>JALAZF010000221.1:0-1420000 GCA_022829125.1 Lathyrus tuberosus
TTTTCGAAAGAAAAAAAAACCCTTTAAAAAGAAACTTGTAAAAAAAACCATAATATTTGAAGATTCTCTTAATTTTGACATTCATCACACCCAGTCACCAAAAAAGCTGAAGTGGCAGTGATCAAAATAAAAATGCTGCCAAAATGGCAGAGGTCAAAATAAAAACACTGCCAAAATGGCACGGGTCAAAATGGCAGGTTTTTTGTGACTGGATGTGATGAAGGTTAAAATTGATAGAATCTTCAAATGTTAGGATTTTTTATGCAAGTTTTTTTTACAGGGATTTTTTAAAAAATCGCCTATATGACAAGGGGTAAAATGACTATTAACCCTATTTTATAAATTAAATGCAGGATAATTAGAATTGTTTTTGTCCGTCGTTTATTTTTGTAGCAGGATCAAACACGTCCTTATGTTGGTTTATGTATTGCTTTGGGTTAGGTTGGGTTGGGTTGGTGTTGTTTTTTAAGTGTTTTTTTAAAAATTTATATTAATATTTGTCTAAAGTAGTTTATAATAAATAATTATTTTTTAAATATTAAAATATAAAGATAGTATAGTAATATTTTATCAATAGTTCAGATACTTTATCATTTAATATAAGATGAATCTTTTTTATAATAAAAATTAGAAGAAATATATTATTAGCTGATATCCAGCTGATCAAATGAAAATGTGGTTGTTTTAGATAATTTGTCTTGTTTTGACGAGCATTACCAGGTGGCCGTGAAATAATTGAAATCTAATCCAAGAGCACATGCCTCGTTTCCTATACTTTACACGTCGCAGGCAACACCAACGCACGTATTGTATTGGATAACGAGGTCACCATCCTTGATTTGATGGAACCTATTCACTGGATTATGATCACATCTTGAAATAAAAGACTATACTTTACACGTCGCAGGCAACACCAACGCACGTATTGTATTGGATAACGAGGTCACCATCCTTGATTTGATGGAACCTATTCACTGGATTATGATCACATCTTGAAATAAAAGACTATTTTATTGACAACAGACACCCCCCCCCCCCCCCCACCAAACGAACGTTTTTTTCTTCCAATCATTCATATATATTTTAGTCTGTTTACAACTATGTCACATATAGGTTGGACAAATTTGAACCGATCATTGAAATCGACCGATTTGATGATTTATTTGTGCAAATGGATCGGGTTAGATTAGATGTCGGATTGATTCGGCTGTTTAATTTGGATAATATAGGATTTCTTCGGTCGAGCTCGGATGTTTATTTTGCATCCGACGAAAATCAAAACCGACCGAATTTAATTAATATATAATTTATTTATTTTTATTAATATATAACTGACTCGCTATAAAAATTAAATTCATAATGTTGCTGGATATTATCATTTTTATAATTTAATGATAACATTGTGTATTCTCAAAAATACAAGATATGAAATATAAAATTTTGAATATTATTTAGTTTATGGTTTAAACAAATCTGTCTTTGAGGACGTGCAAGGCGATCTACAACACAGGACCTCACATTTTTTCATGAATAAAATATGATAAAAAGGGTCTCCATACACATTATTCATAATTAAATATGGCCTCTTAAAAATAACTTACGACTCAGATGAAGTTAACTTTAAAATTTTACACAGAGTCTCTCAAAAGTATGAGACGGCTCTGGGTTTAAAGTATGATAACAATCAAAATTAATGTCAAATAATATTAAAAATATTATCTAGTAATAATAATTTTTGTAATAATAAAAATATAGTTATATTCTAAAAATTTGATGTTTTTTATAAAATGTTAAAGAGAAAAACCATTTTTATAGATTTAGTCTAATAAATATTAAACCGACTAAACCGATCTGACTTAACCGCCAAACTGACTTAACTAAATCCGACGAAAATCAAAATTTTATCAGTCGAAATTGCGCCATAAAATTGAAACTGTAGTTTACGTCGGATTTAAGTTTTATGCCCGAAACCGACCGAACCCGACCTTTTGTCCAACCCTAACAAAGTTGAAAATAAAGCATCAAAATGGCACATATTAAAAAAAATCAAAATAATAAACTCGTCCAACCAATGAACGAAGCTGCCACATTTTTTTTCATTAGTTCATCCATTCCATGGTCGAGTCCATGAATATTTTAATAATATTTTTTTTTTATATTTTATATTTATTTTTATGTTTTTTAAATATTATAGTATAAATTTAATATTTTATTTATATTATTAATTAATACAATTTTATATAAAATAATTGTATAAAATTTGAGTAAAATTTTATTCATATTATTAATTTATACAATTTTAATATTTCATTCATATTATTAATTAGTTGAGTTTTATTTATTACACATCAATAATTGCATGAAGATGCTTGAAAATCCATTAGTCGAGTTCGGCCATCTATTGGCCGAGCAGTGGAATATTTTATTATTTTTCTATTTTCTATAAATAGTTTTGTGTGACAACAACCTCTAAGTCTCGCATCATTTACACCTATTTCATCATTTCACCTTGAAATCACTACAACATTTGTTGTCTCTGACAACAATTTTTTAAGTAACATGTAAAAAATTGTTGCCTAAAATTCGTATAGACAACAATTTATGGATGTTGACAAAAATATATTTGCAACCTTTGATAATTGTTGCCTAAAATACTTTTAGGGACGTTTTTGGAGCGTCACTCTTTTATTTTTTTGGCAACGATTATTAATTGTGCCCTTAACTACTTTTGGGGACGATTTTGGAGCGTCATTATACTATTTCTGTAGCAATGTTTGATAATTGTCCCCTTAAATACTTTTGAGGACATTTTTAAATTGTTACATTAGTTCTAATAAAAGGCTACATTCCTTCAATGTTGCATAAAATTTTAGCAACATCAAATTTTTGGTGACAATCTTTTCTCCAAACTTATACACTAAAAAACAAATATTTCCCTCTAAACATTATTAGAAAAAATTTAAATATAAAAAACCATCTAACATATAATATAATAATATATACTATAGAATAGGCAAATACAAATTATACACATGTCATCCCAAAAAATAAATTAAACTAATTAACTCACTCCTCTCTATCCGAATATCAGAATAAAATATATAAAAAAATTGAAGAAAAAAAAGAAAAAGAAAATATTAACTCACTCCTCTCTATCTATGTTTTATTAGAATAAAATATATAAAAAAATTAAAAAAAAAAAGAAAAGAAAAAAGAATAGAAAACTGAAAAGGAAAACGAGAGGTTCTCCTTCATCAAACATCACAACGCCATATCTCATCCAAAACCCGGCGTCTGCTCTCACCCGCACCAAACCAGCAATCACATTCGGCAAATTTCCCCAATCTACAACATTTAAAGATAACTCATTTTGCTTCGGCATCTTACCTCATTCCCGCATCGTAACCGCTCACTCTAACCCTGCTCGTCCCACCACCTTCGAGTCCATCAGCATCACGGTCATTTCTTCCAACGACAACGTATTTAATTTCATCTCTTTTACTCTTTATTACATTTGCATTTTCATTTTATCATTTTTTGATTCATTCTCTCTAGGTCGTTAGTGCGAGCAACGTCGTCGTTTTCTCGGTTAAACCTCAATTAGGTATTTCTTCGATTTCAGTGTGGTTTGGGAAAGAAATATCGTCGTTTGGATTCATTTCTTCAATTTCTTCGATCTCAATTAGCTTTGTTGTTTTTGTTGCAGTGTGTTGAAATTGAATTTGCTTTTGACTAAGGACAAGCTTTTGGTGACAGAGCTAGCATTGGAGAAAGATCATCTTAATAGGAAGGTAAAGACCAAGCTTTTGAAATCTTGTTTCAATCCACTATATTATACTACCTCCATACACACCTGCAAAGATATCTCTGGACTACATAATATTTAATTTGAGCATACCTTGCTTAATAATCAACAGAAACAACTAGGGTATCAATTAATCTGCATAGAATGGTAATTTGTGTGTTAAAAGGGATTTGCATAAATTGATAATTTGTGTCCTTTATTTGCAATTGTCCTCCTTAAAAAGCGAGAACAAAACTTTGGCAATGAAGTTGAAGCAGGCATATAAGGATCCTTCTCAAGAAGTTAGTGCGACTTTGTCTTCTGAGCACGAGGTTAGCACTTTAGACTTTATCAACATGTTTTCTATTTGTATACAATTCTGATATGCAAGAATCTCCTAAGTAGTTAACACACTATATTAGTTGGATTAAATATGTATGCTCTTTATCATGTTCTAAAAATATTGTCTGCATAAACGTCAGTCAGCATCCTTCTCCATATATAGTTGTGAGCTAATTTCTTGAAATAACTTTGATTTGATATTTTGATATTTAAGTGTTTTTGTTCAGGTAATTTTGATATATGTTGTAGTGCATGCTTTGAATTTTCACTCAATTGTACTTGGTAGTGGATACATTTTACCAAATGTTGTAGCATGTGTCACTAATGTTTTAATCAGTATAGAACAAAAGTGAATTGGATTATTTCCATCAGAACTTTAATATTGAATTGATAACTTGCCCTGTAATATTGGAGTGCAGACCTGTTTATTATAGTTTTTAGAAACTGCTCTTTCTTGGTGGGTAATAGTTTATAATTGAAGGTGTCTTTGGCTTGGAGCTGCTGTTTAGTGCAGAAGGTGGTTGCAGTTCTAGGTGCTTGCAAGTCAGTTTTTTGTTTGTTTGTTTCTAGCAGTGGTCTGTTATTTTGCCTTCCTTTTCTAGCCATGGAGTGAGTAATTTCTTTCTACGGATTTGTCTTTAATTCGGATTCTGTAGGGGTTGTTCGGAGTGTGGGGTTTATATTTGGTTAGTGAAGATGTTTTTGTGTTGTGTTGCGCTTTCCATCTCGCCCGTGGTTATTCAGTTTTGGCAGCTTTTCTGTTCGGTATTGTCGTGTGGTTAAAGTACTTTGTGTCTGCAAGCGGTTTTGGTATCTGCAGGTGTTGATATCCCTTTGGAAAACCTGCAGTTGGATTATATTTAGTTGGCTTTGTTGTGCTGTTTTAGGTGTAAGTGGGAGGTTCTGGTTTTGGGTTTCAGCTTGTGTTACTGCTTTTATTCTTGTTTTTTAAAACTTATTACACTGCTTCAGCTTGATTGTTTATCATGTTTGGCATTCCTTATGCCTTATTTAATGAATATATTTTGTTTTCTGTTTCAAAAAACAACAACACAAGTTACTCTATTAACTAAAGCAGTGTTTATTATTCATAGCCTACGGGGTAAAAATCCAAAACGTGAGCAATATTTGTGTGTCATACCCCAAATTTTGACCACTAAGATTTCCCATCATTGTGCAAATCGTCATCACAATATGGATGAACTTTCACACTTATTAGTCTCCCCAAAGATGGGTGAGCATTCACTACAATCAAGAATTAGGGTTTCAAGCCCTAGCAGAGCACTTAGACAAAGGATCAATAAAAAAATGACATGATCTTCAACTTGTCTAACCTCTCAAACATCCACAAAGGATCAAGAGGACTCCCACATCAAGAATCAAGCACAAGGCTGCCGCATTCCAAATGGATTAAGCCTCAAGATCACCACAGTCACCAAATTAGGGTTTTGGTCGACTGAGGCCTCCAGATGAAAGTTTTCATCTGGGCACGAGCCAATGCTTCAAAGCATAACCCAAGGTACTCCAAGGGACCTCATGGGCCCAATCATCAAGTCAATTTAGCCTCAGGGGATGCATACATCAAAAATCAGGAATTAGGGTTTCTTGACCTAATTCACCCCTAAGTTGACTTTTGGGACAAAACATGATCTAAGACCTCAAGACATGATTTGAGGGTCTCCAATAAACTACATTGACCCATTTGCAACAATGGATTGATCCAAGAAGCTTGATTCACAAGTTTCAATTTCATCTGGACCACAGTTAGGGTTTTGGAGAAAAAGTTAACTGTACCTTTGACTTTTGACCAAGACATGCTCCCAAACCTTGGGACATGATTCAATACACCCTATAACACCTATGAAATCAGTCCATCAAGTTTGATTTAGGTCAAGGACTTGATTTCATAGAGGATCACACAGTTTGGAATTCATCTGATAAAAAGTCAACTGTGCCCAAAAGTCAAAGTTTGACTTTTAAATTTTTTGGTCAATTATGGTTCCTTAACCCTAAAATGATGCTAATGTGTGATTGGAATCATCATTCATCAAGAAAAATCAAAGAAAGTGGGATAACTTGTAAAAGGGGTAACCATTAAAAACTTGGAAATTTTCTAAGTTATGCAACAAAGTGGCTAGGGTACCAACTTCCAAGGATCATAATTTGTGATCCAAACAACCATTTTGGCTGATCCAAAGATGGACTTGTAGCTCTCATGGCATACTTTAAAAGTGTCAACTACACCTCATTCCAATTCATCATGGATTTTGAGTTATGGTTGGATCAAAATGGCTGAAAACATGAAATGTCACTTTTTCCAACACTTAGTGAAATTTTCACTTAGTCAAAATCTGTTTCACTTTTTCCAAAATGTAGGGGCATTTTTCACTTGGATCCAAAAAGTTTCAAAACAAACTATGATCACACATATGTTGTATCATATGAGAGCTTTCCAAAATGGCCAAGAACTCCATCAAACTCAATCTAAGCAAGAAGTTATGACAGTGGCGATATGCCTTGCTGCAACTGTCATAACAAGGCAGATTTGTGCATTTTGCTCGATTTGAGCAATTTGTGCAAATGACAAACAACTCTATCCATCTGAACACCTCAGGGGGAGACCAAGGAGGGACAAGCACTGATCCATAAGCCTCCCAAGTCTTTGGAACCAAAAGTAGCATGCCAAACCTAAAAAACCCTAAAAGAGGGACAAGACTCCAATTTTGTCTTGGAGTATTCAATGGATGCACCAAGGTGGCATGAACTGAGTCTTTTGTAATTGAATGGGTCAAGGATGATCTCTGAACCAAGGGACAATAGGCATGTGCTCTAACCTCTAGTCAATGGCTAGAGGAGACTTGGATTCCTATTGATCAACATTTGCTAAACCTCTGCAGCAGTTGCCATTCACTATTGTTTGCAAAATAAACTTGCTCTACTATAAATAAAGCTCAGTTATGCTCAGTTTGAGTACACCAAAGCACTACAACACTTGCTTTCCTCAAAATCTCTTTCTCTAGGCAAAAATGCCTTCCTTAGCAAGGTAACTCTGAGTTTTTGAGTTAGAGAGCATTTCCATCACAGCTCATGATCCAAACACATCCAATATGTCATATCTAAGTTGTCCAACCTGTAACACCAAGATCACAAAGTCCCCTCTCAAAACCTCAAAATAGGACTTTTGTGCATTTTTCAAGCCATGTCTTGATTCAGTCACTTTCCAAACCAGATAATACCTCAAACACACTCCAAATATCATCCTTGAACTGTCCCAAATGGTTCCCCACATCTGGAACACCATTTGAGGGAGTTTCTATTTTGGTCACTTTTGCCCCTTTTGCAAGAAAGGACCGGTTTCCGTTCCTGAGGTTTCCAGCTGATTCCAATTATCCTAAAAGCTTCTAAGGGATCATTTGAGGGTGTCCAAAGCATCAAAACATTTCTGGAACAAAGCACTTAGCAGATAGTCCAAAAATCTCCAAAAGAGGTAAGCATCCCAACTTGAACTCTTTGAAATATGCCTTGCTTTGAAGTCCAATGATCATGCATCTCTCATACATGTTATATGTGTTGTGTTTACACCAATTTATCATGTAATTCATGCATGTACCAAGAGGTAGCACAGAAAATGCAATTATAAGCCTATTTCAAGAACACTATCGGGTTTTGAAATAGGAGCCTCATCTAAAAAACCACCACCACCATTGGATTCCTTGTGAAATTCTGGGCCAGATACATATAAATTTTGTCCCAAACCATGGAGAAATGAGGAAGTTATGGCCTTCATGTTTCTAACCAAGAGCCTTGCCGAGCCTTGCCTTGGTCAGGCCAAAAACAAGACAAGCCTTGTATATTTGTGGCTGGGGTTTGATACACGGATGTATCACCACCCCAGTGGTAGGAGGCATGCACTGTACACAAGAGGTCTAAGGTTCGAATCCCCCTCGCCCCAGACCCCTTTTAATGTTTTTTCAATTTTTTATTATTTTTCATATTATTTTTAATGATTTGAAAAATTAATAACTCCCTCAATTTTAATTATTTTTTATTGGTCCTTTTTTGCAAAAAATCACAAGAATGTTGAAATATTTTATTCCACAAGAAAATAAAATTTATATTATTTATTTAATATAGTTGGTATTTTTGTGAATAAATTCATTTTTAATTGTTTTTAAACATTTTAAAAGTGGATTCTCATCTTGAAAATCAAAACCAAATGAGTTTTAATTCATCTTGTGATTAAAACATCATTTTTCAAATCTCAACCAAAAATCACAAGTTGTTCATTCAAACTTATTTGGTATTTTATCAATTTTTATTGATTTTCTTTGAGAAATTACTTTTAAAAAATGATGAAATTAGGGTTTCTTTGATTTTCACCCAAACAAATCTTGTTCAAATACTCATGGGCCTCTAATAGAGTGTAAGACCCAATCCCTTTTTAACCAAAACCATTTTTGGCCTCAGACATTGTATAAGTCCCTCTGCGTTAAAAAAATCTCGGCGCGATCGCCATTTCAAAATGAAAATCAATTGGGCCTCTCCTCGTGTTGTAAGTCACATTTCTTTTCTTTAAATAACCTTTTGGGCCTCTAATATAGTGTAAGACCCACCCCTTTTGTAAATAAAAACCTTTTGGGCCTCAGTTATTATATAAGTCCCTCTGTACATTTTCAAAATAGCGGTGCGATCACTGCTAAAACCTTAGGCCTCTCCCTGAGCTGTAAGCCCCAACAATCTTTTCAAAACACTTTCTCCTTTGATTTTGAATTCATATATATATATTGTCTTTAATTTCTTTGTTGAACGACTAACAAAATAGCATGGAAGCTCTACAACGGGTAAGTGTTTATCCGCTTTCATTTACTGCTTTCCTATATATAACTATATTGTGGGGCTGCTTCACTGTAAGTCTTCTTTCACATCATCTTACATACTTGTCATATATCAACTGTATATATACTAGTATAGTTATTTTAAGTTTTCCCCGACAACTACGTCTAGAACTAAGTAAAGCCCTGTTGGTCACTCTCAAATACAAACAAAACTAGATCCCCCGTAGGATTCCAGATACAATCTTCCCTCCTCTTGGGGTTAAACAATATGGAACAAAGAGAAAGGCAGTATTCTCAGTGAACCTTTTCTCAGACTGTCACCCTTAGAAATTGTCAAAGAAACTCTAACTCCCCAGAGATGATCTTTTCTCCGTGAATGGAATCTCTCAATTTTCTTCCAAACCCTCAAACTTTCCTGGAATGATCTCTTCTCTGTGAATTGCATTTATTGAACTTCTCTTGGTTTGGGGACACACAGGCTTCCTAAAAGCATCCCCGCCTCCTCTTGGGCGTTGTACAAGGACCCTACGGCTTCTTAAAAGTTCTCATGCCTTCTCTTGGGCTTCATACAAAGACCCTGAAGACCTCTTAGAGGTATAGAACAGAACTTAGTCATCCTTTGTTAGAGCAGTTTTTCTAAAAGGTCACCAAAAAACCTTCAGACCAATTCTAGGGTTGATACTCATCCCTTAAACGAGTCGGCCTCCTCATGGGCATCATACAAAAGATAAAACTCTACCAGTAGACTTGGACAGTCTAAATACCCTTGAGTCTCAAAGGCATTCTCAAGTCCCCTCCAAATAGTAGGAGAAACCCCGGATTCTGGATTAAATCTCCAGCAAGAGTTAGAGCTTGTAGGTTCTATAACCCAGTCTTTCTCCCGAAAATCCCCAACCAGGGTCGATTTACCATCAGATAACACTACCCTAAAACATAACCTCAAGGCATCTGATACCTCAATTCTTCTGTAACCCTCAGCAAGAGTTGATTCCCCATTTGGACCTGCCTCGGGATCTTAATAATCCCCAGCTGAAGCTAGCCTCCTCTTAGGCTTTGTATAATGATCCTTCCTCAGAGAAGTCAGCCTCCTCTTGGGCTTTGTACAATGATTCTCCCCAGCGGAGCTAACCTTCTCAGACTCTCTTGTTGAGTCAATCACCCTTTCAGACTCTCTTGTTGAGTCAGACTCTCTTGTTGAGTCGATCACCTTTCAGTACTCTCTTGTTGAGTCAACCCCTTTTAGCCTCTATCTCGGGCTTTGTACGAGACAAACAAAAAACACCTTCTTGTTGGGTCAATAGCCTCCTCTTAGGCTTTGTATAATGATTCCCCCCAGCAAAGTTATCCTACTCTTAGGCTTTCTCCAATTTGTTCAGCCACAATCCTGGGCTTTGTACAGGACAGATAAAAGCACTCTCTTGTTGAGTTAAACCTTTTTTAGCCTCCATCTTGGGCCTCCTAAAAGATATATATATATATATATGCACTCTCTTATTGAGTCAGTCAAAACCCTGTCAGCCTCCATCTTGGGCTTTATACAAGATACATCCCCTCAGAGATAATCAAAATCCCTCGGTAGGAAGCCATTTCTCTGTTTATCACATGCCAAAACAGAAAAATTAAAACTCCCTTTCTTTCATCTAATTGTTATAAGCGGCAAGCCTCTGGATTATTTACATCCATGCCACTGTCCCTCTTTTAGTATGAGAAATTCCTAAGGAAAGATGGCACTGCTCTACACTGAGTTAAAGTTTTCTCCTTCAGGATAAATCCCCTATAAAGGAAATTATGGCATTGCCGGGTCCATATATCCCAGTTAAAGTAATCCTCCTTTATAAACAGTCACCCAACAGTTGTGATAAACAGACGATAAATTCTCCTTTAGAGATGACAAGTTCTCTCTCTCTCTAAACTTTCCGCCTCCGTCTTGGGCTTTGAACGAGACATCAAAACATATTTTCCTCCTTTAGAATAGGAGGAACTACGATCGCTCTGATTTCCTTGTTTCATTTAAACACGGGAATACGTAGGCATAAGATTGAAAAATCTTAGCGAGCACACTAATCAAAAACATCAAACCCAGTCCCCTACCAAAGTCCTCATGAACAGTCCAGGCACTCCATTTTTTTTAACAAAATAACCTAAGAGAGACCCACAATCTGGATAGCATCTGTAAACCAACAGTCATCTGTTTAAACTCAGTATGCAAGCAGGATTAATTGGAGACATATATTTCCCTTCTTTAATCAGCTTCAATAGGATACAAAATAAATCGAACTGTAGTACCCCAAAGCGATAGTGTTTCGCAACCACGCAAAAATTCGCGCTACATTATGCTCAAGTATGAAGCTAAAAGATACTACTTGAAACTATACACACTTATGATCATATTCTCTCTTAGGAAATATAAACAAAAATAGTCAAAGTTATACAATTTGATTCAAATTTGGATCAAATACATAAACTTTCTTTGACTTATTTTTTCTTAATTTTTGCTTATATTTCATTAAGAATTTATACCACTGGCAAACTACACTATTTATACCTGACAAATTATGAATTATCCTATGCAAGTTTCTTTGGTGGAAAAGACCTATAAATGAGACACTCACAAAATCAAACTAAAAAGATGCAACTATGAATTTTTTAAAAACTGTCATCCGTAATTTTCATAGGAAGTAAAATACTTGAGATACTCACAAACTACTAAAACATTTAATTATAATATATATAATTAAGACTAAATTAAAAACAATAATCAAGACTAAATTAAAAACTTCTAAAACATTGAAACTTAATCTCCATTCAAAATAAGATTTTAGTTAACTCTTAGAGAAATAAATTTTCTTTCACTTGATACTTTTATATGACAATTTTTTCTCATTGAGTCATTTACTAAAGAAGGATGGTATTTCTTAGAAACATATAATCTAAATTGATTCATTGTACTTGTGTGTGTATATATATATATATATATATATATATATATATATATATATATATATATATATATATATATATATATATATATATATATATATATATATATTAAGTGATGATAATATTTCAAGTCATGATAATATATAATATTTTAAAAAGGAGTTTAGATGGCAATATTTTGGGGGCTTGTTTGGTTTCCAACTTTATCATGTTTTCTACCGCCATATTTAATAATAATTACAAAATTTTCTGTATAAATTATATTTCTGTAAATTGTGTTGTTTGTTTAAATTTTTTTATGCACCCCTTTCTTGATGTATAAATTTTGAAGATTTTGCTGTATAAATTTATCCTAACTCAACCTTACAGATCAACTTGTGTTTCCTATATAAATTTGATAGAAAAACAATTATGGTGTATTTTGTTTTATTTTCTTATCCAACAAGGTATCAATGACGATATAAATGATGATATTCAAGAGGACGACGTAGATGACGGATTTCAAGAGGACGTTGTAGGTGACTGTTCGCTGTAGATTTTGGCGAACAACCTCTGGTTTACCAATCTCTTATAAAACTGGGTTACTTGCAGGACCAACCACACAAATCCTGGGATACATGTGCAAAATTATCTAACTCTTAGAATAATGGTGTTTTGATGGTTTGTTTTATTATACCTTTTATGGATGAATGGTTTGGTTAAAGAACTAAATCACAACTTCTGGCGAAAAGGTAAATTAAATGAAATTAAAACTTGCATAAAGTAAATGACAAAGGATAAATGACTGGGAAAAGTAAAGGCAATTATAAAAGACTTTGAATTTCTTATAAACTTAAAAAAGATGGTGTTTCACACGTACATTTCCAGATAATAAACTCTTTTCTCTCACACGGGTACTTTGAGTATTTACAGGAATTTGGTACAAGTTTTCACACACTAAAATTCTACAACAACTATCCTATTTATAGAAAAATACAATAACTGTTTAGTAACGGAAAAATTCTAAATCTTTGACACTTGGCCTTCTGCATGTCTTCTTTTCTTCTAAAGCTTCCACGCGTCTTCTGCCAAACGTTATAACTTTTGAATTTGAATTTTCCTTTTGCGTCGAAGCGTTACGCCTCTTCACTTTGTCGAATTGTCGAAAAGTAACAAATGTCCCTTAAACTTTGTCTGACGAAAACTTCCTTATGTTTCTGTCGAATTGTCGAAACTCTGCTTTTGTCGAAGTGTCGAAAACTTCTTCTGAATACCTTCATTTTCTTTCTTCTTCATCTGTAGCCATTTTCTTTAGTCAAAGAATATCATTTTACCTACCAAGACATGGTGTCGAAAATATATGTCTACAAATTGCCCCCCAGCAAAGATGTTTCGACTTATTTCTGGAGAAACCATCATTTGCTGTCGAAAATATTTCGACGCCATGTTACCTGCATTAATGATGTTGGTTTTCAAGACGTGACCTTTTGTTAAGTCCCAAGAAAATCCATCATTACACTTTTCTTTAAACGTCCCATCTAATCCCACGTTTAGACATGATCTACATAACCCTAAAAACTAGCTAGCCATGCTTTTCTTTTTACAATTATTCGACTGCTATTTTAATTTCTTGCAATGTGGGCCTATATTTTTTTAAATATTTGCCATTTATCTTCAGTATTCTTTTATCTTTATCTATCTCTTCGACCTCATATGCGCCATTTGAAAAAAATTTTAAAACTTGGAAAGGTCCTTCCCACTTAGGAGACCATTTTCCAATTAATCTATCTTTTCGATCCATAGGAAGAATTACTTTCCAAACAAGATCCCCCACTGAAAGGGTCTTAAATTTCACTTTCTTATTGTAAAACTTTTCGACTCTTTCTTTTTGTCTCTTTATCAGGTCTAACGCATGCAATCTCTCTTCATCCAACTCAACTAGTTCATCCATCATCATGCTCCAATACATTTCTGATGGAATTTCATGATGCCTTTGAACTCGTATTGACTGTAAATAAATTTTGACCGGTAGCACTGCATCGTGTCCATAAGTCAATTTGAATGGAGTAGAGTTTGTTGCTTCTTTAGGAGACCATTTTCCCATTAATCTATCTTTTCGATCCATAGGAAGAATTACTTTCCAAACAAGATCCCCCACTGAAAGGGTCTTAAATTTCACTTTCTTATTGTAAAACTTTTCGACTCTTTCTTTTTGTCTCTTTATCAGGTCTAACGCACGCAATCTTTCTTCATCCAACTCAACTAGTTCATCCATCATCATGCTCCAATACATTTCTGATGGAATTTCATGATGCCTTTGAACTCGTATTGACTGTAAATAAATTTTGACCGGTAGCACTGCATCGTGTCCATAAGTCAATTTGAATGGAGTAGAATTTGTTGCTTCTTTAGGAGACGTTCGACAAGCCCATAAAATCTGATCCAAAGTCTTATGCCAGTTTTTAGGTTTTCTACCCACGTGCTTTTTGATCAAATTTATCACAACCTTATTTACTGCTTCGACTTGTCCATTTGCCTGGGCGTAATAAGGTGTCGAAGTTAAGAGCTTAAAACCTGTGTCTTTTGCAAACATTTGCATGTTTTTCCCAGTAAACACGGATCCTTGATCAGTAGTTATCGTTTTTGGTATTCCAAATCTGTAAATTATATGTTTCTGGATAAACTCAATACCTGCCTCTTGATCCACATTTACCAGTGGTATAGCTTCGATCCACTTAGTGAAATAATCTATTCCAACTAAAATGTACTTCTGCCTTTTTGAAGAAGCTGGTCGAATTTCGCCAATTAAATCCAACGCCCATCCTCTGAATGGCCAAGGTTTTATAATTGAATGCAACTCATTTGCATGAACATGTGGTATACCTGCATGCACTTGGCATTCCTGACAACCTTTTGCAAATTCGACACAGTTTTTCAACATTGTTGGCCAGTACATTCCTTGTCGAAATAATAACCATTTCATTTTGTGGCCTGCTTGGTGTGCGCCACATGCACCACTGTGCACGTTCGACAAAGCTATGTAAGCTTCATCTTCGCCCAAACATTTCAGCAAGACTCCTTCTGCAGTCTTTTTAAACAATTCATTTCCAAAAAGTACATAACTTAAAGCTCTGTACTTTACTTTTCTTTCGACTTTCTGATTTGGGTCTTGTAGATAATCCTTGATAGGTTTTCTCCAATCTTCAATTTCTGAATCATCTATATTGAAAATTTCAAAATTTTCCTCATCCCCATAACCTAATTTTATTGTTTCCAAATCTGAAGGAGCCAACTTGGGGGATATAACTCTTCCCCTTACTTCAATAGCTTTCTCCAAATTTTCTTTCGACACTTTGTAGCCTGACGCAAGTTGAGCCAAATCATTCGCTTCTTGATTCTTCAATCTAGGAATGTGTCTGATGGCCACATTGTCGAATTTTTTGAGAAGTCTGTTAGCTATTACGAAGTACATAATCAGATTCTCTTTGACACATTTATATTCTCTTGTCAATTGTTTTATCACCAACTCAGAGTCACCCATTATTTCGACTCTTGTTGCCCCCAATTTCAACAATATTTCAAGTCCGGCAATCAAAGCTTCATATTCTGCTTCATTATTTGAACAGAAGCCTTCGACTTTGTACTTGAATTTTGTTGGAATTTTGTCAGGAGAAATAATTAGCATTCCAACACCAGTTCCATTCTTATGACTGGAACCGTCGAAATATAACTTCCATGGCTCTAATTCGGCATATTCCACTTCATTTTCATTTATTGAGTGGTTAGCTATGAAATCAGCAACCACTTGTCCCTTCACAGCCTTTAAAGGCAAATATTTTAAGGAATATTCTGTCAATGCCAAAGCCCATTTCCCAATTCGACTATGTAAAATGGATTTAGATAACATATATTTTATTACGTCGAAATGAGAAAAAACATATACATCAACAGGTTTTATATAGTGCTTTAACTTTGTACAAGAGAAATATACACACAAACATAATTTTTCTATCACACTATATCTAGTTTCAGCATCATTTAGGACTCTGCTGAGATAATAGATGGCCCTTTCGACGCCATTTTCATCTTCTTGACACAGCATGCTTCCCAAAGTTTTGTCTGACGCTGAAATGTATAATCTCATACTTCTTTTTCTACAAGGAGACATCAAAACTGGAGGACTAGCCAGATACTCTTTGATCTTGTCGAAGGCATCTTGTTGTTCTTGCCCCCATGTGAAATCTTCCTTCTTTAGTCGAAGTAGGGGTGAGAAGGCTTGTGTCTTCCCACTAAGGTTGGAAATGAACCTTCTAAGAAAGTTGATTTTCCCTAGTAGAGACTGCAATCCTTTTTTCGTCGATGGAGCTTTCGCTTCCATTATGGCTTCGGCTTTGTTTTCATTTATTTCGATCCCTTTCTTGTGGACCACAAAACCTAGGAAATCACCCGCCTGCACACCAAAAGCACATTTAAGGGGATTCATTTTTAAACCAAACTTTCTCATCCTTTCAAAGGACTGTCGAAGATGGTCTATATGACTTGTTCCTGAAACGGACTTAACCACAATATCATCAATGTATATTTGCATAAAAGTGTCAATAAAGTCATGAAAAATTGAATTCATGGCTCTTTGATAAGTTGCCCCAGCATTTTTTAAACCAAAGGGCATTACTACCCATTCATAGGTTCCTATTGCTCCAGGGCAATGAAAAGCTGTTTTAGGAACATCTTCTTCAGCTATAAAAATTTGATTATAGCCAGAGTATCCATCAAGCATACTCAAATACTCATGGCCCGCTGCAGAATCTATGAGCATTTCTGCTACTGGCATAGGATATTCATCCTTAGGGGTAGCTGAATTTAAATCTCTAAAATCAATGCATACCCTCAGCTTGCCATTTTTCTTAATTACAGGGACTATGTTTGCAATCCATTCGACATACCTGGTGGTGCGGATGAATCTGCATTTTAGAAGTCTTTCGACCTCTTCTTTTATTTTCGACAAGATTTCTGGTGCGAAGCGTCTGAGAGTTTGCTTTACTGGCTTCTTTCCCTCCATTATTGGCAGCTTCAATTCGACCAAACTCCTGCCTAATCCTGGCATCTCGTCGTAATCCCATGCAAAACAGTCTTTGTACTCATTTAGCAATTGGATTATTTCGACTTTGAACTGAGGATCTATCTTGGCGCTGATGTAAGTTGGCCTTCTTTCTGCCCCCAGTCCTAAATTGATTTCTTCTAATGGATCCTGTGCCACCATCTTCATGTTAGTCGATGCTGGATCCTTTTCGAACCCCAAGGGTTCGTCATCATAGATGGCGTCAAGCTTCTGATTCTGCCATTCGCCAGTCTGATTGTTGTCATAACCTTTTTCAATATCCCTTTGGGGACATTGCTCTTCAAAACCTTCTTTGTTGGCTTCGACAACCATGTATTTTACTTCGGCCTCTAGGGCCGCTTTGAGTTTATTTTCGGCTATATAAGCCGTAATTCTTTCGATCGCTGAGGATTCACTCATCATAATCATCAAATTCACTTCCCCAACCGGTTGGCTCAATATTAGAAGTCCCCCATACGTGACTTAGTTCGCCAATTACTTCTTTGTCCCATTGAAACCCATGTGTTGGGTGAAGGTACATGGAACAATAGGCGTTGTCAGTCGTCTTCAAGTCGAATTCTGCTGGGTTGCAGGGGGGTATGTGAGCCAAATTCTTGTCGAAACTTTGACTATTCACATTGTTTACTTCAGTCATAAAATAGGTTTGATCTGCTTCAATATTCTCGACAATCCCATCTGGCCTCCAGATGGCTATTCGTTGGTGCATGGATGATGGCACAGCTCCTACCCCGTGAATCCATTCTCTTCCAAGCAGCAAGTTATAATTCGCCCTTGAAGCTATCACTATAAACATTGTTGGCCTTGTTATGGTTCCAACAGTTAAGTTCACCTGGATCACTCCCATGGTATTTCCTACTTTTCCCTCATAATTTGACAACACCATGTTATGGGGCTTTGTGTCTGAGTCATCCTTTCCAATCCTTTTTATCATGAAATGGGGCATTAAATTCACAGCAGCTCCACCATCTACTAAGATCTTGTTGACACCAACATTCTCCACTTTTCCTTTTATGAACAAAGGCTTCAAGTGCGCTTTCATTGCATCATCTGGTCTTTCAAAGAAAGCATTTTTCTCTTCGACACAACCATTGTTCATTATATAATAACATACAGGCCTGAGCCCCATGCTGTCATCTTCTTCGTCTTCGATCTTCATCACTCTATCATAGTCTCTAGGCAGCACTGAAACCACATTGCATGTGACATCGAAAGATGCTTCTGAGTCTGACCTAAAATCATCAGTCACTTCGTCGTCTTCTGGCACCTTGTTGCTAGGCTTCGACATCCCTACCATGTTGCTTGGTTTGTCCTTTTGAGAGGGCTCGTTTTTTGGAGCAGACTCTTGGTTCATTGTTTGCATGTTTTTGCTTGACTCAGCTTTATTTTCATCAAAAGTGTTTTCTTTGATTTTGTTCTTTTCTGCAGCCTTCTTTTCTGCTCTTTTCTGTCTTTGGAACCTTCTCCACCGAGACCTTGACATTGGATTCTTTCCTTTATAGTTCTCTGATGGGTATGGTCTCGATTTCTGTTTTTCGACCCCCCTTTTTTCTTCCATGGAGGAACCTCTCTGCATTTCAAAGTTCTTCCATTTTTTCTGCCCTTGAGCATCTCTGATTGGTTGGACCCACTTGTCATCCTCAGCTTTGACAGATGGCTTGTAAGTTCTATGACGTCCTTCGCCAAACCTTTGGTTATGATGCTCACTCCTCCTTGGATCGAACCTTCCATTTTTGGCTGCTGGGATTGCCCCCCAGTTTCCTCTTCTTTTGGCTTTCTCCACCCCCCTCCAGATTGCTTGCTGCTTTCTTGTCGAACACCGCACTACAACGTGGGCACAACATGACTTCAGCCTTCTTTCTCTGGCACCTTTGGATGAATTCGACTAAGTTCTCCTCCTCCTTAGGGTAAGCCAACTTCTGATACTCTTCTCGACGGCGTTCTTCGTCAGTTTCTATTTGTTTCTTCTGAGAAATTTTCACCATGTTGATATCCACATTCTGGTCATCAGTGAGACTTAATTTATTCATTCTTTCAATAAGTCTTGCCTCTTCTTCAGCATTCCCTTTCGCCTGGTCGAAGCTTCCTCCTGAGGGTAAGTTCCTGGAGATGAGTTTGCAGCATTGCTCGACTGAGTTTTCTTTAGGGTCTTCCATTGTTCTGCGCAAAATCCCATAAGGAGCAGGCTTCACAAGGCCTTCAGCAGCCTCTGTCTTGATTCTTGTAACGTTCTTATTGACTGGTTCCATAGTGTTGATCTTGTCAGCAACTCTCATTGTCTCTATTTTGTCATGATTATGGCCTTCAGTAGCCTCCTCTCTGATGACAGGGGCATTAACATTTGCTCCTTCATTAGTATCTTTAAAGAAATCTCCCCATCCAGTTGGCTGGATTTTGTTGATGTCAATACGAGAACTTGGGGGTGCAGAGTATTTCACGAGATAGTCGAATTTTCCACTGGGCTCCCCTAAAGTATCCCAAATTACTCCATCTTCAGCAATTTTGTTGTTATTCTTTTCGTCGAAACCTTCAGTAATTCCAACTGCATTCTGGTTGTTGAAACCTTCAGTAGTTTCATCCTGCTTCTGACTGTCGAAGACTTCAGTATCTCCAACTTTGTTCTTTCTGTCGAAACCTTCAGTAGTCTCAACTGCGTTCTGTTTGCTGAAACTTTCAGTAGTCTCAACTTTGTTGATATGGTCATTCAAATTTCCTATATCAAGATTTTCAGTAATCTTGACTGACACTGGCTGGTCTACAAAGTCCTTGGATACTTTTTCCACTTCAGGCTTGTCTAGGAGGTCATCAGCAACCTCCACCATGTTAATATTATTGTCGAAGCCCTCAGCAGCTTCCACCATTTCAAAACTACAATCAGAGGCTACTTCGACTTCCACCATGTTCACAGTGGAAGGTTCAGCATAATTAGCTTCGACCACCTGCATGGGGTTTGAGTCAATCCTCATCTGTTGTTTTGATTTGTCTCCAAACTTCAGTCTTCCATCACGGATTGCATTCTGAACAAGATCCCTGAAAAGGAAACATTGAGAAGTTTTATGACCCAAAAAGTTATGGTATTTGCAAAAACCTCTCTTTTTCTGTTGGTTCACAGGAGGCTCTTTAGTGCCTGCTGGTTTTATTAATTGACCATCTTTGACTAATAAGTCGAAAATTTCGTCACACTTGGTGACGTCAAACGTATAAGTTCTTTTAGGAAACCTATCATTCTTTTCAGGTTCGACTGGATTTTTTCCATTCGACGGAGCTAGTACTTTACAGGCGTATGGTGGGTCTGACTTTAGTTCTGCCAGATCAATTTCTTGTTCGTCGAACAAAATTAGTTCATTTTCGTCACTATCATTATCCTGGCATACTCCTACATAGGCCACTCTTTCCTTTTTATTTTTATTTGATCTAAATTTCTCAGCTTTTAGCCTTTCAATTTGTCTTACCCTGTCTGCTAATTGTGCCATATCTCTCAAATATTGAGTGTCTAGTTTCTTTCTTATAGAATAACCTAGACCCCCTGCAGCCATTTTGACTAACTCTTGCTCTGACACTTGTGTGAAACATCTTGCCTTAAGCAACCTAAACCTATTTAGGTAATCATCTATAGGCTCTGAAAATTTCCTCTTAACACTGGCTAATTCCTTCAAACTTATTTTAGTCTGACCCATATAAAATTGTTCATGGAACAATCTTTCTAATTGGGTCCAAGTGAATATAGAGTTTGCAGGCAAGGATGTAAACCAGGTAAACGCATTTTTCGTCAAAGAACTTGGGAAGTATTTCATTTTCAAATTTTCATTATGGGCTATTTCTCCTGCTTTGATCAAATAACGCGCTATATGTTCTATGGTGGATTCGCTAGTGTCCCCTGAAAATTTGGTAAATTTGGGTACTTTCCACCTTGGGGGTAATTCCTGTCGTAGAACATATTCAGACAATGGGGAAGCATAACTAGGCCTTTGTAATCCTGCATTTACCCCATTTTGCGCCATTATCCTTTCGACCATGGCTGCTAAATTGTTTTCGGCAGGCAGGTTATTATATCGTATTTGCTGTTGCAACACATCATCAGCATCTTGGCCTCTCAGGACTATTATCCTCCTAGGTTCTTGTTGAACGGGGATTTCGACACGCGGCTGTTCGACCACTGCCTCTTGGTTTCTAGGGTTTGCTTGAGGATTCTCTAAAGGCCTTTGATTTATTGTGGGTTCCTCTTCGATAGTCACTGCTGGGTTTTGAATTACTTGTTCTCTTTGTCTCGTTTGAGGAACACCAAAAAAGTCAGCAATATGTGTCATTTGCGCAGCCAACAATTGGTTGGTTTGGGTAGTGTTTTGTATTAAAGGGTTAAACACTGCTCCCATTTGTTATGTCAACATTTGGACCATATCATGATTACTTTCGTCCATTTGTTGTCAAATTACTTGCGCAGAATTATTTGTAATTGTTGGCATTTGGAAATTTGGTAGGGGTTGGTTCAATCTACTCGTATTTCCACCATATCCCGACCCTTGTAGTGGTGAAGATACGTGGACCATGGCATCAGAATACAAGGATGGTGCATTTTGCAAGTTTGCCATCACTGAAGTTGGCATTCCATATGGTTGTTCTCTACCAAACATAAGCATGGAAAAATTTGTCTGAAATGACCTATAATTATGTCCTCCAGGAGGAGGCGTCCCCATGGGCATTGAATGTCCCATTATGGAAGAACTAGGCATATTTTGGGAGAGCAAAACCGCTGGTATAGATCCTGTTGACGAAGGCATAGCCTCTTCTAAAACAGGGTTTGAATCCACATTTCCCCTTGTTGAAGGGATAGGGTTAGAAACTGGAATGGTTTCATTTGGATTTGGATTATTTGGCTGATTTTCCATTCTTCTTACTCTTGTTATTTTAGGTATTTCTACGTCGGTTACGGCTAATTTACCGCTTCTCAAAAGCATACGACGAAGTAGAAACTATTTGGCTAAGAGTTATTCTGTAAAAATTCTAAAATTTCGCACTGGTCCCACTGGGCGTGCCAATTTGTTCGCTGTAGATTTTGGCGAACAACCTCTGGTTTACCAATCTCTTATAAAACTGGGTTACTTGCAGGACCAACCACACAAATCCTGGGATACATGTGCAAAATTATCTAACTCTTAGAATAATGGTGTTTTGATGGTTTGTTTTATTATACCTTTTATGGATGAATGGTTTGGTTAAAGAACTAAATCACAACTTCTGGCGAAAAGGTAAATTAAATGAAATTAAAACTTGCATAAAGTAAATGACAAAGGATAAATGACTGGGAAAAGTAAAGGCAATTATAAAAGACTTTGAATTTCTTATAAACTTAAAAAAGATGGTGTTTCACACGTACATTTCCAGATAATAAACTCTTTTCTCTCACACGGGTACTTTGAGTATTTACAGGAATTTGGTACAAGTTTTCACACACTAAAATTCTACAACAACTATCCTATTTATAGAAAAATACAATAACTGTTTAGTAACGGAAAAATTCTAAATCTTTGACACTTGGCCTTCTGCATGTCTTCTTTTCTTCTAAAGCTTCCACGCGTCTTCTGCCAAACGTTATAACTTTTGAATTTGAATTTTCCTTTTGCGTCGAAGCGTTACGCCTCTTCACTTTGTCGAATTGTCGAAAAGTAACAAATGTCCCTTAAACTTTGTCTGACGCAAACTTCCTTATGTTTCTGTCGAAACTCTGCTTTTGTCGAAGTGTCGAAAACTTCTTCTGAATACCTTCATTTTCTTTCTTCTTCATCTGTAGCCATTTTCTTTAGTCAAAGAATATCATTTTACCTACCAAGACATGGTGTCGAAAATATATGTCTACAGTGACGAATTTCAAGAGGATGACATAGATGTAGATGATGAATTTCAAGAAGAAGATATTGGTGGTGATTTTCAAGAGGACGATATAAATGGTGAATTTCAAGAGGACGACGTAGATGAAGAATTTCTGGAGGACGACATATCAGATGAATTTCAAGAGGACGATATGGATGATGAATTCCAAGAAGACAAACTTGAATGAGTTGGATGATGTGTTTTTTTTGGCTTGTAGTTGAAAGCATTAAACTTGAACTATGTTTTTTGTTATTTTGCTACGGTCGTATTTCAAAGTATTAAACTTAGTATTATAAATAATGTTACGTTAGGAATTTTGTTTACCGACTACTATCTTGAATTAATGTTTGAACTCGATTTTATTGTAATATAACTTTTGTGGATGTACGGTCATCATAAACTATATTATTTAGAAATTAATTGCAAAATTGTATATTTTATGGGGACATTGTAAAAACAATCCTCCTGATTCAGAAGGTGGGAAAATTGTAAAAACTGTAAAAACATTCATTTTGTTTTAGATTTAAGGAAACGCTTACTAATTGTAGCAGCATTTGGCAACACTTAAAAATTGTCGCCTCAGAGGCCACGAATAATCGTCCTCTATTCCTTTTATTTAGGCAACGTTTTTAAAAATCGTGCCCAAAGATCATGAAAAAACGTCCCCTAAGACAATAGGCAACGCTCGCACAGGAGACGCCTAGAAAACGTCACCTATTCTTTTAGGCAATGTTTTTCAAAGTTTTGGCAACATTTTTCAATTGTTGTCGGAGAGCCTAAATGTTGCAGTGAATATTTCTTCAAGAATGAAGTATTTTACCAATCCAAATGCTCCTATTATCAAAAGAGATTCTTAACTATTTTTTCGGCAATAAAGTCTCCTATGAAGATCTGACTATGGAACACAGTGACATTCGAGCATTTTCAAAGAAGCCTGGTGAGTTGGTTAGATGGAGATTTTGCTGACACTGAAAAGATTAGAACAATTGACATGCTTGTTAAAAATGGAGAAACTCAATCCTGGAAAGATGTTAAAAATGACTATGATGTTGTTTTGATGATGTATGGACCAACCGATATTGTCTTGATAGTTGTAATCTCCTAGACATGTTGATGTGTTTAATCATTTTATTGTTTATCACCTTGTTGTTTTATGCACGGTTTCTTTATTGTTGTTGCTAAAACTTGTCTTGAATATTAAATGAATGTTGAATTACAAAGACATGAAATGAAAGCTAAAACCTTGACTAAATGATTAACTAAAAAACAAAATTATCTAGACGAATCTGTTAGACGAACTGACTACATTTGGACATTTTCTACACATATAACCTATTTCGCGATAAATTCCACACCTTCTCTTCTCTTTTCCAACATCGTCCATTTCGGTTCTAATTTGAGTACCATTTGAGTGTCCTTTCTTCTTCCTTCGCACAGTGTAACACCCTAATTACCCCCACGATAATTATACTAAAAATCAAAGTAAATTAAACATTTATGCAATTAGGATGCTACAATTCAACATACACCTGCTCATACATTTAGATATGTAACACCTGTCACCTTTTAAAAATTATTATTAATAATGATAATGACAACAGTAATTAGCTAGACCAACACCATACTTTTATTATTAGCGGCAGAACATCAACCAAGTAAATATTTCGAAACTTCAAACATAATCATGACATAACAAAATTAAAGTGATTATCAAATTTTGGATCTAAACATAATAGTTTCCCTAAAACATAACATAATAACAGTGTTATATCCCTCCCCCGGTGTTACACATTAGAGCAGATGCCGACTCGACATAGAAAAAGGAAGAGCATCATCTTCCACTCACATCCACGCCTCTGCCGCAGATTATCTGCACGGTGCCCATATAAAGAAGAGGTGAGAAATCACAAACATATAAAGAATTGCCTAATTATATGTAAGCACACCAATAGTACACACCAAGTCACCCAATCCACAGTTCACGCTTCACACCAATCCACACATACAAGAATGCAATATATATATATATATATATATATATATATATATATGAAACGAGATCACGGATCAATGCATGTGGTACCAAATTGTGAACTCTCAGGTTCACTCGCTCCAATCCCCGCCTAGGATCAAAGCACACCAAAATTATTACCATCACTATAGGTAACGCTTCACTAATTTCATCATCATAGGAATTAGCTACTCCCACCCAATCTATCAGCATAGAATTGAGGCTCACCAACATGGACCATCGTCCAGCATCATGATGCATGATATATAAGTATAACAGTCAGTTTTTTCCTGGTGACGCGACCACCTTACCGCATGATTGGTGCTACTTTCTGATTTATGTATTTATCCTATGAAGCTAGAAAGGAAGGGGAAGATATCTTAAACTAACCCTGCACGCAAGTGTTTTCTTTAACAAATGCTAATAGACCGGGGATCGGGGTCTGGTTATACAATGGGAAGCTATTAACACCCAGTGTATCTATGGTAATCTACAGGAACCTTCTTTTGCATGTATTTCTGTTATTTTGAAATGCTTTCTTGTGTTCATCTGCTGTGGATTGGGAAAGTTTCTCCTTTGGGAATGCTGAGAGACTGTTTTTGTTGTTTTCGGGTTTTTTGTTGTTTTTGGGAAGGTACTAGACCTAAAGTTTTTTATTTGTGTGCTCGCTAAGATTTCGCAATCTTATGCCTACGTATTCCCATAAAGAGATTTGGGAAATCAGAGCAATCGTAGTTCCTCCTATTCTATGGGGTGAAAGATGTATGTGTCTTGTTCAAACCCCAATATTGAAGCTAAAAGGGTGATTGAGAGAGAATTTGTCATATCTAAAGGGAGATATCTCACCTATTCATCACAAAATGTTGAGGAATTGATTATAAGGGAAATTACTTTAACTGGGATGTGAAAATCCAGTAATGCCATAATTTCCTTTATAAGAGAGATGTCATGAAGGAAGAAGCTTTAACTCAGTGTAGAGCAATGCCACTTTTTCCTTTATGAATCTTTCATGCTAAGAGAGGGGCATTGGCTTAGATGTATGGAATCCAGAGGCTTGCCACTTACAGCAGTCAGATGAAAGATAAATTTTAGCTAGGATAAGAGAAGGACTCCATCTTGGATTTTGAAAATCAACATGTGTGCCACTTACAGCAATTATCTGGAAAAAAGTTTTGATTGTTTGTTTTGGTATGTGATGTATAGAAGAGGTATCCTCCTACAGAGAGGACTCATGGTCTCATCTGAGGGGATGATGGGTTTTGTGTGTCTTGTTCAAAGCCCAAGGTTGAATTTGAAAGAAAATGACTCCACTGGGGAGGATTTTATCTGTCTTGTACAAAGCCCAAGATTGAGGCTGACTGGGGAAAATTCTTATATGAAGCCTAAGAGGAGGCTATCTCTTGTTGAGGATTTATGGAAATCCAGGAGCAGGTCCAAATTGTATTGGGAAATCCAAAAGTATTTATTCTTGCTGAGGAATTTAGGGAAGAGTTGAAATATCAGATGCCATGAGGCTCTGTTTTTGTTGATGGTAATTTCTCCCTGGTTGGGATGTTTTTTAAGGTGAAAGTTTAAACCTTGTTGGGGTTTTAACTCTTCTGGAGACTGGTGTATTGGTAGAGTGATAAGGGTTTTTCCTATGCTTAAGGGTCTATGTGTGTTAAGTCTAAAGGGAGACTATGATAAGTGAGACTTTCTAAATCTATTTGTATGAAGCCCAAGTGGAGGTTGAGACTATCCAAGTCTCTTAAGAAATGGTAGACTCTGGTGTAGAGAGATCTTTGTATGATGCCCAAGAGGAGGCTAAGGGTTTAAGGGATGAAGATCAACCCTTGATGATAGGATGTTCTGGAATTTTGACTCTCCTAGGGATTGAACTAGTAGAGATGACTAAATTTTATCCTATACTTTTAGGAAGCCTTTGGGTCCTTGTACTAAGCCCAAGAGGAGGTTGGGGAACTTTTAAGAAGCCTTGTGGTCCTTGTATTAAGCCCAAGAAGAGGTTGGGGAACTTTTAAGAAGTCTGTTGGTCCTTGTACTAAGCCCAAGAGGAGGCTGGGGATACTTCTAGGAATCCTTTAGGTCCAAGCCTAAGAAAAGTTCAAGAAAAGTTTCACCGGGAATAATCCTTTCTTTGTTGAACAATTCTAAGGCTTGAAGAAATTCAAAAGAGGTTTCACCGAGAATTAATCTTCTCTGGGGAAATGAATTTCTTGTATATGTTTCTAAGTTTTGACAGTCTTGAGAAAAGTTTCACCGAAAATAATACCTTTCTCTGTTCCATATTGAAAAAGCCCAAGAGGAGGCAGACTGTATTGAGGGAAGTTTCCTATGAGGGAACTAGTTATTGACTAAGTTAGAAGTAACCTCTGGTTTGACCTAAGTGTATACCTAACTGCTGGGGAAACTCTAGACAGATATGCACAAGTATATACAGATAAGTGTATTGACAGGTATATAAACAAGTATGCATTGAATTGAAATGATGTTGGTTCTTACACTCTGAAAAGATGGCCAAGTGTATGGTGATTGATTGCATTGATGACCACTGTATGATTAGGGTTTTAAGAAATTGAAGAAAGTTTTGAGAAAACTTTTGAGCTTAAATTTGAATTAAAAGAAAGTTGTTTGAAAAGAGAAGAGTGTTTGGGGCTTATAACTCAAAGAGAGACCCAAGTGGTCTAAGAGCAGTTTCACCAGGAATAATGCTCCTCTTAGTACCAGTTAAAACAGATAGATGGTTTTGATAACAGAGGTATGGTGCTTATAACTCAAGGAGAGGCCCATGGAAGTTTTTTATTGTTTAAAACAAAGTTTTTAACAAAAGAGTGGGGCTTATACTCCAGGAGAGGCCTAAATGACTTATTTTGAAAACTAGGTTCGCGTTGCGATGCCGAAAGATGTTGTGGGACTTATACTACAGCAGAGACCCAAAATTATTTATGTACAAAAAGGTTTTGGATCTTACACTCTATTATAGGTCTGTCATACCCTAATTTTTGACCCTAAGATTTCTTAGTTTTCTCTCTATAATATTATTTGACCTTTGGCCATGATCTTCTAAGAATTAGGTCACAAAATCTTGTGTCGTGTTTATCATGACTAACCAGTTTGTGCAGGTGCAATACTTTAAGTGTAGATTCTCCCAGCCAAGCATTTCAGGGCGTGACCAATGGATTATGGTTCTAAGGTCTTCCACTGATCATTTTCCTCAGAAGTTCCCAGAACTTTCAGTATATACCTCAAGGAGGATTAGGACTTTCTTCTCGTTGGCGTTAAGTGTGGTCATTGGAAGTCTGGATAGGGTTTTCGTGGCAAGTTGCATCATATGTTGTATCATTATTTTCAAAAAATTCCTCAAGACATGGTTCTTATGCTAAGGTCATAATCATCTAAAAGATTGCTTGGACTTTCATTAAGTCAAAGTGTTTCATATTTGGATTGAGATCTCAGCAGATCACTACTACAAAATGACCAAACAACAACGCCAGGTTTACAACGGCATCCTATACACCGTTCTTATAGTGCATACTAGATGCGCGCGCATTATTTTAATTAGAAACCTCAAGGGTATAATAACGGTTTTTATGAAAACCGTGGTGATACAATCTAGCTATCATAGGTTCGAACCTCATCGCCCTCATATAGTTTATCCCTTTGATGTAAATGCTCCCTTTTTAAGTTTTATTAATATTTAACTAAAAAATAATAAGGATATCATGACTGGTATTTCTCAAAACCATTGTTACAAATTGAAACTTCTTTTTATGTATTTTAAACACCAAGTATATATATCAATTTATCCATTGAAACAACCCTAACACCAACGCCATCACCATTGTCGGGAAGAAGACAACAACAACAACAAAGTGTTCTACTTAAGGTGTTGCAATGTCACATTTGAAGACAAAATCATCCAAAGGTGTTTCTACGTCTTGTTCCAGTGTAAAATCTCGATCTGGAAATTTTTGTGGTTGTGATGGTCGTATGGTTTCGTATCAATGCAAGAAGGGACAAAATAAAGGAAGGCTTTTTTGGAGATGTCCATTTTGGAGGAGCGATGAAACATGTAATTTGTTCATATGGGATGAAGACGTGGGAGAAAGAGATGGAAATGACGATGAGAGCATTATGAAGTCAGAATTGGAAGTTGTGAGCTATCTGAAGGTTATGTATGAGGATTTAAAGAAAAAGAACAAGAATTGGAAGAACAAACTGAAATCAGAGATATTTTCTGGAAATATCAAGATGTTATGTTTTTTTGTCTCCTTTATGTTTAATATTTACTTTGTTATGAAATGTAATAGTTGACTTAGGGTTCGAATTACATTGTTGATGTTTAAACTGTAGATGCATTGTGAATTACATTGTTGATGTTTAAACTGCAGATGCATTAAGTTAGAAGTTAAGGCGCACCTTTTCTTTTTTATTTATTTTAAAATTCATAAATAAAAGGGTTATCACTACGGTTCTTCTGGTTAACCGTAGTGATATATTTATAATAAATAAATACATATCTATACGGTTTTTATTTATTTTAAAATTCACAGATAAAAGGGTTATCACTACGGTTATTCTGGTAAACCGTAGTGATATATTTATAATAAATAAATACATATCTATACGGTTGTTATTGTTAACCGTTGTGAAATAGTTTACCCATATATAAGCGAAATAACTTTCACTTAATTGACAGTAACGCCGTTGCCTTCAAAGTGAAACCCTAGAACCCATTTTTTCTCTTCGTTTTCACCATTAGCCGTGAATCTTGTGCTTCATACATTAAGGTATTCTTCTTCTTCCATCTATTGTTAGATATTTCCCATTATCTCGTTTGTTGCATGTTGTTTTTGTTGATTGTTCTCATTTTTTCAGATTCGTTTTCACTAACTTAACAAAGACCATACTTTGGAAACTTCATAATGCTTGTGTTGCTATGGAAAAATGTATAAGAAGCATGAAGCTATGATGGAAACTTCATCCACCTTGTATTTTTTTTTCATAACATCACAAACAAGATGTTAGTAAATGAAGAAACAACAGTGTAAGCAAACTTTATCTAGTTTTAGAAGCAATGAAAAGAAGTATAATAAGTATAAAGCTTTTGTGTAAGCTTCTTCCTCCTTATATTTCTTTTTCATGGCTTCCCAAACTAGTTCAACATCATAATTGATTCCTGTTCCGCGATTAGTTTCATTAAAAGGGGTATTATTCCTGTTCCTCTCTTTACTCATCACTGGATTATGGTTTTAGGGTTTGTTTTCAACTGAGGATGCTCATTTTTTAAGTTTGCTTTGTTTCCTTTCAGGTTAAGGGGATGATACAGGGTGATGATGCTGGTGGAAGCAAGCGTATTATATCAGTTTATAATTTCTGGATCTGGTATAGAATGTTGTTTGAGTTTATCATATTTTATTTACATTGTTTGTTTAACTAACCCTCGGTTAAAGTTTGCTGGTGGTAGCAAGCGTATTATATGAGTTTATAATATCTGGATCTGGTATAGAATTTTGTTTGAGTTTATTATATTCTATGTAGATTGTTTGTTTCACTAACCCTCACTTAAAATACATTCAGTTAATTTGACATAGATACTTATAATCTGCAAAGTAAGTTGTATTTGAAAACTAACTTAAACAAACCAATGTTGTTTTCTGATTGCATGCCTCTCATCATTTATCTCACGTTCTTTTATATATAGATTATGGTATAATGATCTGGCTCCTTGGATGCATCGCCATCTTTCAATATAGTTAAATCAAAGATGAGGCTCGAAGGAGTCAGATCAATAAACCACAATATATGTAAAAGAGCGTGAAATGCACGATGAGACGAATGCAATCAGAAAACAACATTGGTTTATTTAAGTTGGTTTTCAAGAACAGTTTAATTTGCAGATTATAGACATCTTCATCAAATTTAATCCATGTATATTTATTTAGTGAGGTGTTTGGAAAACAAGCAATCTAAATTTAATATAATAAACTTAGGGTACTTACAACAACGGTTATATATTGTAACCGATATCATAAGTAATTTATGTTTTATATAAATTCGCTACTGATGGATTTCGAACCCAGAACCTAAGTGTATGTATCGCACGGTTTATTATCATAACCGTTGTGATATATGGCGTGTGTCCTGCCTTTCAACAACGGTTTCCAGACCATTGTAGAAACAACGAACTTACAACGACAATCTACATAACAACGCCTTCGCCCGCGTCATTATATGTCATTCCCAACCGTTGTTAAATGGGTTTTTCGTAGTAGTGGATGGAATGCGATTACCTTTGTGATTGAATTGAAGATCAGGAATGCTAGGGTTTTTTTCATGCCAAGATTTCTTTCCTTATTTATCTTCAAGGACTCTTCAATACATTACTATTATGTTTCTCAGCAAGTCAAGATTGCCTTTGTGGACTAAAGTACAAGATATAAGGCAAAGATTCGTGGTATTCAAGCCATTGTTCTCTTTTCAAGTCCCCATTACTTACGATGCAAGTTAGGTTGTTCATTAAGAATTGGGTTAAATATGTCTAAGGTCCCTGAAAATAACCCAACATTCAAGTTTGGTCCCTATAAATATTTTCTTCAAGGTTTGGTCCTCCTAAAGTTTTCCGTTTGTAATTGTAGTCCCTCCCGTTAGTTTTCACTAACGGAGGATGACCTGGCGTGCCACATGTGTAAATTTGTCTTGCCAATTGTGTTTTATTTCATTGACCAGTCCGAAATGTTTATAGGTTTGATTTATTCTACTCTCCTCCTTGAACATTCACGACCTAATCCCTAAAACCCCAAATCTTCATAATCTCTCCATCTTCTTTGGTTGTGTTTTCCCCTTCATAACTGTCCTATTTCGTATTCTCGTAACCTTTCTCCTTCATAACTGTCCTATTTCGTCATCATGTCTACATCATCCAGGCTCAGCAAGGTAGTCTCACAACACTCCAAGAGTCTTAACAACAGTGAAGGGAAAAAGTGTTGATGTAAGAGAACTTTGATTTCATACGTGTGCAAGAGGGGAAAGAATCAAGGTAGATTGTTTTGGAGATGTCCGTTTTGGAAGAATGAGGGTACGTGCAATATGTTTGTTTGGGATGATGAAATTGGAGGAGGGATTGAAAATGTTGAATGGAGCAAGGAAGAGAGGGATATGGAAATGGTGGAAACCTTTAAGGATCTCTATGAAAATTCGATGAAGAAGAACAACAGGCTGAAGATGAAGCTCAAGGCAGTGGAATTTTATGGAAATTTGAAGACTATTTGTGTTATAATTTCAGTATTGGTCAACATGTATTTTGTGCTTAGGTGTAATTGTAGAGTTGAGTGAATGAAATGTGTTGTTGTTTTAATGAAAATGTAATGTTTGTCTTTAGGAGTTGTAATGTTATCTTGTTTTGAGAAAGTCTTCAAAATGTAAGAATATTCTGATATGGTTTAGTTTGGTAAATGTAACAATGTTCTGTGTTAATGATATTTGTTGTTGTTTTGTTATGAGCATTTGATCAAAATGAAATGTTGTTTTGTATCTCATAATTGGTTATACCAAAAGAGTACTATTCAAAGACACTTTAATTAATTGACACATAATTAAGTGACACATATTTAAGTGACCTATAAAAGTGAGAATTATACTAAAACAGAAGTGTACCAAAACCAGAATAGTAAATTGATTAAATCACTAGTACATTACATCAGAATACGGAAATGTATTTTGGGCCTAAAGACCACATCAGTACTTTACATCACATATTTGAATACATAATTTTGAACAAAACACGATAACAGGTGTTCATAAACACCATTTACACAAAATTAGGATGAAGTTCATTGTGTGTGACCCTTGGCATTAATACAGTCAGTGTCAGGTATAATCACAGGATCATCATGTTCTTTCCCTGGGCCTGGCATGGTCTTTGACTTGAGTGTCTTCAACCTCTGACTTTCTCTTTTTTCAGTTAAGCCACTGTCATTTGTCTTGTATCTGCTCTGTGTCCTGAATTTTGGTGGTTCACTACTGCTTGGCTTAGACAAGGATGTTCTTATACCAGGTGGTTTGAATGGAGTGTTCCTGCTCACCTTTGGTTGCCTCCCAAAGAAAACCTTTGGACCACCTGGACTTGGCTGAGATGTCTTGACAGATGACTTATCAATCCTCAATGGTTGAATGTTCAAGAGATCAGAACCTGTAAGAACAGCAGCAATAGTGTCATCTAATGATGTTGGGTTTTCCACCTCAATGCCCTCAGGTTCATCTGTATCCATTTGCTTAGTTGGTTCCACACCCTCATTCAGCCATCCCTTAACACCAGACTTTGAATTAATTCCATCCTTGATAGCATCCTTTGATGGACTTCCCTCTTTGGCAGCAGGCCTTGATGGACTTCCCTCTTTGCAGCAGGCCTTGATTTCTTAGGCACCTTGTTTGATGACCCCTTAGGCCTCCCCTGTATATTAATATAACATCAACATGATTAATAAATTTATCAATTGAATTACACATTAAAAATAACAACATTATTAAAGGTACACTTACCCTTTTTTTTATGCCTCAGTGGTTTGACTTATTTGGGTTGGAATTGCCTGAGATGTTTCTGCTGGCTCTGTTGCATTTCCATCTTTGGCAGCAGGCTCTGATGCATTTCCATCTTTGGCAGTAGGCTTTGATGCATCTCCCTCTTTAGCAGCAGGCCTTGATTTCTTAGGCACCTTGTTTGATGACCCCTTAGACCTCCCCTATATATCAACATAACATCAACATGATTAATAAATTTAGCAATTGAATTACACATTGAAAATAACAACATTATTAAAGTGGCACCCTTACCCTTTTTTTTATGCCTCAGCAGTTTGACTTACTTGGGTTGGAATTGCCTGAGATGTTTCTGGTGGGCTATCTTGAGTGGCTTGACTAGTCCTTTTTGCAACTTCTAATTCTTCCTTCAATTTCTTGCAAGTTTTTTTATTATGGCCTAACTGAAAATAGAACCTACAACTATGGTTGGTGTTTGTTCTTTGCCATCTAGTTTGACTCTCTTCATTAGGTTCCCTCCTCCTCAATTTCTTAGGCCTCTCTGGGCCTCGTTTGAAATTAGGTGGCAGCATTCCCTCATTATCAGTCTTAGGTCACTTGTTTTGTCCATTTAGTGGGGTAATAGCCCCAATATAGCATGCAGCATAAGTGCTCTTGTGATAGCAAGTGTGGACAAATTTAATAGGGTCATCTACCTTCCTATGGATGGCAGCCACAACATGCCTACAAGGAATACCCACCAGTTCCCAAAAGTTGCAAGAACAAGTATGTTTTTCAAGATCTACCACAAAACTGTCAGTAAATAACACATGACTCACTTGAAATGACAACCTACCAGCATATGTAGTTGTCCAGGAAGCACTCTTCTCTATTTCCCTATCTAGTCTCCTTAGGGGTTTGGCCATTATGATACCCTTATAACTCTCCACCTTTTCCCTAAGAGTGGCAAACCTCCCCATTAAATAATTCCTTATCCACTCAAACATTGTTATTATGGGTTTGTCTCTTTGCAACAATATGGTTGCATTAAATGACTCACTCAAATTGTTCATCAAAACATCACATTTAGAAAATATAGGAAAGGCATGCTTACACCATTTTTTTTTGGGAATTGACTTTGTCCACTCATAGGCCTCCAAACTGACATCCTTAATCATTAGCATCTTTGCTTCATGAGCTTCAAAGTATATAGCCTTGGCAGCACCCATCATTAGATCTCTGAACAAAGTCCCTCCTTCAAATCTCTTTTTGAAGTTTGCATACAGATGCCTTAGACAGAATCTATGTTCATATGATGGATACTCTTCCTCAAAAACCTGCACTAAACCCTAATCAGGGAAAACAATAAAGCATTAGGACATTGTAATGTATGTAAGAAAAATGGAATCCAACAATGCATGAAGAATACCTTTTGTTGATCAGATATAAAGCACCATCTTCCATCTCCAATATCCTCAATCAACAACTTCATAAACCAGCTCCAAGAATCCTTTATCTCCATCTTAACCACAGCAAATGCAATAGGTAGGTATTGATCATTGGGGTCTCTTCCAACAACAATCAAAAGAATACCACCATATTTATGCTTCAAATGGCATCCATCCAAACCAATGAAAGGCCTACATGTTCTTGTCAATGCTTTCTTAGTTCCATCAAATGACATATAGCATCTCTCAAATCTTGGTTTCAACCCTTCACTTGGAGAACTAGTACTGATTTTAAATGTGTTACCAGCTAAGGCCTTTTTCAATTCAGCAGCATAGGACCAAAGGAGGCTATACTGTTTGCTTGAGTCACCTTCAACAATGGTTCTTGCAATTTGTCTAGCCTTAAATGCCCTACATCATGGGATTTCTGTTGCATACCGCTTCCTTACATCAGCAACTACCTCATTCAACCTCATTCTAGGATTATTCTTCAAGCCATCAACAATTACCTTGGCAACCCACTCAGCTCTAGCATTTCTGTTAAAGAATTGTCTACCACACTTGTGTTTGGCAAACAAGGTTTTTATCCTAAAAGTGGTTAAGGTCAATACCCTACTACACAACACTGTATAGTCACATTTCTTCTTGTCCTTGAACACAACCCTACATCTATTTTTATCATTCTTTTCAAACTTTACCTCCCTCCCATTCAACATATTGTGTTCTAATATGGCATCCTTAAACTGCCTTAAGGATGAAAACTCCATCCCAACTTTGAACACATAATCCTTGCTCAATGTCTCCTCCTCACTATACCTCAAAATACAAGGCCTCTCATCATAACTATCATCATCCCCACCATTATCCAGCTCATCAGTTAAGTATTCATCCTCAATGACATGTTCCTTTCCCAACTCCTCAGTTATACATACCTTCTGCTCTTGCTCACTCTTGTTAACTTCCACACTAACACCGTCATCTTCTTTTTTATCTTCCCCAACAGCCCTATTAGGCAGTACCTCATCAAGCCCTTCCTCAAACCCACCCATTCTCTCCTCCTCACTATCTTCAAAGTGCACACCTTCCACAGAGTCTTCCTCATACTCTTCACTTGATCCACTGCTGTTGTCAATGTCCTCCTCACACTTAGGTGCCTTTCCTTTCTCTCTAATCCTCTCCATACCCGTGTCCTCTCCTTGAACCATATTTTCACAGTAAATTTCAATGTCACACTTGTACTCCATGGCATACAAGGTCAACTCAAACGCATCTCCATCATCCTTAAATGGTTTTAGGTCATTTTCAAATGATCCTTCCTCAGCCTTCCACCACATCTTAACCAATTCGTAATCAAACTCAGGTACCAGCTCCTTAACTAAGTCACATGCCTCAAAGAAACTCCAAAAATCAGGATCCTAGCCCTTAATAGCATATACTTCCCCACATTCGTATTTTATGTTTGTGTCTTTTACAAAAGACCCCTTTACATAAAAAACAACAGTGAACTTATCCATACCCCTGCACACAAAAGTTAAATCTAACTTTAATTTTTACCATTTATTTACACAACATGAGTAACCCTAATTTTACTGCCCCCAACGTTGACTAACAATACCAATGAAAGCAGGGGACCAGCATTGAAAACATATATTAAACATAGCAAGAAGAGGACGAAAATGGCAGACAAGTTTATCATTTAACAAACAACGGACAAACAAGGGACAAACCATCGAGGGACCACAAACGCAAACCTATCATTAATCAATAAAAGAAACAAAACAATGGCAAACAAACTCATTTACCAGGGACCACTGCTGCGAATCGTAGTTCACATCCTTTGGGACCACTTCTGAGAGTTGCGACTACAGGAACAACTATCTTCTTCTGCTAAGGCACAATTTCTTTGACAAAGCAATGATTTTTGGAAAATGACTTCTCAGTTTCTTTTGTTTTCTATTTTAATTCCTCTTTTTCTATTTTTCAAATAAAGACGTTTGAACTTCTTTCAAATAAAGACAAACTCATTTACAGTGTGGCCTAATTAAAAAAGACAAATTTACACATGTGGCACGCCAGACCATCCTCCGTTAGTGAAAACTAACGGGAGGGACTACACTTACAAACGAAAAACTTTAGGAGGACCAAACCTTGAAGAAAATATTTATAGGGACCAAACTTGAATGTTGGGTTATTTTCAGGGACCTTATACATATTTAACCCTTAAGAATTAAGAACTTTGGTGGAGTGCTCAAATAGATTGGTTCGAAGTTTTGATCCTTTGATTTGTCAGAGAAGTATTTCAAATATGCTAAAATTTGAGAGTTCATGAATTCTTTAGAAATTCATGAGTTTCTTAGAAGTAAAGGTGCAAGCCACATTTTACTGAGAATCAAAGCATGCATTTTGGTTTCCAGCCTACCAATTCATCTCCATTTGATTTAAGTTCATTTCCACGCTACATATCAACCATATTCCTTCACCATTGCAAGTTCATTACAAATGACCAAGGTTCAAATTAAGTCAAATGGTCAAGGTTGTCCAAGGCATGATCCATCAATTTTAAGTCACGACTCAGATGATCCTATGTCATATTTCTACATGCCAAATCATTTCCTAATTATTTCCAAGAATAATTTCAAGTGGCATAATGTTATAACAATTGCATGAATCTTTTGACGCCATTGGCATGATGTTGTGATCATAGTGTATTGTGCTATATTAGGTTCATTATCATATTAGTGGTGAATCACGTATGTCTGTTGTGAGCGATCCGGAATAACGTGAGCTGTTTGGAGTTTCTAAGCATGATGTATGCATAATTATGGTGCTGTGTATGTATAGTGCTGTCGTGCAACACATCATTGTGTGGTTTTATGAATTGCTAGCATATCATACAGGAGACATGTTTTATGAGGCATCACATGTGTGTAGTATATTATTAGCAATACATGTAAAATCAACACACATTCACACTACATTCCTAATATATACCCATGCAATACTTTTATTCTTGGCCTTGTTGAGAAGTGTCAGATGTTGTACGAATATTGGATTTAGCTGGTGTTAGCCCAAATGAAAACACATATGCAACTCTTATGAAAGGTTATGCTTCGTTGGGTGATACTAAAAAGGCCTTCCGGCACTTCACGATATTGAAGAATGATGGCTTGGAGTGATGCACATACTTTTGATGCGTTGAAGGAATGCTACAAATTGGCAGAATGCAGAGTGCACAAAAGATTCCAAGAAACACTTTGTCTACGACATTCTAATTGACGGTTGGGCTCGGAGAGGTGATGTTTGGGAAGCTGCGGACCTGATGCAATAGAAAAATCATCAATATCAATAAGCATAATGGCAATTATTCGGGATCGTACCGAAACAGAAACTATTCATCATCATCAATTGCCAAAATCATGAAAATCACGAGCAAATGAGGTTAAGTTTGAAATGGTGTCAACTGAAAAAACCAACGTTGCGAATATACCGAGTCGAGAGTGCTCTTGTCATCAACGGCAGTTGGGTGGTTTACCTTGTGCTCATGCTGCTGCTACAGTTGTTTCTTGTGAGCACGATGCTTATGTGTTTACCGAAACATGTTTCACTGTAAATCACCTGTCCAAATCCGGGGCAGAAAAGAGCAGTAAGTTATATGACATCAATGATGTTTTAGTGTTTACGACAGGTATTGATATTCAAGGCACAATCAAGCGTAATAATACGAAATTGGAAAGATCCACAAAACGTGAAAGTAAACTCAGGTAACAACCATTAATCTCAAAATCACAAAAACGTTATAGCTGATATTTCCTATCCGACATACAATCTGTCGAAATCAATTCAGAATCACAGCGGCATTTCCTTCCCAAACCGTAATCGTCATCAATCCACAATCGGGAACATTCATGGCAGAAATCACAAAAAAGAGGCCAAAGAATCACAATTTATAACAGAATTCTTCCTTTCCAACATCTAAATCGACAAGCAAATCAATATATTCAAGTAATAATCTCGCATTCATGATTCAAATTAATTCACATTTGGCTATAAAAGAATCACGGGAAGAATCACAAAAGGGAGACACGGTTTCACAACAAGAAAAGAGGGAAAAAGTTCACTGAGAGCATTCACCAGAAAAATCCATACACAAAACAATACACAAAGGCAGCATACATACCACATCAAATTATTCACACAATTGGAAAGGAATCACGTACAACAACCGCAACGCACAGAACAACAGCAACAAATTCGCGGTGGCGGTGATACGCAGGAGGATAAGAAAACGTACTTACGAAGGCTACGACATCGTCGCAACCGCTGCATCGAAACTATTCTCAGGTACGTGCTTCCACGCTTAATTTTAGAATGTTGTGGTTATGAATGTGTTCCATGTAAGGTCCTGCTCCAACGACACGAAATCACCGGCGATTGAAACTTGCGATCGAAATTAACAGTGGTAGCCAAACGATTTCGTACTGTAAGCACGATTCGACGCGGTGACTCTGGTTTCCGTTGAACAGTGGTAGTGGTGGCATTCATTGGGCCGCGGCCGTGTCGGTTTTGTGCATTGTGAGAGATGGGCTCATCAACTTGAGCCCAAGTCCTTTTTTTTTTTTTTCTTTTTTCTTTTTTCTTTCTTCATGAACAGTACCCGGGCTTGGGATAAAAAGCCCACTCTACTTTGTTATACCCCACCTTACTTCTTGTTCTTTCTTTTTTAATTAATTTTGATATTAGATTAAGCTTTTATTAAGTTTTGGTTTAAATTTTAATACTAATATTAGTTTAGGTATTAGGTTTTAAGGATCAATTAGAATAGGGAATATTGATTTTAATTTTATTTTGTAATGTGTATCTCGATAATAATTTGCGATCAATCGTTGGTTTAAAATCGGGTTTAATTCTTAATAAGGCGTTGGTTGTTTTCTAAGTAAATTTAGATTGAATTTTATTTTCTTAATAAGTTGTAATTGATTAAGTTTTAATTTTGTAATTAATTCCTAACTAGAATATCAATTTGTCACTTAGTTAAAGTTTGATCGAACCTTTTTAGCAGACTTATCATTAAGTTCATGATGTTATTAGAACCATGATTGGTTATATTCACATATTCCCTCAGGCTCCTGATTCAACTTTATTTTCAATAAATTGAATCAAATTCGAACTTTTGGATGAACTTGCTTGCGTGATAAATTTCTAGGACAAGAATTTCCCTTTACTCAACCTTAGATCATAGAATTAGGTTAGTTTCTCTTAGGATACTTTAACTTAGATAACTTATAGTTAGGTTCCCTTCTCCATGAGAGAACTAGACATGGTTCATCCTCTAGCTGAGACGTAATTCTCCTACCCCATGACATAGTTGAGAAGGATGTAGATTCTTTTCCACCTAAGAGAGGTACGTGGCATACTCGTCGATTTTATATCCGAGTTTGAGCCCTTCTCTTAATGTGAAGCAACGACCCCTTTTCTGTACACTTGTGGAGGTTTAAGTCGAGTATTCTCATTAAGATGACGACTTGTCTCTTCTCCTAAAACCCAACAAACTTTATTCACCCTTTAAGGGGAACTACAAATGCTCTGATTCCATCCCCGTCAGGATACGTAGGCACGAGATGCGATGTCTTGGCGAGCATACTTATATACTAACCCATATGTCTCTCCCTTGGCACATTTCCTTAGCAAGCAAACGATAATATAACACAAATAAAACAAGAGGTTCATGTAGAGTACTACAGATACTTAGGGTGCTAACACCTTCCCTAAGTATAACCAACCCCCGAACCTAGACTTTCTTAACTTAGGGTTTTCGACCTTTACCCCTTCCTTTGGATAAATAAAAGCTCGGTGGTGAACTTCATGATTTGTGATTCAGGTTAATTAATAGCTTGATATCCGATTCTCACCGCGACAAGGCCCAAAAGTGTTTGTAAAGAAGAAAAATGGGGCTTACACTCAAGGAGAGGCCCAGATGATTTATTTGAAAAGGCGACGATCGCGCCGTGGTTTTGAAAACCACAGAGGGACTTATACAATGACTGAGGCCCCAATTATTTATTTACAAAAGGGATGGTCTTACACTCTACAAAGAGGCCCCGAAAGATTATTTTTATACAAGAGTTGGGGCTTACAGCTCAAGGAGATGCCCAGATGAAAAATAGCGATCGCACAGTTATTTTAAAAATCGCATCGGGACTTATACAATGATTGAGGCCCAAAAATTATTTACTTTACAAAGGGATGAGTCTTACACTATACCAAGAGGCCCATAAGTGTTTTTGAAAACAAAATTTGATGGTTAAATCAAAGAAACCCAAATTTCATAAAAAATATGTATTTATTTTGAAGAAAAAATAAATAAAATGATGGAAATTATCAAATTTATTTAATAAACAAGTTGTGACCTTGGATCAATGTTTTAAAAAACATGTTTTATCCATATGATGACTTGAAATTCATTTGTGTTTGAAAAATCAAGAGAAAGAACTCTTTTAAAATGTTTAAAACAATTAAAAAGAAATTCTTTACAAAAATTCAAAATATATTAAATAAATAATATTTTTTTTATTTTTTTGTGGAATAAAATATTTAAACATATTTGTGAATTTAAAAAAAAAAGAATTAATTCAAAATGATTGAAAATCAGAGAGAAATTAATTTTTGAAATCAATTAAAAAATAAAAGAAAAATTTCAAAATTTCAAAATTCAAAAAAGGGCGCCAAGAACACTTGTTCTTGCTCACATGTGCCCTGTTTCCAAAGATTTGCAAAACCTCTCATAACTCTCTGATTACTCAATGGTTTTGACTTTTGTAAGCATGAAAATTGGTCGTTTTTGAACAAGGATTTCAATGGTACCAATTAATTGCGTTTATTTTAAGTGTGGAGTGAGAAATCAAGTGATGAACACATTGTAGCGTGCGATTTTTGTCGGTTACGCGACCACCTTATCGCCGTGGTATTCTCCTTACCGCAGTGGTAGGAGTTGGGTGTTACTTTCTGATTTCTTATTTATCCTATGAAACTGGAAAGGAAAGGGAAGTTATTTAAAACTAACCTTGCACGCAAATGTTTAACTGAACAAATTCTTAAGAGATTGGGGGTCCGGGGTCAGTTTATACAATGGGGAGTTGTCAATTACCCATCCTATATGTGGTTATCCATAGGTTGTTAGCAATCATTCTTTGCTTATTCTACTTACTGGTGTTTGTCTGTTTATTGGGAAAGTTTCTCCATTGGGATCGTTGAGAGAGAGAGTTTTTATTGATTTCGGGTTTGTTCCGATGTTTTTGGTAAGGTACTAGACCTAAGGTTTTTGTTTTGTGTGAAGGTACTGGACCTAAAGTTTTTTATTGGTATGCTCGTTAAGATTTCGCAATCTTATGCCTACGTATTCCCGTTAAAATAAAACAGGGAAATCAGAGCAATTGTAGTTCCTCCTATTCTATGGGAGGAAAATATGATGTTTTGGTGTCTTGTTCAAAGCCCAAGATTGAAGCTAAAGGAGTATTTGTATCTTGTTCAAAGCCCAAGATTGAAGCTAAAGGTTTGACTGAGAGAGAATTTGTCATCTCTAAAGGGAGACATCTCGTTTGTTTATCACAACTGTTGGGTGACTGGTTATAAAGGAGGATTACTTTAACTGGGATATGAGAATCCAGCAATGCCATAATTTCCTTTATATGGATGATGTCCTGAAGGAAGAAACTTTAACTCTGTGTTGAGCAATGCCATTTTTCCTTAGGTATATTTCATGCTAAGAGAGGGACATTGGCTAGGATGTAAATAATCCAGCGGCTTGCCGCTTACAGCAGTTAGATGAAAGATGGAGATTTACCAGGATAAGAGATGGACTACAGCTTGGGTATTTGAATCAACAAGTGTGCCACTTACAGCAGTTATCTGGAAATAGGGTTTGTTTGATTTATCTTTTTTGATGTGTGATGTACAGAGAAATATCTTCCTACAGAGAGATTATTTATTTCCTCTGAAGGGATGTTTGATTTTTGTGTGTGCCTTGATCAAAGCCCAAGGTTGAAGCTAAAAGAGATTGATTGATGAACTCCACTGGGGAATTATTATCTGTCTTGCATAAAGCCCAAAATTGAGGCTAAAAGAGACTGACTCTTTTGGGGAAAATCATTATATAAAGCCTAAGAGGAGGCTGGACATTGACTTTTGGGGAAGGTTTTTATCTGTCTTGTACAAAGCCCAAGATTGAGGCGAAAAAGACTTATTGGTTCCACAGGGGATATATTTGTGGTGTACAAAGCCCAAGATTGAGGCTAAAAAGGATATTGACTCTGCTTAGGGAGATTAATTCCTAAAGCCTAAAAGAAGGTTGGGAGGAATTGACTCCGCTGGGGAGATATTTATACAGAGCTTAAGAGAAGGTTTAGAAAATTTTGACTTTGCTGGAGAAAGTTTATATATGTCTTGTACAAAGCCCAAGATTGAGGCTAAAGGGAGATGATTGACTCAGCTGAGGATATTTCAGGTGTCTTGTATAAAGCCCAAGATTGAGGCTGAAAAGGTCGACTCAACAAGATAGTGATTTAAAGTGATTAACTCAACAAGAGAGTGTTTTTATTTGTCTTGTACAAAGCCCAAGATTGAGGCTGAAAAGAACTGACTCAACAAGAGAGTGTTTTTTGAGGTTAACTTTACTGAGTAAAATCATTATACAAAGCCTGAGAGGAGGCTGGAAAAGGTTAACTCAATAAGAGAGTGTTTTGTTTGTCTTGTACAAAGCCCAAGATTGAGGCTGAAAAGGTCGACTCAACAAGAGAGTGCTGAAAGGTGATGAGGAAGAAGCAAGAATCATTATACAAAGCCTAATAGGAGGCTGACTGAGGAATTTCTTATACAAAGCCTAAGAGGAGGCTAACTGAGGAATTTCTTATACAAAGCCTAAGAAGAGGCTATCTTCTGCTGAGAATTATTGAGATCCAAAGGCAGGTCCAAAGTGGGGAATCAACTCTTGCTGAGGATTACAAAAGAGTTGATGTATCAGATGCCTTGAGGTTCTGATAAAGGTTTATTGATAGTGATTTGGCCCTAGCTGGGAAATTTAGGATGAAAGATTGGGTTTCAGAACCTAGGAGGGTTTTAACTCTACTGAAGATTGATCAAATGACCAGGGTTGCTCCTGCGTTTGTAGGGAGCTTGAGAATGTCTTTGAGATCCAAGAGGAGATTAGACTGTCCAAGTCTACTGGTGTGAAAGGTTTATCATTGTATGACACCCAAGAGGAGGCTGACGCTTTAAGGGATGAGAATCTACCCTGAATTGGTCTGAGATTTTGACTCTTTGGAAAGACTGTTATAACAAAGGATGACTAAGTTCTGTCCTATACCTTTAAGAGGTCTTTGGGGTCCTTGCACTAAGCCCAAGAGAAGGCATGAGAACTTCTAAGAAGCCGGAGGGTCCTTGTACAAAGGCCAAGAGGAGGCGGGGATGCTTTTAGGAAGCCTGTGGGTCCAAACTTAAGAAAAGTTTCACCGGGAATAATCTTTTCTTTAGTGAACAGTTCTAGGGTTTGAAGAAATTCCAGAGAGGTTTCACCGGGAATTATTCCTCTCTGGGGGAAATGAATTTCTTTGACAATTTTCTAATAGTGACAGTCTGATAAAAGTTTCACCGGGAATAATGCCTTTCTCTTTGTTCCATATTGTATAAGCCCAAGAGGAGGCAAGACTGTATCTGGAAATTCCTATGGGGAACTAGTTTTGACTGTGTTAAAAGAGTGACCACTGGCTTTATCTATTCCTAGACCTAATTGCTGGGGAAAACTCTAAACAGATATTATACAGGTATATATATACAGATGAAATATATATTGTATGTAAAAGAGGGTAGGAGGACTTACAGGTGAGCAAGCTTCCAGCACAAACAAATATATATGTGCAAGTATATAAAAGAAAGTTGTTTAAAACTTACAGGTGATCAAGCTTTCATTGTAACAACTGTATGGTTAGTTGTTCAAGAAATTAAAGAAAGTTTTGATAACAACTATGAATTTGAACCTAAATCAAAAAGGAAAGTCGTTTTGAAAAGATTGTGACTTATACTCATGGAGAGGCCCAGATGAAAAACAGTCATCGTACCGTTGATCTGAAAATTGTATCGGGACTTATACAATGACTGAGGCCCAAAAAAGGTTTTCTGTACTAAGAGATGGGTCTTACAACTCAAGGAGAGGCCCAAAGAATTGAAAAAAGAAAAGAAATGGGACTTACAACACATGGGTGACCCAGATGAAGATTGTTTGAAAAATGGCGATCGCGTAGAGATTTTTGAAATCGTATCGGGACTTATACAATGACTGGGACCCAAAATGGTTATTTACAAAGGGATGGGTCTTACACACTAATAGAGGCCCAAAAATTGTATTTTTAAAAGAAGGATGGGACTTACAACACAAGGGTAGGCCCAAATGATTTTTATTTAAAAGGCAACGATCGCGTCGAGATTTTAAAATCGTATCGGGACTTATACAATGGCTGAGGCCCAAAATGGTTTGTGTGATAAGGGATGGGTCTTACACTCTATTAGAGGCCCAAAGTGTATTTTAAAATGTTTAATAAAGATCAAAATCAAAGAAACCCTAATTTTATTTCTAAAAGTAATTTTTCAAAGAAAATTAATTAAAAATGATACAAACACCAAATAAGTTTAAATAAACCACTTGTGATTTTTGGTTAAGGTTTGAAAAATGATGTTTTAATCACAAGATGATTTAAAACTCATTTGATTTTGAAAAGATCAAGAGAAAAGAAATATTTTCAAATGTTTAAAAACAAATAAAATAAGTTCTTTATGAAAATATTAAATATATAAATAAATAATATATTTGTGTGATATTTTTGTAGAATAAAATATTTTAACATTTTTGTGACATTTTGCAAAAAGAACCAATTAAAAATGATAAAAAATGAGTGAGAAATTGATTTTTGAAGTTATTAAAAAAATGGTGAATAAATGACAAGAAAACAAGTGGTAAAAAATTGGAAATGGTCCCCCCAAGGCTTGAACTCACGCCCTTGGGGTGGGGAGTTTAAAATTCTACCATCTGAGCCATGTGCGTGGCTGATAGAAGATAGCAATTGATAATAATATGTGAAAGAAACCTTTGAAAAGAGTTCAAAAAAATAAACCAAAAGGTCTGGGGCGAGGGGGATTCGAACCCCAGACCCTTTGCTCGCTACACACACAAATACTAGTGCTTCCACTAGGGCGCAATGCCAATTCAGTTACATTGTGGCAACTGGATAATATATAGTAAAACTAGTTGAATTTCTGAAGAATGGCGCCATGGCCATCTTCTTCCTTGGGCAAGATACGTGAAGCCTCCTATTTCACTAATTTCTCAACCATTTCACACGATCCAAATATGAAAACCGTGTGTTTTGAAATAAGGAACACAATGACAATATTCAATTTTGTTTAAATTGAGTGAATCAAAAGATATTACACTCTGACCAGATGAACCCTAAAAATTGCAAGAGTTTAATAAAATCATATACAAGAACTATAAACATCAATTGATTGAGGGTGATCTACAAACATTCAGAAATACAATGGTAATTTGAAAATATGTTTATGATGTATGATTCATTGAGTTTGAAAGTTTGAGGCTTACCTCTTGCAGCTGGTGATCGAATTCTGGTTTGGAGGTGTTACATATATGTTCCAATGATCTGGACAACTTCCTTAGGTGCCAAGGAGTGTGTTTGAATGTTTAGAATGGATTGAAATGAGTTGGAACTGGTTGTGGTACCTCAACTGCAGCTTTGTCAAGAACTTGAGCAATTGGCTGGTGACTTGATGAATTTGATGTTCCAAATGTTGTGTTAGTGTTTAGATCACTCACATATGATGTTTATGAGGTGTGTGTGTGATTGGTTTGGTTGGAATCACTCTCAATCTCAAAACCCGATAGTAACTTGAGTTAGAAGGCAAAATTGGAGTGAAAGAGAGATTTTGAGTAAAACATCAGTTTGGGTGCTTTGGTGTACTCAAACTGATCACAAATGAGCTCTATTTATAGTATAGCAAGTTTGTTTTGGCTGCAATAGTGAATGGCAACTGCAGTAGGTCTGTGGAAAATGTTGATCCAATGGAACCTCAAGTCTCCTCTAGCCATTGACTTGAGGTTAGAGCACAGGCTATGAGTCCTCTGTGGTAGGGATAAGGCTTGACTGAACTTGGATAACATTGTCTTGATGAATGCCACCTCTATGCGTCAGTTAAATGCTTGGAAACAAAATTGACCATTTGAAGCATCTTGAATTTTAGGAGTGTCATGCCTAAACATAGATCCATGGACTTGTGAGGCTTGTGAATCAGTGTTTGTCCCTTGGTTGTTCCCTCTTGAGGTGTGCAGATGGATAACCATGCTTGTTATTGCACAAATTGATCAATTCGAGCACTAATGCACAAATCTGCCTTGCAAAACAGTTTGTAGCAAGGCATGTTGCAACTGTCATAACCTCTAGCTCAGGTGGAGTTTTCTCATGTTCTTGGGCTCATTGGAAAGCTTGCATATTCCTCTCCAACTTTGATGTCCACCAATGGACCTGGTTCAATTTGCATCAAGGTGAAAAATGCCTTGGAAGTTGGTGGAAATACTGAAATAACAAGGCAGAATTTTCACTAAGTGTTTTTGACATATTTTAGTTTTTTCACCACTTTGATCCACTCCTAACTAAAAATCCATGAAGAATTGGAGTTTGAGGTAGTTGAAGCTTTTGTAGAGTGTAGGAAGACCTACAAATTAGGCTTTGGATCACCCAAAATGGTTGCTTGGATCAAAAGTTATGATCCTTGAAAGTTGGCACCAAAACCATCCAAATTTAGTAACTTAGAAAAATTTTCAAATTTTCAAGATTACCCCTTTTACAAGTTATCTTGGTTTCTTGATTAATTCTTGTTCAAATGACATTATAAGTCATATTTTATGAAAATATGAGTCATAAGGATCATTTTTGCCAAAAAAAAGTCATGTTTTGACTTTTGGCTCCGGAGCGGTTCGACACGTAAAAACCCTCATTCCCGACTTTTGGGGAATGCATCCTATGAGGGTAATTTAGCTTTGTAAATAGACTCCTAGGGTAATTTTGAGCACATTGAGTCACATGTTGGAGTCTTGGCTCATCCTCTTGTGAAAATCTCACTGTGGAGGTCCCGGTCGTCCAAAACCCTAATTCGGCGACATCAGGTGTTTCGAGGCTCAAACCACTTGGAATGTGGCAACTTTGTGCTTTATTCTTGATATGGGAGTCCTCTTGATCCCTTATGGGAGTTTGAGAGGTCAGACAAGTTGAAGATCATGCCATTTCTTGATTGATCCTATGTCTAAGTGCTCCGAGAGGGCTCAAAACCCTAATTCTTGATTGTGGTGAATGCTCCACTATCTTTGGAAGATTGATGAGGCATGATGGTACACCCATATTGTGGTAATGATCTTCACAATGTTGGTAAATCTTGTGGTTAAAATTTGGGGTATGACAGATGCCCCTATTTAATCTTGGACTCGAAGGTGTGAATGGCGAAGGTATTCGGACATTCGGGGTGCAAGAGGATTAAATATCGGAATACCCAAAATTTTGATGATGGTTATGAATGGCAATTTTCCCATTCATCTTCTTTTGCTAAGCAACGTTACTTAGAAAAGGGTAAAACTTCCCCTCGATCCTGGCCTTCAGCCACGGAACTGGTCTCAGTTTTTTTTATAAACTTCCCCTCGATCCTGGTCTTCAGCCACGGAACTGGTCTCAGTTTCTTCTGAACTAAACTTCCCCTTGATCCCGGTCTTCAACCACAGAACTGGTCTAAGTTTCTTTTGAACTAAACTTCCCCTCGATCCTGGTCTTCAACCACGGAACTGGTCTAAGTTTCTTCTTGTCGAGTTTCTTTCTCGACAAGGAACACTGTTTGTAGCGGTCCTCGTCAAACTTCTCGCCGAGCTATACTGGGGAGACGCCATTTGATGGAAAAAGTTTTGATGTCAGACTTGCTGGAGAATCCCATTAGTCTGAACTGTAGAGGCATGCAAACTTCTCTGTGGGAGATGCCATTTATTGAGTCTACTGGGGAAAACGAGTCTCTTGAGACTGCTTTCCGCTTGGGGATACTACATCATACTTTTCTTCGAAATCTTTTCAGAGAAATGCCATGTAATGTGATCCAATTTTGAGGTGCTGATGACTTCATTAACATCGACTTTTTTGGAAGAAAAACTGTGTTGCTGAGAGTCTTCGGTTAAGAGGCTTTATCTGGGATTTTCCTTAATCCGAGAAAGCAAAGATATCATCTTCAACAGTGAAGAGTGACGTTCCAAAAAGTGTCTGTTGAAGGTCTTTTTGTCTTGCAGAGTTTCAAGTTTTCAAAGGGGTCGAGGACAGTCTCCAATCCAGAAATAAACTGGGGAGAAATTGTTCAGACGATACATTTCCTGACGAGGAAATGACTGACAACTTGACTGACAAGAGGACTTCATCACTTGGAAATAAGACTGACCAGAGTAATACAATATAAATATGAATGTGAATCAATTATGCATGATGTATGTATGTTTATGCTGACAAAACCGACGCGACATACAGACTAATGGATGAACACGACTGGATACTCGGCCACTGCGAGGGATGAAAAGTATTGTTGGTTCAAGATATCAATCCTGCCTTGCTTAGGAGAGGAATGGACCCTGTAGGGGGAAGAGAATTATCAATCGGTCTTAAGAGGTACAAACTCTGCCGGAGATATCAGATGGGAAAATCACATCTGAAACAGTTAATCCTTCATTCAGGTACACTACTTTGATTCTGCACTTTGAGGTTCAATCACCTCTGGAAAAGCCATCAATGTTCTTTTTGAAGTTCACAGTCAAAAGGAATTGCCATCTTTATTTTAAAAAGCAGCAAAAATTTTGACAAGTAAATTCATTTTTGTTTTATTTCAAGAATCGTTGACCATGTTAAAACGTCATTCTATAAAGCTAAAACAAATGAGAATTGAAAACAAAATCACTAAGGCTCAAATTTTATTGATAGGATGGAAATCAGCCAAGCGCATGATCCCATAGAGTATTTACAAAGTTTTGAAAATGGTAATTTAAAGGAAAAGGGGCTACATTGAAACATAACGACCGTTATCCTTCTACCAACTTTGAATTCTGGACATCCTGAGCTTCTGTCGAAGATGAGCTTGACTGGAAGTTTGTCGACAAATAGTGTTACCGCTGTGGATTTAACCTTGTCAGACGTAGTTACTTGCCATTAATCCCTAACTTTTGCCTGGATTGTCTTTTGAGATTTCCAATCCATCGGGATGATTTTACTTATGTCTCTAATTTTTTCCTAGACCGCCCTTTCGGGTTTTCAATCACCGAGACTTTTTTTTAGGAGAAGTATTTCTTGACTACATCAACATTTGTGGGGTAGGAAAACTCTTCTCCATCCACGGTTGCGAGTCTCAAGGCACCGCCTGAGAAGGCTTTCTTGACCACGTAGGGGCCGTCATAATTCGAAGTCCATTTGCCCCGGGAGTCAGTTAGGAATGATTGTATCTTCTTGAGCACGAGGTCTCCTTTTCTGAAGACGCAAGGTTGAACCTTTTTATCGAACGTTTTCTTCATTCTCTGTTGATACAACTGACCGTGATATAGAGCTGTCATTTGCTTTTCTTCGATCAGATTCAATTCATCGTGTCGACTTTGACACCATTCTACTTCTGTTAGCTTGGCTTCCATCAATACCCTGATTGATGGGATCTCCACTTCAATGGGAAGCACTGCCTTCATGCCATATACTAGAGAGAAAAGGGTTGCCCCTGTTGAAGTGCGAACAGATGTGCGATAACCGTGAAGAGCAAAGGATAGCATCTCATGCCAGTCTTTGTAGGTTACAACCATCTTTTGAACGATTGTCTTAATGTTCTTGTTAGCCACTTCTACCGATCCGTTCATCTTAGGTCGATAGGGGGATGAGTTATGGTGTTCAATCTTGAACTCAGCACACAACTCTTTCATCATCTTGTTGTTCAAGTTAGATCCATTATCAGTAATGATCTGGCTTGGAACACCATAACGGCAGATGAGATTGTTCTTGATGAATCAGACTACCACTTGTGGGGTTACATTGGCGTATGACGTTGCTTCGACCCACTTGGTGAAGTAGTCAATGGCTACCAGGATGAACCGATGTCCGTTTGAAGCTTTGGGTTCGATCATGCCAATCATGTCAATTCCCCATATAGAAAAAGGGCATGGGGTAGAGAGAACTTTGAGATGCGTTGGTGGTACATAGATTTTGTCTGCGTATATCTAACACTTGTGACACTTCCTCATGTACTTGTAACAATCGAATTCCATTGTCAACCAATAATATCCTACTCTCAGAATTTTTCTCACCATTGTGTGCCCATTGGCATGAGTGCAAAAGGATCCTTCGTGAATTTCTTTCATCAACCTGTTTGCTTCTGGTCTGTCTACGCATCAGAGCAAGACCATGTCAAAGTTTCTTTTATAGAGTTTATCACCGCTCAGGAAGAAATTGCCTGCCAGTCTTCTGAGAGTCTTCCTGTCCTTTCTGGATGCCCCAGGGCGGGTACTCTTGTTTCTGAAGGAAGCATTTGATATCGTGATACCAAGGTTTGTCGTCTATGACTGCTTCAATCATGGAGATGTAAGCGGGCCTATCAAGGCGCATTATATCGATCTTAGGTACGTCATTCCAATGATTAACAACAATCATGGAAGAGAGAGTGGCTAGTGCATCAACCGTGTGATTCTCTTCACGAGGGATGTGATGAAACTCAATTTTGTTGAAGAATGGCAACAACCTTCTCGCGTAATCTTTGTAAGGAATTCGTCCTGATTGGTATGTGTTCCAATCTCCTTTGATCTGATTGATAACCAGGGCTGAGTCTCCATACACATCCAAGTTCTTAATCCTTAAGTTAATTGCTTCTTCGAGACCCATGATACAAGCTTCGTATTCGGCCTCGTTGTTTGTGCATTTGAACGTAAGTCTGGCGGTGAAAGGAATATGGGTACCTTGAGGTGTTACGATGATTGCCCCAATTCCGTTTTCATAATTGTTGACAGCTCCGTCAAAGATTAGTCCCCACTGGGAACCTGGTTCTGACCCTTCACTGGGTAGCGGTTCATCGCAATCTTTCATTTTCAAGTACATGACATCTTCGTCTGGGAAGTCAAATCCGACTGATTCCTAATCGTCAATCAGTTGATGAGCCAAATGATTGGCTAAAATACTTCCTTTGACGGCTTTCAGGGCATGGTACTCGATGTCGTATTCAGATAACAACATCTGCCAACGGGAAATCCTTCCTGTGAGAGCAGGTTTTTCAAAGACATACTTGATCGGATCCATTTCGGAGATTAACCAAGTAGTGTGACAAATCATATACTGACGAAGACGTTTGGCCGCCCAAGCCAGAGCGCATCAAGTTTTCTCAAGCATAGTGTACTGAGTTTCACAGTCGGTGACTTTCTTGCTTAAATAGTAGATGGCAGACTCTTTTCTTTTGGTTTCGTCTTGTTGGCCAAGTACACAACCCATGGAGTCTTCCAAGACTTCTAGGTATATGATCAGTGGTCTTCCTTCTACTGGTGGTGACAAAATAGGTGGATTCAACAAATACTCTTTAATGCTGTCGAACGCTTTTTGGCAGTCTTTCGTCCATACACAGTAATGATTCTTTCTGAGTAGTTTAAAGATTGGCGCACATGTCGCGGTCATGAGGAATATGAATCTTGAGATATAATTCAAACGTCCCAAAAATCCTGTGACTTGTTTCTCAGTCTTTGGTGAAGGCATTTCTTGAATGGCCTTGACCTTGTCAGGATCAACCTCGATTCCTTTTTGGCTGACGATGAACCCCAAGAGCTTTCCCGAGCGGACACCGAACGTGCACTTGTTAGGATTCAAACGGAGTTTATATTTTCTCAGACGCTCGAACAACTTTGAAAAATGGGTCACATGCTGCTCTTCTGTATTAGATTTGGCAATCATATCATCGACATACACTTCGATTTCTTTGTACATCATGTTGTGAAACAGAGTAGTCATGGCCCTTTGATAGGTTGCCCCGACGTTCTTCAAACCGAACGGGATTACCTTGTAACAAAAGGTACCCCATGAGGTGATGAACGAAGTTTTCTCCATATCTTCCGACGCCATTTTGATTTGATTATAGCCCGAGAATCCATCCATGAAGGAGAAGAATTTGAACTTTGTTGTACTGTCTACCAGCATGTCTATGTGTGGTAAGGGAAAGTCGTCCTTCAGAGTTGCTTTGTTCAGATCCCTATAGTCCATGAACATTCTGACTTTTCCCTCCTTTTTCGGAACTGGCACTATGTTAGCTAGCCATTGAGGATATTCTGAGGTGGCGAGGAAACCCGCGTCGATCTCTTTCCGCACTTCCTCTTTAATTTTGATGGCCATATCCGGATGAGTCCTTCTCAGCCTTTGTTTTACCGGCAGATATTCTGATTTCAATGGTAGATGATGTTCCACGATGTCGGTATCCAACCCTGGCATGTCCTGATAGGACCAAGCGAAAACATCGGGAAACTCTTCGAGAAGTTTTATCAAGCTTTTCTTGACAGTCGGACTGAGCAGTGCTCCAATCTTGACTTATTTCCTCTCTTCTTCTGAACCCAAGTTGACCGTTTCCAACGGCTCTTTGTGAGGTTCAATGGACTTTTCCTTTTGTCTGAGTAATCGGGAGATCTCTTATGGAATTTCTGCGTCCTCTTCTTCTTCAGCTTCAAATATCGGGAATTCAAAGTTGGGAGAAGGCATTGGATCGTATGTTTCAACAGGGTTTAAAACAAGCAATCTGCAATGACGTGATGATTCGTTTTTAGAAGAGATAGAGAGAATGCAAGAGTGTGTGCAGTGTATTTTCTGAAAAATGCTTGTTTTTATTTATTTTGGGTTGTTTTAGGATTACCATTTTCTGAAAAAAAGAAAGTGAAAACAACAATAAATGCGGGAATGACAAAACGACGTTTATTTATTTATGATTTTGTCGATTCTAGAAACTACAGCCCTATAAAACAAAACTCTGTCGCTTTGGGCTAAACAAAGAGGGAAATTTACAGAAAAATGAGCCCTATAAAAACATCCGTTTCACCTGGGCAAGGTGAAAGGTTAAAACAAAGACGACAATTACTTAGACTTATGGACGACTTTCGGGACATCGACAACAACCCATTGGCGACGAACTCCTCGGTGAATCACAAAGTCTGGTACCTTCTTTCTTGGCTTGTCCTCAGAAATGACACTGATTTCTGGTGGAGCAGGATCATTGGAGTCTTCCTCCCATGCAGAGTTGTCGTAAACGAACTCTTCTGTTGTATCTTGCATAATGTTTTCACTCTCAGGCGGATCTTCCCATCCAGTTGGCTGGATGTCTTCGAGTCTGATACGAGAGCTTTCAGGAGTGGTGTACTTGACCAGGAAGTCGTACTTGCCACTCGGCTGTCCTAAGGTGTCCTATACTTCTGCGGGACTAGAGGAGTCATCCTTCTCAATGACGTTGACATCAGGAAAAGCATAGTTGATGAACTCTTGTCTTGCAATCTTTGCAGATTCATCGTTGTGATGGATTTCTTCGGAATGTCCTGAGTAATGATCCCATGACTTGGTGGGGACGCAGGTATTCTTTCCAATGATGCTCAGCTGATAAGCGTCGTTTGGATGACTCTTTTGCCCTAAGTCTTTTGGGTACGGTTGCCAGATGGGCAAGTCATCCAGTGGGTCATAATAGTCATAGTCGAAGTTGTCTTTCATCGAATCGTCTTCCCATGAGTTAGGCGGAGCACGACATCCTTCAGGATCAGAATCTCCGTACATTATCTTGGCGTCTGATCTTGGTATATATCTCGGACTCGGCGTGGGAAAGCAGAATGGCATGTGCGTTTCTTCCTGAGACATATAACCGTTGTCGTTGAGATATGACTTCCACTCTTAATCTGTATTGGAGGAGTCATTTGCATTGATGGTGTGTACTTCTTGAGACACTGAGTGGAGAAAGCCTCCACTGTGGAAGAAGTCCTGAATGGGATGAAAATTTTCATCTTTCTTGGCAGACTGGGTACAGGTTGAAGAGAAACCAAGACCCTTCTTTGTCTTGTTATCCGTAGGAATTACAAGCTGTCCCCATCCTTTTGTGTCATTACTCTTGATCACTTTGAGAGCATCTTTGTATGAGGAAATCGACATCCCTCTCTCTGATCGATTCTCATTGCTCACCGAGAGTGCTTGAAATTGAGTTCCAACAACCTCCTCGGGTTCTACACAGGATAACAATGATAAGTTGCTCACGATTAAGGCCTGCTCTCTGCATACTGTGACTAACTTGTCATTCTTGACGAACTTCAGCTTCTGGTGAAGTGTCAAAGTGACTGCCCCAGCTTTGTGTATCCAAGGTCTTCCTAATAAATAACTGTATGCTACCCGGATTTCCATGACCTGGAAAGTTACTTGGAAAGTGTGAGGACCGGTAGTTATGGGAAGATCGACTTCGCCGATAACTCTTTTTCTGGATCCGTCAAAGGCTTTGACAATGAGCCCACTGCCTCTCATCGGGGTTCATTGAAATGATAGTTGCATCAGAGTTGATTTTGGCATAATATTCAGAGCTAATCCTGTGTCTACCAGTACGCTGGCTAGAGCACCGTCTTGGCAGTTGATTGTAATGTTAAGCGCCATGTTGTGATTTTTACCTTCTTCCGGCAATTCTTCATCACTGAATTCTAAATTGTTACAGGAAGTGATGTTGGAAATAATGTTGTCAAACTGTCTTACCGACACATCTTGTTCTACGAAAGCTTGCTCCAAGACTTTCTGCAGAGCTTTCCTATGAGCTTCGGAACTGAGTAAGAGAGATAGCATAGAGATTTTAGATGGAGTTTGTAACATCTGGTCCACAATGTTGTACTCACTTCTATGGATGAGCTTCAGCATCTCATCGTTGTTCTTTGTAAGTTCGGGATTACTGGATTGCCCGACTGGTTGATTTGGAACTTCTGTTTGAGGTTCCTTTTCCTTGGTGGGTTCTCCAACTCCTCTGTTGAAGATCCGAACGCTCCGAGTGACTCGACTGATGTCGGCGATGTTTACGACGGAGGGTAATGGAGTTTCCTTTCCATTTTTGATTGTTGTTGCACCGTACTTGCAAGGGATAGCCTTATCGGATTTGTACGGTATTGGTCCCGGCAGATAGATAACCACAGGAGCTTTTTGATTTTTCTAACCATCGTAGGCAGCCTCAATTGGTTCGAGGTTGAGAATCTTTCTACTATAAAGAGGAATTCTTGATTCATTGAGTAGAGGGATTATGGCACAAATGTCTCTGATCCTCCCATGATCGAAGATTATGACAACGTCTTTGCTTTGATCAAGGAGATAGTCGTGTATCACATTGATCGAACCAGAACTCGAACATGGTCGAATTTCTTTCCGATCCAAATGATTTTGAAGAGCTGGCCGAACAAGGTAGCACCCTTAGTTGTTCTCTGAACAAACTCTACAACGCTCGTAGTTGTGGAGTGGCACCCGGCCATGCCCACTTTGGATGTAGTGCAACTTTACTAGATCTGTTTCCATCAAGTGAACATCCTGACTTTGATATCTACTAGGATTTCCGTCAGTCATACTGATATGTTGTGTGGCTTCATCCAAGTAGATTGGAAGCCACCAGTGGTCTAACAAGTGTTAAAGTGTTCTCTGGACAAGTGCACACCCTTGTTCATCTCCACGACACTGTTCACAATCCAGATAATCATGTGAAGCCAGAAAGTCGAGCCTGACTTGCTTAGCGTGTAATTCTACCAGACTGGTATTTATCAAGCGTATGTCGAAAATCTGAATCATATTGACTTGATGGTTATTTCTCTCATGATAGTCCTGAATCCATCCAAGATCCATCTAACGTTGGAGGGCCTCTTGTACAAAAGAGCATCCCTAATTGCTTGTTGAGCAGATCAGACAGGTATTGTAATGGTGTCGTGGCAGACTATGATGTTGACTCTGCCTTGAGTGCATTGCCACTAAGTTGACGTTCATCGCCAGAATGTTGTGGTTTTGAACAATGTTGGGATTTGCGTGAGCCATATTGACTTCAAGGATTCGGTGATCTTGGATCCATCCCAGATCCATTTGTTCTTGTAGAGCTGATTGCACTACGGAACACCCTTGATTATTCTTTGAGTAGATATCACACTGGTGATAATTGTGAGGTGGTACATGGTCGTACCCGCTCTATCTGTAATGCATCATGACCAGATTGGTTCCTAATAGGAGTACATCGTGAATTTGATAACTGCGACTAACCTCTTCGTCTATCAAATTTACTGCAGTCTTTTCATGTTGTGGCAACGGGTTCGTCTGAACATTCGGATTAGTATCTTTGAAAGATAAGACCCCGTTCCTGACAAGCTTCTGCACATCGGACTTGAAACTGATACAGTTCTCAATGTTATGCCCCGGTCCTCCTTGATGGTAAGGGCAAGTTTGATCCGCTTTGAACCAAAAAGGCGGATTTTCCGGTACTGTAAGAGGAAACCTGGTTTGGACGTGCCCCTTGGCCAGTAAAAGTGGAAATAGTTCTGTGTACAACATCGGTATATGGTCAAACCCTGGTGGTCGTGTCGTACGATTGTTATTGTTGTACTGAGGATGAGCCTACTGAAGAGGCTGTTGTGTCCTTTGCTGATACTGTTGTTGATTTGGTTGGCTTTAAGCAACCTGAGGTTGATACGTTGGAGCCGACACAGGGTTAATAGCAGGAGTTACCGCTGCTACTGGTTGATATCTTTGCCTTTTCTTTCCGAGAGAGATATTACCAATATCTTGCTCTTTTTTCTTTGGGAAAGCACCACCATATCTTTTGGTACTGCTTGATGGCTCTGCATTTCTGACCAATCGTCCTTCTCGGACTGCTTCCTCAAGGCGCACTCCCATGTTCACCATTTCAGTGAAGTCACTGGGCGCACTTGCAACCATTCAGTCGTAGTAAAATGAACTTAAGGTTTTCAAAAAGATCTTTGTCATCTCTTTTTCCTCAAGAGGGGGACAAATTTGAGCGGCAATTTCACGCCATCTCTGAGCATATTCTTTAAAAGTCTCTTTGTTCTTCTGCGACATTACTCTGAGTTGATCTCTATCTGGTGGCATGTCCAGGTTGTGTTTATATTGCTGAACGAAGGCAGTGCCGAGATCTCTAAAAGTATTGATCTTGGTGCGGTTTAAATCCATGTACCATTTGAGTGCGGCACCGGTTAAACTGTCTTGGAAATAATGGATCAGTAGCTGTTGATTTTCTGTCTGAGTTGACATCTTTCGAGCGTACATCACCAAATGACTTTGAGGGCAAGAGTTGCCCTTGTATATTTCAAAGTCAGGCACCTTGAATTTGTGCGGTATTTTCACATTAGACACAGACAAAGGTCTGCGGCGTCCTTTCCGAATAAATCTTGACCACGAATGGCATGCAGTTCCTTCTGCATCTCCAAGAATTATTCTTGGAACTCATTCATCCTTTCGTACATGTCTTCATTTCCACCAGAGATTACTTGTGGAATCTGTCCTTCTGGGACAGTGTGTACCACTGGTTGTGGTATAGTCATTACGGCGATGACTCTTGGCGCTTCCATGCCCCGAAGTTTGTAACCTTCAGGAGTTGCCGTCATAACTCTTGCATCTTTATTTTCCCGAAGTTTGTAACCTTCAGGCCCAATAGTTCCTGCTGCAGTTTCTGGGTCTTCAGTGACCGACGGGATGTATCCTTCAGGGACAAAGTTGATAGGCATTCCCCAGAGGCGATCTTTAGGCTTGTTGTACCGAGGATCATATGTCTCCATTACGGGCGTAGATGTGATCTTCGAGATCACAGTCCTTTGTTGTTGTCTCTGAGCCGCTGCCAGGGATTGCATGTCATTGTGAAGTTTTTCCAAACATTCCTTTAGAGCGTCGACTTCTTCTCTCAGCTCTTTGTTCTCTTCCTCGAGATCGTCCATTTTCTTTTGTCGATTGGCTCGAGTATTGTATGAATGAGACAGTTTGACTCTAGAATCGTGACACATACGTGAGACTCGAAGATAAGAAGAACGCGTTATGTGAGAATGATGAATGATATGTAATGATATATATTTTTTTGTTTTAATCAAAGATAACTTTCAACAAATAGATTGCAAATATCATATAGTGGGGAGACCCCGTTTTATTGAATTTGAAAGATTGCAGAAAGGGAAAATACAGTATTTTACAAAGTGCTGTAAAAGGAAATGTCTAAACTTATGGATCCTGAGTCCTCTCTGAAGAGAGCTCATATGTTGGCTCTGGTATTTTCCTTTTCTTTGACCAGGGCTCTTTAGTCGTTGTCGGGTTGTCAGTCATTTGCCAAGTGAAAGGAGCGAGCAAATGTCTTCGGTCTTCTTGATTCTCCACAACATGTTGCTCTAGTATCTTAATCAGAGCATCCTTTTCCTTTAATAGTTCCTGAATCTTGGTACACTCCACATTGAGGATTCGATACTTGTTTTTCCAACAGCTTTTCTCACGTTGAACTTTGTTGAGAGCTACCTGGAGTTTTTCTGCGTCAGACATGAAATAAAGGACAGATTCCTTTAACGGAAAAACTTCTTGACGAGGGTAAGGCATCCTTAGCTTGAGGGCTCTAGTTTGCACCCAGTGGAGATAAGGTTCCATGGAGGTACAGTTTGGTCTTCCTAGAGACTCTCTTCCTTTCTTATGAACATGTTTCCAGGCATGCACTATTTCCTTCTTTAATGCCCTGTCATTTTCCCCTTCCTTGAAGAAAATACCTTCCAGATGATCATTATATGGGATATGCTTCATCGGGTATCCGAGTTCACGGTGAACTAAAATTGGATGATAGTTGATTCCTCCTTTAGTTCCTATGAGGGGTACGTTAGAGAAATTTCCACAACTGTCGATGATCTCTATTCCCTCATAAATCCTATCATACCAATCTATGTCAGAGTTGGTAAGAGACATGATCCTTTGTGACCAACGTAGAGTACTCTTGCGATCCCAAAATGCAGCAGACTTGGGTAAATGGGAAATGAACCATTTATAAAGCAAGGGTACACAACATGTGATCATTCCTCCGCTGTACAGATTCCTTAAGTGTACAAAATGATAAGCATCTGCGAGCAGGGTTGGTACGGGGTTTCCAATCAGAAATATCTTAACAGTGTTGGTGTCAACGAAGTTGTCAATGTTGGGAAAAAGGAACAACCCGTATGTGAGAAGGACAAAGATATCTTCGAAAGAAGTAACGTTTCCTATACTGGAAAAGTACAGGGCTTTCTCTACCAAAAACTTGGCTGGTAAACCTTGGATTCCTCCTTTGGTGGTCATGTGAGTCCTAACTTCTGACTCATCCAAAGAGATGGCTCTTGCAATGACCTGATCCTTTGGAATTTCTTTCAGTCCAGAAAAAGGAGTTTAATCAGTGATAGGTAGATCAGTCAGATGAGAGTACTCCTCTAACGTTGGTGCCAGTTGGTAATCCGGGAACGTGAAGCAGTGATAAACTGGATCGTAAAACTGAATTAACGTAGACAGGATTCCTTCAACTACATAGACCCTTAACAGAGACAGTAATCCTCCATGCTTAGCTCTAAAAGCATCAGGGTTGGTAATCATCCTTGTCAGCCCCATTAAATCCTCTAGTTTTGGAGCCTTGAAGGTGTACTTGTGCGTCTTTCTTCTACCGAAATCCATAACGCAATCTTTCTCTGATATTTGCACTTATTGTTTTAGTTTAATTTGAAAAAAGAGAGAGGAGAAGAGAATACTTTTCTTTGTTTTAAGAGTCTTTTAAATGAATGCATGAATGCAGCACACAAAAACATTGAAAAAACATGGGTTCAAGGGTTCAACGTCACGAGCATGGAGTCATGGCTCTACCCATCCCCAAATGTTATATTTTGGTTAATTTTTGTACCTGTAGAATGGATCCTAAGGTTCCCAAAATCATTGACCCCCCTAGGTATAACAACAGCAAGCTGGTTCACCCAAGCGAGCTGTAGCATCCTAGGGTAATCTCATTTGAGTGTAGTATCGCGTATCAACTATTCTCGATAGTCATCGCACTACATAATGGTCATAAGGTTAATGCCTACTAAATCCTCAGGTTCACAGGTGCCGCACTAGGAAAACTCTGCTTTCACAAGAATCGGTTGTTCAGCAGGCAGAATCCAACGGGCCCTCGCCTGATTTGGTGGTCTACCAGGTTCGCTTGTTCGGGATTCACTCCCTACAAGTTTCCCCGTCTATGCCACCCCTTATCTTAGGTTTCTCTCAAACTTTCCAGATGCGTATCAATCGCATTCCCATTGACAGAAAAATAAACACGGATATCAAGTAGGAAAAGCAATATATATATATAGTATGTAGTATGATTGCTAACAACCTAGACCTCTTAGAAATTCTAATTCTAGAAAAAGACAGATCCTAATAAGACGATCCCCAGCAGAGTCGCCATTTTCCAGTAGCGTGCAATTTTTGTCGGTGACGCGACCACCTTATCGCCATGGTATTCTCCTCACCGCAGTGGTAGGAGTTGGGTGCTACTTTCTGATTTATTATTTATCCTATGAAGCTGGAAAAGAAAGGGAAGCTATCTAAAACTAACCTTGCACGCAAATGTTTAATTAAACAAATGCTTAAGAGATTAGGGGGTCCGGGGTCAGGTTATACAATGGGGAGTTGTTAATTACCCATCCTATATGTGGTTATCCACAGGTTGTTAGCAATCATTCTTTGCTTATTCTACTTACTGGTGTATGTCTGTTTATTGGGAAAGTTTCTCCGTTGGGATCGTTGAGAGAGAGAGAGTTTTTGTTGATTTTGGGTTTATTCCGATGTTTTTGGTAAGGTATTGGACCTAAGGTTTTTGTTTAGTGTGAAGGTACTGGACCTAAAGTTTTTGATTGGTATGCTCGCTAAGATTTCGTAATCTTATGCCTATGTATTCCCGTTAAAATAAAACAGGGAAATCAGAGCAATCGTAGTTCCTCCTATTCTATGGGAGGAAAAGATGATGTTTTGGTGTCTTGTTCAAAGCCCAAGATTGAAGCTAAAAGAGTATTTGTGTCTTGTTCAAAGCCCAAGATTGAAGCTAAAGGTTTGACTGAGAGAGAATTTGTCATCTCTAAAGAGAGACATCTCGTCTGTTTATCACAACTGTTGGGTGACTGATTATAAAGAAGGATTACTTTAACTGGGATATGATAATCCAGCAATGCCATAATTTCCTTTATATGGATGATGTCCTAAAGGAAGAAACTTTAACTCTGTGTTGAGCAATGCCATTTTTCCTTAGGTATCTTTCCTGCTAAGAGAGGGACATTGGCTTGGATGTAAATAATCCAGAGGCTTGCCGCTTACAGCAGTTAGATGAAAGATGGAGATTTACTAGGATAAGAGATGGACTACAACTTGGATATTCAAATCAACAAGTGTGCCACTTACAGTAGTTATCTGGAAATAGGGTTTGTTTGATTTATCTTTTTTGATGTGTGATGTACAGAGAAATATCTTCCTACAGAGAGATTTTTTATTTCCCTTGAAGGGATGTTTGATTTTTGTATGTGCCTTGATCAAAGCCCAAGGTTGAAGCTAAGAGATTGATTGATGGACTCCAATGGGGAATTATTATTTGTCTTGCATAAAGCCTAAGATTGAGGCTAAAAGAGACTGACTCTTTTGTGGAATATCATTATATAAAGCCTAAGAGGAGGTTGGACATTGACTTTTGGGGAAGGTTTTTATCTTTCTTGTACAAAACCCAATATTGAGGCGAAAAAGACTTATTGGTTCCACAGGGGATATATTTGTGGTGTCTTGTACAAAGCCCAAGATTGAGGCTAAAAAGGAGACTGACTCTGCTTAGGGAGATTAATTCCTAAAGCCTAAAAGAAGGCTGGGAGGAATTGACTCCGCTGGGGAGATATTTATACAGAGCTTAAGAGAAGGTTTAGAAGATTTTGACTTTGCTGGAGAAAGTTTATATATGTCTTGTACAAAGCCCAAGATTGAGGCTAAAGGGAGATGATTGACTCAGCTGAGGATATTTCAGGTGTCTTGTATAAAGCCCAAGATTGAGGCTGAAAAGGTCGACTCAACAAGATAGTGATTTAAAGTGATTAACTCAACAAGAGAGTGTTTTTATTTGTCTTTTACAATGCCTAAGATTGAGGCTGAAAAGGAATGACTCAACAAGAGAGTGTTTTTTGAGGTTAACTCTACTGAGGAAAATCATTATACAAAGCCTAAGAGGAGGCTGAAAAAGGTTAACTCAACAAGAGAGTGTTTTGTTTGTCTTGTACAAAGCCCAAGATTGAGGCTGAAAAGGTCGACTCAACAAGAGAGTGCTGAAAGGTGATGAGGAAGAAGCAAGAATCATTATACAAAGCTTCAGAGGAGGCTGACTGAGGAATTTCTTATACAAAGCCTAAGAGGAGGCTAACCGAGGAATTTCTTATACAAAGCCTAAGAGAATGCTATCTTCTGCTGAGGATTATTGAGATCCAAAGGCAGGTCCAAAGTGGGGAATCAACTCTTGCTGAGGATTACAAAAGAGTTGAGGTATCAGATGCCTTGAGGTTCTGATAAAGGTTTATTGATAGTGATTTGGCCCTAGCTGGGAAATTTAGGATGAAAGATTGAGTTTCAGAACCTAGGAGGGTTTTAACTCTACTGGAGATTGATCAAATGACCAGGGTTGCTCCTGCGTTTATAGGGAGCTTGAGAATGTCTTTGAGATCCAAGAGGAGATTAGACTGTCCAAGTCTACTGGTGTGAAAGGTCTATCTTTGTAAGACGCCCAAGAGGAGGCTGCCGCTTTAAGGGATGAGAATCAACCCTGAATCAGTCTGAGATTTTGACTCTTTGGAAAGACTGCTCTAACAAAGGATGACTAAGTTCTGTCCTATACCTTTAAGAGGTATTTGGGGTCCTTGCACTAAGCCCAAGAGAAGTCATGAGAACTTCTAAGATGCCGGAGGGTCCTTGTACAAAGCCCAATAGGAGGCGGGGATGCTTTTAGGAAGCCTGTGGGTCTAAACTTAAGAAAAGTTCAAGAAAAGTTTCACCGGGAATAATCTTTTCTTTAGTGGACAATTCTAGGGTTTGAAGAAATTCCAGAGAGGTTTCACCAGGAATTAATCCTCTCTGGGGGAAATGAATTTATTTGACAATTTTCTAATAGTGACAGTCTGAGAAAAGTTTCACCGGGAATAATGCCTTTCTCTTTGTTCCATATTGTATAAGCCCAAGAGGAGGCAAGACTGCATTTGGAAATTCCTATGGGGAACTAGTTTTTACTGTGTTAAAAGAGTGACCACTGGCTTTATCTATTCCTAGACCTAATTGCAGGGGAAAACTCTAAACAGATAATATACAGGTATATATATACAGATGAAATATATACTGTATGTAAAAGAGGGTAGGAGGACTTACAGGTGAGCAAGCTTCCAGCACAAACAAATATATGTATATATATATATATGCAAGTATGTAAAAGAAAGTTATTTAAAACTTACAGGTGAGCAAGCTTCCATTGTAACAGCTGTATGGTTAGTTGTTCAAGAAATTAAAGAAAGTTTTGATAACAACTATGAATTTGAACCTAAATCAAAAGGGAAAGTTGTTTTGAAAAGATTGGGGCTTATACCCAAGGAGAGGCCCAGATGAAAAACAGTAATCGTACCGTTGATCTGAAAATTGTAGCGGGACTTATACAATGACTGAGGCCCAAAAAAGGTTTTTTTTTACAAAGAGATGGGTCTTACAACTCAAGGAGATGCCCAAACATTTGAAAAAGAAAAGAAATGAGACTTACAACATAAGGGTGCCGGGCCAGATGAAGATTGTTTGAAAAGTGGCGATCGCGCCGAGATTTTTGAAATCGTATCGGGACTTATACAATGAATGAGGCCCAAAATGGTTATTTACAAAGGGATGGGTCTTACACTCTATTAGAGGCCCAAAAAGTGTATTTTTAAAAGAAGGATGGGACTTACAACACAAGGGTAGGCCCAGATGATTTTTATTTAAAAGGCGACGATCGCTGCGAGATTTTAAAATCGTATCGGGACTTATACAATGACTGAGGCCCAAAATGGTTTGTGACAAGGGATGGGTCTTACACTCTATTAGAGGCCCAAAGTGTATTTTAAAATGTTTGATAAAGATCAAAATCAAAGAAACCCTAATTTCATTTCTAAAAGTAATTTTTCAAAGAAAATTAATTAAAAATGATACAAATACCAAATAAGTTTAAATAAACCACTTGTGATTTTTGGTTATGGTTTGAAAAATGATGTTTTAATCACAAGATGATTTAAAACACATTTGGTTTTGAAAAGATCAAGAGAAAAGAAATATTTTCAAATGTTTAAAAACAAATAAAATAAGTTCTTTATGAAAATATTAAATATATAAATAAATAATATTTTTATGTGATATTTTTGTAGAATAAAATATTTTAACATTTTTGTGACTTTTTACAAAAAGAACCAATAAAAAATGATAAAAAAAATGAGCGAGAAATTAATTTTTGAAGTTATTAAAAAGATGGTGAAAAAATGACAAGAAAACAAGTGGTAAAAAATTGGAATTGGTCCCCCCAAGGCTTGAACTCACGCCCTTGGGGTGGGGAGTTTAAAATTCTACCATCTAAGCCATGTGCGTGGCTAATAGAAGATAGCAAGTGATAATAATATGTCAAAGAAACCTTTGAAAATAGTTCAAAAAAATAAACTAAAAGGTCTGGGGCGAGGGGGATTCGAACCCCAGACCCTTTGCTCGCTACACACACACAAATACTAGTATTTCCACTAGGGTGCAATGCCAATTCATTTATATTGTGGCAACTGAATAATATATAGTAAAACTAGTTGAATTTCTGAAGAATGACGCCATGGCTATCTTCTTCCTTGGGCAAGATACGTGAAGCCTCCTATCTCACTCATTTCTCAACCATTTCACACAATCCAAATATGAAAATCATGCATTTTGAAACAAGGAACACAATGGCAATATTCAATTTTGTTTAAATTGAGTGAATCAAAAGATATTACACTCTGACCAGATGAACCCTAAAAATTGCAAGAGTTTAATGAAATCCTATACACGAACTATAAACATCAATTGATCGAGGGTAAATGATCTACAAACATTCACAAACACAATGGCAATTTGAAAATATGTTTATGATGTATGATTCATTAAGTTGAAAGTTTGAGGCTTACCTCTTGCAGCTGGTGATCGAATTCTGGTTTGGAGGTGTTACAGATATGCTCCAATGATCTGGACAACTTCCTTAGGTGCCAAGGAGTATGTTTGATGGTTTAGAATGGATTGAAATGAGCTGGAACTGGTTGTGGTACCTCAACTGCAGCTTTGTCAAGAACTTGAGCAATTGGCTGGTGACTTGATGAATTTGATGTTCTAGATGTTGTGTTAGTGTTTAGATCACTCACATATGATGTTTATGAGGTGTGTGTGTGATTGGTTTGGTTGGAATCACTCTCAATCTCAAAACCCGATAGTAATTTGAGTTAGAAGGCAAAATTAAAGTGAAAGAGAGATTTTGAGTAAAGCATCAGTTTGGGTGCTTTGGTGTACTCAAACTGATCACAAATGAGCTCTATTTATAGTAGAGCAAGTTTGTTTTGGATGCAATAGTGAATGGCAACTGCAGCAGGTATGTGGCAAATGTTGATCCAATGGAACCTCAAGTCTCCTCTAGCCATTGACTTGAGGTTAGAGCACAGGCTATGAGTCCTCTGTGGTAGGGATAAGGCTTGACTGGTTCAGTTTGCATCAAGGTGAAAAATGCCTTGGAAGTTGGTGGAAATACTGAAATAACAAGGCAGAATTTTCACTAAGTGTTTTTGACATATTTTAGTTTTTTCACCACTCTGATCCACTCCTAACTAAAAATCCATGAAGAATTGGAGTTTAAGGTAGTTGAAGCTTTTGTAGAGTGTAGTAAGACCTACAAATCAGGCTTTGGATCACCCAAAATGGTTTCTTGGATCAAAAGTTATGATCCTTGAAAGTTGGTACCAAAACCATCCAAATTTGGTAACTTGGAAAAATTTTCAATTTTTCAAGATTACCCCTTTTACAAGTTATCTTGGTTTCTTGATCAATTCTTGTTCAAATGACATTATAAGTCATATTTTATGAAAATATGAGTCATAAGGATCATTTTTGCCAAAAAGTCATGTTTTGACTTTTGGCTCCGGAGCGGTTCGGCGCGTAAAAACCCTAATTCCTGAATTTTGGGGAATGCATCCTTTGAGGGTAATTTAGCTTTGCTAATGGACTACTAGGGTTATTTTGAGCACATTGAGTCACATGTTGGAGTCTTGGCTCATCCTCTTGTGAAAATCTCACTGTGGAGGTCTCGGTCGTCCAAAACCCTAATTCAGCGACATCGGGTGTTTCGAGGCTCAAACCACTTGGAATGTGGCAAATTTGTGTTTGATTCTTGATATGGGAGTTCTCTTGATACCTTATGGGTGTTTGAGAGGTTAGAAAAGTTGAAGATCATGTCATTTCTGGATTGATCCTTTGTCTAAGTGCTCCGAGAGGGCTCAAAACCCTAATTCTTGATTGTGGTGAATGCTCCACTATCTTTGGGAGATTGATGAGGCATGATGATACACCCATATTGTGGTAATGATCTTCACAGATGGGAAATCTTGTGGCCAAAATTTGGGGTATGACACACATGAACCCTAATTTCTGCCAGAACACTATGAAATCCTATACACGATAGCTACAAAGATATTGATTAAGGGGAAACACTCTACACAAGTACAAAAACATGTTTGTAACTTGAAAACACATTTATGATGCATGAATCATAGAGTTTGAGAGTTTCAGCTTACTTGTGCAAGAGGAATTCGAATTCTGATGTAGAGGTGTTACAAATGTTGTGTGATGATCTGGACAGCTTCAATGTACCTTATGTAAGGTGTTTGGAAGCTTGGAATGGATTGAAAACCTCTGGATCACTTGGCTCGACCCTATCTGCAGCTTTGAAGAAAGTTTGAGCAAATGGATAGTGACTTGATGATTCAGGTGTTCCAGATGTGTTTTGAGGTTATGGATCACTTATATATGATGTATGTGGGGTGCTAGGATGGTTGGTTTGAGTGGAATTGGACTGGTTTGAGAATTCCAAGTTTTCACTCTTTGAGAACTTTGAATTTTGCAAGAAAGAGGATTTGTGAGAAAACAATCATTGTGGTTATTTTGGTGTGTTTTGATCAGTCACACATGACCTCTATTTATAGTAGAGGAAGTTTGTCTTGGATGAATAGTGATATCTTGGAGATTGAATTCAATTCAAAAGTTTTGGCAAGATGTATCATTGCCCCTCACACAAGGTACCATAGCCATCCACATGGCTACCTTATCTTTTGACTCAATCCACATTCCTCATATGCTTTTATTGTTGTTTATGTGAGCATCTTGACTGAAAAGAGTCCTTTTGTTGAATGTGCACTATTGCACATAAATGCCATTTTGAATTCAAGGCATAAGGTAACAAAACCCATCATTCCATTTGATATTTCCTTGACTCCTTGGTCCAACTTTGCAGGTTTGTTGTGATTCAGCTGTTATACATTGAATGTGAGTGGTTTTGATCATTACACTTGACAAAAAGAATCGTGGCTAGCAAGAAATAACCAAAACTATCTTGTAGACAGTTTGCAGCAAAGCATGTTGATCACTCCATATCTCTTTGCTCAAATGGAGTTTGATGATGTTCTTGTACTATTTGGAAAGCTTGCACATCATACTTCAACTTTGATGTCTAACTTTGGTCTTGGATCAAAATGGATCATGGAGAAAAATGACCTCAAAGTTAGAAAAAAGTGAAACAGATTCTGTCTCAAAATTTCACTAAATGTCCAAGTTCAAAAGTTTTGAAACCCTAACTTCATGGCTCTATAACTCAAAATCCAAGTTTTTTTGGCTCAAGGAGCACTGTGACACTTTTGTAGTATGTAATGAGAGCTTGCATTTGAGCTTTGGATGGAAGAAAATGGCTTTGTGGTTTGAGAGTTATGACCTTGCAAAGTTGGGAAAAATCACCTTTTTTTCCATACTTAGTGAAAATTTTTAGTTTCTTAAGATTACCCTTTTTGCAAGTAACCTTAATTTTCTTGATTTTTCTTGATGTATGATGATCGAAACCATGAGTTAACATTGTTTTCGACTTAGGGGAGCCATGTTTGTCAAGAAATTTCAAAAGTTAAACTTGGTTTTTGGGCACAGTTGACTTTTTGTCAGATGAATTTCAAACTTTGTGATTCTCTATGAAATCAAGTTCTTGACCTAATTCAAACCTAATGGATGGATTCCATAGGTGTTTTAGAGTGTCTTGAATCATGTCCCAAGGTTTGAGATCATGTCTTGGTCAAAAGTCAAAGGTGGGGTGACTTTTTCTCAAAAACCCTAGTTTATGGTCCAGATGAACTTGCATCTTTGTATTGCCCATGAAACAAGTTTTTTGTGTCCATTTGAACTTGTAAGAGGATCAATATAAGATATTTGAGGTCTTAAAAACATTCCTTGAAGTTTTGGCTAATGTCTTGCTCCAACAGTCAACTTAGGGGTGAATTAGGTCAAGAAACCCTAATTCCTGATTTTTGATGAATGCATCCCCTAAGGCTATTTTGAACTTATGATTGGATCCATGAGGTCCCTTTGTGCTTCTTAGATCATGTTTTGAAGTAATGGCTCATGCCCAGATGAAAATTTTCCTCTGGTGGCCTTGGTCGACCAAAACCCTAATTTGGTGACACTGATGATCTTGAGGCTTGATCCACTTGAAATGTTGCACTATTGTGCTTGATTCTTGATGCGGGAGACCTCTTGACCCTTTATGGATGTTTGAGAGACTTGACAAGTTGAAGATCATGTCTATTCTTGATTGATCCTTTGTCTGAGTACTCTGAGAGGGTCCATAACCCTAATTCTTGGTTGAGGTGAATGCTCAACAATCTTTGAGAGGATTACTGAGGCATGAAGGTACACCCATATTGTGGTGATATTTTGCACAATGATGGGAAAGTCTTGTGGTCAAAATTTAGGGTATGACAATAATGGACATGCAACAATAACAACAACAAGTACATTGACATTCACCTTGATCAATATACTTCGCCATACTGGCCATAACATTCGAGCAATAATAACGAAATAATATATCAGCAACAATAATGCATTCACATACATTCGACACTACAACATAAACACCACATATCATCTACACCATCACGGGGCAGTTAAATTACTCTCAGGTACTGTAATTATTTTTAAATAAAGTTCATTGTGTCATCTTCCTAATGCTTCAAACGACACTCGAATCGGACACCCGGAACTCAATATATGATTTTTCAAAGTTTTTCACATTTTCTTCCCAGTGTAACTAGTTACACCATATGCAGTAACCGATTACACCCTTAACCATGCCACTGCCTAGCCATTGTTTCACAGTGTAACCGGTTACACCATTTATGGTAACCGGTTACACCCCCTCAATTTTCCCAGAAAACACGTTTTTCAATAGTGTAACACTAATTCTGATAATCGGTTACACCTGTAGCAGAAGCACTTTTCTGCAACTTATCAGTACAAGAATTGAGTTTTAACCCATCCCAAAATCTCACTCCTCATATCAATCAAATACCACATTTTCCACAGGAAAATCACTTTTTTAAAAAGTCCCAAAACCCCCAAATTTTTGTAAAAAATCACATATTCGAGTTCAGACTCTGACTCGCAACAATTTCAACAACATAACATCCAACATCATGCAATTCCACCAATTACGTAATTCTACTAGCATCAACACATAATTCAACAAACAATCAACAACACAGCAGCATCATGCAAGTTCATAATCCGTAAATCAAATTGATCATTCCATACACACACAATGCATCAATTCTCATCAAAGGATCAAAACATATAGAGAGAAGAGGTAATTAAGCATATTGAGACAAAAATCACCCACATAATATCATGTCAAACACTATATGAATGAAATTCCCACGCTTACCTTGGTATTCCTAGCAGTGAGTTCTCCTCTACCTCTACCAATGATGATCTCCCTTACCCTAACTTTCCTTCTTCTCTTTCTCCCTTTTCTCCAAAAACACGTATCTGACTCTTTTCTCTCAACTCCCATTTTTTTCTTATTTTAATATAATTGTAATATTATTATAACTTATTCCTAATAATAATAATAATAATAATTTTCACTAATTATTTCATTTAAATAATAGCCACATATTATTCAATTAAATAAATAATAACTAATATCAAGTAGTTAGTTTTACTCTTACCACCCCCAACCCCTACAATTTTACTCACACACCCCTAACACCTTAAGTTTTACTCCTTACGACCACTACCCTTCATCAAGGGTCCCCCAACACCAAAGCATCAATAATTCATACAATAACACATAATTTAATTATGAAAAAAATAATTCAAATAAAGTGGGGCGTTACACATAATATCATCATGGCAAAGAGTATATCCTTCATATGTTGGCAAGTTTTTCTGGTGTGGGAGTCCAAGGAAGCTTTCCTTGTAGACTTTAAACACATTTAGAATCTTGAGAACATCTGGTATGTGCATGGTGTACTCATGGAGTATACTAGCACATGTTGCGATTACATGGGAGCAAGGTAAATGAAATGCTTGAAATTTCCCACGATCGTACCAGCGATTCCTGAGATCAATGCTAAAAGTACCTAATGGTCGGCCATCGTTCTGATTAATTCTTTTGGCCACCATAAAATAGAATCTCTCGCGATCGAATTGCATGACATTATAACTGCTAGATTCGCTAGCTTCTTCAGCCATTTCCTTATTATAGTTATCCGTGAAAGGTTGACCAGATGCCAACATTTTTGTCCAATCATAGCCTCGTTTACCAAACAACAATCCCAACCGAAAATATGTATACCAAACCAAAGCATTGATTGAAAGGTTTTAGGTATCCTTAAGTATCGAGTTCATTGCTTTGGCCAGGTTAGTTGTCGCGTGTTCCCAGCGTTGTCCTCCGTCATACACCCTTGCCCACTTCTCTCGGGAAATGTTGTTTATCCACTCCAAAGCCTCTCTATTTGATCTTCGTATTTCGCCTCGATAGTAATTAAATGTTTGCCTCTGTTAATGTATATCCTATAATAAAAATTTTAAGAAAATCATCTGAATATCAATAACTATTTATAGTAAGTGTAAATGTAAATTTTTACCCATGTTGACAAGTCTTTTACATAGTTCCTTGTCTCTGAGCTCACGCATGAAGTTTTGTGCAATGTGTGTGATGCAGTAAACATGTGAAGATGGATGATATTGCCATCCATTTTCAGGATCGTCATATTCCCTCTTGATTGATGGATTTTGGTTAGATATGAGAAAAAGATTGGCCTGGGGTGTCACGTGCATTTTCAAACTCCTAAGAAAGAAACTCTAACCATCCTTTGTCTCACCTTCAACTAATGCGAAAGCTATTGGGAAAATTTTATCATTCCCATCTTGTGCCACAACCATCAATAAAGTCGTTATGTACTTGTCATACAACCATGATCCGTTAACTTGCACAACAGTCTTACAATAAACGAATTGTTACCCATGTCAAAACGCCAAAAAAACGATGAAATATCCTCTTGTCAGCCAATTGGGTTCCAGCGTCTGAAAATGTAGGCAATGTTTGCAACTCTATAATAATACCAGGAAGATATGTTCTCATTACCAATAACCACTGTAGCAGTTCATTGTAAGACGTCTCCCAATTTCCATACAATGATTTTATAGCCTTAATCTTCGCAATCCACACTTTCCTGTAAGATATTTTATACCCGTATTTTTCAGCAATATGGGCGATAATCACCTTAACTTTAAACGAAGCATCACTGTTAACGAGATCCCTAATGTTGTGACTAATAATTTCTGAATCAAGTTTTCTATGATCTTCTGACTTAGAAGACATTGTGCAAGTGTAGGATCCACTTATCGTAGCAATCTCCCATATTGAGCTCTTCTTACGTAGTGCAGCTCTTCATTTGAATTTGCATTGTGGATTCTTACATTTGATTATATATCTTTCACAATCAGATTTATACACGTCATAGTCAAGATTGTTAGCTATATGCCAATGTTGCAATGTGGTTTGGTGTATAATTCCCAAAAATAAAGATAGGTTGAGAAGTCTCCAAACATATATTTGACATATGAACCGGTGGATTGTACAAATTAATCGGTTGAGCATATGTTGTTTGGGAAGGCACGGTGACGATATTCTCATTGTCATCATCATTGCTGGAACCCAAAATATCTTCAAGATGGACCTCATGAAGTTCATCTTCACTGTATTCAACAACCTCTTCATTCGGTATGAAAGGTTCGTTGTTTTGCATAAGTTCTTCATCAATGATTTGAATCATTCTATACTGATGTGAATACGATGATTTCGTCGGGTATGCTTTGAGCGTCAGATATGCTTCATCCTCAAGACAAACATATAACTCAATCGTGCTCAATTGAGCAAATATGTTATGACACCGGAAAATTGATTTGACCGAATTGTCGGTTTCTACCTACTTCATTACGTAAAATACACTACCGTCATCTTCATTAAGTAATGGTAGCTGGTAGATAATTTCAAGAATAAAACGTTGCACTTTTTTCTATGCGTTCTTTCAGATGGTGAAAATCAGAATTGCTATGAATTTCGAACATAGTTTATGTATTGTTGAATGAGAAGTTGACATTAAGATATGTGAAAATAGAACCATTGTAGTGCATGGTTACTGAAGGTGTGAAAAGTACACAAGAATGGGGGTTGAATTGTATTTCGCATTTTCTTATTATTTAGCTTCTGATCAGAGTTTCAAAATCAGAATTGATGTTCAGATTCTGAGTTAATTCATTTGGTAGCGGAACAACTAGGGATGGCAAAAAAATCCGTATCTGCGGATATCCGCGGATAAAATCCGTCACGGATATGAGGCGGGTAGTTTAATGGATATCCATGGATAAAATAAATGGATATTTAAATACCCGTTAGTTAATGGATATGGATACGGGTTTATTTATATTCGTGCCCGCGGATATCTATATCCGTTAATAAATTATAAAATTCATTTAAATATCATTAGTTTATTATACCTTTTTTTTTCATCTTCTAAAATAGATTAGTCTTATATTTCTTTCTTTTTTTTTTTTTTGAAATTTTGTTTGAAGAAAACCTTTCACATTTCGTTCAAATTCTATTAGTCATTTCATATTTAAACTCTTCAATACTTCATACCTCACTTCAACAATTTCATTGTCCAACCAACTAATGGCATCATTCCTCTATCGAACTTGTGTCTCTCTTCCTACTATTCTATCGTCCGCTCTACCATTATAACTCACAATCACAATATCTTTTATTTGTTTGTTTAAAAATGAAATGTATGGATATAATGTTTGAATTTAATTATGTTTTGATGAATAAGAAGAAAAGTAATGTGATGAAATTTTATTGTTAAATTAAGAGCGAATTGTATGAATGTTATGTGATAATAATTTTTTGTGTCGTTAAAAGAAGTTAAAAAGATTTTTTTTCAAAAAATAATTTAAAAAATATATATATATTATTCATGGATATCTGTAAATATCCGCGGATACTGTAAAACCCGCAGATTACCCACTTAACAGATATCCGCATGGATATAGGGCAGATATGGATATCATATTTATCTAATGGGGCGGATACGTATATCATAGTATTCGTCCCCATGGATATCCATTTACATCCCTAGGAACAACAGAAGTAAATAAAATAACAGCATAAGACACAAAAGATTTATACTGGTTCCTCCCCTAACTGAGAGTAGTTCAATCCCCTTGTCTCACAAGAGCTTTTCATTATAACCACTTCATGATTACAGTCTCTTATGCTTTTGTATAAGACTTTTATAACTTATCAGACCAACTATCTGAGACTTCCCTTGCTTAGAGTTGTGTCTAAGACTTCCTTTGCTCACACCATCTGACTGAGCCACCTGCTCATTTGTCTTCTGGTTGAGACTTTCTTTTCCTTAGAGCACATTTTTAAGACTTCCCTTTGCTCACATCCTCTAGCTGAGCCACCTGCTCTTCTGGCCATCCAGACCGAGACTTCCCTTGCTCGATCCGCACACGAGACTTCTTGCTCAATCAGACTAGCTGAATAAGACTTTCACAACTAAAGCACTTAAGCAATGAGACTTATGTGGCTTAAGTATCTTGGCTCAAGACTTGTTGCTTGAATCCCAATGAGACAAGAATTTTTGCTCAAGCACATAGCAGGAGACTTAATTTAATCTATTGAAGGCTCAGGAGAATAGAGAACAAGGTGTACATGATGCAAGCATCAGAGGTACGGGAGATCATCATAACAAAGACCTAAAGCACTTAAGATTTATAAATATGTGTCGGGTTAAGAAATCCTAAGGCTTTTACAATTACAACCTAAAACAGAAAATTTGCATATTATATAGAGTTGATAATTGCTTGATCTTGCTACTCCTTCAACGGAAGAATCCTTGTTAAAAATTCAGGCTTGAATCTTCAGCCATATATATAGGTTTTCTAGAAACTAGCCGTTGAGAAGGTGACTTGATCAAGTGTCTTTGCTTTTGCTCCATAGTACAAGAGATGTTGAAGATGAATACACATCAGATTTTGAATCCAGTGTGTAACACGTTTAACCTTTGAGTCTTCAAGAGGTTCTGTACTAATAGAATCGTTGAGAGCAGACATTCATAGAACGTACCATCTTTTCTTGAGCCTTGCAATCTTGTAGACTCGAGATGACAGGCTGATAAGACAATACATCTGCTTTCAATAGTACGGATAGTTCGCAACTTTATCACCAACTCTGAATGGTACCAGATGTTGATATATAATTACTAAGTGTAGAAACTCGTCTCAATGTTGAGGCCTTCAGTTCAGAGTCTTCATAAAACCACACTAGAAATTGTTCTTCAGACTCTGCCACCAAAAGCTAGCAATGAAGCAACTCCAAGTGTGTCTTAAGTAAAACATATTCTGATTATTTATGTACAAGAACAAGAACCTACATAAATAAAACACACCAAATAACCATTATACTTTTAATACTTTTGTTATCATCAAAACTAAAAGAGAAAATATCAAGAACAAATCTTGTTCTAACAGTTACAATAGTATTTCTCTCAGCCATTGTTACAATATATCTGTGAAAGTAAGATTTGTGAAGATGAATTTGAAAACAGATTGCAGGAAATAAATATAAGTGGGTACATTATGCATGTTGTTGTCATGTAGGCTTGGCCAATGCATGGTCATGCTTCTGTTGTTATCGTGTAGGCTTGGCCAATGCATGGTCGTGCTTCTGTTGGGCCAGTATTAGGTCTTGTCATGCTGCTACAAGCATGGAGAATCTTGCAGCTAGTGTATAGTATGCAGAGCTAGCTGCGGAAGTGCACCATTTTGTCCAACAGATAATTGCATGAACCCAAAAATAATTTCAAAACGAACCTCTATAAATGGCTTTGTTGTGGATGGTTTTTCATCAGCATTCAATTCTTCATCAATACTTTGAAAATTCAATTCTTCATCAGTAGTTTAAGCATATTAAATGGCTTTGTTGTGGATGGGATAAAAACACTAGGGAACACTGGAAAACGTCGCCACATTCGTAAGATTGTTATATCGTACTTAATTATTTTTATACGATATTATTATAGATTTATACTTCATTATTTTTGTTAATCATTATATTGATTTTTTTCTATATTTTTCATAGGACGATGATAGATTTAGACTTCATTCGCATTCTATTGATGCACCAAGTGCGGTAATAATACCGTATTTGGAACGAGCCAGGTTTGACAATGTGGTAAAACTAAGCAATATAATGGTTGATTCAAAACTTATTATTGCTTTGTTAGAAAGATGCAGACCGGAAACATATACATTTTATCTTCCAACCGATGAATGTACCATAACGTTGGAGGATGTAAGTATGTTGTTTGGCCTCCGTGTAAATGGCAGGGCTATTAATGGTCCTACTCGAGTAGGCAATGATGTATATATGAAATATTTAGGTGTGGAACATTCAATGGCGGATAAAATTAAGGCTTCTGTTAAAATTATTTGGCTACAAAGTAAATTACAAGAATTAAAACAAAAGGTTGCACCAACTGAAGAGGATAACATTCTTCATACAAAAATTTATATCTTACTCCTCACAGGAAATTTTTTAATGCCAGACAAGAGTTATGATTTATTACATTCTGCTTGGATACCTTTGGTAGGAGATTTAGATAAATACAGTAGATATAGTCAGGGTTCTGCTTGTTTAGCTACATTATTTAGACATATGTGTAAAGCATGCAAACGAGGAGAAAACAATATTAGAGGATGCGTTCTCCTACTCACCGTTTGGGCATACTGGCGTATACCATTAATTGCTCTTGATAGTTCCGCGGTGCCATCTTATCCGTATGGAATAAGGTAAATTTAATTTATAATTGCACTATTTTATACATGAAATTATGGCACATTAACACATGTTAATATTGATGTCCTAACATCAGAACATAATGTCAAAACAGATGTTACAACATCTTCTGTCTGATAGAACAAATAAATCAAACTAAAAATAAATTGTAGAAAGATAAACAACACGGACAATTGTTAACCCAGTTCGGTGCAACATCACCTACATCTGGGGGCATCCAAGCCAGGAAGGGAATTCACTATGATAGAATTAGTTCAAAGATAAACTCCCTCATTTACAATTTCTCGCCTAATCACTACCTTGTTCAACTTCTACCTAGAAACCCTCTAGATATGAGATCCCCCTCTCACTTCCTAACAGTCACAAACCCGTGACAATTCAACAACACCAAAATAGAAGTGACACACTTCCAAGACAATACTTAGTTTTTCTTAAAAGCTTTAACTGAGAACAATACACTTTTGCTTAAAAGTTTTAGAGTGAACAATTAACAACATACAATCCGTCTACCTCAATGTATCAAAAGATACATGGGTGACTTACAAAGTCACACTAAAGAGACTCTCAAAACCTAAGACTCTAAAACTCCCCCTTATTTTTTCAAAAGTGAAAACCGTGAAAAAATTAGGTTTAGGTTGCACTTTATATACTTCTTAGCAGTCCATGGGCTTCGAAATCTTTACCCAGATATTGCTTGATCCACACGTTGAGGGCTGCATCAATTATGCAGAAAAAATCTCCTTAAATCTTGGAACAAATCATCAAGTTTCCTAAATTATTTCAACATCCAATTTTAGAAACTTATGAACAGTTGGAGATCAAATCAAATGTTCCAGATTAAATCTTCTTGACCTGCAAAAATAAGTGAGATATATCCAAAAGAAATCTCACAGAATCAAATCAAATCTGTCAAGAATAAGACTACAGCCTGTACTGATGTTTTGGTACAACATGTCACAACATCTATCAGAACATCTGTCTTTAATGTTGACAAACCAACGAGTTAGGACATTTCTCCCAACATCTTTCCGTGAACTATGTTTTAGCAAAATTGTTGCCAATCCTAAAACCATGGAACTAACAATCTCCCCTTTTGGCAAATTTTGGCTAAAACATCCTTTGCTTAATGAACCTGGAGAGAGGAATAATACCACAAACACAAAGCACAAGCAAGCTACATGATCAACAAAACATATATCAGAGATATAATGCAGTTACAAACTAAACAGGTTCATTACTCCCCCTCTCATACATAACCAATGCTCCCTCTTAAGAGAAAAACCCAAATCACCAGAAATCCAAACCTCAACTGTCTTAGTTCACACATCCCTCTCAAGGGGAAAACCCAAATCACAAGACAGACAAACATGAACTATCCAAGTTCACACATTAGAATTACATATAGCAGAAGCCACACACATTAGAAATATATACAACAGAAACCACACATATTACTCAGAGCATCAAAGTAATAGATTACCAGAGAGTAACCAGGGTTCCTCATAAAACCATCAGGTCGAATGTTATAACATATGGTTTCACATCATTGCACACATACAGTACAATAATAGTAGCAGCATAAGCATGACAGATTATCATGCCCCCCTAAATAGTTGCATACAACAAGCAACACCAATAGACTACTTTTCCCTTAGCAGTAGTACAATCCTATCACAATGTTAGTCAACATGTCAAGACAAGTGACATGACATCAGGACAAATAGATTCAACCTCAACACTTTACCCCCACCCCCTTTTTAGCCAAAAATTGACAAAAATAGAGTAAATGTAAACAAAAATGGAAACACACAATTCTAATGGAAGCAAACAACTAGAAACACAAAGCAACATATGGAAGCAAATACTGTTAGTGTTAGTTCTATTATTGGCTGCAATTTTGGTAAAACAATGTGTTGGTTCAAGATGTCATGTCTGATGTCTTAACTTGTGTTGCTAACATTCTGCTTGTGGTTTTGTTACTTAGTGTTGCAGGTCCGTGTTCTGATGTCAAACATGATGTCTTAACATCTTTTGACAGAACATCAGGTTCAGTCTGTTATGTTTTACTAGAGCTGCGGTCTTCTTTGATGTATCTTGGGGATTGTTTGAGAGATTGCAGGTGTGATTCTTGGAGGAGATTTTGTCTGATACAATCTTTTTATTTGGAGTATATTTTGTTTCTATTTTGGGGAGAATAGATTTGAATTTTAGTCTGTTAAGGATCAAATATGAGATTATGTGACTGCCCAAGCCCAAGTATTCTGATTCTATTTAAAGATGTGCCAACCCTACTTGAAGACGCGAAGATAAGAAATCATTGAGTGCAGAGTTCAAGTATTAGGGTTTGAGTTTGTGTGCTATTTGTGAGCCATTCACTCATCTCTTTGATGTTTGAATAGGACTGTCTTAGTTGAGTTGTATGTTGTCCACTCTAAGCTTTTAAGCACGAGTGTTTGTTCTTGATCAAAGCTTTTAAGCAAGATCAAGGTGTGTCCGTGAAGTGTGGTCTTCTAAATACTGTAATTGTTATATTGTAATCACTGCTGTGATTGAGGGGGAGTGAGAGGTATCTCCTATCTAAGTGAGACTTAGATAGAAGGTAGGGATTAGGTGATAGGGTTGGAAAACTGTAGGTTTAGACCTTTGAACTAATTCTATTGATTGGATATTCTTCCTGGCTTGGTAGCCCCCAGACGTAGGTAGTTAGACCGAGCCAGGAGAACAATTCTCTGTGTTGTTTACTTTTTTCTGTTACTGTTATTGTCTTGTTCATATAACAGATATTGATGTTGTGACATCTCACTTGACATCACATATCTGAAACCCGAATTTCAATTGGTATCAGAGCAGGTCATCCTGCTCTGCATCTGAGTGCGATCTAGGGCTGTTACTTTTTGGTGCAATGGACAAGGAGAGTGGTGGATTCGTGAATAGACCCTCTATTCTTGATGGATCAAATTATGACTATTGGAAACCTCGTATGGTTACTTTCTTGAAGTCTTTAGACAGCAGGGCTTGAAAGGCTGTTTTGAAGGAATGGAAACCACCTGTCATTGTGGATAAAGAAGGTGGGTCAAGGCTGAAACCTGAAGAAGAGTGGACCAAGGGGGAGGATGAGCTTGCACTTGGAAATTCTAAAGCCTTGAATGCCATATTTAATGGTATTGACAAAAACATCTTCAGGATGGTTAACACATGTGAAGTGGCTAAGGAAGCTTGGGATATTTTGAAAACTACTCATGAAGGAACCTCCAAGGTCAAGATGTCAAGACTTCAGCTGTTGACAACAAAGCTTGAAAGTCTAAGAATGAAGGAGGATGAGACCATTCATGACTTTCACATGAATATACTTGAACTATCAAATGCTTCTAGTGCCCTAGGAGAAAGGATGTCTGATGAGAAGTTGGTGAGGAAGATTCTCAGATCTCTTCCCAAGAGATTTGAAATGAAGGTGACTGCTATAGAGGAAGCTCAAGACATCAGCCAAATGAGGGTAGATGAATTGATTGGTTCACTTCAGACATTTGAATTGGGGCTAAATGACAGATCAGAAAAGAAAGTCAAAAGCATTGCATTGGTGTCTAGTACTGAAGATGAAGAGAAAGAATGTGATATTGAGACATAGGAGGAGCTATCCAATGCCATTGTACTGCTGGGAAGACAATTTAATAAGGTGTTAAAGAGAATGGACAGGAAATATAGACCAAATGATAAGAACATCTCATCTTACATTAACAAGTCAATTGATCAGATGAAGAGAACTATAGCTGAAGAGAAGCCTAATCATGACAAAGGAATCCAATGTCATGAGTGTGAAGGTTATGGTCATATCAGAAAGGAATGTCCTACATATCTCAAGAAACAGAAAAAGGGGTTATCTGTTTCATGGTCTGATACTGATAGTGAGAATGATGAAGAGACTGCCAAGCATGTTAGGGCATTGACTGGAATATGTGCTTCTGAAGGAGAGTTTAGTGATGATGAATTGACCTTTGAAGAGCTAGCAGCTTCTTATCAAGAGCTGTGTCTGAAAAGTGAAGAGGTCTGTCAAGAAGGGGAGAAGCAGAAGAAAATTATAATCTAGCTTAAGGCTGATAAAGCTAAGCTTGAGAATGAAGTTCTGTTGTTAAAATCCCAACTTGATCAAATGTCCAAATCCATCAGAATGTTGAATAATGGAACTGACACTCTGGATGAAATCCTTCAGGCTGGAAAAGGGGCAGGTGATAAGACTGGTCTAGGATTTGATGGTGAGAAGAAGATCTCTGCAGATGCTAGTTCTTCTGGACTTAAACAGAACATGTCTCATCAGATGTCTCAACATCATGGGAAATGACATGTTTTTGGACCTAAGAAGGTTGTACCTCACCAGATGCCACAACGTTATGGAAAAGGTTATGTTCCTATACCTAATCAGGTTGTGCCACAACCTCATGGGGAGGCTCACGGAGCTAGACAGTTTATGCATCATCAAGTGCCACACCATCATGGGAGAAGAAAACCCCAACATCATGGGAGAAGACATCCCAACCACTCAAGAGGTAGATTTCAGAGATGAAGGTGTCATTACTGTGGAAGGTTTGGCCACTTAAAACCTTTCTTCTTCAGGCTCTATGGTTACCCTAAACCTGATCCTCTACCTAGACAGAATCAGAACAGGCCTCCAATTGTTAAACAATGGGTTCCAAAGACTGTCACTACTTGTTTGTTATCTCATATGTCTTTAGGAGGCTCTACCAAAGAGGAATGGTATTTTGATAGTGGTTGCTCTAGACACATGACAAGTGTGAAGAATGTGTTGGTTGAAGTTGAACCTTATTCCAGCTGTGTAACTTTAGGTGATGGTGTCAAAGGAGAAGTCAAGGGTGTGGGAATACTGAATTGTGCAGGTGCTCCGAGGTTAGATGATGTGTTACTGGTCAAAGGACTGAAAGCCAACTTGATCAGTATTAGTCAACTATGTGAGCAAGGACTTAAAGTTCACTTTACTAAAGCTGAATGTATTGTCACTAATGAGAAAGGTGAAGTTGTCATGAAGGGTGCTAAGTCCAAAGACAACTGCTATCTATAGGGTCAAAAGGTGGAACATCTAGAGGAAGGAAGAGGTTATGAAGACTGCCAGATAGGGAAGCAGATCAAGATGTCACATGAAAAGTTACAACATCTCACTTCTCCTAAAGAGTCTATGCAGGTGAAAAAGTTAGGAGGGAAAATCATGTTATCCTTTTTAAAGTGGAAATTAATGACATGTATTGGTAATCAAAAGAAATCATTTCCAACTTTTCTTCCCACACGCAATATACATCCTGTGTCATACTTGTACCATTCACGTTTCATCTTCTCCTTCAGAAATTCGTTTGTCCCCAAATCTAAACTTTGCAAGAAGAACAACATGTCTCAACAATCTACATCATCACCGTCCAAATCTGCTTCCAAATCGAAGGTTCACTTTGAATACATTTCTCCTGAAGGTGCTCTTGATGTCGTTCCTTTATCAATGATTCCTCACACTAAAACTGAAACGAAAAGGATCAGAAAATCGCATGCAAAAGGTAATCTTTCTAAATCCTCTTCTGAAAATAAGGCTGGTAAAGTTAGAAAGCATGATGATAGTGAACTTAGAAGCTTTGTTACCGGGATTCTGTTTGGAGACAACAAAACTCCTTCTCATGATAATCAAAGCAAGGAAGAAACATTTTCAGTTGACAAAAGTGTAGATAAAATTGTTTCTAGGGTTTTAGATGAAGGTTTTGTTGTTGCTGGAATATCTAAACCCCTTGCTCAGATCACTGCTCCTCATTCTTCTGAGGTTACAACAGATGGTAGGGAACCTATTGGTGCTTCTGTTAGTGAAAAAGATGATAAGCTTCATAAGCTTGCTGCTTATGTGTTGAAGGATGCTGAAACTAATGTTGAAACAGATGTTGAAACGTCTGCTACTGAGAAGGGAAAGAAATCTGTGAATGATGATGAAATTGTGAATGTTGATGATCTGTCTGATAATGATCTGATTGCCCGTGTAAATCCTGGGATAGCAAAGAGGATGAAGACTAGAAAAGAAAAGGTTGTTGCTATGACAAGTTCTCTTAGCAATAGTAAGAAGAAGTATGTGGTTAGTCCTCCAAAATCTTGGAGTAAGGTGTCTACATCATCCAAGAAAAGAAAGGCAAAGGCTGATTCTGAATCTGACTATGATGTTGAAGAGTATGTACCAGACATCTCTCCTGTGAAAAAGGCTGCTGTAAAGAAGATTGTTGACAAAGTCCCTGATGCTCCATTAGATAACATTTCATTCCATTCTGTTGACAATGTGAGTAAATGGAAGTATGTTTATCTGAGAAGAATTGCTCTGGAGAGAGAGCTAGGTAGAGATGCTCTTGAGATGAAGGAGATTATGGAATTGATCAATTATGCTGGATTAATGAAGACTCTGTCTAGTTTTTCAAAATGTTATGATATGCTTGTCAAGGAGTTCATTGTGAACATCCCTGAAGACATTACTGATTGCAGGAGTATGGATTTTAGAAAGGTTTATGTAAGAGGTAGGTGTATTGAGTTTTCTCCTGGTGTTATTAACAGGTACTTGGGAAGGAGTGAACAAGCAGAGAGTGATCTGGAGGTCACTGACAATCAGATTTGCAAGGAGATTACTGCAAATTAAGTGACTGCATGGCCTTTGAAGGGAAAATTGGTTGCTGGTCTTTTGAGTGTTAAGTATGCTATACTGCATAGGATTGGAGCTGCCAACTGGGTTCCTACCAACCACAAGACTACAATTTCTGTTGGGTTGGGAAAGTTTATCTTTGCAGTTGGAACCAAGAAGGACTTTGATTATGGTTCCTATATTTTTGATCAAACAGTCAAACATGCTGGAACAATGGCTATGAAGTTACCAATTGCTTTTCCATCCTTAATCTGTGGAATTATTGTGAATCAACATCCTGGGATCTTGGCTGCTACAGATATTGCTTGCAAAAGGGAGTCTGTTTTGTCTCTTCACTCCAAACTCTTTGTAGGATAACATGTTCCTGATATTGTTTCAACATCTGCAACTGTTGGCAACAAGAATACCACCAAAGGTGAGTTAATCAATGAGTTGAAGGCTACTTGCAAGGAGCTGGAAATAGTGATCAGCATAAATACTGCTAGGAAACTGAAATTAGAAGCCTTGATCAAAATTTTGGAACAGGTTGATGATGATGGAGAAGAGGAAGCTGGTGCCTCCAGTGAGGAGACTGATGAATGACTTGGTTCTGTTGATGGTGTTGCTGTTGTTCCTTGTTGGTTCTTTTGGTTTTTCTTTTTGTTATTAGTTTTTGTTTTGCACCTTGGGTGTTTGCTATGTAATCTGAACATCTTCGATATTGTTTCCTATATGATTATCTTGTTTGAATGCTCCATGACTTGTCTTGACATTCTGTGGCTAACAAGGGAGTGCTAAGTTGTCTGATTGGTAGCTAGTAGAGAGGGTGAGTTCTTGGTACTGACTTGACTTCTTTCATAACTATTTGGCCAATTGTGCCTAAAAAGGGGGAGAGTAGTAGTTTGGGCTTTACTGTTATGCTGTAGGGAGTGGAGTGGATGTTCTCTGATGTTGGTTTGAAGTAGTTGGATCTCTGGTTGTTGCTGGTTTCTTGGTTTGAAGGAGTTAGGAGTTTTGATTGTTGTGCAGCTGGTGTTAGATTGGTTTGTTAGATTTGCTTTATCTGCTGCTGGTATCTCTAATGTGTGTTGATATTATTTTAGCCAAAATTAGCCAAAGGGGAGATTGTTAGTTCTATTATTGGCTACAATTTTGGAAAAACAATGTGTTGGTTCAAGATGTCATGTCTGATGTCTTAACTTGTGTTGCTAACTTTCTGCTTGTGGTTTTGTTACTTAGTGTTGCAGGTCTGTGTTTTGATGTCAAACATGATGTCTTAACATCTTTTGACAGAACATCAGGTTCAGTCTGTTATGTTTTACTAGGGTTGCGGTCTTCTTTGATGTATCTTGGGGATTGTTTGAGAGATTGCAGACGTGATTCTTGGAGGAGATTTTGTCTGATACAATCGTTTTATTTAGAGTATATTATGTTTCTATTTTGGGGCGAATAGATTTGAATTTTAGTCTGTTAAGGATCAAATCTGAGATTATGTGACTGCCCAAGCCCAAGTATTCTGATTCTATATAAAACTGTGCCAACCCTACTTGAAGACGCGGAGATAAGAAATCATTGAGTGCAGAGTTCAAGTATTAGTGTTTGAGTTTGTGTGCTATTTGTGAGTCATTCACTCATCTCTTTGATGTTTGAATAGGACTGTCTTAGTTGAGTTGTATGCTGTCCACTCTAAGCTTTTAAGCACGAGTGTTTGTTCTTGATCAAAGCTTTTAAGCAAGATCAAGGTGTGTCCGTGAAGTGTGGTCTTCTAAATACTGTAATTGTTATATTGTAATCACTGCTGTGATTGAGGGGGAGTGAGAGGTATCTCCTATCTAAGTGAGACTTAGATAGAAATTCCATAGGTAGGGATTAGGTGATAGGGTTGGAAAACTGTAGGTTTAGACCTTTGAATTAATTCTATTGATTGGATATTCTTCCTGGCTTGGTAGCCCCCAGACGTAGGTAGTTAGACCGAACTGGGTGAACAATTCTCTGTGTTGTTTACTTTTTTTGTTACTGTTATTATCTTGTTCATATAACAGATATTGATGTTGTGACATCTCACTTGACATCACATATCTGATACCAGAATTTCAGTTAGGAAATTGTTACAAACCCAACCAACAAAAATAGCAAAAAAAATTCTTCTTTAAAACTTGCTATCCATTCCCGCCACCTGAGTAAACGAAACTAGCCCAATCTTCATCAGCATCTGCGTCAGAGTCATGTAATTGAGCATGAATTTTCTTGAAGGACTTCATCTTAGTCACAAACTTTTTCCCTGTCCTAGATGCTCCAATAGATGATCCAACATATGTCCCAACTTTGGACTCAACCTTCTTTGAAATAGTACTCTCATCCTTCTTGGCTTCCAACAAATGAACCCTCTTAGCATCAGTATTTTTGGAGGACTGGCTCATGATCAAACACAACTTGATAGGAGGAGGAAGCAACAAGGTTTTGGCTTTTAATAGAGAGAAAAACTACCTTGCTTGTATTGACCGATCGGTCAAGAATAGAATTGTTGAAAGAATTGAAATTATCCTTGTTAACAGAGCACCGCTAACTATAGGAGAGAGACATTCTTTGTTCCTCTTTCTCTCTTTCCAAGCTTTGACTACAACATTTGAAATGACAATCTCTATGTCATTGAAAAATGTTTTTTCTTGAATACGCAAGAACCAAAAAATGTTTACAAGCCTTCTAAACGTAATTGTCGTAATTCCCAAAAAATATGATGATTAGTCAAAATGCCCTTGTCTTGCTGATCGGCAATAGATCATTGACAATCTTGATTGAACCAGCTTGTCACAGTACAATGTCATGACATTGTATTCTTTTAGCATCCTACTAAAGTTGGAGCAACAGCTTCCTCAGCATTATACTTGGTCCAGAAAACACAAGTTATATTCTTGCTGATCCAAAAGACAAGATTGTTTCTCAATAAGAAACATCCTAAGAAAAACCAAGAGCACATACAGTGGAATTAATTCAGGATCCACACAAGAACACCACACAGTGGTAACAAAAATAAACTCCCTCTGAATTACATAGCTTAAGAATTCAACAAAGTGCAGCTGATCACAATGACAAGACATCTAGTCTGATATCACATGGCAACAAGAAAAAAGAGAAAAAATAAATTCTCTGAGACAACAAACATCATTGTTCTCAAGGACATACCCATGCAATCATGAACTGTCTCAGTTCACATATCAAAGGCACATGCACAACAGAAGAAAAATAAGCCTAAAAAACATTTAAGAGAAACTAGAGTTCTCCAAAATAATTCAGGCAGGCAAGATGTCATGCACATTTGGTTTGACATCATGCACACAAACCACATCAGTAGAAGTACATTTCCTCTTAAGTACCAACAACTAGAATGATGTTAGAACATGGCATCCCAGCACCACCAAAGATCACAAATAAATGTAGAGATCATTTCTATGCTTCACACCAGAGGTCTCCTTCCTTTCACTGCCTTGTCAAAACCACAGTCACCACCAGACTTGGCCAATAGCTTTACTCCACAATTCACCAGAATTAGATATTTCAGTTCTGAATCTGTTGGTGAACACCAACTCCACATAATGAACTACAAATAATCAACTGCCTTGTATAAATTTTCTAACTCTAGAGAAAACATTGTAGGCTTGAGAGTTCTCTGTTAATTTCTGGAGTGTTATACAGCTGAGATGATGTTCCAACATCTGTTCGGACATCAGTCCCTATCACAATGATTGAACCATTAACTTTGGTTCTATAGTTAACAACCATGGGTTTGCTATCATCATAGTAACCTAGAGACATCCCTTTGCCTGAAATACTTGAGAGCCACAATTTAAACACAACAGTAAAGAAACAAACTACAAAGGCAAATCAGAGACACTCACAGCAAAAACTTCACAGAGAGAAATAAACTCTCACACACAACAAGAACCAAAAGATCTTCTACACAAAAGCACACTGTCAAGACATCCTGTATAACATCACATAACCACCAACAAAACTTATGCAAACAAAGAAGAGATTCCCTCTACCAAGTACCATTGGGGCTGACCAAAATACCAGAGTGTTGACTGAGCAAATCACCATTATCAGTCTTTTCCGCCTCAGTCTGCTCCTCCCCTCCCCTTTGTTACTCTATCCAATAGGACTTCACCTTACACTGGCCTCATAAGAACTATGAGAGGAGGTTCTATAACATCTCAAAAGTCTGATGTTGCATCTTTTGGTTTGACATCTTAACTACATCTTCCTTGATTATCAAACAAGTGGATGAGCATGTAGTTTCTTGTGGTACACATAAAAAGCAATTGCCTTTGGACTCAACTTCTTCCTCAGAGCTTCATAAATCTCATTAGTGACCAAGCATTCTCCCCTTCAATAGGATCTAAATCAAGAGAGACAATATATGGACTGTAAATTCCCGTTCTTAAACCCCTTTAATTTCACCTTTTGGCACCATCATTACAAGAACATAGTTAGAGAGAGACTTAGAGTCCACCATCTAAGAATCCTTGTGAATCGACATCTAAGTCATTGGCACCATCATTGTCGCGCACGGATAAAAAACGAGTAATTTTGAAAATACAGTAGTAAAGCGACAATGACTTAGATGTCGATTCACAAGGATTCTTGATGATGACTTAACCAATTGAAAACGATTGGGGGGGTTTGTTTTCGATTTATAAAATAAGAATAAATAAGTGATTATAAAAAGTGATTAACAATTAAGATGAAACGAATCAACCTACTGTATCGACTTCCGACTTATCATTGATTCTTATAGAATTTTAATTCCCTAAACGGATCTGATCCCATTCGATTATAATAACCATTAACAAGCGTAATAGGAATTATACTTTGTATGTTCCCGAATTCTGGATTAAGCAAACAGATTAAAACTGTTGCGACTTAAGCAAACGCAACTTGATCGAACACGATAATGTAAAAGCTACGTTAACGCGAATTATATTCAAGATCATACAAATAATCGAATTTAAAAACTCTATCCTATAGCAACAATCAAATTAAGAAATCAATTGAAATTATAGGAAGAATTCAAAGGAAAACAGATTAATTGAAATTTTATAAAAGAACCTCAAAGCGGAATCCGAGTACAGTAGATTGATTCTTTGGAAATTAGTTCGCCATGGAATTCATGAAAGCAAAAGTTAAAATTCGTGAAAGCTAAGGTATATTACTGTAGCGCGGCAGAAAACCTTATAAACAAAATAAGGTTTTGCATTACTAACTCAACTGGGTCAGAAACATAAACCAGGCCCAATAAAAACGACCCGAAACAACTTAATTTCTCAAGGCAGAAACTTCAACGAATTATTCGTGACCCATTTACTCCAAATCATCTTCTTCTTCAAACATGAAAGTTGTAGATCTCTGTCTTAGCTTTCCAACGACTGGTAGAACACGCAAAATGGCATCCCGAAGCTCCAGTTATGATCCAAACAGTGGACAGGTGTCAAGTAACCGTAAAAGCTGAAAATAAGTTGCGAAAATTAAATAAAGGTAAAAACAAATTTAAATATAAAAACACATAAAAATAGTAAAAACACTAAAATAAATTGTAGGAATTCCTAAGTACAAACATAGAAGAATGTGCATTAAAATGGACTGATCACCCAGAAATAGAAAACCCCTTCAAATACTTCTTGAGATGGGTAGGGCCGTCTGCTCTAAAAAAAACTTTCAAATGCATGACACTGAGTGCCTCTACTTTGATCATCCTAGTTCTTACAGATGTCAGGACTGATGTTCATCACATTTGATCTTGACCTTCTATCCACTTCCCTCAGATCCTGGTAGAATTTCCTCCCAAGTAACATAAAGTACTGAGTAACCCTTCACATGGTCACAAGCTCCTACAGAGTTGGAGACAAAACACATGCCCTTGTCCTCCTGTTCAAATATGTTCTTTTAAAGGCATAAAACAAATATAACCCAAACAGATCCATCTATGTGGATGATGTCTAAATCTTCTTTTACAACAACAATCACATTCAAGACAGATCTCTTGAGTAGAGACCTCAGAATCCTGCTGACCATATGTGCCTTTATGAGTGCTCTTGAGAAATTCCCAAGCCTCTCAGCCTAGAGCACATAACTTTAACGGACTGAATAAATTTTTTCTTTCTAAACTCCATTGAATATGACATTCAAAGTTTTAGAGTTAACCAAAGTCAAATAACTCTTCCTTAGATCATAGAGTACTAGAAATATTCTCCCTGAAGCTCACCTAATAAATAGACCAGGGTACATGTTCTGATACGAATTAAAATTCTCGCACATTAACACATGCTAATACTGACGTCCTCACATCAGAACATAATGTCAAGACAGATTTAACAACATCTTCTGTTTGATAGAACAAATAAATCAAACTGATAATAAATTGCAGAAAGATAAATAACACAGTCAATTGTTAACCCAGTTCGGTGCAACATCACCTACATATGGAGGCATCCAAGCTAGGAAGGAAATTCACTATGATAGCATTAGTTCAAAGCTAAACTCCCCCATTTACAACTTCTCTCCTAATCACTACCTTGTGCAACTTCTACTTAGAAACCCTTTAGATATGAGATCCCCCTCTCACTTCCTAACAGTCACAAACTAGTGACAATTCAACAACACCAAAATAGAAGTGACACACTTCCAAGACAATACTTAGTTTTGCTTAAAAGCTTTAACTAAGAACAATACACTCTTGCTTAAAAGCTTTAGAGTGAACAATTAACAACATATAATCAGTCTACCTCAGTGTATCAAAAGATACATGGGTGACTTACAAAGTCACACTAAAGAGACTCTCAAAACCTAAGACTCTAAAACTTCCCCTTATTTTTACAAATGTGAAAGTCGTGAAAAAATTAGGTTTAGGTTGCTCTTTAAATACTCCTTAGCAGTCCATGGGCTTCAAAATCTTCACCTAGATATTGCTTGATCCACACGCTGAGGGTTGCATCAATTATGCAGAAAAATCTCCTTAAATCTTGGAACAAATCATCAAGTTTCCTAAATTGTCTCAACATTCAATTTTAGAAACTTATGAACAGTTAGAGATCAAATCAGATGTTCCAGATTAAATCTTCTTGACCTGGGAAAATAAGTGAGATATATCCAAAAGAAATTTCACATAATCAAATCAAATCTATCAAGAATAAGACTACAGCCTATACTGATGTTCTGGTACAACGTGTCACAACATCTGTCTTCAATGTTGACAGACTAACAAGTTAGGACATTTCTCCCAACATTTTTCTGTGAACCAATGTTTAACTAAATTGTTGTCAATCCTTAAACTATGGAACTAACATGACGCATATAAATTTATGCCGATAATTTTATTACATTTCTTTATTTTGAAATTGCAAGATTTGCTCAACGAGGAATGACTTACCAAAAAAAGTCCTCGTTTTCTTCTACGTGGAGCCCCAGAAGTAGATGGCTCAGCATGGCCAGAGCTCAGCATGACCTGCTAACTCTTCTCCCACCACACTAATGTGTGTTGTGCAACCCTCTCCTGCCTCAGTTTATCGTGTCTATTATCCATTATGCCTGTAAATTAAAGTAAAGGAGACAATTAGTTAAAGCAAACAACACCACAAGCAAGAAAATCAAACAAAAAATACTGAGAAAATTCAGGAGATGCATCTCTAGTTGCTGAGAAACTAAAACAATGAAAAATTTAGGAGATGCATCTCCAGAATTTTCTGCAACTAGAAATACGTCAATGGCGCCAATGTACACATACAATCACAAAAAATAATGCTTTAATCATCCTCTTCAGTCAACAAACGTGTTTTACGTTATGTCTAAACTATCATACATGCAATTTCTACTCATTTCTAACCTTAATCATAAATTTCTACTCATTTACACAAAAACTCAAAAGATTATAAAAACATCAAAAAAAACTTACAAATTTCAACTTTGCTTCAGTGTTGGATTGTTGTGAAAAACGATATCTTTAAGCAAAGTATAAAACAGTTTCTTGATAATCAAGAACCAAAACAAGGGTTAGGGTTTAACGAAAAAAGGAAAAACAAGAAGAAGAAGAAGGAAGAACAACAAGGATTGGGTAAATATAAATTCTGTTTACTATTCACTTTCTCATTAAAGTCACAAATGATTACAAGTGAATATCACAATTTGCCACACTCAATAAGCTGAGTGTACTAGCCTATTTATAGACTAACTAGGTAACTTGCAACCCAAGAAACCTAAACAATTGGATCCTTAATACAAGGCCCAATTCGACAGAATAACATTTTGACAATACATACATACTAGAACAGACTTCGACTACAGTATGTAACAATAAGGCATCAGCATGTGAACAAGCTTCGACTGCATGCTTGCCTCCGGTCGAAATACATGAAAGCTTCTCCTTCAACACAGCATGAGTTCGACCCAAATCTCACAAATCTCCACCTTGGATCTAACTCAGCAACAAGAGAGTCAACTAGCTTTCATCATGCAGCTTTATCAACTGCATACAGTGGAAGAACTTGCAACTTGGCAACGTCTTGGTGATCATATCAGCAACATTATCTTCAGTCGAAACCTTCAGCACCTGGACTTCACCACGCTCTATTATCTCTCTGACAAAGTGAAGCCACACATCGATGTGCTTAGTTCGCTCATGATAGGCTAAATTCTTCGACAGGTGTATTGCACTTTGACTATCACATTTAACAGTGATACTTCGACCTTGAAGTTTCAGCTCCTTTGCAAAACCTTCAAGCCACAATGCTTCCTTCATAACTTCAGTGAGGGCAATATATTCAGCTTCAGTGGTTGATAAGGTAACAACCTTCTGAAGCGTCGCTTTCTAACTGATTGATGTGCCAAACATTGTGAAAACATATCCAGAAATAGACTTTCTGGAATCCATACAACCTGCATAATCAGAGTCAACAAATCCTTCAATTTCGAATATGCTATCACCATCACAGGCTCCACCATAAATCAAGACTCTTTTCAGAGACCCATTAATGTACCTGAGAATCCACTTTACGGCTTGTCAGTGCGCCTTTCCAGGATTGGCCATATACCTGCTCACAAGGCTCACTCCATATGCTATGTCTGGCCTCGTACTGACCATAGCATACATCAAAGAACCCACTACACTAGCATATGAAATGCTACTCATATAGATTCTTTCAGCTTCAGTACTCGGACTTTGAGTAGTACTAAGCTTAAACTGAGGATTTGTAGGTGTCACAACAGGCTTTGAATTCGACATACCAAACTTGTCGAGAAGCTTCCTTAGGTATGTCTCTTGAGATAAGCACAACTTCGATTGGTTTTTATCTCTCCGGATGTCAATCCCAAGAATCCTGGCTACAGCTCCCAGATCCTTCATTTCGAACTCCTTACTGAGTTCAGCCTTCACCTTCGTTACATCCTCAACACTGTTGCTAGATATGAGGATATCATCCACATACAACAACAACATAACAAGTGAGTTTCCAGGTCAAAATCTGAAGTAAACACAGTGATCGAACTGACTTCTAATGAAACCAATGTGTGTCATGAACTTGTCGAATCTCCTATTCCACTGTCGAGGAGATTGTTTCAGGCCATACAAAGACCTATTCCGCTTGCACACATAATCTTCTTTACCCCTTTCTGCATACCCTTCAGGTTGACGCATCAGGATCGTTTCATCTAGATCACCATACAGAAATGTTGTCTTCACATCCATTTTCTCAAGTTCCAAATCGAACTTTGCCACCATGGCCAACAACATTCGAATGGATTTATGCTTTACAACAGGTGAGAACACATCATTGAAGTCGACTCCTTCTTTCTGAGTGAACCCCCTAGCAACCAGCCTCGCCTTAAAGCGCTTCGACATCACTCCTTCGATTCCTTCCTTGACCTTGAAAATCCACTTACAACTGACTAACTTTGCTCCTGCAGGTTTCTCAATCAGCTCCCAAGTGTTATTATCATGAAGAAATTTCATCTCATCATCCATGGCTTTTCGCCATTCAGTCTTGTCTCGACTCCTTATAGCTTCCTTGTAATCTCTAGGTTCTTCGTCAAGTACCTCACTTGCAGAGATTAAGAGATCTGCATAACCAAGTCTCTGAGGTGGCTTGATGACTCTTCTCGACCTATCTCTTGCCAGTAGGTAGTCATCGACAGTTTCCTCTGCCTCTTCAGCATCTTGCTCTTCAACTTCATCAGGGCTATGCACTTCAGCATCACTATTCTCCACCTTAACAGGCATCTCTACCTGTTCCAGCTCCTCTTTAGAGATTTCTGCACTTCGACCAACATCACCAGTTTTCTTGAAAGCCATTTTGACCTCATTGAAAACTACATCACGACTTGTGATACATCTTCTGTGACCTGGTTCTAGGCACCACAGCCTACAACCCTTGACTCCCTCAGGATATCCAAGGAACATGCATCTCAGAGCTCTAGGTTCGACCTTGTCTTGCCTAATGTGAGCATAGGCTAAACATCCAAATACTCTCAGTTTGTCGAGATCTGGTGGATGACCCGACCAAACCTCTTCAGGTGTCTTCATTCCTAGCGCAGTCGAGGGACATCTATTTATCAGATAGGCTGTTGTCGAAACAGCCTCTGCCCAGAACACATTCTTCAATCCAGCACTAACCAACTTGCATCTAACCCTTTCAAGGATTGTTTGATTGAATCACTCAGCTAAGCCATTTTGTTTAGGAGTACCTGCTACAGTCTTATGCCTTGCAATCCCAGACTCAACACAGTAACTGTCGAACGCTTCGTTGCAGAATTCAAGGCCATTGTCGGTTCTCAACCTCTTAACCTTTCTTTCAGTTTGAGTTTCGACTAGAACCTTCCAACTTTTGAAATTCTCAAAAGTTTATCTTCTGAATGAATACCCATAGCTTTCTGGAATAGTCATCAACGATGGATAGAAAATACCTTGCACCTGAGTGTGAAGGATTCCTTGAAGGCCCCCAAAGATCAGCATGAATATAATCAAGGGATCCATGTGTTCTTTGCTTGCCTTTGTTAAACTTCGCCCTACAGGATTTACCAAATACACAAGATTCACAAAGCTCCAGCTTTTCGATTTGTCACCTCCTAGCGGGTTCTGCTTCCCCAATTCGACCAGGCCTCTTTTGCTGACATGGCCCAATCTCATGTGCCATAATTCTGTTTTCGACACAGGTTTCGTGGATACAACATTTGTCGAACCACTTAAAACCTCAGCCTCAAGGGTATACAAGCCTTGGTTTTTCACGCCTCTCAAGACTTCCTTCGACCCTTTCATGACTTTCAGGATACCTTGCTCTCCTTTGAAAACATATCCCTTTCTGTCAAATTCACCAAGAGAAATTAAATTCCTCTTAAGATCAGGTACATACCTAACCCCAGTCAATAGCTTTATTGACTCATCATGGAGCTTGAATCTAACAGATCCAATACCTGCAATGTAATACCCCGTAAATTTATAAACGCTCTGGTTAATATTATTATGATCAACTGGGTTCCGGGGTACTCTGAGTAATTATCTGATAAAATAATTAGAGTAAACTGACGAACTCAGAGTCGATTAAAGTAATAGTATTTAACGTTGAGTTTTTTTATAATTTGATGTATTTGAGCTAATTTTGGACATTTAGTAGTGTTACTAAAAATGATAGTTTTCCTTACTATCTATTTTCTTTTCATTTTTCCTTATTTGGTAAAAGTAGAGAAACTTAGAGAAGGAAAAGTGAAGGAAAGAAAAGAAAGGAAAAGGAGAAGAAGATTTCTCAACAAGATCAAGAATCATCATCCGTTCATCTGTTCTTCGTCTAATCATCTCAGTAATAATCTCCTCGTCTAGTAATCCAGGTGGGTTCTAGTTAGACTCTTTAGAGTAGAATTATTTTGAGTTTAGAGTTAGATTGGAAATTGGGAAAAATGGGTATTTTGGTTTAAAAAAATCTTGAATCTAACTGCTAAATTCAATGTTTGATTATATGTTATACTGGTTGTGATGTTATAACATGTTTTGATGCATTTCAATTGATGAAAATGGGATTTGGGGTTGATTTTGGATCAACCCGTAGCAGGAAAATTCTGCAGGAACTTCTGCATTTTTTCTCTGCCCATACGCGTATGGAGCTTGTCAATACGCGTATGGGGCTTGTCAATACGCGTACGGCAAGGGCAATACGCGTATGGATGGCCGGGGATTTTGGGCAATACGCGTATCGCGTGGGGAAATACGCGTATGGCTGGGCGAGAATTTGGGCAATACGCGTACGGAGAATGCCAATACGCGTACGGCCAGGAGAGTTACAGAATTCTGCTGTTGTGATATTTTATTTTCGATCGTTTGTTTCCAATGCCGTAACTTTTTATCCGTAACTCGGAATGGAACAATTTTGGTATCGTTGGAAAGGTAATAAAATGTACTTTCTTATTACATTGGTTTTAAGATTGACGGCCGATTTAATTATATCGGAATTGTTGGAATTGTGTCGTTTTGTTGATTTTGGTGTGTATTGGTTGTTGAAAATGTAAGCATGATTAAAATATGGAATAAGTAGAGTGAGGACAATTACCCTAAGCAGTGTCGGAAAAATATAAATGATTGAACACTAGTATGGAACATGTGTGTTAACCGTTTGGTTGTGATAAGGCATAATGGCCTTGAGATTGTCGAATACAATCAAGTCTTTGTGAGATCACGTAATCGTAACCGGTTATTATTGTTTTTGCGAGTGCGTTTCATGGGTCTCGAGCTCCTCTGAAACATATGCACCACTACTTGGCAGGTTTGATTCCCCGTGCTGTACGAATGGCGCCCATGGAGCGTATGCTTGTGACGGTTAATGGCCCGTGTGAAGTGACGGTTCATAACGGTTAATGGCCCGTAGAACCCGAATCCATTCGTATGTCAAGTAGGTTGCAAGGATCCATGACCCGGGTCGACTTCTAGACGTAGGAGAGGACGGGAATAGGGGATACCTTGGCATGGTTATCGATTAGTGATATTGTGAGTTGATGAACTCATAACATGTTTCCATATAGTGTGTGTGTACTCATGGTCACTCCCTTTTTCCCCTTTTGACTTGAGTTAGGTTTGTTAGAACCTTGTAGAGCCGAGAGGACTTTAAGATAGGGAACTCACTGAGATTTGATGTATCTCACCCCACTGTTGTTGTTTACATCACAGGTTCTGCAGGTTCGGCGAAGGGTAAGGACAAGGTTATTTGACTTTCCTTACGGATCGTGGTTTTGTGATGGCATGGCTTCCGTTATGGCGTTATGTTTTGAGATCATTGTATTGATCTAGTTCTTAGTTTTTATCAATTTTGGAACATCTTGTATATGTAATGCCTGAGACTTTTAGGTGTTTTGTTTTAGAGGCATTTATGTATATAATGTGTTAACTAGGAACTTATTATGTTTCAGTACCAAAAAAAAGTGAAACTCATGTATAATATATGATTTGATGCATGTATTATTATATGGTCTTTACAGTTGGTATCAGAGCAGGTCGTATCCTCGACCTAGCCATGAAATAGAATGAGTGTTTCTTTCCGTTTCATATGCGGCGTGTCGCCATGGGTCTTGTCTGTTATATTTATGGTATTGAGTCTGATCAACTTAATCCTATTGATATGGAATTCAGGAACATGGCTGATAGACGCAGAAACAACCGTGGAAGACCAAGGACTACTCCAGCTGGGACGGTTCCGCAGGGTGATGAAGGGAATGCCCCTTTGTACCAATTTATGCAGCAGATGCAGCAGCAACAGAATCAGTTCATGCAAGGAATGATGCAACAAATGGCTGATGGTCTGCATCCTCCAGTGGTTGTTCCGGAAGTTACGGGTGGAACCTACAGGGAATTTGTTCGAATGAATCCTCCGGAGTTTCAAGGAGGGCTAGATCCGGTGAAGGCACACGAGTGGATAACAGGTATGGAAAGGATTTTTCTGATAGTTCATTGCAGTGAGGAGAATAAAGTGGTCTTTGCTTCTCACTGGTTGAAGGGTCCTGCCATGAGGTGGTGGGAGAGCGCTTCAGCCTTGATGACAACACAGGAAGTACCGAAAGTGTGGGAACAGTTTAAGGTAATCTTTATGGAGAAATATTTTCCGAGTTCTTTAAGGTCTCAAAAGGAGTTTGAGTTCCAACAGTTGAGACAGGGAAATTTGTCAGTGGCTTCTTATGCGGAACAATTTGAGATCATGGCTGACTATTCTAGACAGGCCATGTATGCCCCTGATGAGAGGTGGAAGATAGATCAGTTTCTGTTTGGATTAAGGGCTGAGATTTCACACAGTGTGTCTCAACGGGAATTTGCTACTTATGCTGAAATGTTAAGACAATGTTATGTGGCGGAAAATAGTTTGAAAAAGGTACAAATGGAGGTGGATTCGAATAGGGCAACTCAAAGTGACCGAGTGAGGTCGAATCAACAGTTTAGGCAAAGGCAACAGTCTTCCAAAGGGAAGCAGGTCCAGAGTTCAAAAACTAGTGTACCTCCGGTGTGTCGTACTTGCGGTCGGAATCATTACGGCCGATGTGGTATTGAAAGTGTGAGGTGTTACCAGTGTCAGAAGGTGGGCCATTTGGCGAGGGATTGTCCTCAGGGTAGAAATCAGACACAAGGGAAGACTACTGGCCGAGTGTATACCTTGGATGCAAGGAAGACGAAGGGTGACAACTCCTTGATTGCGGGTACGTGTTTCGTAAATGGACATCCTTGTTTTGTTTTATTTGACTGTGGGGCTACGCATTCTTTTGTGTCTTTGAGATGTGTGAAGCGACTAGGGTTGCAAACTATTCCTTTGTTTCCTCCTATGGTGGTTACTACTGCCATGGATGAAATGGTTGAAACACCATTGATGTGTGAAAATTGTGTGTTGTCGGTGAACGAAAGAGTTTTCCAGATTAATCTTATCTGTTTACCGCTTAAGAAAGTGGATGTTGTTCTGGGAATGGATTGGCTTTCTGCTAATTCGGTGTTTATTGGGTGTGAAGAAAAGTTAATCATTATTCCATCTGCTGAGGCTACTCCGAAAGATGTATTATCAACGATTTTAGAAGGTACGGTGGGAATGGTAAATTTCTTGTTTGAGAAAGAGAAATCTGTTTTATTGGTTCTTACTAAGGAAGGAAGTAGTGAACAGCAAGTTCTGAGTATTCCAGTTGTATGTGAATTTCCTGAAGTGTTTCCAGAGGATGTTTCTTCTCTTCCTCCGGAGAGAGAAGTTGAGTTCTCTATTGACCTGATACCGGGAACGGCTCCTATATCCGTTTCTCCGTATCGGATGGCACCGCTTGAATTAAGAGAATTAAAGGACCAATTGAAGGACTTGATGTCTAAGCATTTCGTTAGGCCTAGTGTTTCACCGTGGGGAGCTCCAGTGTTGTTGGTAAAGAAGAAAGATGGGGGAATGCGTTTGTGCATTGATTATCGTAAGTTGAATAAAGTCACCATTAAGAATAAGTATCCCTTACCAAGGATAGACGACTTGTTAGATCAATTGAAAGGAGCCTGTGTGTTCTCGAAGATTGATTTACGGTCGGGTTATCACCAGATTCGAGTGAAGAGTTCCGATGTGCCAAAAACTGCATTTAGAACCCGTTACGGTCATTACGAATTCTTAGTGATGCCTTTCGGTGTGACTAATGCTCCAGCTGTTTTTATGGATTACATGAATCGTATATTTCAGGCTTACTTGGACCAATTTGTGGTAATCTTTATTGACGATATTCTTATTTATTCTCGTACTCCACAAGAGCACGGAGAACATCTGAGGATTGTCTTATCGGTCTTGCAAGAGAAGCAATTGTTTGCTAAGTTGAGCAAGTGTGAGTTTTGGATGTCGGAAGTTAATTTTCTTGGACATGTTATATCTCGAGGTGGTATGGCAGTGGATCCATCGAAAGTAGAAGCAGTAATTAATTGGGAGAGACCGAGAAATGTTTCAGAAGTCAGAAGTTTCTTGGGATTGGCCGGTTACTATAGAAGGTTTATTAAGGGCTTTTCTCAATTGGCCTTACCAATGACGAAACTTACTCGGAAGGATGTTATTTTTGAATGGGATTCAGGTTGCGAACAAAGTTTTATGCATTTGAAGGAAAGTTTGACGAGTGCTCCAGTATTAATTATTCCTGATCCTAACAACTCTTATGAAGTATTCTGTGATGCTTCTAAGAGGGGATTAGGGGGTGTTCTGATGCAAGGTGGTCAAGTAGTAGCTTATGCTTCTCGACAGTTAAAAGTTCATGAGAAGAATTATCCGACTCATGATTTGGAACTAGCTGCAGTGGTTTTTGCACTGAAGGTGTGGCGTCATTATTTATATGGTGTACATTTTGAAATGTTCAGTGACCACAAAAGTTTGAAGTATTTGTTTGATCAAAAGGAGTTGAATATGCGACAAAGAAGGTGGATGGAGTACTTAAAGGATTATGACTTAGAATTGAAGTATCATCCAGGAAAGGCGAATAAAGTAGCGGATGCTTTAAGTCGGAGAATGGTTCATAGTGCGGAATTGATGATTTTAGAGTATTCATTGTTGGAAAAGTTTAGAGATCTTAATCTCCAGTTTGTGTGGACTCCGAATGGTGTGATTATGGGAAATTTGAATGTCAATTCTACTTTGAGAGTTGAGATTCAACAGGCACAATTGTTAGAGGAAGAGTTACAAGAATTGTTACTTCAGCCGGGTTTTATACGAGCGACAGATGGGATAGTTTTGTTTAATCAACGGATTTGTGTTCCAAGGGATGAGGCATTGAAAAGGAAGATCTTAGACGAAGCCCATAAAGGTACTTTTACGATACATCCTGGTTCTTCGAAGATGTATCAGGATTTAAAGAAGGATTATTGGTGGTCTGGGATGAAAAAGGATATAGCGGAGTATGTGTCAGAATGTGCGGTGTGCCAACAGGTGAAGATTGAACACCAAAGACCGGGCGGTTTGTTACAACCTTTGGATATTCCAGTTTGGAAGTGGGATAGTATTTCTATGGATTTTGCAGTGGGTTTACCCCGTACCCAAGGAGGGTATGATTCTATTTGGGTGATTGTAGATCGACTAACAAAATCTGCACACTTCTTAGCCGTAAAGACTACTTATAAGGCAAGTCATCTTGCAAGGTTGTTTATTGCTGAGATTGTGAGATTGCATGGTATTCCTTCTAGTATTGTGTCCGATAGAGATCCGAAGTTTACTTCGAGATTTTGGAAAGTGTTCCAACAAGCGATGGGTACGAATTTGTGTTTGAGCACGTCGAATCATCCTCAAACGGATGGTCAGACTGAACGAACAATACAAACGATGGAGGATATGTTAAGAGCTTGTGCGCTAGAGAGTAGAGGGAATTGGAAAGAACTTTTACCGTTAATCGAGTTTTCATATAACAATAGTTACCATGCGAGCATCGGTATGGCTCCTTATGAAGCATTGTATGGGAGAAAGTGTAGGACACCTTTGTGTTGGGCTGAAATTGGCGAAGATAGAATTTTGGGACCAGAGATTATTCAAGAGACTACGGAAAAGATTCGAATGATCCGCGAGAAGGTTAAACAAGCGCAAGATCGTCAAAAGAGTTATGCGGACAATTGTAGGAGACCTTTGGAATTTGAGGAAGGTGACCATGTATTCCTGAAAGTTACTCCGAGATTGAGATTGAAAGGACCGTTTAAGTCGCGAAAGTTAAGTCCGAGATACGTGGGACCGTATCAGATTTTAGAAAGGATTGGTGAAGTTGCTTATAGATTAGCCTTACCACCCTCTCTATCGGAGATGCATGACGTTTTTCACGTATCTCAGCTCCGTAAGTTTATTCCTAATCCTCTTCAGCCAATTCTACCTGAATCAGTGGAAATTGAAGCGGATTTGACTTTTGAACCACAACCGAGTTGTATTGTGGGAAGGGAAACAAAAGTGTTAAGGAACAAAGATATTCCACTTGTTAAGGTGCAATGGGATATGACGCATCCGGGCGATGCTACTTGGGAACTAGAATCGGAAATGCGAGATTCTTATCCACATCTGTTCAGGTAATATTCTAAATTCGAGGACGAATTTCTATTTAAGGGGGGGGGATGTAATACCCCGTAAATTTATAAACGCTCTGGTTAATATTATTATGATCAACTGGGTTCCGGGGTACTCTGAGTAATTATCTGATAAAATAATTAGAGTAAACTGACGAACTCAGAGTCGATTAAAGTAATAGTATTTAACGTTGAGTTTTTTTATAATTTGATGTATTTGAGCTAATTTTGGACATTTAGTAGTGTTACTAAAAATGATAGTTTTCCTTACTATCTATTTTCTTTTCATTTTTCCTTATTTGGTAAAAGTAGAGAAACTTAGAGAAGGAAAAGTGAAGGAAAGAAAAGAAAGGAAAAGGAGAAGAAGATTTCTCAACAAGATCAAGAATCATCATCCGTTCATCTGTTCTTCGTCTAATCATCTCAGTAATAATCTCCTCGTCTAGGAATCCAGGTGGGTTCTAGTTAGACTCTTTAGAGTAGAATTATTTTGAGTTTAGAGTTAGATTGGAAATTGGGAAAAATGGGTATTTTGGTTTAAAAAAATCTTGAATCTAACTGCTAAATTCAATGTTTGATTATATGTTATACTGGTTGTGATGTTATAACATGTTTTGATGCATTTCAATTGATGAAAATGGGATTTGGGGTTGATTTTGGATCAACCCGTAGCAGGAAAATTCTGCAGGAACTTCTGCATTTTTTCTCTGCCCATACGCGTATGGAGCTTGTCAATACGCGTATGGGGCTTGTCAATACGCGTACGGCAAGGGCAATACGCGTATGGATGGCCGGGGATTTTGGGCAATACGCGTATCGCGTGGGGAAATACGCGTATGGCTGGGCGAGAATTTGGGCAATACGCGTACGGAGAATGCCAATACGCGTACGGCCAGGAGAGTTACAGAATTCTGCTGTTGTGATATTTTATTTTCGATCGTTTGTTTCCAATGCCGTAACTTTTTATCCGTAACTCGGAATGGAACAATTTTGGTATCGTTGGAAAGGTAATAAAATGTACTTTCTTATTACATTGGTTTTAAGATTGACGGCCGATTTAATTATATCGGAATTGTTGGAATTGTGTCGTTTTGTTGATTTTGGTGTGTATTGGTTGTTGAAAATGTAAGCATGATTAAAATATGGAATAAGTAGAGTGAGGACAATTACCCTAAGCAGTGTCGGAAAAATATAAATGATTGAACACTAGTATGGAACATGTGTGTTAACCGTTTGGTTGTGATAAGGCATAATGGCCTTGAGATTGTCGAATACAATCAAGTCTTTGTGAGATCACGTAATCGTAACCGGTTATTATTGTTTTTGCGAGTGCGTTTCATGGGTCTCGAGCTCCTCTGAAACATATGCACCACTACTTGGCAGGTTTGATTCCCCGTGCTGTACGAATGGCGCCCATGGAGCGTATGCTTGTGACGGTTAATGGCCCGTGTGAAGTGACGGTTCATAACGGTTAATGGCCCGTAGAACCCGAATCCATTCGTATGTCAAGTAGGTTGCAAGGATCCATGACCCGGGTCGACTTCTAGACGTAGGAGAGGACGGGAATAGGGGATACCTTGGCATGGTTATCGATTAGTGATATTGTGAGTTGATGAACTCATAACATGTTTCCATATAGTGTGTGTGTACTCATGGTCACTCCCTTTTTCCCCTTTTGACTTGAGTTAGGTTTGTTAGAACCTTGTAGAGCCGAGAGGACTTTAAGATAGGGAACTCACTGAGATTTGATGTATCTCACCCCACTGTTGTTGTTTACATCACAGGTTCTGCAGGTTCGGCGAAGGGTAAGGACAAGGTTATTTGACTTTCCTTACGGATCGTGGTTTTGTGATGGCATGGCTTCCGTTATGGCGTTATGTTTTGAGATCATTGTATTGATCTAGTTCTTAGTTTTTATCAATTTTGGAACATCTTGTATATGTAATGCCTGAGACTTTTAGGTGTTTTGTTTTAGAGGCATTTATGTATATAATGTGTTAACTAGGAACTTATTATGTTTCAGTACCAAAAAAAAGTGAAACTCATGTATAATATATGATTTGATGCATGTATTATTATATGGTCTTTACAGTTGCAATCTTGCAAGCTTTATTGTTCCCCAGCAGTACTGATCCACCATCTTGATCACATAATTCTTCAAACACATTCTTGTTTGGAGTCATATGCCAAGTACATCCAGAATCCGTAATCCACTCTTCGCAAGAGTTGCTGCTCGACACCACAAGGACATCAGATGATTCATAACCATCTTGCACTATAGCTGCATTCCCATTGTCCTTACCTTCATGATTTTCAGGCGCTCAGGGCACACCTTTCTTGTGTAACCCTCCTTCTTACAACGATAACATTTGATATTAGACATATCACCACCATAAGACTTCTGCTGAGCCTTTCCTTTCTTCTTGTCAAACCTACCATCTTTCTTTGACGATCTTCCTTTCACGGACAACCCTTCGCCAACTGATGAAGGTTTCTTCTCCTTTCTTTCGTTCAAATCCTTCGAATACAAGGCTGCTTGAACTTCTTCAAAGGTTAGGGACTCTCTTCCATACAAGAGTGTTTCTTTGAAGTGAGCATGCGATCTGGGCAAAGCACACAACAACAACAGTGCTTGATCTTCATCATCGACCTTCACATCAATGTTTTCAAGATCAAGAATCAGCTTGTTGAACGAATCCAACTGCTCAGTCAAAGCTTTGTCTTCACTCATCTTGAATGAATACAAGGCTTGCTTCAGGTAGAGACGATTCACCAGAGATTTGGTCATATACAAACTTTCAAGTTTAACCCATAATCCTGACGCCGTAGTCTCCTTTGATACCTGCCGGAGAACCTTATCACCAAGGCTCAACAAAATCGCGCTGTGGGCTTTCTCAATCATTACTGTTTTTTCTCTTTCCGTCAAAGCAGCATCCATGGCTGTCATTCCCTTCAACGCTTCCAAACAACCCTGCTGAACCAGTAGGGCTTTCATCTTCAAGCGCCACAGACCGAAGTCGTTCACTCCAGTGAACTTCTCGTTCTCATACTTTGTTGAAGACATCTTCTCCACGCTCACCGCACCAATTTGTTGTGAAAAACGATATCTTTAAGCAAAGTATAAAACGATTTCTTGATAATCAAGAACCAAAACAAGGGTTAGGGTTTAACGGAAAAAGGAAAAACAAGAAGAAGAAGAAGGAAGAACAACAAGGATTGGGCAAATATAAATTCTGTTTACTATTCACTTTCTCATTAAAGTCACAAATGATTACAAGTGAATATCACAATTTGTCACACTCAATAAGCTGAGTGTACTAGCCTATTTATAGACTAACTAGGTAACTTGCAGCCCAAGAAACCTAAACAATTGGATCCTTAATACAAGGACCAATTCGACAGAATAACATTTCGACAATACATACATACTAGAACAGACTTCGACTACAGTATGTAACAATAAGGCATCGGCATGTGAACAAGCTTCGACTGCATGCTTGCCTCCTGTCGAAATACATGAAAGCTTCTCCTTCAACATAACATGAGTTCGACCCAAATCTCACATGGATGATGTTTCTGATGTTGATTGAAGTTCCCTTGAACTTTGTTGTTTGATTTTGGACTTGGTAATGAGAAAAAAATTGAGAGTTTGAAGAGGTTTTGAGAAATATGAGATATGAGAAAGGGGAAGGGTTCTGGTGCGATTTAATCTCCAAAATATTTCGGAGATGCATCTCCGAAATATTTTAAGGTTAACTGAGAATTGGGGCGTCCGGAGATACATTTCTAAAATCTATGAGCATTTAAATATTTTCACATGATGACTAAAAAAACATATAGGACGCATTAAAAAATTCCCAAATTTAATTAGCATAGTTAATTTGGTTGGCCCATAATCTAGCCTAAAGAACAATTCATGAAATAAAAAACTAAAATTAGGCTTGCAGTAATTGAAACACATTCTTTAAACTGTTTGATCTATCCGATCGCAATAAATGTGGTTTAGGATTTAATTTCTTGAGCTACACGAATTGTTTATTTATTTATTGGTACCAAAAAGTTTAGGGTGGAAGAAGGCACCCGTATTTAAAATTCTGGCATTCTATTTTAATTGCTTGCATGTCTCTGTGCGTGTAGTTATTGTTCCGTTGGTTTTTTGTCATTACAATTGCAAACTCGCGACTTTGAAATCAAATTGCCCTTAAATTTTGAAGGTTGCTAACCTGCTTATTGGTGGCTCATCTCCTCAAGGAGGCTCAAAGAAATAGTTTGATGATTAAATGCAATACTTGGAGTTACAGTTGGAAGACTAGAATTAAGAAGACATTATAGAGCTTGGAATTGGGAAAAGAGAGGGAAAAAAAGATTTTTTGTCTCCTACTAAAATATACTTTTAGATTTATTTCGAAAGTACATTTTTGGACTATTTTTTTTTATATAAAATAAGAGTGCGTCTCACTTACAAAGAAATTTGATGTATTTAAAATGTGTCTGGAGATGTATTTTCGAATTTTAGGGATAGCTTTGATTTTTCAGTAGGGTGGGGGAGCAAATCTTAAGGTGAAAAAAGAAATTCCATAATATTACTAATGTAGTATAGTTTCATGTCATAAATCTAGGGAATTGCTTAATGCGCCCTAAGTATTGTTTCTCCACCCTATATATGCTCATTGGGGCGTGGTGTGTTTTTGTAAATAATATGAGATGAAAGACCCCATATTAATACAAGTTTTAGACCAATATAGACCTTATAAATCCAGTCTTGTTCTAGAGAACATTCAGAGATGTACTTCTTGATACACCATACTTCTTTGTTTGAAATTTGAGAAATTATGGTGCATTCGAAAATGCATTTTCGGATGCACCCGACACTGTTCACACCTAACCAATATTAGAAATAGAGTCTGTTTTAGAATTGAAAATGGATAAATATTTTGGAAATTGAAACAGAGATTGAAATATATATATATATATATATATATATATATATATATATATATATATATATATATATATTTGACATCATTAATATTAATACAAGATTACATAAATACATGTCCAACCATATAAATACATCATTGAATAAAAACTAAAATGAATCCAAACATGTGTCACCAGTTAAATTTATTTCTATGAGTGGTTCCGCCTTTGAATTTTGTTTATTTGATTCTCTTTCAATCTTGTTCAACTTGATGAACTCTTACATCCTTTCCAAAATAAGATCGGGTCAAGTCTCAGCTTTCTTTATCGAATGAGTTGTCCACCTCGGTGATGTCAATGGTATAAGACATCATGGTTTCAAATAAAATTGAACAAAGTGTCACGTTTATGAAAGCCACCAAATACACATAATACGATCAATTAGTTGGATTTTGAGGTGGGGCAGTGTGTAGTGGAAAAAATGTTTTCGATAAACTGTATCTTGTTAGATCAATACACACCTTATTATACCCACCTGGTATAAGATGACTTATGACAATGACCTTCAACATGTTTTCTTTGACCTTCGACATTATCCGACACGCATATAAAGCCCAAGTAATGTTTTCCTTTTTTCTCTCTCGAAAAATGCAAACCCATTGGAATAAGTCTTCTCGGTAGAAGTAACACCAATAATTTCTAATAGTGGAAGCTTGTACTTGGTTGTCTTATATGTTGAATCAATGATGAATAGAATGAGAAACTTGTTGAACAACTTTATGGAATCGGGATGGGTCCAAAATATATCTCAAACGGTTACTCCATCCTCGCACGTTCGGTACCTGTCATACCCCAAATTTGTCTTACCTTTCTCAATTTTCTCTCTGTATGATCAATTGGCCTTTGGCCGTGATCTTCTGAGATTTATGTCTTAAGATCTTGTGTGTGCGTTTATCATGATTAATGTAACACCCCGATTTATTTTATTATTTTTCGTAATTAGAATTATGTGATGTTGTGTATATGTGTGTGATTGGGAGTGTTTTGGTCGTGTTTGGGTTGCCCTTAGTATGGGGTAGTGACCTTAGAATTGTAGAGATTAAGGTGTTGGGTGTGTGTGACCAACTGTGTAAAGAGGAGTGGTGTGGTTAGTAATTAATTAATTAATATTAGGAATATTTGATTAATATTATTAATGTGAATTATTAAGAAATATTGTTATTATTTTTAATTATTAAAATAATAATAATAATAATAATAATAATAATGATAATAATAATAATATCGAGATAATAATAATAATAATAATAATAATATGAAATTAAAAAGAATATTAGAAAATAGAAAAAGGAATTAGAGGAGAAAATCATTCAGTACGTGCTTTTGAGGAAAAGAGAAAGAGGAGAGCTAGGCAAAAAGGGAAGAGAAAAGCCATTGTTGAGGACGAGGTTTTTGTCAAGAACTCTAAGGTAAGGGTGGGATTCTCTAATCTCTAAAGGTTGCATAATATTTGTATGAGGGTAGATAAACCTTTAGGATCATCCCTATGTGTTATTTGCGTTGATTTGGAGATTGAGGTTTTGCGTGTCGGAGGTTTTGATAAGAGGAAAAATGCATAAATTGACCGGTTGAATTGTGGTTTATGTATTCCTATTTGTTTATATGATAACCTGTGATTGTATGTGTATTTTTGGGGCTGTCGTGGGTAGAACAGGAGAAAGGTTGGGGCTGACTTGTGCTGAAATCACAACTGCAAAATTGCAGAATTGCGCAATTCGTTATGCGAATGAAAGTTCACTGGGAGAATGTTCGCCCCAGATTCGCTAAGCGAATGATGCAGCGAGCGAAGGGAAAGAAGATAAATTCTGGAATAAGTGGTGGGGAAGTTCGCCCCAGGTTCGCTGAGCGAACTCCAGTTCGCTGGGCGAATGAGAAGCGAATGAGGAGGAGAAAAATTGAGTCTCGGGTTTTTGTATGGGAGGGATTGTTCACTGGAGACTTCGCTAGGCGAACTCCTAGCGAATGATAGTTCGCTGGGCGAACTCGCAGCGAGCATGACAGTGTTGTTTTGCTGCTGTACGGACATAATTTTCTAAAACTTTAAAAACTCATAACTTTTAATCCGTATGTCCGTTTTAGTCGCCGTTCGAATCGTTGGAAATCCGGTTTCATATACTTTTGTTAAAATTAATTTCAATACCAGAATTCTAACTATTTGACGTGTTAATTGGGTTTCGTGTGTGTTGTTATGTGTTGCACGTTGAAATGGTGAATACGGTTGTGTTAATGCGTGTTGTAGCTGTGGATTGCGATTGTTGCAAGTTTTGGCAGGTACATGCGGTGTGTTGGATAGTTGTGGTGTGATGTATTGTCTTGTTGTTAGTTATATGCATTTTTTTGTCGTTGTATACATGCCATGTTGCATAAGTTGTGTGATAAGTCGTGTGCCCATGTGGGGTGTGAGCATCTTATCCGGATTCTTTGAAATAGAATCATGTTGTTGTTGTTGTTGAGGTGATCGTGTGCCCATGTGGGGTGTGAGCAATCACGAATGTCGTTTGCCCATGTGGGGCGTGAGCGACTTATATGAAAATTCCGACGGGAATTATGATCATGAAAAAGGGATCGAATTGGTACCACATGCATTGAGTTGAATTGTGAGTCTCATTGCATTGCATTATGTTGTGTTGTATTCAAGGATTGTATGATTATCTGCTTATGTGGAAAAGCGTGCTTTCGTTGATGTAGTAATGATAGGGTGAATGATGTAATTGATTAAATGCTTTCATATTTATATTATGCATTTCTTTTGTTAATTTGAGAATCTCACCCCTTCTGTTTGAATGTTACCTCTACGTGGGTAACATGCAGATAATCAAGATTAGTGCAGAGTTGAAGTTAGTGAAGATGAAGTCTTCTATTTTATTTTGTTGAGTCGGCGTCTGCTCTGATGTGTAACACTGGGGATTTGGAACGCTTACTGCTATTTCTTTTATTGTTATATGTGGCTTTTATTTAATTGATGATGGCATTAAACATGTTATGTTTTAGTTGAATTTCCGCTGCTATATGAGAAGATCAATTAAGTATGGTTTTATTGATGATATTTATGTGTTACATGTCATATCCTGAAGAAGGTGAATGTTGAAAAGTAGCATCCTAGACGTTGTATGTTTTATTTTCCTCTGATATTTTATTATCAATTGTCGCGGGGGGTTTAGGGTGTTACATAGTGGTATAAGAGCAGGTTGGTCTGTCCGACCAAGTTGTCGAGTCGTTGTCGTGTGACAATTGATTACTGTCGATGTCGTTTCTTTAACCATTGTGTTTAGTTGCTGGTGTGTAACAGATTTAGAATGGTTGGAAGGAACGATGCTGCTATTGCTACTGCTTTGCAGGCTGTTACTCAGGCGGTACAGAACCCGCCTCATGCTGGTGAGAATGACGAGTTTCAGAAGAATATACCACCTACCTTCAAGGGAAGATATGATCCGAATGGAGCGCAGGCTTGGCTCAAGGAGATCGAGAGAATCTTCCGAGTTATGGAATGTTCTGAAGCACAGAAGGTGCGGTTAGGTACTCACATGCTGGCGGAGGAGGCTGATGATTGATGGGTTAGCACTCGTCAACTGTTGGGAGCAACATGAGAGTTAATCACTTGGCTGTGTTCAGTAGGGAGTTCTTGAGGAAATATTTTCCTGAAGATGTCCGAGGAAAGAAAGAAATTGAGTTTCTAGAAGTGAAGCAGGGTAACATGACGATTATGGAGTATGCTGCCAAATTCTCAGACCTGGCTAAGTTTTACCCTCACTACAGTGCGACAACTGCTGAGTTCTTAAAGTGTGTCAAGTTTGAGAATGGATTGAGGCTTGAGATCAAATAGTCGATTGGTTATCAGCGAATCAGAAGGTTTCCAGATTTGGTGGATTGTTGTAGGATCTTTGAGGAAGATAACAAGGCTAGATCAGCTCACTATAAAGGGCTGGCCGAGAGGAAGGGAAAACAACCGATGAACCATGGGAAGCCTTATGCAGCTCCAGCTGAGAAAGGTAAACAGAAATACACTGATGGCAAAAAGCCGAGTGGGGGAGATGCCTCTGCTCCTCTTAAGTGTTACAGGTGTGATGAGCTAGGCCATCGTGTCAGTGAATGCACGAGTGATGTGAAGAAATGCTTCAAGTGTGGACAGGCAGGACATTTGATTGCTGACTACAAAGTTAACATGGTGACTTGTTACAGCTGTGGAGAACAGGGCCATATTAGCACTCGTTGCCAGAAACCAAAGTAAGCTTTGACTGGAGGAAAGGTGTTCGCTTTGACAGGGACTCAGACTTCCAGTGATGACAGACTGATCAGAGGTACATGTTACATTAATAATACGTCTTTGATTGCTATTATTGATACTGGTGCTACTCATTCTTTTATTGCTGCTGATTGTGTGAGAAGGCTAGGCCTTGTTGTTTCTCCTATGAAGGGAGAGATGGTTGTCGAACCTCCTGCAAAGGGATCGGTGACCACTTCCCTAGTTTGTTTGAATTGTCCGCTATCAATCTTTAATAAGGACTTTGGCGTGGATCTTATTTACTTATCATTGGGAAATATTGATGTGATCTTGGGTATGAACTGGTTGGAGTTCAATCATGTTCATATTAACTGTTTTAACAAGTCGGTGCAATTTTTTGCTCTTGAGGAAGAGAAAGAAGATGGTTTTCTATCTGCTAGAAAGTTGAGAGAGCTCTTAGAGGAAGAAGCTCAAGTGCTTGCATTGTTTGCATTCATGTCAGTGGAGAGTGAGTCGGTGATTAATGAGTTCCAAGTAGTGTGTGAATTTCTATAAGTGTTTTTGGATGATATTGTTGATGTACCGCCAGAGAGAGAGGTGGAGTTTTCTATTGATCTTGTCCCTGGTACCAGACCTATTTCTATGGCACCATACAGGATGTCGGCATCAGAATTAACAGAGCTGAAGAAGCAATTGGAAGAGTTGTTAGAAAAGAAATTCGTGAGACCAAGTGTATCGCCTTGAGGAGCTCCAGTGTTGTTGGGGAAGAAAAAAGATGGCAGTATGAGGTTATGTATCGATTACAGACAACTGAACAAAGTAACGATTAAGAACAAGTATCCACTTCCAAGAATAGATGACTTGATGGATCAGTTGGTGGGTGCCCGTGTGTTTAGCAAGATTGACTTAAGGTCGAGTTATCATCATATATGAGTGAAGGATGAAGATATTCAGAAGTCAGCCTTCAGAACCCGATATGGACATTAAGAGTATGTGGTGATGCCGTTCGGAGTTACTAATGCACCTAGTATATTCATGGAATATATGAATCGAATTTTTCATGCTTATTTGGACCAATTTGTGGTTGTCTTTATTGACGACATTTTAATCTATTCTAAGTCAGAAGAGGAACATGTTGAGCATTTGCGGATCGTGCTGCAAGTGTTAAAAGAAAAGAAGCTCTATGCTAAGTTGTCTAAGTGCGAATTCTGGTTGAGAGAGGTAAGTTTCCTTGGTTATGTTATTTCAGGTGATGGTATTGCTGTGGATCCATCCAAGGTGGATGCAGTTCTACAGTGGGAGTCTCTGAAGTCGGTAACTGAGATTAGAAGCTTTTTGGGCTTGGCTGGTTATTACAGTAGGTATATTGAAGGCTTTTCGAAGTTGGCACTTCCGTTGAATCAGTTGACTTGTAAGGGTAAGGCGTTTGTGTGGGATGTTCACTGTGAGAAGAGTTTCGTCGAGCTGAAGAAGAGATTGACTACAACTCCAGTTTTTATTTTACCCGAACCAAATGTACCATTTGTGGTGTATTGTGATGCTTTATTGATGGGTTTAGGAGGTGTGTTAATGTAGGATGGTAAGGTTGTGGCTTATGCTTCACGACAGTTAAGGATCCATGAGAGGAATTATCCAACTCATGATTTGGAATTAGCCGCGGTAGTATTCATATTGAAGATTTGGAGGCATTATCTTTATGGTTCCAGATTTGAAGTATATAGTGATCATAAGAGCTTAAGGTATATGTTTAATCAGAAGGAATTGAATATGAGACAAAGAAGTTGGTTAGAATTATTAAAGGATTATGATTTCGGTTTGAACTATCATCCCGATAAAGTTAATGTCGTGGCTGATGCTTTGAGTCGGAAGACGTTGCATATGTCTGCTATGATGGTTAAAGAGTGGGAATTGATTGAGCAATTCAGAGATGTGAGTTTAGTTTGCGAACAGGCACCGCATAGTGTGATGCTAGGTATGCTAAAGATCAATAATTAATTTCTTAATAGTATCAGAGAGAGTCAGAAGTTGGATGTGAAACTGGTGGATTTGATGATTGGAAATGAGCATACAGAAAGTAACAAATTTAAAGTGGATGAACAAGGTGTGTTGAGGTTCTGTGATAGGATTTGTATTCCTGATGATTCTGAGTTGAAAAAAATGATTCTAGAAGAAAGTCACAGGAGTAGCTTGAGTATCCATCCAGGAGCTGCGAAGACGTATCAAGACTTGAAGAAGATATTTTGGTGGCCTGGATTGAAACGTGATGTGGCTGAGTTTGTGTATGCTTGTTTGACTTGTCAGAAGTCGAAGGTGGAACATCAGAAACCTGCTGGTTTGATGCAACCGTTAGATATTCCAGAGTGGAAGTGGGACATTATTTCTATGGATTTTGTGATCGGGTTGCCTAATACGCCGAGAGGACATGATTCCATTTGGGTAGTAGTGGATAGATTGACAAAATTGGCACATTTCATTCTGATCAATATCAGTTTTCCTTTGCAGAGGTTGGCAGAGATTTATATTCAGGTGATTGTGAAGTTGCATGGAGTTCCATTGAGTATTGTGTCAGATAGAGATCCAAGGTTCACTTCTAGATTTTGGGAGAGTTTGCAAGAAGCTTTGGGATCGAAACTTAGATTGAGCTCAGCTTATCACCAGCAGACGGATGGACAGACGGAGAGAACTATACAATCTTTGGAGGATTTGTTGAGGGCTTGTGTTCTTGAGCAGGGTGGTGCTTGGGATAGCCATTTGTTGTTGATTGAGTTCACTTATAATAACAGTTATCATTCCAGTATTAGAATGGCGCCTTTTGAAGCTTTGTATGGTCGGAGGTGTCTGACGCCTTTGTGTTGGCATAAATCTGGAGATAGTGTAGTACTTAGACCTGAGATTGTTCAGCAGACTACTGAAAAGGTGAAGCTGATTCGGGAAAATATGAAAGCTTCGCAGAGTAGGTAGAAGAGCTACCATGATAAGAGGAGGAAAGATCTTGAGTTTCAAGAAGGAGACCATGTGGTTTTTAGAGTCACTCCGGTGACCGGTGTTGGATGTGCATTGAAGTCGAGGAAGCTTACTCCTCGGTTTATTGGTCCATATCATATTTCTGCAAGGGTTGGACCGATTGCCTAAAGAGTGGCGTTGCCACCCAATTTGTCGAATTTGCATGATGTGTTCCATGTGTCACAGCTTCGGAAGTATGTTTCGGATCCATCACATGTGGTCCCAATGGATAATGTGGAAGTAAGGGATAACCTTACGGTTGAGGCCTTACCGAAACGGATTGAAGACCGCGAGGTAAAGCAATTGAGGGGTAAAGAGATCACCCTTGTGAAGGTAGTATAGGGAGGCGTTGCCGGTGGAAATATGACTTGGGAGTTAGAGAGTAGGATGCGAGAATCGTATCCAGAGTTGTTCGTATGAGGTAAATTTTCGAGGACGAAAATATTCTAAGTGGGGAAGAGTTGTAACACCCCGGTTTATTTTATTATTTTTCGTAATTAGAATTATGTGATGTTATGTATATGTGTGTGATTGGGCGTGTTTTGGTCGTGTTTGGGTTGCCCTTAGTATAGGGTAGTGACCTTAGAATTGTAGAGGTTAAGGTGTTGGGTGTGTGTGACCAATTGTGTAAAAAGGAGTGGTGTGGTTAGTAATTAATTAATTAATATTAGGATTATTTGATTAATATTATTAATGTGAATTATTAAGAAATATTGTTATTATTATTTAATTAGTATAATAATAATAATATTATTATTATTATTATTATGAAATGAAAAAGAATATTAGAAAATAGAAAAGGGGATTAGAGGAGAAAATCATTCAGTACGTGCTTTTGGAGGAAAAGAGAAAGAGGAGAGCTAGGGAAAAAGGGAAGAGAAAAGCCATTGTTGAGGCCGGGGTTTTTGTCAAGAACTCTATGGTAAGGGTGGGGTTCTCTAATCTCTAAGGGTTGCATAATATTTGTATGAGGGTAGATAAACCTTTAGGATCATCCCTATGTGTTGTTTGCGTTGATTTGGGGATTGGGGTTTTGCGTGTCGGAGGTTTTGTTAAGAGGAAAAATGCATAAATTGACCGGTTGAATTGTGGTTTACGATTCCTATTTGTTTATATGATTACCTATGATTGTATGTGTATTTTTGGGGTTGTCGTGGGTGTAGCGTGCGATTTTTGTCGGTGACGCGACCACCTTATCGCCATGGGTTTCTCCTCATCACAATGGTAGGGAGTGGGGTGCTACTTTCTGATTTCTTATTTATCCTATGAAGCTAGAAAGGAAAGGGAAGATATCTAAAATTAATCTTGCACGCAAATGTTTAACTGAACAAAGGCTTAAGAGATTGGGAGGTCCGGGGTCAGGTTATACAATGGGGAGTTGTCAATTACCCATCCTATATGTGGTTATCCACAGGTTGTTAGCAATTATACTCACTGTCTTCTACTTACTGGTGTTTGTCTGTCATGGGTTGGGAAAGTTTCTCCATTGGGAGTGTTGAGAGAGAGGGTTTTTGTTGATGTTCGGGTTTTTCTGATGTTTTTGGTATGGTACTGGACCTAAAGTTTTTGATTGGTATGAAGGTACTGGACCTAAAGTTTTTTATTGGTGTGCTCGCTAAGATTTCGTAATCTTATGCCTACGTATTCCCATTTTAAAGAAAACAGGGAAATTAGAGCAATCGTAGTTCCTCCTATTCTATGGGAGAAAAGATGATGTTTTGGTGTCTTGTTCAAAGCCCAAGATTGAAGCTAAAATGTTGAGTATTTGTGTCTTGTTTAAAACCCAAGATTGACGCTAAATGGTTATTGAGAAAGAATTTGCCATCTCTAAAGGGAGACATCTCGTATGTTTATCACAACTGTTGGGTGACTGATTATAAAGAGGAATTACTTTAACTGGAATATATGCAATCCAACAATGCCATAATTTCCTTTATGAGGGATTTATCCTGAAGGAGAAAACTTTAACTCAGTGTAGAGCAATGCCATTTTTCCTTAGGAACCTTTCATGCTCAGAGAGGGACAGTGGCATGGATGTAAATAATCCAAAGGCTTGCCGCTTACAGCAATTAGATGAAATAAGGGATTTACCAGGATAAAAGATGGACTACAACTTGGATATTTGAATCAACAAGTGTGCCACTTACAGTAGTTATCTGGAATTAGGGTTTGTTTTGATTTTCTGTTTGATGTGTGATATACAGAGAAGTATCTTCCTTTAGAGAGGTTTTTTATTTCCTCTGAAGCTATGAGATTGATTGACTCCATTGGGGAAGTCCTTATACAAAGCCTAAGATGAGGCTAGAAAAGACTGACTCAACAAGAGAGTGTTTATCTGTCTTGTACAAAGCCCAAGATTGAGGCTAAAAGAGAGTTGACTCTTTTGGGGATATCATTATACGAAGCCTAAGAGGAGGCTGAACATTGACTTTTCCGGGGAAATATTTTGTCTGTCTTGTACAAAGCCCAAGATTGAGGCTAAAAAGTATTTTTTTTATTCCACTGGGGAATGTTTGTAGGTGTCTTGTACAAAGCCCAAGATTGAGGCTAAAAAAAGGAAATTGACTCTGCTGGAGAGTATGATTTGTCATGTACAAAGCCCAAGATTGAGGCTGGGGAGATTTTTTACTCTTTTTAGGGAGATTTTATATGTGTCTTGTACAAATCCCAAGATCAAGGCTAAAGGATGATTGAATCACTCAGCTGAGGATATTTATGGTGTCTTATACAAAGCCCAAGATTGAGGCTGACTTTTGCTGAGGAAAAGAAGGATCATTATACAAGGCCTAAGAGGAGGCTAAAAGTGATTGACTTAACAAGAGAGTGATTTTAAGATGGTTGACTCAACAAGAGAGTGCTTTTATTTGTCTTGTACAAAGCCCAAGATTGAGGCTGAAAAAGCTGGGAAAAATCATTATACAAAGCCTAAGAGGAGGCTGAAAAAGGTCGACTCAACAAGAGAGCGCCTTAAGGCGATTGACTCAACAAGAGAGTGTGGAAATGTCCTTATAAAAAGCCTAAGAGGAGGCTAGAAAGGGTTGACTCAACAAGAGAGTGCTTTTGAGGTTAATTCTGCTGAGGATTCTTGAGATCCAGAGGTAGGTCCAAGTCGGGGATCAACTCTTGCTGAGGGTTTACAGAAGAGTTGAGGTATCAGATGCCTTGAGGTTCTGATAGGCTAGTATGGTATTTATAATGAGATGACCCTAGCTGGGGGGATTTAGGATTGAGTTTTAGATCATGTGAGGGTTTCAAACTCTACTAGAGATTGATCGAAGGATTAGGGTTTCTCCTGTAGTTGTAGGGAACTTGAGAATGTCTTTGAGATCCAAGAGGCTATTAGACTGTCCAAGTCTACTGACATGGAAGAGTTTGTCTTTGTATGATGCCCAATGTAGGCTGGTGCTTTAAGGGATGAGAATCAACCCTAAATTGATCGGAGGTTTTAACTCTTTGGAAAGACTGCTCTAACAAAGGATGACTAAGTTCTGTCCTATACCTTTAAGAGGTCTTCAGGGTCCTTGTATTAAGCCCAAGAGAAGGCATGAGAACTTCTAAGAAGTCAGAGGGTCCTTGTACAAAGCCCAAGAGGAGGCTGGGGATGCTTTTAGGAAGCCTGTGGGTCCAAACTTGAGAAGAGTTCAAGAAAAGTTTCATCGGAAATAATCTTTCCTTTAGTGAACAGTTCTAGGGCTTGAAGAAATTTAAGAGAGGTTTCACTGGGAATTAATCCTCTCTGGGGGAAATGAATTCCTTTGACAATTTTCTAATAGTGACAGTCTGAGAAAAGTTTCACCGGGAATAATGCCTTTCTCTTTGTTTCTAATATGCAAGACTGATCCCCATCCAAATTCAACGAGAATCTCAGTCTATCATGAAAAACCTGCAAGCTTGGACCCTAAGGCAAGAATCATATCCATTGGCATGTGATCATCAATGTTGCAAATCCAAAACCAAGTTTTGTCATTTGGAATTGATGTGGCGCATTGAGCTGTCATGAACCAAGCCTTATCAGTCCAATTGAGTCAAGGTTGTTGCAAAACTCAGAAGACCTAGAGCTACAAAGATCAGCTCAGTCAATGGCCAAGTGAGGACTTGGTACCTTGGAATTTAAGAAAGTGATACATGGGCATATCCATTGGATAATAGAGTGAACCAGTTGCCATTCATTATTCCTTCAAAAACAAAACTCCTCTACTATAAATAGAGGTCATTTTTGATGTTTCAAACCACACCAAAACAATACCAAAGCCTTGTTTTCTCACTCTCCCTCTCTTACTTCAATTTCAAGTTACATTGAAGCAATTTGGGAATTCTTGAAACCAGGGAAAAAACCACTCAAATAACCATCCTTACACATCAAAAATCATCCATTGGAGGTGTTCAAACCTTCATCCACATTACACAACCTCAAAATCATAAAGTCAACCTCCAAAACCTCAAATTTTGACTTTTCTGCATTTTACAAGCCATGTCTTGATTCAGTCACTTTCAAAACCAAACAAAGCTTCAAACACACTCCAAATATCATCCTCAAACTATCCCAACAGGTTTCCCTCAACTGTAACACCATTTGAGTGAGTTACCATTTTGGTCATTTTTGCCACTTTTGCAAGAAAGAGCCAACTCTTGTTCCTGAGGTTTCCAGCTGGTTTGGATCATCCTAAAAGCTTCTAAAGGATCAATCAAGAGTGTCTAAAGCATTGGATTACTTCTGGCACAAGGATCTTGACAGTTAGTACAAGGAGCTTCATGAGGTAAGTGCATCATAACTTGACCTCTTAAAATATGCATTGCTTTGAGGTCCATTGATCATAAACATGTCATATATATCAAATGTGTTATGTTTGAACCAATTTACCATGCTATTGTTTCTTGTATGATAAGATAGCATAGAACTTGCAAATCTTGGCCTATTTTGAAACCACTATCGGGTTTTAAAATAGAAGCATCTTTAGAAAATTCCAAAAGCACCATTGGATTCCTCATGAAATTCTAGGCATGATCCATCTAAATTTTATCCAATTCCATGGAGAATTAAGGAAGTTATGGCCTTCATGCAAATCCACCAAAACTTGGTTTTTTGGCCTTGGTCAGGCCTAGAAACCAAGTCACCCTTATGTATTCATGGGGTGGTTTTGATACACGGATGTATCACCACCCCAATGGTAGCGCGCATGTGTGTTTGGTTGGAGGGCGTGGCTTCAACACCCACCAAGACCATTTTACCATTTCTCACATTTTTGCTATTTTTCATATTTTTTTTTTTGTTTTTATTAATTAATTCCAAAATTAATTTCTCTCTCAATTTTAAATATTTTTTATTGGTTCTTTTTTTTTGAAAATTCACAAAAATGTTGAAATATTTTATTCCACAAAAAAAATTGAACTTATATTATTTGTTTAACATAGTTTGAATTTTGGCAATTTATTTCATTTCTTTATTTTCAAACATTTAAAAAAATGAGATTTCCACCTTGATTTTTCAAACCCAATTGAATTTCAAGCCTTCATGTGATTAAACATGATTTTTAAAAACATTGTTCAAAATTTACAACTTGTTTTTCAATATATTTGGTATTTTATATCATTTATTACTTATTTTTCTTTGAAAAATTATATTTGTAAAAGAAATTAGGGTTTCCTCTTTACAAATCTTTTTTAAAACACTTTTGGGCCTCTATTAGAGTGTAAGACCCATCTCTTGTCACACACAAACTTTTTTGGGCTTCAGTCATTGTTTAAGTCCCGACACGATTTTCAAAACGACGGTGCAATCACTGTCTTTCATTGGGCCTCTCCCTGAGTTATAAGTCTCATTCTCTCTTCTTAAAAACACTTCTTGGGCCTCTAATAGAGTGTAAGACCCAACCCCCCTTTGTACATAAATAATTTGGGCCTCAGTCATTGTATAAACCCTAGTACAATTTTCAAAATAACGGTGCGGTCGTTGTTTTTCATCTGGGCCTTTCTTTGAGTTGTAAGCCCCATATCTTGTATAAAAATAAACTTTGGGCCTCTAATAGAGTGTAAAACCCATCTCCTTTGTAAATACAATAAATTTGGGCCTCAGTCATTCTATAAGTCCCTTTGTGGTTTTCAAAACTACGACACGATCGTCGCCTTTTCGAAAGTGATCATCTGCGCCTCTCCTTGAGTATAAGCCCCAAACTTCTTTTCAAAATAACTTTCCTTTTGATTTAGATTCAAATTATAAGTTATATCAATACTTTCTTCAATTTCTTGAATAACTAACCATACAGCTGTGTTTATAATGCTGGAAGCTTGCACAACTGTAAGTTCTATCCTTTTTCTATACACTTGCTTATATATTTTACTTGTATATATATGCTTGTATATACCTGCTTAGAGTTCCCTAGCAACTAGGTCTAGGCTTAGACCAAACCAGTGGTTACTCTTTAACACAGCAAAAACTAGTTCCCCATAGGAAATTCCAGATACAGTCTTACCTCCTCTTGGGCTTATACAATATGGAACAGAGAAAAGCATTATTCCCGATGAAATTTTTCTCAAGACTGACACTACTTAGAAATTTGTACAAGAAGTCCATTTCCCCATAGAGGATTAATTCCCGGTGAAACCTCTTCTGAATTTCTTCAAACCCTAGAACTGTTCACTAAAGAAAGGATTATTCCCGGTGAAACCTTTCTTGAACTTTTCTTAGGTTTGGACCCACAGGCTTCCTAAAAGCATCCCCAGCCTCCTTGTAGCGAGTAATTTTTATCGGTGACGTGACCACCTTATCGCTGAAGTTTTCCTCACTGCAATGGTAGGAGTGGGGTGCTACTTTCTGATTTCTTATTTATCCCGTGAAGCTGGAAGGGAAAGGGAAGCTATCTAAAACTAACCTTGCACGCGGATGTTTAACTGAACAAATGCTTTAAAGAGATTGTGGGGTTCGGGGTCAGGTTATACAATGGGGAGTTGTCAATTACTCATCCTATATGTGGTTATCCACAGGATATTAGCTTTAGGTACCGCTTTGTAATTGATGGTATTTATTTGGTAATGGGTTGGGAAAGTTTCTTGGGAAGTATGAGTGAGTGAGTGAGTTTTTGTTGATGTTCGGGTGTTCCCGATGTTTTTGATAAGGTGCTAGACCTAAGTTTTTGATTGATGTGTGAAGGTACTGAACCTAGAGTTTTTTATTAGTATGCTCGCTAAGATTTCACAATCTTATGCCTACGTATTCCCGTTTAAATGAAATAGGGAAATCAGAGTAATCGTAGTTCCTCCTATTCTAAGGGAGGAAAAAGATGTTTTGGTGTCTTGTTCAAAGCCCAAGATTGAAGCTAAAAGGTTGAGTATTTGTGTCTTGTTCAAAGCCCAAGATTGAAGCTAAAAGGGTTGACTGAGAGAGAACTTGTCATCTCTAAAGGGAGATTGTTGATTTTTGTGTGCCTTGATCAAAGCCCAAGGTTGAAGCTAAGAGGTTGATTGACTCCATTGGGGAGATCCTTATCCAAAGTCTGGATGAGACCGACTCAATAAGAGAGTGTATATATTGGTGTCTTGTACAAAGCCCAAGATTGAGGCAAAAAAAGAGACTGACTCTTGGTGGATATCATTATACAAAGCCTAAGAGGAGGCTAAACGTTGACTTTTCTGGGGAAAATGTTCTTTCTGTCTTGTACAAAGCCCAAGATTGAGGCTAAAAGAGATTTTTGACTCCGCCGGGGAGTTTTGTATGTGTCTCGTACAAAGCCTAAGATAGAGGCCGAAACGGGAAATTTAATCGACTCGACTGAGGATATTTTAGGTGTCTTGTACAAAGCCCAAGATGGAGGCTAAACGGATTTGACTCTGCTGGAGAGTATTATCTATCTTGTACAAAGCCCAAGATGAAGGCGGAAAAGAGTTTGACTCGGCTTGGGAGTTCATTCCTCAAAGTTTAATGAAGGCTCGGAGGATTTGACCTGTTGGGGAAAATGTTCGTCCCAAACTTATGAAGGTTTATATCTCGTACAAAGCCCAAGATAGAGGCTAAACGAGTTTAACTCAACAAGAGAGTGCTTTTATATGTCCTGTACAAAGCCCAGGATTGTGGCTGAACAAGCTGGAGAAAGCCTAAGAGTAGGCTAACTTTTCTAGGGGGAATCATTATACAAAGCCTAAGAGGAGGCTATTGACCCAACAAGAGGGTGTTTTTTTTATTTGTCTCGTACAAAGCCCGAGATAGAGGCTAAAGGGGTTAACTCAACAAGAGAGTATTGAAAGGTGATTGACTCAAAAAGAGAGTCTGTAGGAGTGATTGAATCAACAAGAGAGTCTGAAAAGGTGATTGACTCAACAAGAGAGTCGAAAAAGTAATTGACTTAACAAGAGAGTCTGAAAAGGTAATTGACTCAACAAGAGAGTCAGAAAAGTAATTGACTCAACAAGAGAGTCTGAAAAGGTTTGCTCTGCTGGGGAGAATCATTGTACAAAGCCCAAGAGGAGGCTGACTTCGCGGAGGAAGGATCATTATATGAAGCCTAATAGGAGGCTAAACTTCTGTAGGGGATTCTTGAGATCCCGAGGCAGGTCCAAATGGGGAATCGACTCTTGCAGGGGAATGCAGAAGAGTTTATAGATCAGAAACCTTGAGGTTCTGATTTAAGATAGTGTTATACTAGTGATACACTGACCCTGGTTGGGAATTTAGGAGAGAGACGGAGTTTTAGAATCTACAAGTTTTAACTCTTACTGGAGATTAATCCAGAATCTGGGGTTTCTCCTATGTTTGGTAGGGAACTTGAGAATGTCTTTGAGGCTCAAGGGTATTTAGACTGTCTAAGTCTATTGGAAGAGTTTTATCTTTTGTATGATGCCCAATAGGAGGCCGACTCTTTTAAGGGATGAGTATCAACCCTAAAATTAGTCTGAGGGTTTTGACTCCTTTTTAGAAAGACAGCTCTAACGAAGGATGACTAAGTTCTGTCCTATACCTTTAAGAGGTCTTCAGGGTCCTTGGATTAAGCCCAAGAGAAGGCATGAGAACTTCTAAGAAGCCATAGGGTCCTTGTACAAAGCCCAAGAAGAGGCGGGGATGCTTTTAGGAAGCCTGTGGGACCAAACCAAGAAAAGTTCAAGAAATGCTATTCACCGAGAATAGATCATTTAGTGAAAGTTCGTAGTTTGAAGAAACTCAAGAGATGTTATTCATCGAGAATAGATCAACTCTGGGGAGTAGAATTTCTTGGACAATTTCTAGGGGTGACAGTATGAGAAAAGGTTCACGAAGAATACTGCCTTTCTCTTTGTTCCATATTGTTTAACCCCAAGAGAAGGGAATACTGTATCTGGAATCCTATGGGGGATCTAGTCTTGTTTGTATTTAAGAGTAACCAACGGGCTCTACCTAGTTCTAGACCTAGTTGTCGGGGATAACTCTAAACAACTATACTAGTATATATACATTTGATATATAACGAGTATTTAAAAGGGGTATGAAAGAAGACTAAGCATGCGCAGCTTCCCACAATACAGTTATGAAAAGCAGTAAATGAAAGCGGATAAACACTTACCCGTTGTAGAGCTTCCATGCTGTTTTGTTAGTTGTTCAACAAAGAAATTAAAGAAAGTTTTGATAACAACTATATATTTGGATTCAAAATCAAAGGAGAAAGTATTTTGAACAGATTTTTGGGGCTTACAGCTCACGGAGAGGCCAAAGGTTTTACAGTGATCGCACCGTTGTTTTGAAGATCCCAGAAGGACTTATACAACGACTGAGGCCCAAAGTTGTTTATTTACAAAATGGGTTGGGTCTTATACTCTATTAAAGGCCCAAAGATTATTTAAAGAAAAGTAATGGGACTTACAACACGAGGGTGCCCAGTCGATTAAAAAAGGACGACGATCGCGCCGAGCTTTTGAAAATGTACAGAGGGACTTATACAATATGTGAGGCCCAAAATTGTTTATTTACAAGGGATGGGACTTACACTCTTATCAAGAGGCCCAAAAACTTATTTTTGTACAAGAGATGGGGCTTACAACTCAAGGAGAGGCCCAGATAATTTGTTTGAAAACGGCGATCGCGCCGAGGTTTTTGAAAACACAGTGGGTCTTATACAATGACTGAGGCCCAAAAAGGTTTTGGTTAAATAGGGATTGGGCCTTACACTCTATTAGAGGCCCAAAGTGTTTGAAAAAAAGATTTGTTAGGGTGAAAATCAAAGAAACCCTAATTTCATTTTCTTTTAAAAGTAATCCTTTTAAAAAATGAATAAAATGACAAAAATACCAAACAAGTCTAAATAAACTACTTGTGATTTTTGGTTAAGGTTTGAAAAATGAGGTTTTAATCACAAGATGATTTAGGGCTCATTTGATCTTTATTTTCAAGATGAATATTCATTTTTTAAAAGGTTTAAGAACAATAAAAATGAATTTATTTACAAAAACACCAACTATATTAAATAAATAATATAAATCTGATTTTTTTGTGGAATAAAATATTTCAACATTTTTGTGATTTTTTGCAAATAGAACCAATAAAAAATAATTAAAATTGAGAGAGTTATTAATTTTCCAAATCATTTAAAAATAACAAAAAGTGGAAAAAATGATAAAAAAGAGGATCTGGGGCGAGGGGGATTCGAACCCCAGGCCTCTAGGGTGCAGTGCGCGCCTTCTACCACTGGGGTGGTGATACATCCGTGTATCAAAACCACCCCATGAATATATGAGGCATGCTTTGTTTTTGGCCTGACCAAGGGATCCAATGGTGGTGGAGGTTTTTTCAGATGAGGCTCCCATTTCAAAACCCGATAGTGTTCTTGAAATAGGCCTATAATTGCATTTTCTATGCTACCTCTTGTTACAGGTATGAATTATATGATGAATTGGTTCAAACGTAACATATATAACATGTATGAGGTGTGCATGATCAGTGGACTTCAAAACAATGCATATTTCAAAGAGTTCAAGTTGTGATGCTTACCTCTTTAGGAGCTTTTTGGGCTATCTGCCAAGTTCCTTGTGCCAGAAACAGTTTGATGCTTTGGACACCCTCAAATGATTCATTAGAAGCTTTTAGAATGGTTGGAACCAACTGGAATCCTCAGGAACAAGTTTGAGCTCTTTCTTGCAAAAGGGGCAAAAGTGGCCAATATGGCAACTCTCTCAAATGGTGTTCCAGATGTGGGGAACCATTTGGGACAGTTCAAGGATGATATTTGGAGTGTGTTTAAGTTCTTATCTAGTTTTGAAAGTGACTGAATCAAGAAATGGCTTGAAAAATGCAAAAAAATCCAATTTTGAGGTTTTGAGAGGGGACTTTGAGATTTTGGTGTTACAGGTCACATATGAGAGTTTGGATAGCTTAGATATGATATATTGGATGTGTTTGGATCATGAGTTGTGATGGAAATGTTCTCTAACTCAAAAACTCAGAGTTACCTTGCAAAAGAAGGTATTTTGGCCTAGAGAAAGGGATTTTGAGGAAAGCAAGTGTTGTAGTGCTTTTGTGTACTCAAAATGAGCACAAATGAGATCTACTTATAGTAGAGCAAGTTTGTTTTGCAAACAATAGTGAATGGTGGCTGCTGCAGGTCTTTGGCCAATTGGATCATTTTGGAATCTTAAGTCTCCTCTAGCCATTGACTAGAGGTTAGAGTACATGCCTATGGTTCTTTGGTTCAGAGATTATCCTTGACTCATTCAGTTGGAATAGGCTCAGTTCATGCCACCTTGATGCATCCATTAAATGCTTGGAAACAAAATTGAATTCTTGGCACATTTTAGCCTTTTTAGGTTTGGCATGCTACTTGTTGATTCATGGACTTGTGAGGCTTGGGGATCAGATCATTCCATCCTTGTTTTATCCTCAGATGTGTCCAAAATGATGACAAGGCTTGGAGTTGCTCAAATTGATCAAATCGAGCCATAATGCACAAATCTGCCTTGCAAGACAGTTTGTATCAAGGCATATTGCAGTCATCATAACTCTTAACTCAGATGGAATTTGATGGAGTTCTTGGACATTTTGGAAAGCTGATATATCCTATTTTATCATGATGTCCAACTTTGGTTTTGATCCAACTTGAATTACATTGAAAACTGCCTCTACTTTTGGGAAAAAATAAGGCAGATTCTGACTAAGTGTTGGAAAAATGTCGCTTTTGTGTTTTCAGCCATTTTGATCCCTCAATTACTTGAAATCCATGAGGAATTGGAATGAGTTGTAGTTGACACTTTTAAAGTATGCCATGAGATCTAAAAATCCATCTTTGGATCATCCAAAATGGTTGCTTGGATCTCAAGTTATGATCCTTGGAAGTTGGTACCCTAGCCACTTTGTTCCATAACTTAGAAAAAATTTAAGTTTTTATGGTTACCCCTTTTACAAGTTGTCACACCCTCATTTTCACCCTAACCCTAACCTTGCATATCTATGCATCCCATTAACTCATATCATACGACATGGGATCAAGAGATTCTTTGAATAAAGGTTCCTAATTTCTTTAAGGATTTCTCAAGAGGCATCAAGTGATTAAGATTTCATCACGATTCTAGTGGAGACTGAGGAACTAGGGTTTCATGGATTGTCAACATCTCAGGCTGTTTTCTTCGTCAGTATGCACCCAAAGCATGGAGTTTAGGGCTTCGTATCCCTTTGTTGTTTGAGAAGAGGTGTCATTCAATTCAGATTCGCTTGAAATCAAGTCAACGATGTGTTCAGTATTGGTTGGAAATTCATTGGAAATTTGACATAATCTTGGGCAAACAAGTGGTTTGTTTCAGGATCAAATTATCAGGTTGTGGAAAAGGCATTTGTTTCAAGGTGGATAATCATCAGGGCCATTTGAATTCCAATTTGGGTTTTGGTAGAGTGGCGAGGCAGTTAATATCTCAATTCATCTGTGTCATGGGCTACTTTGAGGACAAATGTGATTTGAATTTAAATGTTTATGTCTGAAAAATTAGCAAATGAGATTTTTGGTGCCAATTCAAGTTCACTTGGTAGATTCAGTTTGCAGGACATTCAAGTTGGTGCATTGGGGTTCATAATTTTAAGGCATGTCCATCAAGTCCACATTACTTGCCCAAAAGGTTTAGTGTGGGTACCTTGGTTCATCAAAATTCAAGGACTTAGATGCGAAGGTTTCATGGAGGTGTATTGGAAAATACCAGTGGAAAGGCAATTCATATTTCTAAGCCACTTCCCATATCCATTCCAGTAACTCTGTCTATCCATTTCGTTATTTTCATTTTTTAACCCAAACCATTATCCATTGTTAAATATTTCACATCCATTTTTCAAACTCACTTCTTTCAATTCATTCAGACCCATATTTCATTTATCCAATTCAAAATTCAATCTCACTTCAAATTTCATGTCCAAAGATCACATATTTTAGAAACATATCCTTATCTATGTTCATTTTCAAATTTAGTTTAGTCCAAAACTATTTTCAATCCATTTCTCATTATTGCCACTTTTTTTTCTTTTTTCTTTCATTAGAGTTTTTACCAAAAACATGTTTTATTTAAAAAAAAAAAAACAACAATAAACAAGCCCATGACCTTTTTTAAAGTTTACTAGTCCAACACAAATTGTCCCAAAAAGATCATTACAAAAAGGCCCATTACAATTCCTTTACATTATCACAACAAAAAAATGAAAAAAAAAGGTGCTACACTCTCTGCTACCTCACTCCACGCCAATTTCACCTACACAAATCGTACACCATAAGCCATGCGCTTCACTCCAAGACAAAAATTATGCATAAACCGACCACCAGCCTGAGACCTGCAACAACCGTACCAGACAATGCCAATACACAGCCAAGCCTGCAACCTGTAAGCAGTGGAAAGGGACATCACACAACAATACAAGACAAAAGAAAACTTAATGAACAAGTTCATTTTGTTTTAAAAAAGGGGAATCCACAACTGAACCGAAAAAATAAAAGCTCTTTTGAAAACAAATTTTTTTCATTCACTGATACCTGAAAGAACAGAGTGAACAAAAGGAGATTGAAAGAAACACAAACCTAACAAACCATCTTCCTGATTGAAATAACAACAGCAATGCTATGACCTAAAAAAAACACAAATACCTTCCACAAAATTTTCGCAACAGGCAACCACCAGCTTCAATCACCACAGCTTTTCGTTCCTCCCTTCAACTACCAAATTCAACCATTCCTTCCTTCTTCAACTTCCAACAACCAAGACCAAACTCTAAATCCCAACCGACCTCACTCTCTCAAAACCTTCGAACAACTGATAACCACCCTCATCGAAACATCACCTTCAAACCATTTCGCATTTCCTCCGCCTTCCTCAAAACCACAACTGCAACATCGATTATCAAATCCTCCATTCCCTCACTCGCTGTGAACAACATCAACAGTTTGTTCCTTTGCTTCTTCCACGCCAAACCTTCAACAACAAAACCAAGAACAAACCACACTTGAATCTCTTCGACCCTTCACTTTCCTTCGACCTTCTTCAACCTCAAACCCTTTCGACCGCCGTTACCATCTCCGCCTTCTCTAACAAACCCATACGAACCAGAGAGTTCGAAGCGAAACCGCAGACCCGAACACAAAATCACTCGCACCTGGAATTCAGACCGAAGCAAGAAGACGGAATTGTAACCGAGAGTGAGGAAGATCGATCGTTCACAACCGTGTTGCTTGATGATGTTTTAACCTGGGATTTGATGTTATCGGTGTTACTTTGTGAGAGAGTATGCGTGTTTCTTGTGAGCCATCGATTTTCTTGAAGACATGGATGAACCAGAGGAGAGAAAGAGAGATGCGATGAGGATGATTTTCTTTGGGTCATTATCTGAATGTATGCGTTTTTAATTTTAGTTTATTTTCCATTCGCGTATGTAAGCTGTTGGCTTCAGGGTTTCTCGTTAACCCTTTCTTTGAAGCTTGACCGAACCGGGTTTGGACCTAAGGTGGTCCGACCCGAGTTCTAAACCATTGTGGGCTTCTCCTTTCTTTTTTTTTTATTTCAGTCCAATAACCTATTTTTTTTTGGCATGTTTAATTGTAGGATTAGTTTTTAATTTCACCTTATTTTAATTATTAACATAAAAAATAACACAAAAAACTAGCTTTAATTTTAGAACTATTTTAGATTTAGTTCATTTTTTTAGAACTAGCTTTAAATTTGAAACAATTTTAGATTTAGTTTAATTTTTAGAGTGAGCTTACTTTTTGAACTAATTTATTTCTATTTCTTTTTTAATAACCAAAAATGATAAATATCAAAAAGACAAAATGTTTTATTTCTAGAATTTAATTAGGTTTGGGTTGATTTCAAGTTTATTTATTTATTTATTATTTAGATGTTATGTCTTGATTTACTTCTCATTTCTCGCCTTGATTTTCATCTTCGATTTTCCTTTTGATTTTATCTTGGGCCAATGATATAACAAAAATCATGATTACTTGATTTCCTTCAATCGATTCAAAATCTTGATCAATATGAGGTCATTTTTCTTTTCGATTTCATTTCTCATTTTCATTCTCTTCCAAAGTCAAAAAACCTTGGTCTAGTACCAAGTGCTCATTTTCAAAAATTCTCTTTGTATTGAACTAAAGAGAGGGGATTGGGTGAAGGCCTCTTCCTCTTCGAGTATTAGGATTCTCACTTTAGAGTGTGTAGTCTCGATACTCGTCTTTCAATACGAAGACGTGACTATATTCACCACCCATTCTTCCAAAAACCTTTTTCTCTCTTTATTTCTTCAGCTTAGTCAAAAACCTTGGTCTTGTGCCAAGTGCATTTTCAAACTCTTTTCTCAATAAACTTAGATGGTCGTGGAGTGGTTAGGCGAAGGCCTTTTCCTATCCCGAGTGCTTGACATTACCTTTAGGGTTCACTGTCGTAAAACACTTACCATCTAACTCAAAACATCTTTAATAAGAGAATATGTTCTCTTTGTATTGAATTAAAAAAGAGAGGATTGGGTGAAGACCTCTTCCTCTCCAAGTAATAGGATGCTCACTTTAGAGTGTGTGGTCTCGATACTCGTCTTTCAATACGAAGACGTGACTATATTCGCCACACCATTTTCGAAATAAACCTTTTGAGATAAAAAATTGGGTACTAACCGAAGGGGTTCCTATCCGAGGACTTATTTCATCCTTAAAAACAATCTCGACAAATCAAATGTGACATCTTGCCTTGATGGCGAAAATCAACCTTTTCAAAAAGGACATGTTACGTCCGTTCTACCGTAAACAGGTAACGCATAAGACTCCACGAGCGAGCCACAAAACACCTAACTGCTAGAACCCGCACGTTAACATCGTCCATAAAAAAACACCAATAAACCGTAGTCGGTCGAACTACGATTGCTCTGATTCTTCACTCTTATCCGAATGTAAGATACGTAGGCACAAGATTGTAATGATCTTGGCGAGCCACCTTCTATCCATCTTCCGTTTTCTACCCCCTTCCATTTTTTTCACCCGTAGTCCTCCGAACTACGTTGACTCTGACTTTCCCATTGCACGAGGGAATACGTATGCATAGGACCGCGAAGTCCTATCGAGTCTCCTTCTTCTTCTCCTTTTCTTTCTCTCTCTTTTTGTTTCCACCATTCTCTTTCATTTTATTTTCTTTCACATCCTTTGTTCTCACCCTTCTCTCACCCTCTTTAGAACACTCTTAGAAAGCAATTTCCTTAGCAAACATCCTTACACATAGACAAGCAAATGGTTCCCATCGAGTACGATGGATGTGGAGGGTGTTAATACCTTCCCTCCGCATAACCGGCTTCCGAACCCTTAATTTGGTTGCGAGACCATCTTATCCTTCCTTCTTTGGGTTTTCTCGATGTTTTCCCTTCCCCTCATGGGATAAATAAAGTTCGATGGCGACTCTTCTGTTTCTTCCTCTTTTCGCCTCCGGTCGACTATTTTTCGAGTTGCGACACAAGTTAACCCATTTTCTTTGGTTTTTCTTGACGAATGATGATTCCGATCACACATTAACATCATTTTAGGGTTAAGGGACCTTGGTTGACCAAAAAAATCTAAAAAGTCAAACTTTGACTTTTTGGTACAGTTGACTTTTCTAGTATATGAAATCCAAACTGTGCGATCCTCTATGAAATCAAGTCCTTGACCTAAATCAAACTTAATGGATGGATTCCATAGGTGTTATAGGGTGTATTGACTTATGTCCCAAGGTTTAGGAGCATGTCTTGGTCAAAAGTCAAAGGTACAGTTGACTTTTCCCGCAAAACCCTAGTTGTGGTCCAGATGAAATTGAAACTTGTGAATCAAGCTTCTTGGATCAATCCATTGTTGCAAATGGATCAATGTAGTTTATTGGAGACCCTCAAATCATGTCTTGAGGTCTTGGCTCATGTTTGGTCCCAAAAGTCAACTTAGGGGTGAATTAGGTCAAGAAACCCTAATTCCTGATTTTTGGTAAATGCATCCCCTGAGGCTAAATTGACTTGATAGTTGGGTCTATGAGGTCCCTTGTAGTATCTTGAGTTATGCTTTGAAGCATTGGCCCATGCCCAGATGAAAATTTCCATCTGGAGGCCCTGGTCGACCAAAACCCTAATTTGGTGACACTGGCGATCTTGAGGCTTAATCCACTTGGAATGCTGCAACCTTGTGCTTGATTCTTGAGGTGGGAGTCCTCTTGATCTTTTATGTATGTTGGAGAGTTTAGACAAGTTGAAGATCATGTCATTTCTTGATTGATCATTTGTCTAAGTGCTCTGAGAGGGCTCAAAACCCTAATCTTTGATTGTAGAGAATGCCTAATAATTCCTGAGGAGATTGATGAGGTATAAAGGTACATCCATATTGTGATGATGATTTGCACAATGATGGGAAATCTTAGTGGTCAAAATTTGGGGTATGACACTCTTCTTGGGCTTTGTACAAGGACCCTCAGGCTTCTTAGAAGTTCTCAGCCTCCTCTTGAGCTTAGTACAAGGACCTAAAGACCTCCTACACGTATAGGACAGAACTTAGTCATCTTTTGCTAGATCAATCCTTCAAAGAGTCAAAACATCAGACCAGTTTAGGGTTGATCCGCATCCCTTAAAACATCAGCCTCCTCTTGGGCACCATACAAAGATAAACTTCTTCATACCAGTAGACTTGGAAAGTCTCATCTCCTCTTGGATCTCAAAGAAACCCTCAAGTTTCCTAAAAAGTATAGGAAAAAACCCAGATCACTTCATCAATCTCTAGCAGAGTTAAAACCTCCATAGGTTTCTAAACTCAATCTTTGAACTGTCAATATAAATTCCCTTGCTAGGGTCAGATCACTATCAATAAACCCTCAATCAGAACCTTAAGGCATCTGATATTTCAACTCTTGTTCAATCCTTAGTAAGAGTTAATTCCCCAATTTGGACATGTCTCTGGATCTCAAGTAATCCTCAGTAGAAGTTAGCCTCCTCTTAGGCTTCATATAAGAAATTCCCCAGCCAACCTCCTCTTAGGCTTTGTATAATGATCTTCCCTCAGCAGTTTTAGCCTCAATCTTGGGCTTTGTACAAGACAGATAAAATATTCTCCAGCTGAGTCAATTCTTTTAGCCTCAATCTTGGGCTTTGTACAAGACACATATGAAACCTCCCTAGTGGAGTCAATTCCTTTTTTTTAGCCTCAATCTTGGTCTTTGTACAAGACAGACAAAATATTCCCCAAAAGGGCCAATCTCCTTTTTAAGCCTCAATCTTGGGCTTTGTACAAGACAGAAATAAAACTCCCTAGTAAGGTCAACCTTTTAGCTTCAACCTTGGGCTTTGATCAAGGCACACAAAAAATCAACATTCCCTTTGAGAATATCAAAATCTCTCTGTAAAAGGAAATTTCTCTGTATAATCACACATCAAAACAGACAATCAAACAAACCCTAAGCCTAGATAATTACTGTAAGTGGCACACTTATTGATTCAAAAATCCAAGCTGTAGTCCATCTCTTATCCTGGTTGTAGCGCACGATTTTTGTCGGTGACGCGACCACCTTATCACGAAATTTGGGCTTTCTCCTCAATGAAGAGGAGGGGGGTACTACTTTCTGATTTCTTATTTATCCCATAAAGCTGGAAGGGAAAGGGAAGCTATCTAAAACTAACCTTGCACGCGAATGTTTAACTGAACATACGCTTAAAGAGATTGGGCGGTCCGGCGTCAGGTTATACAATGGGGAGTTGTTAGTTACCCATCCTATATGTGGTTATCCACAGGTTGTTAGCTTTAGGTTTCGCTTAGTACTTGATGGTGATTATCTGGTATTGGGTTGGGAAAGTTTCTTGGGAAATATGAGAGAGAGTTTTTGTTTTTTGTAGAAAATGGGGATGAATGATGACTAAGGTATGAAACCTAAAGTTTTTGATTGATGTATGAAGGTACTGGACCTAGAGTTTTGATTAGTATGCTCGCTAAGATTTCGTAATCTTATGCCTACGTATTCCCGTTTAAATGAAACAGGGAAATCAAAGCAATCGTAGTTCCTCCTATTCTAAGGGAGGAAAAAGATATTTTGGTGTCTTGTTCAAAGCCCAAGATTAAAGCTAAAAGGTTTATTTGTGTCTTGTTCAAAGCCCAAGATTGATGCTAAAAGATTTGACTGAGAGAGAATTTGTCATCTCTAAAGGGAGACATCTTGTCTGTTTATCACAACTGTTGGGTGACTATTTATAAAGGAGGATTATTTTAACTGGGATATATGAATCCAACAATGCCATAATTTCCTTTATAGGGGTGTTATCCTGAAGGAGAAAAATTTAACTCAGAGTAGAGCAATGCCATTTTTCCTTAGGAATTTCCATTGCTAAGAGAGGGACAGTGGCATGGATGTAAATAATCCAGAGGCTTGCCGCTTACAGCAATTAGATGAAAGAGAGGATTTTCTATTTTGACATATGATAATACAGAGAAATGACTTCCTACAGAGGGATTTTGATTTCCTTAGAGGGTATGTTGATTTTTGTGTGCCTTGATCAAAGCCCAAGGTTGAAGCTAAGAGGTTGATTGACTCCACTTGGGAAGTCCTTATACAAAGCCTAAGAGGAGGCTGGAAATGACTGACTCAACAAGGGAGTTTTTATCTGTCTTGTACAAAGCCCAAGATTGAGGCTAAAAGAGACTGACTCTTTGGGGATATCATTATACAAAGCCTAAGAGGAGGCTAAAAAGGGATTTTAACTCCGTCGGGGAGGGTTTGTATGTGTCTTGTACAAAGCCCAAGATAGAGGCTGAAAAGAAGACTGACTCTGTGGGAAAGAACTCTTTCTCTGTCTTGTACAAAGCCCAAGATTTGAGGCTAAACGGAGACTTTCTGACTCGGCTGAGGATATTTTAGGTATCTCGTACAAAGCCCAAGATAGAGGCTGAACTAAGTTTTGACTCTACGGGAGAGTATTATCTGTTTTGTACAAAGCCCAAGACTGAGGATGAAATAAGTTTGACTCTGCTTAGGAAATTATTTCTCAAAGCGTAAAAGAAGGCTGGGAGGAATTGACTCCGCTGGGGAATATATTTTTCCCAAGCTCAAGAGAAGGTTATGACGATTTATGTCTTGTACAAAGCCCAAGATTGAGGCTAAAAGGGTTTGACTCAACAAGAGAGTGCTGAAAGGTGATTGACTCAACAAGAGAGTCGGAGAAGTGGTTGACTCAACAAGAGAGTCTGGAAAGTGATTGACTCAACAAGAGAGTCTGATAAGGTTAGCTTCGCTGGGAAGAATCATTGTACGAAGCCCAAGAGGAGGCTGACTGTGCTGAGGAAAGGAAGGATCGTTATACAAAGCCTAAGAGGAGGCTAGCTTCTGCCGGGGATTATTGAGATCCCGAGGCAGGTTTAAATGGGGAATCAACTCTTGTTGAGGGTTACAGAAGAGTCAAGGTATCGGATGCATTGAGGTTCTGATTTAGGATAGTGTTATACTGATGATAAACTGACCCTGGCTGGGGAACTTTTTAGGAGAGAGACTGGGTTTTAGAACCCATGGGTTTTATCTCTACTGGAGATTGATAAAAAATGACCGGGATTTCTTCCTATGTTTGTAGGGAACTTGAGAATGTCTTTGAGACTCAAGGGGATTTAGACTATCCAAGTTTACTGGTGTGTGTAGCGTGAATTTTTGCGTGGTTGCGAAGCATTATCGCTTTGGGCTACTACAGTTCGATTCATTTTTTATCCTATTGAAGCCGATGAAGGAAGGGAAATAGATGTCTCCAATTAACCCTGCTTGCAAACTGAGTTTGAATAGATGACTGTTGGTTTACAGATGCTATTGAGATTTGTGAGTCCCTCTTAGGTTATTTTGTTAAGATTCGAATGTCTGGATCATTTGCGAGGTTTTTGGTAGGATGTTAGGACTTGGTGCTCTTCGATTGATGTATGAAGATATGGGATTATGGGTTTTTGATTAGTATGCTCGCTAAGATTTTTTTTTCAATCTTATGCCTACGTATTCCTGAAACAGGGAAATTAGAGCGATCGTAGTTCCTCCTATTCTATGGGAGGAAAAAGGTTGTTTTGGTGTCTTGTTCAAAGCCCAAGACGTGAAGCTAAAGGGAGTATATTTATCTTGTTCAAAGCCCAAGATGTGAAGCTGAAGAGTTTATCTCTATCTTGTTCGAAGCCCAAGATGTGAAGCTGAAGAGTTTTTAGAGAGAGTTTGTCATCTTTAAAGAGGAGTTGTTGATGTTTGTATGCTGTGAGCAAGGCACAAGTTTGATGCTAAAAGGTTGATTAACTCAACCGGGGTTTTCCTTATACAAAGCTTAAGAGGAGGCTAAAAGGGGTTTACTCAACAAAAGAGTGTTTTTGTGTCTCGTACGAAGCCCGAGATGGAGGCTAAAATGTTTTAACTCAACAAAAGAGTCATTTATACTCAACAAGAGAGTGATTTTCTGTCTCGTACGAAGCCCGAGATTAGAGGCTAAAAGGGTTTGACTCAACAAGAGAGTCTTTTATACTCAACAAGAGAGTTATTTTATGTCTCGTACGAAGCCTGAAATTAGAGGCTAAAAGGGTTTGACTCAACAAGAGAGTCTTTTATACTCAACAAGAGAGTGATTTTCTGTGTCGTACGAAGCCCGAGATTAGAGGCTAAAAGGGTTTGACTCAACAAGAGAGTCTTTTATACTCAACAAGAGAGTGTGTCTTGTATGAAGCCCAAGACGGAGGCTAAAGGGTGATTGACTCAACAAGAGAGTCTTTTATACTTAACAAGAGAGTGTTTTGTATCTCGTACGAAGCCCGAGATGGAGGCTAAAGGGGTGATTGACTCAACAAGAGAGTCTTTTATACTCAACAAGAGAGTGTGGGGGGAATCATTGTACAAAGCCCAAGAGGAGGCTATTTATGCGGGTAACTATTTCAGTTTAGTGATAGGTCCAGTATGTTGGATAAAAGAGAAAATCATTTCATATAAAGAGACTGATTAAAAGTAAGGCTGTGCTTTGGTACTGATCAGGAGATCAGGTTTATTTCATGTTCCTTAGGAAAATGGGAAATCCAAAGGGGTATTGAGACTGTCCAAGTCTACTGGTGTTTTGAGAAAACAATTGAATGATCTTTAAGAGAAGGCTGGTATGTTAAGGGATGAAGGTCAACCCATTAATTGGTCTGACACTTGACTCAGAAAGACAGCTCTAGCAAATTGATGACTAGGTTCTGTTCCTATACCTGTAGAGGTCTCTGGGTCCTTGTACTAAGCCCAAGAGAAGGCATGAGAGCTTTTAAGAAGCCGAAGGGTCCTTGTACAACGCCCAAGAGGAGGCGGGGATGCTTTTAGGAAGCCTGTGGGTCCCCAAACCACGAGAAGTTCAAGACATTCTATTCACTTAGAATAGATCAAGCCAGGAAAGTTCGAGGATTTGGAAGAAACTCAAGAGATGCCATTCATGGAGAAAAGATCATCTCAGGGGAGTTAGAGTTTCTTTGACAATGTCTAAGGGTGACAGTCTGTGAAAAGGTTCACCGAGAATACTGCCTTTCTCTTTGTTCCATATTGTTTAACCCCAAGAGGAGGGAAGACTGTATCTGGTAATCCTATGGGGATCTAGTTTTGACTGTATTTAAGAGTGGCCAACAGGCTTTACCTAGTGCTAGACGTAGTTGCCGGGGAAAACTCTAAATAACTATACTAGTATTACACAGTTGATATTTGACAAGTATATAAAAGTTTGTGAAAGAAGACTTACAGTGAGCAACCCCACAATACAGTTTATATATATATATATATATATATATATATATATGAAAGCGGATAAAGAAAGTGGGTAAACACTTACTTGGTTGTAGAGCTTCCATGCTGTTTAGTTAGTTGTTCAACAAAGAAAAATTGAAAACAACAGAATATTTCAAAATCAAAGGAGAAAGTGCTTTGAAAAGATTGTTGGGGCTTATAGCTCAAGGAGAGGCCCAAGGTTTTATCAGTGATTGCACTGTTGTTTGGAATTTGTACAGGGATACAAGTGACTGAAGCCCAAAAGGTTTTCTGTACAAAGGGATGAGTCTTACACTCTCTCAAGAGGCCCAAAGGTTTATTTTTATACAAGTGGTGGGGCTTACAGCTTAAGGAGAGGCCCAATGGTCTTTTTTGTTTGAAAATTGGCGATCGCGCCGAGATTTTTAACGTATCGGGACTTATACGATAACTGAGGCCCAAATTATCTATGTACAAAAAGGGTTGGGTCTTTTACTCTATCAGAGGCCTAAAAGTATTTTAAAAAAAGAAAGATGGGACTTACAACACGAGGTGAGCCCCAGATGAAAACAGTGATCGCACTGTTATTTTTGAAAATTGTACTGGGACTTATACAATGACTGAGGCCTAAATTATTTATGTACAAAAAGGGTTGGGTCTTACACTCTATTAGAGGCCCAAAAGTATTTTGAAAAAAAGAAAGATGGAACTTACAACACGAGGTGAGGCCCAGATTAAAACAGTGATCGCACTGTTATTTTTGAAAATTGTACTGGGACTTATACAATGACTGAGGCCCAAATTATTTATGTACAAAAGGGGGGTTGGGTCTTACACTCTATTAGAGGCCCAAAGAGTTTGAAAAAGTTTGATGAAGGTTGAATTAATCAAAAACCCTAATTTGTTTTCAAAATATATTTTAATTGAATAAAAATTCAATTAAAATGATCAAAATTGTTAAGCATGTGTGAAAACAAATTGTGATCTTGGATTAATGTTTCAAAAATCATGTTTATATCCACAAAAATGATTGGAAATCAATTAAGTTTGGAAAATCATGGGAAAAAATATTTTAAATGTTAAAAACAAATAAAACATTAATTCTTTGCAAAAATATCAAATATATGAAATAAATACTATTTTTGGGATTTTTGGTCAAATAAAATATTTTAACATTTTTGTGAATTATTAAAAAAAAGAATCAACTCAAAATCATTAAAACTCAGAGAGAAATTAATTTTTGAATCAATTAAATAAAATCACAAAAATTCAAAAATTCAAATATTTGAAAATGGCGCCAAGAACATGGCAAGAACACGCGCCACCCTTTGTTTCTGCAGATTTGCGTTTTCTATCCAATCTCACTAAATACTTGATAATATCATGCAATCTACATATCAATCTACCCGTTTTCACCTCACGATCATGTCTATGGTCTTTAATTTCATTTATTTTAAGCATGGAATAAGAAATCAAAGAGAAACCTCAAGAACCCTAAAATTTGAATGAAGGTTCAGAAATTCCATACACGATTCAAACAAAGCAACTGATTGAGGGAAAACACTCTATGCATGATTATGAACATATGGCCAAATTATTGTGCAGCAAAAAATGCATGGATCATAGAGTTAGAAGAGCTCATGCTTACCTCTTGCAGCTGGTAATCGTGTTTTATGTTGGAGGTGTTACAGCTTGGTTCCAAGGATATGGACAGCTTCCCTATGTGCTATGGAGTGTATCTGGATGCTTGGAATGAATGGAAATGATCTGGAACTTGAGATTGTACCTCAACTGCAAATATGTCAAAGGCTTGAGCAATTGGCTAGTGATTTTGTGATTTTGGTGTTCCAGATGTTATGTGAGTCTTTGGGTCACTCCTACATGATGTTTATGAGGTGTGTGTGTGATTGGTTTGGTTGGAATAGCTCTCAAACTCAAAACCCGATAGTGACTTGCTTTGGAAGGCAAATTTGGAAGTGAGAAGGTGATTTTGAGGAAAGCATCTGTTTGATGGCTTTGGTGTACTCAAACTGATCACAAATGAGCTCTATTTATAGTAGAGCAAGTTTGTTTTGCAAGGAATAATGAATGACAACTGCTGCATAGGTTTGGCCAATGTTGAGCAATGAGAATCAAAGTCTCCTCTAGCCATTGACTAGAGGTTAGGGCACAGGCTGCTGGTTCCCTTGGTCTTTGATAAGTCTTGACTGAATTCAGTTGGAAATGGCTCAGTCCATGCCACCTTGGTGCATCCATTAAATGCTCCAATCCAAAATTGGAGTTTTGTCCCTCTTTTAGGTATTTCTAGGATTGGCATGCTACTTTTGGTTCCAAAGACTTGGGAGGCTTGGGATCAGAGTTTGTTCCTCCTTGGTCCCCCCTTGAGGTGTTCAGATGGATAAGTGTGTTTGTCATTTGCACAAATTTGGCAAATCGAGTAAAATGCACAAATCTGTCTTGCTTTGACAGTTTTCAGCAAGGCACATTGCCATTGTCATATCTCTTGGCTCAAGTGGATTTTGATGGAGTTCTTGGACATTTTGGAAAGCCCTCATATGATACAACAACTGTTTGATCATAGTTGGTTTTGGTACTTTTTCGATCCAAGTGAAAAATGCCCCTACATTTGGAAAAAAGTGAAGGCAGATTCTGACTTAGTGAAAATTTCACTAAGTGTTGGAAAAAAGTGACATTTTCACTTTTCTTGATTTTGATCATCCCATAACTTAAAATCCATGAGGAATTGGAATAAGTGGTAGTTGAAGCTTTTGTAGAGTGCCATGAGAGCTACAAATCCAGCTTTGGATGGGGGAAAATGGCCTTGTGGTTTAGGAGTTATGATCCTCCAAAGTTGGTACCCTAGCCACTTTATTCCATAACTTAGAAAAATTTCTAAGTTTTTATGGTTACCCCTTTTACAAGTTATCCCACTTTTCTTGATTTTTCTTGATGAATGATGATTCCCATCATACATTAACATCATTTTAGGGTCAAGGAACCATAATTGTGAAAAATCTCAAAAAGTCAAAGTTTGACTTTTGTGCACAGTTGACTTTTTGTCAAATGAATTCCAAACTGTGCGATCCTCTATGAAATCAAGTCCTTGACCTAAATAAAACTTGATGGATTGATTTCATAGGTGTCATAGGGTGTATTGTATCATGTCCTAGGGTTTGGGAGCATGTCCTGGTCAAAAGTCAAAGCTACAGTTGACTTTTTCCGCGAAACCCTAACTGTGGTTTAGATGAAATTGACACTTGTTGCTCAAGCTTCTTGGATTAATCCACTGTTGCAAATGGATCAATGTAGTATGCTAGAGACCCTCAACCACTCTCTTGAGGTCTTGGCCCATGATTTGTCCCAAAAGTCAACTTAGGGGTGAATTAGGTCAAGAAACCCTAATTCCTGATTTTTAGTGAATGCTCACCCATCTTTGGGGAGACTAATGAGTATGAAAATTCATCCACATTATGATGATGATTGGCACAATGATGGGAAATCTTAGTGGTCAAAATTTGGGGTATGACAGATGCCCCTATTTAATCTTCTTGGACCCGAAGGTGTGAATGGCGAAGGTATTCGGGCATTCGGGGTGCAAGAGGATTAAATATCGGAATACCCGAAGTTTTGACGGTGATTATGAATAACTGTTTTCTCATCCGTCTTCTTTTACTAGGCAATGATGCTTAGAAAAGGTAAACCTCCCATCGATCCTAGTTTCCTACCAAGGAGTTGGTCTTAGTTTGTGATGTGAACTTCCCCTCGATCCTGGTTTCTTACCAAGGAACTGGTCTCAGTTTCTTTTATCAATAAACTTTCTTGACAAGGGACGCTATTTGTAGCGGCTTTCCTCAAACTTCTCGCCAAATTTTCCTGGGGAGATGCCATTTGAGTGGAAAAAGTTTTGATGTCAGACTTGCGGGGGAACCCATTCGTCTGAGTTGTAGAGGTGCACGAACTTCTCTGTTTGGAGACGTCATTTGTCGACTCTACTGGGGAAAGCGAGTCTCTTGAGAGACTGTTTCCGCTTGGGGGATTGCATCATACTCTTCTCGAGATCCCCTCAGGGAAATGCCATATGATGTGATCCAATTTTGAGGTGCCGATGACCTTTTTGTCAGTGGATTTTTCGGAGAAAAATGGTTGTATTGCCGAAGATTATGAGGCTTTCTCTGGGGATTTTCCTTAATCCGGGAAAGCGAAGATATCATCTTCGATGGCAAAGAGTGATCTTCGTTGACGGTTCTCTGGTTTTTCAGAGGTTCAAGTTATCAAAGTGATCAAGGACCGTCTCTAATCCAGAGATAAACGGGAGAGAGATTACTTAGATGATTCACTTCCTACCGAGGAACGAACTGGCAACTCGATTGAGAGGACTTTTATCACTAGGGAACGAGACCAACTAGAGTGATAGTGATGTGATATGAATATGCATGTAAATTAATAATGCATGATGTATGTATGTTTATGCTGACAAAACTGATGCGACATACAGACTAATGGATGAACACGACTGGATACTCGGCCATAGCGGGAGATGAGAAGTATCACTGGTTCACGATAGCAATTCTGCCTTGCTTGGGAGAGATAATCCCTGCGGGGACAACCGTTGGCCAGGCTTAGGAGATAAGAACTCTGCCGGTGATTTCGGACGGAACACTCGCATATGACATTGTTGATCTTTCATTCAGGTGCACTGGCTTAGAAGGAGTACTTTGATTCTGCCCTTTGAGGTTCGATTACTTCTGGAGAAGCGATCGAAGTTCTTTCGATGTTCAACAGTCAAAAGAAATTTCCATCTTTATTTTAAAAGCAGAAAAAAGTTTTAATCAGTAAATTCATTTTTGTTTTGTTTCAAGAATCGTTAATCATATTAAAATGTCGTTCTATAAAGCTAAAACAAATGAGAATTGCAAACAGAAGCACAAGGGCTCAAATTTTATTGATAGGATGGAGATCAGCCAAACGCGTGATTCCATAGAGTATTTACAAAGTTAGAAAATAGTAATTTAATAGTAATTTAAGGGAAAAGGGCTACATTGAAACATAACGACCACTATCCTTCTACCAACTTTGAATTCTGGACATCCTGAGCTTCTGTCGAAGATGACCTTGACTGGAGTTTCTGATGGATGGCGCGACTGCCGCTGAGGATTTACCTGTTTCAGACGTAGTTACTTGCCATGAATCCCTAACTTTTGCCTGGATTGTACTTTTTGAGATTTCCAAGCCACCGGGATGATTTTTTATTATGTCTCTAATTTTTTCCTGGACCGCCCTTTCGGGTTTTTAATCCATCGAGACGTTTTTTTTTAATTATTTTTTATTTAGGTGAAGTATTTCTTGACTACGTCAACATTTGTGGGGTAGGAAAATTCTTCTCCGTCCATGGTCGCGAGTCTCAAGGTGCCGCCTGAGAATCCTTTCTTGACCACATAGGGGCCATCATAAGTCGGAGTCCATTTGCCCCGAGAATCAGTGAGAAATGATTGTATCTTCTTGAGCACAAGGTCTCATTTCCTGAAGACACGGGGTCGAACCTTTTTGTCGAACGCCTTCTTCATTCTTTGTTGATACAACTGACCATGACACAAAGCCGTTAATCGTTTTTCTTCGATCAGATTCAGTTCGTCGTGTCGACTCTGACACCACTCAGCTTCTGTTAGCTTAGCTTCCATCAATACCCGGATTGATGGGATCTCTACCTCTATGGGGAGCACTGCTTCAATGCCATATACTAGAGAGAAAGGGGTTACCCCTATTGAAGTGCGAACAGAGGTATGATAACCGTGGAGAGCAAAGGGTAGCATTTCATGCCAGTCTTTGTAGGTTATAACCATCTTTTGAACGATCTTCTTGATGTTCTTGTTAGCCGCTTCTACTGCTCCGTTCATCTTAGTTCGGTATGGAGATGAGTTATGGTGTTTGATCTTAAACTCAGCACACGACTCTTTCATCATCTTATTGTTCAAGTTAGATCCATTGTCAGTAATGATCTGGCTCGGAACACCATAACGACATATGATATTGTTTTTGATAAATCGGACCACCACTTGTTGGGTTACATTGGCGTATGACGCTGCTTCGACCCATTTGGTGAAGTAATCAATGGCTACTAGGATGAACCGATGTCCGTTTGAAGCTTTGGGTTCAATCATGCCAATCGTGTCGATTCCCCATATGGAAAAATGCCATGGGGAAGAGAGAACTTTGAGATGTGTTGGCGGTACATGGATTTTGTCTGAGTATATCTGACACTTATGACATCTTCTCATATACTTGTAGCAATCAGATTCCATTGTCAACCAATAGTACCATGCTTTTAGAATTTTCCTCGCCATTGTGTGTCCGTTGGCATGAGTGCCAAAGGATCCTTTGTGAATTTCTTTCATCAGCATATTTGCTTCTGGTCTGTCTACACATCGGAGCAAGACCATGTCAAAGTTTCTCTTATAGAGTGTATCACCGCTCAGGAAGAAGTTTCTGGCCAGTCTTCTGAGGGTTGTTCTGTCCTTTCTGGATGCCCCAGGTGGGCACTCTTGTTTTTGAAGGAAGCATTTGATATCGTAGTAACAAGGTTTGTCGTCTAGGACTGCTTCGATCCCGAAGATGTAAGCGGGCCGTTCAAGGCTCATTATGTCGATCTTAGGTAGGTCATTCCATTGACCTACACTAATCATGGAAGAGAGAGTGGCTAATGCATCAGCCATGTGATTTTCTTCACGAGGGATATGATGAAACTCGATTCTGTTGAAGAATGGTAGCAACCTTCTTGCATAGTCTTTGTAAGGAATCAATCCTGATTGGTATGTGTTCCAATCTCCTTTGATCTGTTGATAACCAGGGCTGAGTCGCCATATACATCCAAGTTCTTGATCCTTAAATCAATCGCTTCCTCGAGACCCATAATACAAGCTTCGTATTCGGCCTCGTTGTTTGTACACTTGAATGTAAGTCTGTCGGTGAAAGGAATGTGGGTACCCTGAGGTGTTATGATGATTGCCCCAATTCCCTTTCCGTAATGATTGACAACTCCGTCAAAGATAAGTCCCCATTGGGAACCTAGTTCTGGCCCTTCACTGGGTAGCGGTTCATCGCAATCCTTCATTTTTAATTACATGACATCTTCGTCCGGGAAGTCAAATCCGACTGATTCTTGATCGTCAATCGGTTGATGAGCCAAATGATCGGCTAAAATACTGCCTTTAACGGATTTTTGAGCATGGTACTTGATGTCATATTCTGATAACAACATCTGCCAACGGGAAATCCTTCCCGTAAGAGCAAGCTTTTCAAAGACATACTTGATCGGATCCATTTCTGAGATTAACCAAGTAGTGTGACAAATCATGTATTAGCGAAGACGTTTGGCTGCCCAAGCCAGAGCGCAGCAAGTTTTCTCAAGCATAGTGTACCGAGTCTCGCAGTCGGTGAATTTCTTGCTTAGATAGTAGATGGCAGACTCTTTTCTTTTTGTTTCGTCTTGTTGGCCAAGTACACAGCCATGGAGTCTTCCAAGACTGTTAAATAGATTATCAGCAGTCTTCCCTTCACTGGAGGTGACAGAATAGGTGGGTTTAACAGGTATTCCTTGATACTATCGAAGGCGGTTTGGCAGTCTTCTGTCCAAACGCAGTCCTGATTCTTTTTTAGTAATTTGAAGATTGGCGTACATGTCGCGGTCATGAGGAATATAAATCTGGAAATGTAATTCAGACGTCCCAAGAATCCCCTGACTTGTTTTTCAGTCTTTGGAGAAGGCATTTCTTGAATGGCCTTGACCTTGTCAGGATCAACCTCAATTCCTTTCTGGCTGACAATGAACCCTAAGAGTTTCCCTGAACGGACACCGAAAGTGCACTTATTGGGATTCAAGCGGAGTTTGTACTTCCTCAACCGCTCGAATAGTTTTGACAAGTGGGTCACATGCTCCTCCTCTGTTTTGGATTTGGAAATCATGTCATCGACATATACCTCGATTTCTTTGTGTATCATGTCATGAAACTGAGTAGTCATGGCCCTTTGATAGGTTGCCCCGGCGTTCTTCAACCCGAACGACATTACCTTGTAACAAAAGGTTCCCCATGGGGTAATAAACAAAGTTTTCTCCATGTCTTTCGGCGTCATTTTAATCTGATTATAGCCCGGGAATCCATCCATGAAGGAGAAAACTTTGATTTTGATGTACTGTCCACCAGCATGTCAATGTGTGGTAAGGGAAAGTCATCCTTTGGACTGGCTTTGTTCAGATCCTTGTAGTCTACACACATTCTAACCTTTTCATCCTTTTTCGGAACAGGTACGGTGTTGGCTAACCATTGAGGATATTCTGATGTGGCGGGAAACCCGCATCTATCTGTTTTTGTACTTCCACTTTGATTTTGATGGCCATGTCCGGGTGAGTCCGTCTCAACCTCTGTTTTACTGGTGGACATTCCGATCTTAATGGTAGATGATGTTCCACGATGTTGGTATCCAACCCTGGCATGTCCTAATAGGACCAAGCGAATACATCGGGAAACTCTTTGAGAAGCTTTGTCAAACTTTCTTTGACAGTTGGACTGAGTAGTGCCCCAATCTTAATCTCTTTCCTTTCCTCTTTTGAACCCAAGTTGACTATTTCCAGCGGCTCTTTGTGAGGTTCAATGGACTTTTCCTCTTGTCTGAGTAGTCGGGAGACCTCTTCTAGAATTTCGTCGTCAACTTCTTCTTCAGCCCCAAATACCGGGAATTCGAAGTTGGGAGAAGGCATCGGATCGTATGTTTCAACGGGGTTTAAAACAAGCAATCTGCATGACGGTATGATTCGTGTTTAGAAGAGATAGAGAGAATGCAAAAGTGTGTGCAGTGTATTTTCTTTGGAAAACTGCTTGTTTTTATTATTATTTGTTTTTTAGGATTTCCATTTTCTGAAAAAGCGAAAAGAGAAAACAACAATTAATGGGGAAATTACAGAACGACGTTATTTTATTTATGAACAAGTCGAATCTTGGAACTACAACCCTATAAAACAAAACTCTGTCGCTTCGGGCAAAGCGAAAAGGGATATTTACAGAAAGCGAGCCCTATCAAAACATCCGTTTCACCTGGGCAAGGTGAAAGGTAAAGATGGTAATTACTTTGACTTATGAACAATCTTCGGAACATCGACAGCAACCCATTGGCGGCGAACTCCTCGGTGAATCACAAAGTTTGGTACCTTCCTTCTTGAGTTGTCTTCAGAAATAACATTGATTTCTAGTGGAGCAGGATCATTGGAATCTGTCTCCCAGGCAGAGTTGTCGTATGAGCATTCCTCAGTTGTTTTTTGCATAACATTTGTTTTCTTAGGAAAATCTCCCATCCAGTTGGCTGGATGTGCTCGAGCCTGATACGAGAGCTCTCAGGAGCGGTGTACTTGACCATATAGTCGTATTTTCCACTTGGTTGTCCCAAGGTGCCCCATACTTCTGTGGAACTGGAGGAGTCATCCCTTTCGATGACAATGACCTCGGGAAAGGCATAGTTGATGATTCTAGTCTGGCAAGCTTTGCCGATTCATCGTCATACTGGATATTTTCTGAATGATCTGAGTGTTGATCCCATGACATGGTGGGAACACAGGTATTCTGCTCAATGATGCTCAGCTGATTTTCATTGTTCGGCTGATTTTCTTGCCCCAAGTCTCCTGGGTACGGCTGCCAGATAGGCAGGCCATCCATTGGGCCATAAAAGTCGCGGTCAAAGTTGTCCTTCATCAGAGTGTCTTCTTCTAATGAATTTGGTGGAGCACGGCATCCTTCCGGATCACAATCTCCGTATATCATTTCGGCGTCTGACCTCGGTATAAATCTCGGACTCTGTGTGGGATAGCAAAATGGCGTAGGCACCTCTTCCAGAGACATGTAACCATCCTCATTGAGATAGGATTTCCATTCTTCCTCTATAACAGAGGAATCACCTTCATTGATGGTATGTACTCCTTGAGATACTGGGTGAATGAAACCTCCACTATGGAAGAAGTTCTGAATGGGACGAAAACTTTCATCGTTAGCAGCTGTCTGGGTGCAGGTTGCAGAAAAACTAAGACCCTTCTTTGTTTTATTATCAGTAGGAATGACAAGTTGTCCCCATCCTTTCGTATCGTTACTTTTAATTGCTCCGAGAGCATCTTTGTACGAGGAAATCGAGGTTCCTTTCTCTGATTGATTCTCATTGCTCATCGAAAATGCTTGGAACTGAGTCCCAACAACCTCCTCGGGTTCTATACAAGTAGATAATGACAGGTTACTCACGATCAAGGCTTGTTCTCCACAAACCGTGACGAGTTGGTCATTCTTGACGAACTTCAGTTTTTGGTGCAGCGTTGAAGTGACCACCTCAGCCTGGTTTATCCAAGGTCTTCCTAATAAGCAACTGTATATTGCCCGAATGTCCATGACCTGGAAGGTGATTATGAAAGTGTGAGGCCCGATGGTTATGGGAAGGTCGACTTTGCCAATAACTGCTTTCCGAGACCCGTCAAAGGCTTTGACGATAACCTCACTGCCCCTCATCGGGGATCCTTTGAATGATAGTCGCATTAAAGTGGACTTCGGCATAACATTGATGGCCGATCCTGTGTCTACCAATACGCTGGCTAAAGCATTGTCGTGGCATTTAACTGTGATATTGAGCGCCATGTCGTGACTTTTGCCCCCCTCTGGCATGTCCTCATCACTGAATCCTAAGTTGTTGCAGGAAGTGATGTTAGAGATGATGTTATCGAACTGTCGTATTGACACATCCTGTTCCACAAAGGCCTGCTCTAAGACTTTTGTAGAGCCTCCCTGTGGGCTTCGTAACTGAGTAAAAGCGATAGCACAAAGATCTTTGAAGGAGTTTGTAACAGTTGATCAACAATGTTGTATTCACTCCTCTGGATGAGCTTCAGCATCTCATCATCGTTTTTTGAAAGGTCTGGTTTACTGGATTGACCGACTGGTGGATTGGGAGCTTCTGTCTGAAGATCCTTTTCTCTGTTAGGTTCTCCAACTCCTCGGTTGAAGATTCGACCGCTCCGTGTTACTCGACTGATGTCTGAAATATTCACGACGGAGGGTAATGGAATTTCCCTTCCATTTTCAATTATCGTTGCACCGTATTTGTAAGGGATCTCCTTAGCTGATTCATACGGTAATGGTCCCGGCAGATAGATAACTACAGGAGCTTTCTGATTTTTCTGACTGTCGTAGGTGACTTCAATCAGCTCCTGGCTAGGAACCTTTGATTCTTCCAGTAGAGGGATGATGTTACAAACATACTTGTTCTGTTGATGATCAGAGATTATGACAACATCTCTGATTTGATCAGCGAAGTAGTCCGGCGTCCAGTTGATTGGCTCGGAACTCGAACATGGGTGGATCTCTTTACGATCCAACTGACCTTGAAGAGCTGCCCGCACAAGGTAGCATCCTTGGTTATTCTCCAAGCAGACTCTACAATGTTCATAGTTATGTGGTGGCACCTGGCCACGCCCGCTTTGGATGCAGTGTAACCTTACCAGGTCAGTTTTCATAGATCGGACATCCTGATTTTGACGCCGAGTAGGGTTCCCATTAAGCACACTGATTTGTTGCGTGTCTTCATCCATATAGATCGGAAGCCACCAGTGGTTTAACAAGTGTTGTAAAGTTCTTTGAACAAGAGCGCACCCTTGGTTACTCTCACTACATTCTTTACAGTTCTGATAATCGTGAAAAGTGAGAAAACCGAGTTGGACTTGCCTGGCGTGTAACTCCACCAAGCTGGTATTCATTAGATGAATATCGAAGATTTGGATCATGTTAATCTGATAAGGATTTCTATCATGGTAGTCCTGGATCCACCCAAGATCCATCTGACGCTGGAGGGCCTCTTGTATGAAAGAGCATCCCTATTTGTTTACCGAGCAAGTCAGACAGGAATTGTAATCGTGTCGCAGCAAAATATGGTACTGGCTTTGCCTTAAGTGCATTGCCACCAAGTTGACATTCATTGCACAGATGTCGTGGTTCTGAATGAGGTTGGAATTCGTATAAGTCATGTTGACTCCACGAACTCGGTGCTCTTGGATCCATCCGAGATCCAACTGTTCTTGTAGGGCTGATTGAACCACAGAACATCCTTGATTGTTCTTGGAGCAGATATCACACTGGTGATAATTATGAGGTGGCACATGTATATATCCGCTCTGTCTACAATGTATTTTGACCAAGTTGGCTCTTAACAAGAGTACATCATGAATTTGATAGATGTTGTTAGACTCTCCCTCTATCAAATTGACTGCAGCTTTTTTGTGTTGAGGCAACGGGTTTGTGAGAACATTCGGATTCGTATCTTTGAAAGATAAGACCCCGTTCCTAACAAGCTTTTGTACGTCGGATTTGAAACTGGGACAGTTTTCTATGTTATGCCCTGATCCTCCTTGATGGTAAGGACACGTCTGATCCGCTTTAAACCAAAAAGGCAAATTTTCCGGTACTGTCAGAGGAGACCTGGTTTGGACATGCCCCTTGACCAGTAGTAATGGAAACAGTTCTACGTACAACATGGGTATAGGGTCGAACCCTGGTGGTCGGGTTATACGGTTGTTGTTGTATGGAGGACGAGCCTGCTGAAGAGGCTGTTGCGTCCTTTACTGATATTGTTGTTGATTAGGTTGGCTCTGCGCAACCTGAGGTTGATACGTAGAAACAGGCGCAGGGTTAATAGCAGGAGTTACAGATGCTACTGGTTGGTAACGTCGCCTTTGCTTTCCGAGAGAGATATTCCCAATATCCTGCTCTTTTTTCTTAGGGAGAGCACTACCATATCGTTTTGTACTACTCGATGATCCAGCGTCTTTAACTAAACGTCCTTCTCGGACCGCTTCCTCAAGACGAACTCCCATGCTCACCATCTCGGTGAAGTCACTGGGCACACTGGCAACCATTCTGTTGTAGTAAAATGAGCTCAAGGTCTTCAAGAAGATCTTTGTCATCTCTTTTTCCTCAAGAGGTGGAGAAATCTAAGCGGCGATTTCACGCCATCTCTGAGCGTATTTTTTAAAGGTTTCCTTGTCATTTTGTGACATCGATCTGAGTTGATCTCTTTCCGGTGCCATGTCCAAATTGTATTTATATTGTTGAACGAAGGCAACACCAAGATCTCTGAATGTGCCGATCGTGGCGCGGTTTAAACCCATGTACCATTTTAATGCGGCACCGGTTAAACTATCCTAAAAGTAATGGATTAGTAGCTCCTGGTTCTTTGTCTGAGCTGACATTCATCGAGCGTACATCACCAAATGGCTCTGAGGGCAAGAGTTACCCTTGTACTTTTCAAAGTCGGGTACCTGGAATTTATGCGGAACTTTCACATTGAGGACTAAACATAGGTTCGCGGCGTCCTTTCCAAATAAATCCTGACCGCGAAGGGCTTGCAGTTCTTTCTGCATTTCCAGGAACTGTTCTTGGAACTCATTCATTCTTCGAACATGCTGTCATTTCCACCAGAAGGTATCTGTGGAATCTGTCCTTCCGGGACAGTGTGTACCACGGGCGGTGGTACATTCATTATGGCCGAGACTCTTAGTGCCTCCCGAAGTTTGTAACCTTTAGGAGTTGTTGTCAAGCCCCTGGCATCTTCGCTTTCCCGAAGTTTGTAACCTTCAGGCCCAACGGCTCCTGCTGCGGTTCCCTGATCCTCAGTGATCGGCGAAACATATCCTTCCGAGATATAGTTAAGTGGAATGCCCCAGGGACGATCTTTCGGCATTCTGTACCTAGGATCATACTTTTCCACTATGGGCGTTGATGTGATCTCTGAGATCACAGTTCGTTGTTGCTGCATCTGAGCTTCTGCTAGAGCTTGCATGTCGCTATGAAGCTTTCTCAGATCCACTTTCAGAGTGTCGATCTCTTCCCTCAACTCTCTGTTCTCTTCCTCGAGATCATCTATTTTTTCTGACGATTGGCCCTGCAAGAAACTTCATGACATCATTTTGATCCCATATCCAAGCCACTCTTGCACCATAAGTCTATAACTGCAAATAAACACCAATGCAGCGCAATGTTTTAGTTGTGTGTATTCCAAAGACAAATGAAAATTTATGTCTTTTTCTAAGACACAAAGGGTCGATTCCGTCTTTACTCAGTAATAGATGATGAGGCCAAGTTTAAGCATTGCAAGATTCGATCAGTTTGATGATGCAAAGTTATAGACCCATATCAGTTGGATTCTCACGGATGGGCGATGTTGCAGCTATTGTCGTTGCCTTCGGGGAATATTTTCCTCCTGGGATACCTGAAACAAATGAAAGTAAATCAATTAATTTTCTTTGAAGCACATGAACTCAGGAATAGGTCTTGTATGGCTAATGAGCTAGCTTGGCTGGATATTGATGCGTTTTATTCGCAAGTGCACGAATCGCGTCAGAGTAATATAAAAAGTTATCGTATCCACAGGGACCAAATGTCGATCTAACGATTTCCGTCTGTTACAGTGCTTATCTAAGGCAGTTCAATTCAGGGTTTACTAATGCAGAGGAAAATAAATAAAAGTAAATGACGAGGTAATAAAATTCAGACAAAACAATAGGCTTGAATGTAATTCTCATAACCGATAATATTTATATATTCATCAACAGAACTACTTACGGGCAATATCTTCTATTTTAAGAAAAGAATTCAATTTAACAGGAACTGTCGCTTTCGCGTAGTCAAAACCAAGTTTACCCTCTAAACTAACCCCTTTATTGTCACTTATAAAAAGGCGCGCATTGCGTTAGAGTAATGGAAAACTTACTTTTAAGAAATGCAAATTCTAAACTAAACAGAAAAGTATTTTGACCTGAAATCTCTAAACTAAAGAGGTTCAAAATGAACCAGATTCTAATCCCACTAACGCGTCTGAAAATAGTTTTAAAATCTCTTTTCCAAAGTGTTAAAAATCCCTACTCAACTGAGCAAAGCGCTTTCGCTGTATTTGATCAGTTGAGAACTAAACTAGTTCACATATGGTTGGACGGCTTTCGATCTTACGCAACATTGCTTTTAAGTACAGAAAACTTGTGTTAAAGATTAAAACAGCCCTTAAGTATTTCTATTAACACATAGACGTATTACGGTGGTTATGGTCTTTACATTCTTAACTATCTAAAACTTAGCCAGCCATGGTAGTTACAACAGTCATGTTGATTCTTATCATGTATGGAATTAAGTCTTTTAAAATTAAAAAAGTAAGGCAAGACAATAAATAAACAAAATAAGGCAAGTGCAAGAAATAAATGAAAGTAAATGCGATTAAAATAAAACCTGCTCCAAAGCGGAGTCTTTAAATCTGGTACAATGCACGGAAAATAAAATGCTCCAACTTGATTACAGACACTCCAAGACTTGATTACAAACTCGATCACACACAGTGCAATAACTCCTCGATGTGAGAAGATTACTGCTTTACAAGAGTGAAATTTATACCTAGGATGAAGTAAACTAAGATTGGATGATCCTAAAATTCGAGTCCTGAGAGTATTTATAGGCAAAGTTGGCAAGGTGCAAAGACAAAAGTGGCCTTGGCTTGAAAATGGGCGGGAAACTGATTTTGCCTTGTCGCGCCCGCGACAGGCCTACCACGCCCGCGACATGAAGAAAATGGCCAAGGCGAGTGCTTGATCGTGGGAATGTGGAAGTTGAGTTGTGGAGATCATGGGACACGTCGTCGCCTACCCTGGGGCGTCCGCGACAAGGGAAGCGACAAGAGTAGATTGCTGCCAAACTTGAATTCTTGCTCCTTTTGCATCCTTTTCCGTCTGGGACCTTGATTTTATTGAAAACCTGAAAACAAAGGGAAACATAACAATAACAAAGCAAAAAATAATAGAAAAACAACTAATATGCATGTGGAATCAGAGTCGAAAATACAGTATAATTTAGTGTCATCAAATTCTCCCACACTTAGACATTTGCTTGTCCTCAAGCAAAACATTTAAAGCTCATAGAAAAATCAGTGTCGATCGATGATTTTTGGGCGAAAAGGGCTTCTAAGTCCGAGTCTGGATGAAGTGGTCGGTATTAACTGAGTGAACCAAGGGCATCGTGATGACACTAAACCGCAAATACGGACATAAACTTCGCTCCTATACTAATCAACCCATTATATCCCACACTACTTAGGCCTTCCTTTTCCATCTCTTTTGAGTCTTTTTCATTCAAGCACAATCACATTAAGCCCATTTTCCGCACATGCTTCATGGTAGAGTGACCTGTTAGTGATTCTGGTCTTTTCATACCGGATTTCTGGCACAGGGAACTGTGTAAAATCCTTTTATTCTTCTCAAGTGCAGTTGTGGGGGATCGGATCGTAATCCGCCTTACCGAGTTCAGTGCCAGATACCTCTGAACTAACTGAAATGAGCAAGTTAAACATCTTATTACTTTTTTTTTCTTTTTTCTTCTTTTCTTTTTTCTCTTCTTTTTTTTTTGAATATGCACTCAGATCAGTCACTTATATTCGTCGGTCTCCTACTTAGAACATGTTTAGGCCGGAGCTGATTGCTGAAATAAACTACTAAGGATGATTTTGAAATGAAATTAGGGCCATGGTACATGGGGTTTCAGGTGTGATTCTTATATTTACGAAGTTCATGGTGTAAGGACAATACTGATGTTTCAAAGGTTCTCCCAAGTCACGGCATCCTAACCCGAACCTATCTTAAAGCCCAAAGATTTTTCAGAATTATTATTTTTGTGGGGCTAAAAATGTGGGAAAAAAAATGAAGGTGAACCAAAAATACTTATACTAATGACTCTTCAAACACATGCATTTTCTAAAACAGAAACAAAAGTAAATAACTGAAGGGAAATAAAAATAAACTACTAAAATGACGGAAATAAAAATGATAAAATCTCCTCCCACACTTAAATCGAACATTGTCCCCAATGTTTCGAAGTAAGCTAAGGAGAAAGGAACCTGGCAAAACTAGTGAGGACCGTTGGTGCCCTCGCCGCCCTGTACTGGATTCTCGGAATGACGGGATCTGCTACGGTGACGGTCTCGCTGGTCCATCCTAGCCTGCAATTCTGCCTGAGCAGCTTTCACCTCACGAAGGTTACCTAAGATGGAACCCTGAGTGGCCTCCATAAGCTGAAAGTGCTGATGATTATACTGTTGTTGACGGGACTGCTCATTGGTGATTGCAAGCAGAGTACGGGAGATGGTCTCGTAAGACTGGTCTGCTCTCCGCCGCGACTCTTGCATAAAGCTCATTTGGTCTGCCATCTGTTGCTGAATGGAAGAGAGCAGGTCTTCATGTCGTGCTTCTCTAGCCATATGGTCTCGCCACATCTCCTCCGTAATATAAAATCCGGGAGCAGCTCCTACAAAAGTGTTAGAAGCAGATGGTGCGGTGTGTGATTGTGTAGGGCGAGGGGGGGACACACGCTCTCTATGGTCATACTCATCATCTATGTTGGGCCCCTCATTGTCATGGTCATTAGGAGGAATTGGACCTAGAAAAGGTGGGGCAGTAAGGTCATAGGTCCAGTTCCTCTCGAATCGTACATCTGTACGTCTACTGCACGGTATAACAATTAATTCGATGGCTACCCCGTGAATCATCAACTCATAACCACCAGCCCTCCTTGATCGGCACAATTTCATGTCTTTCAGAAATTTTAAATTAATTGTGCGAGGGGGGCAGTGGTTCCAAAGTAGCTATCTCATTATTCAAATTTAGTGCCCGAGCAATAGACGTAATCAATCCGCAAAAAACTATCGGTCCACTCTTATTTACCGTTAAGCACATGTGGGCGATCATAAATGGAACCGGATTGATTCTTACATCTGTGAGGCATCCTTGCAAGAACAAAAGTTCTTTGCTATTAACTTTGTTTTGATTCTCCCGGCCAAAAATAGAGCATGCCAAAAGATATCTAAATATTCTTATGGTCGGGTTATGAATGGTCGAGGCGAGTATTCCCTTAAAGGAATCAACAATAGTATCTGACAACTTGCGCCAGAAGGCGAACATCCCAACTGACCATTCAACATTTGAAGGAGCCTCACAAATAGCGCCCTCCCCATGAGGGAATCCCAATAGACCTGCTAGTTCATCGGTACTGTACTCATACTCAACAGCAAACAATCTAAAATGCACGGTACCGACTATGCTAGCAGTGTTAGGATGAACGGTATAAACCAATGAGCTCAAAAACTCAACCGTCATCCTCTCATAGGTGGGTTCTTTTGCGGTGAAAATAGTGCCTAAACCTACAGAGTCTAACAAATGAAAAATGCTATGATGAACCCCTAAAGCGTGCAATCAAGAATCGTCGACATACCTCGTCGAGAGAATTTCTCGATCCTGAAGCTTTTGAAGTTGCCGCTTCTGCCTAATCCCGGATTATCCTTCACGAAGAATGACTCCATTAAACTCCATTGATGAAGATGGTGAAGAGGGTGGAAGGAAAGTGATATGATAAAGGTTAGATTTTTATGGGTTTTTGTTGATGGAAATTGAAATGGAAAGTTAAGAGATGATTGGTGAATGTTAGAGATATGAGTTTCAATGGGGTTTTATAGGGATTTTTTGGAGGGAAAAAATGGGTTTGAAGAGGTTGGAGGTTCAAAAATGGTGGAAATGGAGGTTCTGTCCCGAATTTACAAGGACGCTGTCGCGGGCGCGACAGGTGGGTCGTGGGCGCGACATGAGTAAATTCGCTGATGGGCCTCAATGTCTTTTTGAATGGGCTTTTGTCCTCCCTTTGGCCTCGGGGGGTCTTTTTAGCATTCCATATGTCCTAAAAATGTAGTTTTGCACAAAATTTTCACAAGCATATATATATATATATATATATATATATATATATATATATATATATATATATATTTTTTTTTTTTTTTTTATGTAATAAAATTTTTTTTATATATTTTGTCAAAGAAAAATAAAACAAAAGAAAATATTAGCATATAAACATAAAAAACTCAAACGTTAATATAAATCGGAAATATATCAAATGCAAATAGTAGGAAATATGTCTGGGTGATACTGGAAGTAAATCAATGCATAATAAATATAGTAAATAATACGAAAATGGAAATCAAGATGTCTGGTCATCTCCACGGAGTCTCGCTATCTCACGACGGAGCTCCGCTATGTCTTCATGCAGCACATCGGACTCAGTAGCGTGGGTCAGCTCTGACACTTCCATCCTCAGGTGTAGGTCAGCAAGAGTTTGTCGGAGATCTACTATCTCCTGGTGCATCATTGCCATCTGGGTCTGCATATCTGGAGTACCTAATGAATGATTATTTGACCATACCGTGGTCCTGTCAGCTGGTGGAGCTGGAACGTACTCTGGCTCTGGGCAGGGTCGTGGTGCATCTACCATCTCACCGTGTCCTTCTAAGGCATATGTCCAGTTTGCTGGGTCATGGACACTGGTCATAACAGGATCTGGCAAAGTGAAGTGATGTATGGTCTCACCATCGATCAAGAGTCTGAACTGAGAGGGATTAAAGGAGTTCCTTCTCATCAGCCCCCGATCTAAACAAAAATAAATATCCATGGTGGTATGGCTGCAGTAGGGAGTCAAATGAAATAGCTTTCGGCCAAGGCCTAGAGCAGCAGCAATCTCAGTCACATTACCTCCTACATGTATAGGTTCTCCTGCCCAGGTGGCAACACCACTAAAAGAGTACAGCATAAAGTTACCACAAGCTAAACGACGCGACTGATTCGCACAAAACATGAAAAATATGTCATCCTCAGTAACGTGGTCATCAGTATCTGCTCTCCCAAAGAATGTATGGGCAATGATCATCTGAAAGTATCGGAGAGCTGGGTTATGGATAACCTGTGAAATGTGAGTATCAGGGTCAGGGCCTCCACCTCCAGAAATGTCACTCCAAAATTTCTCCACGTCTCTATTCATGAAGTAACCCATGGGCAGCTCAGGGATAGCGCCAACTCCAGTCTCAAATCCAAGAAGATCACCGAACTCAGTATGGGTGAACGAATACTCTGTGCCAAATAACCTGAAGTTGGTGTGGCCATCTGGTCCCAAGTACGAATCATAGGAAAAAGAGCTGAGGAACTCCAGAGTGAGGTTCCTATAGGTGGGATGCAAATCATCAGCGTACTGGTCCCATTTGAGCTGGTGGGCCAAGTATCGGACACTGGGCTCTATGCCCAAAGCTTACATGCAGACACTGTCTGGGTAGCGAGTGGGTGCCATGGGTCTGAGTGAAAGCATCGCATAACGCTCTCTCTGAGCGTTGTCTCTGAAGGTCACGTGTATGTCGTCAACTGGTGGCATCCTGAAAGAAAAGGTTAGGAAAAACAGGCCCTGAAATCAAACACACAAAACAAGTTAGGCATATATGTACGAACAAGCAAACAAACGTAAATCAAAATAGAAGAAAAAAAATAAATACGAAAAGGAAAATAACCATGGGTTGCCTCCCATGCAGCGCTTGTTTAACGTCGTTAGCTCGACGAGTTCAAGTCATGTATCTAGTGCGAGGATAGGTGGGTCTGTTAACGTGAACCTGGAGTAGTATACTGGAATGTCACCTCCTTCATAATGCTTAAGCCTTTGTCCATTTACAACGAACGGACTGCAAGATTGTTCTTAATTTCCACTGCCCCGGATTTTAGGACTTTGGAAACTTCGAACGGGCCCGTCCATCTAGATCGAAGCTTACCTGGAAAAAGTCGTAGTCTTGAATTGTATAGAATAATGGGGTCACCTATGTTGAAGTCTTTCTTGATGATCTTCTTGTCATGCCATGCTTTGGTTCTCTCTTTATATATGATGGCATTTTCATAGGCTGATTGTCGGAGCTCTTCTAGTTTATGTATGTCTAAGATGCGTTTCTCACCAGCTGCTAGGTAGTCAAAATTTAAGGTTCTGATGGCCCAATATGCTTTGTGTTCCAATTCAAAGGGTAAGTGACATGATTTTCCGTAAACTAGTTGGTAAGGGGTTGTTCCAATGGGAGTCTTGTAGGCTGTCCTGTAGGCCCACAGTGCTTCTGAAAGCTTCTGTGACCAATCCTTTCTGGATATCGGGACAGTTTTTTCTAAGATGTGCTTGATCTCTCTATTGGATACTTCTACTTGCCCACTGGTTTGCGGGTGGTAAGGTGTGGCTACTCTATGTTTAACTCCATACTTCCTCAACAGTTTGTCAAAAATCCTAGATATAAAATGTGATCCTCCATCACTTATGACCAGTCTGGGAACTCCGAATCTAGGGAATATATTCTACTTGAACATCTTAATCACTACTCGGGTGTCGTTTGTGGGTGCAGCTATAGCTTCAATCCATTTAGACACGTAATCGACAGCGACCAAAATATATTTGTTCCCTAAGGATGATGGAAAAGGTCCCATAAAGTCGATTCCCCAAACATCAAAAAGTTCTACTTCTTGAATGTTTCTTAATGGCATTTCATTTCTCCTCGAGATGTTTTCGGAGCGTTGACACGGGTCACACTTGGTTATATATGTATGAACATCACGCCATATAGTTGGCCAATAAAAACCAGCTTGTAAGATTTTAGCGTGAGTCTTAGATGTGCTTGCGTGTCCTCCGTAGGGTGCTGAGTGACAATGTTCTATGATATGGTGCACTTCTTCCTCTGGAACACACCGGCGAAAGATTCCGTCAGTGCCTCTCTTAAAAAGGAGTGGTTCATCCCAATAGAAATGTTTAACGTCATTGAAGAACTTCTTTTTCTGCTGATAACTGAGGTCAGGAGGTATTATATCTGCAGCAAGATAGTTAACAAAATCTGCATACCAAGGTACATTATTTACCGCTAAGGATTTTTCAGAATCTTCTAGGGTTTCTAAACTTACATCTCCAATGGCATCTAGCTTAGCGATTAACCTGTCATAAGCAAAGTCATCATTTATGGGTACTACATCAGGTTTCAAGAACTCAAGCCTGGAAAGGTGATCGGCAACTACATTCTCGGTGCCTTTCTTATCTCTGATATCAAGATCAAATTCTTACAATAAAAGTATCCACCGGAGTAACCTAGGTTTAGCATCCTTTTTATTCAAAAGGTATCGGATGACGGCATGATCAGTGTAAACAATTATTTTGGCTCCCACCAAATTGGATCTAAATTTGTCTATGGCGAAAACTACGGATAGGAGTTCTTTTTCTGTGGTTGCATAGTTTAGCTGAGCGGCATCTAGAGTTCTACTGGCGTAGTAAATCACATGTAACTTCTTATCAGATCTTTGCCCTAGCACTGCTCCTACAGCGTAGTCACTAGCATCACACATGATTTCAAAAGGTTTTGTCCAATCTGGTGGTTGCATAATGGGTGCTGAAATTAAAGCTTGTTTTAAAAGGTTGAATGCTTCGTTGCATTTTTCATCAAAAATGAACTCGGCATCTTTCATCAGAAGACCTGTCAAAGGTTTAGTGATCTTAGAGAAGTTTTTAATGAAACGCCGGTAAAATCCGGCATGTCCGAGAAAACTTCGAACTTCTCTAATTGTTTTGGGTGGTTTAAGATTCTCTATCGCCTCGATCATAGCTTTATCAACTTCAATGCCTTTTTCAGAAACGATATGTCCTAGAACTATACCTTCCGTGACCATGAAGTGACATTTCTCCCAATTTAATACCAGGTTTACTTCGACACATCTCTTCAAGATCTTTTCAAGGTTGACTAGACAGTTATTGAAATCAAATCCGCAGACTGAGAAATCGTCCATGAATACTTCCATAATTCCATCAAGATAATCAGCGAAGATTGACATCATGCAACGCTGAAAAGTTGCTGGGGCATTACAGAGTCCGAAAGGCATACGTCTATAGGCAAAAGTTCCATATGGGCATGTGAAGGTTGTATTCTCTTGGTCATCAGGGTGTATATGAAATTGGAAAAAACCTGAATATCCGTCGAGGTAACAGAAGTAGGAATATCTAGCTAGACGTTCCAACATCTGATCTATAAAAGGTAATGGGAAATGGTCTTTCCTATTGGCTTTGTTTAATTTTCTGTAATCTATGCACATACGCCAACCTCCTTCTATCCGTTTTGTAACGTGCTCACCTTTTTCGTTCTGAACCACGGTGATGCCTCCCTTTTTAGGTACTACATGCACAGGGCTTACCCATTTACTGTCCGAGATCTGATATATTATCCCTGCTTCCAACAACTTAAGAACTTCCTTCTTAACTACCTCACTCATTATAGGGTTAATCCTTCTTTGGTGTTCTCTCGAAGGTTTAGCATCTTCCTCAAGTGAAATCCGGTGCATGCACACGGATGGACTTATTCCTTTAAGATCTGAGATGTTGTACCCTAGTGTTGAGGGATATCTTCGCAAGACATCTAAGAGTTGGTTTGTTTCATTTTGGTTCAGAACAGCACTGACTATAACTGGTCTGTCTATTTCTTTGTCTAAAAACTCATATCTTAGATTCTTGGGTAATTCTTTTAATTCCAAGGTTGGTTTGCTGGGGCTTTGTATAGGATCTGGAGTTAAGGATAGACATTCAAAAAGGTTGTCATCTATGTAGGGTTCCATACTGTCATCATCTTTCTCAATGGGCGTTGAGGGTAGTTTTATTCTTTCTATCGGCTCTTCCTGGTTAAGTTCATGGACACATTCATCAATGACATCAACTGCATAACATGCATCTCCTATCACTGGTGCCGCGAGAAACTTTGCTAGGACAAACTCTATTTTTTCGTTACCTACCTCAAAAGTCAATTTTCCTTTCTTGACATCTATTATGGCTCCCGCAGTTGATAGGAAGGGTCTTCCTAGGAGGATTGGGATATCTTTATCTTCTTTGATGTCCATTACGATGAAGTCGGTGGGAATGAACAACTTGCCTATTGTAACTGGGATGTCTTCTAATACGCCTACAGGGTATTTTATAGACCTGTCAGCTAATTAGAGAGACATCTTAGTAGGTTGCAAATCTCCTAGTTTCAGTCGTTCACAAACTGCAAGGGGCATTAGGCTTACACTAGCTCCTAAGTCCAGAAAGGCTTTATCTATGACATGATTCCCCAAAATACAAGGTATGGAGAAATTCCCCGGATCTTTGTCTTTTTTGGCAAGTTTGTTCTCGGAAATGGAATTACACTCCACTGCTTTTGGATCGTCAAGTCTACGTTTATTGGTGAGGATGTCCTTCAGGAATTTAGTATAAGATGGTATTTGGGTGATGGCTTCTGTAAAAGGAATCTCTACATGGAGTTTTTCTATAACTTTAACAAACTTTTGGAATTGGTCATTGATCTTAGTTTGTTTAAGTCTTTGTGGATAGGGAACTGGTGGTTTGTATGGCTGAGGGGGTGTTGGAGCTTCGCCCGTAACTTCTCCTTTATCTCTGTTTTTTGGTTTCTCAATCTCTACGGGTTCCTCACCTTCGGGGGTAGCATCCTTTTTGGAAACTTCGGAGTCACTCAATGTCGGGTTTTTAGGCCCTTCATAAGTGGTTCCACTTCGTAAGGTAACAGCGTTAGCTTGCCCTCGAGGGTTCTGTTGAGGTTGTTCGGGAAATTGTCCTCTAGGAGTAGTTTGGGGTGCTTGCTTTAAGGCTACCTGAGAGATCTGGGTTTCAAGCATTTTGCTGTGGGTGGCCATTTGATCCATTTTGGTTCCTAGTTGGGTAAGCAGCTCATTCACATGAATATTCTGATTTAGGAACTCTTTGTTTTGCTGGGCTTGTGCTATCATAAAATCATTTAGCACTTTCTCAATATTTGGCTTAGGTGGCACTGCTTGCATAGGTTGGTTTTGCCTAGGTGCTTGATTGTTGGTTGATCTCGGAGGTGCTTGGTTTTGGGTAGGGTTATTGTTTTTGTAGGAAAAATTAGGGTGATTTCTCCATCCAGGGTTGTAAGTATTTGAGAACGGGTTTCCTTGGGCATAGTTGACTGGGTCTGGGTTAGTCTCGTTTAACAGATGGCAGTCAGCTGATTGATGACCTTTAGTACCACAAAGTTCGCAATCCGACACTACTGCTGCTGCAGCGGTTGGTTGTGCGTACATTTGATCGATCTTGAGGGCCATAGCATCCATTTTGGCTTGCATCATGTCTATAGAGCTTACCTCATGTTTACCTCCTTGGGCTTCTTTCTTTTCCACTGTTGCTCTTTCGTTTCCCCATTGATGATGGTTTTGAGCCATATATTCAATGAGACTACAAGCGTCAGGATAGGGTTTGTTCATCAGGGCACCACCAGCGGCAGCGTCGACGGACATCTTTGTGTTATAATGAAGTCTGTGGTAAAAGGTATGTATAATCAACCATTGCTCTAAACCGTGGTGTGGACAAGCCCTTAGAAGGTCTTTATACCTCTCCCAAACTTCAAATAGTGATTCTCCTTGGTTTTGGGTAAATCTTGTTATTTGGTTTCGGAGAACGGCTGTTTTGCTTGGGGGAAAATATCTGGCAAGGAATGTTCTCCTAAGGTCTTCCCATGTTGTTATAGAATTGGCTGGAAGGGAATCTAACCAAGTTAGGGCTTTGTCTCTAAGGGAAAAGGGAAATAGTCTTAAACGAATCGCCTCAGGACTAGCACCATTGGTCTTAAAGGTGTTTGATAGCTGGACAAAGGTTTTTAGATGTTGGTTTGGGTTTTCAGATGGTAGTCCTGCGAATTGGTTTTGTTGAACTAGTTGTAATAGGGACGGTTTTAGTTCAAAATTATTGGCAGGTATGGTAGGGTTAACTATACTAGAGCTCGGTTCTTCGTCAGCAGGCTGAGCAAATTCCTTAAGGGGTCTTTGGTTACGATCTTCGGCCATAGCTTGCTTAATTCGACGAAGCCAAAGTCGTGCGCGAGCGTAACGTTCTGGTTCCACTAAAGGATCTATTACACTACTGGAGCTACGAGATCTTCGCATCGACCAGTTCGTACAGCCCTAGTCTAAACGGTGATAACAAATGAAATTTGAAATTCGGTGAAATCGATCCCCGACAACGGCGCCAAAAACTTGATGCGTTTTATTCGCAAGTGCACGAATCGCGTCAGAGTAATATAAAAAGTTATCGTATCCACAGGGACCAAATGTCAATCTAATGATTTCCGTCTGTTACAGTGCTTATCTAAGGCAGTTCAATCCAGGGTTTACTAATGTAGAGGAAAATAAATAAAAGTAAATGACGAGGTAATAAAATTCAGACAAAACAATAGGCTTGAATGTAATTCTCATAACCGATAATATTTCTATATTCATCAACAGAACTACTTACGGGCAATATCTTCTATTTTAAGAAAAGAATTCAATTTAACAGGAACTGTCGCTTTCGCGTAGTCAGAACCAAGTTTACCCTCTAAACTAACCCCTTTATTGTCACTTATAAAAAGGCGCGCATTGCGTTAGAGTCATGGAAAACTTACTTTTAAGAAATGCAAATTCTAAACTAAACAGAAAAGTATTTTGACCTGAAATCTCTAAACTAAAGAGGTTCAAAATGAACCAGATTCTAATCCCACTAACGCGTCCGAAAATAGTTTTAAAATCTCTTTTCCAAAGTGTTAAAAATCCCTACTCAACTGAGCAAAGCGCTTTCGCTGTATTTGATCAGTTGAGAACTAAACTAGTTCACATATGGTTGGACGACTTTCGATCTTACCCAACATTGCTTTTAAGTACAGAAAACTTGTGTTAAAGATTAAAATAGCCCTTAAGTATTTCTATTAACACATAGACGTATTACGGTGGTTATGGTCTTTACATTCTTACCTATCTAAAACTTAGCCAGCCATGGTAGTTACAACAGTCATGTTGATTCTTATCATGTATGGAATTAAGTCTTTTAAAATTAAAAAAGTAAGGCAAGACAATAAATAAACAAAATAAGGCAAGTGCAAGAAATAAATGAAAGTAAATGCGATTAAAATAAAACCTGCTCCAAAGCGGAGTCTTTAAATCTGGTACAATGCACGGAAAATAAAATGCTCCAACTTGATTACAGACACTCCAAGACTTGATTACAAACTCTATCACACACAGTGCAATAACTCCTCGATGTGAGAAGATTACTGCTTTACAAGAGTGAAATTTATGCCTAGGATGAAGTAAACTAAGATTGGATGATCCTAAAATTCGAGTCCTGAGAGTATTTATAGGCAAAGTTGGCAAGGTGCAAAGACAAAAGTGGCCTTGGCTTGAAAATGGGCGGGAAACTGATTTTGCCTTGTCGCGCCCGCGACAGACCTACCGCGCCCGCGACATGAAGAAAATGGCCAAGGCGAGTGCTTGATCGTGGGAATGTGGCAGTTGAGTTGTGGAGATCATGGGACACGTCGTCGCCTACCCTGGGGTGTCCGCGACAAGGGAAGCGACAAGAGTAGATTGCTGCCAAACTTGAATTCTTGCTCCTTTTGCATCCTTTTCCGTCTGGGACCTTGATTTTATTGAAAACCTGAAAACAAAGGGAAACATAACAATAACAAAGCAAAAAATAATAGAAAAACAACTAATATGCATGTGAAATCAGAGTCGAAAATACAGTATAATTTAGTGTCATCAGATATGCGGCATTTGGTTTTCATGAATGACCTGCAGAATTTTTGTTATAAGAATAAAGTAGTGTTAGAAAAGAAGAAGATAGTAAAAAGGCAGTGGTAGAGTATTGTAATAAACTGTTGATGTTATCCCTATTCCACACATGGTAAATGGTTTGGATTAGCATTCAATAGCAAAAACTCAAAGAAGGAGATCAAGAGCAGTTATGGAAATCTTAAGATCAATTCAAAAACGGAAACCAAAATCGTCATCATCATGTACTCATCAAGAAAATCAGCACAAAAGGGCAAGGAATCAAAAACATTCATCATAAGAATCACCCAATCAAGACAAGATCACTGGCAAAGAAAAAACCCACAGACATGTCGAAACAAAAGCGAAAATGAATTTATCAAATTTTCACCAGATTCCAAGCATGTTTGAATTCTTTCCAAAATAATTTTTCAACATGTTCAGAATGACATTAATTGGTTTCCAAGACAAGAATCCATGACGGTTAATGCCTATAAAAGGACAGCCACACACGACTTACAAAGGGGGGAGAGACATATAGTATTAGCATTCGCACAAGAAAAATCACAGAACCATACTCACACATAGAGAATCATCAGCACTCACACAAAAATCACATAACCATATTCTCACATAGAGAATCATCAGCTGCAGCAATCAAGAACCAGATAACATATTCACACACAGGAAGAAGGCAAAGAAGTTCATACCAAATTGAGAATAGCATAGCAGGGCAGTGAAAAGGATACACTCATGTCATACCCCAAATTTTGACCACTAAGATTTCCCATCATTGTGAGAATCATCATCACAATATGGATGAACCATCATGCCTCATCAATCTCCTCAAGGATTGTTGAGCATCCACTACAATCAAGTATTAGGGTTTTGAGCCCTCTCAGAGCACTTAGACAAAGGATCAATCAAGGAATGACATGATCTTCAACTTGTCTAAACCTCTCAAACACCCACAAAGGATCAAGAGGACTCCCACATCAAGAATCAAGCACGAGGTTGCAACATTCCAAGTGGATCAAGCCTCAAGATCGCCAGTGTCACCAAATTAGGGTTTTGGTCGACCAAGGCCTCCATATGGAATTTTTCATCTAAGCAGGAGCCAATGCTTCAAAATATAACCCAAGACACTCTAAGGGACCTCATGGACCCAATCATCAAGTCAATTTAACCTCAGGGGATGCATTTACCAAAAATCAGGAATTAGGGTTTCTTGACCTAATTCACCCCTAAGTTGACTTTTGGGACAAAACATGAGCCAAGACATCAAGACATAATTTAAGGGCCTCAAATCTACTACATTGATCCATTTGCAACAATGGATTGACCTAGGAAGCTTGATTCCCAAGTTTCAATTTCATCTGGGCCACAATTAGGGTTTCGAGGAAAAAGTCAATTGGGCCTTTGACTTTTGACCAGGACATGCTCCCAAACCTTGGGACATGATTCAATACACCCTATAACACCTATGGAACCCATCCATTAGGTTTGATTTAGGTCAAGGACTTAATTTCACAAAGGATCGCACAGTCTGGATTTCATCCGATAAAAAGTTAACTGTACAAAAATCCAAAGTTTGACTTTTTTGGATTTGTGGTCAACCAAGGTTCCTTAACCCTAAAACAATGTTAATATGTGATTTGAATCATCATTCATCAAGAAAAATCAAAGAAAGTGAGTTAACTTGTAAAAGGGGGTAACCATAAAAAACTTAGAATGTTTCTAAGTTATGGAACAAAGTGGCTTGGGTACCAACTTCCAAGGACCATAACTTGAGATCCAAGCAACCATTTTGGATAGTCCAAAACTGGATTTGTAGCTCTCATTACATACTTCAAAAGTGTCAACTACACCTCCTTCCAATTCCTCATGGATTTTTAGTTATGGGGTGATCAAAATGGCTAAAAATATGAAAATGATATTTTTCCAACACTTAGTGAAATTTTCACTAAGTCAGAATCCGCCTTACTTTTTCCAAAATGTAGGGACATTTTTCACCTTGATCCAAGTCAAACCAAGTCTAGGGGTGAACATCAAAGTTAAAGTATGCCATGAGGGCTTTCCAACAAGTACCAGATCATCTCCAAATTCCATTTGAGCAAGGAGATACAACTCTTGGAACATGGCATCCTGAACTGGTTTTTACAAGGCAGAATTTGTGCATTTTACTCGATTTGTCCAAATCTGATAAATCCAAGCCTTGTCATCAATTTGGACACATTAGAGGATCAAATCCAAGGGGGATGATCTAATCTCCAAGCCTCCAAAGTCCAAGAATCTACAAGTAGCCATGCCAAACCTAAAAGAGCTAAAAAGTGCCAAGACTTCAATTTTGTCTCCAAGCCTTTAATGCATGCATCAAGGTGGCATGAACTGAGCCTATTCCAACTAAATTCAGTCCAAGTTTATCTCTGAACGAAAGCTACAAAGCCTGTGCTCTAGTCTCAAGTCAATGGCTAGAGGAGACTTGAGATTCCTTTTGCATAACATTGGCCAAAGGCCTGCTGCAGCCTCCATTCACTATTGATGCCAAAACAAACTTGACACACTATAAATAGACCTCAATTGTGATCAGTTTGAGTACACCAAAGCACCCAAACTGATGTTTTCCTCAAAATCCCTCTCTTTAGGCCAAAATGCCTTCTTTTGCAAGGTATCTCTGAGTTTTTGAGTTAGAGAGCAATTCCATCACAGCTCATGATCCAAACATATCTAATATGTTGTATCTAAGCTGTTCAAACACTAACATGTGACCTGTAACACCAAAATCTCAAAGTCCACTTCCAAAACCGCAAAATTGGACTTTTTTGCATTTTTCAAGCCGTGTCATAATTCAGTCACTTTCAAAACCAGATAAAACCTCAAACAAACTCCAAATATCATCCTTGAACCATCCCAAATGGTTCCCCTCATCTGGAACACCATTTGAGAGAGTTGCCATATTGGTCACTTTTGCCCTTTTTGCAAGAAAGAGCTCAAACTTGTTCCTGAGGATTTCAACTGGTGGTGACCATTCCAAAAGCTTCTAAGGGATCAATCGATAGTGTCTAAAGCATCAAATTACTTCTGGCACAAGAAACTTGGCAAATAACACAAAAAGCTCCCAAAGAGGTAAGCATCACAACTTGAATTGTTTGAAATATGCATTGCTTTAAAGTCCACTAAGCATAAACATCTCATACATGTTATATATGTTGTGTTTGAACCAATTCATCATGTAATTCTTGCCTGTAACATGAGGTAGCATAGAAAATGCAATTATAGGCCTATTTCAAAATCACCATCGGGTTTTAAAATGGGGGCATCATCTGAAAAAACCAAGGGCACCATTGGATTCCTTGTGAAATTCTAGGCAGAATTGACCTAAATTTTGTCCCAATCCATGGAGAAATGAGAAAGTTACAGCCTTTACGTTTTTGGCCCAAGAACTTGCCTTGCCCAGGCCTAAAACAAGGCACTCCTTATGTATTCATGGGGTGGTTTTGATACACGGATGTATCACCACCCCAGTGGTAGAAGGAACGCACTGCAACTTGGAGGTTTGGGGTTCGAATCCCCCTCGCCCCAGGCCCTTTTTTACCACTTTTTTCCATTTTTTTAATATTTGTCATATTATTTTAAATGATTTGGAAAATTAATTTCTCTCTCAATTTTAATTATTTTTTATTGGTTCTTTTTGGAAAAAAATCACAAAAATGTTAAAACATTTTATTCCACATAAAAATCAAATTTATATTAGTTATTTAATATAGTTGATATTTTAGTAAATAAATTCATTTTTATTGTTTTTAAACATTTCAAAAATGAAAGCCGGGCAGATAATTCATCAAGTGCAGGGCTGTTGGAACCAAAGTATCAATGAAGGGAAGTTTAAAGTTGGTAGGGTTTAGAAGAACATGCTAAGACTTGAAACTTCTGTTGAGTGGTACCCTGTGATGGCTAGTAGCAAAGCTAGGCCAAAGGCTTGTTGTAGCGAGCGATTTTGGACGTGGTTCTTAAGCACTATCGTTCTGGGGTACTACAGGTCGATTCATTTTTTATCCTATTAAGCTGACTAAGGAAGGGAAATAGATGTCTCCAATTAACCCTGCTTGCATACTGAGTTTAAACAGCGGTCTGTTAGGTTATAAATGCTGTTGAGGTCGTGGGGCCTCTCTTGGGTTATTTTGTTAAGATTCGAATGTCTGGATCATTTGCGAGGTTTTTGGTAGGATGTTAGGACCTGGTGCTTTTCGATTGATGTATGAGGGTATGGGATTTTGGGTTTTTTTGATTAGTATGCTCGCTAAGATTTTTTCAATCTTATGCCTACGTATTCCCGTTTAACGAAATAAGGAAATCAGAGTGATCGTAGTTCCTCCTATTCTACGGGAGGAAAAAGGTTGTTTTGGTGTCTTGTTCAAAGCCCAAGATGTGAAGCTAAAGGAAGTATATGTATCTTGTTCAAAGCCCAAGATGTGAAGCTGAAGAGTTTATTTGTATCTTGTTCGAAGCACAAGATGTGAAGCTAAAGAGTTTTTAGAGAGAATTTGTCATCTCTAAAGAGGAGTTGTTGATGTTTGTATGCTGTGAGCAAGGCACAGGTTTGATACTAAAAGGTTGATTGGCTCAACCGGGGTTTTCCTTATACAAACCCTAAGAGGAGGATATTGACCCAACAAGAGGATGCTTTTATATGTGCCTTGTATGAAGCCCAAGACGGAGGCTAAAGGTGTTTGTGACCTAACAAGAGGGTCTTTTATACTCAACAAGAGAGTGATTTGTATCTCGTACGAAGCCCGAGATGGAGGCTAAAGAGGTGATTCAACAAGAGAATCTTTTATACTCAACAAGAGAATGTTTTGTATCTCGTACGAAGCCCGAGATGGAGGCTAAAGAGGTGATTCAACAAGAGAATCATTTATACTCAACAAGAGAGTGTTTTGTATCTCGTACGAAGCCCGAGAGGGAGGCTAAAAGGTTTTGACTCAACAAGAGAGTCTTTTATACTCAACAAGAGAGTGTGGGGGGAGTCATTGTATAAAGCCCAGGAGGAGGCTATTTATGCTGGTAACTGTTTCAGTTTAGTGATAGGTCCAGTATGTTGGATAAAATAGAAAACCAGTTCTTATAAAGAGACTGATTAAAAGTAAGGCTGTGCTTTGGTACTAATCGGGAGATCAGATTTATTTCCTGTTCCTTAGGGAAATGGGAAATCCAAAGGGTATTGAGACTGTCCAAGTCTACTGGTGTTTTGAGAAAACAATTGAATGATCTTTAAGAGAAGGCTGGTATGTTAAGGGAGGAAGGTCAACCCATTAACTGGTCTGACACTTGACTCAGAAAGACAACTCTAGCAAATTGATGACTAGGTTCTGTTCCTATACCTGTAGAGGTCTCTGGGTCCTTGTACTAAGCCCAAGAGAAAGCATGAGAGCTTTTAAGAAGCCGAAGGGTCCTTGTACAACGCCCAAGAGGAGGCGGGGATACTTTTAGGAAGACTGTGGGTCCCCAAATCATGAGAAGTTCAAGACATGTTATTCACAGAGAATAGATCAAGCCAGGAAAGTTCGAGGATTTGGAAGAAACTCAAGAGATGCCATTCACGGAGAAAAGATCATCTCTGGGGAGTTAGAGTTTCTTTGAAAATTTCTAAGGGTGACAGTCTGAGAAAAGGTTCACCGAGAATACTGCCTTTCTCTTTGTTCCATATTGTTTAACCCCAAGAGGAGGGAAGACTGTATCTGGTAATCCTATGGGGATCTAGTTTTGACTGTATTCAAGAGTGACCAATAGGCTTTACCTAGTGCTAGACGTAGTTGCCGGGAAAAACTCTAAATAACTATACTAGTATTACACATTTGATATTTGGCAAGTATATAAAAGTTTGTGAAATAAGACTTACAGTGAGCAGCACCACAATACAGTTTATATATATATGAAAGCGGATAAAGAAAGCAGGTAAACACTTACTCGATTGTAGAGCTTCCATGCTATTTTGTTAGTTTGTTCAACAAAGAAAGCTTTGATAACAATATTATATTCAAAATCAAAGGAGAAAGTGCTTTGAAAAGATTGTTGGGGCTTATAGCTCAAGGATATGCCCAAGGTTTTATCAGTGATTGCACTATTGTTTTGAATTTGTACAGGGACTTATACAAGTGGCTGAGGCCCAAAAAGGTTTTCTGTACAAAGGGATGGGTCTTATACTCTCTCAAGAGGCCCAAAGGTTTATTTTTATACAAGTGGTGGGGCTTACAGCTCAAGGAGAGGCCCGGGTAATTTGATTTTTAAACTCGCGATCGCGCCGAGATTTTCTTTTAACGCTGAGGGACTTATACAATACCTGAGGCCCAAAAAGGTTTTGGTTAAAAGGGGATTGGGTCTTACACTCTATTAGAGGCCCGAAAGTATTTTTGTACAGCAAGATGGGGCTTACAGCTCAAGGAGAGGCCCAATGGTCTTTTTTTGTTTGAAAATTGGTGATCGCGCCGAGATTTTTAACGTATCGGGACTTATACAATAACTGAGGCCCAAATTATTTATGTACAAAAAGGGTTGGGTCTTACACTCTATTAGAGGCCCAAAGAGTTTGAAAAAGAAAGATGGGACTTACAACACGAGGTGAGGCCCAGTTGAAAAAATGGCGATCGGGCCGAGGTTTTTGAAAACACAGTGGGTCTTATACAATGAATGAGACCCAAATTATTTTGGTTTCAAAATGGGGGATGGGTCTTACACTCTAATAGAGGCCCAAAGTGTTTGAAAAAGTTTGATGAGGGTTGAATTGGTCAAAACCCTAATTTGTTTTCAAAGTACATTTTAATTGAATAAAAATTCAATTAAAATGATCAAAACTGTCTAACATGTGGAAAACTAATTGTCATCTTGGATTAATGTTTCAAAAATCAGGTTTTGATCCACAAAATGATTGGAAATCATTAAAATTTGAAAAAACAAGAAGGAGAAATATTGTAAATGTCAAAAACAATCAAAATATTAATTCTTTACCAAAATATCAAGTATGTGAAATAAATAATATTTTTGGGATTTTTTGGGAAAATAAAATATTTTAACATTTTTGTGAATTATTAAAAAAAGAATCAACTCAAAATCATTAAAACTCAGAGAGAAATTAATTTTTGAATCAATTAAATAAAATCACAAAATTCAAATATTTGAATTTTCAAAAAGGGCGCCAAGAACAAAGGCAAGAACACGCGCCACCCTCTGTTTCTGCATATTTGCGTTTTCTATCCAATCTCACTGAATACTTGATAATATCATGCAATCTACATATCAATCTACTCGTTTCAACCTCGCGATCATGTCTATGGTCTTTAATTTCATTTATTTTAAGCATGGAATAAGAAATCAAAGAGAAACCTCAAGAACCCTATTGCATGAAGGTTCAGAAATTCCACACACGATTCAAACAAAGCAATTGATTGAGGGAAAACACTCTATGCATGATTATGAACATATGGCCAAATTATTGTGCAGCAAAAATTGCATGGATCATAGAGTTAGAAGAGCTCATGCTTACCTCTTGCAGCTAGTGATCGTGTTTTGTGTTAGAGGTGTTACAACTTGGTTCCAAGGATATGGACAGCTTCCCTAGGGGCTATGGAGTGTGTCTGGATGCTTGGAGTGGATTGAATTGAGCTGGAACTGGTTGTGGTACCTCAACTGCAAATCTGTCAAAGGCTTGCGCAATTGGCTAGTGATTTTGTGAATCTAGTGTTCCAGATGTTGTGTGAGTGTTTGGATCACTTCTATATGATGTTTATGAGGTGTGTGTGTGTGTGATTGGTTTGATTGGAATTGCTCTCAAACTCAAAACCCGATAGTGACTTGCTTTGGAAGGCAAATTTGGAAGTGAGAAGGAGATTTGGAGGAAAGCATCTGTTTGATGGCTTTGGTGTACTCAAACTGATCATAATTGAGCTCTATTTATAGTAGAGCAAGTTTGTTTTGCAAGCAATAGTGAATGGCAACTACTGCAGAGGTTTGGCCAATGTTGAGCAATGAGAATCCAAGTCTCCTCTAGCCATTGACTAGAGGTTAGGGCACAAGCTGCTAGTTCCCTTGGTATTGGATAAGTCTTGATTGAATTCAGTTGGGAATGGCTCAGTCCATGCCACCTTGGTGCATCCATTAAATGCTCCAATCCAAAATTGGAGTCTTGTCCCTCTTTTAGGCATTTCTAGGTTTGACATGCTACTTTTGGTTCCAAAGACTTGGGAGGCTTGGGATCAGAGTTGGTTCCCCCTTGGTCCCCCCTTGAGGTGTTCAGATGGATAAGTGTGTTTGTCATTTGCACAAATTTGGAAAATCGAGCAAAATGCACAAATCTGCCTTGCTTTGACAATTTTCAGCAAGGCATATTGCCATTGTCATATCTCATGGCTCAACTGGAACTTGATGAAGTTCTTGGCCATTTAGGAAAGTCGGCCCTTATATGATACAACAATTGTTTGATCATAGTTGGTTTTGATACCTTTTGGATCCAAGTGAATAATGCCCCTACATTTGGAAAAAAGTGAAGGCAGATTCTGACTTAGTGAAAATTTCACTAAGTGTTGGAAAAAAGTGACATTTTCACTTTTCTTAATTTTGATCATTCCATAACTTAAAATCCATGAGGAATTGGAATGAGTTCAGTTTGAAGCTTTTGTAGAGGGCAATGAGAGCTACAAATCCATCTTTGAATGGGGAAAAATGGCCTTGTGGTTTAGGAGTTATGATCTTCCAAAGTTGGTACCCTTGCCACTTTATTCCATAACTTAGAAAATTTCTAAGTTTTTTTATGGTTACCCCTTTTACAAGTTATCCAACTTTTCTTGATTTTTCTTGATGAATGATGATTCCAATCACACATTAACATCATTTTAGGGTTAGAGAACCATATTTTGTGAAAAATCTCAAAAAGTCAAAGTTGACTTTTGTGCACAGTTGACTTTTGTCAGATGAATTCCAAACCGTGCTATCCTCTATGAAATCAAGTCCTTGACCTAAATCAAACTTGATAGATTTATTTCATAGGTGTTATAGGGTGTATTGAATCATGTCCCAAGGTTTGGGAGCATGTCTTGGTCAAAAGTCAAAGGCACAATTAACTTTTCCCGCAAAACCCTAATTGTGATTCTGATGAACTTGAAACTTGTTGATCAAGCTTCTTGGATCAATCCATTGTTGCAAATGGATCAATGTGGTATTTTGGAGACCCTCAAATCTTCTCTTGATGTCTTGGCTCATGATTTGTCCCAAAAGTCAACTTAGGGGTGAATTAGGTCAAGAAACCCTAATTCCTGATTTTTTATGTATGCATCCCCTGGGGCTAAATTGACTTGATGCTTGGGTCCATGAGGTCCCATGGAGTATTTTAGTTTATGATTTGAAGCATTGGCTCATGCCCAGAGGAAAGTTTCCCTTTGGAGGCCCTGGTTGACCAAAACCCTAATTTGGTGATTGTGGGGATCTTGAGGCTTAATCCACTTGGGATGCTGCAGCCTTGTGCTTGATTCTTGATGTAGGAGTCCTCTTGATCCATTGTGGGTGTTTGAGAGTTTTTAGACAAGGTGAAGATCATGTCATTCCTTGATTAATCCTTTGTCTAAGAGCTCTGAGAGGGCTTGAAACCCTAAGTTTTTGTTGTAGTGAATGCTCACCCATCTTTGGGGAGACTAATGAGTATGAAAGGCCATCCATATTGTGATGATGGTTTGCACAATGATGGGAATCTTGGTGGTCAAGATTTGGGGTATGACAGATGCCCCTATTTAATCTTCTTGGACCCGAGAGTTTGAATGGCGAAGGTATTCGGGCATTCGGGGTGCAAGAGGATTAAATATCGGAATACCCGAAATTTTGATGGTGGTTATGAACGGTAGTTTACTCATCCATCTTCTTTCGCTAAGCAATGATGCTTAGAAAAGGTAAACTTCCCCTCGATCCTGATCTTCAGTCAAGGAACTGGTCTCAATTTCTGATATATAAACTTCCCCTCGATCCTGGTTTCCTACCAAGGAACTAGTCTTAGTTTCTGATACAAATTTCCCCTCGATCATGGTTTCCAACCAAGGAACCGGTCTCAGTTTCTTTTGTCAATAAACTTTCTTGACAAGGGACGCTGCTCGTAGCGGTTTTCCTCAAACTTCTCGCAGAATTTTCCTATTGAGATGCCATTTGATGGGAAAAATTTTGATGCCAGACTTGCTGGGAAAAACCCATCTGCCTGAGCTTGTAGAGGTACACAAACTTCTCTGTTTGGAGATGCTACTTGTCGACTCTACTGGGGAGAACGAGTCTCTTGAGAGACTGCTTCTTCTTGGGGATATTACATCATACTTTTCTCTAGATCTCCTCGGAGAAATGCCATATGATGTGATCCACTTTTGAGGTGTTGATGACCTTTTCATCAGTGGATTTTCCGGAGGAAAACTGCTGTATTGCCGAAGATTATGAGGCTTTCCCTAGGGATTTTCCTTAATTCGGGAAAGCGAAGATATCATCTTCGATGGCGAAGAGTGATATTTGTTGAAAGTTTTATGGTTTTTCAGAGGTTCAAGTTATCAAAGTGGTCAAGGGCCAATTCTGATTCAGAAATAAACATGAGGAGAGATTGTCCAGCCCCAACGTTTCCTGACGAGGAAAGAGCTGACAGCTCGATTGAGAGTACTTTTTCACTAGGGGATAAGACCGACTAGAGTGATAGTGATGCAATATGAATATGCATGTAAAATAATAATGCATGATGTCTATATGTATATGCTGACAAAACTGACACGACATACAGATTTAGAAGATGAACATGACTGGATACTCGTCCACTGCGGGGGACGAAGAAATGCCATTTGTTCAAGATAGCAATTCTGCCTTGCTTAGGAGAGATAGTTCCTGTGGGGAACAACCGTTGGTCGGGCTTAGGAGGTAAGAACTCTGTCGGGGGTGTCAGATGAAACCCGGTCTCTGACACAGTTGATCCTTCATTCAAGTGTACTGGTTTAAAATGAGTACTTTGATTCTGCACTTTGAAGCTTAACCGTCTTTGGGAGAAGCGATCTATGTTCTTTCGACGTTCAACAGTCAAAAGAAAATGCCATCTTTATTTTAAAAGCAGAAAAAGTTTTACAAGTAAATTCATTTTGTTTTATTTCAAGAACCGTTGATCACATAAAATGTCGTTCTGTAAAGCTAAAACAATTGAGAATTGCAAACAAAAGCACAAGGGCTCAAATTTTATTGATAGGATGGAGATCAGCCAAACGCGTGATCCCATAGAGTATATACAAAGTTAGAAAATGGTAATTTACAAGGAAAAGGGCTATGTTGAAACATAACGACCGCTATTCTTCTACCAACTTTGAATTCTGGGTATCCTGAGCTTCTGTCGAAGATGACCTTGATCGAGATTTCTGATGGATGACGTAACTGCTGCTGAGGGACTAGCCTCTGTTGGATATAGTTACTTGCCATGAATCCCTAACTTTTGCCTGGATTGTACTTTTTGATATTTCCAATCCACCGGGATGATTTTTGATCATGTCTCTAATTTTTGCCTGGACCGCCCTTTCGGGTTTTCAATCCACCGAGACGCTCTTTTTTTTTATTATTTCTTTTTTATTTAGGCGAAGTATTTCTTGACTACATCAATATTTGTGGGGTAGGCAAATTCTTCTCCGTCCATGGTTGCAAGTCTCAAGGAACCGCCTGAGAAAGCATCCTTGACCACATAGGGGCCGTCATAAGTCGGAGTCCATTTGCCCTGAGAATCAGTGAGAAATGATTGTATCTTCTTGAGCACAAGGTCTCCTTTCCTGAAGACAGAGGTAGAACCTTTTTGTCGAACGCTTTCTTCACTCTTTGCTGATACAACTGATCGTGGCATAGTGTCGTTATTCATTTTTCTTCGATCAGATTCAGTTCGTCGTGTCGACTCTGACACCACTCGGCTTCTGTTAGCTTAGCTTCCATCAATACCTGGATTGATGGGATATCTACCTCTATAGGGAGCACTACTTCCATGCCATATACTAGAGAGAAAGGGGTTTCCCCTGTTGAAGTGCAGACAGATGTGCGATAACTGTGAAGAGCAAAAGGTAGCATTTCGTGCCTGTCTTTGTAGGTTACAACCATCTTTTGAACGATCTTCTTGATATTCTTGTTAGCCGCTTCTACCGCTCCGTTCATCCTAGGTCGGTAGGGAGATGAGTTATGGTGTTCGATCTTGAACTCAGCACACAACTCTTTTATCATCTGGTTGTTCAAGTTAGATCCATTGTCAGTAATGATCTGGCTTGGAACACCATAACGGTAGATGATACTGTTTTTGATAAATCGGACCACCACTTGTCGGGTTACATTGGCGTATGACGCTGCTTCGACCCACTTGGTGAAATAATCAATGGCTACCAGGATGAATCGATGTTCGTTCGAAGCCTTAGGTTCGATCATGCCAATCATGTCGATTCCCCATATGGAAAAAGCCCATGGGGAAGAGAGAACTTTGAGATGTGTTGGCGGTACATGGATTTTGTCTGAGTATATCTGACACTTGTGACACTTCCTCATGTACTTGTAGCAATCGGATTCCATTGTCAACCAATAGTACCCTGCTCTCAGAATTTTTCTCGCCATTGTGTGTCCGTTGGCATGAGTGTCAAAGGATCATTCGTGAATTTCTTTTATCAGCATATTTGCTTCTAGTCTGTCTACGCATCGGAGCAAGACCATGTCAAAGTTTCTCTTATAGAGTGTATCGCCGCTCAGGAAGAAGCTGCCAGCCAGCCTTTTGAGGGTCTTTCTGTCTTTTCTTGATGCCCCAGGTGGGTATTCCTGTTTCTGAAGGAAGCATTTTATATCGTGATACCAAGGTTTGTCGTCTATGACTGCTTCGATCGTGAAGATGTAGACGGGCCGTTCTAGGCGCATTACGTCGATCTTAGGTATGTCATTCCATTGACCTACACTAATCATGGAAGAGAGAGTGGCCAATGCATCAGCCATGTGATTTTCTTCACGAGGGATATGATGAAACTCGACTCTGTTGAAGAAGGGTAACAACCTTCTCGCATAGTCTTTGTAAGGAATTAGTCCTGATTGGTCTATGTTCCAATTGTAATACCCCAAAATTTGCCCTCTCATTTTTTATACCATTTAGCATATGCTTTCATTTCATTGCATTGCATTCAAGCATAGAAAAATAAAACATAAAGCATTGCATTGCATCTTGCATAAGGGCATGTGATCAGTGGATTGCAGGTGTTGATCATCCAAATCAAGAGAACAAGAGCCAAGGGTCTCTCAGCAAGTCTCAAGGGTCTCTTACATCACATGTCATCTCAATTGATCCCACAAGCCATTGGAAGAAGAGAATTCACCAAGAAGTTGGACAGTTCATCACCTCCTATCAAAAAAGTCCAAATTAGGGTTTTGGGTTCAAGCAGTCTCCTGATGAAATTTTGATTCAAACTTGATCTCAATGTTTTCTACATGATACTAAGTGTCTAAGGATGGAAGATTTGTCATTGGTTCATTTCAGAGGAGGTTCAATTGATCAGTTGCTTGAGAATCAAGAAATTGGGGGAAAAGTCAACTGTGTATTGGAAAAGTCAACTCCTGACTTTTTAAGGTCAAATTCATGAAATTCAAGTTACATATATTCATTGGACAAGATTTGATCAAGAAATGATGGAGGAATCATGAAAAATTAAGAAATGTACAAAGTTTCCATTTTTAGAAACTTAGGGTTTCCAAAAATGGCAAGTTTGGACCATTTTGCACCACACTTTGAGGCTTCCTTTCTTCAAGATGAAAGCTCCAAACCTCAGGCCCAAGTTGAGCCAATTAAAGTTCATATTCTAAGCTTTAAATCCATGTAAATAACTCTTCCATTGGATCAAAATTGAGGGAGTTATGATCAATCAAAGTTTGGTAAAATCAAGGCAAAAACCAAGTCATGGCAAGGCAAGCTCAGGCCCATAGGCCATAATTTCATCAAACACTTGGTGTGCCAAATGTCAAGCCATTTTTCTCATTGAAGTATGATTCAAATGAAATAATGTTGAACATCAAAGTTGTTCATCTCAATGTCCTCTTCAACTTTGATGTTGGACATTTTTCTATTTGAGCAAGTTATGAGTGAGTTATAGTGGGCCAAAGTTGAGGTGTTCATGCTGAATTTTCCTCAAGTCACATGGCCATGCACAACTCAATTTACCACCCCCATGCACCAGTTTTGAACCATGATGTTTGGAGTTATTTTTTATCATCTTGCAAGCTCTATTCAATCCAATTTCCAACACCAATCTTGTTCTATGTCATGTCCTCAATCCATTGCATCTTAAACCATGCAATTCCATCCACCCTACATGAAGAATTCCATCACCAAACACCCATGGTTTCATTGATGTAATGTTGGCCAAGTTGGAATTGTTTTACATTGTGTGTTTACTTTACACCAGTTTGTACGCATACATCAAACACACCTCCCCACTCTTTACTACATTTGAACCAACATGAGCTTACACATGCCACGCCATGATTACTATCATACACCAAAGAGGAAATATCAAACTTGCTCACTAATTTTCACCAACATAACATCACCATCATCACCATAACAGAAACTATATCACACGGTTCCTTCTCTTTTTTTTGCTTGGCTCACCATAGACCTCAAGAACCTCTGAACACCATAGCTAGCCCTCACTAACTCGCCCTAACTAACTTAACTCAGTTAGTTAGGTTGAACTCAGTTAACCCTCCCCAAACTCATTTAACCAACTCAATTAACCATTCTGGTTAACAACTAACCAAAACTATATAATCTAACTCACACAGAATTTTGAAGACAACACTTCATTTTTCATTTTCACGCACTTCACAACTTCAGCTCTCAAAATTTCTCTCTGAGTTTTCTCTCTCTTTTCATACGAATTCATCATCACCTTCATTCAGTGTTCATCTTTTGGAGGTTTTGGATCAAGAATGTGTTGAATCAAGATCAAGTGCAGCTTCTTACTCAAGGTGAATTTCTCAGTTTTCTTCAAGATACAAAGTTTCATAAGCCTTTATTTGGCCAAATCAAGCTCAAGATCCAGTTCACGTCTCTGGTTTTCTCAACAATTCCAAGATCTTCAAGCTTCAGGTTCCAAATTTCTCAGACTTTGCTTGCATGATTTCTGTTTATTATTGCTTATTTCATCTTGATTTGAGGCTTACTAGAAGCACTGTGAGTTCTGGCTAGTGATAGGCACTCTAAGTTCTTAGAATTTTTTGCTAGGGCAAGATGTTTTGGCTCGGTTTGTTGTGTATATGCATGATCTGGGGAAAATAATTGCATATTCATGATCTCCTCAACTTCCTCTTCATTTTGTTGTATGGTTCGCGTATTTCTGGGGCATGTGAAATTTGCAGGTGGCGGAGAGTGGCCGGAGAAGACGACCGGAGGTCCTTCTCCGGCCGGTGAGGAGTGTGTTAGGGTTTTAGGCCAGTTTATATCGTGACCGTCCGATCATCATCATCCAACGCTCATAAATGTGACAACATATAAATGATCCACCCTCCCTCTCACGTGCATTTTTTTTACCTGATTGACTTCTATGTGTGTGCGTGCATGCTACCTATTGTGGACCTTAACTCTGATTTGCTTAATGCGTGTACTTGCTTGACAATCTTGCATTGACATTGATCCAACGCTCTTTATTTTGCCAACACATTAATGAATGTGTGGTCTCTCACGTGGTCTCAAGTTTTGGATTCTGATGCTTGCATGTGTGCGTGTGTTTGGTGATTAACATGTACACGCGTTCTCATCCTTTTGATTGTCATAATTTTCTTGATGAGGGTTGACTGTTTGATTTAATGGCCATGATTGCATCCACGTATTGACTGCACATACACCATTCCACACACAAACACACGTATAATTGGATTGGGTCACGGATTACTTTTCACACACCCCACATTGTGGGCCCAAATATTTTTCAACATGTAAATTGCTTTCGCTGCACCCCCTCTCCATTTTATTCTCTTATTTTAATTCCTTTTCCATATTGTTTTGTTTTCTTTTAGTAAAAATACCAAGTAAACTCTAAAAATCCCAAATAAATTCGTGTGACATCTTTACACATTTAATTAATTTTCTACAATTTTTAATTCTGGTGTTATTAATTTTTGAGCATATTTCCATATTTTCTTTCCAAATTCTTTTTGAATGAGGTTCTTCATTGATACTCAAACTTGTACATTTTATTTTTATCATTTCACACACTGTTTTTCATCCATTATTTTTGTATTGATTAAAGGACACATTGAAGTATATAAATAAATTTTATTTTGATTTTTAAAGTCATTTTATCATGTGTTTAGGAGTTCTTATTTGAGCATTTTTGTGGTGTGTTTCAATGTGTTTTCATGAGGCGTTTTGATGCACTTTTCTTTTGAGTTTTGCCATGAGTTTTTTATACATGTTTGTGCTTCTGACTTGGATTGTTTAAGCCCTATTATTTAAAATTTTCTCATGTGCTTTGATATTTTTTTAATGCCTTGCATTTGAAGTAACATGTATGCACATTCTTCTACTTCATTCTCATATGATTTTGATGAGGCACTTGTGCCACCTCTTGTGTTTACTTTGTATGATGTTATAGCTCATTTGTATGATATTATAGGACATCTTAAACCATGATTATAGGTCATTTGCTTTCACTTCTTGCCACTTAAACATGCTTGTTTCAATTTGTTCCATTACATGAACTTGATTGAATTAAACTTGCATCCTATCTCTTCTTAAGCTATACATGTTTTATGTGTGCATTTTGTATGCCATTTCATACCTTCCATTTGCATCTCATTAATAGTATGCCACTTACCATATGCATTCATTAATCATTTCACATGTTATGCACTTTGGTATGTCACTTTGTGCATCTAATTAGAAACTTGTTTCTTCTCCTTATCTCTTCTTCATCTTATTTCTTTTACTTGTATCATTGCATCCATGATTTGTATGATGATTCATATGCATTGTGAGACATTTATAAATGGTATGTGGTTCTGACCTTGATCTTTGGTGAAGCATTATTGCATGATCACTTTGCATGTCCACTCATCTTTCATCTATTTGTTTCATAGGTGCTTTTATTTGATGTTTAAGACTTTGCTTGTGCATAGTTTGTGTGGGTTAGATATCTTAACATTAGAGGACATCCTTAGAGAATAGGTTCTGACCTTGATTGATTTTCAACTCTTAGGATCTTTATCCATTGATTCTTAATTTGTTTGATCATTATTTGGTATTCTTTCCTTATTTCACTACTTGTAAGTAGTTTTTGAGCTAACCTTTTCATGTAGGTGCTAAGGGTAAGTAAGTGTGTGGATATGCTTACACATACACTTCTTTCTTCTATTTTCTCTTATCTCTTTTAATCACTCTACTTGTGATCATGATGAGCATTTATATGCTTTCCTTGAATAACTTCTTTCTTCCCCCTTTTGAATTATAACTCATCTTCTACTTTAGAAGTGAGTTGTTTAATTCATTTTTCTTCTCTTTTCTCTTAGGATTAGGTTTCTTAAACCACATTAACCATAGGAAAATCCATGTATGATAACTTTAGGGTTTGAGTCTTAGTCTCCCTCGTTAGATTTTACCTTTCTTAACCATTTGAGTCTTTCTCTCCTCATCTCAAAACAAAAAGCAAAAAAACACTTAATAAAGGTTGACGCATATTGCATGTGAGCCTAGAACATGGGAAATGGAAGGAGAAAGGTTTCTCTCCACCTTCCTAGAATGTTTAGCATACGTCCTGTTAGGACGACCATGCGACGCATTCGATCCTATATTATAGACTTGAATGCAATACGTGTTACTAACACAAAAGTGATCAAAACACTTCTTTCTAAAATACAAAAACAAACAAACAAATTATCTCCTCATCTCCTTCATTCTATTCCTTAAGGATCCTTCACGTCCGTTCCACCGCAAACAGGTAACGCCTAAGTCTCCCTTCAGCGAGTTGCAACACCTAACTGCTGGAACGCGCACTTTGACATTTCCACTAAAAAACACAAACAACTTTCCCTTAGCTGAGGGGAACTACATCGCTCTGATTCTCATGTTCCCGATGAGATACGTAGGCAGTGGGGTAGGGCCCATTCGAGCACTTCTTTTATTTTCCCTACATTTGCTTCTTGTTCTCATTCTTTCCCCCCTTCCTTTCTACCTTTCTTTTCCAGTTCTCAGCAGCGAAGCTCCAGTCAATGACACCCTTTGATCGAGATAAGCATGCGTGGATCCCATCGGGTACGATGGACGCGTGGGGGTGCTAACACCTTCCCTTCGCGTAACTGACTCCCGAACCCAGTTCTCTTGGTCGCAAGACCATGCTCTGTCCTTTCCCTCAGGTTTACGCAGTGTTTCCTTTCCCTCTCTTGGGATAAATACACACTGCTGGCGACTCTGTTTCGGTGCCACTTTCGCATTTGTACTTGGATGAAAATCCCGGGAGCGACAGCTGGCGACTCTGCTGGGGATCGAACCTAGAATCTCTGGTTCCCTAAGCGAGTCAATCCTAGCGCTTGTTTATTTTTCGTTCATTTGGGTGTTTACTTTGATGTTGTATTTTGTTGTATTTATTGTTTTACTGTATTGTTGTTTATCGTATTACCGCTTTACTGTACTTTACTATATTTACTGAATTTTAGCATTTTCCTTTCATATACTGTATTATGTTGTGCTGTGCTGGTTTTCTGTTTGGCGGGATGGGGTGTTCTGAGAGATAAGCCCACTACCCAGACTTGAGTACACACATAGGTATTAGAGTGGATAGTCGTGATGCTTGCATGGTGGTGACCACGTATAGTTGTTCATGAGACCCATAACTAGACGAGGTTCTATCAGGAGCTATCTGCTACTGTATGTTATACAGGCCAGTAGTTATTCTCTTGAGGAACTGTCGACTCTGGTGACCATTCCCGAGGACTCAGTTGCAGCACTCCTCCTGAGATGTGACAGTGGCAGACCATGTTTTGTGGCAAACCCATTGCACATTCTCGATCCGAGGACCCAATGCTGGGAACTTGCTATAGGATGTCCTTTTTGAAAGAGAATCAGTGGAGGCACTCCTCGATTGGCGATAGTATTGTACCCCGAGGGATGAATGTACTATTGCTTCTCGACCTCAGTGCCTGAAGCTGAGGACCTTTCGTTTTGGAGAATCAGTTGAGGCCTTCTTGATTGATGATGATGCCAAGCCAGAAATGGTGAACGTATCATCATTTCTCGACCTGAGAGCCTGGGATACTGAGGATCTTAGTACTCACACGTGAGAAGGGCGGGTTGTTTACAGGTTTGCAGGTAACCATAACCTCCTACATACCCGGTTTTCTGTTGTCATTACGCAAAAGGAGAATTCATCCTATTGTATTCAGATGGTTCCTATCTATGGTTCTATATTGTTCTCAGAGCTACACTGGCACCGTTCACAGTCCAGCACAGACACTTGGCACCTTGATACCATGCCCTTTGCATTACATTTACATATCCTAACATACATGTTTATTCATTTCCAGGTGCATACTTTACCCCCGATTTCAGTCATCAGGTTCTCACAAGGATGAATACTAAAGAGAGGAAGAATATCATCAGTTACAAATTCCTCACCCCTACTCTAGGCCCTATTATTGTCCTGAAAGGAATGGCGAGCCCTGAAGTGCGGACAGCTTTCGAAGAAAAATATGGGTGGATTTTATCTTTTGTTTGCAATGTTAGTGATTACGAATATAGGGGTCTCCATACTTTGATGCAGTTCTACGATCCTCCTCTGAGGTGTTTTGTATTTCCAGATTATTTGTTGGTACCTACTTTAGAGTAGTATTCCAACATGTTAGGGATTGCTATCAAAGAGGAGCCTCCTTTCTTTGGGTATGTGGGTGATCTTGACTTTGGAAAAGTGGCTGGTGCTCTTTATTTGAGCAAGTCAGAGTTAGAGGCCAATATCTCTAACCAAGGAAAGCTTTGTGGTTACAAGTTGGGGTATTTGATAAAGAAGGCTCGAGAGGCTGCGAAAGATGGGAAATGGGTTGTTTTTAATGCTTTGCTAGCCCTTTGTGTATACGTTATTGTATTGTTTCCCAACGAGCCTGATTTTGTTGATACGAACGCAATTCGGATATTCATGATGAAAAATCTGGTACCACGCTGTTGGGAGACCTTCACTACGCCTTATACAACAGAAATGAAAAGAAAAGAGGAGGGATAGTTCGTTGCTGTGCACCATTGTTCTATAAGTGGTTTGCAAGTCGATTACCACAATCATGAGCTTTTGTGGATTCTAAAGATTCTCTAGAATGGAGTCGGCGCTTAATGGGACTAGTTGCCAAGGACATCATATGGGTAGATCATGGGTTAATCGGCAAGAATATTATCCACAACTGTGGTGAGTTTCCTAATGTTCCACTAATAGGAAGAAAGGGGGAATTAACTACAATCCTTCTTTGGCCGTCCGGCAATTTGGGTACGCTCTGACGGGTCTGCCCATTAAGAGAGATGTGAAGGAGTCCCTATATTTCCACACATCAGATGGTTTGGAAACAGTACAAAAAGTCTCTGAAAGTTAGGGTAGCGTACTGAAGAAAGGGAAAGTTGCTCTAGGCAAACCCAACAATCGGGCTTATCCAGCATATGAAGAGTGGGTGAAGAAAAGAGTTGAATATTTTCACTTGCCTTTTGGTAAGGCGCCCCTTCTGTATCCTGAGGGTGAGAAAGAAAGAAGTACTGCCACTGTGGAAGAATTTGATAAGTTGCAAGCCTCAGTGAAAAAGCTTCAAGGAGAGAATTCTGAACTGAGCAGCCGTCTTCAAGAAGCGCTACATACCAACAAAAGATTGGAACTAAAAGCCCAAGATGCCGAACAAATTTTAGCAACAAGAGAAAGGGATTTTACAAAAAGGGCTCAACATTTCCAGAAAGTTAGTAAGGGTGTCGATGCTGCCACTCAAGCTCATAAGAAGACCAAACAGGCTTTAGCCCAGACTAAAGACACGCTAGCCAAGCTTCAACAAGCCTGGGATGAGATCAGAATGAAGAATACGGAGTTGCGAGAGCAACTAAAGGCCAAAGACGATGAGCTTCTTAGAGCGCATGAACAACGGAGAAAACATCAGGAAGACTTTGGGAAAAGCCAAGAGCAGCTGGAGAATGTTAATGATAAACTGAAAGTGTCCAAGAAAAAGCTTGAGGATGCCATGATGGAGATGGGAAGACTCAAGATACAAGCTAGGGTGAAAAGGTTTAAGGAAGTGAGTACTGATGAAGCTCTCCTGATGCACGCAGATTCATTAGCCGAAGCTTTGAAGAGGAGATACATTTTGATCAAAGAGTTGATTGAAAGGTCGGGTCATCAGCGCACCAGAATCCTTTTTGAAGAAATCAAGCATTCTAGTGAGAAATTGAAAGATTTGGAGTTAGATGTTTGATCTTACTTTCCCATCTTTTTAATGTAGTTTTGATGTACTGTTGGCTACCATCAGGCTTGTTGATGGAGTCATTTCCTTGATGTACTTCCCATTTACGGACTCGTTGTAAAATTCTTCGGCACTTACTAGTTTTCTGTTGAATTCAATGAATGGCTTATTCAAAGGGGTTTCTTCGGCATCACGCTATTCACCAGCACAGTTCTTTGCAATATTTTTCTCTCAACATTATGTGACTATTATTGAGATTCTTGTGATTAAGACTGGAACCAGGGTGTAAAACGCCCTGGGGACGAAAAACATGACATTTGCATTTTCATAATCATAAGCATTTTTGCATAACAGGTACTTGTTCCATTTTTTCCTAACCTTTATTTGGTTTCAGGCATTATAGCTGAGAATTTCACGTCCACCGATACGCAACTCGTAGAAATCAAGCTAAGGTCATGGATCAAATGCAGAGTGATTTGGCTGAGATGAGGGCACGCATGGATCAGTTCATGACTCTCATGACTGGTATGGAACAGACTCAAGAGAGATTGAGGCTTCTGGTCGAGCGTCCAGAGACCACGCCTGAAGGTAATCAAGTTGACAATTCACAAACAAGGGTGTCACACCCTAATTTTAATCAAATTTAAAATTCTCTTTTTCTTTGAGTTGCTTTTTGTTATAAATAGATCCACATGATTTGGATCCCTATTGCGATGATCGCATTTTTTTGCGTTAGCAGCATTATTGATTTAAAATGTTTTAAAACTTATTTTTCTATGCATTTTTTTCCGCACGATTTCGATCCGATTGCGATGATCACGTTGAGTGTAGCAAACCATTTGTCGATTTTCATCGGTATGCGGATCTATATTTGTTTACCGTTGCATTTCAATTTCGGAGTTAAAATCTAATTTAACTTTCGAGAACCGTTTGAGTGCTTATAGTCATTTGTTCGGCTTCTCATAGAGTGATTCCTACATGAATCCACTCTTAGTTAGCTTCAAAGCTAAATTCAGTTGCCATTCGATTTCGGTTGGTTTCGGACCCACATTTATTTGTTTGGTTGTGTAGTATTTCAATCATTTTCTTACTTCTCATTGATAAAATGTATCCCTCACCCTCATGTGTAATTGTCATTTGTATTTACCGCCTCTTTTTCTTTAGATAGATAATTAATAAATAAATAAAAAGAACAAAAAAAATAAAATAAAATCAATCCTTCATAAAAAAATCAAAGAATTTGGTCAACACCAAGTTCCATTTTCAAAAATATTGGTCAACACCAATTGAACAATCAACCCAAGCATCCTTGATCCATATATCAAGTCATACCCTTAGCAAGCAAACAAATAACATAACATAAATAATAACAAGAGGTTCCTGTAGAGTACTACAGACGTTTAGGATGCTAATACCTTCCCTAAGCGTAACCAACCCCCGAACCTAGATTCTCTTATTAGGATTTTCGATCTTTAACCCTTTCCTTTGGATAAAATAAAGACCGGTGGTGAACATTAAGATTTGTGATCCTAGTTAACATAATAGCTATGGTATCCGATTCTCACCGCGACAGAAATGGCGACTTCACTTGGGATTGAGGGTTTCCCCTAACTTGTTTATATCTATGTTATTTATTTGCTTGTTTGCATGTATATCTTTATATCTGTATATATACCTGTTCTGCTTGGGTTTTCTGTGTGCAGGGTTGCTACTTTGTGTAGTGAGATAAGTCCTAACCCGGACTTGAGAGCACATATAAGATAGGATCATGGATATAATCGAGGAGATTTCGAGGAAGTAATTCCAAAGAAGTCGATTTGATTCCACACTCAGTTGAGGCCCTCTCGAAGGTGGTATTTGTTGAACGAGCTATCGTGAATACATTACTACTTTCGACCTAGGAGCCCGGGATATTGAGAACCGTAGTTACCTTACATTTGGCAAAAAGTAGGATAAAATCTGACTTAGTGAAATTTTCACTAAGTGTTGGAACAAAGTGACTTTTCTTGATTTTGATCACTCCATAACTCAAAATCCATGAGGAATTTGGACATAGGTCAGTATGAAGCTTTTGTAGAGGGAAATGAGATCTACAAATCAAGATTTCAATGGGGAACAATGGCCTTGTGGTTTAGGAGTTATGATCCTCCAAAGTTGGCACATTAGTGTCACTTTTTCCATAACTTAGAAATTTTTCTAAGTTTTTATGGTTACCCCTTTTACAAGTTATCCCACTTTCTTTGATTTTTCTTGATGAATGATCATTCAAATCATACATTAACATCATTTTAGGGTTAAAAATCCATTTTGGTGAAAAATCTCAAAAAGTCAAACTTGACTTTTGTGCACAGTTGACTTTTTATCAGATGAATTCCAAATTGTGCAATTCTTCATGAAATCATGTCCTTGACCTAAATCAAACTTGATGGAAATGTTCCATGGGTGTCATAGGGTATATTGAATCATGTCTTAGGGCTTGGGAGCATGTCCTGGTCAAAAGTCAAAGTTACAGTTGACTTTCCTCGCGAAACCCTAATTGTGGTGCAGATGAAATTGAGACTTGTTGCTCAAGCTTCTTGGATTAATCCATTGTTCCAAATGGATCAATATAGTTCATTAGAGTCCCTCAAACCCTCTCTTGAGGTCTTGGCTCATGATTTGCCCTAAAAGTCAACTTAGGGGTGAATTAGGTCAAGAAACCCTAATTCCTGATTTTTGATGAATGCATCCCCTGAGGCAAAATTGACTTGATGATTGGGTCCATGAGGTCCCATGAAGTATATTAGGTTATGTTTTGGATCATTGGCTTGTGCCCAGATGAAAATTTTCCATCTGGAGGCCCTGGTCGACCAAAACCCTAATTTGGTGACACTGTCGATCTTGAGACTTGATCCACCTAAAAGGGAGCAGCCTTGTGCTTGATCCTTGAAGTGGGAGTCCTTTTGATCCATTGTGGATGTTAGACAAGTTGAAGATCATGTCATTCCTTGATTGATCCTTTGTCTAAGGCTCTGAGAGGGCTTGAAACCCTAATTTTGATTGTAGTGGATGCTCACCCATCTTTGGGGAGACTGATGAAGTATAATGGTTCCTCCATATTGTGATGATGATTTGCACAATGATAGGAAATCTAAGTGGTCAAAATTTGGGGTATGACAGGTACCGCATTCCTTTCACCGCCCGGCTGACATTCAAGTGCACAAACAACGAGGCCGAATACAAAGCTTGTATCATGGGTCTCGAAGAAGCGATTGACTTGAGAATTAATAACTTGGATGTATATGGCGATTCAGCCCTGGTTTTCAATCAGATCAAAGGAGATTGGAACACATACCAATCATGACTGATTCCCTACAAAGACTGGCACGAGATGCCACCCTTTTCTCTTCACGGTTATCGCACATTTGTCCGCACTTCAACAGGGGCAACCCCTTTCTCTCTAGTATATGGCATGGAAGTAGTGCTCCCCATAGAAGTAGAGATCTCGTCAATCCGGGTATTGATGGAAGCTAAGCTAACAGAAGCGGAATGGTGTCAAAGTCGACACGACGAACTGAATCTGATCGAAGAAAAGCGAATAACGGCTCTATGTCATGGTCAGTTATATCAACAAAGAATGAAGAAAGCATTTGACAAAAAGGTCCGACCCCGTGTCTTCAGGAAAGGAGACCTTGTGCTCAAAAAGATGCAATCATTTCTCACAGATTCCCGGGGCAAATGGACTCCGAATTATGACGGCCCCTATGTGGTCAAGAAAGCCTTCTCAGGCGGCGCCTTAAGACTCGAAACCATGGATGGAGAAGAATTTGCCTACCCCACGAATGTTGACGTAGTCAAGAAATACATCGCCTAAATGAAAAAAAAAAAAGAAAAAAAAAGAGAGAAAACGTCTCAGTGGATTGAAAACCCGAAAGGGCGGTCCAGGCAAAAATTAGAGACATAATCAAAAATCATCCCGGTGGATTAGAAATCTCAAAGTACAATCCAGGTAAAAGTTAGGGATTCATGGCAAGTAACTACATTCAACAAAGGGGCAAAACCCCCAGCAACAGTAATGCCATCCATCAGGAAAACTCCAGTCAAGGTCATCTTCGACAGAAGCTCAGGATGTCCAGAATTCAAAGTTGGTAGAAGGATAGTGGTCGTTATGTTTCAATGTAGCCCTTTTCCCTTTAATTGCCATTTTCTAAACTTTGTAAGTACTCCATGGAATCACGTGTTTGGCTGATTTCTATCCTATCAATAAAATTTGAGCCTTAGTGTTTTTCTTTGCAGTTCTTATTTGATTTAGCTTTACAGAACGACATTTTAACATGGTTAACGATTCTTGAAATAAAACAAAAATGAATTTACTTGTCAAACATTTTTTTCTGCTTTTAAAATAAAGATGGCAATTTCTTTTGACTGTTGAACATCGAAAGAACATCGATCGCTTCTCCAAAGGCGATTAAGCTTCAAAGTGCAGAGTCAAAGTACTCCTTCTAAACCAGTACGCCTGAATGAAGGATCACTTGTGTCAGATGCGAATATTCCGTCCGACATCCCGGCCGAGTTCTTATCTCTTAAGCCCGACCAAGGTTGTTCCCCATGGGGACTATCTCTCCTAAGCAAGGCAGAATTGATATCTTGAGCCAGTGATACTTCTTCGTCCCCTGTTGTGGTCGAGTATCCGGTCGTGTTCATCCCCTAGTCTGTATGTCACGCCAGTTTTGTCAGCATAAACATACATACATCATGAATTATTGATTTACATTCATATTTATATTGCATCACTATCACACTGGTCAGTCTTATCCCCAAGTGATGAAAGTCCTCTTATCAATCGAGTTGTCAGTTCTTTCCTCGTCAGGAAATGTGTTGTCTGAACAATCTCTCCTCCAGTTTATTTCTGGAATGGAGACGGTCTTCGACCACTTTGATAACTTGAACCTCTGAAAGACAAGAAAACCTTCGACAAACGTCACTCTTCGCCATTGAAGATGATATCTTCGCTTTCCTGGATTAAGGAAAATCCCCAGAGAAAGCCTCTTAATCAAAGATTCGGCAATACAACAGTTTTTCTCTGGAAAGTTCGCTGACGAAAAGGTCATCAGCACCTCCAAGTTGGATTGCATCACATGGAATTTCTCCGAGAATATCTCGAGGAAAAGTATGATGTAACATCCCCCAAGTAGGAAACAGTCTCTCAAGAGACTCGTTTACCCCAATAGAGTCGACAAATGGCGTCTCTAACAGAGAAGTTTGCGCACCTCTACAGCTCAGACCAATGGGTTTCCTTAGCAAGTCTGAATCCGAAACTTTTTCCCATCAAATGGCATCTCCCCAGGAAAATCCGGCGAGAAGTTTGATGAAAACCGCTACAAATAGCTTATTGACAAAAGAAACTGAGACTAGTTCCTTGGTGTAGTGCGGTTTTTGTGGTTTCGAATCACTATCGCTTTGATACTACAGTTCGATTCATTTTTTATCCTATTGAGCTGATTAAGGAAGGGAAATAGATGTCTCCAATTAACCCTACTTGCATACCGAGGTTAAACAGTCAAAACTGTTGATTTACAGATGCTATCAAAAAGGCGTTTTTCTTAGGGTTATGCATTTAAGAACGAAAGTGACTTTACTTTATAGGGGTCTTTTTGGTTTAGGATGCTAGACTGGATTTTTTCTTGGTTAATATATGAAGGGACTGGACTGGGAGTGTTTATTTGTTATAGTCGCTAAGATTGTTGCAATTTTATGCCTACGTATTCCCGTTTAATTAAACAGGGAAATCAGAGCGATCGTGGTTCCTCCTATTCTATGGGAGGAAAAAGATGTTTTGGTGTCTTGTTCAAAGCCCAAAACATGAAGCTAAAGGTGATTTGTATCTTGTTTAAAGCCCAAGATATGAAGCTAAAGGTGATGTGTATCTTGTTCAAAGCCCAAGATATGAAGCTAAAGGTCCTGACTGAGAGGGAATTTATCATCTCTAAAGAGGAGTTGTTGATGTTTGTATGCTGTGAGCAAAGCACCAATTTAATGTTAAAAGGTTGATTAACTCAACCGGGGATTTCCTTATACAAAGCCTAAGAGGAGGCTAAAAGTTTTTTCCGGGGAAAAATGTTCTTTCTATCTTGTACAAAGCCCAAGATTGAGGCTAAAAAGGTTCACTCAACAAGAGAGGATTTTTTATGTGTCTTGTACAAAGCCCGAGACGGAGGCGAAAAGAAGTTTGACTCAACAAGAGAGTTTTATTTGTCTTGTACGAAGCCCAAGACGAAGGCGAAAAGAGAGTTTGACTCAACAAGAGAGTCTTTTATACTCAACAAGAGAGTGTTTTTGTGTGTCTTGTACAAAGCCCGAGACGGAGGCAAAAAGAGATTGACTCAACAAGAGAGTCTTTTATAATCAACAAGAGCGTGTTTTTCTATCTCGTACGGAGCCCGAGATTGAGGCTAAAAGGAGGTTGACTCAACAAGAGAGTGTTTTATATGTCTTGTACAAAGCCCAAGACGGAGGCTAAAATGGGATCGACTCAACAAGAGAGTCTGAAAAGCTTCGGAGGATCATTTGTACAAAGCCCAAGAGGAGGCTATCTTATTGCCAAAGGTAACTGAGATTCCTAGGCAGGTCCAAGTGTGGGGACCTCTCATGAGAGAGACTGGGCTTCTGCTTATGTTTCGGAGGAACTTGAGAATGTCTTTGAGACTTAAGAGGTTTAGACTGTCCAAGTCTAGAGTTTTATCTTTTGTACTATGCCTAAGAGAAGACACGGGCATTAAGGGATGAGTATCATCCCTAAAATGGTCGGAGTTTTGCCGCTGGAAAGACTGCTCTATCAAAGGATGACTAAGTTCTGTCTTATACCTTTAAGGGGTCGTCAGGGTCCTTGTATTAAGCCCAAGAGAAGGCATGAGAACTTCTAAGAAGCCGAAGGGTCCTTGTACAACGACTAAGAGGAGGCGGGGATGCTTTTAGAAAGCATGTGGTTCCCCAAACCACCAGAAGTTCAAGACATGCTATTCACAGAGAATAGATCAAGCCAGGAAAGTTTGAGGATTTGGAAGAAACTCAAGAGATGTCATTCACGGAGAAAAGTTCATCTTTGGGGAGTTAGAGTTTCTTTGACAATTTCTAAGGGTGACAGTCTGAGAAATGGTTCATCGAGAATACTGCCTTTCTCTTTGTTCCATATTGTTTAACCCCAAGAGGAGGGAAGACTGTATCTGGAATCCTACGGGGGATCTAGTTTTGTTTGTATTTAAGAGTGACCAACAGGGCTTTACCTAGTTCTAGACGTAGTTGCCGGGGAAGACTCTAAATAACTATACTAGTATTACACAGTGGATATGTGACAAGTATATAAAAGGATGTGAAAGAAGACTTACAGTGAAACAGCCCCACAATACAGTTATATACATATGAAAGCGGTAAAGGAAAGCGGATAAACACTTACCCGTTGTAGAGCTTCCATGCTGTTGTTAGTTGTTCAACAAAGAAAAGTTTGATAACAACATATATTTGGATTCAAAATCAAAGGAGAAAGTGTTTTGAAAAGATTGTTGGGGCTTACAGCTCGAGGAGAGGCCCAAGGTTTTATCAGTGATTGCACTATTGTTTTGAATTTGTACAGGGACTTATACAAGTGACTGAGGCCCAAAAAGGTTTTCTGTACAAAGGGATTGGTCTTACACTCTCTCAAGAGGCCCAAAAGTATTTAAAGAAAAGGAATGGGGCTTATAACATGAGGGTAGGCCCAGATGATTTGATTTTTGAACTGGAGATTGCGCCGAGATTATTCTTTTAACGCAGAGGGACTTATACAATATCTGAGGCCCAAAAAGTTTTGGTTAAAAGGGGGTTGGGTCTTACACTCTATTAGAGGCCCATAGTTTATTTTTGTATAAGAGAAGGGGCTTACAACTCGGGGAGAGGCCCATAGGTTTATATTAAAAAAGGCGACGATCGCGCCGAACTTTTTGATGGTATCGGGACTTATACAATACACTGAGGCCCAAATTATTTTGGTTTTCAAAAAGGGTTGGTTCTTACACTCTACTAGAGGCCCATGGTGTTTTAAAAAGATTTGTTGGGGTGAAAACCAAAGAAACCCTAATTTCATCATTTTAAAAGTAAATTCTCAAAGAAAATCAATAAAATATGATAAAATACCAAATAAGTTTGAATAAACAACTTGTGATTTTTGGTTGAGATTTGAAAAATGATGTTTTAATCACAAGATGAATTAAAATTCAATTAGTTTTGATTTTCAACATGAGAATTCATTTTTAAAATGTTTAAAAATAATTAAAAGTGAATTTATTAACAAAAATACCAACTATATTAAATAAATAATATAAACTTGATTTTTTTTGTGGAATAAAATATTTCGACATTTTTGTGACTTTTTGCAAAAAGAACCAATAAAAAATAATTAAAATTGAGGGAGTTATTAATTTTTCAAATCATTAAAAATAATATGAAAAATAAAAAAAAAAAAGTGGAAAAAGCATTAAAAAGGGGTCTGGGGCGAGGGGGATTCGAACCCCAGACCTCTTGTGTGCAGTGCGCGCTTCCTACCACTGGGGTGGTGATACATCCGTGTATTGAAACACAACCACAAATATACAAGGCTTGCCTTGCTTTTGGCCTGGCCCAAGGCAAGGCAAGGCAAGATTTTGGTTAGAAACGTGAAGGCCATAACTTTCTCATTTCTCCATGGATTGGGACAAAATTTATATGCATCTGGCCTAGAATTTCACAAGGAATCCAATGGTGGTGGTAGTTTTTTCAGAAAATAAATCCTCCTCAAAACCCGGTAGTGGTTTTGAAATAGGCCATGTTTTGCATTTTCTGTGCTATCTCTTGGTACAGGTATGAATTACATGATAAATTGGTGCAAACACAACACATATAACATGTATAAGAGATGCATGATCAGTGGACTTCAAAGCAAGGCATAATTCAGAGAGTTTAAGTTGTGATGCTTACCTCTTTTGGAGCTTTTTGGGATATCTACCAAGTGCTTTGTTCCAGAAAAGTTTTGATGCTTTGGACACCCTCAAATGATCCCTTAGAAGCTTTTAGAGTTGTTGGAACCAGCTGGAAACTCAGGAATGGAAACTGGCCCTTTCTTGCAAAAGGGGCAAAAGTGGCCAAAATAGCAACTCTCTCAAATGGTGTTCCAGATGTGGGGAACCATTTTGGACAGTTCAAGGATGATATTTGGATTGTGTTTGAGGTTTTATCTGGTTTTGAAAGTGACTGAATCAAGACATGGGTTGAAAAATGCACAAAAGTCCTATTTTGAGGTTTTGAGAGGGGGCTTTGAGATTTTGGTGTTACAGGTCACTTGTGAGAGTTTGGACAGCTTAGATATGACATATTGGATGTGTTTGGATCATGAGCTGTGATGGAAATGCTCTCTAACTCAAAAACTCAGAGTTACCTTGCTAAAGAAGGTATTTTTGCCTAGAGAAAGTGATTTTGAGGAAAGCATCTGATTGATGGCTTTGGTGTACTCAAACTGTCCACAAATGAGCTCTATTTATAGTGTGTCAAGTTTGTTTTGGCTGCAATAGTGAATGGCAGCTGCTGCAGAAGTTTGGCCAATGTTGATCAATGAGAATCCAAGTCTCCTCTAGCCATTGACTAGAGGTTAGAGCACAGAGCTGTGGTTCCCTAGTTGTTGGATCATCCTTGACTGAATTCAGTTGGAAAAGGCTCAGTCCATGCCACCTTGGTGCATCCATTAAATGCTCCAAAACAAAATTGGAGTCTTGTCCCTCTTTTAGGCATTTCTAGGTTTGGCATGCTACTTTTGGTTCCAAAGACTTGGGAGGCTGATGGATCAATGTTTTTCCCTCCTTGGTCTCCCCCTGAGGTGTTCAGATGGATAGAGTTGCTTGCCCTTTGAAAAATTTGAGCAAATCGAGCAAAATGCCCAAATCTGCCTTATTATAACAGTTGGAAAAAGGCATATTGCCATTGTCATAACTTCTTGCTCAGATTGAGTTTGGTGAAGTTCTTGGTCAGTTTAGAAAGCCCTCATATGATACAACATATGCGTGATCATAGTTTGTTTTGACACTTTTTGGATCCAAGTGAAAAATGCCCTTACATTTTGGAAAAAGTGAAACAGATTCTGACTTAGTGAAAATTTCACCAAGTGTTGGAAAGAGTGACATTTCATGTTTTCAGCCATTTTGACCCAAGCATAACTCATAATCCATGATCAATTGGAATGAGGTGTAGTTGAAGCTTTTGTAGAGGGCCATGAGAGCTACAAATCCAGCTTTGAATGGGGAAAAATGGCCTTGTGGTTTAGGAGATATGATCCTCCAAAGTTGGTACCCTAGCCACTTTGTTCCATAACTTAGAAAATTTCTAAGTTATTTATGGTTACCCCTTTTACAAGTTATCCCACTTTTCTTGATTTTTCATGATGAATGATGATTCCAATCACACATTAACATCATTTTAGGGTTAAGGGACCATAATTGATCAAACAATCAAAAAGTCAAACTTTGACTTTTTGGAACAATTGACTTTTTGTCAGATGAATTCCAAACTATGCGATCCTTTATGAAATTAAGTCCTTGACCTAAATCAAACTTGATATATGGATTCCATAGGTGTTATAGGGTGTGTTAACTTATGTCCCAAGGTTTGGAGCATGTCCTGATCAAAAGTCAAAGGTACAGTTGACTTTTTTTCTCAAAACCCTAACTGTGGTCCAGATGAAATTGAAACTTGTTGATCAAGCTTCTTGGATTAATCCATTGTTGTAAATAGATTAATATGGTATATGAGAGACCCCAAATCATGTCTTGAGGTCTCTGCTCATGTTTTGTCCCAAAAGTCAACTTAGGGGTGAATTAGGTCAAGAAACCCTAATTCCTGATTTTTTATGAATGCATCCCCTGAGGTTAAATTGACTTGATGATTGGGTTTATGAGGTCCCTTTGAGTATATTGGCTTATGCTTTAAAGAATTTGCTCATGCCCAGAGGAAAATTTCCACCTGGAGGCCCTGGTCGACCAAAACCCTAATTTGGTGACACTGAAGATCTTGAGACTTGATCCACCTGGAATGCTGCAGCCTTGTGCTTGATTCTTGATGTGGGAGTCCTCTTGATCTTTGTGGATGTTTGAGAGGTTTAGACAAGTTGAAGATCATGTCCTTTCTTGATTGATCATTTGTCTAAGGGCTCTGAGAGGGCTTGAAACCCTAATCCTTGATTGCAGTGAATGCTCACCCATCTTTGGAAGACTGATGTGTGTGAAAGTTCATCGATATTGTGATGATGGTTTTCACAATGATGGGAATCTTGGTGGTCAAAATTTGGGGTATGACACTTGGTAGGAAACCAGGATCGAAGGGAAGTTTATTTCAGAAACCGAGACCAGTTCCTTGGTAGGAAACCAGGATCGAGGGGAAGTTTATTTCAGAAACTGAGACCAGTTCCTTGGTAGGAAACCAGGATCGAGGGAAAGCTTATTTCAAAAACTGAGACCAGTTCCTTGGTAGGAAACCAGGATCGAGGGGAAGTTTATTTCAGAAACTAAGACCAGTTCCTTGGTAGGAAACCAGGATCGAGGGGAAGTTTATTGACAAAAGAAACTTAGACCAGTTCCTTGGCTGAAGACCAGGATCGAGGGGAAGTTTTACCTTTTCTAAGTATCAACGCTTAGCAAAAGAAGATGGATGAGCAAGCAGCCATTCATAACCACCATCAAAATTTTGGGTATTCCGATATTTAATCCTCTTGCACCCCCAACGCCCGAATACCTTCGCCATTCACACCTTCGGGTCCAAGAAAATTAAATAGGGGCATCTGTCATACCACAAATTTTAACCACTAAGATTTCCCATCATTGTGAGAATCATCACCACAATATGGATGAACCATCATCCCTCATCAATCTCCTCAAGGATTGTTGAGCATCCACTACAATCAAGAATTAGGGTTTTGAGCCCTCTCAGAGCACTTAGACAAAGGATCAATTAAGGAATGACATGATCTTCAACTTGTCTAAACCTCTCAAACACCCACAAAGGATCAAGAGGACTCCCACATCAAGAATCAAGCACGAGGTTGCAACATTCCAAGTGGATTAAGCCTCAAGATCGCCAGTGTCACCAAATTAGGGTTTTGGTCGACCAAGGCCTCCTGATGGAATTTTTCATCTGAGCAGGAGCCAATGCTTCAAAATATAACCCAAGATACTCTAAGGGACCTCATGGACCCAATCATCAAGTCAATTTAACCTCAGGGGATGCATTTACCAAAAATCAGGAATTAGGGTTTCTTGACCTAATTCGCCCCTAAGTTGACTTTTGGGACAAAACATGAGCCAAGACCTCAAGACATGATTTGAGGGCCTCAAATCTACTACATTGATCCATTTGCAACAATGAATTTACCCAGGAAGCTTGATTCCCAAGTTTCAATTTCATCTGGACCACAATTAGGGTTTCGAGGAAAAAGTCAACTGTGCCTTTGACTTTTGGCCAGGACATGCTCCCAAACCTTGGGACATGATTCAATACAAACTATAACACCTATGGAACCCATCCATTAGGTTTGATTTAGGTCAAGGACTTAATTTCATAAAGGATCGCACAGTCTGGATTTCATCCGATAAAAAGTCAACTGTACAAAAATCCAAAGTTTGACTTTTTGGATTTTTGGTCAACCAAGGTTCCATAACCCTAAAACAATGTTAATATGTGATTTGAATCATCATTCATCAAGAAAAATCAAAGAAAGTGAGTTAACTTGTAAAAGGGGTAGCCATAAAAAACTTAGAATTTTTCTAAGTTATGGAACAAAGTGGCTAGGGTACCAACTTCCAAGGACCATAACTTGAGATCCAAGCAACCATTTTGGATGGTCCAAAGCTGGATTTGTAGCTCTCATTACATACTTCAAAAGTGTCAACTACACCTCCTTCCAATTCCTCATGGATTTTTAGTTATGGAGTGATCAAAATGGCTAAAAACATGAAAATGACATTTTTCCAACACTTAGTGAAATTTTCACTAAGTCAGAATCTGCCTTACTTTTTCCAAAATGTAGGGACATTTTTCACCTTGATCCAAGTCAAACCAGGTCTAGGGGTGAACATCAAAGTTAAAGTATGCCATGAGGGCTTTCCAACAAGTACCAGATCATCTCCAAATTCCATTTGAGCAAGGAGATACAACCCTTGGAACATGGCATCCTGAACTGGTTTTTACAAGGAAGAATTTGTGCATTTTGCTCGATTTGTCCAAATCTGATAAATCCAAGCCTTGTCATCAATTTGGACACATTAGAGGATCAAATCCAAGGGGGGTGATCTGATTTCCAAGCCTCCAAAGTCCAAGAATCTACAAGTAGCCATGCCAAACCTAAAAGAGATAAAAAGTGCCAAGACTATAATTTTGTCACCAAGCCTTTAATGAATGCATCAAGGTGGCATGAACTGAGCCTATTCCAATTGAATTCAGTCCAAGTTTATCTCTGAACCAAAGCTACAAAGCCTGTGCTCTAATCTCAAGTCAATGGCTAGAGGAAACTTGAGATTCCTTTTGCATAACATTGGCCAAAGGCCTGCTGCAACCTCCATTCACTATTGATGCCAAAACAAACTTGACACACTATAAATAGGCCTCAATTGTGATCAGCTTGAGTACACCAAAGCACCCAAACTGATGCTTTCTTCAAAATCCCTCTCTTTATGCCAAAATGCCTTCTTTTGCAAGGTATCTCTGAGTTTTTTAGTTAGAGAGCAATTCCATCACAACTAATGATCCAAACACATCTAATATGTTGTATCTAAGCTGTTCAAACACTAACATGTGACCTGTATGTCATACCCCAAATTTTGACCACTAATATTTCCCATCATTGTGCAAATCATCATCACAATATGGATGTACCTTTATGCCTCATCAATCTCCTCAGGAATTATTAGGCATTCTCTACAATCAAAGATTAGGGTTTTGAGCCCTCTCAGAGCACTTAGACAAAGGATCAATCAAGAAATGACATGATCTTCAACTTTTCTAAACTCTCCAACACACATAAAGGATCAATAAGACTCCCACCTCAAGAATCAAGCACAAGGTTGCAGCATTCCAAGTGGATTAAGCCTCAAGATCGCCAGTGTCACCAAATTAGGGTTTTGGTCGACCAGGGCCTCCCGATGGAAATTTTCATCTGGGCATGGGCCAATGCTTCAAAGCATAACTCAAGATACTCCAAGGGACCTCATGGACCAAATTATCAAGTCAATTTAGCCTCAGGGGATGCATTTACCAAAATTCAGGAATTAGGGTTTCTTGACCTAATTCACCCCTAAGTTGACTTTTGGGACCAAACATGAGGCAAAACCTCAAGATATGATTTGAGGGTCTCCAATAAACTACATTGATCCATTTGCAACAATGGAATGATCTAAGAAGCTTGATTTACAAGTTTCAATTTCATCTGGACCGCAACTAGGGTTTCGCGGGAAAAGTCAAATGTACCTTTGACTTTTGACCAAGACATGCTCCTAAACCTTGGGACATACGTCAATACACCCTATAACATCTATGGAATCCATACATTAAGTTTGATTTAGGTCAAGGACTTGATTTCATAGAGGATCGCACAGTTTGGATTTCATCTGCTAGAAAAGTCAACTGTACCAAAAAGTCAAAGTTTGACTTTTTTGATTTTTTGGTCAACCAAGGTCCCTTAACCGTAAAATTATGTTAATGTGTGATTGGAATCATCATTCATCAAGAAAAACCAAAGAAAATGGGTTAACTTGTAAAAGGGGTAACCATAAAAACTTAGAATTTTTCTAAGTTATGGAACAAAATGGCTAGGGTACCAACTTCCAAGGATCATAACTTGAGAACCAAGCAACCAATTTGGATGATCCAAAGATGAATTTGTAGATCTCATGGCATACTTTAAAAGTGTCAACTACAGCTCATTCCAATTCCACATGGATTTCAAGTTAAGGAGGGATCAAAATGGCTGAAAACACAAAAGTGACATTTTTCCAACACTTAGTGAAAATTTCACTAAGTCAGAATCTGCCTTATTTTTTCCCAAAAGTAGAGGCAGTTTTCAATGTAATTCAAGTTGGATCAAAACCAAAGTTGGACATCATGATAAAATAGGATATATCAGCTTTCCAAAATGTCCAAGAACTCCATCAAATTCCATATGAGCTAAGAGTTATGATGACTGCAATATGCCTTGATACAAACTGTCTTACAAGGCAGATTTGTGCATTATGGCACGATTTGATCAATTTGAACAACTCCAAGCCTTGTCATCATTTTGGACACATCTGAGGATAAAACAAGGATGGAATGATCTGATCCCCAAGCCTCACAAGTCCATGAATCTACAAGTAGCATGCCAAACCTAAAAAGGCTAAATTGTCCCAAGAATTCAATTTTCTTTCCAAGAATTTAATGGATGCACCAAGGTGGCATGAACTGAGCCTATTCAAACTGAATGAGTCAAAGATAATCTCTGAACCAAAGAACCATAGGCATGTGCTCTAACCTCTAGTCAATGGCTAGAGGAGACTTGAGATTCCAAAATGATCTAATTGGCCAAAGGCCTGCTTGTAGCGAGTAGTTTTTGGATGTGGTTGCGAAGCACGATCGCTCTAGTACTACAGTTCGATTCATTTTTTATCCTATTAAAGCTGATGAAGGAAGGGAAATAGATGTCTCCAATTAACCCTGCTTGTATGCTGAGATTAAACAGTCAAAACTGTTGGTTTACAGATGCTACAAAGATTCGGGGTTTGTCCTAGGTTATTTTGTTGACGAGGGGTGCTTTAGGCTATTGGTTGAGATGTTAGGATGGATATATATGAAAGTATGGGATTTTGGGTTTTTGTTTAGTGTGCTCGCTAAGATTTTTCTTTCAATCTTATGCCTACGTATTCTCGTTTACCGAAACAGGGAAATCAGAGCGTTCGTAGTTCCTCCTATTCTATGGGAGGAAATGGGTGTTTTGGTGTCTTGTTCAAAGCCCAAGACGTGAAGCGAAAGGTGGTTTGTATCTTGTTCAAAGCCCAAGATGTGAAGCTGAAAGGTTTATTTGTATCTTGTTTGAAGCCCAAGATGTGAAGCCAAAGGTGTTGACTTTAGAGAGAATTTGTCATCTCTAAAGAGGGGGTTGTATGTCACAACTGTTTTATAAAGGAGAATTACTTTAACCGGGATATGTGAATCCGGAAATGCCATAAATTCCTTTATAGGGGATTTCCAACCTGAAGGGGAAGACTTTAACTCAGTGTAGAGCAATGTTATCTTTCCTTAGGAATTTCTCATGCTAAAAGAGGGACAGTGGCATGGATGTAGATGATCCAGAGGCTTGCCGCTTACAGCGATTAGATGAAGGGAAAGGAGTTGTTGATATTTGTGTACTGTGAACGAGGCACAACTTTGATGCTAAAAGGTTGATTGGATCAACCAGTGGTTTTCTTATACAAAGCCTAAGAGGAGGCTATTATGTGTCTCGTACAAAGCCCGAGAGAGAGGCTAAAAGGTTTTGACTCAACGAGGGAATCTTTTGGTATCTCATATAAAGCCCGATATGGAGGCTAATTGACTCAACAAGAGAGGTTTTTGTATCTCGTACGAAGCCCGAGATGGAGGCGAATGGGTGATCGACTCAAGGAGGGAGTCTCTTATGTGTCTCGTACAAAGCCCGAGAAAGAGGCTAAACGTTATTAACTCCGCTGGGGAGAATCATTGTATAAAGCCCAAGAGGGAGGCTAGTATCACTGGAGAAGGATCATTATACAAAGCCTAAGAGGAGGCTATGGAGATTGTTCAGTTAAGTGACAGGTCCAGTATACTGATTTTTAAAGAGAAAATCAGTTCTTATATGACCAACATTGTACTCAAGGATTTGATTCGAGGATCTGGGTTATTCCTGTTCTTTAAGGAAATAGGAAATCCGAAGGGTATTGAGACTGTCCTAGTCTACGGGTTTTCTTCCTATTTAACGAAGGGGTCACTTGAGAATGTCTTTGAGACTCAAGGAGATTAGATTGTCCAAGTCTAGAGTGTCATCTTTTGTACTGTGCTTTGAGAAACAGTAGTAGACTCTATGAAAGGACTGTTCTATGCAGATGACTATTTTCTGTTCCTATGCCTCTAGGAGGTCGTCGGGATAATTTGTACGAAGCCCAAGAGGAGGCTGGAAACTTTTAAGAAGCCGACGGGTCCTTGTACGATGCCCAAGAGGAGGCTATCATTCTCGGAGGAAGAGATCATTTATACGAAGCCTAAGAGGAGGCTGTGAATACTTCTAAGAAGCCGTGGGGTCCTTGTACTAAGCCCAAGAGGAGGCACGGTTGCTTTTAGGAAGCCTGTGGGTCCTTGTACGATGCCCAAGAGGAGGCCGATGCTTTTAAGAAGCCCGTGGGTCCCCAAACCCCGAGAAATTCAAGGCAAGCTATTCACAAGGAATAGATCAAGTCAGGAAAGTTCGAGAATTTGGAAGAAACTCAAAGATGCCATTCACGGAGAATACATTCATCTCTGGGGGTAGAGTCTCTTGACAATTCCTAATGAGGACAGCCGAAGAGAAGACTGTATCTGGTGATCCTATTGGGGATCTAGTTGTCTATTTCTACGAATAAACGAAACGGCGTCACCTAGTTCTAGACGTAGTGGCCGGGGAAACTCTAAATATCTATACTATTATTACACAGTTGATATGAGTTTATGAAAGAAGACTTACAGTGAAACAGCCCCACAATACAGTTATATGTATATGAAAGCGGTAAATGAAAGCAATAACCACTTACTCGGTTGTAGAGCTTCCATGTTGTTTGGTTAGTTGTTCAACAAAGAAAGATTGAAAACAACAGTATATTCAAAATCAAAGGAGAAAGTGCTTTGAAAAAGAAAGATTTGGGGCTTACAGCTCAAGGAGAGGCCCAGGGTTTTATCAGTGAGCGCACTGTTTGAATTTGTACAGAGGGACTTATACCAGTGACTGAGGCCCAAAAAAGGTTTTCTGTACAAAGGGATGGGTCTTACACTCTCTAAAGAGGCCCAAAAGGTTTAAATAAAAAGAGTGAGGCTTATAACACGAGGGTAGGCCCAATTGATTTTTCGTTTAAAAATGGCGATCGCGCCGAGGTTTCCTTTTAACGCAGAGGGACTTATACAATAAGTGAGGCCCAAATGGCTTTGGTTAAAAGGGGATTGGGTCTTACACTCTATTAGAGGTCCATGAGTGTTTGACAATGATTTGTCTGAGTGAAAATCAAAGAAACCCTAATTTTATTCTTTAAAAGTAAATATTTAAAGAAAATCAATGAAAAATACCAAATAGGTTGGAATAAACCACTTGTGATTTTTTTTTAAGGTTTGAAAAATGAGGTATAAATCACAAGAGATATTAAAACTCATTTGGTCTTGATTTTTCAAGATGAATATTCATTTTAAAATGTTTAAAAACAAATAAAAGTGAATTTATTCACAAAAATACTAATTATATTAAATAAATAATATAAATTCAATTTTTTTGTGGAATAAAATATTTCAACATTTTTGTGATTTTTTGCAAAAAGAACCAATCAAAAATAATTAAAATTGAAAGAGTTATTAATTTTCCAATTAATTAATAAACCATGAAAATATTGGAAAAAATGGCAAAATGTGAAAAAACACAAAATGGCATGGGTGGGGTTTGAACCCAAGATCTCAAGGTTACAAGGCGCGCGCCTTACCATGGGGGTGGTGATACATCCATTGTTTGAAACAAAACAACAAATATACAAGGCATGACTTGGTTTTAGGCCTGGCCCAAGGCAAGTTTTGGCTCAGAAACGTGAAGGTCATAACTTTCTCAATTCTTAATGGTTTGAGACAAAATTTATATGCATCTGGACCAGAATTTCATAAAGAAGCCAATGGTGGTGGTATTTTTTTCAGATCACACTCCCTCCTCAAAACCCGATAGTGGTTTTGAAAATGACCTATAATTGCATTTTCTATGCTACAACTTGGTACAAGCATGGATTACATGGTGAATTAGCTCAAACACAACATATACAACATGTATGAGATGTTTATGATCAGTGGACTTCAAAGCATTGCATGATTCAAAGATTCCAAGTTGTGAGGCTTACCTCTTTTTTTGAGATTTTGGAGCTTTTGTGCAATCTGTTAAACCTCTTATTCCAGAAATGATTTGATGCTTTAGACACACTCAAATGATCCCTTAGAAGCTTTTAGGATGATTGGAATTGACTGGTACCTGCAAAAACACAAACAGTCTCTTTCTTGCAAAAGGGGTTAAAAGTGACCAAAATAGCAACTCTCTCAAATGGTGTTCCAGATGAGGGGAACCATTTGGGACAGTTCAAGGATGATATTTGGAGTGTGTTTGAGGTTTTATCTGGTTTGGAAAGTGACTGAATCAAGACATGGCTTGAAAAATGCAAAAAAAGTCTATTTTGAGGTTTTGAGAGGTGACTTTGTGATTTTGTGATTACAGGTCACTTGTGATAGTTTGCACAGCTTACATATGATATATATGAGGTGTGTGTGTGATTTATTGTGATGGAAAAGCTCTCAAGCTCAAAAACTCAAAGTTGCCTTGTTAAAGAAGGCATTTTTGCCAAGAGAAAGAGGTTTTGAGGAAAGCATATGTTTGATGGATTTGGTGTACTCAAACTGATCACAATTGAGCTCTATTTATAGTAGAGCAAGTTTGTTTTGGGATCCACAGTGAATGGCAACTGCAGCAGGTGTTTGTTCAATGTTGGCCAATGGAAATCCAAGTCTCCTCTAGCCATTGACTAGAGGTTAGGGCACAGGGATGTGGCTCCCTTGGTCTTGGATAAGTCTTGACTGAATTCAGTCGCAAATGGCTCAGTCCATGCCACCTTGATGCTTCCATTGAATGCTCCAATCCAAAATTGGAGTCTTGTCCCTATTTTGGCCATTCTAGGTTCAACATGCTATTTCTTGTTCCAAAGACTTTGGATGCTTGGCTCAGTGATTGTCCCCTTTAGATTCAATCCTCAGAGGTGTCCAAGTCAATAGGAGCATTTGGATTTGGCTGTTTTTGGCAAATCGAGCAAAAATGCAAATTCTGCCTTGCCTTGGCAGATTTCAGCAAGGCAACTTTCTAATGTCATATCTCATGACTCAAATTGAATTTGGTAATGTTATTGGTCATTTTGGAAAGCCCTTACATGATACAACAACTGTTTGAACATATTTGGTTTTGATCTCTTTTGAATCCAAGTGAAAAATCCCCCTACATTTGGCAAAAAGTAGGGTCAAATCTTACTTAGTGAAATTTTCACTAAGTGTTGGAACAAAGTGACTTTTCTTGATTTTGATCACTCCATAACTCAAAATCCATGAGGAGTTGGAATTAGGTCTAGTTGAAGTTTTTGTAGAGGGAAATGAGATCTACAAATCAAGCCTTGGATGGGAGAAAATGGCTTTGTGGTTTAGGAGTTATGATCCTCCAAAGTTAGTACCCTAGCCACTTTATTTTTAACTTAGAAAATTTCTAAGTTTTTTATGGTTACCCCTTTTACAAGTTATCCAACTTTTCTTGGTTTTTCTTGATGATGATGATTCAAATCATACATTAACATCATTTTAGGGTTAAAATCCATTTTGGTGAAAAATCTCAAAAAGTCAAAGTTGACTTTTTATTAGATGAATTCCAAACTGTGTAATTTTTCAGGAAATCATGTCCTTGACCTAAATCAAACTTGATGGACATGTTCCATGGGTGTCATAGGGTATATTGATGCATGTCATAGGGCTTGGGAGCATGTCCTGGTCAAAAGTCAAAGTTACAGTTGACTTTTTCCTTAAAATCCTAACTGTGGTGCAGATGAAATTGAGACTTGTTGCTCAAGCTTCTTGGATTAATCTATTGTTCCGAATGGATCAATATAGTTCATTAGAGACCCTCAAACCCTCTCTTGAGGTCTTGGCTCGTGATTTGCCCTAAAAGTCAACTTAGGGGTGAATTAGGTCAAGAAACCCTAATTCCTGATTTTTTATGAATGCATCCCCTGAGGCAAAATTGACTTGATGATTGGGTCTATGAGGTTCCATGGAGTATATTAGCTTATGTTTTGGATCATTGGCTTGTGCCCAGATGAAAAATTTCCATCTGGAGGCCCTGGTCGACCAAAACCCTAATTGGTGACACTGTCGATCTTGAGACTTAATCCACCTAGAAGGGAGCAGCCTTGTGCTTAATCCTTGAAGTGGGAGTCCTTTTGATCCATTGGGGATGTTTGAGAGGTTAGACAAGTTGAAGATCATGTCATTCCTTGATTAATCCCTTGTCTAAGCACTCAGAGAGGGCTTGAAACCCTAATTTTTTATTGTAGTGGATGCTCACCCATCTTTGGGGAGACTGATGAAGTATGATGGCCCATCCATATTGTGATGATGATTTTCACAATGATGGGAAATCTTAGTGGTCAAAATTTGGGGTTTGACAGATGCCCTTATTTAATCTTCTTGGACACGAAGGTGTGAATGACGAAGGTATTCGGGCATTCGGGGTGCAAGAGGATTAAATATCGGAATACCCAAAATTTTGATGGTGGTTATGAATGGTAGCTTACGCATTCATCTTCTTTAGCTAAGCAATGATGCTTAGAAAAGGTAAACTTCCCCTCGATCCTGGTCTTCAGCCAAGGAACTGGTCTCAGTTTCTAAAATAAACTTCCCCTCGATCCTGGTTTCCTACCAAGGAACTGGTCTTAGTTTCTGATGTAAACTTCCCCTCGATCCTGGTTTCCTACCGAGGAACTGGTCTTAGTTTCTTTCGTCAATAAACTTTACTGACAAGGGACGCTATTCGTAGCGGCTTTCCTTCAAACTTCTCGCCGAATTTTCCTGGGGAGATGCCATTTGAGGAAAAACTTTTGATGTCAGACTTGCTGGGGAACCCAGTCGTCTGAGTTGTAGAGGTGTACAAACTTCTCTGTTGGAGATGCCATTTGTTGACTCTACTTGGGGAATGCGAGTCCCTTGAGAGACTGCATTTGCTTGGGGTCTTTACATCATACTTTTCTCGGAGATCTTCTCGGAGAAATGCCATATGATGTGATCCAATTTTGAGGTTCCGATGACCTTTTCATCAGTGAGTTTTTCGGAGAAAAACTATCGTACTGCCGAATCTCCGATTTAGGAGGCTTTCTCTCGGGATTTTCTTTAATCTGGGAAAACAAGGATATCATCTTCAATGGCGAAGAGTGATGTTAACTGAGGGCTCTCTGGTCTTTCAGAGGTTCAAGTTATCAAAGTGGTCGAGGACCCAACTTCAATCCAGAAATAAAACTGGAGGAGAAAGAATGTTCAGACGTAACACTTCCTGACGAGGAAAGGGCTGACAACTCAATTGAGAGGACTTTTATCACTAGGGGACAAGACCGACTAGAGTGATAGTGATGCAATATGAAATGTGAATGCAAATCAATAATGCAATGATGCATGTATGTTTATGCTGACAAAACTGACGCGACATACAAACTGACAGGTGAACACGACTGGATACTTGGTCATCGCGGGGCGAAGAAGTGTCGTTGGTTCAGAATAGCAATTCTGCCTTGCTTAGGAGGGATAGTCCCTGTTGGGAGCTAAGTTGGTCGGGCTTAGGAGATGAGAACTCGACCGAGGCGTGTCAGACGAAACAAGGTCTCTGACACAGTTGATCCCTTCATTCAGGCATACTGGGTTAGAAGGAGTACTTTGATTCTGCACTTTGAGGTTCGATTACTTCTGGAGAAGCGACCGATGTTCTTCCGATGTTCAACAGTCAAAAGAAATTGCCGTCTTTAAAAAGCAAAAAAAGTTTTAACAAGTACATTCATTTTTGTTTTATTTCAAGAATCGTTAATCATATTAAAACGCGATTCCGTAAAGCTAAAACAAATAAGAATTATAAACAAAAGCACAAGGGCTCAAATTTTATTAATAAAATGGAGATCATCCAAACGCGTGATTCCAAAGAGTATTTACAAAGTTAGAAAATGGTAATTTACAGGGAAAAGGGCTACGTTGAAACATAACGACCACTGTCCTTCTACCAACTTTGAATTCGGGACATCCTGAGCTTCTGTCGAAGATGACCTTGACTGGAGTTTTCTGGCGGATGATGTAACTGCTGCTGCTGAGGGACTTGCCTCTGTTGAACATAGTTACTTGCCATTATCCCTAATTTTTGCCTGGATTGTACTTCGATGTTTCCAATCCACCGGGATGATTTTTTCCATGTCTCTAACTTTTGCCTGGACAGCCCTTTCGGGTTTTCAATCCACCGAGACATTTTTTTTCCTTTTTTTTTAGTTTAGGCGAAGTATTTCTTGACTACATCAACATTCGTGGGGTAGGCAAATTCCTCTCCGTCCATGGTTGCAGGTCTCAAGGCGCCGCCTGAGAAAGCTTTCGTGACCACATAGGGGCCATCATAATTCGGAGTCCATTTACCTCGCGAATCAATGAGAAATGATTGTATCTTTTTGAGCACGAGGTCTCCTGTTCTAAAGACACGAGGTCGGACCGTTTTGTCAAATGACCTCTTCATTCTCTGTTGATACAACTGACCGTGTCATAGTGCCATTATTCTCTTTTCTTCTATCAGATTCAGTTCGTCGTGTCGACTTTGACACCATTCAGCTTCGGTGAGCTTAGCTTCCATCAATACTCGGATTGACGGGATCTCTACTTCTATGGGGAGCACTACTTCCATGCCATACACTAGAGAGAAATGGGTTGCCCCTGTTGAAGTGCGGACAGATGTGCGATAACCGTGAAGAGCAAAGGGTAACATCTCGTGCCAATCTTTGTAGGTTATAACCATCTTTTGAACGATCTTCTTGATGTTCTTGTTAGCCGCTTCTACCGCTCCGTTCATCTTGGGTCGGTAGGGAGATGAGTTATGGTGTTCGATCTTGAACTCAGCGCACAACTCCTTCATCATCTTGTTGTTCAAGTTAGATCCATTATCAGTAATGATCTCGCTTGGAACACCATAACGGCAGATGATATTGTTTTTGATAAATCGGACCACCACTTGTCGGGTTACATTGGCGAATGACGCTGCTTCGACCCACTTGGTGAAATAGTTAATGGCTACCAGGATGAACCGATGTCCGTTTGAAGCCTTGGGCTCAATCATGCCAATCATGTCGATTCCCCATATGGAAAATGGCCATGGGGAAGAGAGAACTTTGAGATATGATGGCGGTACATGAATTTTGTCGGAGTATATCTGACACTTGTGACACCTCCTCATGTACTTGTAGCAGTCGAATTCCATTGTCAACCAATAGTACCCTGCTCTTAGAATTTTTCTCGCCATTGTGTGTCCATTGGCATGAGTGCCAAAGGATCCTTCATGAATTTCTTTCATAAGCATGTCTGCTTCTGGTCTGTCTACGCATCGGAGCAAGACCATGTCAAAATTTCTCTTATAGAGAGTGTCACGGCTCAGAAAGAAGTTTCCAGCCAATCTTCTGAGGGTTTTCCTATCTTTCCTGGATGCCCCAGGTGGGTACTCTTGTTTCTGAAGGAAGCATTTGATATCGTGATACCAAGGTTTGTCGTCTATGACTGCTTCAATGGTGAAGATGTAAGCGGGCCGTTCAAGGCGCATTATGTCGATCTTAGGTAGGTCGTTCCATTGACCTACACTAATCATGGAAGAAAGAGTGGCTAATGCATCAGCCACGTGATTCTCCTCACGAGGGATATGATGAAACTCGACTCTGTTAAAGAAGGGTAACAACCTTCTTGCATAGTCTTTGTAAGGAATCAGTCCTAATTGGTATGTGTTCCAATCTCCTTTTATTTGATTGATAACCAAGGTTGAATCGCCGTATACGTCCAAGTTTTTTATCCTTAAATCAATTGCTTCTTCGAGACCCATAATACAAGCTTCGTATTCGGCCTCGTTGTTCGTACATTTGAACGTAAGTCTGGCGGTGAAAGGAATGTGGGTACCCTGAGGGGTAACAATGATTGCCCTAATTCCGTTTCCATAATGATTAACTGCTCCGTCAAAGATTAGTCCCCATTGGGAACCTGGTTCTGGCCCCTCACTGGGTAGCGGTTCATCGCAGTCTTTTATTTTTAGATACATGACATCTTCATCTGGGAAGTTAAACCCGATTGATTCCTGATCGTCAATCGGTTGATGAGCCAAATGATCGGCTAAAATACTTCCCTTAACGGCTTTCTGAGCGTGATACTCTATGTCATATTCTGATAACAGCATCTGCCAACGGGCAATCCTTCCCGTGAGAGTAGGTTTTTCAAAGACGTACTTGATTGGATCCATTTCTGAGATTAACCAAGTAGTATGACAAATCATGTATTGGCGAAGACGTTTGGCTGCCCAAGCCAAAGCGCAGCAAGTTTTCTCAAGCATCGTGTACCGAGTTTCGCAGTCGGTGAATTTCTTGCTCAAATAGTAAATGGCAGACTCTTTCCTTTTGGTTTCGTCTTGTTGGCCAAGTACACATCCCATTGAGTCCTCTAGAACTGTGAGGTAAATGATCAGTGGTCTTCCTTCCACTGGAGGTGATAGAATCGAAGGATTCAACAGATATTTCTTAATACTGTCGAAGGCGGTTTGGCAATCTTCTGACCAAACGCAATCCTGGTTTTTTTTGAGTAATTTAAAAATCGGCGCACAGGTCGCGGTCATAAGGAATATGAACCTGGAGATGTAGTTCAAACGTCCCAGGAATCCTCTGACTTGTTTTTCAATTTTCGGAGAAGGCATTTCTTGAATGGCCTTGACCTTGTCAGGATCAACCTCAATTCCTTTCTGGCTGACGATGAACCCTAGTAGTTTCCCTGAACGGACACCAAAGGTGCACTTGTTGGGATTCAAGCGGAGCTTGAATTTTCTTGGACGTTCGAACAATTTTGACAGATGTTCAACGTGCTCACTCTCTATTTTAGACTTTGCAATCATATCATCGACATACACTTCGATTTCTTTGTGTATCATGTCATGAAAAAGAGTAGTCATGGCCCTTTGATAGGTTGCCCCAGCGTTCTTCAAACCGAACGGCATTACCTTGCCCCAGCGTTTCTCCATGTCTTTTGGCGCCATTTTAATCTGGTTATAGCCCGAGAATCCATCCATAAAGGAGAAAATTTTGAATTTTGCTGTGCTGTCTACCAGCATGTCAATGTGTGGTAAAGGAAAGTCGTCCTTTGGACTAGCCTTGTTTAGATCCCTGTAGTCGACACACATTCTGACCTTTCCGTCCTTTTTGGGAACGGGTACGATTTTGGCTAATCATTGAGGATATTCAGATATGGCGAGGAAACTCGCGTCAATCTATTTCTGCACCTCCTCTTTAATTTTGATGGCCATGTCCGGGTGAGTGCGTCTCAACCTTTGCTTTACTGGCGGACATTCCGATCTAAACGGTAAGTGATGTTCCACGATGCTGGTATCCAACCCTGGCATATCCTGATAGGACCAAGCGAATACATCGGGAAATTCTTTGAGAAGCTTTATCAAACTCTCTCTGGCAGTTGGACTGAGCAGTGCCCCAATCCTGATTTCTTTTCTCTCTTTTTTTGAACCCAAGTTTACCGTTTCCAACGGCTCTTTGTGAGGTTTAATGGACCTTTCCTCTTGTCTGAGTAGTCGGGAGATCTCTTCTGGAATTTTGTCGTCATTTTCTTCTTCAGCCTCGAATACCAGGAACTCAAAGTTGGGAGAAGGCATCGGATCGTATGTTTCAACGGGGTTTAAAACAAGCAATCTGCATGACGGTATGATTTGCGTTTAGAAGAGATAGAGAAAATGCAAGTGTGTGCAGTGTTTTTATTTTACTGCTTGTTTTTATTTGAATTGTTTTTTAGGATTACCATTTTCTGAAAAAGCAAAAAGAGAAAACAGCAATTAATGCGGAAATTATAGAACGACGTTATTTTATTAATGAACAAGTCGATTCTTGAAACTACAACCCTATAAAACAAAACTCTGTCGCTTTGGGCAGGGCGAAGAGGGATAATTTACAGAAAGTGAGCCCTATCAAAACATCTGTTTCACCTGGGCAGGGTGAAAGGTTAAAGATGGCAATTAATTTGACTGGTGAATGACCTTCGGAACATCGACAACAACCCATTGGCGGCAAACTCCTCGGTGAATCACAAAGTCTGGAACCTTCCTTGATTTGTCTTCAGAAATAACTTTGATTTCTGGTGGAGCGGGATCATTGGAATCTGTCTCCCACGCAGAATTGTCGTAGGAGAATTCCTCAGTTGCATTTTGCATAGCATTTGTGCTCTCAGCTGTATTTCCCCATCCAGTAAGCTGGATATCTTCGAGCCTGATACAAGAGCTTTCGGGAGCGGTGTACTTGACCATATAGTCGAATTTTCCACTCGGTTGTCCCAAAGTGTCCCAAACTTCTTTGGAACTGGAGGGGTCATCCCTCTCGATGACGTTGACCTCGGGAAAAGCATAGTTGGTGAATTCAAGTCCTTCAAACGTTGCAAATTCATCGTCATGTTGTGTAGTTTCTGAATGACCTGAGTGTTGATCCCATGACATGGTGGGGACACAAGTATTTTGTTCCATGACGGTCAGCTGATTTTCGTTGTTCGGCTGACTCTCTTGCCCCAAGTTTCCTGGGTAAGGCTGCGACATTGGCACACCATCCATTGGGCCATAGTAATTGTGGTCAAAGTTGTCTTTCATCAGAGTGTCTTCCTCTAATGAATTTGGCGGAGCACAGCATCCTTCCGGATCACAATCTCCATATATCATTTCGACGTCTGGCCTTGGTATAAATCTCAGACTCTGTGCGGGATAGCAAAATGGTATAGGCATCTCTCCCATTCTTCATCTGTGTCAGAGGGATCTTCCTCATTGATAGCATGTACTGCCTGAGACACTGGGTGAAGGAAACCTCCACTGTGGAAGAATTTTTGAAGGGGATGAAGACTTTCATCGTTGGCAGCTATCCGGGTACAGGTTACGGAAAAACCAAGACCCTTCTTTGTTTTATTGTCAATAGGAATGACAAGCTGTCCCCATCTGGTTGTGTCGGTACTCTCGACCGCTTTGATAGCATCTTTGTATGAGGAAATCGAGGTTCCTCCTCTTGATTGATTATCCTTGCTCACCGACAGTGCTTGGAACTGAGTTCCAATAACCTCCTCGGGTTCTATACCAGTAGACGACGATAAGTTACTCACGCGCAAGGCCTGTTCTCCACAGACTGTGACAAGTTGATCGTTCTGAACAAACTTTAGCTTTTGGTGGAGGGTCGAAGTGACCGCTCCAGCCTGATGTATCCAAGGTCTTCCTAATAAATAACTGTATATTGCCCGGATGTCCATAACCTGGAAAGTGACTTGGAAAGTGTGAGGACCGATAGTTATGGGAAGATCAACTTCGCCGATAACTATTTTTCTGGATCCGTCGAACGCTTTGACGACGACCTCGCTGATTCTCATCGGAGGGCCTTTGAATGATAATTGCATCAAAGTGGACTTCGGCATAACATTCAGGGCTGACCCTGTGTCTACCAGTACGCTGGCTAAAGCATCATCCTGACAGTTAACTGTAATGTTGAGCGCCATGTTATGACGGCGACCCTCTTCGGGTAATTCCTCATCACTAAATCCCAAGTTATTGCAGGAAGTAATGTTAGAGACAATGCTATCGAACTGTCTGATTGTTACATCCTGTTCCACAAAGGCTTGCTCCAAGACTTTCTGTAGAGCCTCCCTATGCGCTTCTGAACTGAGTAACAGTGATAACATAGAGATCTTTGAAGGAGTTTGTAACAGTTGATCGACAATGTTGTATTCACTCCTTTGGATGAGCTTCAGCATCTCATCATTATTTTTCGAAAGGTCGGGATTACTGGATTGACCAACTGGTGGATCAGGAGTTTCCGTCTGAAGTTCCTTTTCCTTGTTAGGTTCTCCAACTCCTCGGTTAAAGATTCTACTGCTCCGTGTTACACGACTGATGTCTGCAATATTCACGACGGAGGGTAATGGAATTTCCTTTCCATTTTCAACTGTCGTTGCACCGTATTTGTAAGGAATAGCCTTAGTTGATTCATACGGTGTTGGTCCCGGCAGATAGATGACTATGGGAACCTTCTGATTTTTCTGACCATCATAATTAATCTCGATCTGTTCCCGGTTGGGAACTTTAGATTCGTCAAGTAGAGGGATAATGGCAAAAACATCTCTGGTCCTGTGATGACCAGAGATCATGACAACATCCTCAACTTGCTCGGTAATGTAGTTCGGCGTCCAGTTGATGGGTCCGGGACCTGGATATAGACGAATTTCTCCACGATCCACCTGACCCTGAAGAGCTGCTCTCACAAGGTAACACCCTTGGTTACTTTCCGAACAGACGCTACAACGGTCATAATTGTGTGGTGGCACCTGGCCATGCCCACTTTGAATACAATGTAACCTCACTAGGTTAGCTTCCACTGATCAGACATCCTGACTCTGACGCCGAGTGGGGTTTCTGTTATCGATACTAATTTGCTGAGTATCTTCACCCATATAAATTTGCATCCACCAGTGATTTAATAAGTGCTGAAGTGCCTCTTGGACAAGGGTACAACCTCGATTGTTTTCGCAACCTGCCTTACAACTTTGATAGTCATGTGATGTTAAGAATCTGAGTCGGACCTGCTCAGCATGTAACTCTACCAGGTTGGTATTCATTACGCGAATATCGAAGATCTGAACCATGTTGATTTGATAGGAGTTCCTACCATGGTAGTCTTGGATCCATCCAAGATCCATCTGACGCTGGAGGGCCTCCTATATGAAAGAGCATCCCTGTTTATTTACCGAGCAAATCAGACAGGAACTGTAATCGTGCCGCGGCAGATTATGATACTGGCTTTGCCTTGAGTGCATCGCCACCAAGTTGACATTCATTGCACGGATATCGTGGTTCTGAATGACGTTAGAATTCGTGTAAACCATGTTAACTCCACGAACTCGGTGCTCTTGGATCCATCCGAGATCCATCTGTTCCTGTAGAGCTGCTTGCACCATAAAACATCCCTGATTATCTTTAGAGCAGACATCACACTGGTGATAATTATGAGGTGGCACATGGCCATATCCACTCTGTCTACAATGCATCTTGACCAGATTGGTTTTCAACAAGAGTACATCGTGAATTTGATAGACATCGTTAGTCTCTCCTTCTATCAAATTGACTGCAACCTTCTCGTATTGAGGCAGCGGATTTGTGAGAACATTAGGATTCGTATCCTTGAAGGATAAGACCCCGCTCCTAACAAGTTTTTGCACGTCGGACTTGAAATTGAGACAAGTCTCTATGTTATGCCCTGGACCTCCTTGATGATAAGGGCAAGTTTGATCCACCTTAAACTAAAAAGGCGGATTTTCCAGTACTGTAAGAGGAGATTTAGTCTGAATGTGCCCCTTAGCCAGTAGTAACGGAAATAGTTCTGCGTATAACATGGGTATGGGATCAAACCCTAATGGTCGTGTTGTACGGTTGTTGTTGTATGAAGGATGAGCCTGCTGAAGAGGATGTTGTGTCCTTTGTTGATCAGGTTGGCTCTGCGCAACCTGAGGTTGATACGTAGAAATAGACACAGGGTTGATAGCAGGAGTCACAGCTGCTACCGGTTGATAATGTCGCCTTTGCTTTCTGAGAGAGATATTCCCAATATCTTGCTCTTTTTTCTTAGGGAGAGCACTACCATATTTTTTAGTACCGCTCGTCGATCCAGTGCCTTTTACCAAACGTCCTTCTCGGACGGCTTCCTCAAGACGTACACCCATGCCAACCATTTCGGTGAAATCACTGGGCGCACTGGCAACCATTCGGTCATAGTAAAATGAGCTTAAGGTCTTTAAGAAGATCTTTGCCATCTCTTTCTCCTCCAGAGGTGGACAAATTTGAGCGGCGATTTCACGCCACCTTTGAGCATACTCCTTAAAGGTTTCCTTGTCCTTTTGCGACATCGATCTGAGTTGATCTCTGTCTGGTGCCATGTCCAAATTGTATTTGTATTGTTGGACGAAGGCAGTGCCAAGATCTCTGAATGTGCTGATCGTGGCACGGTTTAAACCCATGTACCATTTGAGTGCGGCACCGGTTAAACTATCCTGAAAGTAGTGAATCAGTAGGTCCTGATTTTCCGTCTAAGCTGACATCCGCCGGGCGTAGATCACCAGATGGCTTTGAGGGCAAGAGTTACCCTTGTACTTTTCAAAGTCGGGCACTTGAAATTTGTGCGGGACTTTCATATTTGGGACCAAGCAGAGATCTGCGGCGTCTTTTCCAAATAGATCCTGGCCGCGAATGGCTTGCAGTTCCTTCTGCATTTCCAAGAACTGCTCCTGGAATTCCTCCATTCTGTCAAACATAGTTTCCTTCTTACCAGAAGGTGTCTGTGGAATCTGTCCTCCCGGGACAGTGTGCACCACAGGGGGTGGTACCGTGACTACGGTAGTGAGTCTTGGCATCTCCCGAAGTTTGTAACCTTCAGGAGTCTTCAGTATGCCCCTGGCATCTTCGCTTTCCCGAAGTTTGTAACCTTCAGGCCCAGCGGCTTCTGTTGTGACTCCCTGATCTTTCGGGATATAGTTAACAGGCATGCCCCAAGGACGATCTTTTGGTATTTGATACCTAGGATCATACTTCTCCACTATGGGCGTTGAGGTGATCTCTGAGATCACAGTTCTTTGTAGCTGAGCTTCTGCCATGGCTTGCATGTCGTTACGAAGCTTTCTCATATCCTTTCTCAGAGCGTCGATCTCTTCTTTCAACTCTCTGTTTTCTTCCTCAAGATCATCCATCTTTTTCTGACGATTGGCCCGAGTATTATACGAATGAGACAGTTTGACTCTAGAACCGAGACACAAACGTGAGATTCGTAGGTAAGAAGAATACGCGATGTGAGAATGATGAATGCAATGATTATATTAATTGTTTAAGGTTTAATCAAAATAAACTTCGACAATTAGATTGCAAATATCAAACGGTGGGGAAACCCCTTTTTATTGAATTCAAAGGATTACAGAAATGAAAATACAGTAGATTACAAGGTGCAGAAACAGAAACCTAAACTAATGGGTCCTGAGTCCTCTCTGGAGAGAAATCGGGTGCTGATTCTGGTATCTTCCTTTTCTTTGACCGGGGCTCTTGGGCCGTTGTCGGGTTGTCATTCCTTTGCCAGGTGAAAGGAGCGAGCAAATTCCTTTGGCCATCTTGATTCTCTACAACATGTTGCTCCAAAATTTCAATCAGAGCATCTTTCTCTTTTAGTAATTATTGTATTTTGATGCACTCCACATTGAGGGTGCGGTACTTGTTCTTCCAAGACCTTCTCTCCTTTTGAACTTTGTTGAGAGTAACCTGAAGCTTTTCAGTTTCCGTCATGAAGTACATGACAGATTCCCTCGGCGGAAGAATTCCGTAACGAGGATAAGGCATCTTTAGCTTGAGAGCTCTAGTTTGTACCCAATGGAGGTAAGGCTCCACCGAGACACAGTCTGGTTTTCCCAGAGACTCTCGTCCTTTCTTATTAACATGCTTCCAAGCGTGCACTATTTCCATCTTTAGTGCTCTGTCATTTTCTCCTTCCTTGAAGAAAAGACCTTCCAGATGAACACCCCGTGGGACGTGTCTCATCGGGTATCCAAATTGACGACGAACCAATACCGGATGGTAGTTGATTCCTCCTTTAGTTCCTATGAGGGGTACGTTGGGGAAGTTTCCACAACGGTCAATGATCCTGATTCCATCATAGATCCTATTACACCAATCTATATCAGAGTTGGTAAGGGACATGATCTTCTGCGACCAACGTAAGGCACTCTTACAATCCCAAAAAGCAGCAGACTTGGGCAAGTGAGAGATAAACCATTTGTAAAGCAGAGGTACACAGCATGTGATCTCCCCTCCGCTGTACAAATTTCCCAAGTGTACAGAATGATACACATCTGCGAGCAAAGACGGCACAGGGTTTCCAATGAGAAAAACCTTAATGGAGTTAATATCGACGAAGTTATTGATGTTGGGAAACAAAAATAACCCGTAGGTGAGCAAGACAAAGATGCTTTCAAAAGCAGTCACGTTTCCTATACTGGCAAAATACAGGGCCTTCTTTGTCAAGAACTAGGCTGGCAAACCTTGGATGCCACCCTTGGCGGTCATGTGAGTCCTGACCTCAGACTCGTCCAAATGAATTGCTCTTGCAATGGTCTGATTCTTTGGAATTTCTTCCAGTCCAGAAAATAGAGCTCGATCAGTAATGTGTAGATCAATCAGATGAGAATACTCCTCCAGCGTTGGTGCGAGCTGGTAATCCGGGAATGTGAAACAGTGATAAACCGGATCATAAAACTGAATGAGCGCATCCATGATTCCCTCAATCACATGGACTCTTAACAGTGGTAGCAAACCTCCGTGCTTGGCTCTGAAAGCCTCTTGGTTTGCGATCATCCTCACTAACCTTCTCAAATCCTCTAGCTTTGGAACCTTGAAGGTGTACCTATGGGTTCTCCTTCTACCGAAATCCATTAGTGCAATCCTTTTCACTGATATTTGCAATCACAGTCTCAGTTTAATTTGAAAAACTGAGAGACTAGAAGAGAAATTTTTTTGAATGTTTTTAATGTTTTTTAAATGAATGCATGAATGCAGCACACAAAAACATAGGAAAAACATGGGGTCAAAGGGTCGTTGTCATGAAGTCAAGGCTCTACCCATCCCCAAAGGTTTATACTAAGGTGATTTTTGTACCTGTACTCATTATCATCAGCTCATCCCAGGAAAGCAAAACAACAAGCGGATCGCCAGCGAGTTGTAGAGCAATCTTTGAGTAAGTGTCATTCACCGAGAATAGATCACCAGCCTCAAATGAGGGTAGTATCGCGTAACAACTATTTCCGATAGTTTCCGCACTACAAAAGGGTTTGGCTCCTCAGCTTCTCAGACATCACAATCGGCCCATTGTCTAGGTGAGAGAATGGGTTGCATTGGTCAGCCTCCACTGAGGTTGATGGTCGACCTCGTCGCCATCACTTATCTTAAGTGTATACTCGATCTTTCCACATGCGGCATCACACGCATTCCCATTAGCAGAAAAATAAACACATATAGCAATTAGGAAAAGCAGTAAATATATTTGTCCTAATCATCCTAGACTTTTAAAAGCTAAGAATCTTAAGTTCCTGACAGAAAATGGTTTCCCGGCGGAGTCACCAATCTGTGATTTCATTCTAAATTAACGGCGTTTTGACCTAAGATCCTAGTGACGTCAAGGTTTCCACCTAGGGGACAAAAAAGAACAAGATCCCTAAAGAGACCTGCGCACTCCCCAGCAGAGTCGCCATTTTTCTGTAGCGAGTGATTTTTGGATGTGGTTGCGAAGCACGATCGCTCTAGTACTACAGTTCGATTCATTTTTTATCCTATTAAAGCTGATGAAGGAAGGGAAATAGATGTCTCCCATTAACCCTGCTTGCATGCTGAGATTAAACAGTCAAAACTGTTGGTTTACAGATGCTACAAAGATTCGGGGTTTGTCCTAGGTTATTTTGTTGACGAGGGGTGCTTTAGGCTATTGGTTGAGATGTTAGGATGGATATATATGAAAGTATGGGATTTTGGGTTTTTGTTTAGTGTGCTCGCTAAGATTTTTCTTTCAATCTTATGCCTACGTATTCCCATTTACCGAAACAGGGAAATCAGAGCGTTCGTAGTTCATCCTATTCTATTGGAGGAAATGGGTGTTTTGGTGTCTTGTTCAAAGCCCAAGACGTGAAGCGAAAGGTGGTTTGTATCTTGTTCTAGGCCCAAGATGTGAAGCTGAAAGGTTTATTTGTATCTTGTTTGAAGCCCAAGATGTAAAGCCAAAGGTGTTGACTTTAGAGAGAATTTACCATCTCTAAAGAGGGGGTTGTATGTCACAACTGTTTTATAAAGGAGAATTACTTTAACCGGGATATGTGAATCCGGCAATGCCATAAATTCCTTTATAGGGGATTTCCAACCTGAAGGGGAAGACATTAACTCAGTGTAGAGCAATGCTATCTTTCCTTAGAAATTTCTCATGCTAAAAGAGGGACAGTGGCATGGATGTAGATGATCCAGAGGCTTGCCACTTACAGCGATTAGATGAAGGGGAAGGAGTTGTTAATGTTTGTGTACTGTGAACGAGGCACAACTTTGATGCTAAAAGGTTGATTGGATCAACCAGTGGTTTTCTTATACAAAGCCTAAGAGGAGGCTATTATGTGTCTCGTACAAAGCCCGAGAGAGAGGCTAAAAGGTTTTGACTCAACGAGGGAATCTTTTGGTATCTCGTATAAAGCCCGAGATGGAGGCTAATTGACACAACAAGAGAGTTTTTTGTATCTCGTACAAAGCCCGATATGGAGGTGAAAGGGTGATCGACTCAACGAGGGAGTCTCTTATGTGTCTCGTACAAAGCCCGAGAAAGAGGCTAAATGTTATTAACTCCGCTGGGGAGAATCATTGTATAAAGCCCAAGAGGGAGGCTAGTATCACTGGAGAAGGATCATTATACAAAGCCTAAGAGGAGGCTATGGCGATTGTTCAGTTAAGTGACAGGTCCAGTATACTGATTTTTAAAGAGAAAATCAGTTCTTATATGAGCAACACTGTACTAAAGGATTTGATTCGAGGATCCGGGTTATTCCTGTTCTTTAAGAAAATGGGAAATCCGAAGGGTATTGAGACTGTCCTAGTCTACGGGTTTTCTTCCTATTTAACAAAGGGGTCACTTGAGAATGTCTTTGAGACTCAAGGAGATTAGACTGTCCAAGTCTAGAGTGTCATCTTTTGTACTGTGCTTTGAGAAACAGTAGTAGACTCTATGAAAGGACTGTTCTATGCAGATAACTATTTTCTGTTCTTATGCCTCTAGGAGGTCGTCGGGACAATTTGTACGAAGCCCAAGAGGAGGCTGGAAACTTTTAAGAAGCCGACGGGTCCTTGTACGATGCCCAAGAGGAGGCTATCATTCCCAGAGGAAGAGATCATTTATACGAAGCCTAAGAGGAGGTTGTGAATACTTCTAAGAAGCCGTAGGGTCCTTGTACTAAGCCCAAGAGGAGGCACGGTTGCTTTTAGGAAGCCTGTGGGTCCTTGTACGATGCCCAAGAGGAGGTCGATGCTTTTAAGAAGCTCGTGGGTCCCCAAACCCCGAGAAATTCAAGGCAAGCTATTCACAAGGAATAGATCAAGTCAGGAAAGTTCGAGAATTTGGAAGAAATTCAAAGATGCCATTCACGGAGAATACATTCATCTCTGGTGGTAGAGTCTCTTGACAATTCCTAATGAGGACAACCGAAGAGAAGACTGTATTTGGTGATCCTATTGGGGATCTAGTTGTCTATTTCTACGAATAAACGAAACGGCGTCACCTAGTTCTAGACGTAGTGGTTGGGGAAACTCTAAATATCTATACTATTATTACACAGTTGATATGAGTTTATGAAAGAAGACTTACAGTGAAACAGCCCCACAATACAGTTATATGTATATGAAAGTGGTAAATGAAAGCAATAACCACTTACTCGGTTGTAGAGCTTACATGCTGTTTGGTTAGTTGTTCAACAAAGAAAGATTGAAAACAACAGTATATTCAAAATCAAAGGAGAAAGTGCTTTGAAAAAGAAAGATTTGGGGCTTACAGCTCAAGGAGAGGCCCAGGGTTTTATCAGTGAGCGCACTGTTTGAATTTGTACAGAGGGACTTATACAAGTGACTGAGGCCCAAAAAAGGTTTTATGTACAAAGGGATGGGTCTTACACTCTCTCAAGAGGCCCAAAAGGTTTAAAGAAAAAAAGTGGGGCTTATAACACGAGGGTAGGCCCAATTGATTTTTCGTTTAAAAATGGCGATCGCGCCGAGGTTTCCTTTTAACGCAGAGGGACTTATACAATAAGTGAGGCCCAAATGGCTTTGGTTAAAAGGGGATTGGGTCTTACACTCTATTAGAGGCCCATGAGTGTTTGACAATGATTTGTCTAAGTGAAAATCAAAGAAACCCTAATTTTATTCTTTAAAAGTAAATATTTAAAGAAAATCAATGAAAAATACCAAATAGGTTGGAATAAACCACTTGTGATTTTTGTTTAAGGTTTGAAAAATAAGGTATAAATCACAAGAGATATTAAAACTCATTTGGTCTTGATTTTTCAAGATGAATATTCATTTTAAAATGTTTAAAAACAAATAAAAGTGAATTTATTCACAAAAATACTAATTATATTAAATAAATAATATAAATTCAATTTTTTTGTGGAATAAAATATTTCAACATTTTTGTGATTTTTTTCAAAAAGAACCAATCAAAAATAATTAAAATTGAAAGAGTTATTAATTTTCCAATTAATTAATAAACCATGAAAATATTGGAAAAAATGGCAAAATGTGAAAAAACACAAAATGGCATGGGTGGGGTTTGAACCCAAGACCTCAAGGTTACAAGGCGTGCGCCTTACCACTGGGGTGGTGATACATCCATTGTTTGAAACAAAACAACAAATATACAAGGCATGACTTGGTTTTAGGCCTGGCCCAAGGCACGTTTTGGCAAGTTTTGGCTCAGAAACGTGAAGGTCATAACTTTCTCAATTCTTAATGGTTTGAGACAAAATTTATATGCATCTGGACCAGAATTTCATAAGGAATCCAATGGTGGTGGTAGTTTTTTCATATCACACTCCTTCCTCAAAACCCGATAGTGGTTTTGAAAATAACCTATAATTGCATTTTCTATGCTACAACTTGGTACAAGCATGGATTACATGGTGAATTAGCTCAAACACAACATATACAACATGTATGAGATGTTTATGATCAGTGGACTTCAAAGCATTGCATGATTCAAAGATTCCAAGTTGTGAGGCTTACCTCTTTTTTTGAGATTTTGGAGCTTTTGTGCAATTTGTCAAACCTCTTGTTCCAGAAATGATTTGATGCTTTAGACACACTCAAATGATCCCTTAGAAGCTTTTAGGATGATTGGAATTGACTGGTACCTGCAAAAACACAAACAGTCCCTTTCTTGCAAAAGGGGTTAAAAGTGATCAAAATAGCAACTCTCTCAAATGGTGTTCCAGATGAGGGGAACCATTTGGGATAGTTCAAGGATGATATTTGGAGTGTGTTTGAGGTTTTATCTGGTTTGGAAAGTGACTGAATCAAGACATGGCTTGAAAAATGCAAAAAAAGTCTATTTTGAGGTTTTGAGAGGTGACTTTGTGATTTTGTGATTACAGGTCACTTGTGATAGTTTGCACAGCTTAAATATGATATATATGAGGTGTGTGTGTGATTGATTGTGATGGAAAAGCTCTCAAGCTCAAAAACTCAAAGTTGCCTTGCTAAAGAAGGCATTTTTGCCAAGAGAAAGAGGTTTTGAGGAAAGCATCTGTTTGATGGCTTTGGTGTACTCAAACTGATCACAATTGAGCTCTATTTATAGTAGAGCAAGTTTGTTTTGGGATCCACAGTGAATGGCAACTGCAGCAGGTGTTTGTTCAATGTTGGCCAATGGAAATCCAAGTCTCCTCTAGCCATTGACTAGAGGTTAGGGCACAGGGCTGTGGTTCCCTTGGTCTTGGATAAGTCTTGACTGAATTCAGTTGCAAATGGCTCAGTCCATGCCACCTTGATGCTTCCATTGAATGCTCCAATCCAAAATTGGAGTCTTGTCCCTATTTTGGCCATTCTAGGTTCAACATGCTATTTCTTGTTCCAAAGACTTTTGAGGCTTGGCTCAGTGATTGTCCCCTTTAGATTCAATCCTCAGAGGTGTCCAAGTGGATAGGAGCATTTGGATTTGGCTGATTTTGGCAAATCGAGCAAAAATGCAAATTTTGCCTTGCCTTGGCAGATTTCAGCAAGGCAACTTTCCAATGTCATATCTCATGACTCAAATTGAATTTGGTAATGTTCTTGGTCATTTTGGAAAGCCCTTACATGATACAACAACTGTTTGAACATATTTGGTTTTGATCTCTTTTGAATCCAAGTGAAAAATCCCCCTACATTTGGCAAAAAGTAGGGTAAAATCTGACTTAGTGAAATTTTCACTAAGTGTTGGAACAAAGTGACTTTTCTTGATTTTGATTACTCCATAACTCAAAATCCAAGAGGAGTTGGAATTAGGTCTAGTTGAAGTTTTTGTAGAGGGCAATGAGATCTATAAATCAAGCCTTGGATGGGAGAAAATGGCTTTGTGGTTTAGGAGTTATGATCCTCCAAAGTTAGTACCCTAGCCACTTTATTTTTAACTTAGAAAATTTTCTAAGTTTTTTATGGTTACCCCTTTTACAAGTTATCCAACTTTTCTTGATTTTTCTTGATGAATGATGATTCAAATCATACATTAACATCATTTTAGGGTTAAAATCCATTTTGGTGAAAAATCTCAAAAAAGTCAAAGTTGACTTTTGTGCACAGTTGACTTTTTATCAGATGAATTCCAAATTGTGCAATTCTTCAGGAAATCATGTCCTTGACCTAAATCAAACTTGATGGACATATTCCATGGGTGTCATAGGGTATATTGATGCATGTCATAGGGCTTGGGAGCATGTCCTGGTCAAAAGTCAAAGTTACAGTTGACTTTTTCCTTAAAACCCTAACTGTGGTGCAGATGAAATTGAGACTTGTTGCTCAAGCTTCTTGGATTAATCCATTGTTCCAAATGGATCAATATAGTTCATTAGAGACCCTCAAACCCTCTCTTGAGGTCTTGGCTCATGATTTGCCCTAAAAGTCAACTTAGGGGTGAATTAGGTCAAGAAACCCTAATTCCTGATTTTTTATGAATGCATCCCCTGAGGCAAAATTGACTTGATGATTGGGTCCATGAGGTTCCATGGAGTATATTAGGTTATGTTTTGGATCATTGGCTTATGCCCAGATGAAAAATTTCCATCTGGAGGCCCTGGTCGACCAAAACCTAATTTGGTGACACTGTCGATCTTGAGACTTAATCCACCTAGAAGGGAGCAGCCTTGTGCTTAATCCTTGAAGTGGGAGTCCTTTTGATCCATTGGGGATGTTTGAGAGGTTAGACAAGTTGAAGATCATGTCATTCCTTGATTGATCCCTTGTCTAAGCACTCAGAGAGGGCTTGAAACCCTAATTTTTGATTATAGTGGATGCTCACCCATCTTTGGGGAGACTGATGAAGTATGATGGCCCATCCATATTGTGATGATGATTTTCACAATGATGGGAAATCTTAGTGGTCAAAATTTGGGGTATGACACTGCTGCAGCCACCATTCACAATTACTTTGCAAACAAACTTGCTCTACTAAAAATAGAGCTCATTTGTGCTCAGTTTGAGTACACCAAAGCACTACAACACTTGCTTTCCTCAAAATCCCTTTCTCTAGGCCAAAATGCATTCTTTTGCAAGGTAACTCTGAGTTTTTGAGTTAGAGAGCATTTCCATCACAGCTCATGATATAAACACATCCAATATGTCATATCTAAGCTGTCCAAACTCTCATGTGTGACCTGTAACACCAAAATCTCAAAGTCCCCTCTCAAAACCTCAAAATTGGACTTTTTTTGCATTTTTCAAGCCATGTCTTGATTCAGTCACTTTCAAAACCAGATAAGACCTCAAACACACTCCAAATATCATCCTTGAACTGTCCCAAATGGTTCCCCACATCTGGAACACCATTTGAGAGAGTTGCCATATTGGCCACTTTTGCCCCTTTTGCAAGAAAGAGCTCAAACTTGTTCTTGAGGATTCCAGTTGGTTCCAACCATTCTAAAAGCTTCTAAGGGATCATTTGAGGGTGTCCAAAGCATCAAACTGTTTCTGGCACAAGGAACTTGGCAGATAGCCCAAAAGCTCCTAAAGAGGTAAGCATCACAACTTGAACTCTTTGAAATATGCATTGTTTTGAATTCCACTGATCATGCACACCTCATACATGTTATATATGTTATGTTTGAACCAATTCATCATATAATTCATGCCTGTAACAAGAGGTAGCATAGAAAATGCAATTATAGGCCTATTTCAAGAACACTATCGGGTTTTGAAATAGGAGCCTCATCTGAAAAAACCACCACCACCATTGGATTCCTTGTGAAATTCTAGGCAGGATAGATCTAAATTTTGTCCCAATCCATGGAGAAATGAGAAAGTTACAAGCTTCACGTTTTTGGCCAAAATCTTGCCTTGCCTTGCCTTGGCCAGGCCAAAAACAAACCATGCCTCATATATTCATGGGGTGGTTTTGATACACGGATGTATCACCACCCCAGTGGTAGAAGGCGCGCACTGCACCCTAGAGGTCTGGGGTTCGAATCCCCCTCGCCCCAGATCCTCTTTTTTATCATTTTTTCCACTTTTTGTTATTTTTCATGTTATTTTTAAATGAATTGGAAAATTAATAACTCTCTCAATTTTAATTATTTTTTATTGGTTCTTTTTCCAAAAAAATCACAAAAATGTTGAAATGTCTTATTCCACAAAAAAATCAGATTTATATTATTTATTTAATATAGTTGGTATTTTTGTAAATAAATTCATTTTTATTGTTTTTAAACCTTTTAAAAAATGAATATTCATCTTGAAAATCAAGATCAAATGAGCCCTAAATCATCTTGGGATTAAAACCTCATTTTTCAAACCTTAACCAAAAATCACAAGTAGTTTATTTATACTTATTTGGTATTTTTGTCATTTTATTCATTTTTTAAAATGATTACTTTTAAAAGAAAATGAAATTAGGGTTTCTTTGATTTTCACCCTAACAAATCTTTTTTTTCAAACAATTTGGGCCTCTAATAGAGTGTAAGACCCAACCCCTTTTGAAAACCAAAATAGTTTGGGCCTCAGTCATTGTATAAGACCCCCCTGTGTTTTCAAAAACCTCAGTGCGATCGCCGTTTTCAAACAAACTAATTGGGCCTTCTCCTGAAGTTATAAGCCTCATTCTTTTTCTTAAAATTGTTTTGGGCCTCTAATAGAGTGTAAGACCCAATCCCTGTTTAACCAAAACCTTTTTGGGCCTCAGTCATTGTATAAGACCCACTGTGTTTTCAAAAACCTCGGCGCGGTCGCCATTTTCAAACAAATCATCTGGGCCTCTCCTTGAGTTGTAAGCCCCATCTCTTGTACAAAAATAAGTTTTTGGGCCTCTTGATAAGAGTGTAAGTCCCATACCTTGTAAATAAACAATTTTGGGCCTCACATATTGTATAAGTCCCTCTGTACATTTTCAAAAGTTCGGCGCGATCGTCGCCCTTTTTTAATCGACTGGGCCTACCCTCGTGTTGTAAGTCCCATTAATTTTCTTTAAATAATCTTTGGGCCTCTAATAGAGTATAAGACCTAACCCCTTTTGTAAATAAACAACTTTGGGCCTCAGTCGTTGTAGAAGTCCCTCTGCGGTCTTCAAAACAACGGTGCGATCACTGTAAAACTTGGGCCTCTCCTTGAGTTGTAATCCCCAAAAATCTTTTCAAAGAACTTTCTCCTTTTATTTTGAATTCAAATATATTATTGTCACCAAAACTTTCTTTAATTTCTTTGTTGAACAACTAACGAAACAACATGGAAGCTCTACAATGGGTAAGTGCTTATCCGCTTTCATTTACTGCTTTTCATGTAAATAACTGTATTGTGGGAAGCTGCGCACTGTTAGTCTTCTTTCATACCCCTTTTAAATACTCGTCATATATCAACTGCATATATACTAGTATAGTTATTTAGAGTTTTCCCCGGCAACTAGGTCTAGAACTAGGTAGAGCCCGTTGGTCACTCTTAAATACAAACAAGACTAGATCCCCCATAGGATTCCAGATACAGTATTCCCTTCTCTTGGGGTTAAACAATATAGAACAAAGAGAAAGGCAGTATTCTTCGTGAACCTTTTCTCAGACTGTCACCCCTAGAAATTGTCCAAGAAATTCTACTCCCCAGAGTTGATCTATTCTCGGTGAATAGCATCTCTTGAGTTTCTTCAAACTACGAACTTTCACTAAATGATCTATTCTCGGTGAATAGCATTTCTTGAACTTTTCTTGGTTTGGTCCCACAGGCTTCCTAAAAGCATCCCCGCCTCCTCTTGGGCTTTGTACAAGGACCCTCTGGCTTCTTAGAAGTTCTCATGCCTTCTCTTGGGCTTAATCCAAGGACCCTGAAGACCTCTTAAAGGTATAGGACAGAACTTAGTCATCCTTCGTTAGAGTTGTCTTTCTAAAATGGGGTCAAAACCCTCAGACTAATTTTAGGGTTGATACTCATCCCTTAAAAGAGTCGGCCTCCTCTTGGGCATCATACAAAAGATAAAACTCTTCCAATAGACTTGGACAGTCTAAATACCCTTGAGTCTCAAAGACATTCTCAAGTTCCCTACCAAACATAGGAGAAACCCCGGATTCAGGATTAATCTCCAGCAAGAGTTAAAACTTGTGCGTTCTGAAACCCTATCTCTCTCCTAAATTCCCCAACCAGGGTCAGTGTATCACTAGTATAACACTATCTCAAATCAGAACCTCAAGGTTTCTGATCTATCAACTCTTCTGCATTCCCCTGCAAGAGTCGATTCCCCATATAAACCTGCCTCGGGATCTCAAGAATCCCCTGCAAAAGTTTAGCCTCCTCTTAGGCTTCACATAATGATCCTTCCTCCGGAAAGTCAGCCTCCTCTTGGGCTTTGTACATTGATTCTCCCCAGCGGAGCAAACCTTTTTCAGACTCTCTTGTTGAGTCAATTACTTTACCGACTCTCTTGTTGAGTCAATTACCTTTTCAGACTCTCTTGTTGAGTCAATCACTCATACAAACTCTCTTGTTGAGTCAATCACCTTTCAGTACTCTCTTGTTGAGTTAACCCCTTTAGCCTTTATCTCGGGCTTTGTACGAGACAAATAAAAAACACCCTCTTGTTGGGTCAATAGCCTCCTCTTAGGCTTTGTATAATGATTCCCCCTAGCAAAGTTAGCCTACTCTTAGGCTTTCTCCAGCTTGTTCAGCCACAATCCTGGGCTTTGTACAGGACAGATAAAAGCACCTCTTGTTGAGTCAAACCCTTTTAGCCTCTATCTTGGGCTTTGTACGAGATATAAACCTTCATAAGTTTGGGACGAGCATTTTCCCCAGCAAGGTCAATTCCTCCGAGCCTTCATTAGACTTTGAGGACTGAACTCCCAAGCCTAGTCAAACTCTTTTCTGCCTCCATCTTGGGCTTTGTACAAGATAGATAATACTCTCCAGCAGAGTCAAATCCATTTAGCCTCCGTCTTGGGCTTTGTACAAGACACCTAAAATATCCTCAGTCGAGTCGATTAAATTTCTCATTTCAGCCTGTATCTTGGGCTTTGTACAAGACACAGACAAAACTCCCCGGCGGAGTCAAAAATCCCTTTTAGCCTCAATCTTGGGCTTTGTACAAGACATAAAGAACATTTTCCCCGGAAAAGTCAACGTTTAGCCTCATCTTAGGCTTTGTATAAGGATATCCACAAAGAGTCAGTCTCTTTTTTGCCTCAATCTTGGGCTTTGTACAAGACACCAATATATACACTCTCTTGTTGAGTCGGTCTCATCCAGACTTTGGATAAGGACCTCCCCAGTGGAGTAAATCAACCTCTTAGCTTCAATCTTGGGCTTTGAACAAGACACAAAAAAAAAAACTTTTAGCTTCAATCTTGGGCTTTGAACAAGACACAAATGCTCAACCTTTTAGCTTCAATCTTGGGCTTTGAACAAGACACCAAAACATCTTTTTCCTCCCTCAGAATAGGAGGAACTACGATTGCTCTGATTTCCCTGTTTCGTTTAAACGGGAATACGTAGGCATAAGATTGTGAAATCTTAGCGAGCATACTAATCAAAAACTCTAGGTCTAGTACCTTCACATATCAATCAAAAACTTAGGTCTAGCACCTTATCAAAAACATCGGGAACACCCGAACATCAACAAAAACTCACTCACTCACTCATACTTCCCAAGAAACTTTCCCAACCCATTACCAGATAAACACCATCAATTACAAAGTAGTACCTAAAGCTAATATCATGTGGATAACCACATATAGGATGGATAATTGACAACTACCCATTGTATAACTTGACCCTGACTCCCCGAATCTCTTTTAAGCATTTGTTCGGTTAAACATTCGCGTGCAAGGTTAGTTTTAGATAGCTTCCCTTTCCCTTCAAGCTTCATGGGATAAATAAGAAATCAGAAAGTAGCACCCCTTTCTCCGCGAGGAGGAAAACCCAACTTCAGCGATAAGGTGGTCGCGTCACCGACAAAAATCGCTCACTACTGTAAAATGGCGACTCTGCTGGTGACTCATTTTGTTTTTTAGGGACTAAGTTATAGCTCTTAAGAGGTCTAGGATGTTAGATTTAGGATAAATATATATACTGCTTTTCTTATTTGATATCCGTGTTTATTTTTCTGCTAATGGGACTGCGGGTGATGCCGCATCTGAAAAGATTGAGTATACACCTAAGATAAGGGATGGCACTATACGGGTAATCTTACAGTGAGTGACTCCCAAATAAGAGATCCCAGTCGACCATCGAATCAGTGGAGATATCCTTTGCGGATTCAATGCCTATACGACTTAGGTTGTTGAAAGTAGATTGTTCGATTGGGTTATCTAAGAAGCTGAGGATTTTAGTAGACTGAAACCATGTTACTATTTTGTAGTGCGGAAGCTATCGGAAATAGTTGTCACGTGATACTACCCTCATTTAGGATTACTCTAAGATACATCAGCTCGCTCGGGTGATTCCGGTCTGCTATTGTTATCCCATGAGGGGTCAATGATTTTGAAGACAGGTACAAAAATCACCAGTATCAACCTTTGGGGATGGGTAGAGCCATGACTTCATGACACCGAACGTTTGACCCTATGTTTTTTCTATGTTTTTGTGTGCTGCATCCATGCATTCATCTAAAAAACATTAAAACAAAGAAATTTTTTTTCTTCTAGTCTCTCTTTTTCAAATTAAACTAAGACAGTGATTACAAATATCAGAGAAAAGAGATTGCGTTATGGATTTCGGTATAAGGAAGACTCACAAGTACACCTTCAAGGTTCCAAAACTAGAGGATTTGAGAAGGTTGGCAAGGATGATCACCAACCCTGATACTTTCAGAGCTAAATACGGAGGACTGCTGTCTCTGTTAAGGGTCCATGTAATTGAAGGAATCCTGTCCATACTCATTCAGTTTTATGATCCGGTCTATCACTGTTCACGCTCCCTTTTCTGGACTGGAAGAAATTCCAAAGGATCAGACCATTGCAAGAGCAATCTATTTGGACGAGTCAAAAGTCAGGACTCACATGACCATTAAGGGTGGAATCCGAGGTTTGCCAGCCTAGTTTTTGATGAAGAAAGCCATGTACTTTGCTAGTATAGGAAACGTGGCCGCTTTTGAAAGCATCTTTGTTTTGCTCACCTACTGGTTATTTCTGTTTCCCAACATTGATAACTTTGTTGATATCAATGCCATTAATGTTTTTCTGATTGGAAACCCTGTACCGACCTTGCTCGCAGATGCTTATCATTCTGTACACTTAAGGAATTTATAGCGGAGGAATGATCACATGATGTGTACCCCTGCTATACAAATGGTTCACTTCCCATTTGCCCAAGTCTGCCGCATTTTGGGATCATAAGAGTACTTTACGTTGGTCGCAGAGAATTATGTCTCTTACCAACTCTTACATAGATTGGTACAATCGTATCTATGACGGGATAAGAATCATTGACCGTTGTGGAAATTTCCCTAATGTACCCCTCATAGGAACTAAAGGAGGAATCAATTATCATCCAGTTTTAGTTCGTCGTCAATTCGGATACCCGATGAGGCATGTCCCGCGTAATGCTCATCTGGAAGGTCTTTTCTTCAAGGAAGGAGAAAATGACAGGGCATTAAAGACAGAAATAGTGCATGCTTGGAAACATGTTCATAGGAAAGGAAGAGAGTCTCTAGGAAAACCAGACTGTGTCTCGGTGGAACCTTATCTCCACTGGGTAACGCTAGAGCTCTCAAGCTGAGGATGCCTTACCCTCGTCACGAAGTTCTTCCGTTAAAGGAACCTGTCCTTTATTTCATGTCTGATACAGAAAAACTTCAGGTTACTCTCAACAAGGTTCAACAGGAGAAGAAATCTTGGAAGAACAAGTACCGTATTCTCAATGTGGAGTGTAAAAAAATACAACAACTGTTGAAAGACAAAGATGCTCTGATTGAGATTTTAGAGCAACATGCTGTAGAGAATCAAGAAGACCAAAGGAACTTGCTTGCTCATTTCACTTGGCAAAGGAATGACAACCCGACAATGGCTCAAGAGCCCCGGTCAAAGAAAAGGAACGTACCAGAACCAGCACCTGAGCCCTCCTCAGAGAGGACTCGGGACCCATAAGTTTAGATTTCCTTTTACAGCACTTTGTAATTACTGTATTTCCATTTCCGCAATCTTTGAATTCAATAAAACAGGGTTTCCCCACTGTTTGATATTTGCAATCCAATTGTTGAAGTTTCTTTTGATTTAAAAAAATAACTAAATATAATCATTGCATATCATTTATCATTCTCGCATAACACATTCTTCTTCTCTACGAATCTCACATTTATATCTCGATTCTAGAGTCAAACTGTCTCATTCGTATAATACTCGGGTCAGTCAACAAAAGAAAATGGATAATCTCGAGGAAGAGAACAGAGAGCTGAGAGAAGAAATCGACGCTCTAAGAAAGGATTTGAGAAAACTTCACAGTGACATGCAAGCTCTGGCAGCAGCTCGGATACAACGGACTGTGATCTCAGAGATCACATCAACGCCTATAGTGGAAAAGATTGATCCTCGGTACAACATGCCTAAAGATCGTCCCTGGGGCATGCCACTCAACTATATCCTGTCATACCTCAAATTTGTCCTACCTTTGTTTAACTTCCATCTGTACCTTTCATCCATTAACCGTTATCCAGAAAATCCAAAAAATATGTTGTCTTCAACTTCATCCCTCTTTTGTTTAACCATTTTTAGTTTTTTTATCCAATAACCATTTCCATATTCATTTCATATCCGAAGCCAATTCTCAAAAAAAATCCATTTGTAATCCCTTTCAAAACTTTTATCCATTCTTCATATCCAAAGTAGCATATCCATGATTAAATAACCACATCCATTATTATCTCATTCAAATCCAATTTTCAATGACCATTTTCTTTTTTTATCCATTTCATTAAAAGTTCAATTATCCGATTATTTGTTCTTCTAACCATATCCACTTTCAATATCCATTTCAAAAAAAATCACTTTTTTTTAGTTATCCATTAATTATCTATTTCCAATAACCATTTATTTCCATTCTAAACCATTTCATTATCCATCATAAAATTCAAAAAATCTACAAAAAAACCAAAAGTCCTACAAAAAGGCCCATGTTTTTTAAAAAAAGCCCATTACCCAAAATACAAAAAAATGAAATAAAAGGAATCTATTTTCATTACACAAGCATGGCACTACATGATCCACACGATGCAACTGCAAAACGCAGGGACTCCACAGCCATTTCACAACGCCACAGCCATCACTTGTGCAAAAAAAATTTGAACGAATACTTTGCAAAACTGTTTCTGCTACTAGGCCTGCCCACGACTCGTACCACCATATGAAAACCAATTGCAAAAACTCAGCAACACAAAACCGCACACTGCAAGTTGTAGCTCCAATACCACGACCGTTCTACAAGAGATGAAATCAAAAAATTGAAAATTCCTTCACAGCACACTGCTTTCCGCAACAACAACAAAACGAGACCCCACACTTTTCCTCCTTCATCGCACATCACGACAAAACCAAAAAAATCGTACAACACAAAAATTAGAATTTCCAGCTCATTGTTTTTCTTTCAATCCCTTCCATTTCTACCCTCATATTCTCCTATAAATGGAACCCTTCCTCATTCTCTTTTGGAGCCCTAGCCGCCACCTTCAATAATCTTCAGCCACCAAATCATAACACACCCTCCGCCTCCGTTTCGTAAACCACCTTCAAATCATACCTTCAACGATCTTCCTCCTCTTTTTGCTCATCACACCCACAAACCCCATACACAAAACTAACATTAGAAGCAGAACCGTTCACCCTTCTTCCTCCATTCGAACCTTCAAACCACACAAACACACCCTTTTATTCAAATCAACCAACAACAGGGAGCCGCCACCCTTCCCCACCTCAAAACCGAACCTCCATTCGCACCACCCTGTTTTCACTTCAATCCCCCATACAATCTTCTAAAACCAAACCTTCAAAAAAAACCCACAGCCAATCCACCATACAGCCGCCCTCAACCACTGTGAGATACCACTTCCTCCGCCATTCCCTCAACTTCCAACCTCTAACCTTCATAATCCTTCTTCACAATCTCTTCAACCCAACACCTCCTTCAACCCAACCAAATCGCACAAACCTTCTTCAACTCACTAAACCCACGAATCCAAAACACAAACTACTCAAATCAAATCCAAAATCACGAAACCAGAACCAGAAAGACAGAGTGAGATGGAGAAAGAGGGATTGAGACAAGAAACCAAAAGCTGATTCGAACACAAACCTGAAGCGTAGGAGGAGAAAATCGAGCGAAACGGAGAAGATTGAAGCAGAGTTTGAGGACGAGAGTGATACAGCGTTTGAGTGGGTTAAGCATTTGTGGATTTTGACGGTGAATGTGGTGTATAGGTATTGAAGTCCAAGTTTGAAATCCTCATTTACCTTAACCGAGTTCTAACTTTGGGATTTTTTGCTCGTGGGCCATGCTTGGGCTTGGTAGCCCATTGTGTTTTCCACACGCTACCCTTCTCTAACGCACCCCCCCCCCCCCCCCCCGTTTGCTCTATTTGGTTTGTTTTTTTGGGGTTTTAATTTACTCTAGGAACTTTCTTCTTCAAGAAAGGTTATTATTAAGTTTTGTAGATGTTTGTGTTTTTTATATTCTTTCAATTTCAATTTTACTCTTTTTTTTTTCTTTGATTTCTTAAGGGCCAATGATATAACATATTCATAGTTTAATTAAGCCGATTAAATTGTGATTTATTTGAGGCCCACCTTTTTTTATTCACTTTTATTTCGATTTATTTTGTATTTAGATTTTTTTTAGTATTTTGGGTCAATGAAAACATATATCGATCGATTTGTCGATTTCTCGACTTAAATCTCGATAAAGGTGAGACCTTTATTATTTTTCATGTCATTTTCAATTTTTATCTTTTTTTGGTTCATTTACATCTAGTTTAGGTCGATGAAAACCAAATATCGATCGATTTATCGATTTCTCGATTAAATCTCGATAAAGGTGAGACCTTTATCCTTCGTAGTCATTTTCTCGATTTTATTTCATTTTTATTGTTGTTCTTATTTATTTTTGGTCGATGAAAACCAAATATCGATCGATTTATCGAATTCTCGATTAAATCTTGATAAAGGTGAGACCATTATGCCTTTATTCATATTTCCGATTTAATTTCTAATTTCTATTTAATTTTCATTTCGTATATTCTTTTATTCAAATTTGGGTCAATGAAAACCAAAAATCCGATTATCAACTTACCGATTAAATCGCGATTAAGACGAGACCGATTTTATGTCACTATTATATCTTGTCTATTTCATATTATATTATTGTTGTAAATATTATCATATTCATTTTCATTTCATTTACTCACTTTAATCGAAAACAATTAACAAATATCGAAACCATAAAACAATTAACTAATGGACTGTTGGTTATGATCATTTGCTCGACGCGCACTCAAGGTTTAGTTTAGGACACTTTGCACACACACGGCTTCCTCTTGGGCTACCTTACAACGAGACCATTTATTTTCGTCAACACTTGTATTTTACTTGTACCCCTCTCCCATTCCGTTGTACGCATTTAATATTGTTTTGATTGTGGTTTGTTTACTAGGAGCACCCCTAGGGACTAGCATAGGCAACCCATTTTCAAACCAAAACCTCGATTCGTCATCGAGACATTTTTCAAGCAACCCATTTTCAAACCAAAACCTCGATTTGTCGTCGAGACATTTTTCAAACAACCCATTTTCAAACCAAAGCCTCGATTCGTCGTCGAGCCATTTTCTAAACAAACCTTTTCAACCAACCTCTCGATTCGTCGTCGAGCCACTTTCAAAATCAACCTCAAGTCTTTTCAATCAAATTCTTTTCATAACAAACAAACCCTTGATCCAACGTCAAGCGGATTTTCATAATCAAAGTTCAAAAATAATTAACAACTATCGTAACTCTTTAAGGTGAAAAATGGGGGTTCAAGTCTTTGATCTCTCTTCGGTTGTTTGGGTGCGAGTTTCCTTACTCGTGTGTAAGCAATTGACGCCTCTTCCTTTAACAATCTAACCATTTTCAAATCAAACCAATCGAATGCATACAATAAACCCTTGATCCAACATCAAGCGGATTTTCTCAATAAACCTCAAAACAACTAATAACTATCATGACTCTTTCAAGGTGATAAATAGGGGGTTCAAGTCTTTGATCTTCCTTCGATTGTTTGGGTGCGAGTTCTCTTACTCGTGTGTGAGCAATCGAGGCCTCTCTTTAAAACAAACCAACCTTCCTTTTCGTGGGCGTACCACGAACTACGACTGCTCTGATTCTTTATTCTCGTCCGAATAAAGATACGTAGGCACAAGATTGCGATGATCTTGGCGAGCTACCTTTTTCTTTTTCCCCCGTTTGTGTCCACACCTTTTCTTTTTTTCACCTTTTCCACACTACCATCTTTTTCCGTCAAACCCCGTAGTCGAACTACGATTGCTCTGATTCCTCATTCTCGTCCGAATGAGCATACGTATGCCCGAGGTCGCGATGACCTTGTCGAGCACCATATCCTTAAACCACCCATTTCCCCTTAGTATCTTTTCCTTTTATCTTTACCTTTCCCGCATTTATTTTAGAGAAGAAAATAGATAAACTTAGCTAACGAGTATCGCGATTCGAATTAAGAGGTTCCCGTTGAGTACAACGGACGTGAGGGGGTGCGCGTACCTTCCCCTCACGTAACCGACTCCCGAACCCAGAATGTGGTTGCGACGACCATGTTCTTACCTTTCCTCTTTAAAGGTTCTCTCGATATTTTCCTTTCCCTCTTTTGGGATAAATAAAGTTCGGTGGCGACTCTGTCGAACCGTTTTCCGCGCCTTTCGCGCGAGGGTCGTATTTTCTCGATGAATTTTTGAGGTGCGACATATCCCAGAAGGATATATTCCGGCAATCACTGAAGATCCGGAAACTACAGCAGGAGTCGCTGGGCCTGAAGGTTACAAACTTCGAGAAAGCGAAGATGCCAGGGGCATGACAACAACTTCTGAAGGTTACAAACTTCAGGAGGCACCGAGAGTCACTGCCGTAATGACTATACCACCACCCGTGGTACACACTGTCTCGGAAGAACAGATTCCCCAGATATCTTCTAGTGGAAACGAAAGTATGGACAACAGAATGAAGGAGTTCCAGGAATAATTCCTGGAGATGCAGAAGGAACTACAAGCCATTCGCGGTCAGGATCTATTCGGAAAGGACGCCGCAGACCTTTGTTTGGTCCCCAATGTGAAAGTTCCGTACAAGTTCAAGGTGCCCGAATTTGAAAAGTACAAGGGTAACTCTTGCCCTCAAAGTCACTTGGTGATGTACGCTCGGAGGATATCAACTCAGACAGAAAACCAACAGCTACTAATCCACTATTTCCAAGACAATTTAGTCGGTGCCGCACTCAAATGGTACATGGGTTTAAACAGCACCAAGATCGTCACTTTCAGAGATCTTGGCGATGCCTTCGTTCAACAATATAAGTATAACCTGGACATGGCACCGGACAGAGATCAACTTAGAGCCATGTCACAGAAGGACAAGGAAACCTTCAAGTAATATGCTCAAAGATGGCGTGAAATTGCCGCCCAGATTTGTCCACCTCTTGAGGAAAAGGAGATGACAAAGATCTTCTTGAAAACCTTGAGCTCATTTTACTACGATAGAATGGTTGCCAGCGCGCCCAGCGACTTTACCGAAATGGTCGGCATGGGAGTTCGTCTTGAAGAAGCAGTTCGAGAAGGACGTTTAGTTAAAGACGCTGGATCATCAAGCAGTACCAAAAGATATGGTAGTACTTTCCCTAAGAAAAAAGAGCAAGATATCGGTAATATCTCCCTCGGAAAGCAAAGGCGACGATACCAACCAGTAGCAGCCGTAACTCCTGCTATTAACCCTGCGCCAGTTCCAACGTATCAACCACAGGTTGCTCAGGGCCAACCGAATCAACAACAATATCAGTAAAGGACACAACAGCCTCTTCAGCAAGCTCGTCCTCCATACAACAACAATCGTACAACGCGAACACCAGGGTTCGACCCTATACGAATGTTGTACGCAAAACTATTTCCATTACTACTGGTCAAGGGGCATGTCCAAACCAGGGCTCCTCTTACAATATCGAAATATCCGCCTTTTTGGTTCAAAACGAATCAGACTTGTCCTTACCATCAAGGAGGACCAGGGCATAACATAGAAAATTGTCTCAGCTTCAAATTCGATGTGCAAAAACTTGTTAAGAGCGGGGTCTTATTCTTCAAGGATACAAATCCAAATGTTCAAATGAACCCGTTGCCTCAACATGAGAAAGCTACAATAAATTTGATAGAGGGAGAATCTAACCACAGTTATCAAATTCATGATGTACTCTTATTAAGGGCCAACCTGGTCAAGATGCATCGCAGACAGAGCGGGTACGGACATGTACCAACTCACGACTATCACTAGTGTGATGTCTGCTCTAAAGATAATCAAGGATGTTCTGTGGTGCAATAAGCTCTATAGGAACAATTGGATCTTGGATGGATCCAAAAGCACCGAATTCATGGGGTCAACATGACTTATACGAATTCCAACATTGTTCAAAACCACGACATCCGTACGATGAATATCAACTTAGTGGCAATGCACTCAAGGCAAAGCCAGTATCATAATCTGCCATGGCACGATTAGGATTCCTGTCTGACTTGCTCGGTAAACAACCAGGGATGCTCTTTTATACAAGAGGCCCTCAAGCGTCAGATGGATCTTGGGTGGATCTAGGACTATCATGATAGTAATCCTTATCAAGTTAACATGATTCAAATCTTCGATATTCGTTTGATGAATACCAGCTTAGTGGAGTTACACGCTACGCAAGTCCAGCTCGATTTTCTGACTTCGCATAATTATCAGAACTGCACAGTATGCCATGAGAGCGACCAAGGATGTGCTCTCGTTCAAATGACTTTGCAACACTGGTTAAACCATTGGTGGCTTCCGATCTATATGAACGAAGATGCACAACAAGTCAGCATGACTAACGGGAACCCTACGAGACATCAAAGTTAGGATGTCCAATCAATGGAAACTAACCTAGTAAGGTTACACTGCATTCAAAGCAGACGTGGTCGGGTGCGACCACACAACTATGAACACTGTAGAGTTTGCTCGGAAGATAATCAAGGATGTTACCTCGTGCGAGCAGCCCTTCAAAGTCAGTTGGACCGTAAAGATATTCAACCGTGTCCAGGTTCTGGGTCAATCCACTTGATGCCCGACTATTTCGCTGATCAGATCAAAGATGTTGTCGTAATCTCTGATTGTGAGAGGACCAAAGATGTTTGTACCATAATCCCTCTGCTTGACGAATCAAGAATTCCTTTGGACAGTAAGAAAGTTGCCAACCAGGAACTGATTGAAATTACTTACAATGTCAGAAAAATCAAAAGGCTCATGTAGTTATTTATCTGCCGGGACCATTACTGTATAAATCAACTAAGGTTATCCCTTAATAATACGGTGCCACAACAATTGAGAATGGAAAGGAAACTCCATTATCCTCCGTCGTGAATATTGAAGACATCAGTCGAGTAACACGGAGCCGTCGGATCTTCAATAGAGAAGTTGGAGAACCCAGAGAAAAGGAACCTCAGACATAAGTTCCTAATCAACCAGTCGGTCCATCCAATGGTCCCAACCTTTCAAAGAACAATGATGAGATGCTGAAGCTCATACAAAGGAGTGAATACAACATTGTTGATCAGCTGTTACAAACTCCTTCAAAAATCTTCGTGTTGTCTCTTTTAATTAGTTCCGAAGCTCACAGAGCAAGCCTTTGTGGAACAGGATGTAACAATACGACAATTCGACAACATCATCGCCAACATCACTTCCTGCAACAATTTAGGGTTTAGTGATGAGGAACTGCCGGAAGAAGGCAAAGGTCATAACATGGCGCTCAATATTATAGTTAATTGCCAGGACGATGCTTTGGCCAGCGTACTGGTAGATACCGGATCGGCTCTCAACGTTATGCCGAAGTCCACTTTAATGCAACTATCATTTAAAGGATCTCCGATGAGAGGCAGTGAGGTCGTCGTCAAAGCATTTGACGGATCTCAAAAAATGGTTATCGGTGAAATCGATATTCCCATAACTATCGGTCCTCACACTTTCCAAGTCACTTTCCAGGTCATGGACATCCAAGCAATATACATCTGTTTGTTGGGAAGACCTTGGATACACGAGGCTAGGGCAGTCACTTCAACACTTCATCAGAAGCTGAAGTTCGTCAAGAATGACCAACTCGTCACAGTCTGTGGAGAACAAGCCTTGATCATGAGTAACTTATCATCGTCCACCTGTGTAGAACCCGAAGAGGTTGTGGGAACTCAGTTCCAGGCACTGTCGGTGAGCAAGGAGAATCAATCAGAAAAAGGAACCTCGATTTCCTCGTACAAAGATGCTCTTGAGGTGATCAAAGGTAACAATGCAAAAGGATGGGGACGGCTTGTCATTCCTACTGATAACAAAAAAAAGAAGGGTCTTAGTTTTTCCTCAACCTGTACCCAGACTGCTACTAATGATGAAAGTTTTCATCCCATTCAGGACTTCTTCCACAGTGGAGGTTTCCTTCACCCAGTGCCTCAAGAAGTACATACCATCAACGAGGGAGATTCCTCTGATACAGATGAAGAGTGGAAGTCCTATCTCAACGAGGACGATTATATGTCTCAGGAAGAAGTGCCTACGACACTCTGTTATCCCACGCAGGGTCCGAGATATATACCAAGGTCAGACGTCAAAATGATGTACGGAGATTATGATCTGGAAGGATGTCGTGCTCCACCAAACTCATTAGAGGAAGACACTCTAAAGAAAGACAACTTTGACCACGACTATTATGGCCCGATGGATGGCCTGCCTATCTGGCAGCCATACCCAGGAGACTCGTAGTAAAAGAATCAGCCGAACAATGAATATCAGCTGAGAATCATTGAAAAGAATACCTACGTCCCCACCATGTCATGGGATCAACACTCAGGACATTCTGAAAATATCCATCACGACGATGAATTTGCAAAGCTTACAGGACTAGAGTTCATCAACTATGTTTTTCCCGAGGTCAACATCATCGAGAGGGATGACCCCTTCAGTTCCAAAGAAGTATGGGACACCTTAGGACAACCGAGTGGCAAATACGACTTTATGGTCAAATAAACTGCTCCTGAAAGCTCTCGTATCAGGCTCGAAGACATCCAGCCAACTAGATGGCGAGATCTGCCTGAGAGTACAAACATTAAGCAAGATATAGCTGAGGAATCCTCCTACGACAACTCTGCCTGGGAGACAGATTCCAACGATCCTGCTCTGCCAGAAATCAGCGTTATTTCTGAGGACAAGTCAAAAAACAAGGTACCAGACTTTGTGATTCACCGAGGAGTTCGTCGCCAATGGGTTGCTGTCAACGTTTCGAAAATTGTTCATAAGTCTAAGTAATGGTCGTCTTTATCTTAACCTTTCCCCCTGCCCAGGTGAAACAGATGTTTTTATAGGGCTCGCTTTCTATAAATGTCCCTCTTCGCTTTGCCCAAGGCGACAGAGCTTTGTTTTATAGGGCTGTAGTTTCAGGAATCGTCAAAATCATAAATAAAATAGCGTCGTTCTGTAATTTCCGCATTTATTGATGTTTTCTCTTTTCGCTTTTTCAGAAAATGGTAATCCTAAAAAACAACAAATAATAAAAACAAGCAGTTTTCCAAAGAAAATACACTGCACACACTCTTGCATTCTCTCTATCTCTTCTAAAAAACAATCACCACGTCATGCTGATTGCTTGTTTTCAAACCCATTGAAACATACGATCCAATGCCTTCTCCCAACTTTGAATTCCCGGTATTTGAGGCTGAAGAAGAAAATGACGAAGAAATTCCAGAAGAGATCTCCCGATTACTCAGACAGGAGGAAAGGTCCATTGAACCTCATAAAGAGTCGTTGGAAACGATCAACTTGGGTTCAGAAAAAGAGAGAAAAGAAGTCAAGGTTGGGGAACTGCTCAGTCCAACTGTCAAAGAAAGTTTGACAAGGCTTCTCAAAGAATTTCTCGATGTGTTCGCTTGGTACTACCAAGATATGCCAGGGTTGGATACTAGCATCGTGGAACATCATCTACCGCTAAGATCAGAATGTCCGCCAGTAAAATAAAGGTTGAGACGGACTCATCCAGACATGGCCATCAAAATCAAAGAGGAAGTACAAAAACAGATTGACGCGAGTTTCCTTGCCACATCAGAATATCCTCAATGGTTAGCCAACATAGTACCAGTTCTAAAAAAGGATGAAAAGGTCCGAATGTGTGTAGATTACAGGGATCTGAACAAAGCCAGTCCAAAGGATGACTTTCCCTTACCACACATTGACATGTTGGTTGACAGCACTGCAAAGTTCAAAGTTTTCTCCTTCATGGATGGATTCTCAGGCTATAATCAGATAAAAATGGCATCGAAAGACATGGAGAAAACTTCGTTCATCACCCCATGGGGCACTTTTTGTTACAAGGTAATGTCGTTCGGTTTGAAGAACGCCGGGGCAACCTATCAAAGGGCCATGACTACTCTGTTTCATGACATGATACACAAAGAAATCGAAGTGTATGTCAATGATATGATTGCCAAATCTAAGACAGAAGAAGAGCACGTGACCCACCTGTCAAAGTTATTCGAGCGGCTGAGAAAGTACAAACTCCGTTTAAATCCCAACAAGTGCATATTCGGTGTCCGTTCAGGGAAACTGCTAGGATTCATCGTCAGCCAGAAAGGAATTAAGGTTGATCCTGACAAGGTCAAGGCCATTCAAGAAATGCCTTCTCCAAAGACTGAAAAACAAGTCAGGGGATTCCTAGGGCGTTTGAATTACATTTCCAGATTTATATTCCTCATGACCGCGACATGTGCGCTGATCTTCAAATTACTCAAAAAGAATCAGGATTGCGTTTGGACAGAAGACTGCCAAACCGCCTTCGACAGTATCAAGGAATACCTATTGAACCCACCTATTCTATCACCTCCAGTGGAAGGAAGACCACTAATCATATACCTAACAGTCTTGGAAGACTCGATGGGTTGTGTACTTGGCCAACAAGACGAAACAAAAAAGAAAAGAGTCTGCCATTTACTATTTAAGCAAGAAATTCACCGAGTGTGAAACTCGGTACACTATGCTTGAGAAAACTTGCTGCGCTTTGGCTTGGGCAGCCAAACGTCTTCGCCAGTATATGATTCGTCACACTACTTGGTTAATCTTCGAAATGGATCTGATCAAGTGCGTCTTTGAAAAACCTGCTCTCACGGGAAGGATTGCCCGTTAGCAGATGTTGCTATCAAAATATGACATAGAATACCACACTCAGAAAGCCGTCAAAGGAAGCATTTTAGCCAATCATTTGGCTCATCAACCGATTGACAATCAGGAATCAGTTGGATTTGACTTCCCAGAAGAAGATGTCATGTATTTGAAAATGAAAGATTGCGATGAACCGCTACCCAGGGAAGGGCCAGAACCAGGTTCCCAATGGGGACTTATTTTTGATGGAGCTGTCAATCATTATGGAAACAGAATTGGGGCAATCATCATAACACCTCAGGGTACCCATATTCCTTTCACTGCCAGACTGACATTCAAGTGTACAAACAACGAGGCCGAATACAAAGCTTGTATCATGGGTCTCGAAGAAGCGATCGACTTAAGGATCAAGAACTTGGATGTATATGGCGACTCAGCCCTGGTTATCAATCAGATCAAAGGAGATTGGAACAGATACCAATCAGGACTGATTCCTTACAAAGACTATGCGAGAAGGTTGTTACCATTCTTCAACAGAATCGAGTTTCATCATATCCCTCGTGAAGAGAATCACATGGCTGATGCATTAGCCACTCTCTCTTCCATGATTAGTGTAGGTAAATGGAATGACATACCTAAGATTGACATACAGCGCCTAGAAAGGCCCGCTTACATCTTCACGATTGAAGTAGTCATAGACAACGAACCTTGGTATCACGATATCAAATGCTTCCTTCAGAAACAAGAGTACCCACTTGGGGCGTCAAGAAAAGATAGAAAGACCCTCAGAAGGCTAGCAGGCAGCTTTTTTCTGAGCAGTGATACACTCTATAAGAGAAACTTTGACATGGTCTTGCTCCGATGCGTGGACAGACCAGAAGTAAACATGTTAATGAAAGAGATTCACGAAGGATCCTTTGGCACTCATGCCAATGGACGCACAACAGGCGAGAAAAATACTGAGAGCAGGACACTACTGGTTAACCATGGAATCCGACTGCTACAAGTACATGAGAAGGTGTCACAAGTGTCAGATATACTCAGACAAAATCCATGTACCGCTAACGCATCTCAAAGTTCTTTCTTCCCCGTGGCCTTTTTCCATATGGGGAATCGACATGATTGGCGTGATTGAACCCAGAGCTTCAAACTGACATCGGTTCATCCTGGTCGCCATTGACTACTTCACCAAATGGGTCGAAGCAGCATCATACCCTAATGTAACCCGATAAGTGGTGGTCCGATTTATCAAAAACAATATCATCTGCCGTTATGGTGTTCCTAGCCAGATCATTACGGATAATGGATCTAACTTGAATAATAAGATGATGAAGGAGTTGTGCACTGAGTTCAAGATCGAACACCGTAACTCATATCCCTACCGACCTCAGATGAACGGAACGGTATAAGCGGTTAACAAGAACATCAAGAAGATCGTTCAAAAGATGGTTGTAACCTACAAAGACTGGAACGAAATGCTACCCTTTGCTCTTCACGGTTATCGCACATCTGTCCGCACTTCAACAGGGGAAACGCCTTTCTCTCTAGTATATGGCATGGAAGCAGTACTTCCCATAGAAGTAGAGATCCCATCAATCCAGGTATTGATGGAAGCTAAGCTAACAGAAGCTGAATGGTATCAAAGTCGATACGACGAACTAAATTTGATCAAAGAAAAGCGAATAACGGCTCTATGCCACGGTCAGTTGTATCAGCAAAGAATAAAGAAGGCGTTCGATAAAAGGGTTCGACCTCACGTCTTCAGAAAATGAGACCTTGTGCTAAAAAAGATACAATCATTTCTCACTGATTTTCGGGGCAAATGGACTCCGAATTATGACGGCCCCTACGTGGTCAAGAAAGCCTTCTCAGTCGGCGCCTTGAGACTCGCAACCATGGACGGAGAAGAATTTGCCTACCCCACAAATGTTGACGTAGTCAAGAAATACTTTGCCTAAATAAAAAAAAAGTCTCGGTGGATTGAAAACCCGAAAGGGCGGTCCAGGCAAAAATTAGAGACATAATCAAAAATCATCCCGATGGGTTGGAAATCTCAAAGTACAATCCAGGCAAAAGTTAGGGATTAATGGCAAGTAACTACGTCTGATCAGTCAACTCCTCAGCAGTCATGCCATCCATCAGAAAAAACTTCAAGTCAAGGTTATCTTCGACAGAAGCTCAGGGTGTCTAGAATTCAATGTTGGTAGAAGAATAGTGGTCGTTATGTTTCAATGTAGCCCTTTTCCCTTAAATTACCATTTTCTAACTTTGTAAATACTCCATGGAATCATGCGCTTGGCTAATTTCCATCCTATCAATAAAATTTGAGCCATAGTGCTTTTGTTTGCTATTCTTATTTGTTTTAGCTTTACAGAACGACATTGTAACATGATTAACGATTCTTGAAATAAAACAAAAAATGAATTTACTTGTCAAATTTTTTCTACTTTTAAAATAAAGAGGGCAATTTCATTTGACTGTTGAACATCGAAAGGACATCGATCGCTTCTCCAGAAGTAATCGAACCTCAAAGTACAGAATCAAAGTACTCCTTCTAAGCCAGTACGCCCGAAGGAAGGATCAACTGTGTCAGAGACCATGTTTCATCTGACACCCCTCGGCAGAGTTCTTATCTCCTAAGCCCGACCAACGATTTTCCCCCACAGGGATCATCTATCCTAAGCAAGGCAGAATTGCTAGCTTGAACGAATGGTACTTCTTCATCCCCCGCAGTGGCCAAGTATTCCATTGTGTTCATCTGCTAGTCTGTATGTCGCGTCCATTTTGTCAGCATATACATACATACATCATGCATTATTGATTTACATTCATATTCATATTGCATCAATATCACTCTAGTCGGTCTTGTCCCCTAGTGATAAAAGTCCTCTCACTCGAGTTGTCAGTTCTTTTCTCGTTAGGAGATATTGAGTCTGAACAACCTCTCCTCCAGTTATTTCTAGATTGGAGTTGGTCCCTTGACCACTTTGATAACTTGAACCTCTGAAAAACAAGAAGACCTTCGACAAACGTCACTCTTCGCCATTGAAGATGATATTTTCGCTTTTCCCAGATTAAGGAAAATCCCCAGAGAAAGCCTCACAACTAAAGATTCTCAGCAACACATTGGTTCTTCTCTCCAGAAAGTCAATGTTAATGAAGTCATCAGCACCTCAAAATTGGATTACATCACATGGCATTTCACCGAGAAGATCTCAAAGAAAAGTATGATGTAGTATTCCCAATCGGAAAGCAGTCTCTCAAGAGACTCATTTTCCCTAATAGAGTCAACAAATGGCGTTTCCAATAGAGAAGTTTGTACACCTCTACAGCTCAGACAAATGGGTTTCCCCAGCAAGTCTGATGAAAAACTTTTCCCATCAAATGGCATCTCCCTAGGAAAATACGCGAGACGTTTGATGAAAACCGCTACAAATAGCGTTCCTTGTCAAGAAAGTTTATTGACAAAAGAAACTGAGACCAGTTCCTTGGTAGGAAACCAGGATCGAGGGGAAGTTTATTTCAGAAACTGAGACCAGTTCCTTGGTAGGAAACCAGGATCAAGGGGAAGTTTATTTCAGAAACTGAGACCAGTTCCTTGGTAGGAAACCAGAATCGAGGGGAAGTTTATTTCAGAAAACCGAGACCAGTTCCTTGGCTGAAGACCAGGATCGAGGGGAAGTTTCTACATTTTCTAAGCATCATTACTTAGCAAAAGAAGATGGATGAGCAAGTTGTCGTTCATAACCACCATCAAAATTTTGGGTATTCGGATATTTAATCCTCTTGCACCCCGAATGCCCGAATACCTTCGCCATTCACACCTTCGGGTCCAAGAAGATTAAATAAGGGCATCTGTCATACCCCAAATTTTGACCACTAAGATTTCCCATCATTGTACAAATCATCATCACAATATGGATGTACCTTTATGCCTCATCAATCACCTCAGGAATTATTAGGCATTCTCTACAATCAAAGATTAGGGTTTTGAGCCCTCTCAGAGCACTTAGACAAAGGATCAATCAAGAAATGACATGATCTTCAACTTGTCTAAACCCTCCAACACACATAAAGGATCAAGAGGACTCCCACCTCAAGAATCAAGCACAAGGTTGCAGCATTCTAAGTGGATTAAGTCTCAAGATCGCCAGTGTCACCAAATTAGGGTTTTGGTCGACCAGGGCCTCCAAATGGAAATTTTCATCTGGGCATGGGCCAATGCTTCAAAGCATAACTCAAGATACTCCAAGGGACCTCATGGACCCAATTATCAAGTCAATTTAGCCTCAGGGGATGCATTTACCAAAATTCAGGAATTAGGGTTTCTTGACCTAATTCACCCCTAAGTTGACTTTTGGGACCAAACATGAGCCAAGACCTCAAGACATGATTTGAGGGTCTCCAATAAACTACATTGATCCATTTGCAATTGATCTAAGAAGCTTGATTCAAAAGTTTCAATTTCATCTGGACCGCAACTAGGGTTTCGCGGGAAAAGTCAACTGTACCTTTGACTTTTGACCAAGACATGCTCCTAAACCTTGGGACATACGTCAATACACCCTATAACATCTGTGGAATCCATCCATTAAGTTTGATTTAGGTCAAGGACTTGATTTCATAGAGGATCGCACAGTTTGGATTTCATTTGCTAGAAAAGTCAACTGTACCAAAAAGTCAAAGTTTGACTTTTTTTATTTTTTGGTCAACCAAGGTCCCTTAACCCTAAAATGATGTTAATGTGTGATTGGAATCATCATTCTTCAAGAAAAACCAAAGAAAATGGATTAACTTGTAAAAGGGGTAACCATAAAAACTTAGAATTTTTCTAAGTTATGGAACAAAGTGGCTAGGGTACCAACTTCCAATGATCATAACTTGAGATCCAAGCAACCATTTTGGATGATCCAAAGATGGATTTGTAGATCTCATGACGTACTTTAAAAGTGTCAACTATAGCTCATTCCAATTCCTCATGGATTTCAAGTTATGGAGGGATCAAAATGGATGAAAACACAAAAGTGACATTTTTCCAACACTTAGTGAAATTTTCACTAAGTCGGAATCTGCCTTATTTTTTCCCAAAAGTAGAGGCAGTTTTCAATGTAATTCAAGTTGGATCAAAACCAAAGTTGGACATCATGATAAAATAGGATATATCAACTTTCCAAAATGTCCAAGAACTCCATCAAATTCCATCTGAGCTAAGAGTTATGATGACTGCAATATGCCTTGATGCAAACTGTCTTGCAAGGCATATTTGTGCATTATGGCTCAATTTGATCAATTTGAGCAACTCCAAGCCTTGTCATCATTTTGGACACATCTGAGGATAAAACAAAGATGGAATGATCTGATCCCCAAGCCTCACAAGTCCATGAATCTACAAGTAGCATGCCAAACCTAAAAAGGCTAAAGTGTGCCAAGAATTCAATTTTGTTTCCAAGCATTTAATGGATGCACCAAGGTGGCATGAACTGAGCCTATTCCAACTGAATGAGTCAAGGATAATCTTTGAACCAAAGAACCATAAGCCTGTGCTCTAACCTCTAGTCAATGGCTAGAGGAGACTTGAGATTCCAAAATGATCTAATTGGCCAAAGGCCTGCTGCAGCCACCATTCACTATTGCTTGCAAAACAAACTTTCTCTACTATAAATAGAGCTCATTTTTGCTCAGTTTAAGTACACCAAAGCACTACAACACTTGCTTTCCTCAAAATCCCTTTCTCTAGGCCAAAATGTCTTCTTTTGCAAGGTAACTTTGAGTTTTTGAGTTAGAGAGCATTTCCATCATAGCTCGTGATCCAAACACATCTAATATGTCATATCTAAGCTGTCCAAACTCTCATATGTGACCTGTAACACCAAAATCTCAAAGCCCCCACTCAAAACCTCAAAATTGGACTTTTTTGCATTTTTCAAGCCATGTCTTGATTCAATCACTTTCAAAACCAGATAAGACCTCAAACACACTCCAAATATCATCCTTGAACTGTCCCAAATGGTTCCCCACATCTGGAACACCATTTGAGAGAGTTGCCATATTGGCCACTTTTGCCCCTTTTGCAAGAAAGAGCTCTAACTTATTCCTGAGGATTCCAGTTGGTTCCAACCATTCTAAAAGCTTTTAACGGATCATTTGAGGGTGTTGAAAGCATCAAACTGTTTCTGGCACAAGGAACTTGGCAGATAGCCCAAAAAGCTCCTAAAGAGGTAAGCATCACAACTTGAACTCTTTGAAATGTGAATTGTTTTGAAGTCCACTGATCATGCACACCTCATACATGTTATATATGTTATGTTTGAACCAATTCATCATATAATTCATGCCTGTAACAAGAGGTAGCATAGAAAATACAATTATAGGCCCATTTCAAGAACACTATCGAGTTTTGAAATAGGAGCCTCATCGGAAAAAACCACCACCACCATTGGATTCCTTGTGAAATTCTAGGCAGGATAGACCTAAATTTTGTCCCAATCCATGAAGAAATGAGAAAGTTACAAGCTTCACGTTTTTGGCCAAAATCTTGCCTTGCCTCGCCTTGGCCAGGCCAAAAACAAAGCATGCCTCATATATTCATGGGGCGGTTTTGATACACGGATGTATCACCACCCCAGTAGTAGAAGGCGCACACTGCACCCTAGAGGTCTGGGGTTCGAATCCCCCTCGCCCCAGATCCTCTTTTTTATCATTTTTTCCACTTTTTGTTATTTTTCATGTTATTTTTAAATGATTTGGAAAATTAATAACTCTCTCAATTTTAATTATTTTTTATTGGTTCTTTTTGCAAAAAATCACAAAAATGTTGAAATATTTTATTCCACAAAAAAAATCAGATTTATATTATTTATTTAATATAGTTGGTATTTTTGTAAATAAGTTTATTTTTATTGTTTTTAAACCTTTTTAAAAATGAATATTCATCTTGAAAATCAAGATCAAATGAGCCCTAAATCATCTTGTGATTAAAACATCATTTTTCAAACCTTAAACAAAAATCACAAGTAGTTTATTTAGATTTATTTGGTATTTTTGTCATTTTATTCATTTTTTAAAGGGATTACTTTTAAAAGAAAATGAAATTAGGGTTTCTTTGATTTTCACCCTAACAAATCTTTTTTTTTCAAACACTTTGGGCCTCTAATAGAGTGTAAGACCCAACCCCTTTTGAAAACCAAAATAGTTTGGGCCTCAATCATTGTATAAGACCCCCCTGTGTTTTCAAAAACCTCGGCGCGATCGTCGTTTTCAAACAAACCAATTGGGCCTTCTCCTGAAGTTGCAAGCCCCATTCTTTTTCTTAAAATCATTTTGGGACTCTAATAGAGTGTAAGACCCAATCCCTATTTAACCAAAACCTTTTTGGGCCTCAGTCATTGTATAAGACCCACTGTGTTTTCAAAAACCTCGGCGCGATCGTCGTTTTCAAACAAATCATCTGGGCCTCTCCTTGAGTTGTAAGCCCCATCTCTTGTGCAAAAATAAGTTTTTGGGCCTCTTGATAAGAGTGTAAGTCCCATCCCTTGTAAATAAACAATTTTGGGTCTCACATATTGTATAAGTCCCTCTGTACATTTTCAAAAGTTTGGCGCGATCGTTGCCCCTTTTTTAATCGACTGGGCCTACCCTCGTGTTGTAAGTCCCATTAGTTTTCTTTAAATAATCTTTGGGCCTCTAATAGAGTATAAGACCCAACCCCTTTTATAAATAAATAACTTTGTGCCTCGGTCGTTGTATAAGTCCCTCTGCGATCTTCAAAACAACGGTGCGATCACTGTAAAACTTGGGCCTCTCCTTGAGCTGTAAGCCCCAACAATCTTTTCAAAGCACTTTCTCCTTTGATTTTGAATTCAAATATATGATTTTCATCAAAACTTTCTTTAATTTCTTTGTTGAACAACTAACGAAACAGCATGGAAGCTCTACAACGGGTAAGTGTTTATCCGCTTTCATTTACTGCTTTTCATGTATATAACTGTATTGTGGGAAGCTGCGCACAGTTAGTCTTCTTTCATACCCCTTTTAAATACTCGTCATATATCAACTGTATATATACTAGTATAGTTATTTAGAGTTTTCCCCGGGAACTAGGTCTAGAACTAGGTAGAGCCCGTTGGTCACTCTTAAATACAAACAAGACTAGATCCCCCATAGGATTCCAGATACAGTCTTTCCTTCTCTTGGTGTTAAACAATATGGCACAAAGAGAAAGGCAGTATTCTTCGTGAACCTTTTCTCAGACTGTCACCCCTAGAAATTGTTCAAGAAATTCTACTCCCCAGAGTTGATCTATTCTCGGTGAATATCATCTCTTGAGTTTCTTCAAACTACGAACTTTCACTAAATGATCTATTCTCGATGAATAGCATTTCTTGAACTTTTCTTGGTTTGGTCCCACAGGCTTCCTAAAAGCATCCCTGCCTCTTTTTGGGCTTTGTACAAGGACCCTCGGGCTTCTTAGAGGTTCTTATGCCTTCTCTTGGGCTTAATCCAAGGACCCTGAAGACCTTTTAAAGGTATAGGACAGAACTTAGTCATCCTTCGTTAGAGCTGTCTTTCTAAAAAGGAGTCAAAACCCTTAGACTAATTTTAGGGTTGATACTCATCCCTTAAAAGAGTCGGCTTCCTCTTGGGCATCATACAAAAGATAAAACTCTTCCAATAGACTTGGACAGTCTAAATACCCTTGAGTCTCAAAGACATTCTCAAGTTCCCTACCAAACATAGGAGAAACCCTGGATTCTGGATTAATCTCCAGCAAGAGTTAAAACTTGTGGGTTCTGAAACCCCGCCTCTCTCCTAAATTCCCTAACCAGGGTCAGTGTATCACTAGTATAACACTATCTCAAATCAGAACCTCAAGGTTTCTGATATATCAACTCTTCAGCATTCCCCTGCAAGAGTCGATTCCCCATTTGGACCTGCCTCGGGATCTCAAGAATCCCCTGCAGAAGTTTAGCCTCCTCTTAGGCTTCGTATAATGATCCTTCCTCCGTGAAGTCAGCCTCCTCTTGGGCTTTATACAATCATTCTCCCCAGCGGAGCAAACCTTTTCAGACTCTCTTGTTGAGTCAATTACTTTTCCGACTCTCTTGTTGAGTAAATTACCTTTTCAGACTCTCTTGTTGAGTCAATTACTTTTCCGACTCTCTTGTTGAGTCAATCACCTTTTCAGACTCTCTTGTTGAGTCAATCACTCCTACAGACTCTCTTATTGAGTCAATCACCTTTCAGTACTCTCTTGTTGAGTTAACCCCTTTAGCCTCTATCTCGGGCTTTGTACGAGACAAATAAAAAACACCCTCTTGTTGGGTCAATAGCCTCCTCTTAGGCTTTGTATAATGATTCCCCCTAGCAAAGTTAGCCTACTCTTAGGCTTTCTCCAGCTTGTTCAGCCACAATCCTGGGCTTTGTACAGGATAGATAAAATCACTCTCTTGTTGAGTCAAACCCTTTTAGCCTCTATCTTGGGCTTTATACGAGATATAAACCTTCATAAGTTTGGGACGAGCATTTTCCCCAGCGAGGTCAATTCCTCCGAGCCTTCATTAGACTGTAAGGAATGAACTCCCAAGCCGAGTCAAACTCTTTTCCGCCTCCATCTTGGGCTTTGTACAAGATAGATAATACTCTCCAGCTGAGTCAAATCCGTTTAGCCTCCGTCTTGGGCTTTATACAAGACACCTAAAATATCCTCAGTCGAGTCGATTAAATTTCCCATTTCAGCCTCTATCTTGGGCTTTGTACGAGACACATACAAAACTCCCCGGTGGAGTCCAAAATCCCTTTTAGCCTCAATCTTGGGATTTGTACAAGACATAAAGAATATTTTCCCCGAAAAAGTCAACGTTTAGCCTCCTCTTAGGCTTTGTATAATGATATCCACAAAGAGTCAGTCTCTTTTTTGCCTCAATCTTGGGCTTTGTACAAGACACCAATATATACACTCTCTTGTTGAGTCGGTCTCATCCAGACTTTGGATAAGGACCTCCCCCGTGGAGTCAATCAACCTCTTAGCTTCAATCTTGGGCTTTGAACAAGACATAAAAAAAACCTTTTAGCTTCAATCTTGGGCTTTGAACAAGACACAAATACTCAACCTTTTAGCTTCAATCTTGGGCTTTGAACAAAACACCAAAACATATTTTTCCTCCCTTAGAATAGGAGGAACTACGATTGCTCTGATTTCCCTATTTCGTTTAAACGGGAATACGTAGGCATAAGATTGTGAAATCTTAGCGAGCATACTAATCAAAAACTCTAGGTCCATTACCTTCACATATCAATCAAAAACTTAGGTCTAACACCTTATCAAAAACATCGGGAACACCTGAACATCAACAAAAACCCACTCACTCGCTCATACTTCCCAAGAAACTTTCCCAACCCATTACCAGATAAACACCATCAATTACAGCGGTACCTAAAGCTAATATCCTGTGGATAACCACATATAGGATGGATAATTGACAACTACCCATTGTATAACCTGACCCCGACTCCCCGAATCTCTTTTAAGCATTTGTTCGATTAAACATCCGCGTACAAGGTTAGTTTTTGATAGCTTCCCTTTCCTTTCCAGCTTCATGGGATAAATAAGAAATCAGAAAGTAGCACCCATTTCTCCGCGAGGAGGAAAACTCAACTTCAGCGATAAGGTGGTCGCGTCACCGACAAAAATCGCTCGCTACTGTAAAATGGCGACTCTGCTGGAGACTCATTTTGTTTTTTAGGGACTAAGTTATAGCTCTTAAGAGGTCCACTTCCAAAACCTCAAAATTGGAATTTTTTGCATTTTTCAAGCCATGTCTTGATTCAGTCACTTTCAAAACTAGATAAAGCCTCGAACACACTCCAAATATCATCCTTGAACTGTCCCAAATAGTTCCCCTCATCTGGAACACCATTTGAGAGAGTTGCCATATTAGTCACTTTTGCCCCTTTTGCAAGAAAGAGCTCAAACTTATTCCTGAGGATTCCAGCTGGTGGTGACCATTCCAAAAGCTTCTAAGGGATCAATTGAGAGTGTCTAAAGCATCAAATTACTTCTGGCATAAGAAACTTGGCAGATAGCACAAAAAGCTCCCAAAGAGTTAAGCATCACAACTTGAACTCTTTGAAATATGCATTGCTTTGAAGTCCACTGATCATAAACATCTCATACATGTTATATATGTTGTGTTTGAACCAATTCATCTTGTAATTCTTGCCTGTAACACGAGGTAGCATAAAAAATGCAATTATAGGCCTATTTCAAAACCACCATTGGTTTTTAAAATGGGGGCCTCATCTGAAAAAACCAAGGGCACCATTGGATTCCTTGTGAAATTCTAGGCAGAATAGACCTAAATTTTGTCCCAATCCATGGAGAAATGAGAAAGTTACAGCCTTTGCGTTTTTGGCCCAAGAACTTGTCTTGCCTTGCCTTGCCCAGGCCTAAAACAAGGCACTCCTTATGTATTCATGGGGTGGTTTTGATACACGGATGTATCAACACCCTAGTGGTAGAAGGCGCGCACTGCAACTTGGAGGTCTGGGGTTCGAATCCCCCTCGCCCCAGACCCTTTTTTACCACTTTTTCCATTTTTTTAATATTTGTCATATTATTTTAAATGATTTGGAAAATTAATTTCTCTCTCAATTTTAATTATTTTTTATTGGTTCTTTTTGCAAAAAATCACAAAAATGTTAAAATATTTTATTCCACGAAAAAATCAAATTTATATTAGCTATTTAATATAATTGATATTGTTGTAAATAAATTCATTTTTATTGTTTTTAAACATTTCAAAAATGAATATTCATCTTGAAAATCAAAATCAAATGAGTCCTAAATCATCTTGTGATTAAAATCTCATTTTTCAAACCTTAATCAAAAATCACAAGTAGTTTATTTAGACTTATTTGGTATTTTTGTCATTTTTATTCATTTTATTAAAAGGATTACTTTAAAAAATGATGAAATTAGGGTTTCTTTGATTTTCACCCTAACAAATCTTTTTCAAACACTCATGGGCCTCTAATAGAGTGTAAGACCTAATCCTTTGTAAATAAAAATAACTTTGGGCCTCAGACATTGTATAAGTCCCACTACATTTTCAAAAATCTCGGCGCGATCGCCGATTCAAAATCAAATCACCTGGGCCTCCCCTCGTGTTGTAAGTCACATCTTTCTTTTTCAAAACACTTTTTGGGCCTCTTGAAATAGTGTAAGCCCCAACCTTTTTGTAAATAAACCATCTTGGGCCTCAGTCGTTGTATAAGTCTCGATGTGATCTTTAAAACAACAGTGCGATCACCGTTAAACCTTGGGCCTCTCCTTGAGTATAAGCCCCAACAATCTTTTCAAAAACAACTTCCCTTTGATTTAGATTCAAATATACATGTTGTTATCAAAACTTTCTTTAATTTCTTTGAACAACTAACAAAACAGCATAGAAGCTTGCTCGCCTGTAAGTTTTTATCTGCTTTCATTTACATGCTTTAATATACATAACTGTATTGTGGGAAGCTGTGCACTGTAAGTCCTTCTTTCATATCCTTTTAAATACTTGTCATATATCAACTGTATATATACTAGTATAGTTATTTATAGTTTTCCTCGGCAACTAGGTCTAGAACTAGGTAAAGCCAGTTTGGTCACTCTTTAATACAGTCAAAACTAGATCCCCATAGGACTTCCAGATAATGTCTTGCCTTCTCTTGGGCTTAAACAATATGAAGCAAAGAGAAAGGCAGTATTCTTCCTGAACCTTTCTGTCACCTTAGAAATTGTCAAAGAAATTCTACTCCCCAGAGTTGATCTATTCTCGGTGAATAGCATCTCTTGAGTTTCTTCAAACCTCAGAACTTTCACTAAATGATCTATTCTCGGTGAATAGAATTTCTTGAACTTTTCTTGGTTTGGGACCCACGGGCTTCCTAAAAGCATCCCCGCCTCCTCTTGGGCTTTGTACAAGGACCCTCCGGCTTCTTAGAAGTTCACATGCCTTCTCTTGGGCTTAATACAAGGACCCTGAAGACCTCTTAAAGGTATAAGACAAAACTTAGTCATCCTTTGATAGAGCAGTATTTCCAGTGTCAAAACATCAAACCAGTTTAGGGTTGATTCTCATCCCTTAAAACACCTACCTCCTATTGGAGGCATCATACAAAAGATAAAACTCTTCCATACCAATAGACTTGGACAGTCTAAATCCCCTTGAGTCTCAAAGACATTCTCAAGCACCTTACAAACATAGGAGAAACCCTGGTCCTTCTGGATCAATCTCCAATAGAGTTAAAACCCATGGGTTCTAAAACCCAATCTCTCTCCTAAAATTCCCCAACCAGGGTCAATTTATCATCAATATGACATTATCCCAAATCAGAACCTCAAGGTCTCTGATACCTTAACTCTTATGTAACCCTCAGCAAGAGTTGATTCCCCATTTGGACCTACCTCGGGATCTCAATAATCCCCAGTAGAAGATAGCCTCCTCTTAGGCTTTGTATAATGATCATTCCTTTCCTCAGCAAAAGTTAGCCTCCTCTTAGGCTTTGTATAAAGAGTTTCTCCCCAGCGGAGCTAACCTTTTCAGAATCTCTTGTTGAGTCAATCACCCTTTTCAGACTCTCTTGTTGAGTCAATCACCTTTCAGCACTCTCTTGTTGAGTCAACCCTTTTTAGCCTCAATCTTGGGCTTTGTACAAGACAGATAAAACCATTCTCTTGTTGAGACAATCTTTTTCAGCCCCCTCTTAGGCTTTGTATAATGATTTCCCCTAGCAGAAGTCAGCCTCCTCTTAGGCTTTGTATAATGATTTCTCCAGCTTGTTTAGCCACAATCCTGGGCTTTGTACATGACAGATAAAAAGCACTCTCTTGTTGAGTCAAACCCTTTTTAGCCTCAATCTTGGGCTTTGTACAAGACATAAATATTCATCTCTTAAACTTGGGGTCAAGCATTTTCCCCAGCAAAATCAAGTCCTCGAAGCCTTCATTTAGGCTTTGAAAAATTAATTCCTAAACAGAGTCAAACTCTTTTCCGCCTCCATCTTGGATTCACAGTTTTAACGTGGTCTGGTTCACGGTTTTTGAAACAAAGGATATAGGCTCAAAGTTAATTCGTACCCATCCCATTCTTCGTGATGATCTCCAGTCATATGCTCAGTTAATTCAAACTATGCATTCAGGTTCCAAGAGATTTTTGAATTGCAACACTGTTATGATGATGGCTCAAGGACCTTGGTATTTTTGAGATGGCAGTCACTCTTTCTTACAACATTTTGTTGTTTCGGATGAGGACCTCAGTCAACTCGTTTTGTCTTTGAGGATTTTGGTAACCTCTTGATTGATCTTCTGTTATCCCTAACTTTTGCCTGAATTATGTCATTTGAGTTTACAGTCAGCGGGATGCCCCAATTTTTGCCTAAGTCTCCTTCATAGGTTTTGACTTAGCGGGCTTTTCATTTGATTTTTTTCATCATTAATTTTTTTTATGAAAGATAGTGACTGCCTGGCTTAATGATTACGGTGAACCATCATTGGCTTTTGATTTGAAAGACATCTTTGACACTTCTTTGATGTGTGCGAAGGAAAGCTTGTGATTGCAACCTTTATTGAAAGGTGTCTTGAATGATTCACTTGAATTTGAATAGGCAGCCAAATTAACTGAGAACTACCCATCCCCAGGTTAAAATTGCGGTTTTTTCGTACAGAAAGAAACTCCACCTTCTAGGCTCGAAAGGGGTTGACAAGGGATTAACTTCCTTATTTCTCTAGTAATTGGGAGTTGAAACAATGCTTGTACATCATCAGCCAAGTTTTAATTGAAAGCATACAGTTTAGCAATTTCAGGTATTTTGTTTTCATCATCCTCCCTTCAATCTTTGCATAAACAAAAGCTTAATAAAGAAAGTGAACAGGAGATATATTTTGTTTTATGAAAAAGAAAGCATAAAGATGCACACAGTGGATATAAATGAATTGAAACATTGCAATGCTCATTTCGTTGAAATTACCATGAAAGTACAAATAAAGTTCGAAAGTAAACAGTCAATACAATCAAAGAAAATTGCAAACAGAAAGAAACAAGGCCTAGTGATTAATCAGCAACAAGGATGAGCTGTCTTGTCTGAAACACTGGCTTTAGGAGATGATCCGTCTGAACTGACTCAAACTTCACTTGGCATGCTCTGGCAAAAGATTGTTGACAACATTGGGATTATCATCAAGAAAACTCAGAATCTTTGAGTTCACCAATTCTTATACTCTAGCTTTCAATGCATAGCAACCTTCCAAGTTATGCCCTGCCCCACCTCGATGGAACTCACAGTGAAGATCAGCCCTATAGCCGGCTGGGAGAGGATTTGGAGGAGGAGGTAGATCCCTCATTGTAATCAAACCTTTCTTTACAAGACATGGATACAACTCAGTGTAGGACATCGGGATAGAATCAAAGTTAACCCTATTGTGATTCTGATTTTGACTAACAGTCTGACGATGAGCTTGAACTGTTTGAGCATTGACAACAGGAGCAACTGCAGCTACATATTGTTGTTGTTTGCGACGAGGTTTCCCTTCAACTGAAACAGCATGGGTATCGCCATCCTTTTTCTTTTGAAAATTCCCAGCATACTTTTTAGCACCACTAAAGGCTTCAGCATTGGCAATCTTTCCTTTCTTGATACCTTTTCTAGTCTCTCTCCAATAGTGACTAGGTCAGCAAAGCCAGATGATACACTTCCTATCATCTTTTCCCAAAAGAGTGGCTGAAGAGTGTCCATGAACAATCCAGTCAATTCTTTTTCAGCCAAGGGTGGCTCCACCTGAGCAGCTAGCTCTCTCCAGCACTGAGCGTACTCCTTAAAAGATTCTTTTTCTTTCTGAGACATGTTTTGCAATTGACGGCGATCAGGTGCCATGTCCAGATTGTACTTATATTTCTTTAAGAAAGCATCAGCCAAGTCTTTCCAGCTTTGGATACAGTTCTTCTCAAGTCCCATATACCATTTCATTGAAGTCCCACTCAAGCTGTCTTGGAAACAGTGAATGAGCAGTTTGTCATTTTTGGCATGAGCAGCCATCTTGCGGCAATACATCACCAAGTGGGTTCTGGGACAGGTGTGCCCCTTGTATTTCTCAAAATCAGGAGTCTTGAATTTTGGAGGAATAACCAAGTCGGAAACCAAGCACATGTCCATTGCGGCAGCATTAAAGACATCATTTCCTTCCATGGCTCTTATCCTTTTGTCTAGAGTTTGCCATTGCTCTCTGACTTCTTCAATGTAACCAGGTTCTCCCTGACTTTCAGATTGTGGACCAGCAACATGGTACATGAAAGGATTCTCGGGAATAACTTGAGCAACAGAATTCACAATAGGCTGAGGTTCAGTGAACAATAGAGCTGAAGATACTAGCAAGACAAACACATGAGTAGTTGCAAAGGGTGGCGAATAATTCAGAGGTAACCCAAATTCTGGCCAAGTAGAAGCTGGTTGCTGAGTCAATGGAGGGTCAACAGCAGTAGTTAAAGTTTCAATAATCACAGTCCTCTGAGGTGGTTCACCTCTAGCAATCAGAACTTGCAGCATTTCTGTGAGTCTGGTCATGCCGGCCTTCAACTCATCAATTTCCATTCTGACTTCGGCATTGTGTTGTTCTTGGTTTTCCATTCTCAATCTGACAGCAGCTCTAGTTCTGTAGTTGTGTTGAGGAAACAGCTTGACGGTGAACATATAACTGAAGAAGGAGACAGTTGAAATGAGTTTCTGAGACAACTGGGAAGAATGTATATGTATGCTCATGGAGGCAAGAGTGCATGGATGCAACAACCACAAACAAGATCACTCAAAGCACACAGGTCCAAAGGTTTGAGTCACGAGCATGGAGTCAAGGGAAAGAAACCAATCCCCCAAAGGTATGTGCTAAGGGTATAACACCTGCCGAACAAGGTTCTAAAGAAGTTCCCAGAGTCTACAACCCATCTTTCGGATATTATCGATTTCCCAACTTTCTTGGTAGTCAATAATATTCTCAAGAGAGTCTCGTCTGAGTGTGGTATCGCGTAACAACTGATTCAAGTTTGCATCTGAATAGCCACCGCACCACATCCTAATAAGGCCAAGATGGGTTAAAGGATTCTAAAGTCCTCAGCTTCGGGTCCTCGGATCAAGAAGCATAACGGGTTTTCCATTTCTGGTCTGCCATTATTGCCTCTTGGGAGGAGTGCCTCAACTGAGTCCTCGAAAATGGTCACCAGAGTCGACAGCTCTCTAGATCAACACCCCGAAATGCGCAAGACACGTACGTCAGAATATCTCCCAAGAAAACCTCGTCTGGATGTGAATTTTGTGAACACCAAACGTACCAAGACGGCGCATAGGTCCCACTACTTTCCACCCTAGTCTTAGGTGTACACTCAAGCCTGTGTATTGGGCTTATCTCACCACACAGAAGAATTCCCAAACAGAACACACAAGTAACAAGCAAATCAGACAACAAGAAGTAAATAAATCAAAGTAGGCTAAACCCCTCAAGGGATGGACCAGCAAGAGGTCAATCTGTCCCCAGCAGAGTCGCCACTTTTTTGTAGCGGCAAAATCGTGAGTGTAAGCTATTGATTAACTTAACTCGAAAAGCAAGAGTCGCCACCGCACTTTTATTTTATCCAAAAAGGAAAGGAAAAAGAGCGAACAAAACCTACACAAGCTCTAAACAAGAACAAGTGAAGAGAGTCTAGGTAAGGGGGTTGGTTACGCAATGGGAAGGTGTTAGCACCCAAAACGTCTATAGTACTCTATAGGAGCCCTTTGAAATATCTACCGCTTTTGGTCTGAAAAAGTTTGCTTGAAAAGTGATTGAGGAGATGAGAAGAGAAATTGTTTTTAAGATTTTTGTGTTTGAAGAGACTTGTCGTCTCATGCCTACGTACCCACGATGTGCAATGTAGGATCAAAACCTCGTAGTTCGTGGTACAAAGAATGAAATTTGTTTGTTTTGGTTATTTTTAAATGTAAAAACAAGTCGTCATTTCCAAGCGAATAATTATGCTTAAAGAAATGAATCATGTCTAAACTTATGAAAAAGTTAAAGGAAAAGAGTGCACGAGGGCACAAAAAGAGAGTTTGATGAGTTTGACGTTTTTTAAGTCTTTTGAAAAAGGTGTCAATATGCTTATGTAGTTTAGCATTTGTTAAGAAATGAAAAGAAAAGAGTAAAATCAACTTGACAAAGTCAAGGTTTGATTATGAAAGATGTGATAGTTTGAAATCAATAATGTTTTGAAAAAGAGAGAGAGTTTTGAAAATTGAAGAATGGGTGGAGAAGAAGTGACTATCCTAAAGCATAAAGTAAAAGCTAAGGATAAGAAACATCTAACCACAAAAGTAAGCTCCATCGTCTTCGAACCATAATTCCAAAGCAAAGGGAGAAAGGTCCTAAGTTCTAAGTCCAAGGTTCCAAGAATTGCATTGGATGTCCAAGGTTTAAGTTCAAGGATTCAAGAATAGCATTGAAGTCCAAGGTCTAGGTGCAAAACTCCATGTCCATTGCAACGGATAGTAACCATAGTCCGAGATTAGAAGCACAAGTTTTTAGAGGTTTTGACCTTTATTAATGTTTTTGGTCCAAGTGGACAAAGAGGAAAAGGCATAAGCATAAACATGTGTCCAACGGACAAAGGAAAAATTTCGGAAGCATAAACATATGTCCAACGGACAAAGGAAAAATTGCGGAAGCATAAACATGATATCAAATGATAATAATGAAGCATAAAAGTAAAAGAGATAAGGAGCGAGAAGGAATTGTAAATGATTAGTACAATAGTAATGTTAGTAAGTTAGTGATTAGTTGTTAGAGTTAGTGATCAATAATGATTGAATAATTGCACTTAGGTCAAGATTAATGAGAACTCATTAGAGGATTGTTAAGACCAAAGCCTCATAACAACAAGTTTCATAAGTTTTGAACCAAAAGACAAATAATCAACTATTCTTGATAGTTTTCCGATGCGGGACAAATATTGCACTATGTTAAGCAATCGCCGAGTAATTTACGGAGTAATTACCCTACAATGAGGTCAGTCAATAGCTCTTTGTGCTAATGCATGCTAGATGAACGATATGTAGATCGTCATCCGAAAGCAATACCGCACGAAAAGAAAAGTGGTAGCGATCTCGTCTCGATCGAAATTCAACAAAAGAACTCCAAGATCTTTTAGACTTTCATCGATCAAAAGAAAAGAGGAATAGATGAAGAGAGAGCCTAATTAAACCACACAATTAAGTGATCTAAGGCTAAGAACAAAAGGAGAGGGAAGAAAAAGGAAAAGGAACCAAAACAACCCCAAAAACAAGCCAAAACATGCATTCTGTTTCGAAGTAACCGGTTACAGCATAACTGCTAACCGGTTACTTAGTTCAAAATAAGTGCAGTTTTTCAAAATTTACACAGTGTAACCGGTTACAGCATAACTGCTAACCGGTTACATAGCACCAGAATGCAGAAAAATGTGCAAAATTCAGCATGATCCATTTCCAAAACTTTTTACAAACACCTTATGATCATGGAACTGAAATTGCACGAAATTTAAAGTAAAATAACAGCCAAAACCAATAATTAAACACAATTACAAGATCCAAAGGATCAAGTAACAAGGATCTCCAAAGATCTACATTATGGAAGATGAAGATGAAGCTTCAACAATGGTGAAAGATGAATTACCACTTCAAATCTGAAAAATTCCTTCAAATTGCTTCAAGATCTACACTCCAAAGCCTTGATCTACTGTAATTGATGAACAAAAACAAGAATGGATGAAGGTTTAGCTCTAAATTAGAAAGAATCAATGTGAATTCTTACTAACTTATGAAAGAAGAAATTGAGCTTTTGGTGAATTTGGTAGTTAGGAAGAGAAATTGCAAGAGGTTCTTTGGATCTCAAAAGCTTGAATGAAATTTTAGCAAGGTGAATTTGGCTCTCAAAAGCTTGTGAAATGAGTGAAATGAAGCCTCTATTTAAAGAGTTTAGGTTTGGGAATTTGGTGGTTTGGAATTAGGCTTGGAATTTGAAAATTAGGATTGGAATTCAAATTTGGAGGGAATTATCAAAAGAGTGGTGATTAGTGGAGGTGTATGGTAGGAAATGATCAACGTGATGTAGGGAATAAAAATGGGATGGTATGGAATATTCCAAAATGTGATCAAAATTGATGCCAAATGCTGAAATTTGAATTTGCTGCCATTTTTCAAAATTTCACGATGGTAATCGGTTATAGCATATCTGCTAACTGGTTACTTAGTGCAAATTTTGAAAAAAATTCCCTTTTTGAATGCATTGTTGTGGTTCGGCTCGATTCTTTTGCTCGTCAAATAAGGCATGGAAATAAACACATGAACCTTGGAATTCCTTGAATAATAATCAATTAAATCTTGGAATCTCTTGATCAGATGAATTTTGAATTGTTTGCAGATCAACTTTGACTTTGTCAGGTGAAATTCAATCGAGCTGTGGGACTGTTATTTTAGCATTTTTGACTTGTTCTTCCCCTGAAAATGTTAGTGAAAGAAAACAAAATATTTTTTGGATTTTGATTAATGGTTAGTAAAATATAAACAAATAAAGCAATAAAGTGAATAAGAAAACTCACAGATGATCAGTGAACCCTGCAAGGCATAAACCCAAAGATGAGGGGGACGAGAGAATCAATGTGTGATCTTGTTTGTGGTAAAGATGCAAATGAAAATGCGAATGATATGTGGAATCTTAGGGGTCAAAAATTAGGGTCTTACAGGGGCTGGAAAGCAAACTGGTTAAACAAGACAGACCTCAACACGAGGCTGGAAAGCAAGTGAATGAATTGGACAGATATCAGCACGACGACTGGGAAAAACTTAAAGACCTCAACACTGGGGCTGGAAAAACATTGAATAACATCAGCTCGACGACCATAAAGAAATTGAATAACATCAACAATACGTCTAAAAACTTGCAAAACGACAAGAGAACGACATGATACCTCACAGGCACAACGACGGGGAACGACATGAATTTTTCAATAAAGGTCTATTCACCCCCATACAAACCCTTTTTCTACTTACTTATTCCCACCCATCAAAGGGTGCCTTAGGTACCTTTAATGTCTGAGGTACCTCCGGTGACTTGGATACCTCTACTGCCTCGGATGCCTGAATAAGTGAAACCTATCACCTATGGGAAGATGGAGGCAGAGATACATGAGTATGTGACACCCGTCTCCAACGGAAAGAAGAATGCAGAGATACATGAGCCCTAGAAACTGAAGCATTCGGACCAACCGGGCTAGAGATAACAGGAGCATACGATGATTGACTCTTTTTCCTCCGAACAGATGCATGCTGTGCAGTCCTGTCGTGCCTCAATCGGTATTGCATATCAGCCATAATGTATGTAAGTAAACCACACAAACGTTACACAATGAGTACAAGCAAAAATTGCTAAAAAATGCACTGAAAACTTCGGAGATATATCTCTGGTTTTTGGGATTTTCTGCAACTTTCATCAGCGTCAATGGCGAAAATATAATCCCCAAAACAACAAAAATAGTGCGTTGATTAATAAAACTACCTATCAAACACATTTCTCATGTATAAACTATCAAACATGTATAAACTATCTATTTCATAACATAATCATCAATTTCTACAAATTTATACAAAAACTCAAAAAAGTTTAGAAAAATATTTTATTTTTTTTACAAATTGTGAGTTTACTTCAGTGTTGAATGAAGACTTTAATGGACTTGATGTTGCTGGAAGAAGCTTTGAAGTTGGTTGAATGATTTTGAAAAAATGTGAGTTGAGAGAGTTTGAGAAAATTGAATTTATAGTTATTTTTTTAGAAGTGAGTAAGGAAAAATGGTTTTGACATGATTTTGAACAAACGACGCCCGAAGATACATCTTTGTGATGTACACGGTGATACATTTCCGTAATTTTTTTCATTGACTTAAGATCTGATTTAAAAATATAATTGAGTTGAGGTATGTCTGAAGATGCATCTCTAAAATCTGAGGATATTATTATATTTTTACGAAATATGCTAATAATCCATAACTACATTAAGAAATCCCCTCATTTATTATACCTTTTGAGTTGTTTTTTCTTCTTCTTCTTTTCATGTAACCAAACAAGAAAAATAGTCCTAAAAATAATTGCTCATCATACACACCCATCCGCTGATAAAGAAATGGACCAGCAAAACAAAATGGGCAGAAAAAAAGGCTAACCTAATAATTCCAACCCAAGATCAGTCAGGCTTGAGATCAAACGGTCAATATGCGTAACCTGATTGTAATATCGTGAGAATCAACGCGTTGCGACCCACCCTATACCCCAAAATTAACGTTCGATAATTACGTGCACTCACGACGGCCCCAACCAAGCCTATCCAGTCACATAGCTCTCACCAATCCAACGGCCATAAACCGTCTATATTAAGTAACACGCATACTCTAACGTGCATCTGAACGCAACTTAACAATAAGCGAAAAGAAAAACACAAACGCGCATTGTTTACTATCATACACCGCAAGGTTACGAAGCAAAAGAAGAAAAAAGGCGCAAGGCATTATCGTGCGCCGTATTGTCCAAACCTGCGTGTTTGTGTGTATTGGGTGTGTGCCCCCTTCGTTTTTCTCTGTATTTTTCTCTTCTCTTCTTCACAACGTTTCAATCAAAACCAATAACTAAAACGAACACGAAAAAAGAAAAAAGAGGAAGAAGAAGAAAAATTAACACAAATAAACAAATACTCGTTAAACAATGAAACACACTTCATCCGAAGCAGTTCCGTCTCTATCATCCGTACCTTCGTTCACAGACCAATCACAGCCCGCCACGTCATCTTCTTCCTCATCTTCCGCTGCGGCGGCGGAGGACCTCGCAATAGGCTCTCGCGACGGAGGAAGCGCTCAGGAGACGGTGGTTGTGGATCGGAAAAACGAGTACTCCGCTGTATGTAGATGGACGGTGAACAATTTTCCCAAAGTAAAAGCTAGGGCACTGTGGAGCAAGTACTTTGAGGTAGGTGGTTACGATTGTCGTCTATTGATATACCCTAAGGGTGATTCGCAGGCTTTGCCTGGTTACATCTCCGTTTATCTTCAAATCATGGACCCTCGCGGAACTTCTTCGAAATGGGACTGTTTCGCTAGCTATCGTTTAGCATTTGTCAATGTTGCTGATGATTCCAAAACCGTTCATCGTGATTCTTGGCATAGGTTTACTGCTAAGAAGAAATCACATGGATGGTGTGATTTTACGCCTGCTTCCACTATTTTTGATCCGAAATTGGGTTATATGTTTAGTAATGATTCTGTATTGATAACTGCTGATATTCTTATTCTTAACGAGTCTGTTAATTTTACACGCGATAACAATGAGGCACAGTCTTCAGCTCTGTCTTCGTCGTCTTCGTCGATGGCTTCATCAGTTGTTGTAAGTCCTGTTTCTGATGTTTTGAGTGGGAAGTTCACGTGGAAAGTTCATAATTTCAGTTTGTTTAAGGATATGATTAAGACGCAGAAGATAATGAGTCCGGTTTTCCCTGCTGGGGAGTGTAATTTAAGGATTAGTGTGTATCAGAGTTCGGTTAATGGTGTTGATTATCTTTCAATGTGTTTGGAAAGTAAGGATACGGATAAGAATGTTGTGTTGTCTGATAGGAGTTGCTGGTGTTTGTTTAGAATGTCTGTTTTGAATCAGAAGCCTGCTACGAATCACATGCACAGGGATTCTTATGGTCGCTTTGCTGCTGATAACAAGAGTGGTGACAATACTAGCTTGGGTTGGAATGATTATATGAAGATGTCTGATTTTGTTGGGACGGATTCAGGGTTTCTGCTGGATGACACTGCGGTTTTTAGTACCTCGTTTCATGTGATCAAGGAGTTTAGCAGCTTCTCCAAGAATGGGGCTGTTATTGGTGGGAGAAGTGGAGGTGGTGCCAGGAAGTCAGACGGTCACATTGGAAAGTTCACTTGGAGGATTGAGAATTTCACAAGGTTGAAGGATTTACTGAAAAAGAGGAAAATTACAGGTCTTTGCATTAAGAGTAGGAGGTTTCAGATTGGTAATAGGGACTGTCGTCTTATTGTTTATCCCCGAGGTATGTTTCTTTTCTTTTTCTGTATACATTTTACTGTCTTGTTAGTAAATTATAACTCCATTAGTAGATATGATACAGTCTTTTTTGTGTGCTTTTTTGGCACAATTCTTGTTTACTCCTATGGATGTTTAGGAGAGTATATTTGAGAATTTTATAAGTTTTTCTTTTGATTATTTCTTTCAGTTTGATATTTCATGCTTGTAGTTTATATCTACCAATATTAAGTACAACTTCCATTGCAAGTAGGGACGATAATCTAGATATTTTTTTCTTAGTGCATGAGTCTTGTCCTTGCACTCAGATTATTCCAATGCATTGCTATTATGTTTAGGTTGTGATGAATTTTTATATGGTTTTGATGCTACCAGGGCAGTCTCAGCCACCGTGCCATCTTTCAGTGTTTCTTGAAGTTACGGATTCAAGAAATTCTTCAAGTGATTGGAGTTGTTTTGTTAATCATCGGTTGTCAGTTGTAAACCAGAGAATGGAGGACAAATCTGTCACCAAGGAATCTCAGAACCGCTACTCTAAAGCTGCAAAGGATTGGGGTTGGCGTGAATTTGTGACGCTTACTAGTCTATTTGATCAAGATTCAGGTTTTCTTGTCCAAGACACTGTCATTTTCTCAGCTGAAGTTCTTATATTGAAAGAGACATCAATAATGCAGGATTTTACTGAGAATGATTCTGAGTTAAACAGCAGCAGTTCCCTTCTTGATAGTTCTGGGAAAAGAAGTTCTTTTTCATGGAAAGTGGAGAATTTCCTTTCTTTTAAGGAAATAATGGAGACTCGAAAAATCTACAGTAAATTCTTTCAGGCTGGTGGATGTGAACTTCGAATTGGTATGTGTTTTATTGCACATAAATTATCTCCTGCATTGTATCCACTGGCAACAGTGATTGCAAACTTTTGAATTGTTGTTCTTTCAATAAAAGCTTATGTTTCAATGCTCTCCAGGTGTGTATGAGTCATTTGATACCATATGTATTTATTTGGAGAGTGACCAGGCTGTTGGTAGTGATCCTGATAAAAACTTCTGGGTCAGATACAGAATGGCTGTTGTGAATCAAAAAAATCCAGCCAAGACTGTATGGAAAGAATCTTCTATCTGCACAAAAACTTGGAATAATTCTGTATTGCAATTCATGAAGGTGTCTGATATGTTAGAAGCAGATGCAGGATTTCTTGTCCGTGACACCGTTGTTTTTGTGTGTGAAATATTGGATTGCTGCCCTTGGTTTGACTTTTCAGACTTAGAGGTGAGTCCTTTCAGGATTGCCTTGTACTTGTAAATGCTATTATTAATTGATATACTCATAAAGACACGCCCACACAACAAATGTTCTGTCTTGCCCTCGGTAACTATTTGTCGACCCTGGCTCTTCTGCTTCTGACATATAACAAATTTAACATATACTATCTGGTTTTGCATCTGACTTATATTCTGTCTGGTAAGATTGTAACAAGCAAGTTAGAAACTATGGCCCCTTCCTTGGAATTGCTTGTTATTGCTGATAAGATGCATGGGACAAGTTGATAAGTGACTCAAGAGTTACAGAAGTTGATTAAAATTTTGCATCTCTTAAACTTGATGTACAGTAAAACTTGTAAGCATGTTTCTATCTCATAACCAAGGCAAAAGATATATATGTGTATGCCTTGTATGAAAAGAAAAAACGACTATATGTTTACCTCTTATCTTCTTACATGTTGTGAAGTTGGAGGTTTTTGTTATGAACTTCATTACAACTGTTAGTCGTGTTTAATGCTTATCACTCTTATTGTTAGGTTGCATGCACCTTTAATAATTTGATCTTTAATGTACAGGTTTTTGCTTCGGAGGATGATCAGGATGCATTGACAACTGATCCCGATGAACTGATAGACTCTGAAGACAGTGAAGGGATAAGTGGAGATGAGGAAGATATTTTTAGAAATCTTCTTTCCAGAGCTGGATTTCATTTAACTTATGGAGATAATCCTTCACAGCCACAGGTTACTTTAAGAGAGAAACTTTTAATGGATGCTGGTGCAATTGCTGGGTTTCTGACTGGACTTCGGGTGTATCTTGATGATCCTGCAAAAGTAAAGCGTTTGCTTCTGCCTACGAAGCTCGCTGGAAGTTATGATGGGAAGAAGGCCACCAAGGCTGATGAGTCTTCCCCAAGTTTGATGAATTTGCTGATGGGAGTTAAAGTCTTACAGCAAGCAATCATTGATTTACTATTGGATATAATGGTTGAGTGCTGCCAGCCTTCTGAAGTGGGCCCTGTTGCTGATTCTGTTGATGAATGCTCAAAGCCTTCTCCAGATAGCAGTGGAACTGCTAGTCCTCTTGAACGTGATAATGAAGATAGAGTAGTGGAGTCTCCACAAGTTCTTGTTAATGAGAGATTGAATTCTGCTGTCGAAGAAAGCAGTACTACGTCTTCTGTACATAGCTTTGATTTAAATGGGAATGGTATTCAGGAAAAAACTCTTCCTGGACAACCTACTTGTCCACCAGAAACGTGTGCCACTGTTTCAGAAAATGCGTCATTTCGGTCAAAGGTACAACTTTGCATTCATGAGATTAAACTTTTGTTAAATATACCCATGATTTTGATTGTGTGAATTTGGAACTTCAGACCAAGTGGCCAGAGCAGTCTGAGGAGCTCTTAGGTTTGATTGTAAACTCACTAAGAGCTTTGGATGGGGCCGTTCCACAAGGTTGTCCAGAGCCAAGACGGCGACCTCAATCTGCGCAGAAAATTGCTCTTGTATTGGACAAGGCTCCTAAGCATTTGCAAGCAGATCTTGTTGCTTTGGTACCCAAATTGGTTGAGCAGTCAGAACACCCATTGGCTGCACATGCACTTCTTGAGCGTCTGCAACAGCCAGATGCTGAACCTTCTTTGCGAATGCCTGTGAGAGAAACTATTATTCTTTACCCAAATGTCTTATTCAAATTGTTTTTTCATCTGCATTTTATGTTAGGATAACAGTCTTCAATTTTAGATTTACTTTGGCTGCATTTCCACTTCTACCAACTTGGTTATGGTTGCATTGTTTTTCTACTATTGATGGATATTTTATTTCTTAGGTTTTTGGGGCTCTTAGTCAATTGGAATGTGGCAGTGAAGTGTGGGAGCGCATTCTATTTCAGTCATTTGAGCTTTTGACGGATTCAAATGACGAACCCCTGGTTGCAACAATTGATTTTGTATTCAAAGCAGCATCTCAATGTCAGCACCTCCCCGAAGCAGTAAGCTCGAAGATAATTGGAAATTGCTCCATGCCTCTTTAATCACTTAGAACTTAAATTAGTCGCATTCTCAATGCAATAGAGTTTTATACTATTTTCTGATAATGTTTTGCCATGTCATTTAATGAGTTTGTCAATTGGCATCTCATGTTAGTAATATATTCAAACAAGCTCATTGAATGCGATGTCCGCACAAGATTGCATGATAGTGTTAAAAAGTTTACATCCACAATGCATCAAAAACAAATTATTATACTTATGTACTGTTTCCAATTCCAAGATGATTTATAAAGTATTTGTAATTGTAACATTATTTTTTTCCCATGTATATGCAGGTTAGGTCTGTTCGTGTCAGGCTGAAAAGTTTAGGTCTTCATGTGTCACCTTGTGTCCTTGACTTTTTGAGTAAGACTATAAATAGTTGGGGTGATGTTGCTGAAACCATATTGAGGGATATTGATTGCGATGAGGATTATGGTGAAAGTTGCACTGCTCTACCGTGTGGGATTTTCTTATTTGGTGAGCCTAGCACTGCTGCTACTGGACTGCACATGATTGATGAGCAGGCTTTCCGTGCTAGTCGTCATTTTTCTGATATTTATATACTATTAGAAATGTTATCTATACCCTGTCTTGCTGTTGAAGCTTCTCAAACATTTGAGAGAGCTGTAGCACGAGGTGCAATAGGTGCTCAGTCTGTAGCCCTGGTATTGGAAAGTCTTCTTTCCCAAAGATTGAACAGTAATGCCAGAACCGAAAATTTTCAACATTCAGATGGTGCAACAGAGGAGGATGCCTGTGAGCAATTGGGAGTTCAAAGGGATGATATTACATTAGTTCTTGGTCTCGCTGAAACTTTGGCCCTCTCCAGGGATCTCTGTGTCCAAGAATTTGTGAAACTACTATACGTGATAATCTTTAAATGGTATGCTAATGAATCTTACCGGGGGAGGATGCTGAAGACGCTTGTTGACCGTGTCACCAGCACTACTGATAATGGTTGCGAAGTAGATTTTGATTTGGATATCTTAGTTACTTTGGTCTGTGAGGAACAAGAGTATATTAGGCCTGTTTTGAGTATGATGCGTGGAGTTGTCGAACTTTCAAATATTGATCGAGCTGCTCTGTGGCACCAGTTATGTGCTAGTGAAGATGAAATTATCCGCGTTCGTGAAGAAAGCAAAACTGAGATTTCTAATATGGCTAAGGAAAATGCTATTCTATCACAAAAGCTGAGTGAATCCGAGGCCACAAACAGTCGTCTCAAGGTATTTTGTATGTCTTGGTTGATAATTTATTGTGGGTTAATGGAGAATTTATTTCTGATACATTTTACGATTCAACAGTCCGAAATGAAGGCCGAGGTAGATCGATTTTCTCGGGAAAAGAAGGAACTAGGAGAACAAATTCACGAAGTTGAAAGTCAGCTTGAATGGCATCGCTCAGAGCGGGATGATGAAATATTAAAGCTCTCTGCAGAGAAGAAAGTTCTTCATGATCGTTTGCATGATGCAGAGACACAACTTTCTCAGTTGAAGTCTCGGAAGCGTGATGAAGTAAAGGTATTGAGTTTTTAAACAAAATAAGCATTTGTTCCTTAACAATTAAAAAATAAGCATTCATTATTCTGATCTTAAACACTGCACCTTATGCGGCGACTATGCTGCCTACAATGTTTATGTTTGCAGATTAACAAAAGTGTGGCGAAAAGTGTTCTTTATTCTTCAATATGATTTCCGTTTTGGTTCCTTCATTTTGTCTACATCGTGCAGATTATAATTAAATCTTTGATGAGCTTGCATCTCAAATAAGGAACAGTTTACCTGCAGTTAATTTTTACTGTGGCAGGGGTTTATGCATGTAGGCTAAGGTTTAAAAACAAAAGCATCTATATACTCTATAATGGAGGAACCACAGCTTTTATAGCGGTGCTTCGGAATCCAATTACTCTATTTCTGCCATTCCCTTATCTGACTGCACCATTTCTGTCTTTTCCACTTCATTTCAGCCTTCACTTAAACTCTGATATGGGCAACATAATATTCATGCATTGATTTTCCCAATTCAGAAAGATATTTGGCAGCCATTTGTTTCTACTTAGTTTTTTAGCTGATGGGTTACTCTTCTGTTAGGAAGGAGTTTGATCTTTCTTTTCTTAGTTCTTACTAAAAATGAATTTCAGCACAAAGCCCGCGTGTGTGCTTTTCTTAGTTTTTAATCAGTACCTTCAAAGATTTTACTCACATCTTGTCTTTCCTTCAAATCCCTCCATTTTCTTACAGAAGCTAAAATTTTCTCGCGAGGGATTTTGTTATTATCCTCTCCTTTCCTCTCCAAACAATTGAACCGACACATTTAATTTAAATAATTCTTCCCCTCCATTTGCCCCCAACCAAACAAACCCTGAACAAAATAATGTGAATGATTGTTATCTTTTTTAGTTGCCTGTCAACTGTCAATTTTTCTTCAACAATCTTTACCAGCTCTGAAGATATAGTGAGGACTTGATAAATATTAATAGAGAAAATATGTTAATCTATTTTCCAGCACACGAAAATTTTGAAAAATGGTGTACCTGTGGAAGAAGGCCCTTCATTTTCTGTTCTTAATTGATTAGTCTGTCGTTATGTGAATGGGGAAAGTTCCATATTGATGTAATCTGTATTTTCTACAGAAAATAGTAAAAGAGAAAAACACACTTGCTGAAAGATTGAAGAATGCTGAAGCTGCACGCAAGCGTTTTGATGAAGAATTGAAAAGATTTGCAACAGAAAACGTGACTCGGGAAGAAATCCGCCAATCGCTAGAAGATGAAGTTCGTAGATTGACTCAAACAGTTGGACAAACCGAGGGAGAAAAACGGGAAAAGGAAGAGCAGGTTGCAAGGTGCGAAGCATATATTGATGACATGCAATCAAAGTTGCAGGCCTACCAGGTTAGCCTTGACATATAGATTGTAATTTTTGTGTTTATTGCTATTTATCTATACTTTACGGTTCTGTCTGCAATTTCAATGCTGTCTGCTATTCTCGAATGCTTAGTTGGATGATGAACGAGTTTTGATTGGGTGACCTTGAAATCATTGTTAGATATGTCTGCAGAGGCATCCTTAATATTAGGCAGGTTTTCACTATCGGGGCTGGACTGTTTCATTCTTTTGCCTAAAGTTCTCTAGCTCAAAAATCGTGTTGAAAATTTTCTTTATAGTATTGTTGGATGGGCTAGAATGAGGTAGAATGTATTTTTTATCGTTTAACTGATGCCATTATATCTTCATTCTTGTACGTGCAAAATGTTGGTGTTTATGATCATACACCGGGGATTAATTTGGTAGGTTAATTCCTTGTTTCTCTTCTGCAGCAACACATCCTCTCCGTTGAGACATCACTCCAGGAGGAAATGTCACGACATGCCCCATTATATGGTGCTGGTCTGGAGGCTTTATCAATGAAAGAGTTGGAAACAATATCACGTATTCATGAAGAGGGTCTGAGGCAGATCCACGCCCTTCAACAGCGTAAAGGGAGTCTGGCTGGGAGTCCAATTTTGAGTCCCCATGCTCTCCCTCACAGCCATGGATTATATCCTGCAACAGTAGGCCTTCCTCCCTCGATCATCCCAAATGGAGTAGGAATCCATAGCAACGGGCATGTGAATGGTGCAGTAGGACCCTGGTTTAACCACCCTTGAATTATTAGGTCATAGGATGTTATTATTTTTGAGTTATTTCTTTGGCATTTTGGCTGGTAAAACTGTTGGGGCAAGCAAGAATGTTGGGTAAAAAAGAGCTGAAGGTTAGAAGGGTTGGGTGAAATTTTTCCTTGAAAATGTGAAGGGAATCCAGTGTAACTATCATTTGCAAATGCCATACTCATTTGCTCCTACTTTTTGAGGGAAAAAAAGAGAAAAGAAAAAAAAATAGTTATAGGCATTTTTTAGTTTCCACAGTTATATCTTATTTTATCCTGGGCCAGATGTGAAGCAGTGTAAGAAATCTCTATTGATAGCTTCTTTTAATACGTAATCAACAAAGAAAATCCTTACCCCCCTTGATCACACTATTGTCTCAGTCTCTTAGATCATGTGCATTTCATGCAGGTGGTTAATGCGATAAATGGTGGCTGCACGGGTATTCATAACTGAATTTATTTGTTACTAAAAGTTTTCAAGGTTGTTATTTGCATTTTCCAAACATGTATTTTTTTTTCTTGTATAGTTATTTTACTTCTCTACCTCTATCCCTAATTGATGTCCTTTTAGAATATTTTTTTAACCCGTAAATATGTTTTTGTAAAAACTATTAGATGTATTTACTATTTATTATTATTTTAAGTATATTTAATTAATATTACTAGATGAAAGAGCTTGACCTTAAAAAGATGAAATTTTGGCCACTAGACAACTTAAAAAAAAAACGATTCTTAATTTTGGTTTAATTATAGTTTTGGTATTTTATGTGTGTTAATTTATTTTTTCAGATTCTTATAAAAAATTATTGATTTGACATGGTTTAAATAATGTGATATACAATCGGGTGATATATAATCATTTTGTAATAATTTATAAGAATTGATTACATTATGAAAATAAATAAATTTTAGTAGTTGAAACTATAGTTTTTAAGTTTTTTTTATAACTTTATAAGAGTTGATTGTTCCTTAAAATTAAAAAAAAAATGGTAAATTCTAAATTGAGGAAATCAATTCAATGAATAAATTAAAGAAGAAGATTTAGATATGATTTTTTAGGCGCGATTTTTATCATTTTTTTAGTGGATAATTTCTTCCTATATACATGCATTTTTCTTCTAGACATACAATTTTCAATAAAAATATACACTTGTCATATTTTCATTAGAACACAATAAAAATCACATCTAAAAAATTGTATAATTTTCTCCTAAATTAAAATACAACTATAAAATTATTAAGTGAATATTTATTTTAATCGTCAATTAAAATTGTGAGATTTAATTTAGTATATGATATAAATAAAATTTTAATTTTAAAGAAAATCAGAATAATTTAATTCTCTTTTATTTTATTAGAAAGGGAAGAGGGAGAGAGAGGGTAGTTTCATTTATGTAACTAACTTTTGTTTTCTGTTTTCATTAATTATAATTAGTTACAACAATTTTGCTTTTATACAAGCTGGATCTAACCCACCCTAGCAGGTTGTAACTAACAGAGTGACCTTCACTAGCAGATTTCAACAACAGTTGAATAACCTGTGGTAGAATGTTCTAAAAAGGCCTAATTGTCATACCCCAAATTTTGACCACTAAGATTTCCCATCATTGGGCAAATCATCATCACAATATGGGTAAACCATCATACCTCATCAGTCTCTCCAAAGATGGGTGAGCATTCACTACTATCAAAGATTAGGGTTTCAAGCCCTCTCTGAGCTCTTAGACAAAAGATCAATCAAGAAATGACATGATCTTCAACTTGTCTAGCCTCTCAAACATCCACAAAGGATCAAGAGGACTCCCACTTCAAGGATTAAGCACAAGGCTTCTCCCTTCTAGGTGGATCAAGCCTTAAGATCGCCAGTGTCACCAAATTAGGGTTTGGTCGACCAGGGCCTCCAGATGGAAATTTTCCTCTGGGCATGAGCCAATGCTTCAAAGCATAACCTATGATGCTCCAAGGGATCTCATGAACCCAATCATCAAGTCAATTTAGCCTCAGGGGATACATTCATCAAAAAAATCAGGAATTAGGGTTTCTTGACCTAATTCACCCCTAAGTTGACTTTTGGGACAAATCATGAGCCAAGATCTCAAGAGATGATTTGAGGGTCCCTAATACACCACATTGATCCATTTGCAACAATGGATTGATCCAAGAAGCTTGATCCACAAGTTTCAAATTCATCAGAACCAAAATTAGGGTTTCGTGAGAAAAGTCAACTGTTCCTTTGACTTTTGACCAGGACATGCTCCCAAACCCTAGAACATGATTCAATACACCCTATAACACCTATGAAATCAGTCCATCAAGTTTGATTTAGGTCAAGGACTTGATTTCATAGAGGATCGCACAATTTGGAATTCATCCGACAAAAAGTCAACTGTGCACAAAAGTCAAACTTTGACTTTTTGAGATTTTTCACAATTATGGTTCCTTAACCCCAAAATGATGTTAATGTGCGATTTGAACTTCTCTGTGAATGGCATGTCTTGAACTTCTCGGGGTTTGGGGACCCACAGACTTCCTAAAAGCATCCCCGCCTCCTCTTGGGCGTTGTACAAGGACCCGTCGGCTTCTTAGAAGTTTTCACAGCCTCCTCTTAGGCTTCGTATAATGATTCTTCCTCCGGGAAGATAGCCTCCTCTTGGGCTTCGTACAAATTGTCCCTTCGGCTTCCTAAAAGTTTTTCTCGCCTCCTCTTGGGCTTCGTACAAATTGTCCCGACGACCTCTTAAAGGTATAGGAACAGAAATTAGTCATCTTAATAGAACAATCTTTCAAAGAGTCTAGATCTTTCTACCGCGAACGTACTGTCTCTCTTAAGCATAGTACAAAAGATAAAACTCTAGACTTGGACAGTCTAATCTCCTTGAGTCTCGAAGACATTCTCAAGTTCCTTTCAAAAATAGGAAGAAAACATCCGTAGACTTGGGCAATCTCAATACCCTTCGGATTCCCCGTTTGCTTAAAGAACAGGAAATAATCCCGGTCCTCAGATCAAATCCATGAGTACAACATTACCCATATAAGAACTGATTTTCTCTTTTAACCAACATACTGGACCTGTCACTCAACTGAAACAATAACCCTAGCCTCCTCTTGGGCTTTGTACAATGATTCTCCCCAGCAGAGTTAACCTTTAGTCTTTATCTCGGGCTTCGTACGAGATACAAAAACACTCTCTTGTTGAGTATAAAAGACTATCTTGTTGAGTCAAACATTTTTAGCCTTCATCTCGTGCTTTGTACGAGATACAAAACACTCTCTTGTTGAGTATAAAAAGACTCTCTTGTTGAGTCGATCACCTTTTGCCTCCATCTCGGGCTTCGTACGAGATACAAATCACTCTCTTGGTGAGTATAAAAGACTCTCTTGTTGAGTCAAACCCTTTTAGCCTCCGTCTTGGGCTTCGTACAAGACACATATAAAAACACTCTCTTGTTGAGTCAACCCTTTTAGCCTCTATCTCGGGCTTCGTACGAGACACAAAAGCATCCTCTTGTTGAGTCAATAGCCTCCTCTTAGGCTTTGTATAAAGAAATCCCCGTTTGATTCAATCAACCTTTTAGCATCAAATCATGCTTTGGTCACAGCATACAAACATCAACAACTCCTTTTTCCTCGTCTAATTGCTGTAAGCGGCAAGCCTCTGGGTTATTTACATCCACGCCACTGTCCCTCTTTTAGTATGAGAAATTCCCAAGGAAAGATGGCATTGCTCTAAACTAAGTTAAAGTCTTCTCCTTCAGGTTGAAAATCCCCTATAAAGAAAATTATGGCATTGCTGGATTCACATATCCCAGTTAAAGTAATTCTCCTTTATAATCAGTCACCCAATAGTCGTGACAAACTGACCGAATATCCCCTTTAGAGATGACAAATTCTCTCTAAAGTCAACACCCTTTTAGCTTCACATCTTGGGCTTCGAACAAGATACAAATAAACCCTTCAGCTTCACATCTTGGGCTTTGAACAAGATATAAACCTCCTTTAGCTTCATGTATTGGGCTTTGAACAAGACACCAAAACACCAAAACACCATTTCCCCCCATAGAATAGGAGGAACTACGATCGCTCTGATTTCCCTATCCCGGAAATACGTAGGCATAAGATTGAAAAAGAATCTTAGCGAGCACACTAATAAAAAAACCCAAAGTCCCCTACCTCCAGCCAATCTAGCGCAGTATCCCAACAAATTCCCCATGAACAGTCCCGGTATTTCGTTCTGAACAAAATAAGCAGAGAGGCCCACGAACTAAAACCGCATCTGTAAACCAACAGTTTTGACTGTTTAACCTTAGTTTGCAAGCAGAGTTAGTTGGAGACATCTATTTCCCTTCCTTCATCAGCTTCAATAGGATAAAAAATGAATCGACCTGTAGTACCCCAGAGCGACAGTGCTTAAGAACCACGTCCAAAAATTGCTCGCTACACTAATGACCTGTAGTAGCAGGTTGCTTACACTACTCAGACTGACACATGTCAGCTTTGAGTTTACAATACTTTACTACTCTAATACCCCCTGTCATACCCCAAATTTTGACCACAAGATTTCCCATCATTGTGCAAATCATCACCATAATATGGATGTACCTTCATGCCTCATCAATCCTCTCAAAGATTGTTGAGCACTCACCTCAACCAAGAATTAGGGTTTCGAGCCCTCTCAGAGTACTTAGGCAAAAGATCAATCAAGAATGGACATGATCCTCAACTTGTCTAACCTCTCAAACACCCATAAAGGATCAAGAGATCTTCTACATCAAGAATCAAGCACAAGGTTGTAACATTCTAAGTGGATCAAGCCTCAAGATTGTCAGTGTCACTAAATTAGAGTTTTGGTCGACCAAGGCCTCCAAATGAAAATTTCCATCTGGTCATGAGCCAATAATTCAAAACATGAGTCAAGAAGCTCAAAGGGACCTCATGGACCCAATTATCAAGTCAAAATAGCCTCAGGGGATGCATTCATCAAAAATCAAGAATTAGGGTTTCTTGACCTAATTCACCCCTAAGTTGACTTTTGGAGCAAAACATGAGCCAATACCTCAAGAAGTGTTTTGAATACCTCCAATACAACATTTTGATCCACTCACAAGGTTGGATTGATTCAAAGAACTTGGTTCACAAACAATGCAAGGATTCAAATTCATCTGGGCCAATTAGGGTTTCTTGATGAAAAGTCAACTGTATCTTTGACTTTTGACCAAGACATGTTCCCAAACCTTGGGACATGATTCAAGACACCCTAAAACACCTATGGAATCCATCCATTAGGTTTGAATTAGGTCAAGGATTTGATTGCATAAAGGATCACACAGTTTGAAATTCATCTGACAAAAAGTTTACTGTGCCTAAAAACCAAGTTTGACTTTTTGAATTTCTTGACAATCAAGACTTCCCTAAGTAAAAAACAATGTTAATTCATGGTTTAGATCATCACCCATCAAGAAAAATCAAGAAAAGTAGGGTTACTTGCAAAAGGCGCAACCTTAAGAAACTTAAAATTTTCTAAGTTATGGAACAAAATTGATTTAGTACCAACTTTGCAAGGTCATAACTCCCAAACCACGAGGCCTTTTTCTTCCATACAAAGCTCAAATGAAAGCTCTCATTACATACTTCAAAATTGTCAACTACAAGAGATTCCAAATCCTCATGGATTTTGAGTTATAGATTGATAAAAATCACAAAAACATGAAAATGACCACTTTTTCCAACACTTAGTGAAAATTTTGGACAGAATATGTCTTGGTTTTTCACCAACTTTAGGGCCATTTTTCATTATGATCCAAGCTGAACCAAGACCAATGTTGGACATAAAAGTTGAAGTATGTCATTGGGGCTTTCCAAAAAGTATAAGAACCCACCCTAACTCCACTTGAGTAGGGAGTTACAAGCCTTGAAACATGGCCTAAAAACTTGATTTTTCAAGACAACATGAACATGAAACTTGGTGTAATACCCCAAAATTTGCCCTCTCATTTTCATATCATTTAGCATGTGCTTTCATTGCATTGCATTACATTCAAGTCATAAAAAAATAAACATTCAGCATTGGTTCATGCATAGGGCATGTGATCAGTTGCCTTTCAGATATTGATCATCTAAAGCAAGAGAGTTAGAGCCAAGGGTCTTCCAACAAGCCTCAAGGGTCTCTTATATCATATATTATCTCATTTTGATCCCACAAGTCATTGGAAGATGGGAACTCATCAAGAAGGTTGGACAATTCATTATCTCCTATCAAAAGCAGTCAAAATTAAGGTTTTGGATTCAAGCAGTTTCTTGATGAAATTTTGGTTCAAACTTGATCTCAATGTTTTCTACATGATATCAAGTATCTAAGGATGGAAGATTGCCCATTGGTTCATTTCAGAAGAGGTTCAATGGATCAGTTGCTTGAGAATCAAGAAATTGGGGAAAAAGTCAACTGAGCAGTGAAAAAAGTCAACTCCTGAATTTTTAAGGTCAAATTCATGAAATTCAAGTCACATATGTTCATTGGACAAGATTTGGTCAAGAAATAATGGTGGAATCATAAAAAATCAAGAAATGTACAAAGTTTCCATTTTTAGAAACTTAGGGTTTCCAAAAATGGCAAGTTTGGATCATTTTGCACTACACTTCAAGGCATTCTTTCTCCATGATAAAAGCTTCAAACTTCAAGCCCAAGTTAAGCCAATCAAATATGACATCTTAAGCTTCAAATCCATGCCAAGAACTCTTGCATTGGATCAAAATTGAGAGAGTTATGATCAATTAAAGTTTGGTAAAATCAAGGCAAATTACAAGTCATGGCAAGGCAAGTTCAGGCCTCCAGGCCATAATTTCATCAAACACTTGGTGTGCCAAATGTCAAGCTGGTTTTCTCCATCAAGAAGGCTTCAAATGAAAAATTGTTGAACATCAAAGTTCTTCATCTCCATGTCCTCTTTAACTTTGATGTTGGGCATTTTCTCATTTGAACATGTTATGAAGGTCATATGAGGGTTCAAAGGGAGAGGTTCCAGACTGAATTTTTCATAGGTTCATGACCAGGTTTGCCAACAACTTGCCTCACTCATGCACCAGTTGTGGTTCCTTGACTTTCAATCCATTTTCAAGTGTGTTACAAGCCTCCATTGGATTCAAGCCAAACAACAACATTGTTCTTTGATGTCTCATCTTTCCCTAACATCCAAAATCTTTCCATTTCATGCACCATACATGGAGAATTTCATCCTCAAACATTAACATTTCCACTGATTGTTTTACTGCCAAAAATAGGATGATTGGCATTGTTTGTTGTTGTTTTAATTGGTTCGCACGCATGCCTTCATACCATCCACATTGCCATTAAAAGACACACACCATCTTACACATACATGCACACATACTTTTACCATACACCAAAGAGGAAATGAGAGACTTGTTCACTAAGTTTCAATTGCTGCAACATACATCAGCACCAATATCATAACATCACCATCATCATTCCATGTTCTCACCATAACATAAATAACAACACACACGAGCTTTCTTCCCTCTCATTTTGAAATTGCTTCAACCACCCTCTCATTGCTTCACACCACCACAGTTAACTCAACTTGAGTTCCAACTGTCAACTGAGTTGGTTAGAAGCTAACCACACTTATAAATAGAAACCTCTAACTGTTTTGGCAACAACACTTCATTTCACACATTTCACAAACTCTCACTCTCAAGTTTCTCTCTGAATTCTCTCTCTCTCTCTCTGCACGATTTCATCATCATCTTCATCCATATTTCATCATTATCATCATCAATTGTTCATCATTGATCAAGAACAAGTTGAAGCAGAATCAAGTGTAGCATCTCTCTCAAGTTGAATCTCTCTGTTTCCATCAAGATTCAAAGCTCCATACACATTTATTTTGATCAAGCACAAGAGGCTCAGGATCCTCCCCTCTGGCCTTCTTTTAATCTCAAGATTCTGCAAATTTCAGGTTCAAATTTCTTCAAACTTTATTGCATCGTATCTCACTGATTTAGCTTTGTTTCAACTGATTTGAAGATTTTTAGAAGCTATTCATTGATCCAGCTAGTGATAGGCACTTTAAGTGCGTAGATTCAAATTTTAGGGCAAAATGTTTGTGATTGATGCTTGCTGTGTGTGCATTGTATGGTGTTTTTGAGAATAGATTTGGATTCTACGTGACTTCCTCTTTCATTTGATGTGCATTCCATAGATTTCTGGAGAATGTGATACTTGCAGGTGGCCGAAGATGGCCGGAGAAGATGACCGGAGGTCCTTCTCCGGCCGGTGAGGGTTTGATTAGGGTTTAAGGTCAGATTAAAACACAACCGTACGATTTGTTTGATCCTAAGGCTATTAGAGTGCCAGCGCATTAATGAAACCTCCTCCCCCTCACGTGACTTTCTCTCTCTGAATATTTGACTTTGACTTCTTCCCTATGTGTGCGTGCATGTTTATTATGGTGTGTGTGTATTGAGATCCCTCTGATATGATTACTTTGATGATTGATTTTAATTGACTTGATCTAATGGCTGTGAATGAGTCAACAATTGACTGAAAGTGCACCATAATTCCATGCTCCACGCGCTAAAATTGGACTAGGCCTCAGATTGCTTTTCACACACCTCATTTTGGGCCCAAGTCATTTTTGAACTATCATTTTGCTTTCGCCACACCCCCAGGCTATTTTCTTTGCATTTTATTTTATTTTCTTTGTACTTTTTTCATTTTATTCTTTTAAAAATACCAAAATACATCTAAAAATTCCATGAAAATTCCTGAAGCATATTTAGACATTTAACTAATTTTGTATCATTTTTATTTCTGATTTTGTGAATATTACAGCATATTGTGTGAATTTCCTTTTATTTCTGTTTCAAAGTGATTCTTTCTTGACACATGAAATTCATCCATTTATTTTGCATAGTTCTAAAAATCATTTTGCATCCAATCTTTTTGCCATGTGTGAATAATATCTTGTGGCATCTAAAATTTTTTTTTTTATATTTTTAAATCATTTTTGCATAGCTTTTGAACCATATCTTTGTGCATTATTCATTGTTGACCTAATGTGACTTTGATGATTTGTTTAAACTAGTTTCTTCTTGAGTATTTGTATGAGCTTTTGACATGTGTTTTGCTTATGACTTAGATACTTTTTCGTTTAATTTCATAATTTTCTTAAGGTTATTTCTATTTTTTTCCTTGTTGATTGTTATAAGTCACATTTATGTGCTTTTGTTTGACTTCTAAGCTTTGTTTGATTAGGAGGCACTTGTGCCATGGCATTAGAACTTGTGTGATCATTTTATAGGTCATTTCATAAATATTATAGGTCATCCATGTTAGATTATAGGTCATTTGTCATTTTTTTTTGGTTCATAAATGTTTGGTGCTTATGTGAACTAAGTTTGATATAATTGTGTGCATCTTCTTTTATGTGCCTTAACATGTTTTGTGTGCATCTTTGTGACACCATTCTTGAATTCTAATATGATCAAGCATATCATACACTACTGCCTTGCATCTATTCTTATTCATATTCATGTTTCATCCTTCATTCATAACTTGCATTACAAGTATGTCAAATCTTTTGAACTTGAACATGTTGGAACATCTTTTTATCATGTCTTTATCTTCTTAGATCCTTGCACCCATGCTTTGTATGATCACTCATCCATGTTCATATGAATTATAATATGCCATTCACATCTGGTCTTTGACATTTCTTCAAGCATTTATTCATGTTTGTATGCCATACACATTCATACTTTATCTTTAATTCATAACTTCAACTTGTGTTCCTTTCTTCTTAATCTCTAATGTGACTTGTGTATGAACCAAACTTGTTCATTTGTGCATTCTCATGTCATCTTATAGCATGTATGCTACTGATCCATGTTCATTTGCATTCATAATTGCCTTTCCCTCTCCTTTGTGACTTGTTTTGAAAGTAAACAACATTGTGCATTATTGTGTGACATTGTTCTACTTCTTCCCACTTCTTCTTCTTGAGTTTTATTCTCATATTATGGATGATAATTCATGGATACTTAATGAGATTTATGAAGTGGTTTCCTACTGGCTGTGGTGTTTTATATTGAATCATTGCATGTTTTACATCTCTTAAATGTTCATGATGCATCTTTAGTGCATATCATTGCATTCCTTTGATGGTTGGTAGATTGTTTAGGCATAGATTGATATTGTAAGCATTTGTAACCATTGGTAGATGTAAATAGGCTTTGCTACTGGCCTAGGCCAGTACCACCCTTTAGGGATCTTTTCTTTTTAGGTTTAGCCCTTGAGGAGCTTCCTATAGCTTCCTTTAGAACACTAGGATTTATTTGCTTACATCTTTCAATTATGCTTTCTTATTCCATTATTTAACTAACCATTTTGTGTAGGGGCTAATGGTAAGTTGAGTGTGTGGATATGCTTCCACACATACTTTCTTCCCTCATCTTTTTAATGCTTTCTCTTTTGTGTTTGTGCAAAGCATTTCAATGCTTTCTTGGTGCAACTTCTTTCTTCTCCCTCTTGGTTCATGACTCATCTTCTATCTTAGAAGTGAGTTATGTTACCTTTTGCTCTCTTCTTATCTCTTCTTTTAGACTTAGGCTTCTAAACCACACTTAACTCTTAGGACATCCAAGCATGATAAGATTAGGGTGAGTCTTAGTCCCCTTTAGTCTTTACCTTTGTTTCTTTTGAGTCTCTCTTCTCTCATCTCAAAACCAATTCAAAACACCTAATAAAGGTTGAAATATCTTCATGTGCCATGAGCCTTATTCCATGGGGGGCTTGCATACATTCCATCTTGGAATGTGTTGTAGGTTTTCTAGCATGATGTACAAGTCTTTAACATGAAGATATTTCACAAACAAAATAAAAAATACTTCTTCATTTAAAAACAACAAAAACATTTAATAAAGGGAATAAGCTAGTGTAATTAAACCTTTAACTTTGGAAAGTAAGTTTGAGGATCTTCCTCATACTTAGTGTACTTCATCATCATTTCATTTTGGAATGATGCATGAGATGCACATTCCATTGAAAAAGACTTAGGTACACTTACCTATGCAAAACACTTCAAATAAAAAACTTCTAAAACACTTAAAACAAACAATAACGTCTTTCCTTCGGGAATTCTCTTCTCATCTCACTCACTCTCAACGTGCGAGCGTGCTTCTCCCTGTTCTCTTACAATACGGTAACACACTCGATTCAGCGAGCCTGCAACACCTGAGCTAGGACATTAGCCGTTCCCTAAAAAACACAAAACAGTTTTCCCTTAGTTAGGGGAACTACGTCGCTCTGATTCTCATGTTCCCGATGAGATACGTATGCAGTGGGGTAGGGCCCATTCGAGCACTTCTTTTATTTTCCCTACATTTGTTTCTCGTTCTCTTTCCATTTCTTTTCCAGCATCTTTTCTATCACCCTTTGAACAGTACTTCAAGCGTGGATCCCGTCGAGTTCGACGGACGTGAAGGGGTGCGATAACCTTCCCTTCACGTAACCGACTTCCTTACCTGTTCTCTTTGGTTCGCGAGACCTCGTTCTTTCCTTTCTCCTGGGTTTGTGCAGCATTACCCTTCCCTTTCTTTGGGATAAAAATGCCTGGCTGGCGACTCTCTTTCTTTCTTCCGCGCCACTTTCGCGTTTGTACCTGGATAAAAATCCCGGGAGCGACAGCTGGCGACTCTGCTGGGGATAGTTGACCTCTTGCTGGTCCCTCCCCGATGCGAGTCTCTCATAGCGCTTGCTTGTTTTGCTTATTGGGTGTTTGATTTGTTTTGCTTTAGTACAGCTTTACTGCTTTTATTTACAACTTTATCGCTTTACTTTACTGCCTTTATTGCATTTTATTTATATCATGCATCATATATTCTGGACTGTCTGGTTTCCTTTGGCGGGATGGGATTGTTACTATGAGATGAGCCCATTACCCAGGCTCGAGTATACTTTAGGACTTAGAGTGGACAGTCACAGGGCTCTCATGGTATTTAGCCACGGGAGTAGTTGTGAGTTCCACAGCCAGAGTGCGACTTTCTTAGGATTATCTTGCTTTGAGGGTCTTCCTCATTCAGGGCATGACTTTGAGAGTTATGTGCATCTGGTGACCGATCATTGAGGACCTTAGTGGAAACATCCCTCTTTAGTGGTGACAGTGGCAGCCCATATTCTGTGGCAAACCCATTCGCACCCGAGGGCCCACTTTGGAACTTGCATAAGATGGCCTTTATTTTGTGTGAATCAGATGACGATTTCTTTGTTTGGCGATAGCATTGTATCCTACGGGCTGAATGTGCTATTGCTTCTCATTTCGAGATCCGAATCTGAGGATCCTACCTTTTAGAACACACCTGCGAGATTGGGGGGATGTTTACAGGTTTGCAGGTAACCTTGACCTTCTACCTACCCTTTTGTGTGGTTCTCATATGATCAGTGATTTGGGTACTTTGTTCTGGTATTCTGGATCTGATTCTTTACTGGTGCTTGGGTCTGATATTCTTGATATGATGCTACACAGACACTTGGCTCCCTCACAGTTATTGCACTGACACTGCAGATTCTGGCTCTGATCACATGCTTAGCTGTATCTCATTGCATACATCATTAACATTTTATGTTTTTTCTTTCCCAGGTCTTAGTATTGTTTTCGATTCCGGTGGGTATTTTCTCTACGTCAAATGGAAGTGTAGCGAGTGATTTTTGGATGTGGTTGCGAAGCACGATCGCTCTAGTACTACAGTTCGATTCATTTTTTATCCTAATAAAGTTGATGAAGCAAGGGAAATAGATGTCTCCAATTAACCCTGCTTGCAAACTGAGGTTAAATAGCGGTCTGTTAGGTTACATATGCTATAAAGATTCGGGGTCTCTCCTAGGTTATTTTGTTGAAAAGGGGTGTTTTAGGCTATCGGTTGAGCTGTTAGGACGGATGTATATGAAAGTATGGGATTTTGGGTTTTTGTTTAGTGTGCTCGCTAAGATTTTTCTTTCAATCTTATGCCTACGTATTCCCGTTTACCGAAACAGGGAAATCAGAGCGATTGTAGTTCCTCCTATTCTATGGGAGGAAATGGTTGTTTTGGTGTCTTGTTCAAAGCCCAATACGTGAAGCTAAAGGTGGTTTGTATCTTGTTCAAAGCCTAAGATGTGAAGCTGAAGGTAGTTTGTATCTTGTTTAAAGCCCAAGATGTGAAGCTAAAGAGTCTATTTGTATCTTGTTCAAAGCCCAAGATGTGAAGCTAAAAGAGTATGACTTTAGAGAGAATTTGTCATCTCTAAAAGGGGTTTGTTTGTCACAACTGTTTATAAAGGAGAATTACTTTAACCGGGATTTGTTAATCTGGCAATGCCATAATTTCCTTTATAGGGGATTTCCAACCTGAAGGGGAAGACTTTTACTCAGTTTAGAGCAATGCCATCTTTCCTTAGGAATTTCTCATGCTAAAAGAGGGATAGTGGCATGGATGTAGATGATCTAGAGGCTTGCCGCTTACAGCGATTAGATGAAGGGGAAGGAGTTGTTGATGTTTGTGTACTGTGAACGAGGCACAATTTTGATGCTAAAAGGTTGATTGGATCAACCAGTGGTTTTCTTATACAAAGCCTAAGAGGAGGCTAATATGTGTCTCGTACAAAGCCCGAGAGAGAGGCTAAAAGGGGTTGATCCTATAAGAGGATCTTTTATAGTCAACAAGAGAGTGATTTCGAATCTCGTACAAAGCCCGAGATGGAGGCTAAAATTTGTTTGGCTCAATAAGAACCTTTTTATATCTCGTATAAAGCCCGAGATGGAGGCTAAAAGGTGATTGACTCAAAGAGGGAGTCTCTTATGTGTCTCGTGCAAAGCCCGAGAGAGAAGCTAAACGTTGTTTGACTCAACGAGGGAGTCTTTTGTATCTCATACGAAGCCCGAGATGGAGGCTAAAATTGTTAGCTCCGCTGGGGAGAATCATTGTACAAAGCCCAAGAGGAGGCTATGGTGACTGTTCAGTTGAGTGACAGGTTCAGTATGCTGATTTAAAGAGAAAATCAGTTCTTATATGAGCAATGCTGTACTCAAGGATTTGATTCGAGGATCAGGGATATTTCCTTGTCTTTGAGGAAATGGGAAATCCAAAGGGTATTGAGACTGTCCGAGTCTACGGGTTTCCTTCCTATTTTAACGAAGGGGTCACTTGAGAATGTCTTTGAGACTCAAGGAAATTAGACTGTCCGTGTCTAGAGTTTCATCTTTTGTACTATGTTTTGAGAAACAGTAGTAGACTCTTTGAAAGGACTATTCTATGAAGATGACTAGGTTCTGTTCCTATACCTCTAGGAGGTCGCCGGGACAATTTATACGAAGCCCAAGAGGAGGCTGGAATCTTTTAAGAAGCCGAGTGGTCCTTGTATGAAGCCCAAGAGGAGGCTATCATTCCCGGAGGAAGAGATCATTATACGAAGCCTAAGAGGAGGTTGTGAATACTTCTAAGAAGCCTACGGGTCCTTGTAATAAGCCCAAGAGGAGGCGGTGTTGCTTTTAGGAAGCTTGTGGGTCCTTGTACAATGCCCAAGAGGAGGCCGATACTTTTAAGAAGCCCGTGGGTCCCCAAACCCCGAGAAATTCAAGACAGGCTATTCACAAGGAATAGATCAAGCCAGGAAAGTTCGAGAATTTGGAAGAAACTCAAAGATGCCATTCACGGAGAATACATTCATCTCTGGGAGTAGAGTTTCTTGACAATTCCTAATGAGGACAACCGAAGAGAAGACTGTATCTGGTGATCCTATTGGGGATCTAGTTGTCTATTTCTACGAATAAACGAAACGGCTTTACCTAGTTCTAGACGTAGTTGCCGGGGAAACTCTAAATATCTATACTATTATTACACAGTTGATATGAGTTTATGAAAGAAGACTTACAGCGAAACAGCCCCACAATACAGTTATATGTATATGAAAGCGGTAAATGAAAGCATATAAACACTTACTCGGTTGTAGAGCTTCTATGCTGTTTGGTTAGTTGTTCAATAAAGACAGATTGAAAACAACAATATATTCAAAATCAAAGGAGAAAGTGCTTTGGAAAAGAAAGATTTGGGGCTTACAGCTCAAGGAGAGGCCCAGGGTTTTATCAGTGAGCGCACTGTTTGAATTTTTACAGAGGAACTTATACAAGTGACTGTGGCCCAAAAAGGTTTTCTATACAAAGGGATGGGTCTTACACTCTTTCAAGAGGCCCAAAAGGTTTAAAGAAAAAGAGTGGGGCTTATAACACGAGGGTAGGCCCAGATGATTTTTCGTTTAAAATGGCGATCGCGCCGAGATTTTCTTTTAACGCAAAGGGGCTTATACAATATCTGAGGCCCAAAATGATTTGGTTAAAAGGGGGTTGAGTCTTACACTCTATTAGAGGCCCAAAAGTTTTGAATGGGTCTTATAGCTCGAGGAGAGGCCCAAAAGGTTATTTTTCAAAAGGCGACGACCGTGCCGTTTATTTTTGACGGTATCTGGACTTATACAATACACTGAGGCCCAAAAATGATTTGGTAAAAAAAGGGATTGGGTCTTACACTCTATTAGAGGCCCAAAGTGTTTTGAAAATGATTTATGAGGGTTGAATTAATCCAAAAACCCTAATTTGTTTTCAAAATGTGTTTTAATTGAATAAAAATTCAATTAAAATGATCAAAATTGTTTAACATATAGAAAACAAATTGTGATCTTGGATTAATGCTTCAAAAATTAAGTATTGACCTACAAAATAATTAGAAGGCATTAAAAGTTACAAAATCAAGAGGGAAAAAACATTTTAAATGGAAAAAACAAATAAAATATTAATTCTTTGCAAAAATATCAATTATATGAAATAAATAATATTTTTGGGATTTTTTGATAAAATAAAATATTTTAAAATTTTTGTGAATTATCAAAAAAAGAATCAACTTAAAATCATTAAAACTCAGAGAGAAATTAATTTTTGAATCAATTAAATAAAATCACAAAATTCAAATATTCAAATATTTGAAAATGGCGCCAAGAACAAAGGCAAGAACACGCGCGTGTCCTGAGTTTCCCAGATTTGCATTTTCTATCTAATCTCACAGAATACTTGATTATATCATGCAATCTACATATCAATCAACTCGTTTTAACCTCACGATCATGTCTATGGTTTTTAATTTCATTTATTTTTAACATGGAATAAGAAATCAAAGAGAAACCTCAAGAACCCTAATTTCTGCATGAAGGTTCAGAAATTTCACACACGATTCAAACAATGCAATTTATTGAGGGAAAACATTCCATGCATGATTATGAACATATGGCCAAATTACTGTGCAGCAAAAATTGCATGGATCATAGAGTTAGAAGAGCTCATGCTCACCTCTTGTTGCTGGTGATCGTGTTTTGTGTTGGAGGTGTTACAGCTAGGTTCCAATGATCTGGATAGCTTCCCTAGGTGCCATGGAGTGTGTATGAATGCTTGGAATGGATTGAAATGATCTGGAACTTGAGATGGTACCCCAACTGCAAATCTGTCAAGAACTTGAGCAACTGGCTGGTGATTTTGTGATTTTGGTGTTCCAGATGTTTTGTGAGTGTTTGGATCACTTCTATATGATGTATGTAAGGTGTGTGTGTGATTGGTTTGAGTGGAATTGCTCTCTAATGAAAAACCCGATAATGACTTGCTAAGAAAGGCATTTTTGAGAGTGAGAAGTGGTTTTCGAGGAAAGCATCTGTTTGATGGATTTGGTGTACTTAAACTGATCACAATTGAGCTCTATTTATAGTAGAGCAAGTTTGTTTTGCAAGGAATAGTGAATGGCAACTGCTGAGTAGGTTTGGCCAATGTTGGCAAATGAAAATCCAAGTCTCCTCTAGCCATTGACTAGAGGTTAGGGCACAGGCTGCTGGTCCCCTTGGTATTGGATAAATCTTGACTGAATTCAGTTGCTAAGAGCTCAGTTCATGCCACCTTGATGCTTCCATTGAATGCTCTAATCCAAAATTGGAGTTTTGTCCCTATTTTGGCAATTCTAGGTTCAACATGCTATTTCTTGTTCCAAAGACTTTGGAAGCTTGGCTCAGTGATTGTCCCCTTTAGATTCAATCCTCAGAGGTGTCCAAGTGGATAGGAGCATTTGGATTTGGCTGATTTTGGCAAATCGACCAAAAGTGCAAAAATCTGCCTTGCCTTGGCAGATTTCAACAAGGCAACTTGCCAATGTCATATCTCATGGCTCAAATTGAATTTGGTAATGTTCTTGGTCATTTTGGAAAGCCCTTACATGATACAACAACTGTTTGAACATGTTTGGTGTTGATCTCTTTTGAATCCAAGTGAAAAATCCCCCTACATTTGGAAAAAAGTAAAGGCAGATTCTGACTTAGTGAAATTTTCACTAAGTGTTGGAACAAAGTGACTTTTCTTGATTTTGATCACTCCATAACTCAAAATCCATGAGGAATTTAGACATAGGTCAGTATGAAGCTTTTGTAGAGGGCAATGTGATCTAAAAATCAAGCTTTGAATGGGGAACAATGGCCTTGTGGTTTAGGAGTTATGGTCCTCCAAAGTTGGCACATTAGTGTCACTTTTTCCATAACTTAGAAATTTTTCTAAGTTTTTATGGTTACCCCTTTTACAAGTTATCCCACTTTCTTTGATTTTTCTTGATGAATGATGATTCAAATCATACATTAACATCATTTTAGGGTTAAAAATCCATTTTGGTGAAAAATCTCAAAAAGTCAAAGTTGACTTTTGTGCACAGTTGACTTTTTATCAGATGAATTCCAAACTGTGCAATTCTTCAGGAAATCATGTCCTTGACCTAAATAAAACTTGATGGACATGTTCCATGGGTGTCATAGGGTATATTGAATCATGTCTTAGGGTTTGGGAGCATGTCCTGGTCAAAAGTCAAAGTTACAGTTGACTTTCCTCGCGAAACCCTAATTGTGGTGCTGATGAAATTGAGACTTGTTGCTCAAGCTTCTTGGATTAATCCATTGTTCCAAATGGATCAATATGGTATATTACAGACCCTCAAATCATGTCTTGAGGTCTTGGTTCATGATTTGTCCCAAAAGTCAACTTAGGGGTGAATTAGGTCAAGAAACCCTAATTCCTGATTTTTGATGTATGCATCCCCTGAGGTTAAATTGACTTGATGATTGGGTCCATGAGGTCCCATGGAGTATATTAGGTTATGTTTTGGATCATTGGCTTGTGCCCAGATGAAAAATTTCATCTGGAGGCCCTGGTCGACCAAAACCCTAATTTGGTGACACTGTCGATCTTGAGACTTGATCCACCTAGAAGGGAGCAGCCTTGTGCTTAATCCTTGAAGTGGGAGTCCTTTTGATCCATTGTGGACGTTTGAGAGGTTAAACAAGTTGAAGATCATGTCATTCCTTGATTGATCATTTGTCTAAGGCTCAAAGAGGGCTTGAAACCCTAATTTTGATTGTAGTGGATGCTCAACAATTCCTTGAGGAGATTGATGAGGCAAAGAGGTACATCCGTATTGTGATGATGATTGACACAATGATGGGAATCTTAGTGGTCAAAATTTGGGGTATGACAGATGCCCCTATTTAATCTTCTTGGACCCGAAGGTGTGAATGACGAAGGTATTCGGGCATTCGGGGTGCAAGAGGATTAAATATCGGAATACCCAAAATTTTGATGGCTATGAATGACAGCTTGCACATTCATCTTCTTTTGCTAAGCAATGATGCTTAGAAAAGGTAAACTTCCCCTCGATCCTGGTCTTCAGCCAAGGAACTGGTCTCAGTTTTCTTTTGTCAACTTCCCCTCGATCCTGGTTTCTTACCAAGGATCTGGTCTCAGTTTCTTTTGTAAACTTCCCCTCGATCCTGGTTTCTTACCAAGGATCTGGTCTCAGTTTATTTTGTAAACTTCCCCTCGATCCTGGTTTCCTACCAAGGAACTGGTCTTAGTTTCTTTTGTCAATAAACTTTATTGACAAGGGATGCTATGCGTAGCGGTTTTCCTCAAACTTCTCACCGAATATTCCTGGGGAGATGCCATTTGACGGAAAAAGATTTGATGTCAGACTTGCTGGGGAACCCAATCGTCTGATTTGTAGAATTGCACAAACTTCTCTATTGGAGACGCCGTTTGTTTCTACTAGGGGGAAAGCGAGTTTCTTGAGAGACTGCCTTCACGCTTGGGGATATTACATCATAATTTTCTCGGGATCTTCCCGGAGAAATGCCATATGATGGGATCCATTTTTGAGGTGCCGGTGACCTTTTCACCAGCGGTCTTTCGGAGAAAGGCAACTGTACTGCAAAATCTCTGCTTAGGAGGCTTTCTCTGGGGATTTTTCTTTAATCCGGGAAAGCAAGGATATCATCTTCAATGGAGAACAGTGACATTTGTAGAAAGCTTCTCTGGCTTTTCAGAGGTTCAAGTTATCAAAGTGGTCGAGTGCCGACTCTAATCCAGAGATACACTGGAGGCGAGATTGTTCAAACGCAGCGTTTCCTGACGAGGCAAGAACTGACAACTCGATTGAGAAGACTTTTATCACAAGGGGATAAGACCGACTAGAGTGATAGTGATGCAATATGAATGCGAATGCAAGTAAAATGCATGATGTATGTATGTATATGCTGACAAAGACTTGACACAACACACAGACTGACGGATGAACATGACTGGATACTCGGCCACTGCTGGAGATGAAAAGTAGCACTTGGTTCAAGATAGCAGTTCTGCCTTGCTTAGAAGAGATAATCCCTACGGGGAATACCATTGATCGGGCTTAGGAGATAAGAACTCGACCGAAGAGGTCAGACAGAATAGTCGCATCCGACACTATTGATCCTTCATTCAGGCGCACTGGCGTAGAAGGAGTACTTTGATTCTACACTTTGAGGTTCGCTTACTTCTGGAGAAGCGGTTGATGTTCTTTTGATGTTCAACAGTCAAAAGAAATTGCCATCTTTATTTTAAAGCAGAAAAAGTTTTACAAGTAAATTCATTTTTGTTTTATTTCTGTGAGATTTGGGTCGAAACTGAGCTGTGTCGAAGATAGCTTTCATGTATTTCGACTGAAGGCAAGCGTGTTGTCGAAGCTTGTTCACATGCTGGTGCCAGATTATTACATATAGTAGTCGAAGTCTGTTCTTATATGTATTCTGTCGAAATAGTTTATTCTGTCGAATTGGGCCTTGTGTTAAGGATCCAATTGTTTAGGTTTCTTGGGCTGCAAGTTACCTAGTTAGTCTATAAATAGGCTAGTACACTCAGTTTGTTGAGTGTGGCAAATTGTGGTATTCACTTGTAATCATTTGTAAACATTAATGAGAAAGTGAATAGTAAACAGAATTATATTTGCCCAATCCTTGTTGTTCCTCTTCTATTCTTCTTCTTCTAGTTTTCTCTTTTCCGTTAAGCCCTTGTTTTGGTTCTTGATAATTCAAGAAACCAGTTTTATATTTTGATTAAAGTCATCGTTTTTCACAACAAATTGGTGCGTTGAGCGTGGAGAAGATGGCTTCAACAAAGTATGAGATTGAAAAGTTCACCGGAGTGAACGATTTCGGTCTGTGGCGCTTGAAGATGAAAGCCCTACTGGTGCAGCAGGGATGTTTGGAAGCGTTGAAGGGAATGGCAGCCATGGATGATGCGTTGACGGAAAAAGAAAAGACGAAAATGATCGAGAAAGCACACAGCGCAATTCTGTTGAGCCTTGGTGTTAAGGTTCTCCGGCAGGTATCAAAAGAGACGACGGCGACGGGATTATGGACGAAGCTGGAAAGTTTGTATATGACCAAATCCTTGGTGAATCGTCTTTACCTGAAGCAAGCCTTGTATTCATTCAAGATGAATGAAGAAAAGGCTTTGGCTGAGCAGTTGGATTCTTTCAACAAGCTGATTCTTGATCTTGAAAACATTGATGTGAAGATTGATGATGAAGATCAAGCATTGTTGTTGTTGTGTGCTTTGCCCAGATCGCATGCTCACTTCAAAGAAACTCTCTTGTATGGAAGAGAGTCCCTGACCTTTGAAGAAGTTCAAGCAGCCTTGTATTCGAAGGATTTGAATGAAAGAAAGGAGCAGAAACCTTCATCAGTTGGCGAAGGGTTGTCCGTGAAAGGAAGATCGTCGAAGAAAGATGGTAGGTTTGATAAGAAGAAAGGAAAGGTTCAGCAGAAGTCTTATGGTGGTGATATGTCTGGTATCAAATGTTATCACTGTAAGAAGGAGGGTCATACACGAAAGGTGTGCCCTGAGCGCCTGAATAATCATGGAGGTAAGGACAATGGGAATGCAGCTATAGTGCAAGATGGTTATGAATCATCTGATGTCCTTGTGGTGTCGAGCAGCAACTCTTACGAAGAGTGGATTATGGATTCAGGATGTACTTGGCATATGACTCCAAACAAGAATGTGTTTGAAGAATTATGTGATCAAGATGGAGGATCAGTGCTGCTGGGGGACAATAAAGCTTGCAAGATTGCAGGTATTGGATCTGTTAGATTCAAGCTCCATGATGAGTCAATAAAGCTATTGACTGGGGTTAGGTATGTACCTGACCTTAAGAGGAATTTAATTTCTCTTGGTGAATTCGACAGAAAGGGATATGTTTTCAAAGGAGAGTAAGGTACCCTGAGAGTTATGAAAGGGTCGAAGGAAGTCTTGAGAGGCGTGAAAAACCAAGGCTTGTATACCCTGGAGGCTGAGGTTGTAAGTGGTTCGACAAATATTGTATCCACGAAACCTATGTCGAAGACAGAATTATGGCACATGAGATTGGGCCATGTCAGCGAAAGAGGCCTGGTCGAATTGGGGAAGCAGAACCTGCTAGGTGGTGACAAAGTCGAAAAGTTGGAGTTTTGTGAATCCTGTGTACTTGGTAAATCCTGTAGGGCGAAGTTTGACAAAGGCAAGCAAAGAACACATGGATCCCTTAATTACATTCATACTGATCTTTGGGGGCCTGCAAGGAATCCTTCACACTCAGGTGCAAGGTATTTTCTATCCATCATTGATGACTATTCCAGAAAGCTATGGGTATTCATTCAGAAGACGAAGGATGAAACTTTTGAGAATTTCAAAAGTTGGAAGGTTCTGGTCGAGACTCAAACTGGCAGAAAGGTTAAGACGTTGAGAACTGATAATGGCCTTGAATTCTGCAACGAAGCGTTTGACAGTTACTGTGTTGAGTCTGGGATTGCAAGGCATAAGACTGTAGCAGGTACTCCTCAACAAAATGGCTTAGCTGAGAGATTCAATCGAACAATCCTTGAAAGGGTTAGAAGTATGTTGGTTAGTGCTGGATTGAAGAAGGTGTTTTGGGCAGAGTCTGTTTCGACAGCAGCTTATCTGATAAATAGATGTCCCTCGACTGCGCTGGGAATGAAGACACCTGAAGAAGTTTGGTCGAATCATCCACCAGATCTCGACAAACTGAGAGTATTTGGCTGTTTAGCCTATGCTCACATTAGGCAAGACAAGGTCGAACCTAGAGCTCTGAGATGCATGTTCCTTGGATATCCTGAGGGAGTCAAGGGTTATAGGCTGTGGTGCCTAGAACCAGGTCACAGAAGATGTATCACAAGTCGTGATGTAGTTTTCAATGAGGTCGAAATGGCTTTTAAGAAAACTGGTGATGCTGGTCGAAGTGCAGATATCTCTGAAGAGGAGCTGGAACAGGTAGAGATGCCTGTTGAGGTGGAGCATAGTGATGCTGAAGTGCATAGCCCTGATGAAGTCGAAGAGCAAGATGCTGATGAGGTTGAAGAAACTGTCGATGACTACCTACTAGCTAGAGATAGGTCGAGAAGAGTCATCAAGCCACCTCAAAGACTTGGTTATGCAGATCTTATAGCTTTTGCCTTAATCTCTGCAAGTGAGGTACTTGACGAAGAACCTAGAGATTACAAGGAAGCTATAAGGAGTCGAGACAAGACTGAATGGCGAAAAGCCATGGATGACGAGATGAAATCTCTTCATGATAATAACACCTGGGAGCTGATTGAGAAACCTGCAGGAGCAAGGTTAGTCAGTTGTAAGTGGATTTTCAAGGTCAAGGAAGGAATCGAAGGAGTGATGTCGAAGCGCTTTAAGGCGAGGCTGGTTGCTAGGGGGTTCACTCAGAAAGAAGGAGTCGACTTCAATGATGTGTTCTCACCTGTTGTAAAGCATAGATCTATTCGAATACTGTTGGCCATGGTAGTAAAGTTCGACTTGGAACTTGAGCAAATGGATGTGAAGACAACATTTCTGTATGGTGATCTAGATGAAACGATCCTGATGCGTCAACCTGAAGGCTATGCAGAAAAGGGTAAAGAAGATTATGTGTGCAAGCTGAATAGGTCTTTGTATGGCCTGAAGCAATCTCCTCGACAGTGGAATAGGAGATTCGACAAGTTCATGGCACACATTGGTTTCACTAGAAGTCAGTTCGATCACTGTGTTTACTTCAGATTTCGACCTGGAAACTCACTTGTTATGTTGCTGCTGTATGTGGATGATATCCTCATAGCTAGCAACAGGGTTGAGGATGTAACGAAGGTGAAGGCTGAACTCAGTAAGGAGTTCGAAATGAAGGATCTTGGAGCTGCAGCCAGGATTCTTGGGATTGACATCCGGAGAGATAGAAAGCAGTCGAAGTTGTGCTTATCTCAAGAGACATACCTACGAAAGCTTTTCGACAAGTTTGGTATGTCGAATTCGAAGCCTGTTGTGACACCTACAAATCCTCATTTTAAGCTTAGTACTACTCAAAGTCCGAGTACTGAAGCTGAAAGAATCTATATGAATAGCATCCCATATGCTAGTGTAGTAGGTTCTTTGATGTATGCTATGGTATGTACGAGGCTAGACATAGCATATGGAGTGAGCCTTGTGAGCAGGTATATGGCCAATCCTGGAAAGGCGCACTGGCAAGCTGTAAAGTGGATTCTCAGGTACATAAATGGGTCTCTGAAAAGAGTCTTGATTTATGGTGGAGCCTGTGATGGTGATAGCATAGTCGAAATCGAAGGATTTGTTGACTCTGATTATGCAGATTGTATGGATTCCAGAAAATCTATTTCTGGATATGTTTTCACAATGTTTGGCACAACAATCAGTTGGAAAGCGACGCTTCAGAAGGTTGTTGCCTTATCAACCACTGAAGCTAAATATATTGCCCTCACTAAAGCTGTGAAGGAAGCATTGTGGCTTGAAGGTTTTGTAAAGGAGCTGAAACTTCAAGGTCGAAGTATCACTGTTAAATGTGATAGTCAAAGTACAATACACCTGTCGAAGAATTCAGCCTATCATGAGCGAACTAAGCACATTGATGTGAGGCTGCATTTCGTCAGAGAGATAATCGAGCGTGGTGAAGTCCAGGTGCTGAAGGTTTTGACTGAAGACAATGCTGCTGATATGATCACCAAGACGTTGCCAAGTTGCAAGTTCTTCCACTGCATGCAGTTGATAAAGCCGCGTGATGAAAGCTAGTTGATTCTCTTGTTGCTGAGTTAGATCCAAGGTGGAGATTTGTGAGATTTGGGTCGAAACTCAGCTGTGTCAAAGGTAGCTTTCATGTATTTCGACTGAAGGCAAGCGTGTTGTCGAAGCTTGTTCACATGCTGATGCCAGATTATTACATATAGTAGTCGAAGTCTGTTCTTATATGTATTCTGTCGAAATAGTTTATTCTGTCGAATTGGGCCTTGTGTTAAGGATCCAATTGTTTAGGTTTCTTGGGCTGCAAGTTACCTAGTTAGTCTATAAATAGGCTAGTACACTCAGTTTGTTGAGTGTGGCAAATTGTGATATTCACTTGTAATCATTTGTAAACATTAATGAGAAAGTGAATAGTAAACAGAATTATATTTGCCCAATCCTTGTTGTTCCTCTTCTATTCTTCTTCTTCTAGTTTTCTCTTTTCCGTTAAGCCCTTGTTTTGGTTCTTGATAATTCAAGAAACCAGTTTTATATTTTGATTAAAGTCATCGTTTTTCACAACAATTTCAAGAATCGTTAATCATATTAAAATGTCGTTCTGTAAAGCTAAAACAAATGAGAATTAAAAACAAAAGCACAAGGGCTCAAATTTTATTGATAAGATGGAGATCAGCCAAACGCGTGATTCCAAAGAGTATTTACAAAGTTAGAAAATGGTAATTTACAGGGAAAAGGGCTACGTTGAAACATAACGACCGCTATCCTTCTACCAACTTTGAATTCGGGACATCCTGAGCTTCTGTCGAAGAAGACCGTGACTGGAGTTTTCCTCCGATGGATGGTGTAACTGCTGCTCAGGGACCTGCCTATTTGTCGAACATAGTTACTTACCATTATCCCTAATTTTTGCCTGGATTGTGCTATGAGATTTCCAATCCATCGGGATGATTTTTTCCATGTCTCTAACTTTTGCCTGGACCGCCCTTTCGGGTTTTCAATCCACCGAGACGTTTTTTTTTTTAGTTTAGGCGAAGTATTTCTTGACTACATCAACATTCGTGGAGTAGGAAAATTCCTCTCCGTCCATGGTTGCAAGTCTCAAGGCGCCGCCTGAGAAAGCTTTCGTGACCACATAGGGGCCATCATAATTTAGAGTCCATTTGCCCCGAGAGTCAGTGAGAAACGATTGTATCTTCTTGAGCACGGGGTCTCTTTTTCTGAAGACACGAGGTCGGACCTTTTTGTCGAACGCCTTCTTCATTCTCTGCTGATACAACTGACCGTGGCATAGTGCTGTGATTCGCTTTTCTTCGATCAGGTTTAATTCGTCGTGTCGACTTTGACACCATTCAGCTTCTGAAAGCTTAGCTTCCATCAATACCCGGATTGATGGGATCTCTACTTCTATGGGGAGAACTGCCTCCATGCCATATACTAGAGAGAAAGGGGTTGCCCCTGTTGAAGTGCAGACAGATGTTCGATAACCGTGAAGAGCAAAGGGTAGCATCTCGTGCCAGTCTTTGTAGGTTACAAACATCTTCTGAACGATCCTCTTGATGTTCTTGTTAGCCGCTTCTACCGCTCCGTTCATCTTGGGCAGGTAGGGAGATGAGTTATGGTGTTCGATCTTGAACTCAATGCACAACTCTTTCATCATCTTGTTGTTCAAGTTAGATCCATTATCTGCAATGATCTGGCTTGGAACACCATAACAGAAGATGATATTATTTTTGATAAATCGGACCACCACTTGTCGGGTTACATTAGCGTATGATGCTGCTTTGACCCACTTGGTGAAATAGTCAATGGCTACCAGGATGAACCAATGTCCGTTTGAAGCCTTAGGTTCAATCATACCGATCATGTCGATTCCCCATATGGAAAAAGGCCATGGGGAAGAAAGAACCTTGAGATGCGATGGCGGTACATGAATTTTGTCGGAGTATATCTGACACTTGTGACACCTCCTCATGTACTTGTAGCAGTCGGATTCCATGGTCAACCAGTAATACCCTGCTCTCAGAATTTTTCTCGCCATTGTGTGTCCGTTGGCATGAGTGCCAAAGGATCCTTCATGAATTTCTTTCATAAGTATGTCTGCTTCTGGTCTATCTACGCATCGGAGCAAGACCAATTCAAAATTCCTCTTATAAAGAGTGTCACCGCTCAGGAAGAAGCTTCCAGCTAATCTTCTGAGGGTTTTCCTGTCTTTTCTGAGTGCCCCAGATGGGTACTCGTATTTTTGAAGGAAGCATTTGATATCGTGATACCAAGGTTTGTTGTCTATGACTGCTTCGATCGTGAAGACGTAAGCAGCCCGTTCAAGGCGCATTATGTCGATCTTAGGTAAGTCGTTCCATTGACCTACACTAATCATGGAAGAGAGAGTGGCTAAGGCATCAGCCATGTGATTCTCTCTACGAGGGACGTGATGAAACTCGACTATGTTAAAGAAGGGTAACAACCTTCTTGCATAGTCTTTGTAAGCAATCAGTCCTGATTGGTATGTGTTCCAATCTCCTTTTATCTGATTGATAACCAAGGCTGAATCGCCGTATACGTCCAAGTTTTTGATCCATAAATCAATCGCTTCTTTGAGACCCATAATACAAGCTTCGTATTCGGCCTCGTTGTTCGTACATTTGAACGTAAGTCTAGCAGTGAAAGGAATGTGGGTACCCTGAGGGGTAACAATGATTGCCCCAATTCCGTTTCCATAATGATTAACTGCTCCGTCAAAGATGAGTCCCCATTGGGAACCTGGTTCTGGCCCTTCACTGGGTAACGGTTCATCGCAATCTTTCATTTTTAGATACATGACATCTTCGTCTGGGAAGTTAAACCCGGTTGATTCTTGATCGTCAATCGGTTGATGAGCCAAATGATCGGCTAAAATACTTCCTTTAACGGCTTTCTGAGCATGGTACTCTATATCATATTCTGATAATAACATCTATCAACGGGCAATTCTTCTCGTGAGAGCAGGCTTTTCGAAGACATACTTGATTGGATCCATCTCGGAAACCATCCAAGTAGTATGACGAATCATGTATTGGCGAAGACGTTTGGCTGCCCAAGCCAAAGCGCAACAAGTTTTCTCAAGCATTGTGTACCGAGTCTCGCAGTCGGTGAATTTCTTGCTCAGATAGTAGATGGCAGACTTTTTCCATTTGGTTTCGTCTTGTTGGCCAAGTACACATCCCATTGAGTCCTCTAGGACTGTGAGATAAATGATCAGTGGTCTTCCTTCCACTGGAGGTGATAGAATCGGCAGATTCAATAGGTATTCCTTAATACTGTCGAAGGTGGTTTGGCAATCTTCTGACCAAACGCAATCCTGGTTCTTTTTGAGTAATTTGAAAATCGGCGCACACGTGGCAGTCATAAGGAATATGAATCTGGAGATGTAATTCAAACGTCCCAAGAATCCTCAAACTTGTTTTTCGGTCTTTGGAGAAGGCATTTCTTGAATGGCCTTGACCTTGTCAGGATCAACCTCGATTCCTTTCTGGCTGACGATGAATCCTAAGAGTTTCCCTGAACGGACACCGAAGGTGCACTTGTTGGGATTCAAGCGGAGTTTGTACTTCCTCAAACGCTCGAATAGTTTCCACAAGTGTGTCACATGCTCCTCTTCTGTCTTAGATTTTGCAATCATGTCATCAACATATACCTCTATCTCTTTGTGTATCATGTCATGAAACAGAGTAGTCATGGCCCTTTGATAGTTTGCCCCAGCGTTCTTTAAGCCGAACGGCATTACCTTGTAACAAAAGGTACCCCATGGGGTAATGAACGAAGTTTTCTCCATGTCTTTCGGTGCCATTTTGATCTGGTTATAGCCCGAGAACCTATCCATGAAGGAGAAAATTTTGAAATTTGCTGTGCTGTCTACCAGCATGTCAATGTGTGGTAAAGGAAAGTCGTCCTTTGGACTTGCCTTGTTCAGATCCCTATAATCAACACACATTCTGACCTTTCCGTCCTTTTTGGGAACGGGTACAATGTTGGCTAATCATTGAGGATATTCAGATGTAGCGAGGACACATGCGTCGATCTGTTTCTGTACCTCCTCTTTGATTTTGATGGCCATGTCCGGGTGAGTCCGTCTCAACCTTTGCTTTACTGGCGGACATTCCGATCTTAATGGTAAGTGATGTTCCACGACGCGGGTATCCAACCCTGGCATATCCTGATAGGACCAAGCGAATACATCGGGGAATTCTTTAAGAAGCTTTATCAAACTCTCTCTGGCAGTTGGACTGAGTAGTGCCCCAATCCTGATTTCTTTTCTCTCTTTTTCCGAATCCACATTGATCATTTCCAATGGCTCTTTGTGAGGTTCAATGGACCTTTCCTCTTGTCTGAGTAGTCGAGAGATCTCTTCTGGAATTTCATTGTCAACTTCTTTTTCAGCCCTAAATATCGGGAACTCAAAGTTGGGGGAAGGCATCAGATCGTATGTTTCAACGAGTTTAAAACAAGCAATTTGCATGACGTGAGGATTCATGTTTAAAAGAGATAGAGAAAATGCGAGTGTGTGCAGTGTATATATTTTACTGCTTGTTTTTATTTTTAATTGTTTTTTAGGATTACCATTTTCTGAAAAAGCAAAAAGAGAAAACAACAATTAATGTGGGAATTACAGAACGACGTTATTTTATTTATGAACAAGTCGATTCTTGAAACTACAACCCTATAAAACAAAACTCTGTCGCTTTGGGCGGAGCGAAGAGGGAAAATTTACAGAAAGCAAGCCCTATCAAAACATCCGTTTCACCTGGGCAGGGTGAAAGGTTAAAGATGGCAATTACTTTGACTGATGAACGATCTTCGGAGCATCAACAACAACCCATTGGCGGCAAACTCCTCGGTGAATCACAAAGTCTGGTACCTTCCTTGATTTGTCTTCAGAAATGACTGTAGCACCCCAAAATTTGCCCTACCTTTTTCTGGCTTTCGCTTCGCATTCATCTGCATTTTCCATTAGGTCACGATTCATTCATTCATTTGCATTGGGCTCCTGAGGCGTGGGATCATGGTTTCTTATTTTCTGTGCGACTTGGTTGATATTTATCAATGAAAGATCATGAGATTAGGGTTTTGTGTTGAAGAAATCAACGGTTATCAAGACAAAGCATTCACGAATTGATTTGAGTAGTACTGGGTCATGTTTGATTGAGCTTACTGGTTGAATTATGGGAATTCATTGAGAATACAAGTTTGGTTTGAATTGGAAGCTTAATTGGTTATGTGGATTTCTTGGAATTCATTCTTCATTATCCGCCATATTAAAAAATATCACTAAATATCCATTATATCTCCGTTATCCACTTCATTTTTTCCAGACATATTTTAATACATTCCACTTCTAAATCCATTTCAATTCATTTTACTAATTTCCAAAATCCATTTGTTGTTCAATTGTCCATAAATCCATTTTAAACCAAATTCCAATTTTCCAAATCTAATATTCATATTTTTCCAATTCCAAATTCATATTCAATTCTATTTTCATTGTCCAAGATTAGAAATCCATTTCCACATCCAATTCTTAAATATCAAGCAAATGTCCATTTTTTTGTATTCTTTCCTTTTCTTTTATTTTATTTCTCATAATCCAATACAATGAGGCCCATGTTTAACATGCTCCCAGCAAGAAATTGGTCTCTGAAATACCCATTCCTCAGTTTGTTCATGTGGATACATATGAAAAGGACTATTCTCGCACTTTAGTTCAACTAATTTCCTATTTGCGGGCAAGAGAAGATAGGGCCAAGATTGGAGAGTTTGCGGAGTATGACTTGGATAATGAAGACGGAGATTGGCTTTCAGAGTTTAATGAAGAAAGGGAAACCACTAAGCCAATGGAATCAACCGTTAATCTCATCCACAAATTATTGACAATGGTCACGGATCTAGAAGCTAATGTAAACAAAGATGTTTCAAAAAAATTATTTGAGGCTTGTAAGCATGAGTTGAGTGAGTTCTGTTTCCTCAAGAATAAAGCTAGTGCACCTAAAACCATGGGAGTGGTGTACAAGCAACGGTTGGAAATAAAAGGTTCCAATCTTGTAAATGCTGATCAGAGGCAAATCAGTGTTTCTATCGTTCATTGATGATGGACTACGACGGTTTAATGTTGAAGCCAGCGAGAAGATTGACCAGCAAGTGCTCGCGAACGCGCGACTGGTAATTCAGGATGTCATAGCGGTCTGAAGAAATTCTGCACAGCGGGTGATATCGAGCTAAAGGAAGTGATGACAACAGCAAACAAATATAAGAAAATGTGCAGAAAAATTTATGACAGAAAAAGAAAATGTATAGCAGCTGATAAATATAACCAGAAGGGATTTTCTGACAGTTTTTCCAATTCTAACTATTTCAATAACAGTTCACAATAAAACCTAACTACAATCTCTAACATAATTTTCCTAACTTTTCACTAACCAATTCTAACAAACTCTAACAGAATTGTAACCGATTTCACCTGTAAATACCAAACTACCCTCCATATTCTCTATAAAGCTTCATCATCATCTTCATTCTTGAGGATTTTTCTCAGTTCTGATTCTTCCACTCTCCACCATTTTTCTCTGCAACAATTTCTCCAATCCTCACATCTTCAAGCTTCTGAATGTCGATTCATCATCCATCATCTTCATGCTTTTACTCATAACCACCTCATGAAATGTAATTCTCTCCAATGAACTTTCATCTTCTTCCAAATCTGCGACCGAATTAACATCAACAACTCTGCAATAAATCACACCAATGTCAGAATGCAACAACGATGCGATTCCAAGAAGTGAAAGAAGAAAATTGAGCAGAAAAGAGAACGCAACACTTTTTGAATCGTGATTGATTCACGGCTTCGCCAATTTCAACAACAACAACCGAGTCAGAAGATCGCGGTTCGCAGCAAATCTCAGAGGCAGAGGAGTATAAGAGAAAAACGGAGAAATCGGAAGCAAGTACGTAAAGCACGCATACCTGAGCCGGTTATCTTTGAAGTTCTCTTCATCTTCATCAAGCTCGAAGCGCCATCGGAGTGACTCTGATAGGTAAGTGTCGCGGATTTGTTTTGCTTTGCTTCTATCTATTTTTCGATGTCGTGTTCGTTAGATTAGATTTCTTCTTGTTGTGACTTGAGAGAAGGCGAGTTGAGGTTTTCGCCGCCGTCGGCGTGGAGGAGCCGGTTTATGTCATGCGATATCGAAAGCGTTGAAGGACACGAGTGCGTATTTGAGTAGAGCAGAAGGTTATTGTTCCGTTCGGTGAGGTGGCGATAGAGTCTCCGTGTTCCAATGATTTGATGACGATCGTCTTCGTGTTGGTTGCGTAATTGGACTAACGAGAGTAACGAAGGCAACGACGGCGAGGCTGCGATGAAGGTGGACGGAGAGCGGAGAGCTATTGTTGAGCGAGATGAAGACGGAGGCGCTGTTTTGCGAACGTCGACGGAGATGGACGAAGTCACGATCGTACGCCATGTGGAGGATGAAGACGATGCAATAATGATGTGTGTGTGTCGAGGAGATTAGTGGTGTCGGCGGAAGTTCATAGAGAGAGGTAGGGGGGCGTATGGTGCGGCGGCGCAATGGTAAAGGAGATGGAGATTGAGGATGATGCTGAGGTTTTTAAGAAGTAGATTTAGGTTTTACTACACTGTGGACCGAGTTTGCTCAAGCCCACTCTCCCCTTTCATTTTCGCACCACCTCTTTTCTCCGCACCCCCCTGATTCATAATAAGTCTTGGGCTTAGGAGCCTCAAGCCCAACGTCTGAAACACTATCCGTACCCCAGTTTTTTGCTGCTGCACCCCTCTCTGTTTGTTTGTTATTAATTGCACATTTTGTTGGATAGCTTTTAGATAAGTGATTAATTGTTAATTGGTTTTAGTAGTTGTTTTGATTTTAGGCAATTAGATTAGAGTAATCCTAAAATTAGAAGTTAGAGTTTAATATTAGATTTAATTCTAGAATTAATTTTAGGATTAGGTTTCTTTAGATTTAATTTTAGAATTAGTTTAGGAATTAACTAGAATTAACTTTAGGTTTAATTTTAGAATTAGATTTTTAGGAATTAACTTGAATAAGCAATAGATTTAGATATTAATTTTAGGATTAATCCTAGTATTAAGTTTAGACTAACTTTTACTTAGAATTTAATTTTGCTTAGCATTTTAATTTTTTGTAAATATTCTTGATTGATTTTTAAATCTTGATTTTGATATTCATTTTGATTAATACTTGAGTTGTCTCTTGTGCTTGTCTTTCTCTTTTATGAATAGCATGATATAATGCTTTGTGTAGAATTTTCTCACACCCCTTGGGATCCTAGCTCAACTTTAATCTTTGATTAAAGTGAGGTAGGATATGCATTAGGTAGTGCTATCCCTTTTTTCTCTTTTAGTTTAGGTTAGGAAGCCTCACGAACCATTAGGATCACTCCCTTTAACTAATAAATTAGGATTGAGTCTTAGTCCATATAGATTTTCACCTTTACCCCTCTCTTGAGTCTTTTCTCTTCTCACCTTCAAATAAAAGTTAAAAAACACTTAATAATGGCATAACATGTATTGCACTTAAACCTAAAGTGTGGGAAATGGAAGGAGGGGAGATTCTCTCCACCTTCCTAGAGTGTTTAGCATACGGCCTGTTAGGACGACCATGTGATGCATTCGATCTTATACGATAGACTTGAATGCAATACGTGTTACAAAACACACATAATAAAAAACACTTCTTTCTTAAAAGACAAAAACAAACAATAACGTCTTTCCTTCGGGAATTCATTTCTCATCTCACTCATTCTCAATGTATGAACGTGTTTCTACTCGTTCTCTTGCAAGATGGTAACACACTCGGACCAGCGAGCCTGCAACACCTGAGCTAGAACGTTAGCCGTTCCCTAAAAAACACAAATAATCCATCCCTAGTGATGGGAACTACGTCGCTCTGATTCTCATGCTCCCGATGAGATACGTAGGCAGTGGGGTAGGGCCCATGCGAGCACTTCTTTTATTTTCCCTACATTTATTTCTTTCTCCTTCCTTTCTTCCAGTTCCTTTTCCAGTATTCTTTCCTATCACCCTTTGATTGAAGCAGCAAGCGTGGATCCCATCGGGTACGATGGACGCGTGGGGGTGCTAATACCTTCCTCGCGCGTAACCGACTCCCTTACCCTTTCTCTTGGTCGTAAGACCATGCTCTATCCTTTCCTTCAGGTTTATGCAGTGTTCCCTTTCCCTCTTTTGGGATAAATACACATTGCTGGCGACTCTGTTCGGTGCCACTTTCGCGTTTGTACTAGGGTGAAAATCCTGGGAGCGACAATGAGGCTGATTTCTGGTGGAGCAGGATCGTTGGAATCTGTTTCCCAGGCAGAGTTGTCGTAGGAGAATTCCTCTGTTGCATTTTGCGTAGTATTTGTGCTCTCAGCTATATCTCCCCATCCAGTCGACTGGATATCTTCGAGCCTGATACGAGAGCTTTCGAGAGCGGTGTACTTGACTATATAGTCAAATCTTCCACTTAGTTGTCCTAGGGTGTCCCATACTTTCCTGGAACTGGAGGGGTCATCACTCTCGATGACGTTGACCTCAGGAAAAGCATAGTTGATGAATTCTAGTCCGTCAAACGTTGCAAATTCATCGTCATGTTGAGTAGTTTCTGAATGACCTGAGTGTTGATCCCATGACATGGTGGGGACACAGGTATTCTGTTCAATGACGGTCAGCTGATTTTCATTGTTCGGCTGACTCTCTTGCCCCAAGTCTCCTGGATAAGGTTGCCACATTGGCAGACCATCCATTGGGTCATAGTAGTCGTGGTCAAAGTTGTCTTTCATTAGAGTGTCTTCTTCTAATGAATTTGGCGGAGCACGGCATCCTTCCGGATCACAAACTCCGTATATCATTTCGACATCTAATCGTGGTATAAATCTCGGACTCTGTGCGAGATAGTAAAATGGCGTAGGCACCTCTTCCTGAGACATATAACCGTCCTCATTAAGATAGGACTTCCATTCTTCATCTGTGTCAGAGGGATCTTCCTCATTGATAGCATGTACTGCTTGAGACACTGGGTGAAGAAAACCTCCACTGTGGAAGAAGTTCTGAATGGGATGAAGGCTTCCATCGCTGGCAGCTGTCTGGGTACAAGTTACAGAAAAACCAAGACCCTTTTTTGTTTTATTGTCAATAGGAATGACAAGCTGTCCCCATCCGGTTGTATCGGTACTCTCGACCGCTTTAATAGCATCTTTGTATGAGGAAATCGAGGTTCCTCCTTGGGATTGATTGTCCTTGCTCACCGACAGCGCTTGGAACTGCGTCCCAATAACCTCCTTGGGTTCTACACAAGCAGATGATGATAAGTTACTCACGACCAAGGCCTGTTCTCCACAGACTGTGACAAGTTGATCGTTCTGAACGAACTTTAGCTTTTGGTGGAGGGTCGAAGTTACCGCTCCAGCCTGATGTATCCAAGGTCTTCCTAATAAACAACTGTATGTTGCCCGGATGTCCATGACCTGGAAAGTGACTTGGAAAGTGTGAGGACCAATAGTTATGGGAATATCAACTTCGCCGATAACTATTTTTCTGGATCCGTCGAACGCTTTGACGACGACCTCACTGGTTCTCATCGGAGGGCCTTTGAATGATAATTGCATCAAAGTGGACTTCGGCATAACATTCAGGGCTGACCCTGTGTCTACCAGTACGCTGGCTAAAGCATCGTCCTGGCAATTGACTGTAATATTGAGCGCCATGTTATGACGGCGACCCTCTTCGGGTAATTCCTCATTACTAAATCCCAAATTATTGCAGGAAGTGACGTTAGAGACAATACTATCGAACTGCCTGATTGTTACATCCTGTTCCACAAAGGCTTGCTCCAAGACTTTCTGTAGAGCCTCCCTGTGGGTTTCTGAACTGAGTAACAGTGATAATACCGAGATCTTTGAAGGAGTCTGTAACAGTTGATCAACAATGTTATATTCACTCCTTTGGATGAGCATCAGCATCTCATCATTATTTTTTGAAAGGTCGGGATTACTGGATTGACCAACTGATGGATCGGGAGCTTCTGTCTGAAGTTCCTTTTCTTTGTTAGGTTCTCCAACTCCTTAGTTGAAGATTCGACAGCTCCGTGTTACACGACTGATGTCTGCAATATTCATGACGGAGGGTAATGGAATTTCCTTTCCATTTTAAATTATCGTTGCACCATATTTTTAAGGGATAACCTTAGTTGATTCATACGGTAGTGGTCCCGGTAGATAGATGACTATGGGAACCTTCTAATTTTTTTGACCATCATACGCAATTTCGATCCGTTCCCGGTTGGGAATTCTAGATTCGTCAAGTAGAGGGATGATGGCAAAAACATCCCTGGTCTGGTGACGGCCAGAGATTGTGACAACATCCTTGACTTGATTGGAAAGGTAGTTCGGCGTCCAGTTGATGGGTCCAGAACCCGGATATGGGCGAATCTCTCCACGATCCACCTGACCCTGAAGAGCTGCTCTCACAAGGTAACACCCTTGGTTACTTTCTGAACAGACACTACAACGGTCATAGTTGTGTGGGGGCACCTAGCCACGCCCACTTTGAATACAATGTAACCTCACTAGGTTAGCTTCCACAGAGTGGACATCCTGACTTTGACGTCGAGTAGGATTCCTGTTACTGATACTAATCTGCTGAGTATCTTCATCCATATAGATCGGCATCCACCAGTGATTTAACAAGTGCTGAAGTGCCTCCTGGACAAGGGTACAACCTCGATCGTTTTTGCAACCTGCTTTATAGCTTTGATAGTCGTGTGATATTAAGAATCCGAGTCGGACCTGCTCAGCATGTAACTCTACCAGGTTGGTATTCATCGCGCGAACATCGAAGATCTGAACCATGTTGATCTGATAAGGGTTCATATCATGGTAGTCTTGGATCCATCCAAGATCCATCTGACGCTGGAGGGCCTCTTGTATGAAAGAGCATCCCTGTTTATTTACTGAGCAAGTCAGACAGGAACTGTAATCGTGTCGTGGCAGATTATGATACTGACTTTGCCTTGAGTGCATCGCCACCAAGTTGACATTCATCGCACGGATGTCCTGGTTTTGAATGACGTTAGAATTTGTGTAAACCATGTTAACTCCACGAACTCGGTGCTCTTGGATCCATCCGAGATCCATCTGTTCCTGTAGAGCTGATTGCACTACCGAACATCCTTGATTGCTTTTAGAGCAGATATCACATTGATGATAATTATGAGGTGGCACATGGCCATATCCACTCTGTCTACAATGCATCTTGACCAAATTGGTCCTCAATAAGAGTACATCGTGAATTTGATAGACATTGTTAAATTCTTTCTCAATCAGGTTGACTGCAGCTTTCTCATGTTGAGGCAGCGGGTTCGTGAGAACATTGGGATTCGTATCTTTGAAAGATAAGAGCCCGCTCCTAACAAGCTTTGGCACGTCGGATTTGAAATTGAGATAATTCTCTATGTTATGCCCTGGACCTCCTTGATGATAAGGGCATGTCTGATCCACCTTAAACCAAAAAGGCGGATTTTCCGGCACTGTAAGAGGAGACTTAGTCTGAATGTGCCCCTTAGCCAGTAGTAATGGAAATAGTTCTGCATACAACATGGGTATAGGATTAAACCCTGGTGGTCGTGTTGCACGGTTGTTGTTATATGGAGGACAAGCCTACTAAAGAGGCTGTTGTGTCCTTTGCTGGTTAGGTTGGCTCTGCGCAACCTGAGGTTGATACGTAGGAATAGGCGCAGGGCTGATAGCAGGAGTTACAGCTGCTACCGGTTGATAACGTCACCTTTGCTTTCCTAGAGAGATATTCCCAATATCTTGCTCTTTTTTCTAAGGGAGAGCACTACCGTATCGTTTTGTACTGTTTGATGGTCCAAGATCTTTCTCCAAACGTCCTTCTCGGACGGCTTCCTCTAGACGAACTCCCATGCCCACCATCTCGGTGAAGTCACTGGGCGCACTGGCAACCATTCTGTCATAGTAAGATGAGCTTAAGGTCTTTAAGAAGATCTTTGTCATCTCTTTTTCCTCAAGAGGTGGACAAATCTGAGCGGCAATTTCACGCCATCTCTGGGCATACTCCTTAAAGGTTTCCTTGTCCTTTTGTGACATTGATCTGAGTTGATCTCTGTCTGGTGCCATGTCCAAATTGTATTTGTATTGTTGGAAGAAGGCAGTACCAAGATCTCTGAATGTACTAATCGTAGTACGGTTTAAACCCATGTACCATTTGAGTGCGGCACCGGTTAAACTATCCTGAAAATAGTGAATCAGTAGGTCCTGATTCTCAGTCTGAGCTGGCATTCGCCGAGCGTACATCACCAAGTGACTTTGAGGGCAAGAGTTACCCTTGTATTTTTCAAAGTCGGGCACTTGGAATTTGTGCGGAACTTTCTCATTGGGGACCAAGCAGAGGTCTGCAGCGTCCTTTCCAAATAGATCCTGACCGCGAATGGCTTGCAGTTCCTTCTGCATTTCCAAGAACTGTTCCTGGAATTCATCCATTCGTTCAAACATAGTTTCCTTTTTACGAGAAGGTATCTGTGGAATCTGTCCTTCCGGGACAGTGTGCACCACAGGGGGTGGTACCGTGACTACGACAGTAAATCTTGGCGTTTCCCGAAGTTTGTAACCTTCAGGAGTCTTTAGTATGCCCCTGGCATCTTCGCTTTCCCGAAGTTTGTAACCTTCAGGACCAGCGACATCTGTCGCGATTCCCTGATCTTTAGTGATCGGCGGAACATATCCTCCCGGGATATAGTTAACAGGCATGCCCCAAGGACGATCTTTCGGTATTTGATACCTAGGATCATACTTCTCCACTATGAGCGTTGCAGTGATCTCTGAGATCACAATCCTTTATAGCTGAGCTTCTGCCATGGCTTGCATGTCATTACGAAGCTTTCTCATATCCTCTCTCAGAGCGTCAATCTCTTCTTTCAACTCTCTGTTCTCTTCCTCAAGATCATCCATCTTTTTCTGACGATTAGCCCGAGTATTGTACGAATGAGACAGTTTGACTCTAGAACCGAGACACAAACGTGAGATTCGTAGGTAAGAAGAATACGCGATGTGAGAATGATGAATGCAATGATTATATTAATTGTTGTTTTTGGTTTAATCAAAATAGACTTCGACAATTAGATTGCAAATATCAAACGGTGGGGAAACCCCTTTTTATTGAAATTCAAAGGGTTGCGGAAACGAAAATACAGTAGATTACAAAGTGCGGAAACAGAAACCTAAGCTAATGGGTCCCGAGAGAACTCGGGTGCTGATTCTGGTACTTTCCTTTTCTTTGACCGGGGCTCTTGGGCCATTGTCGGGTTGTCATTCCTTTGCCAGGTGAAAGGAGTGAGCAAATTCCTTTGGTCATCCTGATTATCCACAGCATGTTGCTCTAAAATCTCAATCAGAGCATCCTTATCTTTCAGTAGTTGCTGTATTTTGATACACTCCACATCAAGGGTGCGGTACTTGTTCTTCCAAGACCTCCTCTCCCGTTGAACTTTGTTGAGAGTAACCTGAAGCTTTTCAATTTCCATCATGAAGTACATGACAGATTCCCTCGGCGGAAGAATTTCATGACGAGGATAAGGCATCTTTAGCTTGAGAGCTCTAGTTTGTACCCAGTGGAGATAAGGCTCCACCGAGACACAGTCCGGTTTTCCTAGAGACTCCCGTCCTTTCTTATGAACATGCTTCCAAGCGTGCACTATTTCTGTCTTTAGTGCTCTGTCACTTTCTCCTTCCTTGAAGAAAAGACCTTCCAGATGAGCATTCCGTGGGACGTGCCTCATCGGGTATCCAAACTGACGGCAAACCAATATCGGATGATAGTTGATTCTTCCCTTAGTTCCTATAAGGGGTACGTTTGGGAAGTTTACACAATGGTCAATGATCCTGATTCAATCATAAATCCTATTGCACCAATCTATGTCAGAGTTGGTGAGAGACATAATTTTCTGCGACCAACGTAAGGCACTCTTATGATCCCAAAAAGTAGCAGACTTAGGTAAATGGGAGATAAACCATTTATAAAGCAGAGGTACACAACATGTGATCTCCCCTCTGCTTTACAAATTCCCCAAGTGTACACAATGATATGCATCTGCGAGCAAAGTCGGCACAGGGTTTCCAATGAGAAAAACCTTAATGGAGTTAATATCGACGAAATTATTAATGTTGGGCAACAAAAATAACCCGTAGGTGAGTAAAACAAAGATGCTTTCAAAAGCAATCCCGTTCCCTATACTAGCGAAGTACAGAGCTTTCTTTGTCAAGAACTGGGCTGGCAAACCTTGTATGCCACCCTTAGTGGTCATGTGAGTCCTGACCTCAGACTCATCCAAATGAATTGCTCCTGCAATGGTTTGATCCTTTGGAATTTCTTCCAGTCCAGAAAATGGAGCTCGATCAGTGATATGTAAATCGATCAGGTGAGAATATTCCTCCACCGTTGGTGCTAGCTGGTAATCTGGGAATGTAAAGCAGTGATAAACCGGATCGTAGAATTGAACGAGCGCGTCCATGATTCCCTCAATCACATGGAATCTTAGCAGAGATAGCAAACCTCTGTACTTGGCTCTGAAAGCCTCTTGGTTTGTGATCATTCTCGCCAAACCTCTTAAATCCTCTAGTTTTGGAACCTTGAAGGTGTACTTATGAGTTCTCCTTTTACCGAAATCCATTAGCACAATCCTTTTCTCTGATATTTGCAATCATAGTCTTAGTTTAATTTGAAAAACAGAGAGACTAGAAGAGAAATTTTTTGAATGTTTTAATGTTTTTTAAATGAATGCATGAATGCAGCACACAAAAACATAGAAAAAACATGGGGTCAAAGGGTCGTTGTCATGAAGTCAAGGCTCTACCCATCCCCAAAGGTTTATACTAGGGTGAGTTTTTGTACCTGTACTCATTATCATCAGCTCCTCCCAGGATAGCAAAATCACAAGCGGATCGCCAGTGAGTTGTAAAGCAATCTTAGAGTAAGTGCCATTCACCGAGAATAGATCACCAGCCTCAAATGAGGGTAGTATCGCGTGACAACTATTTTCGATAGCTTCCGCACTACAAAAGGGTTGGCTCCTCAGCTTCTCAGACATCACAATCGGCCCATTGCCTATGAGAGGGAATGGGTTACATTGGTCAGCCTCCACTGAGGTTGATGGTCGACCTCGTCGCCATCACTTATCTTAAGTGTATACTCAATCTTTCCACATGCGGCATCACACGCATTCCCATTAGCAGAAAAAATAAATAGGTATAGCAATTAGGAAAAGCAGTATATATATTCGTCCTAAAGTCCTAGACTTTTAAAGCTATGAATCCTAAGTTCCTGACAGAAAATGGTTTCCCGGCGGAGTCACCATCCTGTGGTTTCATTCCAAATTAACGGCGTTTTGACCTAAGATCCTAGTGACGTCAAGGCTTCAAGAGATGAGAGGAACAAAATACCTTGAAAGGCGCCTTTTTGTGGTACCTCAGTCCAAGATTTCTACCTAGGAGACGAGAAGAGAACAAGATCTCAAGACAATTCTCCCCAACAGAGTCGCCATTTTTCTGTAGCGAGTGATTTTTGGATGTGGTTGCGAAGCACGATCGCTCTAGTACTACAGTTCGATTCATTTTTTATCCTATTAAAGCTGATGAAGGAAGGGAAATAGATGTCTCTAATTAACCCTGCTTGCAAACTGAGGTTAAACAGCGGTCTGTTAGGTTACAGATGCTACAAAGATTCGGGGTCTCTCCTAGGCTATTTTGTTGAAAAGAGGTGTTTTAGGCTATCGGTTGAGCTGTTAGGACGGATGTATATGAAAGTATGGGATTTTTGGTTTTTGTTTAGTGTGCTCGATAAGATTTTTCTTTCAATCTTATGCCTACGTATTCCCGTTTACCGAAACAGGGAAATCAGAGCGATCGTAGTTCCTCCTATTCTATGGGAGGAAATGGTTGTTTTGGTGTCTTGTTCAAAGCCCAAGACGTGAAGCTAAAGGTGGTTTGTATCTTGTTCAAAGCCCAAGATGTGAAGCTGAAGGTAGTTTGTATCTTGTTCAAAGCCCAAGATGTGAAGCTAAAGTGTCTATTTGTATCTTGTTCAAAGCCCAAGATGTGAAGCTAAAAGAGTCTGACTTTAGAGAGAATTTGTCATCTCTAAAAAGGAGTTTGTTTGTCACAACTGTTTATAAAGGAGAATTACTTTAACCGGGATTTGTTAATCCGACAATGCCATAATTTCCTTTATAGGGGATTTCCAACCTGAAGGGGAAGACTTTAACTTAGTTTAGAGCAATGCCATCTTTCCTTAGGAATTTCTCATGCTAAAAGAGGGACAGTGGAATGGATGTAGATGATCCAGAGGCTTGCCGCTTATAGCGATTAGATGAAGGGGAAGGAGTTGTTGATGTTTGTATACTGTGAACGAGGCACAGTTTTGATGCTAAAAGGTTGATTGGATCAACCAGTGGTTTTCTTATACAAAGCCTAAGAGGAGGCTAATATGTGTCTCATACAAAGCCCGGGAGAGAGGCTAAAAGGGGTTGATCCTACAAGAGGATCTTTTATACTCAACAAGAGAGTGATTTCGTATCTCGTACAAAGCCCGAGATGGAGGCTAAAATTTGTTTGGCTCAATAAGAACCTTTTTATATCTCGTATAAAGCCCGAGATGGAGGCTAAAAGGTGATTGACTCAAAGAGGGAGTCTCTTATGTGTCTCGTACAAAGCCCGAGAGAGAGGCTAAACATTGTTTGACTCAACGAGGGAGTCTTTTATATCTCGTACGAAGCCCGAGATGGAGGCTAAAATTGTTAGCTCTGCTGGGGAGAATCATTGTACAAAGCCCAAGAGGAGGCTATGGTGACTGTTCAGTTGAGTGACAGGTTCAGTATGCTGATTTAAAGAGAAAATCAGTTCTTATATGAGCAATGCTGTACTCAAGGATTTGATTCGAGGATCAGGGATATTTCCTTGTCTTTGAGGAAACGGGAAACCCAAAGGGTATTGAGACTGTCCGAGTCTACGGGTTTCCTTCCTATTTTAATGAAGGGGTCACTTGAGAATGTCTTTGAGACTCAAGGAAATTAGACTGTTCGTGTCTAGAGTTTCATCTTTTGTACTATGTTTTGAGAAACAGTAGTAGACTCTTTGAAAAGACTGTTCTATGAAGATGACTAGGTTCTGTTCCTATACCTCTAGGAGGTCGTCGGGACAATTTGTACGAAGCCCAAGAGGAGGCTGGAATCTTTTAAGAAGCCGAGTGGTCCTTGTATGAAGCCCAAGAGGAGGCTATCATTCCCGGAGGAAGAGATCATTATACAAAGCCTAAGAGGAGGCTGTGAATACTTCTAAGAAGCCGACAGGTCCTTGTACTAAGCCCAAGAGGAGGCGGGGTTGCTTTTAGGAAGCATGTGGGTCCTTGTACGATGCCCAAGAGGAGGTCGATGCTTTTAAGAAGCCCGTGGGTCCCCAAACCCCGAGAAATTCAAGACAGGCTATTCACAAGGAATAGATCAAGCCAGGAAAGTTTGAGAATTTGGAAGAAACTCAAAGATGCCATTCACGGAGATATACATTCATCTCTGGGAGTAGAGTTTCTTGACAATTCCTAATGAGGACAGCCGAAGAGAAGACTGTATCTGGTGATCCTATTGGGGATCTAGTTGTCTATTTCTACGAATAAACGAAACGACTTTACCTAGTTCTAGACGTAGTTGCCGGGGAAACTCTAAATATCTATACTATTATTACACAGTTGATATGAGTTTATGAAAGAAGACTTACAGCAAAACAGCCCCACAATACAGTTATATGTATATGAAAGCGGTAAATGAAAGCATATAAACACTTACTCGGTTGTAGAGCTTCCATGCTGTTTGGTTAGTTGTTCAACAAAGACAGATTGAAAACAACAGTATATTCAAAATCAAAGGAGAAAGTGCTTTGAAAAAGAAAGATTTGGGGCTTACAGCTCAAGGAGAGGCCCAGGGTTTTATCAATGAGCGCACTGTTTGAATTTGTACAGAGGGACTTATACAAGTGACTGTGGCCCAAAAAGATTTTCTATACAAAGGGATGGGTCTTACACTCTTTCAAGAGGCCCAAAAGGTTTAAAGAAAAAGAGTGGGGCTTATAACAAGAGGGTAGGCCCAGATGATTTTTCGTTTAAAATGGCGATCATGCCGAGATTTTCTTTTAACGCAAAGGGGCTTATACAATATCTGAGGCCCAAAATGATTTGGTTAAAAGGGGGTTGGGTCTTACACTCTATTAGAGGCCCAAAAGTTTTGAATGGGTCTTATAGCTCGAGGAGAGGCCCAAAAGGTTATTTTTCAAAAGGCGACGATCGCACCATTTGTTTTTGACGGTATCGGGACTTATACAATACACTGAGGCCCAAAAATGATTTGGTCAAAAAAGGGATTGGGTCTTACACTCTATTAGAGGCCCAAAGTGTTTTGAAAATGATTTACGAGGTTTGAATTAATCCAAAAACCCTAATTTGTTTTCAAAATGTGTTTTAATTGAATAAAAATTCAATTAAAATGATCAAAATTGTTTAACATATGGAAAACAAATTGTGATCTTGGATTAATGCTTCAAAAATTAAGTATTGACCTACAAAATAATTAGAAGGCATCAAAAGTTACAAAATTAAGAGGGAAAAAACATTTTAAATGGCAAAAACAAATAAAACATTAACTCTTTGCAAAAATATCAATTATATGAAATAAATAATATTTTTGGGATTTTTTGATAAAATAAAATATTTTAACATTTTTGTGAATTATCAAAAAAAGAATCAACTCAAAATAATTAAAACTCATAGAGAAATTAATTTTTGAATCAATTAAATAAAATCACAAAATTCAAATATTCAAATATTTGAAAATGGCGCCAAGAACAAAGGCAAGAACACGCGCGTGTTCTGAGTTTCCCAGATTTGCATTTTCTATCCAATCTCACTGAATACTTGATTATATCATGCAATCTACATATCAATCAACTCGTTTTAACCTCACGATCATGTCTATGGTCTTTAATTTCATTTATTTTTAACATGGAATAAGAAATCAAAGAGAAACCTCAAGAACCCTAATTTCTGCATGAAGGTTCAGAAATTTCACACACGATTCAAACAATGCAATTTATTGAGGGAAAACATTCCATGCATGATTATGAATATATGGCCAAATTATTGTGTAGCAAAAATTACATGGATCATAGAGTTAGAAGAGCTCATGCTCACCTCTTGCAGCTGGTGATCGTGTTTTGTGTTGGAGGTGTTACAACTAGGTTCCAATGATCTGGATAGATTCCCTAGGTGCCATGGAGTGTGTATGAATGCTTGGAATGGATTGAAATGATCTGGCTCTTAAGATGGTACCCCAACTACAAATCTGTCAAGAACTTGAGCAACTGGCTGGTGATTTTGTGATTTTGGTGTTCCAGATGTTATGTGAGGTTTGGATCACTTCTATATGATGTATGTGAGGTGTGTGTGTGATTGGTTTGAGTGGAATTGCTCTCTAATGAAAAACCCGATAGTGACTTGCTAAGAAAGGCATTTTTGAGAGTGAGAAGTGGTTTTTGAGGAAAGCATCTGTTTGATGGCTTTGGTGTACTTAAACTGATCACAATTGAGCTCTATTTATAGTAGAACAAGTTTGTTTTGCAAGGAATAGTGAATGACAACTGCTGAGTAGGTTTGGCCAATGTTGGCAAATGAAAATCCAAGTCTCCTCTAGCTAGAGGTTAGGGCACAGGCTGCTGGTCCCCTTGGTCTTGGATAAGTCTTGAATGAATTCAGTTGCTAAGAGCTCAGTTCATGCCACCTTGATGCTTCCATTGAATGCTTTAATCCAAAATTGGAGTCTTGTCCCTATTTTGGCAATTCTAGGTTCAACATGCTATTTCTTGTTCCAAAGACTTTGGAGGCTTGGCTCAGTGATTGTCCCCTTTAGATTCAATCCTCAGAGGTGTCCAAGTGGATAGGAGCATTTGGATTTGGCTGATTTTGGAAAATCGACCAAAAGTGCAAAAATCTGCCTTGCCTTGGCAGATTTCAGCAAGGCAACTTGCCAATGTCATATCTCATGGCTCAAATTGAATTTGGTAATGTTCTTGGTCATTTTGGAAAGCCCTTACATGATACAACAACTGTTTGAACATGTTTGGTTTTGATCTCTTTTGAATCCAAGTGAAAAATCCCCCTACATTTGGAAAAAAGTAAAGGCAGATTCTGACTTAGTGAAATTTTCACTAAGTGTTGGAACAAAGTGACTTTTCTTGATTTTGATCACTCCATAACTCAAAATCCATGAGGAATTTGGACATAGGTCAGTATGAAGCTTTTGTAGAGGGCATTGTGATCTACAAATCAAGCTTTGAATAGGGAACAATGGCCTTGTGGTTTAGGAGTTATGGTCCTCCAAAGTTGGCACATTAGTGTCACTTTTTCCATAACTTAGAAATTTTTCTAAGTTTTTATGGTTACCCCTTTTACAAGTTATCCCACTTTCTTTGATTTTTCTTGATGAATGATGATTCAAATCAAACATTAACATCATTTTAGGGTTAAAAATCTATTTTGGTGAAAAATCTCAAAAAGTCAAAGTTGACTTTTGTGCATAGTTGACTTTTTATCAGATGAATTCCAAACTGTGCAATTCTTCAGGAAATCATGTCCTTGACCTAAATAAAACTTGATGGACATGTTCCATGGGTGTCATAGGGTATATTGAATCATGTCTTAGGGTTTGGTAGCATGTCCTGGTCAAAAGTCAAAGTTACAGTTGACTTTCCTCGCGAAACCCTAATTGTGGTGCAGATGAAATTGAGACTTGTTGCTCAAGCTTCTTGGATTAATCCATTGTTCCAAATGGATCAATATGGTATATTAGAGACCCTCAAATCATGTCTTGAGGTCTTGGTTCATGATTTGTCCCAAAAGTCAACTTAGGGGTGAATTAGGTCAAGAAACCCTAATTCCTGATTTTTGATGAATGCATCCCCTGAGGTCAAATTGACTTGATGATTGGGTCCATGAGGTCCCATGGAGTATATTAGGTTATGTTTTGGATCATTGTCTTGTGCCCAGATGAAAAATTTCATCTGGAGGCCCTGGTCGACCAAAACCCTAATTTGGTGACACTGTCGATCTTGAGACTTGATCCACCTAGAAGGGAGCAGCCTTGTGTTTAATCCTTGAAGTGGGAGTCCTTTTGATCCATTGTGGAGGTTAGACAAGTTAAAGATCATGTCATTCCTTGATTGATCATTTGTCTAAGGCTCAAAGAGGGCTTGAAACCCTAATTTTGATTGTAGTGGATGCTCAACAATTCCTTAAGGAGATTGATGAGGCAAAGAGGTACATCCATATTGTGATGATGATTGACACAATGATGGGAATCTTAGTGGTCAAAATTTGGGGCATGACAGGAAGGTCCTCCAAGAAAGAATAACGTGCATTACTGGTTTCCGAAGCCTAAAGTGGGGCAGATTAAAGAGTTGGCAGATTTAATGGACATTAACCAACTGGATAAGTTCAGAAAGAGGTTTGGGAACATCTTGAGTTACGTGAGCCTACTTACTCCAGATCAGCATAATAATCTGCACACTCTCTTGCAGTTTTATGATCCTCAGTTGCGTTGCTTCACATTCAATGATTATCTGCTGGTACCTACTTTGGAAGAGTTCTCTGATATTCTGAAGATTTCTGTCAAGGATACTCCTCCTCACTACAGTTCAAAGAAGGCTATTGCCGACAATGTCATTGCAGAGGCTATTCATTTGAGAATCTCTGTGGTCAAGGATAATATTAAGGAAAAGGATGGCTGTAAAGGGTTCCATCTAGACTTTATGATTGAAGAAGCAAAGAAGAGTTTTGCTAATGGTGATTTGTTTACCTCTAATGCAATCTTAGCTCTTTGTGTGTACGGAATTTGTCTGTTTCCGAATATAGCTGGATTTATTGATATGGATGCAATCAGTATCTTTGTCAAGAAGAATCCAATCCCAACCTTGTTGGGCGATGTATACCATTCCGTGCATTACAAGAATGAGAAAAAAATGAGGAAGATTGGTAGTACGCTGTGCTCCTTTATTTCATGCTTGGTTTTATAGACATTTGCCAAAAACAGGAGCTTTTGTGGATCTCAGAGGAACTGTTAAGTGCTCCAAGAGGCTGATGGGTTTGACGGCTGAAGATATAGTCTGGTGGCATCGGAAAGATATGGTGGGTATACCTATTCTTATTAGTTGTGGAGCTTTTCCAAATGTGCCTCTGGTAGGAAGGAGAGGAGGAATCAACTACAATCCTATCCTCGCGCTGAAACAGTTTGGATATGCATTAAAAGAACCTCCTTTGGAAAAATATGTGGCGGAATCCTTGTATTATCTTGCTAAAGATAACGAACAGGTGTCATTTTCTATTGCTGAAGCCTGGAACACTCGGGTTAAGAAAGGAAAGATGGAGTTTGGGAGACCTGATCCTACAACTTATCCTTCTTATACTGAGTGGCTGAAGCGACGGGTAACCATTACATTATTGCCATTCTCTGTCGAGCCTCCGTTATATCCTAAGGTAGTGGATCCAAGCACCTCAGTGCCAATTGAAGAATGCCAAAAGATGGAAGCTTTAGTTCATGAACTCAGGGTTGAGAATGCGGATGTCACCAGCCTATATCAGAAAGCTGTATTTGATAATAGAGGGTTGGAAGAAAGAGTCCACATTGCTGAGAAGATGGCTGAAAGCAGGAAAGAAGAACTCAAAGGGAGGCTGATTTATTTCCAAAGACGGTGCTTAATTGATAAGAATAACGCCAGAGAGCGCCAGAATCTCAAGAAGTCTTTAAAGGAAGCTAATGAGGCTATTACCTTGTGGCAACAAAAATGGGCCGATGAACAGAAGCGCCAAGCCAAGATAGAGGAAGAGTTTAAAGCTAAGGTTGAAGAATTGGAAGCTAAGGCCAAGACCTCAGATGAAGAATTGAAAGCTGCACATGCTCAACGGCGGAGTTACCAGGATAGTTTGAAAGAAAGTCAGAAGCTATTACAGGAAGCTTAGGCTGAAATAGCTGATCTCAAGATCCGGGCGGAAGTGAAGAAGTCCAGGACAGATCCAGGCTATGGTAGTACTAATGGGGAAGAATTGTGTCAGAATATCAACACTTTGTACCAATCCTTCAGTTTGAGAGAACGCTTGATCAGAGGCCTGATTGAGGCGCCAGAAGATCCCGAGAATGCTGTACTATTTGAGGAGATCAAGGGGCTCAGTTTAGGGTTGCAGGATGTGTTGTTTCATCCATTTTAGCTTTCATTATGTTGATGTTATCTAGTTACCTACAGAATTGTTGTAGGAACTGCTACTTTAATTTCTGAATTCGGGTTGTATGTTTTCAAATACTTGTTCAGACTCAGTGCCTATGGGTTTTTCTTCCAGTTATGATATGCTCAGTATTTTCTCCAGTGGCTTTCTTGATATTATATCACTGTTCACTGACACCTGGCTACAACATCACTTCACAGGATTCTACACTTATTTTGTGCACTCATCTGAATGAATATTCTTATCAGCTACTGTATCTCGTGTGTTATCTGAATGCTGCGGACTTCGGAAATACCGAAATCGGGGCACGAAAAGGCCTGGGAATAAAAAACATGGCATTGCATTGCATACATTTCATTCTTGCATTTTTGTTTGCTTTTCAGGTACCCTATCTGGTTCTTATGGTTATTCTGTTTCAGGAAGTATTGCTACCGATCACATACATCGCTACTCCACACGAGGCATGAAACAGAATGGTTGATCAAATTTAGAATGATTTGGCTGAGATGAAGGCCCGTATGGACCAGTTCATGGCTCTCATGACTGGTATGGCACAGAACCAAGAGAGGTTAAGACTTATGGTCGAGCGTCCAGAGGTCACGCCAGAAGGTAATCACGTTGATAATTCACAGCCAAAGGACACTCCTCCTGGTTACTGGTACTCTGATTCCTAATGGTAATCTGGTTACTGGGGCTGTCAGAAATGTTAGTGTTAATGAGGATGTTCAGGAAGATCAATTCACTTTGCTGGATGCTGATATGGGTAACCCCAATGACAGAAGGTATGATGAGCTGGCTAAGAAAATCAGGGCTATGTAGTGCAAGAATTCTCTAGGCATTGATGTTACTAATCTGGGTCTGGTACCGGGAGTTAGAATTCCTCCAAAATTCAAGCCACCCACTTTTGACAAATATCACGACAATACGTATCCCCAGACACATATTCAGGCTTATTTTGGGAGGATCTCAGCCCACACTGATGAAGAGAAGTTGTGGATGCACTATTTTCAAGATAGCTTGGCTGGAGCTTCATTGACTTGGTACATGAAGCTGAACAGGGTTGCTGTGAGAAGCTGGAAAGATTTGGCAGAAGCGTTTCTGAAACAATATCAGTATAATATCGATATGGCTCCCAACCGCACTCAGCTGCAAGGGTTGTCGCAGGGCGCTAAGGAAAGCTTTAAGGAGTACGCGCAGAGATGGATAGAAATGGCCTCCCAGGTTCAACCCCCTTTGCTTGAGAGAGAAATGGCGGATATGTTCATGGGTACCCTGCAAGGGACATTTCTTGACAGATTGACAGCTTGTCCATCGACAGGATTTTCTGATATCGTTAACGCTGGTGAAAGGATTGAAAATTTGTTGAAACCGGGGAAGATTCAGGATGTAAGTGGTGCTGGTTCTTCAGGAACAAAGAAGCCTTTTGCTAATGGGCAGAGAAGGAGAGAAGGCGAGACAAGTGCTGTGTATAGAGGACGGGGAAAAGGATGTTCTCAGGCTTATCACCAAGTGGATGCAGTGACAATTCCAACACCACCTGTTCAGCAACAGCAGCCACAACAGCAGGTTCAATAATAACAACAGCGACCACCGTTCCAACAAAGGTCTAGACAGAGGGACCTCAAAATTGACCCTCTTCCTATGACTTACTCGACATTGTTACCCCAGCTACTCCAATTGAAATTGGTCGAACTTCGTACCATGAGACCTCCTATTGCTGGTAACTTGCCACCCAATTATGATGCTAATGCCCGCTGCGATTTCCATTCAGGTGCTCCGGGGCACACTACCGAAAAGTACTGGGCATTTCAAAATATGGTGCAGGATCTGATAGATGCTAAAGCAATTACTTTTTCTCCACCTCCTAATGTTCTCCAGACCCCTATGCCAAACCATGACGGGGCAAATGTGCACGCCATTGAGGATGGAAAGAGGTTGAACTTGGTGACAGATATTAATCAGGTGAAGACTTCATTACTGGTAGTGAAAGATCGTCTGTTAAAGGGACAGGTGTTCCCGGGTTGTGACCGAGATTGTTTGGAATGTATGGGTCAAGATAATGGCTGTGACAGACTGAGGATTGGTTTGCAGAATCTGATTAATGAAGGGCGTCTACAGTTTGACCGTGTTGTGAAAGATGATGATGAGGTGTCAGTTGTGACAATTTATTATACCCCTGTTGAAATTCAGGTACCTGCAAGGGCAGCTCCTATAGCATCTATTGTGCCAGAAAGATCCAGCCCTGTTACCATCACGGTGCCAGGGCTGGTTCCGTTTACCTCCGAGAAAGCAGTCCCATGGCACTATGGGGTAGATGTGTACTATAAGGGAAAGAAGCAGGATGTTGGAACATCGACTAGTTCAAATGTTGATAATGTGGGTGGTTTAGGCGGCTTTACCAGGAGTGGAAGGTTGTTTGCTCCTCAAACTCTTCGAAGTGATAAATAAGTCGAGGCTGCGGCGAGAGCTAAAGGAAAACAAGTGGCTGAGAGTGTGCCCGTGCCTGAAACAGATCCCAAAATTACCTTCGGCAGCGAGGTGGAGGAGTTTATGAGAATAATAAAGAAAAGTGATTACAAAATCATTGATCAATTGAACCAGACGCCCTTAAAGATCTCAATTTTGTCATTACTGATGTGCTCTGATACACACCGAGAGGCTTTGCTGAAGGTATTAAAGATGGCCTTTGTTCCATAAGAAATTACTGTCAATCAGCTCGAGAATGTGATTTCTAATGTCAATGTCAGCCATGGGTTGGGTTTCACGAGCCGGGATTTGACTTCTGAACGTAGAAACCACAACAAAGTTCTGCATATTACAATGGAGTGTAAGGGTGCGATGTTGTCCCACGTGCTGGTAGACACTGGTTCTTCGCTTAATGTCTTGCCTAAGAAGGCGTTGATGAAGCTGGAGGTTGATGGATTGATTTTGAGGCCGAGTGATCTGGTTGTCAGAGCGTTTGATGGGTCGAAACGATCTGTATTCGGTGAAGTGTAATTACCTGTGCAAATTGGACCTCAAGTGTTCAAGTCTACATTCCACGTGATGGATATACAACCTGCTTATAGCTGTTTATTAGGTCGCCCATGGATTCATGCGGCCGGGGCTGTTACATCCACATTACATCAGAAGCTGAAATACGTAAATGAAGGACAAGTAGTAACTGTGTGTGGTGAAGAGGACATATTTGTCAGTCATTTGTCCACATTCAAGTATGTTGAGATGGATGGGGAAATCCATGAAACACTTTGCCAGTTGTTCGAGGCAGTGAATATTGATAAAGTGCCTGAATCTTCTCCTACACCAGCTAGAGCCAGCACGTCAATTTCGTCTTATAAGCAAGCCGTCGAGGTTGTGAGAGTAGGTAATGCCCAAGGCTGGGGCAAACTGATAGAGACATCAGTGAAAAAGGACAAGTTTGGTATTGGCTACCAACCATCTCTGGATTCAGCTGTAAAGTACAGTGGACCCATTACTTTCAGCAGTGGTGGAATCATATATACAGATCAATCTTATTCGACTGCAAAGGATGGCATCGACAGTGATTGTGACTTGGACAATTGGGTACGCCCACGTGGTTCGGGACAACAATTGCATAACTGGTCCGCTGAAGAGATCATTCCAGTTACTTTTCAAACAGAGTAATTTTCTTTGTTTTTCTCTAACCATAATGCATGTTAAAATCTTGCGCTCTGCCCAAGGCGTACAGATTCATTTGTAGGGCCACACATTTTCATTTTCAATTTTTAATCATTAATAAAGGACGTTTTGCATTCAAATTTCGTTCCCTGTCTTTCATCTTTTATTTTTGCACAAAAACATTAAAGATGGCAATGTCTTGTTTTCTTTTTTTTTTTTTCAAAATAAATTCTAAAATAAAGCATGAACCCCCTCGTGCAGACTTGATCCTCCGGATTCCACTGATAACGGTTCTGCTATGGCCATGTATGACTTTGACAATCTGATTTATCAAGCCGAAGAAGGGGATGAAGAAGACCGTGAACTTCCAGAGGAATTGGCTAGATTGCTGAAGCGGGAGGAGAGGGTCATTCAACCTCACCGAGAGACAATTGAGGTTATCAATGTCGGTTCCAAGGACGCAAGGAAAGAAATTAAGATTGGAGCCAGTCTGCAGGCCGAGGTAAAGAAAGAGCTGATCAGTATGCTGCGGGAGTATGTCGACATCTTTGCTTGGTCATATCAAGATATGCCGGGGTTAGATACAGACAATGTTATGCACCGGTTACCGTTGAAAGAGGGCTGTCCTCCTGTAAGACAGAAGCTTCGGAGAACTAAACCAGAAATGGCTCTCAAAATCAAAGAGGAGGTACAAAAACAGTTAGATGCAGGATTTCTGGCCGTCACCAATTACCCACCATGGGTTGCAAATATTGTTCCTGTGCCAAAGAAAGATGGTAAGGTCAGAATGTGCATGGATTACCGGGATATAAACAGAGCAAGTCCGAAAGACGACTTTCCTTTACCTTATATCGACGTGCTGGTTGATAATACAACTCAGTTTTCAGTGTTCTCATTCATGGACGGTTTCTCCGGGTACAATCAGATCAAGATGGCACCTGAGGATATGGAGAAGACCACGTTCATTACCCCATGGGGTACCTTCTGTTATAAAGTGATGCCTTTTGGGTTGAAAAACGCAGGGGCAACATATCAGCGGGCAATGGTAACATTATTTCACATTTGATTCACAAAGAGATTGAATGCTATGTGGATGATATGATTGCCAAGTCGTGAACAGAAGAAGAACACCTGATTAACCTGAAGAAGTTATTTGAAAGGTTGAGAAAGTTCCGTTTGAGGTTGAATCCTAACAAGTGCACTTTCGGGGTGTGTTTTGGAAAGCTGCTGAGTTTAAACCTAAGTGAAAAGGGGATTGAGGTCGATCCTGCCAAGGTGAAAGCAATACAAGACATGCCTGACCCAAAAATAGAAAAAGAGGTTCGTGGCTTTCTAGGTAGATTGAACTACATTGCAAGGTTCATATCTCACCTAACAGCCACGTACGAACCAATATTCAAACTGCTAAGAAAAGATCAGACGGTCGGGTGGAATGACGATTGCCAAGTGGCATTCGATAAAATAAAAACATATTTGCAGGAACCTCCAATTCTAATACCTTCGATTCCAGGGAGACCTTTGATAATGTACTTGACAGTGCTTGAAGAGTCTATGGGTTGTGTTCTCGGTCAACACGATGAGACAGGTAGGAAAGAGCATGCTATCTACTACCTGAGCAAAAAATTCACTGACTGTGAGTCCCGATACTCAATGCTTGAGAAGACATGCTGTGCGCTGGCATGGGCTGCTAAGCGACTGAGGCAGTATATGCTCACGCACACAACTTTGTTGATTTCCAAAATGGATCCAGTCAAGTACATTTTCGAGAAACCAGCACTGACAGGCAGAGTTGCACGGTGGCAAATGGTTTTGACAGAATATGATATCCAGTATACTTCTCAGAAAGCCATCAAAGGAAGTATCTTGTCAGACTATCTTGCGCAACAGCCGATTGATGATTACCAACCCATGAAGTTTGATTTCCCTGATGAGGACATCATGTTTCTCAAAGTTAAAGACTGCGAGGAACCACTCCCGGAGGAGGGGCCAGACCCTGAATCCAAATGGATTTGGATGTTTAATGGGGCCGTCAACATGAATGGATGCAGAGTTGGAGCAGTTCTTATCACGCCGGAGGGTGTTCATATGCCCTTCACTGCCCGAGTAACTTTCGGATGCACCAACAATGAAGCAGAATATGAAGCTTGTATAATGGGGATTGAGGAGGTGATTAATTTACAAATTAAGACCCTCGATATCTTCGGTGATTCAGCTTTGGTAATCAATCAAGTGAATGGGAACTGGTACACGCACCAGACACATCTGATTCCGTATAGAGATTATACGAGAAGACTGTTGACGTTTTTCACAACAGTAAAGCTGTATCATATTCCTCGAGATGAGAATAAGTTTGCTAATGCCTTGGCCACATTGTCTTCTATGATCAAAGTGCAAAGGTGGAACCATGTACCCAAGATTGATGTGTCTCATCTTGACAGACCTAAATTTGTGTTTGATGTTGATGCAACGTCTGATGACATGCCATGGTTTCATGACATCAAGTATTTTTTGAAAAGTCAAGAGTACCCGCCTGGGGCATCTACCAAAGATAAGAAGACTTTGAGGAGATTGTCTGGTAGCTTCTTCCTGAACCAAGATGACGTGCTGTACAAACGAAATTTTGACATGGTTCTGCTCAGATGCGTGGATAGACACGAAGCATACCTGTTAATGCAAGAAGTGCATGAAGGCTCTTTCGGTACCCATGCCGGAGGACATGCAATGGCTAAGAAACTATTGAGGTCGGGGTATTATTGGTTGACAATGGAGACAGATTGTTGCAAGTACGCCCGCAAGTGTCACAAGTGCCAGATTTATGCAGATAAAGTGCATGTGCCTCCGAATCCGTTGAGTGTCATGTCCTCCCCTTGGCCCTTTACAATGTGGGGAATTGATATGATCAGAAAAATTGAGCCTACTGCTTCAAATGGCCATCGTTTCATCTTGGTCTCCATAGATTATTTCACGAAGTGGGTTGAAGCAGCTTCTTATGCCAACGCCACTAAGCAGGTGGTAGCTCGTTTCTTGAAACGGGATATCATTTGTCGATATGGAGTGCCCGAGAGAGTTATTACTGATAACGGTTCTAATTTGAATAACAAAATGATGGCTAAACTATGTCGGGACTTCAAAATTGAACATCATAATTCTTCTCCGTATCGCCTGAAGATGAATGGCGCTGTTGAGGCATCCAATAAGAATATTAAGAAGATTGTGCAGAAAATGGTTGTCACATATAAAGATTGGCATGAGATGCTACCGTTCGCCTTGCATGGGTACCGAACGTCAGTACACACGTCTACTGGGGCAACACCATTCTCACTTGTGTATGGTATGGAGGCAGTCCTACCAGTTGAAGTTGAGATTCCATCCCTCAGAGTCATGATGGATGTCAAATTAGACAAAGCTGAATGGGTTCGCACCAGATTTAATCATTTGAGCCTTATTGAAGAGAAAAGACGGGCAGCTGTGTGTCATGGACAGTTATACCAACGAAGGATGAAACAGGCATTTGATCAGAAGGTGCGTCCTCGGGTTTACAAAGTCGGAGATGTAGTAATCAAAAGGATCCTTCCTCCTAGTACAGATCACAGGGGCAAATGGACTCCCAACTATGAAGGTCCATTCGTGGTTAAAAAGGTCTTCTCGGGCGGAGCCTTATTGCTTACAACCATGGATGGCGAAGACTTTCCATCCTCTGTTAACTCAGACGCAGTCAAAAAATACTTCGCATAAATAGACCCGCTGGATAAAAAAAAGAGAGAGTCCAGGCAAAAAAGGGCATCCCGACGAACCATAAAAACAGAATAGAAAGGTTCAGGCAAAAATTAGGGATATAAATGAAAAATTTGTACACCCGGTAAGTTGAAAACCCGAAAGGGCAACTTAGGCAAAAAGGGGTAGCCCGATGGATTGAAAACCCGAAAGGGCGGTCCATGCAAAAGAGGGATTTAAGCGAACGATTGCGGTCTGAGTTATTTGTACTCCATCACTGTTTCAGCAACTGACATTCCAAAGGATAGGAATCGGTCCAATCACTCCTCAGAAGGCAAGGTCGGGGAGTTTTGAAGATATACTGGCTATAGCAGAATTGAAACTCAGTGGAATGCCGTTTTCACATTGCCATTAGGATAGTTTCTTTTCTTAATTTAAAGCAATCTCCTCTTTCCACGGTTTGCTTCCGATTGTATTTGCCGATTTCAGGCATTTTTCAATAAATTGAATTTCAGTCAAAAGCTTCTTATTTTGTTTTTACTGCTTTGTTTGCAAAAACATCCGAATTTTTGATAAAACATTACATTTGAAAACATTGTGGCCTTACAATAACATGCGCAGAAAAACATTTAAAATCACTTTGAATGTTGGGTAATCCTGGATGGTGGACTCAAAACACACAATATCCTGGGGCATGTGTGCGTATTCTTTTGTTGCAGGTAACACGTATAAGTGATTTCGAAGGTGAGAGCTTTTTTCTTCCAGATAAGTGATCACTTGCCCTTAAGTCTGAATACCGGGGCAACCATATTCAGCAAGATGAGATCAACGAAGCAAAGCTAATAAGGGATCGTTGGATCTTATTAAGTTGATTCTCCCATTCGGGACTTCCAACAGTTATAAGCTTTTATGTGTCGATAACGGTTGCAAATTCCCCAGTAGAGTTGCTTCGCAGACCTTGCAGTTAATGTTTAAGACTCAGTGAATGTCCTCTTGGGGCGATTTCTTCAGATCAGCCTTGTAATTTGGGGCAAAAGTGAGTTTGTGATCCCTCCCAAGCACGGGGCATCGTAAAATCTCTCCGACAAGATGTGTTCTAGATCTATTATCTCCAGTAGAGTGACCTCTCAATTATTGTATTTTTAGCTCAAGTCTCGGCATTTACTTAAGAGTTTGAAGATGTTTGGTCTTCTGTAAAATCCTCTTAAGGGGCATCTCCAGCACGAGACGCTTTGAAGCAGTTCTCCCCAGTAGAGTTTGTTGTAAACTCATTATCCCCAGTGAAGTCGTCAAGCGGAAGGTGTGCCTAGCAGGGGACATTGTGGCTCTTATTTTAAGCTCGACAACTTTGCTCCTCAACAGATCACCGTGCATTTTCTTTGTGTTTTCCCAGTAGATCTCTAGGGACTCTTTCCCAGCGAGTCACAACATAACATATTCTAACCAGGATCTGCGTATCCCCGATGGAGTAGCTCTGATCCCCAGCAAGATCGTATCTCTGGAAGTTGTATCCCCACAGAGTTCAGCATTCAATCTTGTCAGTAATACTCCCATCTGAGTTGTTTTTCTCCCCGCAGAGGTTTAGGAGATCAACCGAATCTCTTCCTCAGCAGAGTGTTAGTACATGCTTTCCCCAACCAAGTCGGAAAGTTGTCATTCCTCTAACGGAGTTGTTATGATCAGGATTCATCCTCAAGCAGATGAAATAATTCCTGGCAGAGTCATCAGTCCCTTATATCTTAAAGTCCAATTTATTTTTGGCAAGCGTGACAATTCGAAGCAGACGGATTGTTCATTCATTCTCCAACAGAGAGATCATCCTTTCAGGAGCTTCTGAGGTCAAATCATTGATCATCGTTCCTCAGCGGAGTCAGCAGGGATGTATGATATGTATGCAGAGTGTAATCCAGTGTTGAATTTTTGTAAAAGTCCACCCGCAGTGTGGCCAATCAATAGTCAACTGGTACAGATGTGTGATGTCTTGTGCAATGTCACAACATCACAATCTGCTGAACAAGGCAATAATAGAAACAGTAAATGAACACAATCAATTGTTCACCCAGTTCGGTTCAACCAACCTACATCTGGGGGCATACCAAGCCAGGAAGGAAGTCCACTATTAGTAGTATCAAATTACAGACTCAACACACCAGTTGACAATCTACCTAATTCAATCACTACCCAATGACCCTTCTACCTAAGTCCTCCCCAAGTAAGAGACTCCATCTCACTCCCAATCATCGCAATGATGTCTAGCAGTCAACTACACCGTTACTGCATCAACAACTTAATTACCAAATAACTCTTCACGAACATAGCCTAAGAAGACACACTTCCATGACAACCCTTTGGAGTTGCTTCAAAGCTTCCTCCAAGAACAATACCAAACTCATTACCTACAGGTTTCTGAGTTAAACACAGTGACCATCTCACAACCCGAGTGGTTCACTTAGACAAAGCCCTAATGATCTACATCTTGGACCCGTACCTATTCTAGGTTACAAGTATTCTATTTATAGCTTTTTCCCACTGGATTTGGGCCTTCAAATCATATCCAATCTTCTGCTAAATCTGCAACAGATTCTGCTCCCAAACAAATCTTCAATTTAAATCTTCAATGATTAACTCTAAATATTCTCCATATCTTTATGCATTAAATTCCCAACAAACAAATCTTCTCTTTTTAAATCAGCTGCAAGATATTGTCCACACAAATAGGAACTGCAAGATCTTCTCCACACAAATAGGAACAATCTTCTCCACACAAATAGGAACAATCTTCTCCACACAAATAGGAATAATTCTCCATGTCTATTTGCACAAAAATAGTAACCCGATCTGCTCCACATTTGATTGTAACAGAATATATCTATTCCATGATATTCTCCTGCAATCTCTCAATCAAATCTTATCCTTAACAAACTTGCACACGCGCAGCCCTAAAACTTCCCAAACTGATGTTCTGTCATCTGATGTCATGACATCGGGTTTAACATCAACACAAAACTGTAACCCTTAAAAACTTAACATAACCAGAATGTTAACTAAACATAACAAGGCTGTTAACAACTCATGTTGAAACATCAATCATGACATCAACATTGTTTTACCAAAATTCTAGCCAACTACAAGAACTAACAATCTCCCCCTTTGGCTAATTTTGGCTAAAACAATTTCAGCCTACATCAGAACAACTTGCAGCTTACTAACTAGCACAGCACAAACATCAGCAACAACCAACAGCAGCAGCAATACACAACCCAGTGTTAAGACTTAATGTTGCAACAACACCACTTTGACATCAACATTGAACAACCTTTGTTTTACCAAAATTCCAGCCAATCCAAGAACTTACAATCTCCCCCTTTGGCTAATTTTGGCTAAAACAATCTCTGCATCTTCAGAGACTTCAGCAGCGGAATATCTTCAATATTTTGAAACTTCATCAGCAGCAGTTTGACAATCTTCATAGTTTTCATTACTTGATCTGCTGCAGCACCATCTTCATTATTGACAACAGCCAATTGGTGCTCCCCCTCAAAAACATGAACCAGCATCACAGCTGTTCAGTAGCTGCAACACTTCTCCCCCTTGATCTTTGCTTGGTTTCACTCTTCAAATGCTATGATATCTTCACTAGCAGCTCAGTCTAAACTAGCAGCATACACGCTGTTCAACAACTCTCCCCCTCAATATTTGCACTTCTGCATCACAACTAGCAGCACTCCTAGTCATTGCATCTTGGCCGACTCTTGACTATTTCTCCCCCTTTTTAGCCACAATTGGACAAACCATACTTCTTCTGTCAGCAATATCCACATTTTGAAAATCCTGACATATTCTTCATCCATCCAGTTATGAAGGCTTCACACAATCATCCACACCAAAACACCAATCAACAGCCTAATGTCATAACATGCTATCTGACATTATATCCTCATAAGAGGCAACCAATCTCCACAAGCTTGGTCAGCATGCAATCTTCACAATAAATGCACATTTGCTGTAAAATCCAAAGATAAGTACTCCCTCTGTCATGGATAACCAATGCTCTTGCCCACTACTTCACATATCTGCTGAGCCTCTTGGTTAGTTAACTTCACATGCTCCACAACTCCACGTCTTTCCAGGCTGATCAACTTCTCTCTAGCAATAGGGCTATGTCCCCTTCACGGGCTTTTCTTCTGCCTTTAGCAAGACCCTGATCTGCTTCAGTCTTCTCTACATTCTCCTTCCAAGGCAGACCTTCTACTTCATCATTCTCCCGTATGACTAAGTAGACGCTCCTTAGGAAAAATGTATGCACCAGGCTTCAGAACCAGAACACAAAATCATCCTTTACCAAGGATATTCAACCAGATAATGTCCCAACATAAGTTAGAACATCTGCCACACACCAAGATATCATCACCATGATTCTTGACATGCTCCACCAACTGGACTTACTCTAGCAAAGTAATCCAAAGAGCTAGAGAATTACCTCTCATCCACCTTCAAGAAGAATAATCTCCTTGAGTCTTCAACTCATCACCCTTCTGCCCACGAGTAACTTGTTCCAAGACAATCCTCAATAATAACCAGCTGCCACACTCTGATTATCTTGATTCTTCGAATCCACTTCTGAGATCAACCAAATGCCACAGCTTGATCACCTCATTCACGAATCCTCATAAGAAAACAGCCAAATGCCACATTTTGACCTTTTTCCACGTTTGTCAGAACTCTCACAGAGATAACTTGATCCACCAAGGAACCTTGATCTTCAAGTCACATGTTCCACTTGCTCAAAAGCAAACACACTTAGACTCCCTAAGCCATGGTCATGTAACATCTTCTCCTTCCTGCAGCTCCCGCAAACTGCCATGAGAACGATCTTTTTGAAGCATCCTATTCTTCATTCCTGTAGATCACCCTCTCATTAGCTGATGTACCACATCACCAGCTGAGACTCCTGATGTTAAGCTAGATGTCATGGTATTATGTCATCCAACTGTTGAAGTCAGCTCTTCCTTCTGCCACTCAGACGAACCTCCTCCCTTTGCAGAAACAGATTTCTATGCTCTCATAGACTTGATTCAACAATCAAGTTTGAGTAGACAACCTCCATCCTGCTTAGAAACTCCAAAGACTTCAAACCTACCACATATGAATCTTCAGAAAATAAGTAGTCCAAGACTACCCCATAGCTATACCAAAGGATGCCACTTCCCTTAGTAGAGCCGTTAGTAGAAAGCCAGAGATAACTGCCACTTATCCTAGACCTTCACAACCAGAGCAACCACCCTGCTCCAAACCACTTAGATCAGAAATAAACTGATCCAAGCTGAAACCCACAAGACTATGATGTCTTCATATCTTTTAGCCTTAAACACATCAGCTTGTCAACATTCCTCAACACTCTGCCTCTTCTAATTCAAACTTATCCCAGATAATTTGGATGATGCTCCAAGTACATAGTCACCAATCAACCCCACTAGTTGCTTCAACCCCAAAGTGCTTAACCCTTGAATAAAAACTCTAAAACGCCACAAGGAGAAATCAACATCCACATAAATGCAGTCCAGCACTTTTACCTCAGACATATACATAGTCTCCCGTCAATGTATATTGTCATTAGTTGAAGGCAGACAAATACTCAACAATTGATCTGGTCTAACACCCTACACTTGAGGCACTAGCTGATCCCTCTTCTGCTACACCACTGATCACTAACTTTCTTTGGCTGGAATGATGTGTCAACATCAGTTCTGACATCAGCAATCATCTACTATGGCTTTGGAGACAACACCCAAGTTAATCCACACATATCTCTTGCAGGGGACACAAGAGGACATATCAACATCTGATCAACTCCCAAGATCACACTCTTCTAGAAGCTTCTTCTTATAAGCGCAAGTTTCAGACCTCTTGTCTAACTTAAGAGTGATTACTGCCATCCTTCTGTATAAACATATCCTAGACAAACTGCTACTTCCAATCCTTCAAGCCACAAAACTGAAAGAGCTCAAGCAAACACCAATTGACCACAGGCTGAATTACCCTGCTATTGCACACAACCTCTTGGAAGCCTTTTCCCTTTTCTTCAACCAGCTCCTGCATAAACTGCTAATGTGTAGCACGAAGTCGAGACATTAGAAAGGACGTATTAAGCTCAGCTTCTTTCTTGATGAAACTTCCTCCAGTTCATGATCAGAACCATGTATCTTATCATAACCAGGAAGATCCTTCTAGTTAGGCCACCACAACGAAGCTTAAGAGATAACTTATCAAGATCTTCACTCCCGCATGAAAGATTTGACAGTGATACTCTTTTGCTTTGGCTCCACCCTCTTCTTTCATCATCAAGAAACTTGATAAGGAAGAAATCAATGTTCAGATTGGTCTTCAAAGCCTTCCATGTCATACAGTCTTTAACCACCTACTCACTTATCCAATGAGGACACTATATTGCTCATCTCTTGACCAATATACATGTCTAAGACAAGTTTCTTGAAGGAAACTTCTTAGACACACAACCCAGATGCCTCCTCTTCCAAGCCAGGAGTAGGTTCCAAACAGATGTGATTAATACACATATATTTAGCCCCCAAGCATCTGTTATGCCAACAGGATCTTGCACAATCTGCTGGTTTTATGTTCCAACATCTGGTTGGACATAAGTTCTCTTCACAGAACCACACCAAAAGATCTTTCAACACAGCCCAGAGATTGACCTTGTAGGGTTGAAGGCAAGAATAAATGGCTTCTAACTTTCTTCAGATCTCTTTTCAACAAGCTCATACAAGAGTTCCTTTATGAGTGGACTTGGGATGAACCACAAGTATCTTTGGCAATTCTATCAAGCTAGTTGAAGATATCCTCAAGTATCACCACACCATGTGATACATCTTCAGAGGAGGACACATAACCATCAGGAATTTTCCATCAGATATATATATATATGCAGCGGAACACATACCAGAAAACTCCTCTACAACCTTCAGGCACAACATAATAACCCTTGCACAAACACGACACTTCATGTGCATAAGTCAAACCACACATCAGCTCACCACCAAAGCTATAAGCCTGATAACAATAGACAGGTCCAATACACACCCTGTCATGAACAGTTCATCCTCCACTTCAAGGGATCATACAGTCCAGAACTATCTTCCTTGCTCATGAACCAGAAAGTATCTTCCCTAGATCTCATCCAGAAACAGACAGGATGCCTGCTCTGATACCAATTGAAATTCTGGTACAGATGTGTGATGTCTTGTGCAATGTCACAACATCGCAATCTGCTGAACAAGGCAATAATAGAAACAGTAAATGAACACAATCAATTGTTCACCCAGTTCGGTTCAACCAACCTACATCTGGGGGCATACCAAGCCAGGAAGGAAGTCCACTATTAGTAGTATCAAATTACAGACTCAACACACCAGTTGACAATCTACCTAATTCAATCACTACCCAATGACCCTTCTACCTAAGTCCTCCCTAGGTAAGAGACTCCATCTCACTCCCAATCATCGCAATGATGTCTAGCAGTCAACTACACCGTTACTGCATCAACACCTTGATTACCAAATAACTCTTCACGAACATAACCTTAGAAGACACACTTCCATGAAAACCCTTTGGAGTTGCTTCAAAGCTTCCTCCAAGAACAATACCAAACTCATTACCTACAGGTTTCTGAGTTAAACACAGTGACCATCTCACAACCCGAGTGGTTCACTTAGACAAAGCCCTAATGATCTACATCTTGGACCCGTACCTATTCTAGGTTACAAGTATTCTATTTATAGCTTTTTCCCACTGGATTTGGGCCTTCAAATCATATCCAATCTTCTGCTAAATCTGCAATAGATTCTGCTCCCAAACAAATCTTCAAACAAATCTTCAATTTAAATCTTCAATGATTAACTCTAAATATTCTCCATATCTTTATGCATTAAATTCCCAACAAACAAATCTTCTCTTTTTAAATCAGCTGCAAGATATTGTCCACACAAATAGGAACTGCAAGATCTTCTCCACACAAATAGGAACAATCTTCTCCACACAAATAGGAACAATCTTCTCCACACAAATAGGAATAATTCTCCATGTCTATTTGCACAAAAATAGTAACCCGATCTGCTCCACATTTGATTGTAACAGAATATATCTATTCCATGATATTCTCCTGCAATCTCTCAATCAAATCTTATCCTTAACAAACTTGCACACGCGCAGCCCTAAAACTTCCCAAACTGATGTTCTGTCATCTGATGTCATGACATCGGGTTTAACATCAACACAAAACTGTAACCCTTAAAAACTTAACATAACCAGAATGTTAACTAAACATAACAAGGCTGTTAACAACTCATGTTGAAACATCAATCATGACATCAACATTGTTTTACCAAAATTCTAGCCAACTACAAGAACTAACAATCTCCCCCTTTGGCTAATTTTGGCTAAAACAATTTCAGCCTACATCAGAACAACTTGCAGCTTACTAACTAGCACAGCACAAACATCAGCAACAACCAACAGCAGCAGCAATACACAACCCAGTGTTAAGACTTAATGTTGCAACAACACCACTTTGACATCAACATTGAACAACCTTTGTTTTACCAAAATTCCAGCCAATCCAAGAACTTACAATCTCCCCCTTTGGCTAATTTTGGCTAAAACAATCTCTGCATCTTCAGAGACTTCAGCAGCGGAATATCTTCAATATTTTGAAACTTCATCAGCAGCAGTTTGACAATCTTCATAGTTTTCATTACTTGATCTGCTGCAGCACCATCTTCATTATTGACAACAACCAATTGGTGCTCCCCCTCAAAAACATGAACCAGCATCACAGCTGTTCAGTAGCTGCAACACTTCTCCCCCTTGATCTCTGCTTGGTTTCACTCTTCAAATGCTATGATATCTTCACTAGCAGCTCAGTCTAAACTAGCAGCATACACGCTGTTCAACAACTCTCCCCCTTAATATTTGCACTTCTGCATCACAACTAGCAGCACTCCTAGTCATTGCATCTTGGCTGACTCTTGACTATTTCTCCCCCTTTTTAGCCACAATTGGACAAACCATACTTCTTCTGTCAGCAATATCCACATTTTGAAAATCCTGACATATTCTTCATCCATCCAGTTATGAAGGCTTCACACAATCATCCACACCAAAACACCAATCAACAGCCTAATGTCATAACATGCTATCTGACATTATATCCTCATAAGAGGCAACCAATCTCCACAAGCTTGGTCAGCATGAAATCTTCACAATAAATGCACATTTGCTGTAAAATCCAAAGATAAGTACTCCCTCTGTCATGGATAACCAATGCTCTTGCCCACTACTTCACATATCTGCTGAGCCTCTTGGTTAGTTAACTTCACATGCTCCACAACTCCACGTCTTTCCAGGCTGATCAACTTCTCTCTAGCAATAGGGCAATGTCCCCTTCACGGGCTTTTCTTCTGCCTTTAGCAAGACCCTGATCTGCTTCAGTCTTCTCTACATTCTCCTTCCAAGGAAGACCTTCTACTTCATCATTCTCCCGTATGACTAAGTAGACGCTCCTTAGGCAAAATGTATGCACCAGGCTTCAGAACCAGAACACAAAATCATCCTTTACCAAGGATATTCAACCAGATAATGTCCCAACATAAGTTAGAACATCTGCCACACACCAAGATATCATCACCATGATTCTTGACATGCTCCACCAACTGGACTTACTCTAGCAAAGTAATCCAAAGAGCTAGAGAATTACCTCTCATCCACCTTCAAGAAGAATAATCTCCTTGAGTCTTCAACTCATCACCCTTCTGCCCACGAGTAACTTGTTCCAAGACAATCCTCAATAATAACCAGTTGCCACACTCTGATTATCTTGATTCTTCGAATCCACTTCTGAGATCAACCAAATGCCACAGCTTGATCACCTCATTCACGAATCCTCATAAGAAAACAGCCAAATGCCACATTTTGAACTTTTTCCACGTTTGTCAGAATTCTCACATTTTCCCTCTCATTTTCATATCATTTAGCATGTGCTTTCATTGCATTGCATTACATTCAAGTCATAGAAAAATAAACATTCAGCATTGGTTCATGCATAGGGCATGTGATCAGTTGCCTTTCAGATATTGATCATCCAAAGCAAGAGAGTTAGAGCCAAGGGTCTTCCAACAAGCCTCAAGGGTCTCTTATATCATATATTATCTCATTTTGATCCCACAAGTCATTGGAAGATGGGAACTCATCAAGAAGGTTGGACAATTCATTATCTCCTATCAAAAGCAGTCAAAATTAGGGTTTTGGATTCAAGCAGTCTCTTGATGAAATTTTGCTTCAAACTTGATCTCAATGTTTTCTACATGATATCAAGTATCTAAGGATGGTAGATTTCCCATTGGTTCATTTCAGAAGAGGTTCAATGGATCAGTTGCTTGAGAATCAAGAAATTGGGGAAAAAGTCAACTGAGCAGTGAAAAAAGTCAACTCCTGACTTTTTAAGGTCAAATTCATGAAATTCAAGTCACATATGTTCATTGGACAAGATTTGATTAAGAAATAATGGAGGAATCATCAAAAATAAAAAAATGTACAAAGTTTCCATTTTTAGAAACTTAGGGTTTCCAAAAATGGCAAGTTTTGATGATTTTGCACTACACTTCAAGGCATTCTTTCTCCATGATAAAAGCTTCAAACTTCAGCCACAAGTTGATCCAATCAAATATGATATCTTAAGCTTCAAATCCATGCCAAGAACTCTTCCATTGGATCAAAATTGAGAGAGTTATGATCAATCAAAGTTTGGTAAAATCATGGCAAATTACAAGTCATGGCAAGGCAAGTTCAGGCCTCCAGGCCATAATTTCATCAAACACTTGGTGTGCCAAATGTCAAGTTGGTTTTCTCCATCAATAATGCTTCAAATGAAAAATTGTTGAACATCAAAGTTGTTCATCTCCATGTCCTCTTTAACTTTGATGTTGGGCATTTTCTCATTTGAACATGTTATGAAGGTCATATGAGGGTTCAAAGGGAGAGGTTCCATACTGAATTTTTCATAGGTCCATGACTAGGTTTGCCAACAACTTGCCTCACCCATGCACCAGTTGTGGTTCCTTGACTTTCAAGCCATTTTCAAGTGTGTTACAAGCCTCCATTGGATTCAAGCCAAACAACAACATTGTTCTTTGATGTCTCATCTTTCCATAACATCCAAAATCTTTCCATTTCATGCACCATACATGGAGAATTTCATCCTCAAACATCAACATTTCCACTGATTGTTTTGCTGCCAAAAATAGGATGATTGGAATTGTTTGTTGTTGTTTCAATTGGTTCGCATGCATGCCTTCATACCATCCACATTGCCATTAAAAGACACACACCATCTTACACATACATGCACACATACTTTTACCATACACCAAAGAGGAAATGAGAGACTTGTTCACTAAGTTTCACTTGCTGCAACATACATCAGCACCAATATCATAACATCACCATCATCATTCCATGTTCTCACCATAACATAAATAACAACACACACGAGCTCTCTTCCCTCTCATTTTCAAATTGCTTCAACCACCCTCTCATTGCTTCACACCACCACAGTTAACTCAACTTGAGTTCCAACTGTTAACTGAGTTGGTTAGAAGCTAACCACACTTATAAATAGAAACCTCTAACTGTTTTGGCAACAACACTTCATTTCACACATTTCACAAACTCTAACTCTCAAGTTTCTCTCTGAATTCTCACTCTCTCTGCACGATTTCATCATCATCTTCATCCATATTTCATCATTATCATCATCAATTATTCATCATTGATCAAGAACAAGTTGAAGTAGAATCAAGTGTAGCATCTCTCTCAAGTTGAATCTCTTTGTTTCCATCAAGATTCAAAGCTCCATACGCATTTATTTTGCTCAAGCACAAGAAGCTCAGGATCCTCCCCTCTGGCCTTCATTTAATCTCAAGATTCTGCAAATTTCAGGTTCAAATTTCTTCAAACTTTATTGCATCGTATCTCACTAATTTAGATTTGTTTCAACTAATTTGAAGCTTATTAGAAGCTATTGATTGATCCGGCTAGTGATAGGCACTTTAAGTGCGTAGATTCAAATTTTAGGGCAAAATGTTTGTGATTAATTCTTGCTGTGTGTGCATTGTATGGTTTTTTTGAGGATATATTTGGATTCTACGTGACTTCCTCTTTCATTTGATGTGCATTCCATAGATTTCTGGAGAATGTGATACTTGCAGGTGGCCGGAGATGGCCGAAGAAGATGACCGGAGGTCCTTCTCCGGCCGGTGAGGGTTTGATTAGGGTTTAAGGTCAGATTAAAACACAACCGTACGATTTGTTTGATCCTAAGGCTATTAGAGTGCCAGCGCATTAATGAAACCTCCTCCCCCTCACGTGACTTTCTCTCTCTGAATATTTGACTTTGACTTCTTCCCTATGTGTGCGTGCATGTTTATTGTGGTGTGTGTGTATTGAGATCCCTCTGATATGATTACTTTGATGATTGATTTTGATTGACTTGATCTAATGGCTGTGAATGAGTCAACAGTTGACTGGAAGTGCACCATAATTCCATGCTCCACGCGCTGAAATTGGACTAGGCCTTAGATTGCTTTTCACACACCTCATTTTGGGCCCAAGTCATTTTTGAACTATCATTTTGCTTTCGCCACACCCCCTCGCTATTTTCTTTGCATTTTATTTTATTTTCTTTGTACTTGTTTCATTTTATTCTTTTAAAAATACCAAAATGCATCTAAAAATTCCATGAAAATTCCTGAAGTATCTTTAGACATTTAACTAATTTTGTATCATTTTTATTCCTGATTTTGTGAATATTTGAGCATATTGTGTGAATTTCCTTTTATTTCTTTTTCAAAGTGATTCTTTCTTGACACATGAAATTCATCCATTTATTTTGCATAGTTCTAAAAATCATTTTGCATCCAATCTTTTTGCCATGTGTGAATAATATCTTGAGGCATCTAAAATATTTTTTTATATTTTTAAAGTCATTTTTGCATAGCTTTTGAACCATATCTTTGTGCATTATTCATTGTTGACCTAATGTGACTTTGATGATTTGTTTAAACTAGTTTCTTCATGAGTCTTTGCATGAGCTTTTGACACGTGTTTTGCTTCTGACTTAGATACTTTGTGGTTTAATTTCATAATTTCCTAAGGCTCTTTCTATTTTTTCCTTGTTGATTGTTATAAGTCACATTTATGTGCTTTTGTTTGACTTCTAAGCTTTGTTTGATTAGGAGGCACTTGTGCCATGGCATTATAATTTGTGTGATCATTTTATAGGTCATTTCATAAATATTATAGGTCATCCATGTTAGATTATAGGTCATTTGTCATTTTTTTTTGGTTCATAAATGTTTGGTGCTTATGTGAACTAAGTTTGATATAATTGTGTGCATCTTCTTTTATGTGCCTTAACATGTTTTGTGTGCATCTTTGTGACACCATTCTTGCATTCTAATATGATCTAGAATATCATACACTACTTACTTGCATCCATTCTTATTCATATTCATGTTTCATCCTTCATTCATAACTTGCATTACAAGTATGTCAAATCTTTTGAACTTGAACATGTTGGAACATCTTTTCATCTTGTCTTTATCTTCTTAGATCCTTGCACCCATGCTTTGTATGATCATTCATCCATGTTCATATGCATTATAATATGCCATTCACCACTGGTCTTTGACATTTCTTCAAGCATTTATTCATGTTTGTATGCCATACACATTCATACTTCATCTTAAATTCATAACTTCAACTTGTGTTCCTTTCTTCTTAATCTCTAATGTGACTTGTGTATGAACCAAACTTGTTCATTTGTGCATTCTCATGTCATCTTATAGCATGTATGCTACTGATCCATGTTCATTTGCATTCATAATTGCCTTTCCCTCTCCTTTGTGACTTGTTTTGTAAGTAAACAACATTGTGCATTATTGTGTGACATTGTTCTACTTCTTCCCACTTCTTCTTCTTGAGTTTTATTCTCATATTATGGATGATAATTCATGGATAATTAATGAAATTTATGAAGTGGTTTCCTACTGGTTGTGGTGTTTTATATTGAATCATTGCATGTTTTACATCTCTTAAATGTTCATGATGCATCTTTAGTGCATATCATTGCATTCCTTTGATGTTTGGTAGATTGTTTAGGCATAGATTGATATTGTAAGCCTTTGTAATCATTGGTAGATGTAAATAGGCTTTGCTACTGCCCTAGGCCAGTACCACCCTTTAGTGATCTTTTCTTTTTAGGTTTATCCCTTGAGGAGCTTCCTAGAGCTTCCTTTAGAACACTAGGATTTATTTGCTTACATCTTTCAATTATGCTTTCTTATTCCATTATTGAACTAACCATTTTGTGTAGGGGCTAATGGTAAGTTGAGTGTGTGGATATGCTTCCACACATACTTTCTTCCCTCATCTTTTTAATGCTTTCTCTTTTGTGTTTGTGCAAAGCATTTCAATGCTTTCTTGGTGTAACTTCTTTCTTCTCCCTCTTGGTTCATAACTCATCTTCTATCTTAGAAGTGAGTTATGTTACCTCTTGCTCTTTTCTTATCTCTTCTTTTAGACTCAGGCTTCTAAACCACACTTAACTCTTAGGACATCCAAGCATGATAAGATTAGGGTGAGTCTTAGTCCCCTTTAGTCTTTACCTTTGTTTCTTTTGAGTCTCTCTTCTCTCATCTCAAAACCAATTCAAAAAACCTAATAAAGGTTGAAATATCTTCATGTGTCATGAGCCTTATTCCATGGGGGGGCTTGCATACATTCCATCTTGGAATGTGTTGTAGGTTTTCTAGCATGATATATAAGTCTTTAACATGAAGATATTTCACAAACAAAATAAAAAATACTTCTTCATTTAAAAACAACAAAAACATTTAATAAAGGGAATAAGCTAGTGTAATTAAACCTTTAACTTTGGAAAGTAAGTTTGAGGATCTTCCTCATACTTAGTGTACTTCATCATCATTTCATTTTGGAATGATGCATGAGATGCACTTTCCATTGAAAAAGACTTAGGTACACTTACCTATGCAAAACACTTAAAATAAAAAACTTCTAAAACACTTAAAACAAACAATAACGTCTTTCCTTCGGGAATTCGCTTCTCATCTCACTCACTTTCAACGTGCGAGCGTGCTTCTCCCTGTTCTTTTGTAATACGGTAACACACTCGATTCAGCGAGCCTGCAACACCTGAGCTAGGACATTAGCCGTTCCCTAAAAAACACAAAACAGTTTTCCCTTAGTTAGGGGAACTACGTCGCTTTGATTCTCATGTTCCCGATGAGATACGTAGGCAGTGGGGTAGGGCCCATTCGAGCACTTCTTTTATTTTCCCTACATTTGTTTCTCATTCTCTTTCCATTCCTTTTCCAGTATCTTTTCTATCACCCTTTGAGTAGTACTTCAAGCGTGGATCCCGTCGAGTACGACGGACGTGAAGGGGAGCGATAACCTTCCCTTCACGTAACCGACTCCCTTACCCGTTCTCTTTGGTTCGCGAGACCTCGTTCTTTCCTTTCTCCCGGGTTTGTGCAGCATTACCCTTCCCTTTCTTTGGGATAAAAATGCCTGGCTGGCGACTCTCTTTCTTTCTTCCGCGCCACTTTCGCGTTTGTACCTGGATGAAAATCCCAGGAGCGACACTTGGTTCCCACGATTTCTTGATCCAATTTTGGACACTTGCATCATTTCATTTCTGTTCAAAATCAACTTGAATGATGGATAATCTGATCACAAATCCTTGCAAGTCAAGACACCACCTCTTTTGGCATGTAGCATTCAAGTTGCAAATCCAAAATTCCAATCATGTCATGTGGAATTTAATGGAGGCATAGAGCTGGCATGTATCAGTCCATGATCAACCAAATGAGTCAAGCCTTATCCCTGCAACAGAAGACTCATAACCTGCAAGACTGACTCAAGTCAATGACTCAAGTCAATAGTGATCAGCCTCCAATCACTATTGCTCCCAAAACAAAATTGCTCTACTATAAATAGAGCTTCTTTATGATCAATTCAAGTACACCAAAGCACCATAACACATGCTTTCATCCAAATCACTCACAAAAAACCAGATTTTGCTTCTCATTCAAGTAACATTCAAATTTTCCATTTGAGAGCAATTCTATCAAAACCAATCATGCCAATACCTCACATACATCATATATGAGTGATCCATAACCTTAAAACTCATTTGGAACATCAGAATCACAAAGTCACCCCCCATTTGCTCAAGCTTTTTGGCCTACTTGTAGTTGAGGTGCCACAACAAGTTCTAAGCTGATTCAATCCATTCCAAGCTTTCAAACACATTACTTGAGGTCCATTGAACTGTCCAGATCATTACACAACATCTGTAACACCTCCAACATAGAATTCAAATTCTTCTTGCAAGAGGTAAGCCTGACACTCTCAAACACTATAATCCATGCATCATAAATGTGTTTTCAAGTTACAAACATGTTTTTGCACTTATGTAGAGTGATTCCCCTCAATCAATTGCTATGTATGAATCATGTATAGGATTTCATAGTGTTCTTGCAAAAATTAGGGTTCTTGAGTTCATCATTTGATTTCTCACTCCACACTTAATATAAATGCAATTAATTTATATGACTGTAATCCTTGTTCAAAAATGAGCAAGTTTCGTGTTTACAAAAGTAATTTTCATTGAGTAATCAGAGAGACATAAGAGGTTTTGCAAATCTGCAAAAACAGAGCTCGTGCGAGGAAGAAGGTGTTCTTGGTGCCCTTTTTCAAATTTTTGAATATTTTGATATTTTTATTAATTGGTTTCAAAAATTAATTTCTCTCATTGTTTATCATTTTTTATTGGTTCTTTTTTTAAAAAGTCACAAAAATGTTAAATTATTTTATTCTACAAAAAAATTAAATTTATATTATTTATTTAATATAGTTTGATTTTTTGAATTTAATTTAATTTTATTTGTTTTTAAACATTTTTAAATGAAATTCTCACCTTGATTTTTCAAAACCAATTGGATTTCAAGCTTTCATGTGATTTAACATGATTTTTCAAAATATTTTTTAAAGTTGACAACTTGTTTTTGAATATATTTGATATTTTGTATCATTTTATATTTAATTTCCTTTAAAAAAAGCTATTTTTGATTAATTAAAATTAGGGTTTCTCTTAATTTTAAGGGTTAAATATACAAAACCCCCCTGCAATGTTAGCGAATTTTGCTTTTCCCCCCTCCCTGCCAATTTGGCAACGGTTTTTTCAAAAAAACCATTGCCAAAACCTGCCTTTGGCAACAGTGGGGGGGGGGGGGGGGGGGGGTAAAGCAAAATTCGCTAACATTGCAGGGGGGTTTTGTATATTTAACCCTAATTTTAATTTATCAAACATTTTTCAAAACACTTTTGGGCCTATTAGTAGAGTGTAAGTCACATCCCTTTGTAAATAAACCTTTTTGGGCCTCAGTCATTGTATAAGTCCCGATATGATTTTAAAAATCTCGGCGCGATCGACAATTTCAAAACAATTTTCAACTGGGCCTCCTCTTGAGTTTTAAGTCCTATTTTTCTTCTTTTTCAAACACTTTTGGGCCTCTAATAGAGTGTAAGACCCAATCCCTTTTGTACATAAATAATTTGGGCCTCAGTCATTGTATAAGTCCCAACGCAATTTTCAAAATAACGGTGCGATCGTTGTTTTTCATCTGGGCCTCTCCTTGAGTTATAAGCCCCAACCCTTGTATAAAAATAACACTTTTGGGTCTCTAATAGAGTGTAAGACCCATCTTTTTTGTAAATACAATAATTTGGGCCTTAGTCATTGTATAAGTCTCTCTGTGGTTTTCAAAACTACGACGTGATCGTGGCCTTTTCAAAAGAGATCATCTGGGCCTCTCCTTGAGTATAAGCCCCAAACATCCTTTTAAAACAACTTTCTTTTTTATTCAAATTAAAAATTCAATGTGTTTATCAAAACTTTCTTCAATTTCTTGAAAAAAACTAATCATACAGCTGTAGTTACTATGCTTGGGCTTGCACAACTGTAAGTTCCACTATCTCTTCAATATATACTTGTTTTTATATATATATATATATATATATATATATATATATATATATATATATATATAATTGCTTAGAGTTTTGCCCAGCAATTAGGTCTACATCTAGGTCAAACTAGAGGTTACTCTTTCAACACAGTCAAAACTAGTTCCCCATAGGAAATTCCAGATACAGTCTTACCTCCTCTTAGGCTTATACAATATGGAACAGAGAAAGAAATTAGTCCCGGTGAAACTTTTCTCAAGACTGTCCAAAATTAGAAATATTGTGTACAAGAAATTCATTTCCCCAGAGAGGATTAATTCCCGGTGAAACCTCTTTTGAATTTCTTCAAACCCTAGAACTGTTCTGCAAAGAAAAGACTTATTCTCGGTGAAACCTTTCTTAAACTTTTCTTAGGCTTGGAACCACAGGCTTCCTAAAAGCATCCCTAACCTCCTCTTGGGCTTAGTACAAGGACCCTCAGGCTTCTTAAAAGTTCTCAGCCTCCTCTTGGGCTTAGTACAAGGACCCAAAGGCCTCCTACAGGTATAGGAAAGAAACTAGTCATTTTTACTAGTTCAATCCTCCGGAGAGTCAGAATTCCAGAACATCAGACCATTCTAGGGTTGATTCTCATCCCTTAAACCAACAACCTCCTCTTAGGCATCATACAAAGATCTCTCTCTACACTAGAGCCCACCATTTCTTGAGAGACTTGGACAGTCTCAGCCTCCTCTTGGGCTTCATACAAGTAGACTTGGAAAACCTCATTTCCTCTGGGATCTCACCCAGAGACCCTCAAGTTTCCTAAAGGCACATAAAACCCTGATCATTACATCAACACACTAATCTCCAGCAGAGTTAAAACCTCCATAGGTTTTCAACTTAAGGTTTAAAACTACACCTTAATAAACCCAGTCAGGGTTAATTTATCATCAATATAACCCTAACAGAATCAGAGCCTCATGGTATCTGATACTGTAACTCTCCCTTTGATCCCCAGAAAGAGTAAAAACCTTTAGGATTCCCCAAGACATATTGGACCTGTCTCTGGATTTAAACAATCCTCAGCAGAAGTCCGCCTCCTCTTAGGCTTCAAATAAGATTTTCCCTAACCAGTCTCCTCTTAGGCTTTATATAATGATCTTCCTCAGAGGAGTCAGCCTCAATCTTGGGCTTTGTACAAGACAGATAAAACCTCCCCAGTGGAGTCAATCTCTTTTCAGCCTTAATCTTGGGCTTTGTACAAGACAGATAAAACCTCCCCAGTGGAGTCAATCTCTTTTTAGCCTCAATCTTGGGCTTTGTACAAGACAGATAAATCCTCCCCAGTGGAGTCAATCTCTTTTCACCCTCAATCTTGGGCTTTGTACATAACACTCTCCCAGTAGAGTCAGTTTTCAAACCTTTTAGCTTCAACCTTGGGCTTTGATCAAGGCACACAAAAATCAACATCCCCTCAGATGAGACCACGAGTCCACTCTGCAGGAGGATATTTCCTCTATACATCACATCTCAAAATAGACAACCAAAACCTTTTTCCCAGATAATTACTGTAAGTGGCACACTTGTTGATTCAAAATCCAAGCTGGAGTCCTTATCTTATCCTGGTCAAAAGTCATCTTTCATCTAATTGCTGTAAGTGGCAAGCCTCTGGATTATTTACATCCATTCCAATGTCCCTCTCTTAGCATGAAAGATTCATAAGGAAAAATGGTATTGCTCAATACTGAGTTAAATTTTCTTCCTTCATGACATCACCCTTATAAAGGAAATTATGGCATTGCTGGATTCTCATATTCCAACTAAAGTAATTTCCCTTATAATCAATTTCTCATTCTGTGATGCATAGGTGAGATTTTCTCCCTTTAGAGATGACAAATTCTCTCTCAGTCACCCCTTTAGCTTCAATCTTGGGCTTTGAACAAGACACAAATACTCATCTAGCTTCAATCTTGGGTTTTAAACAAAACAACATATTTCCTCCCATAGAAATAGGAGGAACTACGATTGCTCTGATTTCCCAGTTGTCTTTACGGGAATACGTAGGCATAAGATTACGAAATCTTAGTGAGCACACAAATAAAAAATTTTAGGTCCATTACCTTCCCAAAAACAACGGAAAACCCAAAAACAACAAAAACAGTCTCTCAACACTCCCAAAGGAGAAACTTTCCCAACCCATGATAGATAAACACTAGAAAGCAGTTCAAATTAACAGAGAAATATGTAATGCAAAGTCTATGGATAACCATATATACATTTGGTAATTGACAACTTCCTTTTGTATAAACTGACCCCGAATCCCCAATCTCTTAGCATTTGTTAAAGAAAACATTTGCGTGCAAGTTTAGTTTTAGATAGCTTCCTTTTCCTTTCCAGCTTCATACGATAAATAAGAAATCAGAAAGTAGCACCCAATTCCAACCATTACGGTAAGGTGGTCGCGTCAACGACAAAAATCGCACACTACAGAAAAATGGCGACTCTGCTGAGGAAACGTCATTATGATTAGAGTTCCTAAGAGGTCTAGGCTTTTCTTGGCATTTATTTTTTTATTTACATACTTTCTGCTATATATATATATATATATATATATATATATCATTTTACTTGATACCCGTGTTTAAATTTCTGTTAACTGGGAATGCGATTAATACGCATGTGGAAAGTTTGACAGAACATTAAGATAAGTGGTGGCATATCCGGGAAACGCTTTTAGGGAGTGAATCCTGACCAAGCTAACTTGGCACTCCACCGATTCAGGCGAGGTACCCGTGTGGAAATATTGATGTTGAACGATCGATTTTCGTTAAAGCATTGTTTATCCCAGTGCGGTACCCTTGACCCTGAGGATTTAGGAGACATTTAACCATATGTCCATTTGGTAGTGCGGTGACTATCGGGAATAGTTGATACGTGATACTACACTCAAAAGAGATTTATCCTAGGATATTACAGCTCGCTCGAGTGAATCAGCTTGCTGTTAATATCCCTAGGAGGGATCAATGATTTTGGGAACCTTTTAGAACCCGTTCTACAGGTAAAAAAATTGACCAAATAGTACAACCTTTGGGAATGTGTAAATCCATGACTCCATGCTCGTGACGATGAACCCCTAAACCCATGTTTTCAAATATTTTTGTTTACTGCATTCATGCATTCATTAAAAAAAAACTCTTTTCAAACAAGAAAAAAAATATTTTTCCAAAAGAACTAAAACAATAATTGCAAATATTAGAGGTTGCGTTTTGGATTTCGGTAGAAGAAAAACGAACAAGTACACCTTCAAGGCTCCGAAACTAGAAGACTTAAGGAAATTGGGAAGGATGATTACCAATCCCGAGGCTTTCAGAGCTAAGCACGAAGGACTGTAGTCTCTGTTAAAAGCCAACGTGGTTGAAGGGATCCTGTCTACACTGGTACAGTTCTACGATCTGGTTTACCATTGCTTCACTTTCCCGGATTACCAACTTGCACCAACACTAGAAGAGTACTCCCACTTGATTGATTTACCTATCACTAATCAAGTTCCATTTTTCGGACTGGAAGAAATTCCAAAGGATCAGACCATTGCAAGAGCAATCTCTATGGATGAGTCAGAAGTTAGGACTCACATGACTACTAAAGGAGGAATCCAGAGTTTACTGGCTAAATTCCTGATGGAGAAAGCTTTATACTTTGCTAGTGTAGGAAACATAACTGCCTTCGAAGACGATTTTGTTTGCTCATATATGGGTTATTTCTCTTTCCCAACATTGACAACTTCGTCGATACCAATGCTGTTAAGATATTCTTAATAGGAAACCCCGTACCAACCTTACTCGCAGATGCTTATCATTTTATACATTTAAGGAATTTCTACAGCAGAGGAATGATCACATGCTGTGTACCATTACTCTACAAATTGTTCATTTCCCATTTGCCCAAGTCTGCTTCTTTTTGGAATCACAAGAGTACTCTATGTTGGTCACAGAGGATTATGTCTCTTACCAATTCTGACATAGACTGGTATAATTGGATTTACGAAGGGATAAAGATCATTGACAGATGTGGAAATTTCCCCAATGTACCCCTCATTGGAACTAAAGGAGGAATAAACTATCATCTAATTTTAGCTCGCCGTCAACTCGGATACCCGATGAAGAATATCCCACATAATGTTCATCTGGAAGGTCTTTTCTTCAAGGAAGGGGAAAATGACAGGGCACTGAAGAAAGAAATAGTGCATGACTGACAACATATTCACAAGAAAGGGAGAGAGTCTTTGGGAAGACCAAATTGTACCTCTATGGAACCTTATCTCCACTGGGTGCAAACTAGAGCCCTCAAGCTAAGGATGCCTTATCCTCATCAAGAAGTTTTTCCATTAAAGGAATCTGTCCTTTATTTCATGTCTGATGCAGAAAAACTCCAAGTCGCTCTCAACAAAGTCCAACGTGAGAAGAATTCTTGGAAGAACAAATACCAGATCCTTAACTTGGAATGTACCAAGATCCAGGAACTGCTAAAGGAAAAGGATGCTCTGATTGAGATATTAGAGCAACATGCCATAGAAAGTCAGGAAGTCCGAAGAAATTTACTCGCTCCTTTCACTTGGAAAAGGGTCGTCGACCCGAAAATGGCTGAAGAGGCTCGATCAAAGAAATGAAAAATACAGGAACCAGCACCTGAGCTCTCCTCAGAGAGGACTCAGGATCCATGAGTTTAGATGTTTCCTTCTCACACTTTGTAAAATACTGTAATTTTCTTTGTAAAATACTGCAATATTTCGAAGTCAATAAAAGGGGTCTCCCCCCCCCCACTGTGTGAATTTTGCGATAAATTTGTTAAAAGTTTCTTTTGAAAACAAAAACTAAAAAAATATGTCTTTGAATATCATTCATCATTCTCACATAACGCATTTGTTATCTTTGAGTCTTACGTATGTGTCACAATCCTAGAGTCAAACTGTCTCATTTGTACAATACTCGGGCCAATCGACAAAAGAAAATGGATGATCTCGAGGAAGAAAACAGAGAGCTGAGAGAAGAAATCGACGCTCTAAAAGAAAGTTTGAAAAAACTTCATAGCAACATGCAATCCCTGGCCGAAGCTCAAGAGCAACATTATCAAAGGACTGTAATCTCAGAGATTACATCTACACCCACATTTGAGACACATGATAATCATCCTCGGTACAAAATACCTAAAGGTCACCCCTGGGGCATGCCTTTCAACTTTATACCTGAAGGATATATCCCACCAGTCACTGAAGACCCAGAAGCCGTGGCAGGAACCGCTGGACCTGAAGGTTACAAACTTCCGAAAAATGAAGATACAAGAGTTACGACAACAATTCCTGAAGGTTACAAACTTCAGGGCACTAAAGCGCCAAGAGTCACCGCTGTAATGTTTATACCACAGCCAGTGGTACACACTGTCCCGAAAAGACAAATTCCACAAGCAATTCCTGGCAGAAATGAAGACGTATATGAAAGGATGAATGAATTCCAGGAGCAATTCTTGGAAATGCAGAAGGAACGGCATGCCATTCGCGGTCAAGACTTATTTGGTAAAGACGCCGCTGACCTCTGTTTGGTCCCTAATGTAAAGATCCCGCACAAATTCAAGGTGCCTGACTTTGAAAAATACAAAGGCAATTCTTGCCCTCAAAGTCATTTGGTGATGTACGCTCGGAAAATGTCTACCCAAATAGAAAATCAATAGCTACTGATCCATTACTTCCAAGACAATTTAACCAGGGCCGCACTCAAATGGTACATGGGTTTAAGCCGCACCAAGATCAGTACTTTCAGAGATCTCAGCGCAACTTTCGTTCAGCAGTATAAATACAACTTAGACATGGCACCAGATAGGGACCAACTCAGAGCAATGTCACAAATGGATAAGGAAACTTTCAAAGAATATGCTCAGAGATGGCGTGAAATTGCCGCTCAGATCTGTCCCCCTCTTGAGGAAAAGGAAATGACAAAGATCTTCCTGAAAACCTTAAGCTCTTTCTATTACGACCAAATGGTTGCCAGTGCACCCAGTGACTTCACCAAAATGGTGAACATGGGAGTACACCTTGAAGAAGCAGTCTGAGAAGGACGATTGGTCAAAGATGCAGAGCCATCCAACAGTACCAAGAGATACGGTAGTGCTTTCCAAAAGAAAAAAGAGCAAGATACCAGTATTATCTCTATGGGAAAGCAAAGGCGAAGGTATAAGCCGATAGCAGCAATAACTCCCGCTATCAAACCAGCGCCAGCTCTGACTTATCAACCTCAGGTTGCTCAGAGCCAACCAAGTCAACAATAATATCAGCAAAGGCTGCAACAACCCTTTCAGCAGGCTGGTCCACAATACAATAACAACAATCGTACTACACGACCATCAGGGTTCGACCCTATACCGATGTTTTATGCAGAGTTATTTCCACTTCTACTGACCAAGGAGCATGTTTAAACCAGGACTCCTCTTACAGTACCATAAAATCCACCTTTCTGGTTCAAAGCAGATCAAACTTGTCCTTACCATCAAGGAGGTATGAGACATAACATTGAGAATTATCTCAGCTTCAAGTCTGATGTACAGAAGCTTGTCAGGAACAGGGTCTTATCTTTCAAAGATACAAATCTAAATGTTGAGACGAACCCATTACCGCAACATGAGAAGACTACAATGAATTTAATAGAAAGAGAACTTGTCAACAGTTTTCAAATTCACAAATCATGAATAAATAATGTCATTCTGAATTACCACACTTATTGCTGTTTTCACTTTTCATTTTTTAGAAAATGGTAATCCTAAAAACAACCCAAAATAAAAACAAGCTTTTTCAGAAAATACACTGCACACACTCTTGCATTCTCTATGTCTTTTCTAAAAAAGGAGTCATCATGTCATTCAGATTGCTTATTTTAAACCCCATTGAAACATATAATCCAATGCCTTCTCCCAACTTTGAATTCCTGGTATTTGAAGCTGAAGAATAAGAGGACAAAGAAATTCCAGAAGAGATCTCCCGACTACTCAGACAAGAGGAAAGGTCCATTGAGCCTCACAAAGAGCCGTTGGAAACAATCAATTTGGGTTCAGAAGAAGAAAAGAAAGAAGTTAAGATTGGAGCACTGCTCAGTCCAACTGTCAGAGAAGGCTTAATAAAACTTCTCACTTACCACTGAAAATAGAATGTCCTCCGGTAAAACAAAGACTAAGAAGGACTCATCCAGATATGGCCATCAAAATTAAGGAAGAAGTGAAGAAGCAGATCGACGCAGGTTTCCTCGGCACTTTAGAATATCCTCAATGGTCAGCCAACATAGTGCCAGTTTCGAAAAAGGACGGAAAAGTCAGAATGTGTGTAGACTACAAGGATCTGAACAGGGCAAGTCCAAAGGATGACTTACCCTTGCTAAACATTGACATGTTGGTAGACATCACAACAAAATTCAAAGTCTTCTTCTTCATGGATGGATTCTCGGGCTATATTCAAATCAAAATGGTGCCGGAAGATATGGAGAAAACTTCATTCATCACCCCATGGGGCACCTTTTGCTACAAGGTAGTGCCGTTCGGTCTGAAGAACACGGGGGCAACCTATCAAAGGGCCATGACAACTCTGTTTCACGAAATGATGCATAAAGAGAATGAAGTGTACGTCGATGACAAGATTGCCAAATCTAAAATAGAAGAAGAACATGTGGAACACCTATCAAAGCTATTCGAGCGTCTGAGAAAATATAAAATACGCTTGAATCCTAATAAGTGCACATTCGGTGTCCGCTCAGGAAAACTCTTGGGATTTATCGTCAGCCAAAAAGAAATTAAGGTTGATCCCGAAAAGGCCAAGGCCATTCAAGAAATGCCTTCACCAAAGACTGAAAAACAGGTCAGAGGATTTTTGGGACGTCTGAATTACATCTCAAAATTCATATCCCTCATGATCGGGACATGCGCGCCGATCTTCAAACTGCTCAGAAAGAATCAAAGCTGCGTATTGACACAAGACTGCCAAAAAGCTTTCGACAGCATCAAAGAATATCTGCTAAATCCATCAATTCTGTCTCCTCTAGTGGAAGGAAGACCGCTGATCATCTACTTAACAGTCTCGGAAGACTCCATGGTGGTCCGCTGTCGCGCACGGATCAAAAACGAGTATTTTCAAAAAAGTAGTAAAGGGAAGCGACACTCGGATGTCGTATCGCAAGGATTCTTGTATTATTTCAACCAACTAAAGAAAAGGTTTATGGGGAGGTTTTGGTTTTGATTTAGAAAAAATAATAAAAATAAGTGATTGTAAAAAAAAAGTGATTATCAAAATAAGCTGAACGGTTAATCTGATGTTTTAGTTTCCCAACTTATCACCGATCCAAATAATTTCCAATTCCTAAGCGGACTCTATCCCCTTTTCGATTATAATAACAATCAAACAAGCGCAATTGATATTATACGATACATATTCCTAATTTCCAAATTAAGTAAACGAATCAGATGTAGTAACTGTGAATGAAGCAAACACGAGAAACATACGCGGATTAAGCAAACACGATTAAAGTATAAGAACATGCAATCATCGAAATAAATCATTCAACCCTAAGATAAATCAAATTAAGCAAACAAGATATCACAGAGAAGAATTGAAAGGAAATAGATTTTATTGGAAATTAAAAGAACCTCAAAGTGTCGGCGGAAACCGATTACAGCAGATTAATCCGAAGAAGTTAGTTCTCCATAAGTTTCGTACAAAAGCAAAAAGCCAAGATGTGAATAGTGAAAAGAAGGTAAACAATGGTTGTACGGTTAAAAACCTTATAAAAAAATAAAGTTTTTCACCACTAACTCAAACTGGGTCAGAAACATAAACCAGACCTATAAAACAACCCGAAACAAATTGTTTTCTAAAATCAAAATTCGGGCTCTGACTTCAACGACTTATTTGACCATCTTTAACTCCGAATTAGCTTCTGTGTAAAACATGAAAGTTGTAGCTCTCTGTCTTAGCTTTCCATCGACTGGTAGAACGCACATAACGGCATCCCGTAGCCCAAGTTATGACCTGCGCAGTGAAATGTATCAAATAAGTGTTAATGCTGAAAAATAAGCGGCAAAAATAAAATAAAGGTAAAAACAAACTTAAATATGAAAACACATTAAAATAGTAAAAACATTCAAATAAACGGTAGGAATGCCTAAGTACAAACATAAGAGAATGTGCATTAAAATGCACTGATCAAATTCTCCCACACTTGAACTTTTGCACTCCGAGCAAAATGATAACTTCAAAAAATTAAAACAAAACAAAGCAGATCATGCATTTCCAAAGGTATTCAATATACAAGGTACAAGTAGAGTCCTAAGTCTAAGCTTCAAGAATATGGTGTTAGTGAGTAACTCTTTTGTGTCATTCAAAACAAATACGAAAACAACTTACCGAAGAGTACATCAAAAGTAGTAGGATTCTCATAAGATATAATTCACTCAACTCTCAAGTGTTTAGGCTAATTATTTACACTCAAAGCACAACATGAAAGTTAATACTACTATAAGCTTGAAAAGAATATAAATTCACACTTGAAATACATGCACACAAAGATCAAAAGGACTTTTATTCAGGTTGTAACGTGGCCAAGGTAAGGGTAGGATAAATCCTAAGGGGTACTAGGCTAAAACTCAAAAGGTCAAAAGAAAATTGAAGGAGAATTAGGGAGTTGAACTAAAAACACTTTAATAACCTTCAAACAACAACTTTCCCATATTTTCCTCTTTTTATTTTATTTTATTATTTTTATTTTTATTTTCTTATTCAGAAGGAAAATGTATTGACATCCTTCTTTCTTTTCATTTTTTTTTCTTTTTCTATATATATATTTTTTCTGCCAACCTTTGAAACATCACAACTGTATTGTTCAACCCCACAAAACTCCATACAAGACTCTTTCGACCCCTTGATTAGGGTGATAATTTTGTTTTTCGCTTTCGGCTTATAATGAGTTTTAAACAAAAAAAGGATAGGCTCAAAGGGGTTTCCAACAAGGGATAATATTTTTTAGGGTTGGCTTTTTGGCTAAGTGGCTAAAAATAAAACAAAAATAAGTTGCCTTTATCATATCATTGTGCACAAGTAAACAAAAAGCTTCAACATAGTCAATTTAAATTCTAGAGACTAACAAACATGAGTGAAACACACAAGAAAGAAAAAGGAATGGAAGTTTTTATGCATTATCCATCATTATGCTCAAATTCTCACAAGGGTTAGTGATCTACCACCAGTGATGTACAATTCAGAGTTTAGTCCTACATATCACACTAAGAATGCACAAAAAGGGAATCAATCACATCACATCACAAGTCTTTAGTCAAAAGAGCTAAGAACAAAACCCATACTTGTAACTCAAAAACCAAAGAAGAAACATGTTATTTTTTTTAAAACAAAGAAAATTAACAAGCAAAACAAATAATAAAATAAAAAAATAAATGGTTCCCTCCCCCACACTTAAAACATGCATTGTCCTCAATGAAAGGACATAACTATTAAAAAAAGAGTGAGGGAAAGGAAATAACACACCCGAGTACTCAAGGTGGATAAGTGATCGCATAAGCATCCTTTCCCAAAGAGAGATTTCCTACCGTCTCCTCTTCCAAAGTGGGGAAGATTTTTAGGTAGCATCCATCGACCTTGAAATTTTTATTAGTGCCTTTGTCTTTTATTCCAGGATCAAAGAACCTTCTTCTATAGGTAAAAGTGTCAAACGAATAAGTGAAAGTGGCCTTCTCTTTGTCCTCTAGTGCAATGTAGATCTCATTTTTAATAGCATCCAAACTCACTAAGTTAGACAACCTTTGGGGCTGCCTCACCACTTTTTCTCCTTCTTCAAGTAAAATTCGATGCATGCACATGGAAGGGCTAATACCGGGAATGTCTGCCAAGGTCTACCCAATCGCCTTTTTATGCATATTTAAGACCTGCAAAAGCTTACTTTCTTGATCGAAATCAAGGTTAGACAAAATAATAATAAGAAGCTTTTCATTTTTCTCTAAGTAGGAATAATTAAGATTTTCCGGGAGTGGTTTGAGATCTAAAGAAGGAGGTTGTTCAATGGACGAAATGGTCGGGGCAACATGGATGTCAAGAGCCTCAACCGCACAAACCACTTCATCTATAGCCTCATCCATATGAAAAACATCAGCCTGCAGGGCAGCATTTATTTCGGCACAAATAGAGCAAACATTAGTGTTAGTACATACATCACAAGAGTAAACATCATCAAAATCAGACAATGATGGAAAATCAGCTGCAAATAAATCAGTAAAAGTATCATTAACAGTTTCAGAAGACAACTCTATTTGAAAAACAGAATGCTCTTCCAAGGGTTGTTGGTTTGATCCTTGAGCTTGTTGCATGGTATTCATTAAAGTTGCAAGTTGTCCAATCTGTATTTCCAAAGTCTGAAAATTAGAATCTATTTGTTGTTGAAACTTGATATTATTTGTAGCCATTTGGTTGACAAGGTCCTCTAGTGAAGGTTCGGAAGGTGCAGAGCACACAACTTCTAATTCCTTCGGATGCTTATTCGGATCCTCACCTGCAAAACCATTAAAACTTGGCAACAAGTGTGTTAAACCAGATTTAAATTCGAAAGGTACAACAACAACAGGATATTCAATACATAAAGAATTATAATTCACACAAAGTGCAACCTGTTCTCTTAGAGTCATTTGATCAACCATGATATGATTATCAATTTCAACACAGAATCAAATAAAATCACTACAGATTTAAAAAGAATGGAAAATAAGAAAATCAATTAAAATAAAACCTAAAAAAATATAAAAATAACGCAAAAATCTAATTAAATCAAATAAAGATCACACACTTTTTTTCAGATTTTTTTGAAAATATGAAAATAGAAAATAAATCAAATAAAATAGAAAAACGCCGAATTTGCGATTTTGATGGTCGAAATCTTTTAGAATTTTATTCTAAATGAGTAATGTTCTTTGATTTTTAACACTGTAGGTTCCAAACTTATCTGACAGGCTGGAATTTTTAACACTGTACTGCAACCCTGAAAATCAACAAGCAAAACAAAAAACAAAAAAGACAAAAAACTCTAACAAAACTCTAAACTAAAATTCTAAAATTGGTTAAAATCTACAAGAATCCCCGGCAACGGCGCTAATTTGATCCGCTGTCGCGCATGGATAAAAAACGAGTATTTTTGAAAAAGTAGTAAAGGGAAGCGACACTCGGATGTCGTATCGCAAGGATTCTTGTATTATTTCAACCAACTAAAGAAAAGGTTTATGGGGAGCTTTTGGTTTTGATTTAGAAAAAATAATAAAAATAAGTGATTGTAAAAAAAAAAGTGATTATCAAAATAAGCTGAACGGTTAATCTGCTGTTTTAGTTTCCCAACTTATCATCGATCCAAATAATTTCCAATTCCTAAGCGGACTCTATCCCCTTTTCGATTATAATAACAATCAAACAAGCGCAATTGATATTATACGATACATATTCCTAATTTCTGAATTAAGCAAACGGATGAGATGTAGTAACCGTGAATTAAGCAAACACGAGAAACATACGCGGATTAAGCAAACGCGATTAAAGTATAAGAACATGCAATCATCGAAATAAATTAATCAACCCTAAGATAAATCGAATTAAGCAAACAAGATATCATAGAGAAGAATTGAAAGGAAATATATTTTATTGGAAATTAAAAGAACCTCAAAGTGTCGGCGGAAACCGATTACATTAGATTAATCTGAAGAAGTTAGTTCTCCATAAGTTTCGTATAAAAGCAAAAAGCCAAGCTGTGAATAGTGAAAAGAAGGTAAACAATGCTTGTACGACTGAAAACCTTATAAACAAAATAAGGCTTTTCACCACTAACTCAAACTGGGTCGGAAACATAAAGCAGGCCCATAAAACAACCCGAAACAAATTGTTTTCTAAAATCAAAATTCGGGCTCTGACTTCAACGACTTATTTGACCATCTTTCACTCCGAATTAGCTTCTGCGTAAAACATGAAAGTTTGTGTGACTTAAAAAGAAGGTATCCTGAGTAATATGAGAATGGAAGTGCAAAACTTAAATTTGTTTCTTGGGTAATTTTTGTTTGATATGCAGTAGAACCATTGTCACAACATGCGTTAGTTAGGCCATGCTATTTGTAGCTTTGAAAAAGCATGTTGGAATGTAAGATTTGTGTTATCAGCATATTTAAACACTATTAGTCCATATTTTCCATCAAATGTCAGTTTGTTTAATACCATGCTTAGTTAGTGGGTGCTTAAAAGATATTTTCCTGTGAGTTTTATGAGATTGGCTATAGGCAGTGTATTTAGTAAAGGGACAATGTTAAAAAAGAAGAATATTAGTGGAAGACAAGTATATTATTTTGATGTATTTAAAGTTAAAGTTTATGAGTATTATTTTAAAGAATATTATTTTAATACATTTTTTTTCAGGGACTGAAATCACCCGCTGATGGTAGACGTTCATCTGAGTCTAGCTATTGAACTACATAATGATACTTTCTAGATTATAAACTTTCTTATGTAATTTTGGCATAATGATACATTACATGATTATGGAACTCGCATTTTACATGAATGTGGAACTCGAATTTTTTTGATATTATGATGTTTATTTGACATTAAATGTTTTTATTGGAATTAATTTTACGACGTTAAAAAGTGATAGAAAATAAAAAAAATAATACTGTAAATAAAATTATTATAGTAGAAATAGTTTAAAGAAAAAATAATATCAAAAAGAATAATACTATATTTAAAAATATTTTTGTAGATAATAATTTAAATAAAAAAATACAATAGATAAAAATTAATAATGGTTTAAATGTAAAAATTTAATAATTAGTAGCGCTTTAAACCGTTACCAAATAAATTATATTTAAAATTTAGAAATCAAATTACGACAGTTTGAACAGTCAGGATATCATATTCACAACAGTTCTAAACAGTCGCAATCAACAATGAAAATAAAAATCAAAAGGATATTCACGACGGTATTTAACCGTCGCCATTTTCAATTTAGGTCGATTCTAACCCGTCGTTAAATATAACGACGGATGGTGTGGCGGCTTTGGCAACCGTCGCTAAATAGCCTGGGGACACACGTTTCTGCGACGGTACTGCAACCGTCGTAGATTGTAAATTACGGCTGTTTTAACCGTCGTAACTTGTCAAAATAACCGTCGCAATCTGTCAATTTTCTTGTGGTGGTTGTAGCTCTCTATCTTAACTTTCCATCGACTAGTAGAACACGCAGAACGACATCCCGTAGCCCAAGTTATGACCTGTGCAGTGAAGGTATCAAATAAGTGTTAATGCTGAAAAATAAGCTGCGAAAATAAAATAAAGGCAAAAATAAAGTTAAATATGAAAATACATTAAAATAGTAAAAACACTCAAATAAACTGTAGGAATTCCTAAGTACAAACATAAGAGAATGTGCATTAAAATGCACTGATCATCTGTGTACTTGGCCAACAAGACAAAACAAAAAGAAAAGAGTCTGCCATTTACTACTTAAGCAAGAAATTTACGAACTGTGAAACTCGGTACACTATGCTCGAGAAAACTTGTTGCGCTCTGGCTTGGGTAGCCAAACGCCTTCGCCAGTACATGATTTATCACACTACTTGGTTAATCTCCGAAATGGATCCGATCAAGTACGTCTTTGAAAAACCCGCTCTCACGGGAAGGATTTCCCGTTGGCAGATGTTGTTATAAGAATACGACATCTAGTACCACGCTCAGAAAGCTGTTAAAGGAAGTATTTTAGCTGATTATTTGGCTCAACAACCGATTGACGATTAGGAATCAGTCGAATTTGACTTCCCAGACGAAGATGTCATGTATTTGAAAATGAAAGATTGCGATGAACCGCTACCCAGTGAAGGGCCGGAACCAGGTTCCCAATGGGGACTAATATTCAACGGAGCCGTCAACACTTATGGAAATGGAATTAGGGCAATCATCGTAACCCCTCAGGGTACCCATATTCCTTTCACTGCCCGATTGACATTCAAATACACAAACAATAAGACCGAATATGAAGCTTGTATCATGGGTCTCGAAGAAGCAATTGACTTAAGGATAAAGAACTTGGATGTGTATGGAGACTCAACCCTGGTTATCAATCAGATCAAACGAGAATGGAATACATACCAATCAGGATTGATTCGTTACAAAGATTACGCGAGAAGGTTGTTACCATTCTTCAACAGAACCAAGTTTCATCATATCCCTCGTGAAGAAAATCACATGGCTGATGCATTAGCCACCCTATCCTCCATGATTAGTGTAAGTCAATGGAACGACGTACCTAAGATTGACATAATGCACCTTGAAAGGCCCGCTTACATCTTCACGATTGAAGTAGTCATAGACGACAAACCTTGGTATCATGATATCAAGTGCTTCCTTAAAAAACAAGAGTACCCACCTGGGGCATCCAGAAAAGATAGGAAGACTCTCAGAAGATTGGCAGGCAACTTCTTCCTGAACGGTGATACACTCTATAAGAGAAACTTCGACATGGTTTTGCTCAGATGCGTAGACAGACAAGAAGAAAACATGTTGATGAAAGAGATTCACGAAGGATCCTTTGGCACTCATGCCAATGGACATACAATGGCAAGAAAAATTCTAAGAGCAGGATATTATTAGTTGACAATGGAATCCGATTGCTACCAGTACATAAAGAGGTGTCACAAGTGTCAGATATACGCAGACAAAATCCATGTACCACCAACGCATCTCAAAGTTCTTTCTTCTCCATGGCCTTTTTCTATATGGGGAATCGACATGATTGGCATGATCGAACCCAAGGGTTCGAACAGACATCGGTTCATCCTTGTAGCCATTGGTTACTTCACCAAGTGGGTCGAAGCAGTGTCATACGCCAATGTGACCAGACAAGTGGTGGTTCGATTTATCAAGAAAAATCTCATATGCCGTTATGGTGTTCCAAGCCAGATCATTACGGATAATGGATCAAACTTGAACAAAAAGATGATGAAAGAGTTGTGTGCTAAGTTCAAGATCGAACACCATAACTCATCTCCCTACCGACCTAAAATGAATGGAGTGGTAGAAGCGGCTAACAAGAATATCAAGAAAAACATTCAGAAGATGGTTGTAACCTACAAAGACTGGGCCAAGATGCCACCCTTTGCTCTTCACGGTTATCGCACATCTGTCCGCACTTCAACGAGGGAAACCCCTTTCTCTCTAGTATATGGCATGGAGGCAGTGCTCCCCATAGAAGTAGAGATACCATCAATCAGGGTATTGATGGAAGCCAAGCTAACAGAAGCTGAATGGTGTCAAAGTAGACACGATGAACTGAACCTAATTGAAGAAAATAGAATGATGGCTTTATGCCATGGTCATTTATACCAACAAAGGATGAAGAAAGTGTTCGACAAGTTCCAGGCTATTTCAATCCATTCCAAGCTTCCAAACACCTTGTATTAGGTCCATTGAAGCTGTCCAGATCATTACACAATCAAACTCTATAATCCATGCATCATAAATGTGTTTTCAAGTTACAAACATGTTTCTGTACTTATATAGAGTGATTCCCCTCAATCAATTGCTTTGTAACTTTCGTGTATAAGATTTCATAGTGTTCTTGCAGAAATTAGGGTTCTTGAGTTCATCACTTGATTTCTCACTCCACACTTAATATAAATGCAATTAATTTATATGACTGAAATCCTTGTTCAAAAATACACAACTTTCATGTTTACAAAAGTCATTTTCATTGAGTAATCAGAGAGATATGTGAGGTTTTTCAAATTGGCTATGACGGGTACACGCGAGGAAGAAGAAGATGGTCTTGACGCCATTTTCAAATATTTGAATTTTTGAATATTTGATATTTTTTATTAAATGATTTCAAAAATTAATTTCTCTCTCATTTTTTATCATTTTTTATTGGTTCTTTTTTTAAAAAGTCACAAAAATGTTAAATTATTTTATTCTACAAAAAAAATTAAATTTATATTATTTATTTAATATATGTTGAATTTTTGTAAATAATATCATTTTTTAATTATTTTTTTAACATTTTTTAAATGAAATTCTCACCTTTATTTTTCAAAACCAATTGAATTTCAAGCTTTCATGTAATTAAACATGATTTTTCAAGATATTTTTCAAAGCTTACCACTTATTTTTAAATATATTTGATATTTTATATTTAATTTCCTTTGTAAAATTATATTTTTAATTAAGATTAGGGTTTCTCTTAATTTTAAATTTTCAAACTTCTTTTCAAAATCATTTTGGGCCTTTTTATAGAGTGTAAGTCCCATCCCTTTGTAAATAATTGATTTTGGGCCTCAGTCATTGTATAAGTCCCGATACAATTTTAAAAATCTCGGCGCGATCGCCATTTTCAAAACAATTTTCATCTGGGCTTCTCCTTGAGTTGTAAGCCCCATATTTATTCTTTTTAAACATTTTGGGCCTCTAATAGAGTGTAAGACCCATCCTCTTTGTAAATACAAAATTTTAGGACTCAGTCATTGTATAAGTCCCTCTGTAGTTTTCAAAACCATGGTGCAATCGTCGCCTTTTCAAATAAATCATCTGGGCCTCTCCTTGAGTTGTAAGCCCTATCTTTCTTCTTTTTAAACATTTTGGGCCTCTAATAGAGTAAGACCCATCCCTTTTTGTAAATATACCATTTTTGGGCCTCAGTCATTGTATAAGTCCGTCTGCAATTTTCAAAATCACGGCGCGATCGTCGCCTTTTCAAATAAATCATCTGGGCCTCTCCTTGAGTATAAGCCCCATTTTATCTTTTCACAAACACTTTTGGGCCTCTAAATAAAGTGTAATACCTAACCCCTCTTTGTAAAAAAATAATTTTGGGCCTCTGCTGTAGTATAAGTCCCACAACGTCTGTCGGTATCGCAGTGCGATCAATGTTATCAAATAAGTCATCGGGGCCTCTCCTTGAGCTATAAGCCCCAAGAAAATATTTTAAAACAACTTTCTTTTGATTCAAATTCAAATTCAATGTGTTTTTCAAAACTTTCTTCAAATTCTTGTAACCCTAAAAGAGGGAATACACTTGTAGTAAATACTACAAATCACAATATGCTCGGGCTTCTTCTCAGAAGGTAAGTTCCTATATCTGTTTCAATGATTATTTCTTATATATATATATATATATATATATATATATATATATGTCAATATAATTGTCTGTATATATACTTGTGCATATCTTGCTTAGAGTTCCCCCAGCAGTTAGGTCTAGGTGTAGATCAAACCAGAGGTTACTTTCAACATAGTCAAAACTAGTTCCCTCATAGGAAACTCCCTATACAGTCTTGCCTCCTCTTGTGCTTATATAATATGGAACAGAGAAAGGCATTATTCCTGGTGAAACTTTTCTCAAGACTGTCAAACTTAGAAATTATATTTTGTACAAGATGTTCATTTCCCCAGAAAGGATTAATTCCCTGTGAACCCTCTTTTGAATTTCTTCAAACCTTAGAACTGTTCAACAAAGAAAGGATTTATTCCCGGTGAAACCTTTCTTGAACTTTTCTTAGGCTTGGACCCAGAGGCTTCCTAGAAGTTCCCCAGCCTCCTCTTGGGCTTAGTACAAGGACCCACAGGCTTCCTAAAAGTATCCCAGCCTCCCATTGGGCTTAGTACAAGGACCAACAGGCTTCTTAGAAGTTCCTCAGCCTCTTCTTGGGCTTAGTATAAGGACCCAAAGGCCTCCTACAGGTATAGGATATAAATTAGTCATCTTTGCTAGTTCAATCCTCAGGAGAGTCAAAATTCCAGAACATCAGACCATCATAGGGTTGATTTTCATCTCTTAAGACCAACAGCCTCCTCTTGGGAATCATACAAAGATCTCTCTCTCACCAGTGCCTACCACTTCTTGAGAGACTTGGACAGTCTCAGCCTCCTCTTGGGCTTCATACAAGTAGACTTGGAAAGTCTCATATCCTCTTGGATCTCACCAAGAAACCCTCAAGTTTCCTAAAAGCACGGGAAAACCCCTGATCATTTTCATCAATATACTAATCTCTAGAAGAGTTAAAACCTCTAAGGTTTTCAAACTCAAATTTTAAACTCTTAGGCCCCCAATAAGGTTTAAACATTCACCTTAAGAATCCCCAGTCAGGGTAAATTTACCATCAACAAATCCCCAACAGCATCAGAACCTCATGGCATATGATACTCAAACTCTTCCCTGATTCCCAGAAAGAGTAAACCCTTTGGATTTCCTCAATACAATTTGGACCTGCTCTTGGATTTCAATAATCCTCAGCAAGAGATAGCCTCCTCTTAGGCTTCATATAAGAATTTCCCCCAGTGGAGTCAGTTTCCTTCAGCCTCAATCTTGGGCTTTGTACAAGACAGATAAAACCCTCCTCAGTGGAGTCAATCTCTTTTCAGCCTCAATCTTGGGCTTTGTACAAGACAGACATAAAAACTCCCCTAGTAGAGTCAACCTTTTAGCTTCAACCTTGGGCTTTGATCAAGGCACACAAAAATATACATCCCCTCAAATGAGACCATGAGTCCACTCTGCGGGAGAACATTTCCTCTATACATCACATATCAAAACAAACAGTCAAAACCTTTTTCCCAGATAATTGTTGTAAGTGGCACACTTGTTGATTCAAAATCCAAGTTGGAGTCCTTCTTTTATCCTGGATAAAATTCATCTTTCATCTAACAGCTGTAAGTGGCAAGCCTCTGGATTATATACATCCAAGCTAATGTCTCTCTCTTAGAATGAAAGATTCATCACCCTTATAAAGGAAATTATGGCATTGCTGGATTCACATATCCCAGTTAAAGTAATTTCCCTTATAATCAATTACTCAACATTTGTGATGAATATGTGATATATTCTCCCTTTAGAGATGACAAATTCTCTCTCACTCACCCTTTTAGCTTCACTCTTGGGCTTTGAACAAGACACAAATACTCAAACAACTTCAATCTTGGGCTCTAAACAAGACACCACATCTTTCCTCCCATAGAAATAGGAGGAACTACGATTGCTCTGATTTCCCAGATATCTTTATGGGAATACGTAGGCATAAGATTCCGAAATCTTAGCGAGCACACAAATAAAAAAATTTAGGTCTAGTACCTTCCCAAAAACAACGGAAAACCCGAAAACAACAAAAACACTCTCTCAATTCCCCCAAAGGAGAAACTTTCCCAAACCACAGTAGATAAACACCAGAAATCACTTAAATCAATAGATAAACATATAATAAAAAGTCTATGGATAACCATATATACACTGGGTGTTAATAGCTTCCCTTTGTATAACCTGACCCCGAACCCCCAATCTCTTAGCATTTGTTAAAGAAAACATTTGCGTGCAAGGTTAGTTTTAGATATCTTCCCTTTCCTTTTCAACTTCATAGGATAAATAAGAAATCAGAAAGTAGCACCCCATTCCAACCATTGCGGTAAGGTGGTCGCGTCACTGACAAAAATCGCACGCTACAGAAAAATGGCGACTCTGCTGGGGATGTTTTAGGATTAGAGTTCCTAAGAAGTCTAGGCTTTGTTTTGCGTTTATTTCTCTGTTTATCTACTTACTTTCTACTATATATATATATATATATATATATATATATATATACACACACACACATATACATATATATATATATATATATATATATATATATATATATATATATATATATATATATATATATATATATATATATATATATTGTCATATTACTTGATACCCGTGTTTAAATTTCTGTTAACTAGGAATGCGATTGATACACATGTGGAAAGTTTGAGAGAACATTAAGATAAGTGGTGGCGTCTCCAGGAAAGGCTTATAGGATGTGAATCCCGACCAAGCTGACCTGGCAGTCCACCGAATCAGTCGAGGTACTTGTGTGGATTCTCTAATGTTGAACGACCGATCATCGTGAAAGTATAGTGTTCCCAGTGCGGTACCCATGACACTGAGGATTTAGTAGAAATTTAACCATTTAAACCATTAGGTAGTGCGATGACTATTGGGAATAGTTGACACGCGATACTACACTCAAAAGAGATTCATCCTAGGATATTGCAGCTCACGCGAGTGAACCAGCTTGCTGTTAATATCCCTAGGAGGGGTAAATGATTTTGGGAACCTTTTAGAACCCATTCTACAGGTATAAAAATTGACCAATTAGTACACACCTTTGGGGATGGGTAGATCTATGATTCCATGCTCGTGACGATGAACCCCTAAACCCATGTTTTCAAGTGTTTTTGTTTGCTGCATTCATGCATCCATACATTCATTAAAAAACTCTTTTCAAAAATGGAAAAAATCTTTTTCAAAAGAACTAAAACAATTACTGCAAATATCAGAGAGGTTGCGTTATGGATTTCGGAAGAAGAAAAACGCATAAGTACACCTTCAAGGTTCCAAAATTGGGCGGCCTAAGGAAACTAGGAAGGATGATTACTAATCCCGGGGCTTTCAGAGCTAAGCACGAATAACTGTTATCTCTTCTGAAGATTAACGTGGTTGAAGGGATCCCGCCTACGCTGATTCAGTTCTACGATCCAGTTTACCACTGTTTCACATTCCCGGATTATCAGCTCGCACCAACACTGGAAGAGTACTCCTACCTGATTGATTTACCTATCACTGTTCGAGATCCATTTTCTGGACTGGAAGAAATTCCAAAAGAACAAACCATTGCAAGAGCAATTTCTTTGGATGAGTCAGAAGTTAGGACTCACTTGACCACCAAAGGAGGAATCCAGGGTTTAGCAGCTATATTCTTGATGGAGAAAGCTCTATACTTTGCCAGTATAGGAAATATAACTGCTTTCGAGGATGTCTTTGTCCTACTCACATATGGATTATTCCTTTTTCCCAACATCGAAAACTTCGTCGACACCAATGCTGTTAAGATATTCTTGATTGGGAACCCCGTACCAACCTTGCTAGCAGATGCTTATCATTCTGTACACTTAAGGAATTTGTACAGTGGAGGGATGATCACATGCTGTGTACCATTATTCTACAAATGGTTTATTTCACACTTGCCCAAGTCTGCTGCTTTTGGGGATCACAAGAGTAATCTGCGATGGAAGACACCCTCACTCAATTCATGCAAATGTCAATGTCTAATCAAAATAACACCGATGCGGCTATAAAGAACCTTGAGACTCAAGTGGGGGTAATTATCCAAATAATTGGTGCCTACCAACACAAAGGAAGTTTTTCGACGAATACTCAAGTGAATCTAAAAGAGCATTGCAAGGATATTCTTACTAGAAGTGGTAGAGAAATTGATATGGGCATAAGTGATGAAGTTGTGAAAAAAAGGGAGTAGTTGAAAAAGAAAAAGAGATTGATAAGAGAGAAGTAGAAAAGAATGTTGAGAGAGAATTAGTTGAAAATGAAAAGAAAAAGAGTGAGGAAGAAGAAAAGAAAATGAGAGAAGAAAAAAAAGACTAGGAAGGGGAAGGAACAAGTGAGTACTATTTCGATTCAAAAATTTCCTTATCCTCATGCTCCAACGAAGAAAGATAATGCGAGGCACTATGCTCGTTTTTTTTTATATTTTTAGTCAATTGCAAATTAATATTCCATTTTCCGAGGCATTGGAGCAAATGCCAAAATACGCAAAATTCATGAAGGATATTCTCACCAAGAAGAAAAGGTACACAGATCAAGAAACAATCATGGTTAATGCTAGTTGTAGCGCTATCATTCCACGGACTCTTCTGAAGAAAGAAAGCGATTCGAGACGAGTTACTTTACCGGTTACAATAGGAAATATTTATGTTGGCAATGGGTTGGTTGATTTGGGCTTTAGTATTAATTTGATACCGTTTCCATTGTGAAAAGGTTGGGACATATGGAGTTGAGAGCTACTCAAACGACCTTGCAACTTGCCGATAAATCCACTATTAGTCCTCATAGTGTAGCGGAAGATGTATTGGTTAAGGTAGACAAATTCTTGTTTCCCATCAACTTTGTGGCGATTGATATGGAAGAAGATGATGACGCTCCCTTGATTCTTGGAAGACCTTTTATGAATACCGCTATAATGACCATAGATATAGATGACAGTCTCATGAAAGTGAGCGTACAAGATGAGGATATTTATTTTAATCTATTTGAAGCCATGAAGCATTTGAAAGACAAAGGTGATTATTTTAGAATTGATGCATCGGAGGAGGTGATTGAAGAAGTAACAAGGCAATTACAAGTTCGTACCCCATTACAAAAAGTTCTTACAAATGCTCTTCAAAGTATCAATGAGAATGAAGAAAAAGCAATTGAAAAGTGTTATTGAGAACTTGAAGAATTGGATGAGATTCCTCCCTTGAAATAAAGGGTAGAAATTTAGAAAAAGGAAAATAATGAAGCAAATCAAGCTTGAATTGAAGTTTTTTCCCTCTCATCTTAAATATGTGTTTCTTGATGATGAGGAGCATAAACCGGTGATCATAAGCAAGATCTAACAAAAAACGAGGGGGAAAAATTGATTTGTGTGTTGAAAAAGAATCAAGATGCTAGGGGGTGGACTCTTTCCAATTTAAAAGGAATAAGTCCTTCCTATTGTATGCATAGGATACTCATGGAAGACGGTTTCAAACCGGTAGCTCAACTTCAACGTTAATTGAATCCTACCATGAAAGAAGTGGTTAGGAAGGAAGTGGTGAAAATGTTGGATGCCAGAATGATCTACCTGATTTCCGATAGTCCATGGGTTATCCCGGTGCAAGTGGTATCGAAGAAATGAGGGATGAAGATAATCCAAAATGAAAAGAATGAGTTGATCTCTACAAGAACCGTGACCGAATGTAGAATGTGCATTAATTACCATAGGCTAAATCAATCTACGAGGAAAAACCATTTCCCTATTTCGTTCATGGATCAAATTCTCGAGAGACTTTCCGATCAAGAATTCTATTGTTTTTTGGATGGTTATTCGGGTTACAATCAAATTACTGTGAACCCAAAGGACCATGAGAAAACCGTTTTCACTCATCCTTTTGGAATATTCGCTTATAGGAGGATGCCGTTTGGGTTATGTAATGCACCAACCACTTTTCAACGGTGTATGCAAGCAATATTTTTGGATTTGATTGAAAAGTAAATTTAGGTTTTTATGGACGACTTCTCGATTTTTGGAACGTCGTTTGATCTTTTCTTGAAAAACTTGGATGTGGTATTGGAAAGGTGTGTGGAAACCAACTTGGTTCTTAATTGGGAAAAATGCAGTTTCATGGTAATGGAGGGAATTGTGCTCGGCCACGAAGTTTCTTCAAGAGGCCTTAAAGTTGATCAACCCAAGGTGGACGTCATTGAAAAATTGCCACCACCATTGAATGTGAAGGGAATAAGGAGCTTCCTTGGTCATGCAGGACTCCATCGGAGGTTCATCAAAGATTTCGCAAAAGTCGCAAAGCCTTTGAGCAATTTGCTCAACAATGATAAGTCTTTTGAATTTGACGAGTCTTGCATGATAGCTTTTAATTCTTTAAAACAAAGTTTGACTACCGCGCCCATAATCATCACTCCAAATTGGAAAATTAATTTTGAACTCATGTGTAACGCGAGTGATTATGCTGTGGGTACGATACTCGGTCAATGAAGAACAAATTTTTTTCATGCTATACACTATGCAAGCAAGGTCTTGAATGAAGCTTAAATAAACTATGCCACAACAGAAAAAGAGTTGCTTGCGATAGTGTATTCATTGGATAAATTTAGGTCATACCTAATTGGGTCTAAGGTTGTGGTTTACACGGACCATGCGGCGATTAAGTATTTTCTTACCAAGCCGTATTCAAAACTAAGGCTAATTCGATGGGTCTTTTTATTGCAAGAGTTTGATTTAGAAATTCGCGACAAAAAGGGAGCTGAGAATTTGGCGGCGGATCACTTATCCCGCCTTGTTAATGTTGAGGTGACCAAGAATGAAAGAGAGGTCAAGGAAGAATTTCCTGATGAAAATTTGTTTATGGTGCAAGTTAGACCTTGGTTTGCTGACATGGCAAATCACAAAGCCACCAGATTAATACCGGAAGGTCTAACTCATAACCAGAAAAAGATATTTTTATCTGACGCCAAGTACTTTGTGTGGGATTAATTGTATTTGTTTAAGCTTGGTGTCGATAACATTTTGAGAAGGTGTGTGTCAAAAGAAGAGGCTAATAGCATCCTTTGGCATTGTCACAACTATCTGTATGAAGGGCATTTTAATGTTTGAGAACGACAACAAAAGTCCTCCAATCAGGCTTTTATTGGCCTTCTTTGTTCAAAGATGTGCATGCGCATACACAAAGTTGTGACAAGTGCCAAAGGAGTGGTGGAATTTCAAAACATAATGAAATGTCGTTGTAAAATATACTAGAGGTTGAGGTGTTTGATTGTTGGGGAATAGACTTTATCTGCCCATTTCCATCATCGTTTTCCAATGAATACATTTTGGTCGCAGTGGACTATGTGTCCAAGTGGGTAGAAGCGATAGAATTTGCTAAAGGGGATGGAAAAACTGTGATAAATTTTTTAAAGAAAAACATTTTTCTCGATTTCGTACTTTGAGAGTGTTGATAAGTGAAGGAGGATCCCACTTTTGCAACACTCAGCTAGAAAAAGCGTTGTAGCAGTATGGTGTAAAGTACAAAATTGCAACACCATACCATCCACAGGCAAATGGGCAAGCGAAGGTATCAAATTGAGAAATTAAAAGGATTCTTGAGAAAATGGTGTCGGCTTCTAGAAAAGACTGGTCAAATAAGCTCGATTATGCTTTGTGGGCCTATCGGACAACTTTCAAAGTTCCGATTGGTCTCACACCTTTTAAAATGGTCTATGGTAAAAACTGTTATTTACCGGTAGAGTTGGAACATAAGGTATTTTGGGCCTTATATTTTTTTAATTTTGATCCAACTTTAAGCGGTGAAAAAAGGAAGGTACAACTACATGAAATGGAGGAATTTCTCCTTCAAGCGTATGACTCCAACAAGCTGTACAAGGATTGAGTGAAAAGTTACCATGACAAAAAGATTGTGAGCAAAGAATTTAAGGAAGGGCAGCTGGTCTTAGTGTTTAATTCGAGATTGAAGCTATTCCCTGGTAAGTTGAAATCCAAATGGTCCGGTCCGTTCAAGATTAAGGAGATCAAGCACTATGGGGTGATTGTCATTGAAGACACACTGTCAAATGAGAGTTGGACTGTTAATGATCAGAGGCTGAAGGTTTATTTTGGTGGAGATTTCGAGCGAAATATAGCCACAGTACCTTTTTACGATCCATGAGGTCGCATTGGACCATCGAGCTCAAACGACGTTAAACAAATCTCTTGTTGGGAGGCACCCCAACATTGTAAGTATTTACTATTTTTTTTTGTATTTTGAATTTAATCGGGACAACAAGTCGGGAGAGCACAACCTGAAGCCAAACTTCAGTGGCTATGTTTCACTGAGCGCGCTTAGCGCGTTCACGTGAACATGCCTAATCAAGTGTGGGCCTGAGTGGAAAAATGGAAGTGGGCCTGAGTGGGTCTGTTCGTTTTTAAAATAAAAAAAGCTGAAAAACCCTCATTCCCCCACTTTTCCTCTCACGACTACTTCACCCTTGTGCTTCAACTTCATTCTCTCAAAGATTCACCACCTGTTCTTCAAGCTCACAATCACTCTTTCCTATCATTCCCTAAGTCCAGGTTTGCTAAATGCTTTTTATTTTGTTAAATTAGAGTGCATGCTGCTAGGGTTTTGCGGGGCTTTGTTGAATTTGATTTGTTAAGGTTTGTCTTGGTAGAATAAGTTCTGACCCTTTGTGATCAATGTTAGGGTTAAGTTGCAAAGTGGGTTTGCTTGTCGTTTATTGTTTTTTGTGTTAGTTTGATAATGCTTGTGTTAGGGTTTAGATTGGGTGAATTGGATGTTGGTTGTGCAACTCCATTATAGTGGCAGAGGCAGAATTTGTGCCTGTTATCGCAGGCGCGCTTAGCGCGCTATGAGTCGGCTAAGCGTACCCCTATTGCCCGTTCTGATTATTTTTGTATTTCTCATGTTTTCTGTTGAAATGTATTTGGGTATGTTGCCGTTTGATGATTTTTTTTGTAGGATATTTGTGTTTGGGGCAAGTTGGATGCAGACCAATTTTTGCTTGCATGCCTGACCGTGCTAAGCGCACCCCCTGGGATCAAAATCCTCAATTTTTAATTTTTCCTCGACTGTTTGACTGTTTCGTGTTGACTTGTGGTTTCATGTGATTTTTCTTGAATTTACTGGCTGGTTGCTTAACTTATTTGGTGCTGTTTTGGTCAGTTTTTCTTGGTTGCAGATGGCTCTTAAGCGTGCCCGTTTTATTGCTGGGCAATCGCTGCAACAAAGGCAGCCGTCTGCTGAGTATGATGCACACATATTCTTGGGGTCTGAGCAGCAGGGTCGATACCTTGAGCTGACCAGAAGAAGTATTTGGACTGAGCGAATTTTTTGAATCAACCCTCAAGGGGATTTTCGTGGTTGTCAGAACATAATAGTCACATGGTTGGAAAGCCCTCCTAAATCCATCGACCCAGCTCAACTATGAGATAGTGCATGAGTTCTATGCAAACGCCATTCCTACGGAGGGTCATATGTACATTTTTATGACTTATGTGAGAGGGAGACATGTTTCGTTCTCTAGGGATGCAATCAATGAGTATCTGGGCAGCCCATTGGTTCTAGCTGAAGGTGAACAGTGATCCTACTACAAGAGGGTGGCTAGAAAGAACTGGAATTTAGAGAATGTGTGCTTGGCCTTGGCACATCCGGGTCTAGGATTTGAGCTGAATGCGGCGGGGAGGCCGAAGATATTGAAAAGAGGAGACATGAACACCACAACTCAAAATATGGTGACCCTTGTCCTGCATAACATAAGGCTAATGAGTCATACCTCCTCCATCCTGGTTGATATTGCGTGTATGCTATACTATATTTTGGTGGAGTAACAGGTTAACGTCGCTAGGATTATTTCTGATGAGATCTGAGCCTTAGTTGCTAGCGGACACCGCTTGGGTACTAAGGTCCCTGCGATTTTGGTATTTCCGGGACTTATTATGGGCCTGTGCACCTGAGGGGGTTTCCCAATCTCGGCTGTGGTCCACAAGACCATAAAGGGTGTAGTGACAGACACATGGATCCAAAGTCACTGTATGCTGAGAGTTAACCAGCCACCACCACCACCACCACCACCACCAGTTCACCCAAATCAGCCACCACAACAACATGAAAGAGTCTCAGCCGATGATCAGGCATTTGATGAACGTGTCGCATGCATGTACACGTGAGATATGCACATGGCTCATCAGAGGGTCTTTACTTTTTTGCACTCAGCCATACGAGTTTTGCATTTGAAGGTTCGTGAACCACAGGTTAATCATCCATTCCCGTCGCAAGAGGAGTTTGACGCTTATGTAGCTTGGCTTGGGGACATTCCTTTTCATTTCCCGAGGGGGTAGGTTCCTTCTCAGAGTACTCAGGTGCCCCAGCCAAAAGTTGCTAGGGACGATGTGGGGGATATTGAGGCTGCAGTGGATGACGATGACGATGATAACGGGGAGCGTTTTGGGGAGCTGGGCTCGGAGGCCAGTTCTGAATAGTTAATCCTGGGTTTCTCTTATCTTTTGTTTACTTTATATTATATTTATGTTTGGATTTTCAGGATTTTGTTGTTCCATTTTGATTGTACTTTTGGATTATTTTGTACCATCCTTGGAAGCATGAAGAACATATGTTGTGGCACCATTGTTATGGGTGTCGCAAATTTTGGCTTTATGATAATATGTTTTAGTATATTGAGTAGTTTTTGCAATTGTTAGTTTTTGTAGATTTTGTTTTTAATTTTTTGTTGTTCCTAAGTTTGAAAACATGAAGGAACCTTGTGACTAACGCCAAGATTGATGAATCAATGGGCAATTGAGTGGTAGTGATATGATTGAGTAAAGGTGTCGTGCAAGGTACATTTTTATCGCTTTCTAAACTAAGCATGGATATGAAACTTGTGATGGGTGTAAAACTTGTAGTCATTACTTCTTTTGAAATAATTTTTCAATTATGAATAATTTAGAACATTGCCTTTGTGAGGAAGCTTTCATTGTATAAATGCGGGATACCGACATTCTTGTTTAACTCTTTCTTATTATGTTGAAATCATGCATCTGTGTTAATTTGTGGAAAAGGAAGAAAAAGATCAAGGCAATTTTTGTGTATTCTAAGAAGAACCACTTGATCAAATAATAATGATTAATCTACCTTGTGAGTGAGCGAGTATTTGATAACCCCATTGAGCCTTTGTATCAAGATCCGTGTGAATAGTTGAATCGTGTAAATATTGAACATGAAAAATAAGTGAATTTTTAAATGGATCTTGAATTTTTATTGTGAAACTTTTGAACCTCAACCTTAAGTATGGTTGCTTTTGTTGTTCCTTGCCTTATATGTGTGAGAGCATTCTTAATATCATGTTTTGGTTGTGTTCAAAGTTGGGGAGAAAAAGGTAGATTGAGGAATCATGACAAATACAGTGGTTTTGAATAATGAAAGAGCTTGAAAAAAGAATCAAATGAAAAAGAAAAGAAATTGGGCATGAATTGCCAACAAAAAGCTCAAAGTTGTAATGATGCCTCAAAGAAAAGAAAACAAGAGGGTTAAAGTCTTGAAGTGTGTATGTGTCGCATTTACGAAAATCAACCGGCGGAAAAGAAAGAAGAGTCGCCACCAAACGTTATTTATCCCAACGCAGGGAAAAGAAACGCTCAAAGAAAACTTGAAAAAGGGAAAGACATGGTCATCGCAACCATAGTCTGGGTTCAGGAGTTACGCGAGAGGAAGGTATTAGCTCCCCCTCGCGTCCATCGTACTCGATGGGATCCACGCTTGTTATTATGATCAAAGGGTGTATATATCTAAAGCTCAACTGCTAAATAGAAATGGAAAACAAAAGGTGAAAAGAAGAGAAAAGGTGACTCAATAGGACATCGCCGTCCCAGGCCTACGTATTCCCTCAGGAATGGGAAAATCAGAGTCAACGTAGTTCGGGGGACCACGGGATTGTAGGGGAAGGTTGCTCGCCAAGACATCGCTGTCTTGTGCCTACGTATCCTTAATTGGACGAGAGAGAGGAAGTCAGAGCAGTCGTAGTTTGACCTACGGGTCAAAAAGGGAGAAGGGTCTCGATCGAACTAGGGCGAGAGAAAAGACTTGGTTATCTGATTAGTCTCGATCGCACGGGTGCGAGAGAAAAAAGGGAAGTTAGTTGTTAGTTTGCTCGCCAAGATATCGCATCTCGTGCCTACGTATCCTCATTAGGGAATGAGGAATCAGAGCATCCGTAGTTCACACGACTACGGGAAAACAGGATCTCAATCACACAGGTGCGAGAGAAAAGATGAGACTCACGGAAGGTCTATGGAAAACTTGGTCCTACAAGTCATCATGCAACAATGGCCCTAAGGTCAAGATCAGGAGGGAGCTAAACTATTGTTATCACGCCTGGATTGAAAGCCTAATGTCTCTCCTACCTCCAACTTAATCAGAAATTAAGTGGAGCTAGGAATCCTAAAGGATCAGGTGAACAACCACAACTAAACACAAGACAAATCAATCATAATTCAGATGATATCGTGATCTCAGCCAAGAAACAAACTGAGTGACTCCTCGTCCTCAACTGAAAGAAAATACAGTAGAATCGGACGATGTCGTGATTTCAACTATGAGGAAGTTGAGTAACTCTTCGTCAACCATAAGATGAAAATGATGTCGTGATCTCAATTATAAGGAAGTTGAGTGACTATTCATCCATCACAAAGTAAACAAAAGACAAGGCAATAAACCAAAAACAACAGCAACAACAACGCTCTAGCACCTGTACAACTATAAAATCCAGCAACAAGCTAGAACAGCTTTCAACAGCCCCTATTTTCAGAACTGAATATGTATAAAAGTATGGACATAATGATAACATTTAACAGCTCACCTTGTGCACATCAGCTATGTATGTAACAACACTTCCTACCTTCAAACAACTTGGCAACTCAGGTATGAATCCCTACCAAAGGTAACTCAAAAATTAGTCAAGGCAATCCATGAAATCAACCAAAGTTAATCACCAAGATTCAAATGGAAATTATCAACAAGGATTTAATAAGGAACAAAAGATTCACATAAAATTTCGTCAAAGAATTCATCTAGAACAAAATTAAACTTTAATCAAAGTTCAAATTAACCTAGTATCAAAGCACCAACCAAAATTCCACAAAAATTGCAATCAATATCTAACACGAAAATTGATCTCATTTTTGGTAAGAAAATTCTACCAAATTAACAAAACAATCCAAATTATCCAAAAATTCAACAAGAAGCAACTCCATTACAATATGACAAAAATTTCAACTAAGACTCTACAAACAATTTGCTTAAGATTCAGCAAGAAATATTTACATCAAGATTTTATGATCAACACCATCAAACTCCTAATAAACAATTATCAATAATTGCTAATCGAACTAACAAATGCTAATCAAGGAGTTTTATCAAAATTTAATCAAAGTAACTACATTAAGAATTAACAAAAATCAAAGTCTACATCAATTCGAAATTAATTTCTAAACAAAAGTTAATCGAAATTAATCTTCTAAAAACTAATTCTAAATCAAGAACAATTTCTAATTTGGAAGCAAATTCTAAAATTAAAGGTAAATCGAATTCAAACAAGATTAAGTTCTAATTGAAAATTAAAAACTAATCTAATTCTAAAAATCTATTTCTAATTAAAAGAAAAACTAGTTACAATTCTTAATCAGAATTAAGCTCAAACTACAATTAACAATTAACCGTTAATCAAGATTATCAAAATGATATCTAACTTAAACGAACTAAATTAAATAAAAAAAACCATTTACAAGGAAGAACACGGGGCGCAAGGTGCGAACAGTATATGACAAGGCGTGGAAAGGAAATAGGAATAATAGCTCAGGGCTTATGAGCCCAACCCAGTTCAAGAGTTTGTGTGTTCAGGGAGGGTGCATGAGTAGTTCGATGGTGCAAATAAAAGTTTCAAAGGGCTTGAAAGCTCAATCCATGAATAACATAGAGGATAAAACCTAGCTCTATGAAAAGGATCCCTCAGCCTTGTCCGCCGTCCTCCTCTTCATCAAGTTCACTAACTCTTTCTTCCCTTTTTCATCTGCCGCAAACTTCATTACCTCACCATTTTCACTATTCTACTTCTCTTAAATCGCTACTTCCTTGCTTCGAATCATAGATCACACAACACCTCATAAATCCTAACCTCTCGCCATTCGTATCCTCTGATTGCAAACGACGATGAAACAGCAGAATCACAGGATCAAAGGAAAATTACCTGCAATGAGGAAAGATCAATCAAGAGTGGATTCGAATCTCTCTCCTTATGCTTTTCATCGCTCCTTCTTCTTCGCAATCGCTTGAATCACTGTTGCTGAGTTATTGCCTTTATGCTTCGACACTCGTCTTTGAAGACATAACTCCTCAATGGTTTTGATGGAGACAACAATGATCATTCAAAGACTTTGTGTACAAAAGGAATTGATTCAAAGACAACAAAGATAGTACAAATTTCATATTATTTCAAGTCTTGAAGAATTCCCATGGATTGAAGAAAAGGTATAACATTCAACCATTATATAGTCTATACAAATGTTAAAACTCATATTCATATTGATCATACTTGTTAAAATATTTGTGTGCATTTAAAAAATCACTTCAAGTCATTTTTCAAAGTATTTTTTCAATTCTGGAACTGAGTAACCGATTACTAAATATAGGGTAACCGATTACTCTGTAGAAAACTTAAATATTTTGTTTACGTTGGCACGCAAGTAACCGGTTATCCATTTTAAAGTAACCGGTTACCACTGGAGCAGTGAGCCAAAAAATTGCAACTCTTGACAGAATTTTCAAAACTTTCTTTAATCGAAACTAGGCATCCTTTCATGATTTATACCCTTTTGTTAAGGTGTCTAGAGGCTATATAAACCTCATAAACTGAGATTTTAAAATTACCTTCTTGCAAACAATTTAAAACATCTTTATTCTCTTAAAACTTTCATTTTCTCAAGTGTGAAATATCAGAATTTTCAAAGAGTGAAACTTTTACATTAAACATTCATTTCAATCATTATAGTTTCCTTCTTTCATCATAAAACACTTTTAAATTCTATATTTTAATTGTTTGTTTAAGAAGAAGATCAATCTTGTGATTGATAGATTGAAGAATCAAAGTTTCAAACACTTCTACTAAAAATTCAGAATTATTGTAAAAAATCCTAAGTTCCAAGGATTGTTTGGATTTAGGTGTTGACTATAGGAAGGAGGATTGTTTCTTCTTATAGGGTTTGGTTTATTCCTTGTTGTCCAGGTTTGTTGGAAACAAGAGGTTGATATTAAGAGGATTGTTCTCATTTCAACTAAGTTGTATAATCCAAGAGGTTGTTCTTGGTGTGAATTGTTAGAGTCTTGTATAGGAAGACTAGGTGTGTCTTGTCCTAAGATCTAATATTAGTGAAAATCTCTTTCGTGTTGAAAGGGGACTGGAGTACTCTCGGACTGTGAGGGGAACCAAGATACATCTCTGTGTTATTTACTTTCCGCACTTTTCTGCATTTCATCACTTAGTAACTTTAGGAAAGTAAAAATCTAAACCGTTGAAAAACCGAGAAATATATTCTAAGTACCTAATTCACCCCCCTCTTAGGTGCATTCCTACTTACAATTGGCATCAGAGCAGGTTATAGGTAACCTGTTCCTACAGATCCAGTATGGATTCCACAAGTGCAAATCCGATTTTTAAAGATGGCGGTAGTAGTAACAAGCCCCCTCTATTTTCTGGAGAGTATTTCGACTTTTGGAAAATCCGAATGAGAGCACACTTAGAAGCACAAGGAGATGGAATATGGGAAACTGTTAAAAATGGTCCACATCAACCAATGAGTGTAGTAAACGATGTTGCATCTCCAAAGGTTAAACATGCTTATAATGAAGATGATAGAAAGAAAATGCTCGATAAAAAGAAAGCCATTAACATATTACAAAGTGCATTAAGTATGGATGAATTCTTCCGTATTTCACAATGTAAATCCGCGAAAGAAATTTTGGACACTTTGGTGGAAACTCATGAAAGAACCGCTGAAGTTAAACGATCTAGATTGAACACATTAAGTCAAGAATATGAGATGTTCAGAATGCAGCCCCGAGAATCAATCCTTGACTTGCGAAAAAGATTTGTGCACTTGACAAATAATTTGAAAGCACTCGGTAAGACTTTTACTAACGATGAATTAAATCTTGAAGTGCTTAGATCTTTAAAAAGGGAATGACAACCAAAGGTGACAGCGATATCAGAAAAGAAGAGTCTTTCTACCATGACATCCGCTTCCTTGTTCAAAAAACTTCAAGAGCATGAATTAGAACTTGAAAGATTGGAGAAGCATGAAATACAAGTAAAAGATTCAAAAGATGTTGCCTTAAAGACAAAAGTAAAAAATTATGACAACAATCAAGAGGATGAGTCCAATAGTGATGAAAATGATAATCTTATTAAGAAGTTTGAAAAGTTTCTAAGAAAAGAAAGAAAAAGGGAGGCCATTAAAGGGGAAGCACCAACAAGGAAGATTAAATGCTTTGAATGTGGAGAAAGAGGACAAGTTAGAAGTGAATTACACTTCAAAAGAAGAATAAATTCAAGAAAAAGAATCATAAAAAGGAAAAGAAAGCATATGTAGCATGGAATGACAATGAAATAAGTTCATCTTCAGATGAAGAACATGTAAATCTTGCATTGATAGCAACACACCATTCCGATGAAGAAGAAGAAGTGGTTAGTGTCATACCCCAAATTTTGACCACTAATATTTCCCATCATTGTGCAAATCATCATCACAATGTGGATGTACCTTCATGCCTCATCAATCTCCACAAAGATGGGTGAGCATTCACTACAGCTAGGAATTAGGGTTTTGAGCCCTCTCAGAGCACTTAGACAAAAAATCAATCAAGGAATGACATGATATTCAACTTGTCTAGTCTCTTAAACACCTACAAAGGATCAATAGGACTCCCACATCAAGAATCAAGCACAGAGTTGAAACATTCCAGGTGGATCAAGCCTCAAGATCGCTAGTGTCACCAAATTAGGGTTTTGGTCGACAGAGGCCTCCAGATGGAAATTTTCCTCTGGGAATAAGCCAATGCTTCACACAAAAACCCAAGATACTCCAAGGGACCTCATGGAACCGATCATCAAGTCAATTTAGCCTCAGGGGATGCATTCATAAAAAATCAGAAATTAGGGTTTCTTGACCTAATTCACCCCTAAGTTGACTTTTGGGACAAAACATGAGCCATGACCTCAAGGCATGATTTGAGGGCCTCCAATACACTACATAGATCCATTTGCAACAATGGATTGATCCAAGAAGCTTGATCTACAAGTTTCAATTTCATAAGGACCACAATTAGAGTTTTGAGGAAAAAAGTCAACTGTGCCTTTGACTTTTGACCAAGACATGCTCCCAAACCTTGGGACATGATTCAATACACCCTATAACACCTATGAAATCCATCCATTAAGTTTGATCTAGGTCAAGGACTTGATTTCATAGAGGATCGCACAGTTTAGATTTCATCTGCTAAAAAAGTCAACTGTACAAAAAGTCAAAGTTTGACTTTTTGATTTTTTGGTCAACCAAGGTTCCTTAACCCTAAAATGATGTTAATGTGTGATTGGAATCATCATTCATCAAGAAAAACTAAAGAAAGTGAGTTAACTTGTAAAAGGGGTAACCATAAAAAACTTAGAATTTTTCTAAGTTATGGAACAAAGTGGCTAGGGTAGCAACTTCCAAGGATCATAACTTGAGATCCAAGCAACCATTTTGGATGGTCCAAAGATGGATTTGTAGCTCTCATGGCATACTACAAAAGCTTCAACTACAACTCATTCCAATTCCTCATGGATTTTTAGTTATGGAGTGATCAAAATGGCTGAAAACACAAAAGTGACACTTTTCCAACACTTAGTGAAATTTTCACTAAGTCAGAATCTGCCTTATTTTTTCCCAAAAGTAGAGGCATTTTCATTGTAATTCAGGTAGACTCAAAACCAAAGTTGGACATTATGTTAAAATAGGATATATCAACTTTCCAAAATGTCCAAGAACTCCATCAAATTCCGTCTGAGCTAGGAGTTATGACAGCTGCAACATGCCTTGCTGCAAACTGTCTTGACAAAGCAGATTGTGCATTAGGGCTCGATTTTGATAATTTGTGCAAATGAAAAACAATTTTATCCATCTGCACACCTCAGGGGGAGACCAAGGAGGAACAAACACTGATCCATAAGCCTCCCAAGTCTTTGGAACTACATATAGGTTTGGCACCCCTAAAAGCTAAAGATGCCTCAAGGCTCTAATTTTGTTTAGAGGCATTCAATGGATGCTTATAGGTGTCATGTATCAGAGAAAAAATGAACACTTCAGTCAAGCCTTATCCTTGAATCAAAGAACCATAGGCATGTGCTCTAATCTCAAGTCAATGGCTAGAGGAGACTTGAGATTCCATTTGATCACCATGGGCCAACAGCCTGCTGCAGCCACCATTCACTATTGCTTACAAAAAAACTTGCTCTACTATAAATAGAGCTCATTTGTGCTCAGTTTAAGTACACCAAAGCAACCAAACTGATGCTTTCCTCAAAATCACTTTCTCTAGGCCAAAATGCCTTCTTTTGCAAGGTAACTCTGTGTTTTTGAGTTAGAGAGCATTTCCACCACAACTCATGATCCAAACACATCCAATATGTCATATCTAAGTTGTCCAAACTCTAACATGTGACCTGTAACACCAAAATCTCAAAGTCCCATCTCAAAACCTCAAAATTGGACTTTTTTGAATTTTTCAAGCCATGTCTTGATTCAGTCACTTTCAAAACCAGATAAGACCTCAAACATACTCCAAATATCATCCTTGAACTGTCCCAAATGGTCCCCCACATCTGGAACACCATTTGAGAGAGTTGCCATATTGGTCACTTTTGCCCTTTTTGGAAGAAAGAGCTCAAACTTGTTCCTAAGGATTCCAGCTGGTTCCAACCATTCTATAAGCTTCTAAGGGATCAATTGAGAGCATCTAAAGCATCAAATTACTTCTAGCAAAAGAAACTTGGCAGATAGCCCAAAAAGCTCCTAAAGAGGTAAGCATCACAATTTGAACTCTTTGAAATATGCATTGCTTTAAAGTCCACTGATCATGCACATCTCATACATGTTATATATGTTTTATTTGAACCAATTCATCATGTAATTCATGCCTGTAACAAGAGGTAGCATAGAAAATGCAATTATAGGCCTATTTCAAGAACACTATCGGGTTTTGAAATAGGATCCTCATCTGAAAAAACCACCACCACCATTGGATTCCTTGTGAAATTCTAGGCAGGATAGACCTAAATTTTGTCCCAATCCATGGAGAAATGAGAAAGTTACAAGCTTCACGTTTTTGGCCAAAACCTTGCCTTGCCTTGCCTTGGCCAGGCCAAAAACAAGGCATGCCTCATGTATTCATGGGGTGGTTTTGATACACGGATGTATCACCACCCCAGTGGTAGAAGGCGCACGTTGCACCGTAGAGGTCTGGGGTTTAAATCCCCCTCACCCCAGATCCTCTTTTTACCAATTTTTTCCATTTTTTAAATATATTTTGTTATATTTTAAATGATTTGGAAAATTAGTTTCTCCTTCAATTTTAATGATTTTTGATTGGTTCTTTTTGTAAAAAATCAAAAAAATGTTAAAATATTTTATTCCACAAAAAAATCAGATTTATATTAATTATTTAATATAGTTGATATTTTTGTAAATAAATTCATTTTTATTGTTTTTAAACCTTTTAAAAATGAATATTCACGTTGAAAAAACAAAACCAAATGAGTTCTAAATCATCTTGTGATTAAAAATTCATTTTTCAAACCTTAACCAAAAATCACAAGTAGTTTATTTAGACTTATTTGGTATTTTTGTCATTTTATTCATTTTATTAAAAGGATTACTTTTAAAAATGATGAAAATTAGGGTTTCTTTGATTTTCACCGTAACAAACTTTTTTCAAACACTCATGGGCCTCTAATAGAGTGTAAGACCCAACCCTTTTTGTACATTAACTATTTTTGGGCCTCAAATATTGTATAAGTCCCAACACAATAGAAAATCTCGGCGCGATCGCCATTTTCAAACAAAAACCATGGGCCTCTCCTTGAGTTGTAAGCCCCATCACTTGTACAAAAACACTTTGGGCCTCTAATAGAGTGTAAGACCCAACCCCTTTTTGTAAATAAACATTTTTGGGCCTCACATATTGTATAAGTCCCTTTGTACATTTTCAAAACAACGACACGATAGTTGCCTTTTCAAAATCATTTAGGCCTCTCCCTGAGTTGTAAGCCCCACATCCTGTACAAAAATAAACTTTGGGCCTCTAATATAGTGTAAGACCCAATCCCCTTTTAACCAAAACCATTTTTGGGCCTCAGTGTATTGTGTAAGTCCCGATACAGTTTCAAAAACTCCGACGAGATCGTCGTTTTCAAACTATATTCAACTTGGTCTACCCTCATGTTGTAAGTCCCATTTCTTTTCTTTAAATAATCTTTGGGCTTCTCTTTGAGTTGTAAGACCCACCCCTTTGTACAGAAAATATTTTGGGCCTCAGTCGTTGTATAAGTCCCGATACGATATTCAAAACAACAGTACAGTCTTATCAAAACAACTTTCCTTTTGATTTAGGTTCAAATATACAGTTGTTATAAAAAATTTCTTTAATTTCTTTGAACAACTAACAATACAGCATGGAAGCTCGCTCACCTATGAGTTTTAACAGCTTTCATTTACTCGCTTTAATGTATATAACTGTATTGTGGGAAGCTGCACACGGTTAGTCTTCTTTCATCTCTTTTAAATACATGTCAAATATATATATATATATATATATTGTGGGAAGCTGCGCATGGTTAGTCTTCTTTCATACCCTTTTAAATACTTGTCATATATCAACTGTATATAGATACTAGTATAGTTATTTAGAGTTTTCCCCGGCAACTAGGTCAAGAACTAGGTAAAGCCTGTTGGTCACTCTTAAATACAAACAAAACTAGATCCCCATAGGATTTCCAGATACAGTCTTGCCTTCTCTTGTGCTTAAACAATATGGAACAAAGAGAAAGGCAGTATTCTTCGTGAACCTTTTCTCAGACTGTCACCCCTAGAAATTGTCAAAGAAATTCTACTCCCCAGAGCTGATCTATTCTCAGTGAATAGCATCTCTTGAGTTTCTTCAAATCGTAGAATTTTCACTAAATGATCTATTCTCAGTGAATAGCATTTCTTGAACTTTTCTTGGTTTGGGACCCACGGGCTTCCTAAAAGCATCCCCGCCTCCTCTTGGCCTTGGTACAAGGACCCTTCGGCTTCTTAGAAGTTCTCACGCATTCTCTTGGGCTTAATACAAGGACCTTGAAGACCTCTTAAAGGTATAGGATAGCACTTAGTCATCCTTCGTTAAAGCTGTCTTTCTAAAAAGGAGTCAAAACCCTCAGACCAATTTTAGGGTTGATACTCATCCCTTAAAAGAGTCGGGCTCCTCTTGGGCATCATACAAAAGATAAAAATCTTCCACACCAGTAGACTTGGACAGTCTAAATACCTTTGAGTCTCAAAGACATTCTCAAGTTCCCTACAAAACATAGGAGAAACCCCAGATTCTGGATTAATCTCCAGCAAAAGTTAGAACTTGTGGGTTCTAAAACCTCGTCTCTCTCCTAAAATCCCCCAACCAGGGTCAGTTTATCATCAGGATAACACTATCTCAAATCAAAACCTCAAGGGATCTGATACCTCAACTCTTCTGTAATCCCCAGCTAGAGTTGATTCCCCCATTTGGACCTGCCTCAGGATCTTAATGACCCCCCCCCCCCACGCAGAAGATAGCCTCCTTTTAGGCTTTGTATAATGATATTTTCCTCAGCAAAGTTAGCCTCCTCTTGGGCTTTGTATAAATGATTCTCCCCTGCGGAGCAAACCTTTTCAGACTCTCTTGTTAAGTCAATCACATTTTCAGACTCTCTTGTTCAGTCAATCACCGTCTCAGACTCTCTTGTTGAGTCAATCAAATTTTTAGACTCTCTTTTTGAGTCAATCACTTTTCAGTACTCTCTTGTTGAGTCAACCCATCAACCCCTTTTAGCCTCTATCTCGGGCTTCGTACGAGACAAATAAAAACACTCTCTTGTTGAGTCCATAGCCTCCTCTTAGGCTTTGTATAATGATTTCCCCTAGCAGGAGTTAGCCTCCTCTCGAGCTGTGTAGATTGATTTCTCCAGCTTGTACAACCACAATCCTGGGCTTTGTACAGGACAGATAAAAGCACTCTCTTGTTGAGTCAAATCCTTTTAGCCTCTATCTTGGGCTTTGTACGAGATATAAACCTTCATAAGCTTGGGACAAATATTTTCCCCAGCGAAGTCAATTCCTCCGAGCCTTCATTAGACTTTGAGGAATAAACTCCCAAGCCGAGTCAAACTCTTTTCCGCCTCCATCTTGGGCATTTACATGATAGATAAAACTCTCCAGTATAGTCAAATCTGTGTAGCCTCCGTCTTGGGCCTTGTACAAGACACTCAAAATATCCTCAGTCGAGTCGATTAAATTTCTCATTTCAGCCTCTATCTTGGGCTTTGTACAAGACACATACAAATCTCCTATACGAGTCAATTAACCTTTTAGCATCAACCTTGGACTTTGATCAAGGCACACAAAAATCAACAATCCCTCCTTAGAGATGACAAGTTCTCTCTCCGTCAAACCTTTTATCTTCAATCTTGGGCTTTGAACAAGAGACAAAATAACCCTTTAGCCTCTGTATTGGGCTTTGAACAAGACACCAAAACATATTTTTCCTCCCTTAGAATAGGAGGAACTACGATTGCTCTGATTTCCCTGTTTCGTTCAAACGGGAATACATGAAAACTTAGTGAGCATACTAATCAAAAACTCTAGGTCCAGTACCTTCACACATCAATCAAAACTTAGGTCCAGCACCTTACCAAAAACATCGGGAAAAACCCGAACATCAACAAAAAAATACTCTCCCTGCCATACTTTCCCAAGAAACTTTCCCAACCCATTACCAGATAAACACCATCAATTACAAAGCGAAACCCTAAAGCTAATATCATGTGCATAACCACATATAGGATGGGTAATTGACAACTACCCATTGTATAACCTGACCCCGGACCCCCAATCTCTTTTAAGCGTTTGTTCAGGTAAACAATCGCGTGCAAGGTTAGTTTTAGATAACTTCCCTTTCCCTTCCAGCTTCATGGGATAAATAAGAAATCAGAAAGTAGCACCCTTTCTCCTCGAGGAGGAAAACCCAAACTTCGGCGATAAGGTGGTCGCATCACCGACAAAAATCGCTCACTACAGTAAAATGGAGACTCTGCTGGGGAGTCCTTAGATTGATCCTTGGGGTATCGTCCCCATTTTCTATAGTAAAATGGCGACTATGCTGGGGAGTCCTTAGATTAATCCTTGGGGCATCGTCCCCATTTTCCACAGGAAAATGGCGACTCTGCTGGGGAGTCATTGACTGTATAGGACTAGGATTATTGCTCTTAAGAGGTCTAGGATGTTAGTTTTATGATAAATATATATACTGCTTTTCCTAATTGATATCCGTGTTTACTTTTCTACTAATGGGACTGCAGGTGATGCCGCATCTGGAAAGTTTGAGTGACACCTAAGATAAGTGATGGCACTAGACGGGTAATCTTACAGGGAGTGACTCCCAAGTAAGAGATCCCGGTCGACCATCGAATCAGTGGAGATACCCTTTACAGATTCAATGCCTATACAACTTCGGTTGTTGAAAGCATATTGCTCGATTGGGTTATCTGAGAAGCTGAGGATTTTAGTAGACTGAAACCATGTTACTATTTTATAGTGCGGAAGCTATCAGAAATAGTTGTCACGTGATACTACCCTTATTTGAGATTACTCTAAGATACTGCAGCTCACTTGGGTGAACCAACCTGCTATTGTTATCCCAAGAGGGGTCAATGATTATGAGGACAGGTACAAAAAATCACCAGTACAACCTTTGGGGATGGGTAGAGCCATGACTTCATGACACCGAACCTTTGACCCCATGTTTTTTCTATATTTTTGTGTGCTGTATTCATGCATTCATTTCATCTAAAACATAGTAAACAAAGAAAAATTTCCTCTTCTAGACTCTCTTTTTCAAATTAAACTGCGACAATGATTGCAAATATCAGAGAAAAGGATTGGGTTATGGATTTTAGTAGAAGGATGACTCACAAGTACACCTTCAAGGTTCCAAAATTAGAGGATTTAAGAGGTTTGGCAAGGATGATCACCAACCCTGATGCTTTCAGAGCTAAATACGGAGGACTGCTGTCTCTGTTAAGGGTCTATGTAATTGAAGGAATCCTGACTACGCTCATTCAGTTCTGCGATCCGGTTTATCACTGTTTCACATTCCCGTATTATCAACTAGCACCAACACTGGAGGAGTACTCTCACCTGACTGATTTACCCATCACTGACCAAGCTTCCTTTTCTGGACTGGAAGAAATTCCAAAGGATTAAACCATTGCAAGAGCAATCTATTTGGACGAGTCAGAAGTCAGGACTCACATGACTATTAAGGGTGGAATCCAAGGTTTACCAGCCCAGTTTTTGATAAATAAAGCCCTGTACTTTGCTAGTATAGGGAATGTGACTGCTTTCGAGAGCATCTTTGTTTTGCTCACCTACGGGTTATTTCTGTTTCCCAACATTGATAGCTTCGTTGATATCAACGCTATTAAGGTTTTTATGATTGGGAACCCTGTACCGACCCTGCTCGCAGATGCTTATCATTCTGTACACCTAAGGAATTTGTATAGCAGAGGAATGATCACATGCTGTGTACCCCTGCTATACAAATGGTTTACTTCCCATTTACCCAAGTCTGCTGCTTTTTGGGATCATAAGAGTACTTTACGCTAGTCGCAGAGAATCATGTCTCTTACCACCTCTAACATCGATTGGTACAATCGAATCTATGGCGGGATCAGAATCATTGACCATTGTGGAAACTTCCCTAATGTACCCCTCATAGGAACTAAAGGAGGAATCAATTACCATCCAGTTTTAGTTCGTCGACAATTTGGATACCCGATGAGGCATGTCCCGCGTAATGCTCATCTGGAAGGTCTTTTCTTCAAGGAAGGAGAAAACGACAGAGCACTAAAGACAGAAATAGTGCATGCTTGAAAACATGTTCACAGGAAAGGAAGAGAGTCTCTACGAAAACCAGACTGTGTCTTGGTGGAACCTTATCTCCACTGGGTACAAACTAGAGCTCTCAAGCTGAGGATCCCTTACCCTCATCAGGAAGTTCTTATGTTAAAGGAACCTGTCCTTTATTTCATGTCTGATAGGGAAAAACTTCAGGTTACTCTCAACAAAGTTCAACAGGAGAAGAAGTCTTGGAAGAACAAGTACCGCATTCTCAATGTGGAGTGTAAGAAAATACAACAACAGTTAAAAGAAAAAGATGCTCTGATCGAGATTTTAGAGCAACATGCTGTAGAGAATCAAGAAGACCAAAGGAATTTGCTCGCTCCTTTCACTTGGAAAAGGAATGACAACCCGACAAAGGCTCAAGAGCCCCGGTCAAAGAAGAGGAAAATACCAGAACCAGCACCTGAGCTCTCCTCAGAAAGGAATCAGGATCCATAAGTTTAGATTTCCTTTTACAACACTTTGTAAATTACTGTATTTCCATTTCCACAATCTTTGAATTCAATAAAACGGGGTTTCCATTGTATGATATTTGCAATCCAATTGTCAAAGTGTCTTTTGATTAAACAAAAAAATAATTAATATAATTATTGCATATCATTCATCATTCTCACATAACGCATTCTTCTTCTCCACGAATCTCACGTTTGTGTCTCGATTCTAGAGTCAAACTGTCTCATTCGTACAATACTCAGGCCAGTCAACAAAAGAAAATGGATAATCTCGAGGAAGAGAATAGAGAGCTGAGAGAAGAAATCGACGCTCTTAGAGAGGATCTGAGAAAACTTCACAGTGACATGCAAGCTCTGGCAGCAGCCCAGATGCAACAACAACGGACTGTGATCTCAGAGATCACATTAATGCCTATAGTGGAAAAGATTGATCCTCGGTATAATATGCCTAAATACCATCCCTGGGACATGCCACTTAACTATATCCCAGATGGATATATTCCGCCGATCACGGAAGATCCGAAAACTGCAGCAAGAGCCGCTGGGCCTGAAGGTTACAAACTTCGGGAAATCAAAGATGCCAAGGGCATGACAACAACTCCTGAAGGTTACAAACTTCGGGAGGCACCAAGAGTAACTGCCATAATGACTGTACCACCACATATGGTACACACTGTCCTGGAAGGACAGATTCCATAGATATCTTCTGGTGGAAATGAAAGTATGGACAACAGAATGAAGGAGTTCCAGGAACAGTTCCTGGAGATACAGAAGGAACTGCAAGCCATTCGAGGTCAGGATCTATTTGGAAAAGACGCCACAGACCTTTGTTTGGTCCCCAATGTGAAAGTTCCGCCCAAATTCAAGGTGCCCAAATTTGAAAAATACAAGGGTAACTCTTGCCCTCAAAGTCATTTGGTGATGTACGCTCGGAGGATGTTAACACAGACAGAGAACTAACAACTACTGATCCACTATTTCCAAGATAGTTTAATCGGCGCCGCACTCAAATGGTACATGGGTTTAAACCTCACTAAGATCGTCACTTTCAGAGATCTTGGCACTGCTTTTGTTCAACAATATAAGTATAACCTAGACATGGCACCGGACAGAGATCAGCTTAGAGCCATGTCGCAGAAAGATAAGGAAACTTTTAAGGAATATGCTCAGAGATGGCGTGAAATTGCCGCTCAGATTTGTCCACCTCTTGAGGAAAAAGAGATGACAAAGATCTTCTTGAAAACCTTGAGCTCATTTTACTACGACAGAATGGTCGCCAGTGCGCCTAGCGACTTTACTGAAATGGTCGGCATGGGAGTTCGTCTTGAAGAAGCAGTCCGAGAAGGACGTTTAGTTAAGGACGCTGGACCATCAAGCAGTACCAAAAGATACGGTAGTGCTTTCCCTAAGAAAAAGAGCAAGATATTGGTAATATCTCTCTCGGAAAGCAAAGGCGACGGTACCAACCAGTAGCAGCTGTAACTCCTGCTATTAACCCTGCGTCTGTTCCTGCGTATCAACCTCAGGTTACTCAGAGCCAACCGAATCAACAACAATATCAGCAAAGGACACAACAACCTTTTCAGCAGGCTTGTCCTCAATACAACAACAACTGTATAACACGACCACCAGGGTTCGACCCTATACCAATGTTGTATGTAGAACTGTTTCCATTACTACTGGTCAAGGGGCACGTCCAAACCAGGGCTCCTCTTGCAATACAGGAGAATCCGCCTTTTTGGTTAAAAGTGGATCAGACTTGTCCTTGCCATCAAGGAGGACCAGGGCATAACGTAGAAAATTGTCTCAGCTTCAAGTCCGATGTGCAGAAGCTTGTCAGAAGCGGGGTCTTATCCTTCAAGGATACAAATCCAAATGTTCAAACGAACCCGTTGCCTCAACACGAGAAAGCTGCGGTAAATTTGATAGAGGAAGAGTCTAAGCACATCTATCAAATTCACAATGCACTCTTATTGGGAACCAACCTGGTCAAGATGCATTGCAGACAAAGTGGATACGGTCATGTACCGTCTCATAATTATCACCAGTGTGATGTCTGCTCTAAAGATAATCAAGGATGTTCTGTGGTGCAAACCGCTCTACAGGAACAAATGATCTCGAATCGATCCAGGATCACCGAATTCGTGAAGTCAACATGACTTATACAAATTCTAACAGTATTCATAACCACAACATCATGGCAATGAATGTCAACTTGGTGGCGATGCACTCAAGGCAAGGCCAACATCATAATTTGCCACAACACGATTACAATTCTTGTCTGATTTGCTCGGTAAACAATCAGGGATGCTCTGTTGTACAAGAGGCCCTCCAATGTCAGATGGATGTTGGATGGATTCAGGATTACCGCGATAGAAGTCAGTATCAAGTTAACATGATTCAAATCTTCGATGCTCGTCTGATGAATACCAGCTTGGTGTAACTACACGCCAAGTAGTCCAACTCGGTTTTCTGACTTCACATGAGTATCAGAACTGTAAAGTATGTCGTGAGAGTGACCAAGGATGTGCTCTCATTCAAAGAACACTTCAACACTTGTTAAACCACTGGTGGCTTCCGATCTATCTAGATGAAGACACACAACAAATCAGTATAACCGATGGAACCCTACTAGGCATCAAAGTCAGGATGTTTGATCAATGGAAACAGATCTAGTGAGGTTACACTGCATTCAAAGCGGGCGTGGTCAGGTGCCACCACACAACTATGAACGCTGTAGAGTTTACTCGGAGGATAATCAAGGATGCTACCTCGTGCGAGCAGCCCTTCAAAGTCAGTTGGACCATAAGGAGATTCAACCATGGTCAAGCTCCAGTTCAACATCAGACTATCATCCCAATCGAGGCAAAGATGTTATCTTGATCCCTAAGTGAGAAGTGGCCAAAGATGTGTGTGCCATAATCCCTTTACTCCATGAATCAAGAGTTCCTCTTAAGGGTGGAAGGATTCTCAACCTTGAACCAATTGAGGCCAGCTATGATGGTCAGAAAAATCAGAAGGCTCCTATAGTTATCTATCTGCTAGGACCAATACCGAACAAGTCTGATAAAGCTATCCCTTACAAGTACGGTGCAACAACAATTGAGAATGGAAAAGAAGTTCCATTACCCTCAGTCGTGAATATTGCAGACATCAGTCGGGTAACACGGAGCGGTCGAATCTTCAACCGAGGAGTTGGAGAACCTAACAAATAAAGGGAACCTCAAACTGGAGTTCCCATTCAACCAATCGGGGAAACCAGTGATCCCGACCTTTCAAAGAACGATAATGAGATGCTGAAGCTCATCCAAAGGAGTGAATACCATATTATTGATCAGCTGTTGTAAACTCCTTCAAAAATCTCTGTGCTGTCCCTATTACTCAGTTCCGAAGCTCACAGGGAAGCTCTACAGAAATTCTTAGAGCAAGCCTTTATGGAACAGGATGTAACAATAAGACAGTTCGACAGCATCATCTCCAACATCACTTCCTGCAATAACTTGGGGTTTAGTGATGAGGAATTGCTGGAAGAAGGCAAAAGTCACAACATGGCGCTCAATATTACAGTTAACTACCAGGACGATGCTTTAGCCAGCGTACTGGTGGATACCAGATCAGCTTTAAATGTCATGCCAAAGTCTACTTTAATGCGACTATCATTTAAAGGATCTCCAATGAGAGGCAGTGAGGTCGTCGTCAAAGCATTTGATGGATCCCGAAAAACGGTTATCGACGAAGTCGACCTTCCCATAACTATCGGTCCTCACATTTTCCAAGTCACTTTCCAGGTCATGGACATCCGAGCAACATACAACTGTTTGTTGGGAAGACCTTGGATACACGAGGCTGGGCCAGTCACTTCGACACTTCACCAAAAGCTGAAGTTCGTCAAGAATGACCAACTCGTCACAGTCTGTGGAGAACAAGCCTTAATCATGAGTAACCTATCATCCTCCACTTATGTAGAACCCGAGGAGGTTGTTGGAACTCAGTTCCAGGAACTTTCGGTGAGCAATGAGAATCAATCAGAAAAAGGAACATCGATTTCCTAGTACAAAGATGCTCTCGAGGTGATCAAAAGTAACAATGCAAAAGGATGGGGACAACATGTCATTCCTACTGATAACAAGATGAAGAAATGTCTTGGTTTTTCTTCGACCTGTACCCAGACTACTATTAGCGATGAAAGTCTTCATCCCATTCAAGACTCCTTTCACAGTGGAGGTTTCCTCCACCCAGTGTCTCAAGAAGTACATACCATCAACGAGGGAAGTTCCTCTGATACAGTTGAAGAGTGGAAGTCCTACCTTAACGAGGACGGTTATATGTCACAGGAAAAGATGCCTACGCCATTTTGCTATCCCGCACAGAGTCCGAGATTTATACCAAGGCCAGATGTCAAAATGATATACAGAGATTGTGATCCGGAAGGATGCCTTGCTCCACCAAAATCATTAGAGGAAGACACTCTGATGAAGGACAACTTTGACCACGACTATTATGGCCCAATGGATGGCCGACCTATCTGGCAGTCGTACCCAGGAGACTTAGGGCAAAAGAGTCAGCCCAACGATGCATATCAGCTGAGCATCATTGAAAAGAATACCTACGTCCCCACCATGTTATGGGATCAACACTCAGGGCATTATGAAAATATCCAGCACGACGATAAATTTGCAAAACTTGCAGGACTAGAATTCATCAACTATGCTTTTCCCGAGGTCAACGTTATCGAGAGAGATGACTCCTCCAGTTCCAAAGAAGTATGGGACACCTTAGGAAAACCAAGTGGCAAGTACGACTTCATGGTCAAGTACACCGCTCCTGAAAACTCTCATATCAGGCTCGAAGACATCCAACCAACTAGATGGGGAGATATGCCTGAGAGTACAAACACTATGCAAGATACAACAGAGGAATCCTCCTACGACAACTCTACTTGGGAGACAGATTCCAATGATCCTGCTCCAACAGAAATCAACGTTATTTCTGAAGACAAGCCAAGAAGGAAAGTGCCAGACTTTGTGATTCACCAAGGAGTTCGCCGCCAATGGGTCGCTGTCAACATTCCGAAAGTCATCCATAAGTCTAAGTAATTGTCGTCTTTATCTTAACCTTTCACCCTGCCCAGGTGAAACAGATGTTTTTATAGGGCACACTTTCTGTAAATGTCCCTCTTCTCTTCGCCCAAAGCGACAGAGTTTTGTTTTATAGGGTTGTAGTTTCAAGAATCGACAAAATCATAAATAAAATAACGTCGTTCTGTATTTTCCGCATTTATTGTTGTTTTCTCTTTTTGATTTTTCAGAAAATGGTAATCCTAAAAAACTCAAATAATAAAAGCAAGCAGTAAAAAAATACACTGCACGCACTCTTGCATTCTCTCTATCTCTTCTAAAAAACAAATCATCACGTCATGCAGATTGCTTGTTTTAAACCCCATTGAAACATACGATCCAATGCCTTCTCCCAACTTTGAATTCCCGGTATTTGAGGCTGAAGAAGAAGATAACGAGGAAATTCCAGAACAGATCTCCCGATTACTCAGACAAGAGGAAAGGTCCATTGAACCTCACAAAGAGTTGTTGGAAGCTATCAACTTGGGTTCAGAAGAAGAGAGAATAGAGGTCAAGATTGGGGCACTACTTAGTCTAATTGTCAAAGAAAGTTTGATAAAGCTTCTTAAAGAGTTTCCCGATGTATTTACTTGGTCCTATCAGGATATGCCAGGGTTGGATACCAGCATCGTGGAACATCATCTACCTTTAAGATCAGAATGTCCTCCAGTAAAGCAAAGGTTGAGGCGAACTCATCCAGACATGGCCATCAAAATCAAAGAGTAGGTACAAAAATAGATTGACGCGGGTTTTCTCGCCACATCAGAATATCCTCAATGGCTAGCCAACATAGTTCCAGTTCCGAAAAAGGACGAAAAAGTTAGAATGTGTGTAGACTACAGGGATCTGAACAAAGCAAGTCCAAAGGATGATTTTCCCTTACCGCACATTGACATGCTGGTTGACAGTACAACAAAGTTCAAAGTATTCTCCTTCATGGATGGATTCTCGGGCTATAACCGAATAAAAATGACGCCGAAAGATATGGAGAAAACTTCGTTCATCACCCCATGGGGTACATTTTGTTACAAGGTCATGCCGTTCAGTTTGAAGAACGCCAGGGCAACCTGTCAAAGGGCCATGGCTACTCTGTTTCATGACATGATACACAAAGAGATCGAGGTATATGTCGATGATATGATTGCCAAATCTAAAACAGAAAAGGAGCATGTGACCCACCTGTCAAAACTATTCGAGCGTCTGAGAATGTACAAACTCTGCTTGAATCCCAATAAGTGCACATTCGGTGTCCGTTCAGGGAAACTGCTAGGATTCATCGTCATCCAGAAAGGAATTGAGGTTGATCCTGACAAGGTCAAGGCCATTCAAGAAATGCCTTCTCCAAAGACTGAAAAACAAGTCAGGGGATTCCTGGGACGTTTGAATTACATTTCCAAATTTATATTCCTCATTACTGCGACATGCGCTCCAATCTTCAAATTACTCAAAAAGAATCAGGAATGCGTTTGGACAGAAGGCTGCCAAACCGCCTTTAACAGTATCAAGGAATACCTGTTGAACCCACCGATTCTATCACCTCCAGTGGAAGGAAGACCACTGATTATCTACCTAACCGTCTTGGAAGACTCAATGGGTTGTGTACTTGGCCAACAAGACAAAACAAAAAGGAAAGAGTCTGCCATTTACTATCTGAGCAAGAAATTCATCGACTGCGAGACTCGATACACTATGCTTGAGAAAACTTGTTGTGCTTTGGCTTGGGCAGCCAAATGTCTTTGCCAGTATATGATTTATCACACTACTTGTTTATTCTCCGAAATGGATCCAATCAAGTATGTTTTCAAAAAGCCTGCTCTCACAGGAAGGATTGCCCGTTGGCAGATGTTGCTATCAGAACACGACATCGAGTACCATGCTCAAAAAGCCATTAAAGGAAGTGTTTTAGCCGATCATTTGGCTCATCAACCGATTGATGATCAGGAATCAGTCGGATTTGACTTCCCAGACGAAGATGTCATGTACTTGAAAATGAAAGATTGCGATGAACCACTACCCAGTGAAAGGCCAGAACCAGATTCCCAAAGGGGGCTAATCTTTGACGGAGCTGTCAATATTATGGAAACGGAATTGGGGCAATCATCATAACACCTCAGGGTACCCACATACCCTTCACTGCCAGATTGACATTCAAGTGTACAAACAACGAGGCCCAATACAAAGCTTGTATCATGGGTCTCGAAGAAGCGATTGACTTAAGGATCAAGAATTTGGATGTATATGGCGACTCATCCCTGGTTATCAATCAGATCAAAGGAGATTGAAACACATACCAATCAGGATTAATTCCGTACAAAGATTACGCGAGAAGGTTGTTACCATTCTTCAACAGAATTGAGTTTCATTATATCCCTCGTGAAGAGAACCACATGGCTGATGCATTAGCCACCCTCTCTTCCATGATTAGTGTAGGTCAATGGAATGACATACCTAAGATTGACGTAATGCGCCTTGAACGGCCCGCTTACATCTTCACGATTGAAGCAGTCATAGATGATAAACCTTGGTATCACGATATCAAATACTTCCTTCAGAAACAAGAATATCCACCCGGGGCATCCAGAAAAGATAGAAAGACCCTCAGAAGGTTAGCAGGCAGCTTTTTCCTGAGCGGTGATATACTCTATAAGAGAAACTTTGACATGGTTCTGCTTCGCTGCGTAGACAAACCAGAAGCAAACATGCTGATAAAAGAAATTCACGAAAGATCCTTTGGCACTCATGCCAACAGACACAAAATGGAGAGAAAAATTCTGAGAGCAGGGTACTATTGGTTGACCATGGAATCCGATTGTTACAAGTACATAAGGAGGTGCTATAAGTGTCAAATATACTCAGACAAAATCCATGTACCGCCAACGCATCTGAAAGTCCTTTCTTCCCCATTGCCTTTTTCCATATGGGGAATCAACATGATTGGCATGATTGAACACAAGGCTTCGAACAGACATCGGTTCATTCTAGTGGCCATTGACTATTTTACCAAGTGGGTCGAAGCAGCGTCGTATGCCAATGTAACCCGACAGGTGGTGGTCCGATTTATCAAAAACAATCTCATCTGCCGTTATGGTGTTCCAAGCCAGATCATTACTGATAATGGATCCAACTTGAACCACAAGATGATGAAATAATTGTGTTCCGAGTTTAAGATCGAACACCATAAATCATCTCCCTACCGACCCAAGATGAACGGAGCGGTAGAAGCGGCTAACAAGAACATCAAGAAGATTATTCAGAAGATGGTTGTAACCTACAAAGATTGGCACGAGATGCTACCCTATGCTCTTCACAGTTATCGAACATCTGTCCGCAATTCAACAGGGGTAACCCCTTTCTCTCTAGTATATGGCATGGAAGCAGTGTTTCCCATAGAAGTAGAAATCCCATCAATCTGGGTATTGATGGAAGCTAAGCTAACAGAGGCTGAATGGTGTCAAAGTCGACACGATGAACTGAATCTGATCGAAGAAAAGTGAATCACGGCACTATGCCATGGTCATTTGTATCAACAAAGGATGAAGAAGGCGTTTGACAAGAAGGCCCGACCTCGCGTCTTCAGAAAATGAGACCTTGTGCTCAAGAAGATACAATAATTTTTCACTGATTCTCGGGGAAAATGGACTCCGAATTATGACGACCCATATGTGGTCAAGAAAGCTTTCTTTGGCGGCGCCTTGAGGCTTGCAACAATGGATGGATGGAAATTTGCCTACCCCACGAATGTTGATGTAGTCAAGAAATACTTTGCCTAAAAAAAAACTCGTTTCGGTGGATTGAAAACCTGAAAGGGAGGTCCAGGAAAAAATCAGAGACATAATAAAAAAAATCATCCCGGTGGCTTGGAAATCTCAAAGTACAATCCAGGAAAAAGTTAGGGATTCATGGCAAGTAACTACGTCCAACAAAGGGGTAAATCCCCCAACAGCAGTAATGCTATCCATCAGGAAAACTACAGTCAAGGTCATCTTTGACGGAAGCTTAGGATGCCCAGAATTCAAAGTTGGTAGAAGGATAATGGTCGTTATGTTTCAATGTAGCCCTGCTCCCTTAAAATTACCATTTTCTAAACTTTGTAAATACTCTATGGAATCACGTGCTTGGCTGATCTCCATCATATCAATAAAATTTGAGCCCTAGTGCTTTTGTTTGTAATTCTTATTTGTTTTAGCTTTGCAGAACAACATTTTAACATGATTTACGGTTCTTGAAATAAAACAAAAATGAATTTACTTATCAAAATTTTTCTGCTTTTAAATAAAGATGGCAATTTCTTTTGACTGTTGAACATCGAAAGAGCATCGATCGCTTCTCTAGAAGCAAATGAGCTTCAAGCTGCAGAATCAAAGTACTCCTTCTAAAACCAGTACACCAGAATAAAGGACCAGCTGTGTCGGATGCGAACATCACGTCCGACACCCCCGACAGAGTTCTTATCTCCTAAGCCCGACCAACGGTTGTTCCCCACAGAGACTATCTCTCCTAAGCAAGGCATAATTACTATCTTGAACGCATGGTACTTCTTCGTTCCCTAGCAGTGGCCGAGTATCCAGTCGTGTTCATCCACTAGTCTATATGGCACGTTAGTTTTGTCAGCATATACATACATACATCATGCATTATTGATTTACATTCATATTCATATTGCATCACTATCACTCTAGTCGGTCTTACCCCCTAGTGATAAAAGTCCTCTCAATCGAGTTGTCAGTTCTGTCCTCGTCAGGAAATGCCTCATCTGAGCGATCTCTCCTCTAGTTTATATTTGGGATGGAGAAGGCCCTTGACCACTTTGATAACTTGAACCTATGAAAAACAAGAAAACTCTTGACAAATATCACTCTTCTCCATTGAAGATGATATCTTTGCTTTCCCAGATTAAGGAAAATCCCAGAGAGAGCCTCGCAACTAAAGACTCTCATCAACACAGTGGTTCTTCTCTCTAGAAAATCAATGTTAATGAAGTCATCAGCACCTCAAAATTGGGGTACATTGTGTGGCATTTCTCCGAGAAGGTCTCGAAGAAAAGTATGATGTAGTATCCCCAAGCAGAAAGCAGTCTCTCAAGAGACTCATTTTTCCCCAGTTGAGTCGACAAATGGCGTCTCCAAAAGAGAAGTTTGAACACCTCTACAGCTCAGACCAATGGGTTTCCCCAGTAAGTCTGACCTCAACCCTTTTCCGTCAAATGGCATCTCCCCAGTAAAAGAAATTCGGCGAGAAGTTTGAGGAAAAACCGCTACGAATAGCGTTTCTTGTCAAGAAAGTTTATTGACAAAAGAAACTGAGACCAGTTCCTTGGTAGGAAACCAGGATCGAGGGGAAGTTTATATCAGAAACTGAGACCAGTTCCTTGGTAGGAAACCAAGATCGAGGGGAAGTTTATATTAGAAACTGAAACCAGTTCCTTGGTAGGAAACTAGGATCGAGGGGAAGTTTATATCAGAAACTAAGACCAGTTCCTTGGCTAAATACCAGGATCAAGGGGAAGTTTTGACCTTTTCTAAGTATCGTTGCTTAGCAAAAGAGGATGGATGGGCGAGCAGCCATTCATAACCACCATCAAAATTTTGGGTATTCTGATATTTAATCATCTTGCACCCTGAATGCCCGAATACCTTCGCCATTCACACCTTCGGGTCCAAGAAGATTAAATAGGGGCATCTGTCATACCCCAAATTTTGACCACTAAGATTACCCATCATTGTGCAAATCATCATCATAATATGGATGTACCTTCATGCCTCATCAATCTCCTCAAAGATGGGTGAGCATTCACTACAACTAAGAATTAGGGTTTTGAGCCCTCTCAGAGCACTTAGACAAAGAATCAATCAAGGAATGACATGATCTTCAACTTGTCTAGTCTCTCAAACACCTACAAAGGATCAAGAGGACTCCCACATCAAGAATCAAGAACAAAGTTACAACATTCTAGGTGGATCAAGCCTCAAGATCGCCAGTGTCACCAAATTTGGGTTTTGGTCGACAGAGGCCTCCAGATGGAAATTTTCCTCTGGGCATGAGCAATGCTTCACACAAAAACCCAAGATACTCCAAGGGACCTCATGGACCCAATCATCAAGTCAATTTAGCCTCAGGGGATGCATTCATAAAAAAATCAGGAATTAGGGTTTCTTGACCTAATTCACCCCTAAGTTGACTTTTGGGACAAAACATGAGCCAGGACCTCAAGGCATGATTTTAGGGCCTCCAATACACTACATTGATCCATTTGCAACAATGGATTGATCCAAAAAGCTTGATCTACAAGTTTCAATTTCATAAGGACCACAATTAGGGTTTTGAGGAAAAAAGTCAGTCGTGCCTTTGACTTTTGACCAAGACATGCTCCCAAACCTTGGGACATGATTCAATACACCCTATAACACCTATGGAATCCATCCATTAAGTTTGATCTAGGTCAAGGACTTGATTTCATAGAGGATCGCACAGTTTAGATTTCATCTGCTGAAAAAGTCAACTGTACAAAAAGTCAAAGTTTGACTTTTTGATTTTTTGGTCAACCAAGGTTCCTTAACCCTAAAATGATGTTAATGTGTGACTGGAATCATCATTCATCAAGAAAAACCAAAGAAAGTGAGTTAACTTGTAAAAGGGGTAACCATAAAAAACTTATAATTTTTCTAAGTAATGGAACAAAGTGGCTAGGGTACCAACTTCCAAGGATCATAACTTGAGAACCAAGCAACCATTTTGGATGGTCCAAAGATGGATTTGTATCTCTCATGGCATACTATAAAATCTTCAACTACAGCTCATTCCAATTCCTCATGGATTTTTAGTTATGGAGTGATCAAAATGGTTGAAAACACAAAAGTGACACTTTTCCAACACTTAGTGAAATTTTCACTAAGTCAGAATCTGCCTTATTTTTTCCCAAAAGTAGAGGCATTTTTCATTGTAATTCAAGTTGACTCAAAACCAAAGTTGGACATTATGTTAAAATATGACATATTAGCTTTCCAAAATGTCCAAGAACTCCATCAAATTCCATCTGAGCTAGGAGTTATGACAGCTGCAACATGCCTTGCTGCAAACTGTCTTGGCAAGGCAGATTGTGCATTAGAGCTCGATTTAGTTAATTTGTGCAAATGAAAAACAAGTTTATCCATCTGCACACCTCAGGGGGGACCAAGGAGGAACAAACACTGATCCATAAGCCTCCCATGTCTTTGGAACTACATATAGGTTTGGCACCCCTAAAAGCTAAAGATGCCTCAAGAGTCCAATTTTGTTTTGAGGAATTCAATGGATGCTTAGAGGTGGCATGTATCAGAGCAAAAATGAACAATTCAGTCAAGTCTTATCCTTGAATCAAAGAACCATAGGCCTGTGCTCTAATCTCAAGTCAATGGCTAGAGGAGACTTGAGATTCCATTTGATCACCATTGGCCAACAGCCTGCTGCAGCCACCATTCATTATTGCTTGCAAAACAAACTTGCTCTACTATAAATAGAGCTTATTTGTGCTCAATTTAAGTACACCAAAGAAACCAAACTGATGTTTCCCTCAAAATCCCTTTCTCTAGGACAAAATGCCTGCAAAGTAACTCTGATTTTTTGGGTTAGAGAGCATTTCCACCACAGCTCATGATCCAAACACATCCAATATGTCATATCTAAGCTGGCCAAACTCTAACATGTGACCTGTAACACCAAAATCTCAAAATCCCCTCTCAAAACCTCAAAATTGGACTTTTTTTTTTGCATTTTTTAAGCCATGTCTTGATTCAGTCACTTTCAAAACCAGATAAGACATCAAAAACACTCCAAATATCATCCTTGAACTGTCCCAAATGGTTCCCCACATCTAGAACACCATTTGAGAGAGTTGTCATATTGGTCACTTTTGCCCTTTTTGCAAGAAAAAGCTCAAACTTGTTCCTGAAGATTCCAGCTGGTTCCAACCATTCTAAAAGCTTCTAAGGGATCAATTGAGAGTATCTAAAGCATCAAATTACTTTCGGCACAAGAAACTTGGTAGATAGCCCAAAAAGCTCCTAAAGAGGTAAGCATCACAACTTCAACTCTTTGAAATATGCATTGCTTTGAAGTCCACTGATCATGCACATCTCATACATGTTATATATGGTTATTTGAACCAATTCATCATGTAATTCATGCCTGTAAGAAGAGGTAGTATAGAAAATGCAATTATACGCCAATTTCAAGAACACTATCGGGTTTTGAAATAGGAGCCTCATCTGAAAAAAACCACCACCACCATTGGATTCCTTGTGAAATTCTAGGCAGGATAGACCTAAATTTTGTCCCAATCCATGGAGAAATGAGAAAGTTACAAGCTTCACGCTTTTGGCCAAAACCTTGCCTTGCCTTGCCTTGGCTAGGCCAAAAACAAGGCATGCCTCATGTATTCATGGGGTGGTTTTGATACACGGATGTATCACCACACCAGTGGTAGAAGGCACGCGCTGCACCCTAGAGGTCTGGGGTTCGAATCCCCCTCGCCCCAGATCCTCTTTTTTCCATTTTTTTTATATATTTGTTATATTTAAATGATTTGGAAAATTAATTTCTTCTTCAATTTTAATGATTTTTTATTGGTTCTTTTCGCAAAAAATCACAAAAATGTTAAAATATTTTATTCCACAAAAAAATCATATTTATATTAATTATTTAATATAGTTGTTATTTTTGTAAATAAATTCATTTTTATTGTTTTTAAACCTTTTAAAAACGAATATTCACCTTGAAAAAACAAAACCAAATGAGTTCTAAATCATCTTGTGATTAAAACTTCATTTTTCAAACCTTAACTAAAAATCACAAGTAGTTTATTTAGACTTATTTGGTATTTTTGTCATTTTATTCATTTTATTAAAAGGATTACTTTAAAAAAATGATGAAATTAGGGTTTCTTTGATTTTCACCCTAACAAACTTTTTTCAAACACTCATGGGCCTCTAATAGAGTGTAAGACCCAACCCTTTTTGTACATAAACCATTTTTGGGCCTCAGATATTGTATAAGTCCCGACACAATAGAAAATCTCAGCGCGATCGCCATTTTCAAACAAAAACAATGGGCTTCTCCTTGATTTGTAAGCCCCATCACTTGTACAAAAACACTCTGGGCCTCTAATAGAGTGTAAGACCCAACCCCTTTTTGTAAATAAAATTTTTTGGGCCTCACATGTTGTATAAGTCCCTCTGTACATTTTCAAAACAACGACGCGATCGTCGCCTTTTCCAAATCATTTGGGCCTCTCCCTGAGTTGTAAGCCCCATATCCCATACAACAATAAACTTTGGGCCTCTAATAGAGTGTATGACCCAATTCCCTTTTAACCAAAACCATTTTTGGGCCTCAGTGTATTGTATAAGTCCCGATACAGTTTCAGAAACTCCGACGAGATCGTCGTTTTCAAAATATTTTCAATTGGGCCTACCATCGTGTTGTAAGTCTCATTTCTTTTCTTTAAATAATCTTTGGGCTTCTCTTTGAGTTTTAAGACCCATCCCTTCGTACAGAAAACTTTTTGGGCCTTAGTCGTTGTATAAGTCCCAATAATATATTCAAAACAACAGTACAATCTTATCAAAACAACTCCCCATTTGATTTAGGTTCAAATATACAGTTGTTATCAAAACTTTCTTTAATTTCTCTGAACAACTAACAATACAGCATGGAATCTCGCTCACCTGTAAGTTTTAACAGCTTTCATTTACTCGCTTTAATGTATATAACTGTATTGTGGGAAGCTGCGCACGGTTAGTCTTCTTTCATCTCTTTTAAATACATGTCAAATATATATATATAACTGTATTGTGGGAAGCTGCGCATGGTTTGTCTTCTTTCATACCCTTTTAAATACTTGTCATATATCAACTGTATATATATACTAGTATAGTTATTTAGAGTTTTCCCCGACAACTAGGTCTAGAACTAGGTAAAGCCTGTTGGTCACTCTTAAATACAAACAAAACTAGATCCCTATAGGATTTCCAGATACAGTCTTGCCTTCTCTTGGGCTTAACCAATATAGAACAAAGAGAAAGGCAGTATTCTTCGTGAACCTTTCTCAGGCTGTCACCCCTAGAAATTGTCAAAGAAATTATACTCCCCAGAGCTGATCTATTCTCGGTGAATAGCATCTCATGAGTTTCTTCAAATGGTAGAATTTTCACTAAATGATCTATTCTCTGTGAATAGCATTTCTTGAACTTTTCTTGGTTTGGGACCCACAGGCTTCCTAAAAGCATCCTCGCCTCCTCTTGGGTTTGGTACAAGGACCCTCCGGCTTCTTATAAGTTTTCACGCCTTCTCTTGGGCTTAATACAAGGACCCTGAAGACCTCTTAAAGGGATAGGACCGAACCTAGTCATCCTTCGTTAAAGCTGTCTTTCTAAAAATGAGTCAAAACCCTCAGATTAATTTTAGGGTTGATACTCATCCTTTAAAAGAGTCGGCCTCCTCTTGGGTATCATACAAAAGATAAAACTCTTCCACACAAGTAGACTTGGATTGTCTAAATACCCTTGAGTCTCAAAGACATTCTCAAGTTCCCTACAAAACATAGGAGAAACCCCGGATTCTGGATTAATCTCCAGCAAGAGTTATAACTTGTGGGTTCTAAAACCTCGTCTCTCTCCTAAAATCCCCCAACCCGGATCAGTTTATCATCAGGATAACACTAACTCAAATCAAAACCTCAAGGGATCTGATACCTCAACTCTTCTGTAATCCCCAGCAAGAGTTGATTCCCCCATTTGGACATGCCTCTTGATCTTAATGATCCCCCCACAGAAGATAGCCTCCTCTTAGGCTTTGTATTATGATCTTTTCCTCAGCAAAGTTAGCCTCCTCTTGGGCTTTGTACAAATGATTCTCCCCTACGGAGCTAACATTTTCAGACTCTCTTGTTGAGTCAATCACATTTTCAGACTTTCTTGTTGAGTCAATCGCCATCTCAGACTCTCTTGTTGAGTCAATCACATTTTCAGACTCTCTTGTTGAGTCAATCACCGTCTCAGACTCTCTTGTTGAGTAAATCACTTTTTAGTACTCTGTTGTTGAGTCAACCCTTCAACCCCTTTTAGCCTCTATCTCGGGCTTCGTACGAGACAAATAAAAACACTCTCTTTTGTTGAGTCCATAGCCTTCTCTTAGGCTTTGTATAATGATTTCCCATAGCAGGAGTTAGCCTCCTCTCGAGCTGTGTAGATTGATTTCTCCAGCTTGTTCAGCCACAATCCTGGGCTTTGTACAGGATAGATAAAAGCACTCTCTTGTTGAGTCAAATCCTTTTAGCCTCTATCTTGGGCTTTGTATGAGATATAAAACTTCATAAGTTTGGGACAAATATTTTCCCCAGCGAAGTCAATTCCTCCGAGCCTTCATTAGACTTTGAGTAATAAACTCCCAAGCCGAGTCAAACTCTTTTCCGCATCCATCTTCGGCGTTGTACAGGATAGATAACACTCTCCAGTAAAGTCAAATCCTTGTAGCCTCCATCTTGGGCCTTGTACAAGACACTCAAAATATCCTTAGTCGAGTCGATTAAATTTCTCATTTCAGCCTCTATCTTGGGCTTTGTACAAGACACATACAAATCTCCTAGATGAGTCAATTAACCTTTTAGCATCAACCTTGGGCTTTGATCAAGGCACACAAAAATCAACAATCCCTCCTTAGAGATGACAAGTTCTCTCTCTGTCAAACCTTTTAGCTTCAATGTTGGGCTTTGAACAAGACACAAAATAACCCTTTAGCCTATGTCTTGGGCTTTGAACAAGACACCAAAACATCTTTTTCCTCCCTTAGAATAGGAGGAACTACGATTGCTCTGATTACCCTGTTTTGTTTAAACGGGAATACGTAGGCATAAGATTGCGAAATCTTAGCGAGCACACTAATAAAAAACTCTAGGTCCAGTACCTTCACACATCAATCAAAACTTAGGTCCAGCACCTTACCAAAAGCATCGGGAAAAACCCAAACATCAACAAAAAACTAACTCTCCCAGTCATACTTTCCCAAGAAACTTTCCCAACCCATTACCAGATAAAGACCATCAATTACAAAGCAAAACCCTAAAGCTAATATCCTGTGGATAACCACATATAGGATGGGTAATTGACAACTACCCATTGTATAACCGGACCCCCAAGTCTCTTTTAAGCGTTTGTTCAGGTAAACAATCGTGTGCAAGGTTAGTTTTAGATAGCTTCCCTTTCAATTCCAGCTTCATGGGATAAATAAGAAACCAGAAAGTAGCACCCTTTCTCCTCGAGGAGGAAAAACCAAACTTCAGCGATAAGGTGGTCGCGTCACCGACAAAAATCGCTCGCTACAGTTAGTAAGGAAATATCTTCTTGTGATAATGATGCTTTTGGTGCTATTGAAGAACTCTTAAATGAATGCAAAGTATTGTATAAAACAATATCTTCACAAAAGAAACAAATTACATCTTTAGAAGAAAAAATTGATATTATGGAAAAAGAAGCAAAAGATGAGAAACAAAAGAAAATTAGTGAAGAAAAACAAGAGTTGGTATGTAAAAATTGTGAATCACTTTCTTTCCAAATTGTTAAATTAAAAAGAGTCCCTGAAAGATATGAGAAAGGACAAATTGGATTAGAAGCGGTCCTTAGTCAACAAAGATATTCAAATGATAAAAGTGGACTTGGTTATTCAAAGTTTTCCAAACCAAGTTCTAGTAAAACTATTTTTGTTAAGGCTAGTGACCATATTCCAAAGAGAAAGTGAACAAACCTAGGAATGTGCATCCTTATCCTAAAAAGAAAAGATTTCCTAAAAAGAAATCATATATTCCAAGATATAAAAGCAATTTTGTTCCTACTTGTTTTTATTGTGGTATTATTGGCCATACACCTAATGCTAGCTATGTAAGAAACTTTAGTGTTGCAAGTGGGCATTATGTGTGGGTAAAGAAAGGTACTAATTATGACGGACTCAAGGCAATTTGGGTACCTAACAAAACTTAATTTGTTTTGTAGGTTTGCTTGAAGACCAGTTCGAATTATGGTATCTTGATAGTGGTTGTTCGAAGCATATGACCGGAGACATAAAATAACTATCAAATATAGTTCTATAGTCTAAGGGTTATTTCAATTGGGGAATACCTTAAAGGAAAAATTCCTGGCATTGTCAAAGTTGGAGCACTAACTTTCACATTCATTGAAGATGTACTTTATGTTAAAGGACTAAAGGCAAAATCTTCTAAACAAAAGCCAACTTTATGACAAAGGCTTTAAGATCATGTTTACCAAGGATAAATGTTTGATGAAGTCAATCATGAGGTAAATCTCATAGGTAAAAATTGTTTTTATTTTTCATAATTTCTTTATTTACTTCAAGACTTTTCCCATCCTTTTTGTTAATGACAAAGGGGGAGAAGAATTGTGTAGTATTGATTGGTTTCTCTAACAAAATGTGCAGATTTCAAAACTCTCTAAAATCATGGATTAAAGGGGAGCAATATCCAAGGGGGGGCAAGATTTGGTTAGAGAAACATGATTAGACCGAATTTTCAATAATTGGGTTGTCATCATCAAAAAGGGGGAGAATGTGAAAACATAGCTCCTCAATGGTTTTGATGTAGACAACAATGATCATTCAAAGACTTTGTGTACAAAAGGAATTGATTCAAAAATAACAAAGATAATACAAATTTCATATTATTTCTAGTCTTGAAGAATTCCCATGGATTGAAGAGAAGGTATAACATTCAATCATTATATAGTCTATACAAGTGTTAAAACTCATATGCATAATGATCATACTTGTTAAAATATTTTTATGCATTTAAAAAATCACTTCAAGTCATTTTTCAAAGTATTTTTCAATTCTGGAACTGAGTAACCGATTACTAAATATAGGGTAACTGATTACTCTGTAGAAAATTTCAATATTTTGTTTACGTTGGCACGCAAGTAACCGGTTATCCATTTTAGAGTAACCGGTTACCACTGGAGCAGTGAGCCAAAAAATTGCAACTCTTGACAAAATTTTCAAAACTTTCTTTAATCAAAACTTGGAATCCTTTCATAATTTATACCCTTTTGTAAAGGTGTTTAGAGGCTATATAAACCTCATAAACTCTGATTTTAAAATTACCTTCTTGCAAACAATTTAAAACATCTTTATTCGCTTAAAACTTTCATTTTCTCAAGTGTGAAATATCAGAATTTTCAAAGAGTGAAACTTTTACATTAAAATTTCATTTCAATCATTATAGTTTCCTTCTTTCATCATAAAACACTTGTATATTATGTATTTTTATTGTTTGTTCAAGAAGAAGATCAATCTTGTGATTGATATATTGAAGAATCAAAGTTTCAAACACTTCTACTAAAAATTTAGAATTATTGTAAAAAATCCAAAATTCCAAGGATTGTTTGGATTTAGATGTTGACTATAGGAATGAGGATTGTTTCTTCTTATAGGGTTTGGTTTATTCCTTGTTGTCTAGGTTTGTTGGAAACAAGAGGTAGATCTTGAGAGGATTGTTCTCATTTTAACTAAGTTGTAAAATCCAAGAGGTTGTTCTTGGTGTGAATTGTTAGAGTCTTGTATAGGAAGACTAGGCGTGTCTTGTCCTAAGATCTAACATTAGTGAAAATATATTTCATGTTGAAAGGGGACTGGAGTACTCTCGGACTGTGAGGGGAACCAGGATACATCTCTATGTTATTTACTTTTCGCACTTTTCTGTATTTCATCACTTAGTAACTTTAGGAAAGTAAAAATATAAACCGTCGAAAAACTGAGAAAAATATTCTAAGTACCTAATTCACCCCCATCTTAGGTGCATTTCTACTTACAAATGGCATCAGAGCAGGTTATAGGTACCCTGTTCCTACAGATCCAGTATGGCTTCCATAAGCGCAAATCCGGTTTTCATAGATGGCGGTAGTAGTAACAAGCCCCCTCTATTTTCTGGAGAGTATTTCGAATTTTGGAAAATCCGAATGAGAGCACACTTAGAAGCACAAGGAGATGGAATATGGGAAACTGTTGAAAATGGTCCACATCAACCAATGAGTGTAGTAAACGATGTTGCAACTCCAAAGGTTAAAAATGCTTATAATGAAGATGATAGAAAGAAAACGCTCGATGAAAAGAAAGCCATTAACATATTACAAAGTGCATTAAGTATGGATGAATTCTTCCGGATTTCAAAATGTAAATCCGTGAAAGAAATTTGATACACTTTGGTGGAAACTCATGAAGGAACCGCTGAAGTTAAACGATCTAGATTGAACACATTAAGTCAAGAATATGAGATGTTCAGAATGCAGCCCCGAGAATCAATCCTCGACTTGTAAAAAGGATTTGTGCACTTGAAAAATCATTTGAAAGCACTCGTTAAGACTTTTACTAATGATGAATTAAATCTTAAAGTGCTTAGATCTTTAAACATGGAATGACAACCAAAGGTGACAGCAATATCAAAAAAGAAGAGTCTTTCTACCATGACTTCTGCTTCCTTGTTCGGAAAACTTCAAGAGCATGAGTTAGAACTTGAAAGATTGGAGAAGCATGAAATACAAGTAAAAGATTCAAAAGGCGGCCTTAAAGACAAAAGTAAAAAATTATGACAACAATCAAGAGGATGAGTCCAATAGTGATGAAAATGATGATCTTATCAAGAAGTTTGAAAAGTTTCTAAGAAAAGAAAGAAAAAGGGAGACCATTAAAGGGGAAGCACCAACAAGGAAGATTAAATGCTTTGAATGTGGAGAAAGAGGACATGTTAGAAATGAATGCCCTACACTTCAAAAGAAGAATAAATTCAAGAAAAAGAATCATAAAAAGGAAAAGAAAGCATATGTAGCATGGAATGACAATGAAATAAGTTCATCTTCAGATGAAGAACATGTAAATCTTGCATTGATAGCAACACACCATTACGATGAAGAAGAAGAAGAGGTTAGTAATGAAATATCTTCTTGTGATAATGATTCTTTAGGTGCTTTTGAAGAACTCTAAAATGAATGCAAAGTATTGTATAAAACAATATCTTCACAAAACAAACAAATTACATCTTTAGAAGAAAAAATTGATATTATGGAAAAAGAAGCAAAATATGAGAAACGAAAGAAAATTAGTGAAGAAAAACAAGAGTTGATATGTAAAAATTGTGAATAACTTTCTTTCCAAATTGTTCAATTAAAAAGAGTCCTTGAAAGATATGAGAAAAGACAAATTGGATTAGAAGCGGTCCTTAGTCAACAAAGATATTCAAATGATAAAAGTGGACTTGGTTATTCAAAGTTTTCCAAACCAAGTTCTAGTAAAACTATTTTTGTTAAGGCTAGTGACCAATCTTCCAAAGAGAAAGTGAACAAACCTAGGAATGTGCATTCTTATCCTAAAAAGAGAAGATTTCTAAAAATGAAATCACATATTCCAAGATATAAAAGCAATTTTGTTCCTACTTGTTTTTATTGTGGTATTATTGGTCATACACCTAATGCTTGCTATGTAAGAAACTTTAGTGTTGCAAGTGGGCATTATGTGCGGGTAAAGAAAGGTACTAATTATGAAGAACCCAAGGCAATTTGGGTACCTAACTAAACTTAATTTGTTTTGTAGGTTTGCTTGAAGACCACTTCGAATCTATGGTATCTTGATAGTGGTTGTTCGAAGCATATGACCGGAGACATAAACTAACTTTCAAATCTAGTTCTATAGTCCAAGGGTTATTTCAATTGGGGAATACCTTAAAGGAAAAATTCTTGTCATTGGAAAAGTTGGAGCACTAACTGTCATATTCATTGAAGATGTACTTTATGTTAAAGGACTAAAGCAAAATCTTCTAAACAAAAGCCAACTTTATGACAAAGGCTTTAAGATCATGTTTGCCAAGGATGAATGTTTGATGAAGTCAATCATGAGGTAAACCTCATAGGTAAAAATTGTTTTTATTTTTCATAATTTCTTTATATAATTCAAGACTTTTCCCATCCTTTTTGTTAATGACAAAGGGGAGAAGAATTGTGTAGTATTGCTTGATTTCTCTAACAAAATGTGCAGATTTCAAAACTCTCTAAAATCATGGATTAAGGGGGAGCAATATCCAAGGGGGAGAAAGCTTTGGTTAAAGAAACAAGATTAGATCGAATTTTCAAGAATTGGGTTGTCATCATAAAAAAGGGGGAGAATGTGAATACATAACTCCTCAATGGTTTTGATGAAGACAACAATGATCATTCAAAGACTTTGTGTACAAAAGGAATTGATTCAAAGACAACAAAGATAGTACAAATTTCATATTATTTAAAGTCTTGAAGAATTCCCATGGACTGAAAGAAAAGGTATAACATTCAATCATTATATAGTCTATACAAATATTAAAACTCATATTCATATTGATCATACTTGTTAAAATATTTTTGTGCATTTAAAAAATCACTTCAAGTCATTTTTCAAAGTATTTTTTCAATTCTGGAACTGAGTAACTGATTACTCTGTAGAAAATTTGAATATTTTGTTTTCGTTGGCACGCAAGTAACCGGTTATCCATTTTAGAGTAACCGGTTACCACTGGAGCAGTGAGCCAAAAAATTTCAACTCTTGACAGAATTTTCAAAACTTTCTTTAATCGAAACTTGACATCCTTTCATGATTTATACCCTTTTGTAAAGGTGTTTAGAGGCTATATAAACCTCATAAACTCAGATTTTAAAATTACCTTCTTGCAAACAATTTAAAACATCTTTATTCTCTTAAAACTTTCATTTTCTCAAGTGTGAAATATCAGAATTTTCAAAGAGTGAAACTTTTACATTAAACTTTCATTTCAATCATTATAGTTTTCTTCTTTCATCATAAAACAGTTATATATTATGTATTTTAATTGTTTGTTCAAGAAGAAGATCAATCTTGTGATTGATATATTGAAGAATCAAAGTTTCAAACACTTCTACTAAAATTTCAGAATTATTGTAAAAAATCCTAAGTTCCAAGGATTGTTTGGATTTAGGTGTTGACTATAGGAAGGGGGGTTGTTTCTTCTTATAGGGTTTGGTTTATTCCTTGTTGTCCAGGTTTGTTGTAAACAAGAGGTTGATCTTGAGAGGATTGTTCTCATTTCAACTAAGTTGTAAAACCAAGAAGTTGTTCTTGGTGTGAATTGTTAGAGTCTTGTATAGGAAGACTAGGTGTGTCTTGTCCTAAGATCTAACATTAGTGAAAATCTCTTTTGTGTTGAAAGGGGACTGGAGTACTCTCAGACTGTGAGGGGAACCATGATACATCTCTGTGTTATTTACTTTCCGCACTTTTCTGCATTTCATCACTTAGTAACTTTAGGAAAGTAAAAATCTAAACCGCCAAAAAACCGAGAAAAATATTCTAAGTACCTAATTCACGCCCCTCTTAGGTGCATTCCTACTTACATCGTCGTCGTCGTAACAATGTATGAAGGTTGGAGTTAACGTCCAGGTACAAAATTCTCTGGCTACATTTTCTTCTTCCCCCTTCCTTTGCGCGTGTGGTGTTATGAGATTGTTTGAATTGCCAGTTGTTGATCAGTTGCGATTTTCTGCAGGTTTTACGAAGTCGTTACGATCTGCGAATTATGGTGCGAATTAATTTGAAGATGAAGCTGAGATGTGGAGATGAATTTGAAGTAGGTGAAGATTGAAGGCGTAATGTGAAGGTTGTAGCGAATTTTAGAGGATTGAAGCTTTGAGAAGGAAATTGAAGATGAATATGTACGGCGTTGTCTTGCGAGATGCTGAACCTTATTGATGATGCAGGTGCATAAATCTTCAAATCTTCTTCTGCTCAACTCTTGAATTATTCTGCTGAACCTTCGTCAAATTCTTGATTTCTGCAAATTAACGATTCTATCTGCGATTCTTGTTGACACATGATTTGCTTCTGAACTGTTGTTGCAGGTGGTTGAAAGAATTAATAATGAGGATTGAAGATTGGTTGATGGAGTTCGTTGTGTTTTTGAAGATTGATGAAGAAAATCGATTACAGATTGGAGAAGAATTGGTTGAAACTTGATGAGAGTAAAGAAGGTAGAGAAATGAAGTTTCAAATGGAAGAGATAGTGCAGGGTTTTTTGTATGAGGAGTAGAGAAGCTTCATGCAGAAATTGAATTTGGAGATTAGTTGGTATTGAAGATGGTGTGAGCAGAAAGAAGAAGGAAAAAATGGAGAGAGTGAAGAATTGGAGATTGGGCGTGTTTGTTAGCAATTCTGTTAAAGTGAGTTGTGGATTCTGTTAGGAAATTAGTTGAGGTTAAAGAAAAACTGTTACGGTTTCTTCTCAATCTTCTGTTATTTGTTTTTGAATGCTTTTGCAATATTTTCTGTAAAACCTCATTGAATTTCTGTTATGCCATGTATCTTCTGCGCTGTATTTTCTTTTTCTCATAAGAACTCTTTGTTTCAACTGCTATGTACTTTTATTCTGCTAATATTATTTTGTTGTGAGCTGCTGTGAAATTTATATTTTCCTGTTGTGAACTCTTTCTCTCTACCTTGCCAATTGCTTTCATTTTTCTTTTTTTCATTGGTCCTAGTATAACACTTATTAGACTTTTTATAATGCATTAGTCTTTAGCCATAGCAAGTGCTATTTTCACAAGGAAAACGTTAATTATGAGAGGAAACATTTTAAGGGCAGGCGCAGTGTAGTCTATCACAAACATGTATTGTTTTATTTTATTTCTTTCTCTTCACAAACTTGTAAAGCATTTGCTATATGCTGGTGTGACAATTGTTTTTGGCTAATAGCTCACAAGCTTGTTGAACACGTTCAGTAGGCCATTGGACATTGAGAGTCCATTAGAAGAAGTGGTCGTGCATATGGATTTTGTGGATTTAAAATGGTTATGAAAAATGGACGTAGATGGGATTGAAAATGAATGTGGATGTTTTGGATATGGTTTTGAGGTTTAGAAAATGAATATGGTTCTTAATTTGGTACAATTGGATTAGAGATGGACATTAAATGATTAGACTAAGGAATTAAAAATGGATATGGACACTTGGATGTGGAATTGGATTTGAAAATGATTAAGAATGGATATTGAAATTAATTGGAAAAATGGGAAAAATGGATTTGAATTTTGAGAAATGATTTCTAAGAATGGAACGGTTTAAAGTGAATATGGATGTTAACATGAATTGAAAGTGGATATGGATGGTTAAGAAGAAGTATGTGAACATGAATTAAACTAGACTTTGAATCTTGAACTACAAGAAATTCACACGACCAATCTTAACATGTCTAACTCCTATCAAATTCCTAATCCACACCAAACTCCTATCCTCAATGGATCCCAAGAATTCAGTCAGTAAGCTCAATTAACCATGACCCAATGCTCTTCAAATCAAACCACATATGCTTTGTCCTGATGACCATTGATATCCTTGACATGAAACCCTAATCTCATCCATTGATGAATGTGTGCTTAGGTATGATTCATGTTGAAATTGTATTGCTCAAGAAGTTTAGATTTGTGTTTTGCACTTAGCAATAGTTTTATCTCCATGACTTGTTTAGAGTTTGGTAAGTTATCTTGTTTGTACTTCTACTTTTTGAACCATGAAATTGTCGTTGTTCTATTTTGTTGATTCTGATTTCTTGTGTGAGTTTTCGGGTTTGTTTTTGTTTGAGATACTTTTGTTCGAGGACAAACAAAATAATAAGTTGGGGAGAGTTATTAAGGGCCAAATTGTACATACATTTGATGGTATTTTGTGGCCCTTTCCAATGGTTTCCTTGATATTTTAGTAGTAAACCTATAAGTTTTAGTGTAAATATGCAAGTTTCTGATTTTATTATAAATATTGTGAATTATGAACATTTTGATTCTTTTTGACAGGTCTTCTTGCTGATATATAATGCTAGAAACCTATGGTGAAGGAAAAAAGGCCTAAAAGATCATTTTCGAGGCGATTGTGTCGGTAAATTGCGCTTAGCGAGCTTTTCAGCGCGGTTCCAATGTGTTTTCACTGTTGAGGCAGTAGCTAATGACCTCCAACCGTGCTTAGCCTGCTTTCTGGGTTTCTGCCTCTGTTTTGCTGACCGCACTTAGTGCGCTCCTGATGGCGCTTAGTGCGGTGCCACTTACTGCTACTTTTTGCACTTTTTATATATATCTTCCTTAGAAGATATTTTGACCAACTTTTACATTTTCATATTTTTAGAGATTAGAAAGGGTTTTTAGGTCAAAAAAGCTTAGAAACTCAAGAAGAAGTTAGAATCAAATCTTTAGAGCATCAATCCTCGATTCTTTGACTTTGATGCTAGCAAAGCTTTCTTTTTTACTTGTTGATCAAGTTACCATGGTGATGGGTAGCTAAACACTTTTGTGTCAAGATTAGAGGTAGTTAACCCTACTATTATGTATTTCTTTTGATCTTTTGTATGTGAACAAGGTTTATGATCAATAGATGATGAAGATCTTTGCTTTTAATGTTGTATTTATGGTTTGAATCACTCTAGAGATAGATTTTCCAAGTCTTGATCTAATTTCTTCATCTATTAACCAACAAACTCTAGACATAGATTTAAAAGTTAATATTTGCTTTGTATCGATCTTTATGTTTATTATTTCGATTGTTATTTAGAGAAATCGTCTAGCGATTAAAAAAATAATACCCACGGAGCCGCTTTAGAAATAAATGGATTCGCGTGGATACGCGATTGTATTGATCGAAACTAAGCTCACATGCTTGATTAATCGGATATGTATGAAAGGGGTTAACGAAATCTAATATTGACATGCTTTTCTTAAAACAAAACATCCATTCTCTAGTTTACTCTTTGCTACAAAAACATATGTTACAAAACAAGAACTCTTTTAAAACCTTTCTCTTAGAACGTTAAACTATTGAACAAAAATCATCTAGATATCTAAACAATCCATGTGGATACGATAAAACAACCACCTAAAACACTTTTCAACAGTGCTTCCATTTTGATGACCTTCTCACACTTATTCGGATTTGCCTTTATGCATCTCTCTATTAGATAGAAGCCTATGAATTTGCTGACTCTGACCCCAAAGATACATTTCTTCGAATTGAACCTCATATTGTATTGTCGAAACATCTAGAACACACTTGCTAGGCGTTCGCCGTGCATCTCCTCATTGTCGGACTTAACCCCAAAGGTACATTTCCGGATGATGAACATTCCATTTAGTTTTATTACTTCTTTCTTTGTTGTTGGTGCTTCCATCTTGATGACTGCCTCACACTTATTCGGGGTTGCCTCTATGCCTCTCTCTATTAGATAGAAGCCTATGAATTTGCCGACTCTGACCCCAAAGGTACATTTCTTTGGATTGAACCTAATATTGTATTGTCGGAACATCCATAACACACTTGCTAGGTGTTCGTCGTGCATATCCTCATTCTCAGACTTAACGATCATGTCTTCCATGTAGACTTCCTACATTTCGCCTATCCATTCCATGAAGATTTTATTCATCATTCTTTGGTACATTTCTCCCACATTTTAGGCCAAAAGGCATGACATTATATCGATAGTTGGCTCCCTCAGTCACGAAGGTTGTCTTGTCTATGTCCGCCTCGTACATAGGTTGTGGTTGTAGCCATAATACGCATTCACAAATCACAATAATTTGTAACAAACCTAATTTTCTACTTGCTTATCTATGTTCGGGAGTGGGTAGGAATCTTTAGGGCATGCTCAGTTGAGATCGGTGTAATCGACACACATTCTCTACTTCTCTAAGGCTTTCTTGACCAACACAACATTGGACATCCATTAAGTATACCTTACTTTGGAGATGAAGTTTGCATCTAATACACCTTGGGATGTCTTCTTGGTTGCTTCAACTTTCTCAAGAGATTGACGACACATTCGTTAAGAGACATAACGGATAGAGGGGTTAATATCCAATTGGTGGCAAGCCACATTAAGGTGTATGATGGGCATCTCGTCAAGAGAAACTGCAAAGTGGTCGACATTAAATTTAAGGTACTCAACAAGCCCTTTCTTCACCTTGAATGATAACTTAGCCCCTATACAGAACATACATGGTGAGTTATCATCGAGCTAGATGATTTCAAAGTTGTAGTCCAGAACCTGCCTAAAGATTCTCACTTTGACTTCTGCCATTAGGCTAAGCTTGTCGTTTTGCAATGTTCTGTCTTTCTGCACGTCGAGGTCAATTATGCCAACTACTTGACAAATATTTATACTTCTTCTCTCAGATGTGACGATGGTTACACTTGGCTTCTTTAGTATGGCTTCATGAATAAGGCGAGCTCCATGCAAATCGATCGAAATGACAATCAATTTGCATGAATCATTGTTATATTTCATCTTTAAATAGACCGAAGAGGCCACTGCATCTAATGTCATGAGGAACAATCTCTTAAGGATTTCGTTGTAGACACTTTCACAAGGTATCATGAGAAAGTTCTCATTCACGATTCTTTTGTCCTCTCCTTCCCCAAAAGAGACAAGCCACTCGATAGTTCCACATGGAAAATGGAGGAATCATTGAATGCTAACAAACTCCCACCGACTTCAAATATTGAGTGCCTAACCCTAATCTCATGATGGATCCAATGTACATTAGATCGTAGGAGCTCCCATCATCAACAAGGATTCCTGATAATGAATGGTTTGCTATGTCGGTGGTTATGACTAGTGGAAGTGTCACATTATGAGTCCCATCCACCTTTTTACAGTCTCGAAACTATAAAATATGTTTTTCATCTTCTTTCCTCTTGTTCGCCATCAGTGAATTGAGAGAGCTCCGTGGTGGAAGTTCTTTCTTGATTCTTTGAAGAGTATTCATCGAAAGGAGATTTGCTTAAAGAAGGATTTCTAGATGGGAAACTTATTGTTGGAACCATGATGATAAAAATAGTGGCAAGAATTAGAAACTCACATAGGAAGATAAGAGAGAAGGAAGAAAAGGATGCAAAAGAAGGAATGAGTGAGTACCTTTATGTAGCATAACTAATGAGTTTATTTTCGTGAGATAATTCGTAAAATCAATGAAGATTTGACCCAAAAAAGATAAATTGAGAATTCTTTCCAAAACGAGCTCTCTAATCGATTACAGCTAAGGCTTAATCGATTAGATCTTCTAAAATATTGATATTTGGCATGTTTCTTAATCATGACCTGATTTGCTTGAGTTTGGAAAAGATCCATTATGATATTGCTTGAATATTTGAGATGGAAATAAGATGTAATCTAGTATCCCTCACGTTTAATCGATTATCTAATTCTTTCAGCCCTTTTCCCATACTTTTGGGCTTTGCAAAGAGTTTGGGCTTGATTGATTGCTTTTGACACCCTTATACTTCAACATTGCACCCCTTAGCTTAGATATTTCAATTTTACCAATGCAATCTTCCTTATGTCATAAATAACTCAAATCAAAAAATATGTTAGTGACAAAATAATATTCACTAAGCATGAAAAATTCCACTTACTGGATAATTTTCTTAGAGTTTTTGATTCAATTTCCACCAAGTGTTTACATCCAAAATCTCAAGATATCTTTATAAAATGCCTCCTCGTGAGGGAAGCGACAAAACATTCTCAAAAATTGATCTCCGTGAATTTTTGGATAAGAGGATTGGCTAAAACATCCTTAGGAGAGACACAATCATCCCAATTCCTCATACTCCATAACTAAAACCATCATGATCATTGAGCACCACAATCAATGCCAAGGAACAACTTGGTCAAGCTGGACTATTGTGCACTACCATCAATTCTAATACCTTAAAATAACATGATTATTGAGCACCACTATCAATGGTAATAACATTATCAAGGATCATTACAAGTCATAATACTTCTCTTGTTTGCTCATAGTATACACATTCTTTGCACAACTTTATTAAATTTGCAATAATCACTTTCAAAGTTGCAAAGCAATCCTACAAAACAAATTAAGATTTCACCTTTGGTACCCAAATATTTTTTAGTCCTGGTGTGTTAGTCACTTCAAGAGGTCGGGAGGTATTCCCTTTAGATCCTCTTGATTAAGCATAGCATAAAGGTTCAAGATGACCAAGCTTGTTACAGAACTTGCATTTAAAGATCAGGAGATTAGATTTCTTTCTATTATGGCAAATATTATTAAATGATCTATTATGTTTATAACCTAAGACATTTTTATTAAATGAAGCCCTTTGATTAGACATAATTAAATTAATCTTATATTTTCTCTTAGTGAAGTTTCTATAAGGTTTCATGCATTTTGGTTACTTTATTTTTTTAATGACTCACAAGATTCACAATTATTTGATTTTAAGGATTCTAATGCTAGCAATTTCTTCACAAAGAATCTTATTGCTATTTTCCATGAATTCAATATACTTCTTAATATCTACGATATTGGTTTCTAACTTTTCATTTTCTTTAAAAAGTTTATACTTAGTTTACAGAGATGTTAGTGAGTTAAATATGTTACCTCAAAATGATCTCCTTTATCATAGGTGGCTTTAAAACGCATATGCTCTTCTTCCTTTGGTGATTATTAATAAGATTCTTTGGAAGTATTGTTAGAAATATTCTTGAAAATATATTTGCAAGAATCTATGCATGAATCTCTTGATATATCCTCCAATGGTTCATCGTTCATTCCTACCTCTTTATCATATGAGACTTGATATGAGGAATCTCTGAAATCTCTTCCTGAAGTTGATTCTTCAGAAATTCTGGACATTTTTTCCTCGAAGATTCTTATTGATGTTTCTTTATAATTTCTGCTTTCAAATATTCTGCTTGTTGAAGCTTATTAAAGGTTTCTTATAGATGTAGCTTCCCCGTCAAGTTCATTGGACGAAGAATCTTTGGATAATCATTCATCTATCAAGATTTTTCGTTCAAAGGAACTAATGGGGTCAATTCTAATACATATTCAAAAGATTACCTTGATGAAGATTCTTATTTAGACATGAGTTTATTACTTCTTTTAAAAGCTCAATGAAATAGTTGAGTTTCTTGACCATCTCCTTTTTCCTCAACTGTCCCTAAACTCAACAAAGACACTACTATCTTTTGAATTGAGGATTGGATCATAGTTTTGATTCAAATTCTTAATCCTTATATATTTGTTAAATATAACATTTCTAACATAACCCCCAAGGGTTCCAATGGTTTAGTACCATCTATAAGAATGATTATCATATTCATTTGACATTCCAACTTCTTGGATTTATGTGTTCATTCTCTCTTCCTCGATCTTCAGAGAAACTCCATGAATCATTTCAAGAGTTTTCCAAACTTCCTTGGAAGAATCAAAATTAAAGACATAACAAAAATCTTTAAAATTTAAAGCACTTCTCAAAAGATGCTTGACTTTAAAACCAAATTTCTCTTTTCTTTTGTCTTCTTTTGTCCAATGAAAACCATGTTTATTTACTACTTTATCATTAAAGGATAAAGTAGGAATAAAAGAAATATTGATTAAAATAACCCACATTAAAAATTAATTTTCCTTTATAAAAGTCTTACATCTTAATTTCCTTGACTCAAACTTTTCACCATTAAATGGTGGAGGTGTATTCATGAATAGTCCCTTGTTAAAAGCAGAAGTGTTTTCATTCATCATCTTCCTTATGAGACGATTAGTCTTTGAATAAGAGTTAGGCTATGATGTCACTTGTTGGACAAGTGAATCCAAACACAATAAGGGTGAATTATGTAGGTTTGAAAAATGATATCTACTTTTCCTTTGGTTAGATACATTTGGTAAAACAACATGGGTAGTACAAAATGTAAATTTGGTGAAGATGCAAAATATGGAACAAGATGCTTCAGCATGTATGTAGCATTTGTCCCCAGTCTGAAAGACATATTCAGTGAGTTAATTTGCCAGAATGTTTTTGATTTGGTTCCAAGGAGATTTGTCATCCATGTGGTGTATTAAGTCCAATCAATTTAAATGAAGATTTAATATTGAATGAAGATCAAATCAAATCAAATCATTTTGTGGATGTTTTTAAAGAAAATCAAATATGATTTCTCTCAAATATAATTCCCATTGGATAAAGCCCAGAAGATGTATTTATATTTAAAGAGACTTATCCCTACCTTCAAAGACACATGTAGCAAGCATTGAAGATATAATGTGCTAGGGTTTTTGTTCTTTGAGTCTTTGTATTGTTGTTTGTTGCAAATCTCTAAAAGAAGCCTAAACTGAATATTTAAGGCATATAGGTGGATTGTTAGTTGAGTTGTAATTCAACTTCTGTAATATTTTGAAAGCATTGATCACTAGGGTAGTGATTGAGAGAAAACAAGAGGGGTTCTCATATTTAGGGGGAGTCCTAAATAGAAATACATGGGTAGTGTTAGGAAATAGAAATTGAACAAGGTTTGTTCATCTAAGACTAATTGTACTATACTATTGAGAGTGAATTTCCTTTCTTGGGTTGGAAGACCTTCAGATGTAGGTGATGTTGTACTGAACTGGATTAACAATTCTCTTGTGTTCTTTATTGCTTTTTGCATTTAATTCCTTAGTATATGTGATAATCTGTCAATCTGGTTTGACATGTGGTACATGTGGACCCAGACATCGTGTCCAACATGTGTCCCCTGATAACAGAGTTTCAGTGTCCAAATAAAAATCTTTCATAAAATCAAAATTTAAAATATGTTTGTAAAACAAACAAGGTAATATCAGCAAAATAAGAAGAATCATAGTAGGAAGAAAGAGAAACAAGGGAAGTAAATAAATGACTTAAAAGTAAAGATATAAAGGAAGAGAGAAAAACACCAAAGACTTATAGAGTTTCATTCTAATAACATGACCTGCTCCCCTCCCTAATAATTCCTTCTTGAGAGTATCCATTACGATCTTATGGGAACTTTTCATATGTTTTTCCCATGAACCTCCTATCAAAAAGACTAGAGTTTTAAAATGGTTATGCTCTTAACCAAGCACGAAGCTTAATTAAGAAGACCTCCTAACCAAACAAGAGATTTTACCACCAAGACAACCTTGAATCTAGCGAGAGCTTTTAACACAGGGTTGAGCTCACGAACCAAGCATAGTTTTAACTACAGAGACATCCTAACCAAACACGATATTTTAACCGAATAATCTCGGAAACCAAACAAAGGTTTTACCAGGTTCACCACAACAATCTTCTCACAACCAAAAACAAATTTCTCCCAAGAGAGATATTAGAACAATGGCCCCACACCAAAACCAAACTCCTCACAGGTAAAAGATTCACTCTCAAAAGCACTATGAAAAACACATAATTTATTATTCAATATAAACATGGAAGGTTTTAAAAGGCATCATCACTAATCGATTATAAGCTCTAATAATCGACCATGAGGCGTTACAAAGGAGATATTCGATTATGCATAATGTGCTAATTAATTATCTAGTGTGAATTGCACTCATACAAGATTATTTGAGCTAGTAATCAATTTGCTACTTATGTAAAACATTTTATAGTTATTTTAACAAAGCAAAGAGGCTTCCCGAACATTCAAAAGTGTGTGAGAGTGATTTGAATTAATAAATTCAAGAGATAATCTTATATTTTTATAGGCCTAAATCACTTGACACTAACGGTGCGAACTTTCACACTTCATCTCTTCCACAACTTTAAAGATCCAAGATCCCTTGCTTAATCTAACATTGAATCAACACTTCAGCTGAGACTTGACTTCACATATATACCATGAGGCTTGATAGGGCTTCTTGATGGATACCATCATTAGAGATTTTTCTTGGCTGAGATCCTTAGGGATTCCACTAAATGCTGCTTGACATCTAGTGTCGTGCTTGAGAGATAAGCTTAGACATGTTGATCTCCAAGAATCACAACTTGTACATTACAACTGATGAAGACTTCACATCACAATTTTGTCATTTCTAGAACCAAAATTACTTGATCACCACTTCAAATGAGGACTTCAAATCACAGTGTTTCCATCATCCAAACCAAATAGGTCATCTGATTGTTACAATTATCATACCGCAATCACATAGATCTACAGAATTGAGTGTCATAAATTAGGAAAGAGATTGTTAACTTTTTCTCAAACCATTTTAAAGAATCAAATGTTGATAAACCCTGTGTTGATGGCATTTTTTCATACCTATTCGAAAGATGATAACCTTTCTTTGACGACACCATTCAGTCTTCAAGAGTTAGATTTTGTTGTGTATTAGTGTTAGGGTAACAAAATCCTAGGTTCGAATGGATTTGAATTCTCCTTCCTAAAAAGGTTATGGAATATTTTGAGAGATTATTTGAGGATAATATTTGTTCAGTTTCATTGTTTTTCATCTTTATGTCATAGCTTTGCGTCTTAATTTTATGCTTGTATCTCGGGTTAGATTCCTATATAAGTTGGTGGATAAAGTGTTGGTTTCTAGACTTGGGCAGGTAATAGAGAAGCTCATTTATCCTAAAAGAGCTTGAAGCAAGATGATCCCCTAGATCTTTTACTTTTTCTCCTTATGACTGAGGGGCTTAGTGGTCTAGTTTCTAGAACTATTGAGATTGGTCTTTACTCTGGGTTTAAAGAGAGAACGTATGATTTATGGTCTCCCACCTTTAATATGCATATGAAACATTCTTTTTGGAAATCCCTACTATTTATAACCTATGGAGTGTTAAGGAAATCCTAAGGAGATTGAGGGGGCCTCGACCTTCAGGTTAATTTCTTTAAGAGCTATCTTATGAGGCTTAATATGGACCCGATCTTCTTGGCCTTTGCCGGTGATTTCATTCTCTATAGGATTAAAACCTCTCTTTTAGGTACCCATGCCTACCAGTGGGGGATAATCCTAGGCTTGAATCTACCTGGAATCCTTTAGTCACATTGATGACTAAGAGGCTCAATTCTTAGAAGCACAATATGTCAGTTTGGGGGGGGGGGGGGGGTGGTTCTTCTTAATTCTATGCTCAATGTTATCCCTATATTATTATTATTTTTAAATGCATGTGAAGTTTTGAAAGAAACTTGTTAAGATTGAAAGAAGGTTCCTTTGTAAAGGTGTGAAGCGATATTATAAGATATCTTGGGTAAAGTGGAAAAATGTTTGTAAACCTTAAGACAAAGGGGTTAGGAGTTAGGGACCCAATTCTTGTAAACCTAGCACTGTTGGCTAATATATAGATTGGTTAGAGGTGTTTTAGGTCTTTGGTGTGAGATTCTTATAGCTAGATATGGTAACTCAGTTTTTTCCTCTCTTAGGGGGGGGGGGGATACTTGGGTATTATATATGTCACTTAAGAACAATCTTCATGGCCTTTATTCAATTTATACTCAATAGAATAGGTTGACGAGAGAGATTGGATAGATGGATAATGAGAACTTTATTTGGGATCTCAAGTGAAAGGAAATTTTTTTTTATTCATGAGTTACTTATGGTTGATAACCTTCTCTCTATGCTTCATAACTCCACTCTATCTGGATATAGATAAGTGGATGTGGAATAATTCAAGATATAATGTTATCTTTGTTTCCTATGCTTATCATCTTTAGTTGTAACTTATTATCCCTTATTTGTCATCTGATTTGGTTGAGAATCTGACCCTCTCCCTAATCTGGGTAAGTTGAGCCCCTTCTAAGGAGGTGGTCTTTTCTTGGCATCTCCTGCAAGATTGAATCACTTTAGTGAGAACCTATTGAAACAAGGAGTGATTATTGATTATAACAACATCTCTCGTCCCTTCTGTGAGGGTTTGGTTGAGACAATTTTCCATCTCTTTATCACTTCTGAGTTAACTTTGTCAGTTTAGTATATGATCTTTCAGTGGTTAGGTTGGCATGTGGCTATTCATTGCGGTCATACAATTTGGCTTGTCTTTTTACTCTCTTTAGGAGATAAGGATAAGTCTAAGGGTGGCTTAGATATGATTTGGCATGTTGTGGTTTGGTATATTTGGAAAACTTCTAATGCTGGTATCTTTAATGGTGTCCCAAGAACTGTGAAATAATTGAAGGAGAAGAGTATTTTTAGGTCTAAAAATGGTTTCTAGGTAGAGAAGATGTCGACTCATGCACTTTCTCTAACTGGCTTTAGTACCCTATCTTTTGTCTAAACCAATAGCAAATCGAGTGTTTGTCTTGATTATGTGGTTGGTAAGGGTTTGCAAATTTTGGTTCTCTCTTGGTGTCGTCTGATCTATTGATGGTGGTTCTGAATGTTGGTGGAGAATATGGGTGTAAAATGGTCTAGAAGGGGAATAAGGTAAAATAAAACTTTCCTATAAATCTATTTAAAAAAATATTTTCTTTAAAAATTTGATTTTTACAAGCAGAAGTGTGACAATGGATTTTTATAAAAGATACATTTGAATAGATTTCATAGTTTTCTTAGATTATCATAAATGACAACAATTAAGAGAGATGAATTTTATTAAACAACAATTCATCAATTAACATGATTCAACTTACACAAAAAGTTCAAATTGAATTTGGTAAATTAAACAATCAATCTAACATTAAGAGTTTACACACTCATAATGGCTAGAAAGAAAGTTCAAATGAGTAGATCTGTCACAGATCTACAGTTACACAATGATTCACTATAAGCAAATAAAAAAATATTAACATGTGATTCTAGTAAGTGATAACACCCAAGTCATGCAAATATATACTAGAACGTAAAAGAGATATTGTACACTAGGTTTATACTTGTTCAACGCATTCGTCCATGCTTTGCGCTTAGTCTAGTCTTCAATGGAGAACCATTGAAAACTCATTCGATCTTCAACTATTTATAAAATTAATATACAAGAGTTTTTATTATAATGGACAATCAAGACAACACTAAACACTTCAAGCCAAAATGGTAAGAAAACACATGTGTAAATCTGGATTTCCCTTCTATTGTAGTTGAACACCATAAACTGCCAAATTCATAAGATCTTCATTTTATCCTGAGCTAACTTCCAAGATTTCTTTTGCATTGGTCATCACTCAATCTTATCGGAATTCCCTTGTCCAAGCCTTTATTCTACTAAAGGATCTTAGAAACTCCCAACTTTGTTCCACAACAATCTTCACTTAGTTCTATTGAAGCCTTTAATGGAGAAGAAAATAATATTTTTCTTTGATGGAAGTCGGTCTTTAGACACCATAATCATAATACATTGCATCTACCACTCATACTTAATCTTTTGAGTTGAGTAACACAACAATGTGGTTTATGGGCTCAAGGTTGAAGATGATTTGTTATCTGAAAAATATCACACAACACCTAAACATAAATAACCCAATCAACACACTATAAATTTTTTGTATAGGCTTGACATGAGAGAAAAGGTGTGAAAGAATCAACACTCATGGTTTTTATGAAGAATGACAAAAAATGGTTTATATAAGTGCTAGAGGTAAGAAACAAAATAGGTGAGAAATTGAACAATTGATTTAAATCATCCCTTGTTGTGATCGTATCAAGTTGTCTTTGATTCGAGTCAGATATATCATTTATTCGAATCACTATTACAACACAAAAATCAAAATTTCAAATTAATTATTGATTCGAATCAAGCAAAACTGTTATTCGAATAAAACATTAAAAAAACACATTGTTTTAAGGCTTCTAACTTGTGATTCATGGCACATATCATTCGACTTTGACCAATTTGCTCTAAATAAAAAACATTGCAATGGATTCAACCTAATTGAGTGTAAGGGATAACTCAAGATACAATACTGCAGTAAAATCAAATTACGATACATCGATAAAAAATCAAGTTATAAATATTTAATAATTCATAAATATAAAAAAAGGCAACAAATCATCAAAATACACAAATGATATTCACTGTTACTAACCTAAAAATTTAACTGACTGTCTAAGATCTACCCTGAACCCTTGGCGCGAGGTTTCTAACAGCTCGAGTGTTTTTTCTGTGAGTTCCTATAAGGTTTTTATTTGCTCTAGTGCTTCTATGTTTTTTTTTTTGGCTTTTCTTATTAATTTTTATTGTTGTATATTTTTTTTCTTCTTAATGGTGGCATGTTTAGCACTTCTTGTATTAACAATTACCATTCTTTGGTGGTTTTTTTTACCTCTTTATTTATATATTAATTATTTATTTAAAAAATAATCTCATTATTTTACTATAGTTTTATTTGGATATCAAAATTTTAAAAAAAATCTCTTAAGTTTGAAGTTATTTTGAATATTTTTATAAAAATTATTTTTGAGATATAGTTAAAAATTAAGTAATTTTGAGATGTTGCAACCTTCAATAAATAATATATTATGTTATTGGCAGGGGTTGATCCACTTATTATTAATTGGGGGCTTAAACCCCCCAAAAAAATTCTTTTAACAAGTATATTAATTTTTTACAAACCCCATATAATTAATTTTTCCACTAGCGTGTGTCAAAAAAAACTTTCCCTCTAGCATTGGTTTTAGAGATGATATTGAAGGCTGATCAGAACCTGAAGTGGGCCAAGAAAGATGCTGTGTATAACGAGTGATTTTTGTCGGTGACGGACCACCTTATCGCTGGGTTTTCCTCACCGTGATGGTAGGAGGGGGTGCTACTTTCTGATTTCTTATTTATCCCATGAAGCTGAAATGGAAAGGGAAGCTATCTAAAACTAACCTTGCACGCGGATGTTTAACTGAACAAAAGCTTAAAAGAGATTAGGGAGTCTGGGGTCAGGTTATACAATGGGGAGTTGTCAATTACCCATCCTATATGTGGTTATCCACAGGAAATTAGCTTTAGGTTTCGCTTTGTACTTGATGGTGTTTATCCGTTAATGGGTTGGGAAAGTTTCTTGGGAAGTATGAGTGCGTGAGTGAGTTGATGTTGATGTTCGGGTTTTCCCGATGTTTTTGGTAAGGTACTGGACCTAAGTTTTAATTGGTATGAAAGTATTGGACCTAGAGTTTTTGATTGGTATGCTCGCTAAGATTTTGCAATCTTATGCCTACGTATTCCCGTTTAAACGAAACAGGGAAATCAGAGCAATCGTAGTTCCTCCTATTCTAAGGGAGAAAAAAGATGATGTTTTGGTTTCATGTTCAAAGCCCAAGATTGAAGCTAAAAGGTTTATTTGTGTCTTGTTCTAAGCCCAAGATTGAGGCTAAAAGGTTTGACTGAGAGAGAATTTGTTATCTCTAAAGGGGAGACATCTTGTTTGTTTATCATGGTTGTTGGGTGACTGTTTATAAAGGAGGATTACTTTAACTGGGATATGAGAATCCAGCAATGCCATACTTTCCTTTATAAGGGATATTGATTTTTGTGTGCCTTGATCAAAGCCCAAGGTTGAAGTGTAGCGGTTGATTGACTCCAATGGGGGAATCTTTACCCAAAGCCTAAGAGGAGGCTGGATAAGACCGACTCAACAAGAGAGTGTATATATTGGTGTCTTGTACAAAGCCCAAGATTGAGGCAAAAAAATGACTGACTCTTTGGGGATATCATTATACAAAGCCTAAGAGGAGGCTAAAAGCTTGACTTTTCTGGGGAAAATGTTCTATCTGTCTTGTACAATGCCCAAGATTGAGGCTAAAAGGGATTTTGACTCTGCCAGGGAGATTTATATGTGTCTTTTACAAAGCCCAAGATTAAGGCCGAAATTGGTTTGACTCTTGCTGAAGAGTATTATATGTCTTATACAAAGCCCAAGATTGAGGCTGAAAAGAGTTTGACTCTGCTTGGGAAATCATTCCTAAAAGCCTAAAAGAAGGTTGGGAGGAAATGACTTTTACTGGGGAAGATATCTGTTCCAAGCTTAAGAGATGAAGATTTATGTCTTGTACAAAGCCCAAGATTGAGGCTAAAAGGGTTTGACTCAACAAGAGAGTGTTTTTATCTGTCTCGTACAAAGCCCGAGATTGAGGCTAAAAAGGTTGACTCAACAAGGGAGTGCTAAAATGTGATTGACTCAACAAGAGAGTCTGAAAAAAGTGATCGACTTAACAAGAGAGTCTGACTAGGTGATTGACTCAACGAGAGAGTCTGAAAGTTGATTGACTCAACAAGAGAGTCTGAAAGGGGTGAGTGACTTAATAAGAGAGTCTGAAAAGATTAACTCCACCGGGGAGAATCATTGTACAAAGCCCAAGAGGAGGCTGACTGTGCTGAGGAAAAATCATTATACAAAGCCTAAGAGGAGGCTAACTTTTTCCGAGGATTTGTTGAGATCCCGAGACATGTCCAAAATGGGGAAATCAATTCTTGTTGAGAGTTACAGAAGAGTTGAGTTACCAGACGCCTTGAGGTTCTGATTTGGGTTTTTAGGAGAGTGACTGGGTTTCAGCTTTGTTGAGATTGATCCAGGGTGACCGGGGTTTCTCCTATGTTTGTAGGGAACTTGATAATGTCTTTGAGACTCAAAGGGGGTTAGACTGTCCAAGTCTACTGGTGTGAAAGAGTTTTATCTTTTGTATGATGCCTCCAAGAGGAGGCACGGGTATTAAGGGATGAGAGTCAACCCTAAAATCTGATATTTGACACTGGAAAGACTGCTCCAGCAAAGGATGACGAAGTTCTGTCTTATACCTTTAAGAGGCCGTCAGGGTCCTTGTATTAAGCCCAAGAGAAGGCATGAGAACTTCTAAGAAGCCGGAGGGTCCTTGTACAAAGCTCAAGAGGAGGCGGGGATGGCTTTAGGAAGCCTGTGGGTCCCAAACCAAGAAAAGTTCAAGAAATGTTATTCACCGAGAATAGATCATTTAGTGAAAGTTTTGAGGTTTGAAGAAACTCAAGAGATGCTATTCACCGAGAATAGACCAACTATGGGGAGTAGAATTTCTTTGACAATTTCTAGGGGTGACAGTCTGAGAAAAGGTTCACGAAGAATACTGCCTTTCTCTTTGTTCCATATTGTTTAAGCCCAAGAGAAGGCAAGACTGTATCTGGAAATCCTATGGGGATCTAGTTTTGTCTGTATTTAAGAGTGACCAACATAGATTTACCTAGTTCTAGACCTAGTTGCCGGGGAAAACTCTAAATCACTATACTAGTATATATACAGTTGATATATGACAAGTATTTAAAAGGATGTGAAAGAAGACTTACAGTGCACAGCTTCCCACAATACAGTTATATTTATATGAAAGCGATTAAATGAAAGCTGTTAAAAGTTACAGGTGAGCAAGGTTCCATGCTGTATTGTTAGTTGTTCAAAGAAATTAAAGAAAGTTTTGATAACAACTGTATATTTGAATTTAAATCAAAAGAGAAGTTGTTTTGAAAAGATTGTTGGGGCTTATACTCAAGGAGAGGCCCAGGGTTTAATAGTGATCGCACTGTTGTTACTGAAATCGCATCGGGACTTATACAACGACTGAGGCCCAAAAAGGTTTTCTATACAAAGGGATGGGTCTTACAACTCAAGGAGAGGCCCAGTTGAAAAAAGTTTGAAAACGACGATCGCGTCGAAATTTTCTTAAGCACAGTGGGACTTATACAATGACTGAGGCCTAAATTATTTTTACAAAAAAAGAGGGTTGGGTCTTACACTCTATTAGAGGCCCAGAGTGTTTGAAAAAGATTTGTTAGGGTGAAAATCAAAGAAACTCTAATTTCATTTTCTTTTAAAAGTAATCCTTTTAATAAAATGAATAAAAATGACAAAAATACCAAATAAGTCTTAAATAAACTACTTGTGATTTTTTATTAAGGTTTGAAATATGAGGTTTTAATCGCAAGATGATTTAGGACTCATTTGATTTTGATTTTCAAGATGAATATTCATTTTTGAAATGTTTAAAAACAATAAAAATGAATTTATTTACAAAAATATCAACTATATTAAATAAATAATATAAATTTGATATTTTTGTGGAATAAAATATTTTAACATTTTTGTGATTTTTTGCAAAAAGAACCAATAAAAAATAATTAAAATTGAGAGAGAAATTAATTTTCCAAATCATTTAAAAATAATAAGAAAAATAGTAAAAAAAAGTGGAAAAAATAGTAAAAAGAGGGTCTGGGGCGAGGGGGATTCGAACCCCAGACCCCTAGGTTGCAGTGAGCGCCTTCTACCACTGGGGTGGTGATATATCCGTGTGTCAAAACCAACCCATGAATACTTAAGGGGTGCCTTGTTTTAGGCCTGGCCAAGGCAATGCAAGGCAAGGTTTTAGTCCAAAAACGTAAAGGTTGTAACTTTCTCATCTGCCTAGAATTTCACAAGGAATCCAATGGTGCCCTTGGTTTTTTCAGATGAGGTCCCCATTTTAAAACCCGGTAGTGGTTTTGAAATAGGCCTCCATTTGCATTTTCTGTGCTACCTCATGGTATAGGCATGAATTACATGATGAATTGGTTCAAACACAACATATACAACATGTATGAGAGGTGTATGATCGGTGGACTTCAAAGCAATGCATATTTCAAGGAGTTCAAGTTGTGATGCTTACCTCTTTATGAGCTTTTTGTGCTATCTGCCAAGTTCCTTGTGCCAAAAGTAATTTGATGCTTTGGACACTCTCAATTGATCCCTTAGGAGCTTTTAGAATGGTTGGAACCAGCTGGAATCCTCAGGAAGAAGCTTGAGCTCTTTCTTGCAAAAGGGGAAAAAGTGACCAATATGGCAACTCTCTCAAATGGTGTTCCAGATGTAAGGAACCATTTGGGACAGTTCAAGGATGATATTTGGAGTGTGTTTGAGGTTTTATCTGGTTTTGAAAGTGACTGAATCAAGACATGGCTTGAAAAATGCAAAAAAGCCCAATTTTGAGGTTTTGAGAGGGGACTTTGTGATTTTGGTGTTACAGGTCACATATGAGAGTCTGGACAGCTTAGATATGACATATTGGATGTGTTTGGATCATGAGTTGTGATGGGATTGCTCTCTAATTCAAAAACTCAGACATACCTTGCAAAAGAAGGCATTTGGGCCTAAAGAGAGGGATTCTGAGGAAAGCATCATTTTGGGTGCTTTGGTGTACTCAATCTGATCACAATTGATGTCTATTTATAGTGTGTCAAGTTTGTTTTGGCATCAATAGTGAATGGAAGCTGCAGCAGGCCTTTGGCCAATGTTATGCAAAAGGAATCTCAAGTCTCCTCTAGCCATTGACTTGAGATTAGAGCACAAGCCTATGGTTCTCTGTTGTATGAGCTTATCTTGACTCAATTGGTTAATCATGGACTGATACATGCCAGCTCTATGCATCCATTGAATGCTTGGAAACAAAATTGGAATCTTGGCACTTTTTAGCTCTTTTAGGTTTGGCATGGCTACTTGTAGATTCTTGGACTTTGGAGGCTTGGAGATCAGATCATTCCCCTTGGATTTGATCCTCAGATGTGTCCAAAATGATGACAAGGCTTGGATTTATCAGATTTGGACAAATCGAGCAAATGTACACAATTCTGCCTTGAAAAACCAGTTCAGGATGCCATGTTCCAAGGGTTGTATCTCCTTGCTCAAATGGAATTTGGAGATGATCTGGTACTTGTTGGAAAGCACTCATGGCATACTTCAACTTTGATGTTTACCCTTAGACCTGGTTTGACTTGGATCAAGGTGAAAACTGCCCCTACATTTTGGAAAAAGTAAGGCAGATTCTAACTTAGTGAAAATTTCACTAAGTGTTGGAAAAATGCCATTTTTATGTTTTCAGCCATTTTGATCACTCCATAACTTAAAACCTATGAAGAATTGTGTCATACCCCAAATTTTGACCACTAAGATTTCTTATCATGGTGCAAATCATCAGCACAATATGGATGTACCTTTGTGCCTCATCAATCTCCTCAAGGAATTGTTGAGCATTCACTACAATCAAGCTTAGGGTTTCAAGCCCTCTCAGAGCCTTTAGACAAAGGATCAATCAAGGAATGACATGATCTTCAACTTGTCTAACCTCTTAAACATCCACAAAGGATCAAGAGGACTCCCACATCAAGAATTAAGCACAAGAGTGCAACATTTCAAGTGGATCAAGCCTCAAGTTCATCTAATACAAAGTCAACTGACGCAGAAAGTCAAAGTTTGACTTTTGGTCAACTTTGAGCTTCACAAGCCATTACTCAAGAAAATATGATGGATGATTTAATTTGATCAAATTTAAATCAAGAAATCATGCAAAATTGCAAAATTGACCAAAATGAAAGAAACTTAGAAATTTTTTCTAAGTTAAAATCATGTTCAAGTGCACAACATTTCAAGGTTGTAACTATTGATCCAAGCATCCATTGATTTTGTGTAAGAGCTACTTTTAAAGAGGGAATTTGATACTTCAGCATTGTAGAAGGAATCAACTCAAAATATCATAAGGATTGAAAGATATAAGTGATCAAAGTTGGGAATTCTTAACGTCCAATGTTCTTGTTAGTTCTTTAATTGGAAGGGTTGGCATTAATTTTGTAAAACAAATAATAATATCAATATGTTTGATAGGATAGTTTATCTTGCTAAAGAAGAACAGGTTGAGCAAGAAGTCCTAGTGTGCATTGGAACATGTTGAGCTAAAGTAGTGTTAACATCTGGAACAACATGTCCTATCGAGATGTCCCATGCAGGTTCATTCGACATCGCGCCAGAACTGAAGAGAATGTAGAATTCTGTTATATACTAACAGATGCAGAAGTTTCAGGAAATAATATGCAAATTCCAGGTGGCGCTGAATTAAAAGGTTTGAAGATTCAAGTCTGATTTTGAGAAGAATATGGGAAAATATACACTTTCTAAATATGCAGATATTTTAGGAAGTTAAAGATTAAAGTCCAATTTTGTAGCAGAAGATTCTGCTGATTTGTAGCAGCTCATTTGCTGTGTTTTTGTAGGCCCAAATCCAGTTGGGAATAGGTTATATATAGATGGTTTGTAACCTAGTTGTTGAATGCAACCAAAGATGTAAAGTTCTATTATTAGGGTTGGTTCCTATACCACTCGACCTGTGAGTTGGACAGTTTGTTAGTGTGATCCTCGAAACTATTAAGTAAGAGGAGTATTGTTCTTGGAGGAAGCTTTTAAGCAACTCTAAGTTGTGTCTTGGAAAAGTGTCGTTCTTGTTGAACTAGTGTATAGGTGAAGAGCTGTTGATGCAGTGGCGGATTGTCAACTGCTAGACATCATTGCGATGATTGGGAGTGAGAAGGGTTTCTCATATCTAGAGAGGATCTAGGTAGAAGGGTCATTGGGTAGTGATTAAGTGATAAGTTGTAAACGGGTAGTTTAGCTTTGAATTGATACTACTGATAGTGGACTTCATCCCTGGCTTGGTAGCCCCCAGAGTAGGTGTGTTCGACCGAACTGGGTTAACAATTCTGTGTGTCTTGCTCTTATCTTTTCAGTACCATGATTTGTGTAATATACCTTGCCTTTTGTGATCATGTCAGAACAGATGTCGAATAGCATGTTCTAGGACATCTGAATTCTGCACATGTACCAGAATTTCAATTGGTATCAGAGCAGGTCATTCTGTTCTGTATCTGGATGAGATCCGAGGGAAGATACTTTCTGGTTCATGGTCAAGGTAGAAGCTTTCTACTGAAAAGTTGTTTGGACTAGGAGAAGTTCATATAGTTGTGAGAATGGTCCCTAGAACTGAAGGATGGACTGTTCGTGACAGGTAGTGGCATGTGCTGAAGGCTTGGAGTTTTTGGTTGAAAAGCTGCTGTGTTGTGGGTATGTGTGGTTTGATTTATTTTCAAACCTATGTTGACCTATTGCACATGGAGTGGCATGGGTTATTATGTTTTTCCTGAAGGCTGTAGAGTATTTTTCTGGTGTGTGTTCCGCTGCATATATATATCTGATGGAAAATTCCTGGCTGTTCATATTGCTGAGGGAGATTCCACAACATCTACGAAAGAAGTGGCTAGTTCTTTTGTTGATGTGTCTTATAAGATGTTCTGACATCTTATTAGGGCAAGCAGGATCTGTTTCCTTGGTAGTTCCGCTGCATGAGGTTCTGATTGAAGAGCTCTAGAAGTGTGGGATTCTGGAGTTATGATTAAAGGAAGATTGTAGCTGTCCTTACTCGTTTTCTGTTCTTGTGTGATGTCACATAGCATTCCAAAGTCGGGAGCAGAGGGATGTCTTTGTGATGGTTGAGTCTTGTATGACTTGGTACATGGGTGAGTGGCTTCATCATGTATGCTGAAGTTAAATTGAAGGGTAATATGAATTATCAAACTCATGCTCTAGGGGTTTGATGATTTCTTGTTTATTAAGTTGCTGAAGACACTTGATATGATGATCAAGTCTAATCAAGGCAACTGAGTCATGTTCTGGAGTCTTCTAGTTATTCTTCAGGTTAGGAGGTGCTTCTTAGGAAGCATAGAGTTGAAGCCCGTGGAGGTGATTTATGTTCACCTTTCACAAAAACAGCAAGGAATGATGCATCTCTCTTGACCCTAAGAGTGAATCCAATCTGTTTGAAGATTTGTTGAGGTAAAGAAGACTAGTTCAGAGAAAGTCTTAGTTACTTGAGTCAAGAGTGGCAGCCTTGATATCTCAACATTGTCTTTGAAAAAGATACTTGCAACAAGACTTAATACTTTATAAGTGTTCATGACATGATCTGGTGGAGCTCAGCTACAGCAATGAAGAAGGGTTATTGTATAAGGATTTAAGATCAATTGCTATTTGTGAAATCCACAAGTATTTAATTGATTATCCTTGAGATTCAAGAGTGGGGATGTTCTGTCAGATGTTCTAACATTTTTTCATCAGAGGTTTGAAGAATCATGGGAGGGGTTCTACATTCTCTCACAAGTTGCCTAGGTGTTGAATTGAGATTATTGCTTAGCATTTGTTCCTAGAAAGTATTGTGGGTGACTTGTCTAGACGGTGGCGCTGTTGAAGATGAAGATGGAAGACTATGAAGACATCATAATCTTGATGGTTACAACTTGGATCAGTTTATTTCTGATCTAAGTGGTTTGGAGCATGATGTTTGCTCTGGTTGTGAAGGTCGAGGATAAGTGTCAGTTATCTCTGGCTTTCTACTGACGGCTCTACTAAGGGAAGTGGCATTCTTTGGTATAGCTATGGGGTAGTCTTGAACTACTTATTTTCTGAAGATTCAGATGTGGTAGGTTTGAAGTCTTTGGAGTTTCTGAGCAGGATGGAGGTTGTCTACTCAAACTTGATTGTTGAATCAAGTCTATAAGAGCATGGAAATCTGTTTCTGCAAAGGGAGGAGGTTCTTCTGAGTGGCGGAAGGAAGAGCTGAATTTAACAGTTGGATGTCATAATGTTTTGACATCTAGCTTAACATCAGAAGTCTCAGTTGGTGATGTGGCACATCAGCTTAAGATAGGATGATCTACAGGAATGAAAATGGAATGCTTCATAAAGATTGCTCTCATGGCAGTTTGCTGGAGCTGCAAGAAGAAGAAGATATTACATGACTTAGAGATTCTAAGTGTGTAAGCAAGTGGAACATGTGATTTGAAGATCAATTTTAGTGGGTAGATCAGGATATCTTTGTGAGAATTTTGAAAAACATGAAGAAGACAATTTGTGGCAGTTGGCTTTTTCATATGAGGATTCATGAATGAGGTGATCAAACTGTGGCATTTGGTTAATCTCAGAAGTGGATTCGAAGAGTCAAGATAATCAGAGTGTGGCAGCTGGTTAGGATTGTCTTGGAACAAGTTACTCTTGGGCAGAAGGGTGATGAGTTGAAGACTCAAGGAGATTATTCTTCTTGAAGGTGGATGAGAGTGTATTTCTCTAGTTCTTTGGATTACTATGCTTTAGTAAGTCTAGTTGGTGGAGCATATCAAGAATCATGGTGATGATGTCTTGGTGTGTGGGATGTTCTAACTTGGTGTTGGAACATTATCCGGGATGGATATCCTTGGTGAAGGATGATTTTACTCTGGTTCTGGAGCTTGGTGTCTACTTTATGCCTAAGGAGCGTCTACATAGTCATACGGGAGAATGATGAAGTAGAAGGTCTGCCTTGGATGAAGAATGTAGAGAAGACTGAAGCAGATCAGGTATTGATTGCTTGAAAGTCTGAAGGTGAAGATGCTCATCAATTGATCAGGAGTATTCCAAACTATCATACGGGAGAATGATAGGGAAAGATTGCCTTTGGAGAGTTGGGTGAGAGAATACTGTTCCTGTGTTCTTGTGATCTTCTGTGATGTGATTTTTGTGGTTTTGAAGTTTTGTGGATTTGAAGCTTTTGTGGCTCTCTGGAGAATGGTGATCCTTCTGTATAGCATGATGTAACTTCATGTGTGAGTGACTACTCTTTCTTGTCAGAAGGGATTGTGGTGCTAAAATGAATGTGCTTCAGCAGGTGGCTGGACTGGGAGTGAGCTCTTGAAGACATGTAGATGCGTCTTATGTTCAGGTGCACTAGTTATCCATGTCAGGGGGAGTTGAAGCTGTTGTCTATGGTGTGTTACTGCAAGGGTGCAGATTTCTTGTAGGATGTGCGCTGGTTAAGTCTGCAGTGTGATCTGAAAAGCAGACATTGTCTGATAAGATGTCAGAACATGGTACAGGACATGTTTTTCTTGAGCCAAACAAGGAATTACTCTGGACGGTGGGATGAGGATAAGACAAAACACGTGTTCCTGCCTATGCATGGAACGTTATTGGCCTAATTAATGGTAAGATTCAGTTGAGAAACATTTAAGGCAGTCAAGGCAGTTTTTGGAAGGTAGGGATTGAATGTTGAATGGAGTTTTTGTTACCTAAAATAGCGGGTCTTTGACCAAGAACCTAGTCATATTCAAGGGTCGTTAATTCCTAAGCTACTGGTCAGCTATTTGTAGGGAGCGGTCGTTTCTCCTCTTCAGAACTATGAGTGTTTTCCTTTCCTATCTCTAATGGGTTTTGTTCGTATGTGGGTAAGCATTTCCTGGATTTGGTTTTGGGTTGGAAAATTGTGGCTAAAAAGGGGGAGATAAAAGGGAGTTTTGCGCAGATGCTGAGAAATGGTGTATGGGGTCTGCAGTACAGGTGCATCAAAAATGACGAGAAGGAATTCATAACCATCGTAATGGATGGAGTGTTTTTGTGACTTGTGTCCTGAGTTATGAACACAGTTGTGACTTGTGTTCTGAGTTACCCAGGTTGGCAAATTGGTGCTTCTGTCGACTAGGGGTGACTAATCAATCAAGGTGGGCAGATCTCTCATGCCACCATTGGTCCTTCTATGTAGCTGGATCCTTCTTGAAAGGAAAAAGAAATGTGTAGAAGAAAGTTCCTCAGATTCCTGATTTGAGGGGGAGTATTGGATATCTTCTTTCTCATGTACACCAAGTGAGTTTCGAAAGGTATCAATCAAGACCTGCCGCAAAAGGAATGGTCAGAAAGCTGAAATGTAGATGTCAAGCAAGATGTTATGACAACTTGAGATCATTTCCTTGTTGCTGTACTGATGGGTTCTGTGTAAGTTCAGTAGTTGCTGATGACTACTGACAGTAATATAGAGTTGTAATTGCTGTTGAAATCTGTGTTGTAATATGTTTGTGTATTTGTTTTAGCCAAAATTTGCCAAAGGGGGAGAATGTTAGTTCTTTAATTATAAGGGTTGGCATTAATTTTGTAAAACAAATAATAACATCAATATGTTTGATAGGATAGTTTATCTTGCTAAAGAAGAACAGGTTGAGCAAGAAGTTCTAGTGTGCATTGGAACATATTGAGCTAAAGTAGTGTTAACATCTGGAACAACATGTCCTATCGAGATGTCCCATGCAGGTTCATTCGACATCGCGCCAGAACTGAAGAGAATGTAGCATTCTGTTATATCCTAACAGATGCAGAAGTTTCAGGAAATAATATGCAAATTCCAGGTGGCGCTGAATTAAAAGGTTTGAAGATTCAAGTCTGATTTTGAGAAGAATATGGGAAAATATACACTTTCTAAATATGGAGATATTTTAGGAAGTTAAAGATTAAAGTCCTATTTTGTAGCAGAAGTTTCTGCTGATTTGTAGCAGCTCATTTGCTGTGTTTTTGTAGGCCCAAATCCAGTTGGGAATAGGTTATATATAGATGGTTTGTAACCTAGTTGTTGAACGCAACCAAAGATGTAAAGTTCTATTATTAGGGTTGGTTCCTGTACCACTCGACCTGTGAGTTGGACAGTTTGTTAGTGTGATCCTCGAAACTATTAAGTAAGAGGAGTATTGTTCTTGGAGGAAGCTTTTAAGCAACTCTAAGTTGTGTCTTGGAAAAGTGTCGTTCTTGTTGAACTAGTGTATAGGTGAAGAGTTGTTGATGCAGTGGCGGATTGTTAACTGCTAGACATCATTGCGATGATTGGGAGTGAGAAGGGTTTCTCATATCTAGAGAGGATCTAGGTAGAAGGGTCATTGGGTAGTGATTAAGTGATAAGTTGTAAACGGGTAGTTTAGCTTTGAATTGATACTACTGATAGTGGACTTCATCCCTGGCTTGGTAGCCCCCAGAGTAGGTGTGTTCGACCGAACTGGGTTAACAATTCTGTGTGTCTTGCTCTTATCTTTTCAGTACCATGATTTGTGTAATATACCTTGCCTTTTGTGATCATGTCAGAACAGATGTCGAATAGCATGTTCTAGGACATCTGAATTCTGCACATGTACCAGAATTTCAATTGGTATCAGAGCAGGTCATTCTGTTCTGTATCTGGATGAGATCCGAGGGAAGATACTTTCTGGTTCATGGTCAAGGTAGAAGCTTTCTACTGAAAAGTTGTTTGGACTTGGAGAAGTTCATATAGTTGTGAGAATGGTCCCTAGAACTGAAGGATGGACTGTTCGTGACAGGTAGTGGCATGTGCTGAAGGCTTGGAGTTTTTGGTTGAAAAGCTGCTGTGTTGTGGGTATGTGTGGTTTGATTTATTTTCAAACCTATGTTGACCTATTGTACATGGGGTGGCATGGGTTATTATGGTTTGCCTGAAGGCTGTAGAGGAGTTTTCTGGTGTGTGTTCCGCTGCATATATATATCTGATGGAAAATTCCTGGTTGTTCATTTTGCTAAGGGAGATTCCACAACATCTACGAAAGAAGTGGCTAGTTCTTTTGTTGATGTGTCTTATAAGATGTTCTGACATCTTATTAGGGCAAGCAGGATCTGTTTCCTTGGTAGTTCCGCTGCATGAGGTTCTGATTGAAGAGCTCTAGAAGTGTGGGATTCTGGAGTTATGATTGAAGGAAGATTGTAGCTGTCCTTACTCGTTTTCTGTTCTTGTGTGATGTCACATAGCATTCCAAAGTCAGGAGCAGAGGGATGTCTTTGTGATGGTTGAGTCTTGTATGACTTGGTACATGGGTGAGTGGCTTCATCATGTATGCTGAAGTCAGATTGAAGGGTAATATGAATTATCAAACTCATGCTCTAGGGGTTTGATGATTTCTTGTTGATTAAGTTGCTGAAGACACTTGATATGATGATCAAGTCCAATCAAGGCAACTGAGTCATGTTCTGGAGTCTTCTAGTTATTCTTCAGGTTAGGAGGTGCTTCCTAGGAAGCATAGAGTTGAAGCCCGTGGAGGTGATTTATGTTCACCTTTCACAAAAACAGCAAGGAAGGATGCATCTCTCTTGACCCTAAGAGTGGATCCAATCTGTTTGAAGATTTGTTGAGGTAAAGAAGACTAGTTCAGAGAAAGTCTTAGTTACTTGAGTCAAGAGTGGCAGCCTTGGTATCTCAACATTGTCATTGAAAAAGATACTTGCAACAAGACTGAATACTTTATAAGTGTTCATGACATGATCTGGTGGAGCTCAGCTACAGCAGTGAAGAAGGGTTATTGTATAAGGATTTAAGATCAATTGCTATTTGTGAAATCCACAAGTATTTAATTGATTATCCTTGAGATTCAAGAGTGGGGATGTTCTTTCAGATGTTCTGACATTTTTTCATCAGAGGTTTGAAGAATCATGGGAGGGGTTCTACATTCGCTCACAAGTTGCCTAGGTGTTGACTTGAGATTATTGCTTAGCATTTGTTCCTAGAAAGTATTGTGGGTGACTTGTCTAGACGGTGGCGCTGTTGAAGATGAAGATGGAAGACTATGAAGACATCATAATCTTGATGGTTACAACTTGGATCAGTTTATTTCTGATCTAAGTGGTTTGGAGCATGATGTTTGCTCTGGTTGTGAAGGTCGAGGATAAGTGTCAGTTATCTCTGGCTTTCTACTGACGGCTCTACTAAGGGAAGTGGCATTCTTTGGTATAGCTATGGGGTAGTCTTGAACTACTTATTTTCTGAAGATTCAGATGTGGTAGGTTTGAAGTCTTTGGAGTTTCTGAGCAGGATGGAGGTTGTCTACTCAAACTTGATTGTTGAATCAAGTCTATAAGAGCATGGAAATCTGTTTCTGCAAAGGGAGGAGGTTCTTCTGAGTGGCGGAAGGAAGAGCTGAATTTAACAGTTGGATGTCATAATGTTCTGACATCTAGCTTAACATCAGAAGTCTCAGTTGGTGATGTGGCACATCAGCTTAAGATAGGATGATCTACAGGAATGAAAATGGAATGCTTCATAAAGATTCCTCTCATGGCAGTTTGCTGGAGCTGCAAGAAGAAGAAGATATTACATGACTTAGAGATTCTAAGTGTGTAAGCAAGTGGAACATGTGATTTGAAGATCAATTTCAGTGGGTAGATCAGGATATCTTTGTGAGAATTTTGAAAAACATGAAGAAGACAATTTGTGGCAGTTGGCTTTTTCATATGAGGATTCATGAATGAGGTGATCAAACTGTGGCATTTGGTTAATCTCAGAAGTGGATTCGAAGAATCAAGATAATCAGAGTGTGGCAGCTGGTTAGGATTGTCTTGGAACAAGTTACTCTTGGGCAGAAGGGTGATGAGTTGAAGACTCAAGGAGATTATTCTTCTTGAAGGTGGATGAGAGTGTATTTCTCTAGTTCTTTGGATTACTATGCTTTAGTAAGTCTAGTTGGTGGAGCATATCAAGAATCATGGTGATGATGTCTTGGTGTGTGGGATGTTCTAACTTGGTGTTGGAACATTATCCGGGATGGATATCCTTGGTGAAGGATGATTTTGCTCTGGTTCTGGAGCTTGGTGTCTACTTTATGCCTAAGGAGCGTCTACATAGTCATACGGGAGAATGATGAAGTAGAAGGTCTGCCTTGGATGAAGAATGTAGAGAAGACTGAAGCAGATCAGGTATTGATTGCTTGAAAGTCTGAAGGTGAAGATGCTCATCAATTGATCAGGAGTATTCCAAACTATCATACGGGAGAATGATAGGGAAAGATTGCCTTTGGAGAGTTGGGTGAGAGAATACTGTTCCTGTGTTCTTGTGATCTTCTGTGATGTGATTTTTGTGGTTTTGAAGTTTTGTGGATTTGAAGCTTTTGTGGCTCTCTGGAGAATGGTGATCCTTCTGTATAGCATGATGTAACTTCATGTGTGAGTGACTACTCTTTCTTGTCAGAAGGGATTGTGGTGCTAAAATGAATGTGCTTCAGCAGGTGGCTGGACTGGGAGTGAGCTCTTGAAGACATGTAGATGCGTCTTATGTTCAGGTGCACTAGTTATCCATGTCAGGGGGAGTTGAAGCTGTTGTCTATGGTGTGTTACTGCAAGGGTGCAGATTTCTTGTAGGATGTGCGCTGGTTAAGTCTGCAGTGTGATCTGAAAAGCAGACATTGTCTGATAAGATGTCAGAACATGGTACAGGACATGTTTTTCTTGAGCCAAACAAGGAATTACTCTGGACGGTGGGATGAGGATAAGACAAAACACGTGTTCCTGCCTATGCATGGAACGTTATTGGCCTAATTAATGGTAAGATTCAGTTGAGAAACATTTAAGGCAGTCAAGGCAGTTTTTGGAAGGTAGGGATTGAATGTTGAATGGAGTTTTTGTTACCTAAAATAGCGGGTCTTTGACCAAGAACCTAGTCATATTTAAGGGTCGTTAATTCCTAAGCTACTGGTCAGCTATTTGTAGGGAGCGGTCGTTTCTCCTCTTCAGAACTGTGAGTGTTTTCCTTTCCTATCTCTAATGGGTTTTGTTCGTATGTGGGTAAGCATTTCCTGGATTTGGTTTTGGGTTGGCAAATTGTGGCTAAAAAGGGGGAGATAAAAGGGAGTTTTGCGCAGATGCTGAGAAATGGTGTATGGGGTCTGCAGTACAGGTGCATCAAAAATGACGAGAAGGAATTCATAACCATCGTAATGGATGGAGTGTTTTTGTGACTTGTGTCCTGAGTTATGAACACAGTTGTGACTTGTGTTCTGAGTTACCCAGGTTGGCAAATTGGTGCTTCTGTCGACTAGGGGTGACTAATCAATCAAGGTGGCCAGATCTCTCATGCCACCATTGGTCCTTCTATGTAGCTGGATCCTTCTTGAAAGGAAAAAGAAATGTGTAGAAGAAAGTTCCTCAGATTCCTGATTTGAGGGGGAGTATTGGATATCTTCTTTCTCATGTACACCAAGTGAGTTTCGAAAGGTATCAATCAAGACCTGCCGCAAAAGGAATGGTCAGAAAGCTGAAATGTAGATGTCAAGCAAGATGTTATGACAACTTGAGATCATTTCCTTGTTGCTGTACTGATGGGTTCTGTGTAAGTTCAGTAGTTGCTGATGACTACTGACAGTAATATAGAGTTGTAATTGCTGTTGAAATCTGTGTTGTAATATGTTTGTGTATTTGTTTTAGCCAAAATTTGCCAAAGGGGGAGAATGTTAGTTCTTTAATTGTAAGGGTTGGCATTAATTTTGTAAAACAAATAATAACATCAATATGTTTGATAGGATAGTTTATCTTGCTAAAGAAGAACAGGTTGAGCAAGAAGTTCTAGTGTGCATTGGAACATATTGAGCTAAAGTAGTGTTAACATCTGGAACAACATGTCCTATCGAGATGTCCCATGCAGGTTCATTCGACATCGCGCCAGAACTGAAGAGAATGTAGCATTCTGTTATATCCTAACAGATGCAGAAGTTTCAGGAAATAATATGCAAATTCCAGGTGGCGCTGAATTAAAAGGTTTGAAGATTCAAGTCTGATTTTGAGAAGAATATGGGAAAATATACACTTTCTAAATATGGAGATATTTTAGGAAGTTAAAGATTAAAGTCCTATTTTGTAGCAGAAGTTTCTGCTGATTTGTAGCAGCTCATTTGCTGTGTTTTTGTAGGCCCAAATCCAGTTGGGAATAGGTTATATATAGATGGTTTGTAACCTAGTTGTTGAACGCAACCAAAGATGTAAAGTTCTATTATTAGGGTTGGTTCCTGTACCACTCGACCTGTGAGTTGGACAGTTTGTTAGTGTGATCCTCGAAACTATTAAGTAAGAGGAGTATTGTTCTTGGAGGAAGCTTTTAAGCAACTCTAAGTTGTGTCTTGGAAAAGTGTCGTTCTTGTTGAACTAGTGTATAGGTGAAGAGCTGTTGATGCAGTGGCGGATTGTTAACTGCTAGACATCATTGCGATGATTGGGAGTGAGAAGGGTTTCTCATATCTAGGGAGGATCTAGGTAGAAGGGTCATTGGGTAGTGATTAAGTGATAAGTTGTAAACGGGTAGTTTAGCTTTGAATTGATACTACTGATAGTGGACTTCATCCCTGGCTTGGTAGCCCCCAGAGTAGGTGTGTTCGACCGAACTGGGTTAACAATTCTGTGTGTCTTGCTCTTATCTTTTCAGTACCATGATTTGTGTAATATACCTTGCCTTTTGTGATCATGTCAGAACAGATGTCGAATAGCATGTTCTAGGACATCTGAATTCTGCACATGTACCAGAATTTCAATTGGTATCAGAGCAGGTCATTCTGTTCTGTATCTGGATGAGATCCGAGGGAAGATACTTTCTGGTTCATGGTCAAGGTAGAAGCTTTCTACTGAAAAGTTGTTTGGACTTGGAGAAGTTCATATAGTTGTGAGAATGGTCCCTAGAACTGAAGGATGGACTGTTCGTGACAGGTAGTGGCATGTGCTGAAGGCTTGGAGTTTTTGGTTGAAAAGCTGCTGTGTTGTGGGTATGTGTGGTTTGATTTATTTTCAAACCTATGTTGACCTATTGTACATGGGGTGGCATGGGTTATTATGGTTTGCCTGAAGGCTGTAGAGGAGTTTTCTGGTGTGTGTTCCGCTGCATATACATATCTGATGGAAAATTCCTGGTTGTTCATTTTGCTAAGGGAGATTCCACAACATCTACGAAAGAAGTGGCTAGTTCTTTTGTTGATGTGTCTTATAAGATGTTCTGACATCTTATTAGGGCAAGCAGGATCTGTTTCCTTGGTAGTTCCGCTGCATGAGGTTCTGATTGAAGAGCTCTAGAAGTGTGGGATTCTGGAGTTATGATTGAAGGAAGATTGTAGCTGTCCTTACTCGTTTTCTGTTCTTGTGTGATGTCACATAGCATTCCAAAGTCAGGAGCAGAGGGATGTCTTTGTGATGGTTGAGTCTTGTATGACTTGGTACATGGGTGAGTGGCTTCATCATGTATGCTGAAGTCAGATTGAAGGGTAATATGAATTATCAAACTCATGCTCTAGGGGTTTGATGATTTCTTGTTGATTAAGTTGCTGAAGACACTTGATATGATGATCAAGTCCAATCAAGGCAACTGAGTCATGTTCTGGAGTCTTCTAGTTATTCTTCAGGTTAGGAGGTGCTTCCTAGGAAGCATAGAGTTGAAGCCCGTGGAGGTGATTTATGTTCACCTTTCACAAAAACAGCAAGGAAGGATGCATCTCTCTTGACCCTAAGAGTGGATCCAATCTGTTTGAAGATTTGTTGAGGTAAAGAAGACTAGTTCAGAGAAAGTCTTAGTTACTTGAGTCAAGAGTGGCAGCCTTGGTATCTCAACATTGTCATTGAAAAAGATACTTGCAACAAGACTGAATACTTTATAAGTGTTCATGACATGATCTGGTGGAGCTCAGCTACAGCAGTGAAGAAGGGTTATTGTATAAGGATTTAAGATCAATTGCTATTTGTGAAATCCACAAGTATTTAATTGATTATCCTTGAGATTCAAGAGTGGGGATGTTCTTTCAGATGTTCTGACATTTTTTCATCAGAGGTTTGAAGAATCATGGGAGGGGTTCTACATTCGCTCACAAGTTGCCTAGGTGTTGACTTGAGATTATTGCTTAGCATTTGTTCCTAGAAAGTATTGTGGGTGACTTGTCTAGACGGTGGCGCTGTTGAAGATGAAGATGGAAGACTATGAAGACATCATAATCTTGATGGTTACAACTTGGATCAGTTTATTTCTGATCTAAGTGGTTTGGAGCATGATGTCTGCTCTGGTTGTGAAGGTCGAGGATAAGTGGCAGTTATCTCTGGCTTTCTACTGACGGCTCTACTAAGGGAAGTGGCATTCTTTGGTATAGCTATGGGGTAGTCTTGAACTACTTATTTTCTGAAGATTCAGATGTGGTAGGTTTGAAGTCTTTGGAGTTTCTGAGCAGGATGGAGGTTGTCTACTCAAACTTGATTGTTGAATCAAGTCTATAAGAGCATGGAAATCTGTTTCTGCAAAGGGAGGAGGTTCTTCTGAGTGGCGGAAGGAAGAGCTGAATTTAACAGTTGGATGTCATAATGTTCTGACATCTAGCTTAACATCAGAAGTCTCAGTTGGTGATGTGGCACATCAGCTTAAGATAGGATGATCTACAGGAATGAAAATTGAATGCTTCATAAAGATTGCTCTCATGGCAGTTTGCTGGAGCTGCAAGAAGAAGAAGATATTACATGACTTAGAGATTCTAAGTGTGTAAGCAAGTGGAACATGTGATTTGAAGATCAATTTCAGTGGGTAGATCAGGATATCTTTGTGAGAATTTTGAAAAACATGAAGAAGACAATTTGTGGCAGTTGGCTTTTTCATATGAGGATTCATGAATGAGGTGATCAAACTGTGGCATTTGGTTAATCTCAGAAGTGGATTCGAAGAGTCAAGATAATCAGAGTGTGGCAGCTGGTTAGGATTGTCTTGGAACAAGTTACTCTTGGGCAGAAGGGTGATGAGTTGAAGACTCAAGGAGATTATTCTTCTTGAAGGTGGATGAGAGTGTATTTCTCTAGTTCTTTGGATTACTATGCTTTAGTAAGTCTAGTTGGTGGAGCATATCAAGAATCATGGTGATGATGTCTTGGTGTGTGGGATGTTCTAACTTGGTGTTGGAACATTATCCGGGATGGATATCCTTGGTGAAGGATGATTTTGCTCTGGTTCTGGAGCTTGGTGTCTACTTTATGCCTAAGGAGCGTCTACATAGTCATACGGGAGAATGATGAAGTAGAAGGTCTGCCTTGGATGAAGAATGTAGAGAAGACTGAAGCAGATCAGGTATTGATTGCTTGAAAGTCTGAAGGTGAAGATGCTCATCAATTGATCAGGAGTATTCCAAACTATCATACGGGAGAATGATAGGGAAAGATTGCCTTTGGAGAGTTGGGTGAGAGAATACTGTTCCTGTGTTCTTGTGATCTTCTGTGATGTGATTTTTGTGGTTTTGAAGTTTTGTGGATTTGAAGCTTTTGTGGCTCTCTGGAGAATGGTGATCCTTCTGTATAGCATGATGTAACTTCATGTGTGAGTGACTACTCTTTCTTGTCAGAAGGGATTGTAGTGCTAAAATGAATGTGCTTCAGCAGGTGGCTGGACTGGGAGTGAGCTCTTGAAGACATGTAGATGCGTCTTATGTTCAGGTGCACTAGTTATCCATGTCAGGGGGAGTTGAAGCTGTTGTCTATGGTGTGTTACTGCAAGGGTGCAGATTTCTTGTAGGATGTGCGCTGGTTAAGTCTGCAGTGTGATCTGAAAAGCAGACATTGTCTGATAAGATGTCAGAACATGGTACAGGACATGTTTTTCTTGAGCCAAACAAGGAATTACTCTGGACGGTGGGATGAGGATAAGACAAAACACGTGTTCCTGCCTATGCATGGAACGTTATTGGCCTAATTAATGGTAAGATTCAGTTGAGAAACATTTAAGGCAGTCAAGGCAGTTTTTGGAAGGTAGGGATTGAATGTTGAATGGAGTTTTTGTTACCTAAAATAGCGGGTCTTTGACCAAGAACCTAGTCATATTCAAGGGTCGTTAATTCCTAAGCTACTGGTCAGCTATTTGTAGGGAGCGGTCGTTTCTCCTCTTCAGAACTGTGAGTGTTTTCCTTTCCTATCTCTAATGGGTTTTGTTCGTATGTGGGTAAGCATTTCCTGGATTTGGTTTTGGGTTGGCAAATTGTGGCTAAAAAGGGGGAGATAAAAGGGAGTTTTGCGCAGATGCTGAGAAATGGTGTATGGGGTCTGCAGTACAGGTGCATCAAAAATGACGAGAAGGAAGTCATAACCATCGTAATGGATGGAGTGTTTTTGTGACTTGTGTCCTGAGTTATGAACACAGTTGTGACTTGTGTTCTGAGTTACCCAGGTTGGCAAATTGGTGCTTCTGTCGACTAGGGGTGACTAATCAATCAAGGTGGGCAGATCTCTCATGCCACCATTGGTCCTTCTATGTAGCTGGATCCTTCTTGAAAGGAAAAAGAAATGTGTAGAAGAAAGTTCCTCAGATTCCTAATTTGAGGGGGAGTATTGGATATCTTCTTTCTCATGTACACCAAGTGAGTTTCGAAAGGTATCAATCAAGACCTGCCGCAAAAGGAATGGTCAGAAAGCTGAAATGTAGATGTCAAGCAAGATGTTATGACAACTTGAGATCATTTCCTTGTTGCTGTACTGATGGGTTCTGTGTAAGTTCAGTAGTTGCTGATGACTACTGACAGTAATATAGAGTTGTAATTGCTGTTGAAATCTGTGTTGTAATATGTTTGTGTATTTGTTTTAGCCAAAATTTGCCAAAGGGGGAGAATGTTAGTTCTTTAATTGTAAGGGTTGGCATTAATTTTGTAAAACAAATAATAACATCAATAGGTTTGATAGGATAGTTTATCTTGCTAAAGAAGAACAGGTTGAGCAAGAAGTTCTAGTGTGCATTGGAACATATTGAGCTAAAGTAGTGTTAACATCTGGAACAACATGTCCTATCGAGATGTCCCATGCAGGTTCATTCGACATCGCGCCAGAACTGAAGAGAATGTAGCATTCTGTTATATCCTAACAGATGCAGAAGTTTCAGGAAATAATATGCAAATTCCAGGTGGCACTGAATTAAAAGGTTTGAAGATTCAAGTCTGATTTTGAGAAGAATATGGGAAAATATACACTTTCTAAATATGGAGATATTTTAGGAAGTTAAAGATTAAAGTCCTATTTTGTAGCATAAGTTTCTGCTGATTTGTAGCAGCTCATTTGCTGTGTTTTTGTAGGCCCAAATCCAGTTGGGAATAGGTTATATATAGATGGTTTGTAACCTAGTTGTTGAACGCAACCAAAGATGTAAAGTTCTATTATTAGGGTTGGTTCCTGTACCACTCGACCTGTGAGTTGGACAGTTTGTTAGTGTGATCCTCGAAACTATTAAGTAAGAGGAGTATTGTTCTTGGAGGAAGCTTTTAAGCAACTCTAAGTTGTGTCTTGGAAAAGTGTCGTTCTTGTTGAACTAGTGTATAGGTGAAGAGCTGTTGATGCAGTGGCGGATTGTTAACTGCTAGACATCATTGCGATGATTGGGAGTGAGAAGGGTTTCTCATATCTAGGGAGGATCTAGGTAGAAGGGTCATTGGGTAGTGATTAAGTGATAAGTTGTAAACGGGTAGTTTAGCTTTGAATTGATACTACTGATAGTGGACTTCATCCCTGGCTTGGTAGCCCCCAGAGTAGGTGTGTTCGACCGAACTGGGTTAACAATTCTGTGTGTCTTGCTCTTATCTTTTCAGTACCATGATTTGTGTAATATACCTTGCCTTTTGTGATCATGTCAGAACAGATGTCGAATAGCATGTTCTAGGACATCTGAATTCTGCACATGTACCAGAATTTCAATTGGTATCAGAGCAGGTCATTCTGTTCTGTATCTGGATGAGATCCGAGGGAAGATACTTTCTGGTTCATGGTCAAGGTAGAAGCTTTCTACTGAAAAGTTGTTTGGACTTGGAGAAGTTCATATAGTTGTGAGAATGGTCCCTAGAACTGAAGGATGGACTGTTCGTGACAGGTAGTGGCATGTGCTGAAGGCTTGGAGTTTTTGGTTGAAAAGCTGCTGTGTTGTGGGTATGTGTGGTTTGATTTATTTTCAAACCTATGTTGACCTATTGTACATGGGGTGGCATGGGTTATTATGGTTTGCCTGAAGGCTGTAGAGGAGTTTTCTGGTGTGTGTTCCGCTGCATATATATATCTGATGGAAAATTCCTGGTTGTTCATTTTGCTAAGGGAGATTCCACAACATCTACGAAAGAAGTGGCTAGTTCTTTTGTTGATGTGTCTTATAAGATGTTCTGACATCTTATTAGGGCAAGCAGGATCTGTTTCCTTGGTAGTTCCGCTGCATGAGGTTCTGATTGAAGAGCTCTAGAAGTGTGGGATTCTGGAGTTATGATTGAAGGAAGATTGTAGCTGTCCTTACTCGTTTTCTGTTCTTGTGTGATGTCACATAGCATTCCAAAGTCAGGAGCAGAGGGATGTCTTTGTGATGGTTGAGTCTTGTATGACTTGGTACATGGGTGAGTGGCTTCATCATGTATGCTGAAGTCAGATTGAAGGGTAATATGAATTATCAAACTCATGCTCTAGGGGTTTGATGATTTCTTGTTGATTAAGTTGCTGAAGACACTTGATATGATGATCAAGTCCAATCAAGGCAACTGAGTCATGTTCTGGAGTCTTCTAGTTATTCTTCAGGTTAGGAGGTGCTTCCTAGGAAGCATAGAGTTGAAGCCCGTGGAGGTGATTTATGTTCACCTTTCACAAAAACAGCAAGGAAGGATGCATCTCTCTTGACCCTAAGAGTGGATCCAATCTGTTTGAAGATTTGTTGAGGTAAAGAAGACTAGTTCAGAGAAAGTCTTAGTTACTTGAGTCAAGAGTGGCAGCCTTGGTATCTCAACATTGTCATTGAAAAAGATACTTGCAACAAGACTGAATACTTTATAAGTGTTCATGACATGATCTGGTGGAGCTCAGCTACAGCAGTGAAGAAGGGTTATTGTATAAGGATTTAAGATCAATTGCTATTTGTGAAATCCACAAGTATTTAATTGATTATCCTTGAGATTCAAGAGTGGGGATGTTCTTTCAGATGTTCTGACATTTTTTCATCAGAGGTTTGAAGAATCATGGGAGGGGTTCTACATTCGCTCACAAGTTGCCTAGGTGTTGACTTGAGATTATTGCTTAGCATTTGTTCCTAGAAAGTATTGTGGGTGACTTGTCTAGACGGTGGCGCTGTTGAAGATGAAGATGGAAGACTATGAAGACATCATAATCTTGATGGTTACAACTTGGATCAGTTTATTTCTGATCTAAGTGGTTTGGAGCATGATGTTTGCTCTGGTTGTGAAGGTCGAGGATAAGTGGCAGTTATCTCTGGCTTTCTACTGACGGCTCTACTAAGGGAAGTGGCATTCTTTGGTATAGCTATGGGGTAGTCTTGAACTACTTATTTTCTGAAGATTCAGATGTGGTAGGTTTGAAGTCTTTGGAGTTTCTGAGCAGGATGGAGGTTGTCTACTCAAACTTGATTGTTGAATCAAGTCTATAAGAGCATGGAAATCTGTTTCTGCAAAGGGAGGAGGTTCTTCTGAGTGGCGGAAGGAAGAGCTAAATTTAACAGTTGGATGTCATAATGTTCTGACATCTAGCTTAACATCAGAAGTCTCAGTTGGTGATGTGGCACATCAGCTTAAGATAGGATGATCTACAGGAATGAAAATTGAATGCTTCATAAAGATTGCTCTCATGGCAGTTTGCTAGAGCTGCAAGAAGAAGAAGATATTACATGACTTAGAGATTCTAAGTGTGTAAGCAAGTGGAACATGTGATTTGAAGATCAATTTCAGTGGGTAGATCAGGATATCTTTGTGAGAATTTTGAAAAACATGAAGAAGACAATTTGTGGTAGTTGGCTTTTTCATATGAGGATTCAAGAATGAGGTGATCAAACTGTGGCATTTGGTTAATCTCAGAAATGGATTCGAAGAATCAAGATAATCAGAGTGTGGCAGCTGGTTAGGATTGTCTTGGAACAAGTTACTCTTGGGCAGAAGGGTGATGAGTTGAAGACTCAAGGAGATTATTCTTCTTGAAGGTGGATGAGAGTGTATTTCTCTAGTTCTTTGGATTACTATGCTTTAGTAAGTCCAGTTGGTGGAGCATATCAAGAATCATGGTGATGATGTCTTGGTGTGTGGGATGTTCTAACTTGGTGTTGGAACATTATCCAGGATGGATATCCTTGGTGAAGGATGATTTTGCTCTGGTTCTGGAGCTTGGTGTCTACTTTATGCCTAAGGAGCGTCTACATAGTCATACGGGAGAATGATGAAGTAGAAGGTTTGCCTTGGATGAAGAATGTAGAGAAGACTGAAGCAGATCAGGTATTGATTGCTTGAAAGTCTGAAGGTGAAGATGCTCATCAATTGATCAGGAGTATTCCAAACTATCATACGGGAGAATGATAGGGAATGATTGCCTTTGGAGAGTTGGGTGAGAGAATATTGTTCCTGTGTTCTTGTGATCTTCTGTGATGTGATTTTTGTGGTTTTGAAGTTTTGTGGATTTGAAGCTTTTGTGGCTCTCTGGAGAATGGTGATCCTTCTGTATAGCATGATGTAACTTCATGTGTGAGTGACTACTCTTTCTTGTCAGAAGGGATTGTGGTGCTAAAATGCATGTGCTTTAGCAGGTGGCTGGACTGGGAGTGAGCTCTTGAAGACATGTAGATGCGTCTTATGTTCAGGTGCACTAGTTATCCATGTCAGGAGGAGTTGAAGCTGTTGTCTATGGTGTGTTACTGTAAGGGTGCAGATTTCTTGTAGGATGTGCGCTGGTTAAGTCTGCAGTGTGATCTGAAAAGCAGACATTGTCTGATAAGATGTCAGAACATGGTACAGGACATGTTTTTCTTGAGCCAAACAAGGAATTACTCTGGACGGTGGGATGAGGATAAGACAAAACACGTGTTCCTGCCTATGCATGGAACGTTATTGGCCTAATTAATGGTAAGATTCAGTTGAGAAACATTTAAGGCAGTCAAGGCAGTTTTTGGAAGGTAGGGATTGAATGTTGAATGGAGTTTTTGTTACCTAAAATAGCGGGTCTTTGACCAAGAACCTAGTCATATTCAAGGGTCGTTAATTCCTAAGCTACTGGTCAGCTATTTGTAGGGAGCGGTCGTTTCTCCTCTTCAGAACTGTGAGTGTTTTCCTTTCCTATCTCTAATGGGTTTTGTTCGTATGTGGGTAAGCATTTCCTGGATTTGGTTTTGGGTTGGCAAATTGTGGCTAAAAAGGGGGAGATAAAAGGCAGTTTTGCGCAGATGCTGAGAAATGGTGTATGGGGTCTGCAGTACAGGTGCATCAAAAATGACGAGAAGGAAGTCATAACCATCGTAATGGATGGAGTGTTTTTGTGACTTGTGTCCTGAGTTATGAACACAGTTGTGACTTGTGTTCTGAGTTACCCAGGTTGGCAAATTGGCGCTTCTGTCGACTAGGGGTGACTAATCAATCAAGGTGGGCAGATCTCTCATGCCACCATTGGTCCTTCTATGTAGCTGGATCCTTCTTGAAAGGAAAAAGAAATGTGTAGAAGGAAGTTCCTCAGATTCCTGATTTGAGGGGGAGTATTGGATATCTTCTTTCTCATGTACACCAAGTGAGTTTCAGAAGGTATCAATCAAGACCTGCCGCAAAAGGAATGGTCAGAAAGCTGAAATGTAGATGTCAAGCAAGATGTTATGACAACTTGAGATCATTTCCTTGTTGCTGTACTGATGGGTTCTGTGTAAGTTCAGTAGTTGCTGATGACTACTGACAGTAATATAGAGTTGTAATTGCTGTTGAAATCTGTGTTGTAATATGTTTGTGTATTTGTTTTATCCAAAATTTTCCAAAGGGGGAGAATGTTAGTTCTTTAATTGTAAGGGTTGGCATTAATTTTGTAAAACAAATAATAACATCAATATGTTTGATAGGATAGTTTATCTTGCTAAAGAAGAACAGGTTGAGCAAGAAGTTCTAGTGTGCATTGGAACATGTTGAGCTAAAGTAGTGTTAACATCTGGAACAACATGTCCTATCGAGATGTCTCATGCAGGTTCATTCGACATCGCGCCAGAACTGAAGAGAATGTAGAATTCTGTTATATCCTAACAGATGCAGAAGTTTCAGGAAATAATTTGCAAATTCCAGGTGGCGCTGAATTAAAAGGTTTGAAGATTCAAGTCTGATTTTAAGAAGAATATGGGAAAATATACACTTTCTAAATATGGAGATATTTTAGGAAGTTAAAGATTAAAGTCCTATTTTGTAGCAGAAGTTTCTGCTGATTTGTAGCAGCTCATTTGCTGTGTTTTTGTAGGCCCAAATCCAGTTGGGAATAGGTTATATATAGATGGTTTGTAACCTAGTTGTTGAACGCAACCAAAGATGTAAAGTTCTATTATTAGGGTTGGTTCCTGTACCACTCGACCTGTGAGTTGGACAGTTTGTTAGTGTGATCCTCGAAACTATTAAGTAAGAGGAGTATTGTTCTTGGAGGAAGCTTTTAAGCAACTCTAAGTTGTGTCTTGGAAAAGTGTCGTTCTTGTGGAACTAGTGTATAGGTGAAGAGCTATTGATGCAGTGGCGGATTGTCAACTGCTAGACATCATTACGATGATTGGGAGTGAGAAAGGTTTCTCATATCTAGAGAGGATCTAGGTAGAAGGGTCATTGGGTAGTGATTAAGTGATATGTTGTAAACGGGTAGTTTAGCTTTGAATTGATACTACTGATAGTGGACTTCATCCCTGGCTTGGTAGCCCCCAGAGTAGGTGTGTTCGACCGAACTGGGTTAACAATTCTGTGTGTCTTGCTCTTATCTTTTTAGTACCATGATTTGTGTAATATACCTTGCCTTTTGTGATCATGTCAGAACAGATGTCGAATAGCATGTTCTAGGACATCTGAATTCTGCACATGTACCAGAATTTCAGTTCTGACATTGCATAGGACATCATTAATATTTTTTCAGCAAGAATGTCCCAACTTCAAGGATATTTTTCTCCATGATCCAAGTTGAACCAGGTCTTGGGTCAAACATGAAAGTTGAAGTACATCATCTCAGCTTTTCATAAAGTCCTAGAACGTCCTTGTAGCATACTCGAGCAAGGAGATATGATTTTTGTAAAAAGTATTGATAAAGCAGAATTTTCATGACAACTTTTAGGACAGATTTGACTACACAAGTTCAAGACCATTTTTGATGACTTTGCAAGCTGAACCAAGACTAAAGTCAAACATCAAAGTTAAAGTATGTCATTAGGGCTTTCAAAAATGTATAAGAACTCCCATTAATTCAACTTGAGCAAGGAGTTATGCATCTCACAACAGGCCTTGCTCGAGCTGATTTTTTTTAGGACAGATTTTGTGCACTTTTCTTGTGCCACCCAATTTTCAAGCTTTGTCACCATGCAAGACAAGCATCAAAGATGCAATTCACTTCAACTCAAAATATCATAGTGGATTAAAAGATACAAGTGATTAAAGTTTGGAATTATTAATGTTCAAAGTTGTCTGATGTTCCAACATTGCATAGGACATCACTAATATTTTTCCAGCAAGAATGTCCCAACTTCAAGGCTGTTTTTCTCCATGATCCAAGTTGAACCAGGTCTTGGGTCAAACATGAAAGTTGAAGTACATCATCTCAGCTTTCCAGAAAGTCCTAGAACGCCCATGTAGCATACTCGAGCAGGGAGTTATGGATTTTACAAAAGGCTTGCTGCAGCTGAATTTTTCATGGGGCAGATTTGCACATTTCTTGTGCCACACGAATTTTTAAGCATTGTCATAATTTTGAACACATCTGAGGATCAAATCTAAAGGGGACAATCACTGAGCCAAGCCTCCAATTTTGGATTGAAGCATTTAATGGATGCTTAGAGGTGGCATGGACTGACATATTTGCAACTGAATTCAGTCAAGATTCCTCCAACAACTAGGGAACCAGCAGCCTGTGCCCTAACCTCTAGTCAATGGCTAGAGGAGACTAGGATTTTCATTGGACAACATTGGCCAAACCTCTGCTGCAGTTGCCATTCACTGTGGATCCCAAAAAAAACTTGCTCTACTATAAATAGAGCTCATTTGTGATCAGTTTGAGTACACCAAAGCCATCAAACAGATGCTTTCCTTAAAATCTCTTCTTTCACCTCAAATTTGCCTTCCAAAGCAAGTAATTCTGAGTTTTTGAGTTAGAGAGCAATTCCACTCAAACTAATCACACACACACCTCACATATATCATATGTAAGCTGTCCAAACTATCAAAAGTGACCTGTAATCACAACATCACAAAGTCACCTCTCAAAACCTCAAAATTGGACTTTTTGCATTTTTCAAGCCATGTCTTGATTCAGTCACTTTCCAAACCATATAAAACCTCAAACACACTCCAAATATCATCCTTGAACTGTCCCAAATGGTTCCCCCCATCTGGAACACCATTTGAGAGAGTTGTTATTTTGGTCACTTTTAACCCCTTTTGCAAGAAAGGGACAGTTTGTGTTTTTGCAGGTACCAGCTGATTCCAATCATCCTAAAAGCATCCATGAGGTCATTTGAGGGTGTCCAAAGCATCAAATCATTTATGGAACAAAGCACTTGGTAGGTTGCACAAAATCTCCAAAAAAGAGGTAAAATTCACAACTTGAATTCTTTGAATCATGCTTTCCTTTGTTGTCCACATACATGCATCATATTGAACAATTCTTGAAGCAAAAATGTAGTCCTTAATGTGTATGTTATGATCCTCCTACTGTTTGCACTTTAACATGTTTATATGTGGAGTTTATGTTGTTTTAAACTTAAAGTGCAGATCTGGTTTTTTGCCTTGTGTGTGTTGTACATTAAGTTTCAGTATGTATGAGTGATACCATTGGATTTCTTGCGACAAATTGGTCAAGATAGGTTCTTACGGATTTTAATTTCGTTAAAAATTGAGAGAGTTATGAATGTTTGAAGTTTGATAGCAAAGATGTTGAAAAACCAAAGTGCAGTTCTGATGTCAAATGTGATGTTGTGATATCTTCCCTTTTTCTCTTATCTTCAAAACTCATGAGTGATGTCGAGTGTAATGTTGTGACATTACTTTATTCTCAAAAAACTCAACCAATTCTTTTACATAGCAAAAATCATCATTTTCCAATTTTATTTTACAGACTTCTTATTCATACTCCAAAATATTTTATTCCACAAAAAAATTAGTTTTATATTATTTATTTAATATAATTAGTATTTTTGTGAATAAATTCCTTTTTAATGTTTTTAAAACATTTTAAAAGTGAATTCTCATATTGAAAATCAAGACCAAATGAATTTTATTTCATCTTGTGATTAAAACATCATTTTTCAAACCCCAACCAAAAATCATAAGTTGCTTATTTGGTATTTTTATCATTTTGTATTGATTTTATTTTAAGAATTTACTTTTAAAATGATAAAATTAGGATTTCTTCGATTTTCACCATCATAAAACTTTTTCAAACACTCATGGGCCTCTAATAGAGTGTAAGACCCAATCCCTCTTTTTGACCAAATCATTTTTGGGCCTCAGTGTATTGTATAAGTCCCGATACCGTTAAAAACAAACGGCGCGATCGTCGCCTTTTCAAAACAAAACAACCTTGGGCCTACCCTCGAGTAGTAAGACCCATTTCTTTTCTTAAAACTTTCGGGCCTCTAATAGAGTGTAAGACCCAACCCCCCTTGTACAAACCATTTTGGGCCTCACTTATTGTATAAGTCCCTCTGTACAAGTAAATGGCACGATCGTCGCCTTTTAAAAAATTAACTGGGCCTCTCCTCGAGCTATAAGACCCATTCAAAACTTTTGGGCCTCTATTAGAGTGTAAGACCCAATCCCCTTTTAACCAAAACATTTTGGGCCTCAGATATTGTATAAGCCCCTTCGCGTTAAAAGAAAATCTCGGCGCGATCGCCATTTCAAACGAAAAAACAAACTTTGGGCCTACCCTCGTGTTATAAGCCCCACTCTTTTTTTTATTTAAATCTTTTGGGCCTCTTGAGAGAGTGCAAGACCCATCCCTTTGTACAAAAAAAATTTTTGGGCCTTAGTCACTTGTATAAGTCCCTCTGTACAAAACAACAATGCGCTCACTGATAAAACCCTGGGCCTCTCCTTGAGCTGTAAGCCCCAAAATATTTCTTTGTCAAAGCACTTTCTCCTTTGATTTTGAATATACTGTTGTTTTTCAATCTTTCTTTGTTGAACAACTAACCAAACAACATGGAAGCTCTACAACCGAGTAAGTGTTTACACGCTTTCATTTACCGCTTTCATATACATATAACTGTGTTGTGGGGCTGTTTCATTGTAAGTCTTCTTTCATAAACTCATATCAACTGTGTAATAATAGTATAGATATTTAGAGTTTCCCCGGCAACTACGTCTAGAATTAAGCCCGTTGATCACTCTTAAATAGTCAAAACTAGATCCCTATAGGATTACCAGACACAGTCTTCCCTCCTCTTGGGGTTAAACAATATGGAGATATGAAAGGCAGCATTCTCTGTGAACCCTTTCATAGACTATCACTCGTAGAAGTTGTCAAAGAAACTCTACTCCCCAGAGATGATCTTTTCTCCGTGAATGGCATCTCTTGAGTTTCTTCCAAATTCTCGAACTTTCCTGGCTTGATCTATTCTTTGTGAATAGCCTGTCTTGAACTTCTCGTTGTTTGGGGACCCACAGGCTTCTTAAAAGCACTTGTCAAGAAACTCTATTCCCCAGAGATGATCTTTTCTCCGTGAATGGCATCTCTTGAGTTTCTTCCAAATTCTCAAACTTTCCTGGCTTGATCTATTCCTCGTGAATAGCCTGTCTTGAATTTCTTGGGGTTTGGGGACCCATCGGCTTCTTAAAAGCATCGGCCTCCTCTTGGGCATTGTTCAAGGACCCGCAGGCTTCCTAAAAGTATCCACGCCTCCTCTTGGGCATTGTACAAGGACCCGTCGGCTTATTAGAAGTATTCACAGCCTCCTCTTAGGCTTCGTATAATGATTCTTCCTCTGGGAATGATAGCCTCCTCTTGGGCTTCATACAAGGACCTATCGGCTTCTTAAAAGTTTCCAGCCTCCTCTTGGGCTTCGTACAAATTATCCCGACGACCTCCAAGATATATAGGAACAGAAATCAGTCATCTTAATAGAACAGTCTTTCCAAGAGTCTACTACTGTTTCTCAAAGCATAGTACAAAAGATGAAACTCTAGACTTGGACAGTCTAATTTCCTTGAGTCTCCAAGACATTCTCAAGCACCTTTCAAGAATAGGAAGGAACCCCGTGGACTCGGGCAGTTTCAATACCCTTGGATTCCCCCTTTCCTTAAAGAACAAGAAATGACCCTGATCCTCGAATCAAATCCTTGAGTACAACATTACTCATATAAGAACTGATTTTCTCTTTAAATCAGCATACTAGACCTGTCACTCAACTGAAACAGTCACAATAGCCTCCTCTTGGGCTTTGTACAATGATTCTCCCCAGCGGAGCTAACAATCTTAGCCTCCATCTCGGGCTTCATACGAGATACCAAAAAAACTCTCTTGTTGAGTCAAATAGCCTCCATCTCGGGCTTTATACGAGATACCAAAAGACTCCATCGTCGAGTTAAAACCATTTAGCCTCTCTCTCGGGCTTTGTACGAGACACATATTAGCCTCCTCTTAGGCTTTGTATAAGAAAACCACTGGTTGATCCAATCAACCTTTTAACATCAAACTTGTACCTCGTTCACAGTACACAAACATCAACAACTCCTTCCCCTTCATCTAATCGCTGTAAGCGGCAAGCCTCTGGATCATCTACATCCATGCCACTGTCCCTCTTTTAGCATGAAAAATTCCTAAGGAAAGATGGCATTGCTCTACACTGAGTTAAAGTCTTCTCCTTCAGGTTGGAAATCCCCTATAAAGGAAATTATGGCATTGTCAGATTCACAAATCCCAGTTAAAGTAATTCTCCTTTATAAACAGTTGTGACATACAAACCCCTCTTTAGAGATGACAAATTCTCTCTAAAGTCAAACCCTTTTAGCTTCACATCTTGGGCTTTGAACAAGATACAAACTACCTTCAGCTTCACATCTTGGGCTTTGAACAAGATACACACCACCTTTAGCTTCACGTCTTGGGCTTTGAACAAGACACCAAAACAACCATTTCCTCCCATAGAATAGGAGGAACTACGATCGCTCTGATTTCCCTGTTTCGGAAAAAAATGGGAATACGTAGGCATAAGATTGAAAGAAAAATCTTAGCGAGCACACTAAACAAAAACCCAAAATTCCATACTTTCATATATCTGTCCTAACATCCTAACCGATAGCCTAAAGCACCCATTTTCAACAAAATAACCTAGGAGAGACCCCGAATCTTTGTAGCATCTGTAAACCAATAGTTTTGACTGTTTAACCTTAGTTTGCAAGCAGGTTTAATTGGAGATATCTATTTCCCTTCCTTCATCAGCTTTAATAGGATAAAAAATGAATCGAGCTGTAGTACTAGAGCGATCGTGCTTTGCAACCACATCCAAAAATCACTCGCTACAGAAAAATGGCAACTATGCTGGGGAGTCACATGAGGATCTATTTTACCTTAGTCATCATCGTCCCCATTTTCCACAGAAAAATGGTGACTCTGCTGGGGACTTTTTAGGTATCTTGTTCTCTTCTTGTTCCCTAGGTAGAAACCATGACGTCACTAGGATCTTAGGTCAAAACGCCGTTAATTTGGAATGAAACCACAGGATGGTGACTCCACCGGGAAACCATTTTCTGTCAGGAACTTAAGATTCTTAGCTTTTAAAGGTCTAGGACATTAGGACAAATATATATACTGCTTTTCCTAATTTATATATATGTTTATTTTTTCTGCTAATGGGAATGCGTGTGATGCCGTATGTGGAAAGATTGAGTATACACTTAAGATAAGTGATGGCGACGAGGTCGACCATCAACCTCAGTGGAGGCTTCCCAATGCAACCCATTCCCTCTCATAGGCAATGGGCCGATTGTGACGTCTGAGAAGTTGAGGAGCCAACCCTTTTGTAGTGCGGAAGCTATCGAAAATAGTTGTCACGCGATACTACCCTCATTTGAGGCTGATGATCTATTCTCGGTGAATAGCATTTACTCTAAGATTTCATACAGCTCGCTGGCGATCCGCTTGCTATTTGTTATCCTGGGAGGAGCTGATGATTTTGAGTACAGGTACAAAAAATCACCCTAGTATAAACCTTTGGGGATGGGTAGAGCCTTGACTTCATGACAACGACCCTTTGACCCCATGTTTTTTCTATGTTTTTGTGTGCTGCATTCATGCATTCATTTAAAAAAAAAACATTAAAACATTCGAAAAATTTCTCTTCTAGTCTCTCTGTTTTTTCAAATTAAACTAAGACTGTGATTGCAAATATCAGAGAAAAGGATTACGCTAATGGATTTTGGTAGAAGGAGAACTCATAAGTACACCTTTAGGATTCCAAAACTAAAGGATATAAGAGGTTTGGTGAGGATGATCACAAACCAAGAGGCTTTCAGAGCCAAGTACGGAGGTTTGCTATCTCTGCTAAAAGTCCATGTGATTGAGGGAATCATGGATGCGCTCATTCAGTTCTACGATTCGGTCTATCACTGTTTCACATTCCCAGACTACCAGCTCGCACCAACGCTGGAGGAGTACTCTCATCTGATTGATCTACACATTACAGATCTAGCTCCATTTTCTGGACTAGAAGAAATTCCAAAGAATCAGACCATTGCAAGAGCAATTCATTTGGACGAGTCTGAGGTCAGGACTCACATGACCACTAAGGGTGGCATACAAGGTGTGCCAGCCCAGTTCTTGACAAAGAAAGCCCTGTACTTTGCTAGTATCGGGAATGTGACTGCTTTCGAAAGCATCTTTGTTTTACTCACTTACGGGTTATTTTTGTTGCCCAACATTAATAACTTCGTCGATATCAACTCCATTAAGGTTTTTCTCATTGGAAACCCTGTGCCAACTTTGCTCGCAGATGCGTATCATTCTGTACACTTAGGAAATTTGTACAGCGGAGGGGAGATCACGTGTTGTGTGCCCCTGCTTTACAAATGGTTTATCTCTCATTTGCCCAAGTCTGCTGCTTTTTGGGATCACAAGAGTGCCTTACGTTGGTCGCAGAAAATCATGTCCCTCACCAACTCTGACATTGACTGGTGTAATAGGATTTATGACGGAATCAGGATCATTGACCATTGTGGAAACTTCCACAACGTACCCCTTATAGGAACTAAGGGATGAATCAATTACCATCCAGTTCTTGTTCGCGTCAATTTGGATACCCGGTGAGACACGTCCCACTGGGTGTTCATCTGGAAGGTCTTTTCTTCAAGGAAGGAGAAAGTGACAGAGCACTAAAGACGGAAATAGTGCACACTTGGAAACATGTTCATAAGAAAGGACGAGAGTCTCTAGGAAAACCGGATTGTGTCTCGGTGGAGCCTTATCTACACTGGGTGCAAACTAGAGCTCTCAAGCTAAAGATGCCTTATCCTCGTCATGGAGTTCTTCCACCGAGGGAGTCTGTCATGTGCTTCATGACTGAGACTGAAAAGCTTCAGGTTACTCTCAACAAAGTTCAACGGGAGAAGAGGTCTTGGAAAAACAAGTACCGCACCCTCGACGTGGAGTGCCTCAAAATACAACAACTACTGAAAGAGAAAGATGCTCTAATTGAAATTTTGGAGCAGCATGCTGTAGAGAATCAAGATGACCAGAGGAATTTGCTCACTCCTTTTACCTGGCAAAGGAATGACAACCCGACAACGGCCCAAGAGCCCCGGTCAAAGAAAAGGAAAGTACCAGAGTCAGCACCCGATTTCTCTTCAGAGAGGACTTTGGACCCATTAGCTTAGGTTTCTGTTTCTGCACCTTGTAATCTACTGTATTTCCATTTCGGTAATCCTTTGAATTCAATAAAAAGGGGTTTCCTCACAGTTTGATATTTGCAATCTAATTGTCGAAGTTTATTTTGATTAAACCAAAAAACAATTAATATAATCATTGCATTCATCATTCTCACACCGCGTATTCTTCTTACCTAAGAATCTCACGTTTGTGTCTCGGTTCTAGAGTCAAACTGTCTCATTCGTACAATACTTGGGCCAATCGTCAAAAAAAGATGGATGATCTTGAGGAAGAAAACAGAGAGTTGAAAGAAGAGATCGACGCTCTGAGAGAGGATATGAGAAAGCTTCGTAACGACATGCAAGCCATGGCAGAAGCTCAGCTACAAAGGACTGTGATCTTATAGATCACCTCAACGCCCATAGTGGAGAAGTGTGATCCTAGGTATCAAATGCCGAAAGATCGTCCTTGGGGCAGGCCTGATAACTATATCCCGGAAGGATATGTTCCGCCTATCACTGAAGATCAGGGAATCATAATAGAAGCCACTGGGCCTGAAGGTTACAAACTTCGGGAAATGCCAAGATTCACTGCCTTAGTCACGGTACCACCCCCTGTGGTGTACACTATCCCGGAAGGACAGATTCCGCTGATACCTTCTGGTAAGAAGGAGACTATGTTCAATAGAATGGATGAATTCCAGGAACAGTTCCTAGAAATGCAGAAAGAACTGCAAGCCATCCGCGGTCAGGATCTATTTGGAAAGGACGCCACAGACCTCTTCTTGGTCCCCAATGTGAAAGTTCCGCACAAATTTCAAGTGCCCGACTTTGAAAAATACAAGGGTAACTCTTGCCCTCAGAGCCATCTGGTGATGTACGTTCGGCGAATGTCATCTCAGATGGAGAATCAGGACCTACTGATTCACTACTTTCAGGATAGTTTAACCGGTGCCGCCTTAAAATGGTACATGGGTTTAAACTGTGCTACGATTAGCACATTCAAAGATCTTGGTACTGCCTTCGTCCAACAATACAAATACAATTTGGACATGGCACCGGACAGAGATCAACTCAGATCAATGTCATCAAAGGACAAGGAAACCTTTAAGGAGTATGCTCAGAGATGGCGTGAAATTGCCGCTCAGATTTGTCCACCTCTTGAGGAAAAAGAAATGACAAAGATCTTCTTAAAGACCTTAAGCTCATTTTACTATGATAGAATGGTTGCCAGTGCACCCAATTATTTCACCGAGATGGTGGGCATGGGAGTTCGTCTTGAGGATGCCGTCTGAGAAGGACGTTTAATAAAAGACGTTGGATCATCAAGTAGTACAAAACGATACGGTAGTGCTCTCCCTAAGAAAAAAGAGCAAGATATTGGGAATATCTCTCTCGGAAAGCAAAGGCGACTTTATCAACCGGTAGCAGTTGTGACTCCTGCTATCAGCCCTGCGCCTATTCCTACGTATCAACCTCAGGTTGCGCAGAGCCAACCTAATAAGTAAAGGACACAGCAGCCTCTTCAGCAGGCTCGTCCTCCATACAATAACAACCGTACAACATGGCCACCAGGGTTTGATCCTATACCCATGTTGTACGCAGAACTATTTCCATTACTACTAGCTAAGGGGCACATCCAGACTAAGTCTCCTCTTACAGTACTGGAAAATCTGCCTTTTTGGTTTAAGGTGGATCAGACGTGCCCTTATCATCAAGGAGGATCAGGGCATAACATAGAGAACTGTCTCAATTTCAAATCCGACGTGCAAAAACTTGTTAGGAACGGGCTCTTATCTTTCAAAGATACGAATCCCAATGTTCTCACGAACCCGCTGCCTCAACATGAGAAAGCTGCAGTCAACCTAATTGAGAAAGAATTTAACAATGTCTATCAAATTCACGATGTACTCTTGTTGAGGACCAATCTGGTCAAGATGCATTGTAGACAAAGTGGGTACGGCCATGTGCCACCTCATAATTATCACCAGTGTGATTTCTGCTCTAAAAATAATCAAGGATGTTCTGTGGTGCAAGTTGCTCTGCAGGAACAGATGAATCTCAGATGGATCCAAGAGCACCGAGTTCGTGGAGTTAACATGGTTTACACGAATTCCAACGTCATTCAGAACCACGACATCCGTGCGATGAATGCCAACTTAGTGGCAATACACTCAAGGCAAAGCCAGTATCATAATCAGCCACGACACGATTATTGTTCTTGTCTGACTTGCTCAGTAAACAAACAGGGATGCTCTTTCATACAAGAGGCCCTCCAGCATCAGATGGATCTTGGATGGATCCAGGACTGCCATGATAGGAATCCGTATCAGATTAATATGGTTCAAATCTTCGACATTCGCTTAATGAATACCAACTTGGTAGAGTTGCATGCTGAGCAGGTCCGACTCGGATTCTTGATATCACATAATTATCACAGTTGTAAAGCGGGTTGCAAAAACGATCAGGGATGTGCCCTTGTCCAGGAAGCACTTCAGCATTTGTTGAATCATTGGTGGATGCCAATCTACATGGATGAAGATACTCAGCAAATTAGTATCAATAACAGAACCCCCACTCGGCGTCAAAGTCAGGATGTCCGACTCGTGGAGGCTAACCTAATGAGGTTACATTGTATTCAAAGTGGGCGTGGCCAGGTGCCACCACATAATTATGAACGTTGTGGAATCTGTTCGGAAAGTAACCAAGGGTGCTACCTTGTGTGAGCAGCTCTCCAGGGGCAAGTGGATCGTGGAGAGATCCGCCCATATCCAGGTTTCGGGCCCATCAACTGGGCGCCGAATTACCTTGCCGATCAAATTGAGGACGTTGTTGTAATCTCTGATCATCAAAGAACTAATGATGTTTTCACCATTATCCCTCTGCTTGACGAATCAAGAATTCCCAATCGGGAACGGATCGAGATTACCTACGATGGTCAGAAAAACCAGAAGGTTCCCATAGTCATCTATTTGCCGGGAGCACTACCTTATGAATCAGCTAAGGCAATCCCTTACAAATACGGTGCGACGATAATTGATAATGGAAAGGAAAATCCATTACCCTCCGTCGTAAATATTGCAGACATCAGTCATGTAACACGGAGCGGTAGAATCTTCAACAGAGGAGTTGGAGAGTCTAACAAAGAAAAGGAACTTCAGACAGAAGCTCCCGATCCACCAGTCGGTCAATCCAGTAATCCCGACCTTTCAAAAAATGATGATGAGATATTAAAGCTCATCCAAAGGAGTGAATACAACATTGTTGATTAACTGTTATAGACTCCTTCAAAGATCTCGGTATTATCACTGTTACTCAGTTCAGAAGCGCACAGGGAGGCTCTACAGGAAGTCTCGGAGAAAGCCTTTGTGGAACAGGATGTAACCATCAGACAGTTCGATAGTATTATCTCTAACATCACTTCTTGCAACAATTTGGGGTTTAGTGATGAGGAATTACCTGAAGAGGGTCGCTGTTATAACATGGCGCTCAATATCACAGTCAACTGCCAGGATGATGCTTTAGCCAGCGTACTGGTAGACACAGGGTCAGCCCTGAATGTTATGCCGAAGTCCACTTTGACTCAATTATCATTCAAGGGCCCTCCGATGCGAACCAGCGAGGTCGTCGTCAAAGTGTTCGACGGATCCAGAAAAACAGTTATCGGCGAAGTTGACCTTCCCATAACTATTGGTCCTCACACTTTCCAAGTCACCTTCCAGGTCATGGACATCCGGGCAACGCACAGTTGTTTATTAGGAAGACCTTGGATACATCAGGCTGGAGCGGTTACCTCAACCCTCCACCAAAAGTTAAAGTTCATCCAGGATGTCCAACTCATCACAGTCTATGGGGAACAGGCCTTACTCGTCAGCAATTTATCGTCATCCACTTATGTGGAACCAGAAGGGGTAATCGGAACCCAGTTCCAAGCGCTTTCGCTACTCAAGGACGAATAATCCGGAGGAGGAACTTCGATTTCCTCATACAAAGATGCTATTAAAGCGGTCGAGATTACCGATACAGCAGGATGGGGACAGCTTGTCATTCCTACTAGCAATACAACAAAGAAGGGTCTGGGTTTTTCTGCAACCTGCACCCAGACAGTTGCTAACGATGAAAGTCTTCATCCCATTCATGATTTCTTCCACAGTGGAGGTTTCCTTCACTCAGTGTCTCAAATAGTCCATGCTATCAATGAGGAAGATCCCTCCGACACAGATGAAGAATGGAAGTCCTATCTTAACGAGGACGATTATATGTCTCAGGAAGAGGTGCCTACGCTATTTTGCTATCCCGCACAGAGTCTGAGATTTATACCACCATCAGATGTCGAAATGATATACGGAGATTGTGATCCGGAAGGATGTCGTGCTCCACCAAATTCATTAGAGGAGGACACTCTGATGAAAGACAACTTTGACCACAATTACTATGACCCGATGGATGGTCTGCCAATGTGGCAGCCTTACCCAGGAGACTTGGGGCCAAAAAGTCAGCCGAGTAATGAAACTCAACTGAGTATCATTGAACAGAATACCTGTGTCCCCACCATGTCATGGGATCAACACTCAGGTCATTTAGAAACTACTCAGCATGACGATGAATTTGCAACATTTGCAGGACTTGAATTCATCAACTATGCTTTTCCCGAGGTCAACGTCATCGAGAGGGATGACTCCTCCAGTTCGAAAGAAGTGTGGGACACCTTGGGACAACCGAGTGGAAAGTACGACTATATGGTCAAATACACCGCTCCCGAAAGCTCTCGTATCAGGCTCGAAGATATCCAGCCAACTGGATGGGGAGATACAGCTGAGAGCACCAATGCTATGCAAAATGCAACAAAGGAATTCTCCTACGACAATTCTGCCTGGGAGATAGATTCCAATGATCCTGCTCCACCAGAAATCAGCGTTATTTCAGAAGACAAATCAAGAAAGGTGCCAGACTTTGTGATCCACCGAGGAGTTCGCCGCCAATGGGTTGCTGTCGATGTTCCGAAGGTCGTTCGCCAATCAAAGTAATTGCCATCTTTAACCTTTCACCTTGCCCAGGTGAAATGGATGTTTTAATAGGGCTCGCTTTCTGTAAATTTTCCCTCTTCGCTTAGCCCAAAGCGATAGAGTTTTGTTTTATAGGGCTGTAGTTTCAAGAATCGACTTGTTCATTAATAAAATAACGTCGTTCTGTAATTTCCGCATTAATTGTTGTTTTCTCTTATCGCTTTTCTCAGAAAATGGTAATCCTAAAAAACAATTCAAAAATAAAAACGAGCAGTAATAAAAATAAATACACTGCACAAACTTTTGCATTTTCTCTATCTCTTCTAAACACGAATCATCACGTCATGCAGATTGCTTGTTTTAAACCCCGTTGAAACATACGATCAGATGCCTTCTCCCGACTTTGAGTTCCCAGTATTTGGGGCTGAAGAAGAAGTTGACAACGAAATTCCAGAAGAGATCTCCCGATTACTTAGACAAGAGGAAAGATCCATTGAACCTCACAAAGAGCCGTTTGAAACGGTAAACTTGGGTTCAGAAAAGGAGAGAAAAGAAATCAGGATTGGGGAACTGCTCAGTCCAACTGCCAAAGAGAGTTTGATAAAGCTTCTCAAAGAATTCCCCGATATATTCGCTTGGTCCTATCAGGATATGCCAGGGTTGGATACCAGCATCGTGGAACATCGGTTACCGTTAAGATCGGAATGTCCGCCAGTAAAGCAAAGGTAGAGACGCACTCACCCAGACATGGCCATCAAAATCAAAGAGGAGGTATAGAAACAGATCGACGCAGGTTTCCTCGCTACATCAGAATATCCTCAATGGTTAGCCAATATCGTACTCATTCTGAAAAAGGACGAAAAGATCAGAATGTGTGTCAACTACAGAGATCTGAATAAGGCTAGTCCAAAGGACGACTTTCCTTTACCACACATTGACATGCTGGTAGACAGTACAGCAAAGTTCAAAGTTTTCTCCTTCATGGATGGATTCTCGGGCTATAACCAAATCAAAATGGCGCCGAAAGACATGGAGAAAACTTCGTTCATTACCCCATGGGGTACCTTTTGTTACAAGGTAATTCAGTTCGGTTTGAAGAACGCCGGGGCAACCTATCAAAGGGCCATGACTACTCTGTTTCATGACATGATACACAAAGAAATTGAAGTGTATGTCGATTATATGATTGCAAAATCTAAGACAGAGGAGGAGCATGTGACCCACCTGTCAAAACTATTCGAGCGTCTGAGAAAATACAAACTCCGCTTGAATCCCAACAAATGCACATTCGGTGTCCGTTCAGGGAAACTCTTAGGGTTCATCGTCAGCCAGAAAGGAATTGAGGTTGATCCTGACAAGGTCAAGGCCATTCAAGAAATGCCTTCTCCGAAAACTGAAAAACAAGTCAGAGGATTCCTGGGACGTTTGAACTACATCTCCAGATTCATATTCCTCATGACCGTAACATGTGCGCCAATCTTCAAAATACTCAAGAAGATACAATCATTTCTCACTGATTCACGGGGCAAATGGACTCCGAATTATGACGGCCCCTACGTGCTCACGAAAGCTTTCTCAGGCGGCGCGTTGAGACTTGCAACCATGGACGGAGAGGAATTTTCCTACCCCACAAATGTTGACGTAGTCAAGAAATACTTCGCTTAAAAAAAAAACGTCTCGGTGGATTGAAAACCCGAAAGGGCGATCCAGGAAAAAATTTAGGGACATGATCAAAAATCATCCCGGTGGATTGGAAATCTCCAAGTACAATCCAGGCAAAAGTTAGGGATTAGTAGCAAGTAACTACGTCTGATCAGTTCAGCTCCTCAGTAGTCATGCCATCCATCAGAGACTCCAGTCAAGGTCATCTTCGACAGAAGCTCAGGATGTCCCAAATTCAAAGTTGGTAGAAGGATAGTGGTCGTTATGTTTCAACGTAGCCCTTTTTCCCTGTAAATTACCATTTTCTAGCTTTGTATATACTCTTTGGAATCACGCGTTTGGCTGATCTCCATCTTATCAATAAAATTTGAGCCCTTGTGCTTTTGTTTGTAATTCTCATTTGTTTTAGCTTTACAGAACGACATCTTAATATGATTAACGATTCTTGAAATAAAACAAAAATGAATTTACTTGTAAAACTTTTTCTGCTTTAAAATAAAGATGGCAATTTCTTTTTACTGTTGAATATCAAAAGAACATCAACCGCTTCTCCATAAGTAAGCGAACCTCAAAGTGCAGAATCAAAGTACTCCTTCTACGCCAGTGCGCCTGAATGAAGGATCAACAGTGTCAGATGCGACTAATCTATCTGACATCTTCGACAGAGTCCTTGTCTCCTAAGCCCGATTAATGGTAGTCCCCGCAGGGATTATTTCTCCTAAGCAAGGTAGGATTGCTATATTGAACCAAGTGATACCTTTCATCTCCAGCAGTGGCCGAGTATCCAGTCGTGTTCATCCGTCAGTCTGTGTGTTGTGTCAAGTCTTTGTCAGCATATACATACATACATCATGCATTATTGATTTACATTTGCATTCATATTGCATCACTATCAATCTAGTCGGTCTTATCCCCTAGTGATAACAGTCATCTCAATCGAGTTGTCAATTCTTTCCTCGTCAGGAAGTGAATCATCTGAACAATCTCGCCTCCAACTATTTCTGAATTGAAGATAGGTCCTAGACCACTTTGATAACTTGGACCTCTGAAAAACCAAATAACCTTCAGTCAGCATCACTCTTCGCCATTGAAGATGATATTTTTGCTTTCCCGGATTAAGGAAAATCCCTAGAGAAAGCCCCTTAATCAGAGCTTCGGCAATACGGCAGTTTTTCTCCGAAAGAACCACTGATGAAAAGGTCATCGGCACCTCAAAACTGGATCCCATCATATGGCATTTCTCCGAGAAGATCCCGAGAAAAGTATGATGTAATATCCCCAAGCGTGAAGGCAGTCTCTCAAGGGACTCGCATTCCCCAAATAGAGTCAACAAATGGCATCTCCAACAGAGAAGTTTGTACAGCTCTACAACTCAGACGATTGGGTTCCCCAGCAAGTATGGCATCAAAACTTTTTCCATCGAATGGCATCTTCCCAGGAAAATTCGATGAGAAGTTTGAAGGAAAATCGCTACACATATCGTTCCTTGTCAATAAAGTTTATTGACAAAAGAAACTAAGACCAGTTCCTTGGTAGGAAACCAGGATCGATGGGAAGTTTAAATCAGAAACTAAGACCAGTTCCTTGGTAGGAAACCAGGATCGAGGGGAAGTTTAAATCAGAAACTAAGACCAGTTCCTTGGTAGGAAACCAGGATCGAGGGGAGGTTTATTTCAACTAAGACCAGTTCCTTGGTAGGAAACCAGGATCGAGGGGAAGTTTACCTTTTCAAAGCATCATCGCTTAGCAAAAGAAGATGAATGCATGAACTACCATTCATAGACTCCATCAAAATTTTGGATAGTCCGATATTTAATCCTCTTGCACCCCGAATGCCCGAATACCTTCGCCATTCACACCTTCAGGTCCAAGAAGATTAAATAGGGGCATCTGTCATACCCCAAATTTTGACCACTAAGATTTCCCATCATGGTGCAAATCATCAGCACAATATGGATGTACCTTTGTGCCTCATCAATCTCCTCAAGGAATTTTTTAGCATTCACTACAATCAAGCTTAGGGTTTCAAGCCCTCTCAGAGCCTTTAGACAAAGGATCAATCAAGGAATGACATGATCTTTAACTTGTCTAACCTCTTAAACATCCACAAAGGATCAAGAGGACTCCCACATCAAGAATTAGGCACAAGAGTGCCACATTTCAAGTAGATCAAGCCTCAAGTTCATCTAATACAAAGTCAACTGACGCAAAAAGTCAAAGTTTGACTTTTGGTCAACTTTGAGCTTCACAAGTCATTACTCAAGAAAATATGATGGATGATTTAATTTGATCAAATTTAAATCAAGAAATCATGCAAAATTGCAAAATTGACCAAATTGAAAGAAACTTAGAAATTTTTTCTAAGTTAAAATCATGTTCAAGTGCACAACTTTTCAAGGTTGTAACTATTGATCCAAGCATCCATTGATTTTGTGTAAGAGCTACTTTTAAAGAGGGTATTTGATACTTCAACATTGTAGAAGGAATCAACTCAAAATATCATAAGGATTGAAAGATATAAGTGATCAAAGTTGGGAATTCTTAATGTCCAATGTTCTGACATTGCATAGGACATCATTAATATTTTTTCAGCAAGAATGTCCCAACTTCAAGGATGTTTTTCTCCATGATCCAAGTTGAACCAGGTCTGGGGTCAAACATGAAAGTTGAAGTACATCATCTCAGCTTTCCAGAAAGTCCTAGAACGTCCTTGTAGCATACTCGAGCAAGGAGATATGATTTTTGTAAAAAGCATTGATAAAGCAGAATTTTCATGACAGCTTTTAGGACAAATTTGACTACACAAGTTCAAGACCATTTTTGATGACTTTGCAAGCTGAACCAAGACCAAAGTCAAACATCAAAGTTAAAGTATGTCATTAGGGCTTTCCAAAATGTATAAGAACTCCCATTAATTCAACTTGAGCAAGGAGTTATGCACCTCATAACAGGCCTTGCTCGAGCTGATTTTTTTAGGACAGATTTTGTGCACTTTTCTTGTGCCACCCAATTTTCAAGCTTTGTCACCATGCAAGATAAGCATCAAAGATGCAATTCACTTCAACTCAAAATATCATAGTGTATTAAAAGGTACAAGTGATTAAAGTTTGGAATTATTAATGTTCAAAGTTGTCTGATGTTCCAACATTGCATAGGACATCACTAATATTTTTCCAGCAAGAATGTCCCAACTTCAAGGCTATTTTTCTCCATGATCCAAGTTGAACCAGGTCTGGGGTCAAACACGAAAGTTGAAGTACACCATCTAAGCTTTCCAGAAAGTCCTAGAACGTCCATGTAGCATACTCGAGCTGGGAGTTATGGATTTTACAAAAATTCTTGCTGCAGCTAAATTTTTCATGGGGCAGATTTGCACATTTCTTGTGCCACATGAATTTTTAAGCCTTGTCATCATTTTGAACACATCTGAGGATCAAATCTAAAGGGGACAATCACTGAGCCAAGCCTCCAAAGTCCTTGGAACAAGAAGTAGTATGCCAAACCTAGAAATGCCTAAAAGAGGGACAAAACTCCAATTTTAGATTGAAGCATTTAATGGATGCTTAGAGGTGGCATGGACTGACACATTTGCAACTGAATTCAGTCAAGATTCCTCCAACAACTAGGGAACCAACAGCCTGTGCCCTAACCTCTAGTCAATGGCTAGAGGAGACTTGGATTTTCATTGGACAACATTGGCCAAACCTCTGCTGCAGTTGCCATTCACTGTGGATCCCAAAACAAACTTGCTCTACTATAAATTGAGCTCATTTGCGATCAGTTTGAGTACACCAAATCCATCAAACAGATGTTTTCCTCAAAATCTCTTCTTTCACCTCAAATTTGCCTTCCAAAGCAAGTAATTCTGAGTTTTTGAGTTAGAGAGCAATTCCACTCAAACTAATCACACACACACCTCACATATATCATATGTAAGTTGTCCAAACTATCAAAGGTGACATGTAATCACAACATCACAAAGTCACCTCTCAAAACCTCAAAATTGGACTTTTTTGCATTTTTCAAGCCATGTCTTGATTCAGTCACTTTCCAAACCAGATAAAACCTCAAACACACTCCAAATATCATCCTTGAACTGTCCCAAATGGTTCCCCCCATCTGGAACACCATTTGAGAGAGTTGCTATTTTGGTCACTTTTAACCCCTTTTACAAGAAAGGGACAGTTTGTGTTTTTGCAGGTACCAGCTGATTCCAATCATCCTAAAAGCATCCAAGAGGTCATTTGAGGGTGTCCAAAGCATCAAATCATTTCTGGAACAAAGCACTTGGTAGGTTACACAAAATCTCCCAAAAAGAGGTAAAATTCACAACTTGAATTCTTTGAATCATGCTTTCCTTTGTTGTCCACATACATGCATCATATTGAACAATTCTTGAAGCAAAAATGTAGTCCTTAATGTGTATGTTATGATCCTCCTACTGTTTGCACTTTAACATGTTTATATGTGGAGTTTATGTTGTTTTAAACTTAAAGTGCAGATCTGGTTTTTGGCCTTGTGTGTGTTGTACATTAAGTTTCAGTATGTATGAGTGACACCATTGGATTTCTTGCGAAAAATTGGTCAAGATAGGTTCTTATGGATTTTAATTTCGTTAAAAATTGAGAGAGTTATGAATGTTTGAAGTTTGATAGCAAAGATGTTAAAAAACCAAGGTGCAGTTCTGATGTCAAATGTGACGTTGTGATATCTTCCCTTTTTCTCTTATCTTCAAAACTCATGAGTGATGTCGAGTGTAATGCTGTGACATTACTTTATTTTCAAAAAACTCAACCAATTCTTTTACATAGCAAAAATCATCATTTTCCAATTCTATTTTACACACTTCTTATTCATACTCCAAAATATTTTATTCCACAAAAAAATTAGTTTTATATTATTTATTTAATATAATTAGTATTTTTGTGAATAAATTCCTTTTTATTGTTTTTAAAACATTTTAAAAGTGAATTCTCATATTGAAAATCAAGACCAAATGAATTTTATTTCATCTTGTGATTAAAACATCATTTTTCAAACCCCAACCAAAAATCACAAGTTGCTTATTTGGTATTTTTATCATTTTGTATTGATTTTCTTTTAAGAATTTACTTTTAAAATGATAAAATTAGGATTTCTTCGATTTTCACCATCATAAAACTTTTTCAAACACTCATGGGCCTCTAATAGAGTGTAAGACCCAATCCCTTTTTTTGACCAAATCATTTTTGGGCCTCAGTGTATTGTATAAGTCCCGATACCGTCAAAAACAACCGGTGCGATCATCGCCTTTTCAAAACAAAACAACCTTGGGCCTACCCTAGAGTAGTAAGACCCATTTCTTTTCTTAAAAATTTTGGGCCTCTAATAGAGTGTAAGACCCAACCCCCCTTGTACAAACCATTTTGGGCCTCACTTATTGTATAAGTCCCTCTGTACAAGTAAACGGCGTGATCGTCGCCTTTTAAAAAATCAATTGGGCCTCTCCTCGAGCTATAAGACCCATTCAAAACTTTTGGACCTCTATTAGAGTGTAAGACCCAATCCCCTTTTAACCAAAACATTTTGGGCCTCAGATATTGTATAAGCCCCTTTGCGTTAAAAGAAAATCTCGGTGCGATCGCCATTTCAAATAGAAAAACAAACTTTGGGCCTACCCTCGTGTTATAAGCCCCACACTTTTTTTCTTTAAACCTTTTGGGCCTCTTGAGAGACTGTAAGACCCATCCCTTTGTACAAAAAACAATTTTTGGGCCTCAGTCACTTGTATAAGTCCCTCTGTACAAAACAACAGTGCGCTCACTGATAAAACCCTGGGCCTCTCCTTGAGCTGTAAGCCCCAAAATCTTTCTTTGTCAAAGCACTTTCTCCTTTGATTTTGAATATACTGTTGTTTTTCAATCTTTCTTTGTTGAACAACTAACCAAACAGCATGGAAGCTCTACAACCGAGTAAGTGTTTACACGCTTTCATTTACCGCTTTCATATATATATAACTGTATTGTGGGGCTGTTTCACTGTAAGTCTTCTTTCATAAACTCATATCAACTGTGTAATAATAGTATAGATATTTAGAGTTTCCCCGACAACTACGTCTAACATTAAGCTCGTTGATCACTCTTAAATAGTCAAAACTAGATCCCCATAGGATTACCAAACACAGTCTTCCCTTCTCTTGGGTTAAACAATATGGAGATATGAAAGACAGCATTCTCTGTGAACCCTTTCATAGATTGTCACTCGTAGAAGTTGTCAAAGAAACTCTACTCCCCAGAGATGATCTTTTCTCCGTGAATGGCATATCTTGAGTTTCTTCCAAATTCTCGAACTTTCCTGGCTTGATCTATTCTTTGTGAATAGCTTGTCTTGAACTTCTCGGGGTTTGGGGACCCACAGGCTTCTTAAAAGCTCTTGTCAAGAAACTATATTCCCCAGAGATGATCTTTTCTCCGTGAATGGCATCTCTTGAGTTTCTTCCAAATTCTCGAACTTTCCTGGCTTGATCTATTCCTCGTGAATAGCCTATCTTGAATTTCTCGGGGTTTGGGGACCCATCGTCTTCTTAAAAGCATCGACCTCTTCTTGGGCATTGTTCAACGACCCACAGGCTTCCTAAAAGCATCCCCGCCTCCTCTTGGGCATTGTACAAGGACCCGTCGGGGTCTTAGAAGTATTCACAGCCTCCTCTTAGGCTTCGTATAATGATTCTTCCTCCGAGAATGATAACCTCCTCTTCGGCTTCATACAAGGACCTATCGGCTTCTTAAAAGTTTCCAGCCTCCTCTTGGGCTTCATATAAATTGTCCCGACGACCTCCTAGAGGTATAGGAACAGAAATCAGTCATCTTAATAGAACAGTCTTTCCAAGAGTCTACTACTGTTTCTCAAAGCATAGTACAAAAGATGAAACTCTAGACTTGGATAGTCTAATTTCCTTGAGTCTCCAAGACATTCTCAGGAATCCTTCAAGAATAGGAAGGAACCCCATGGACTCGGGCAATCTCAATACCCTTGGAGTCCCCCTTTCCTTAAAGAACATGGAATGACCCTGATCCTCGAATCAAATCCTTGAGTACAACATTACTCATATAAGAACTGATTTTCTCTTTAAATCAGCATATTAGACCTGTCACTCAACTGAAACAGTCACAATAGCCTCCTCTTGGGCTTTGTACAATGATTCTCCCCAGCGGAGCTAACAATTTTAGCCTCCATCTCGGGCTTCATACGAGATACCAAAAAAACTCCCTTGTTGAGTCAAATAGCCTCCATCTCGGGCTTTATACGAGATACCAAAAGACTCCATCGTCGAGTCAAAACCTTTTAGCCTCTCTCTCGGGCTTTGTATGAGACACATATTAGCCTCCTCTTAGGCTTTGTATAAGAAAACCACTGGTTGATCCAATCAACCTTTTAGCATCAAAGTTGTGCCTCGTTCACAGTACACAAACATCAACAACTCCTTCCCCTTCATCTAATCACTGTAAGCGGCAAGCCTCTGGATCATCTACATCCATGCCACTGTCCCTCTTTTAGCATGAAAAATTCCTAAGGAAAGATGGCATTGCTCTACACTGAGTTAAAGTCTTCTCCTTCAGGTTGGAAATCCCCTATAAAGGAAATTATGGCATTGCCGGATTCACAAATCCCGGTTAAAGTAATTCTCCTTTATAAACAGTTGTGACATACAAACCCCTCTTTAGAGATGACAAATTCTCTCTAAAGTCAAACCCTTTTAGCTTCACATCTTGGGCTTTGAACAAGATACAAACTACCTTCAGCTTCACATCTTGGGCTTTGAACAAGATACAAACCACCTTTAGCTTCACGTCTTGGGCTTTGAACAAGACACCAAAACAACCATTTCCTCCCATAGAATAGGAGGAACTACGATCTCTCTGATTTCCTTGTTTCGAAAAAAAATGGGAATACGTAGGCATAAGATTGAAAGAAAAATCTTAGCGAGCACACTAAACAAAAACCCAAAATCCCATACTTTCATATATCTGTCCTAACATCCTAACCGATAGCCTAAAGCGCCCCTTTTCAACAAAATAACCTAGGAGAGACCCCGAATCTTTGTAGCATCTGTAAACCAACAGTTTTGTCTTTTTAACCTCAGTTTGCAAGCAGGGTTAATTGGAGACATTATTTCCCTTCCTTCATCAGCTTTAATAGGATAAAAAATGAATCGAGTTGTAGTACTAGAGCGATCGTGCTTCGCAACCACATCCAAAAATCACTCGCTACAAATTAGAATGAGATGTAGTTGACACTTTTAAAGTATGCCATGAGAGCTACAAATCCAGCTTTGGACAATCCAAAATGGTTGCTTGGATCTCAAGTTATGGTCCTTGGAAGTTGGTACCCTAGCCACTTTGTTCCATAACTTAGAAAATTTCTAAGTTTCTTATGGTTACCCCTTTTACAAGTTAACTCACTTTCTTTGATTTTTCTTGATGAATGATGATTCAAATCACATATTAACATTTTTTTAGGGTCAAAGAACCATAATTGTGAAAAATCCCAAAAAGTCAAACTTGATTTGGTGCACAGTTGACTTTTTATCTGATGAAATCCAAACTGTGCGATCCTTTGTGAAATCAAGTCCTTGACCTAAATCAAACCTAATGGATATATTCCATAGGTGTTGTAGGGTGTATTGAGTCATGTCCTAAGGTTTGGAAGCATGTCCTGGTCAAAAGTCAAAGGCACAGTTGACTTTTTTCCTTGAAACCCTAATTGTGGTCCTGATGAAATTGAAGCTTGTGGATCAAGCTTCTTGGATCAATCCATTGTTGCAAATGTCTCAATTTAGTGTATTGGAGACCCTCAAATCATGTCTTGAGGTCTTGGCTCATGTTTTGTGCCAAAAGTCAACTTAGGGGTGGATTAGGTCAAGAAACCCTAATTCCTGATTTTTGGTAAACGCATCCCCTGAGGTTAAATTGACTTGCTGATTGGGTCCATGAGGTCCCTTGGAGTATTTTGGGTTGTGCTTTGAAGCATTGGCTCATGCTTAGATGAAAATTTCCATCTGGAGGCCTTGGTCGACTAAAACCCTAATTTGGTGACACTGGCAATCTTGAGGCTTGATCCACTTGGAATGTTGCAACCTTGTGCTTGATTCTTGATGTGGGAGTCCTCTTGATCCTTTGTGGATATTTGAGATGTTAGACAAGTTAAAGATAATGTCATTCCTTGATTGATCCTTTGTCTAAGTGCTCTGAGAGGGCCTGAAACCCTAATTTCGGATTATGGTGAATGCTCAACCATCTTTGAGGAGATTTGTGAGGCATGTAAATACATCCATATTGTGATGATGATTTGCACAATGATGGGAAATCTTAGTGGTCAAAATTTGGGGTATGACAGATGCCCCTGTTTAATCTTCTTGGACCCGAAGGTGTGAATGGCAAAGGTATTCGGGCATTCGGAGTGCATGAGGATTAAATATTGGAATACCTAAAATTTTGGTAGTGTTTATGAATGACATTTTGCTCATCCATCTTATTTTGCTAAGCAATGATACTTAGAAAAGGTAAAACTTCACGTCGATCCTGGTCTTCAGCCAAGGAACTGGTCTAAGTTTCCTTTGTCAATAAACTTCCCCTCGATCCTGGTTTCCTACTAACACTACTACAAAACGCTAAAACAACAACGTCAGGCTTACAACGCATCCTTTTATGCCGTTGTAATAGGTTAAAAATTTCGCGCCCATTTTAAATCTGAGTCATTTAATGACGTTGAATGAAACCACCGTAGTAATAAATAAAATGTATCAAGCTTCGATTCCCTGCAACTACATTTTTTCCATTTTTTAGAGTACATTTAGCGTGTGTCAATTAAGTACATTATTTAAAAAATAAATTGTAAATTATTTTACAACGGTTAAGATGAACAACCGTAGTAATAAATGAAATGTAACAAGCTTCGATTCCCTGCAACTACATTTTTTCCATTTTGTAGTACATTTAGCGTGTGTCACTTAAGTCCATTATTTAAAAAATAAATTGTAAATTATTTTACAACGGTTAAGATGAACAACCGTAGTAATAAATGAAATGTAACAAGCTTCGATTCCCTGCAACACATTTTTACCTTTTTTTAGGATACATTTCACTTAAGATTCCACTACGGTTTGTTTCTCCACCGAGATTAAAAGGTTTACTGATAAATTAAAACAAAACTTATTATGTATTTCTTTCATAAGATGCCCTAATCGAACAAGTGAGCCAGAGACGCCCTAACCTTTACACTCTTCAACATCTTCATTCCTTTTTTCTTGGTTTATGCTCAAATATTGACCGTCTCCATTCATTTGCTTCTTCAGCTTCAAAGTAAGGTACTCTTCAACATCTTCATTCCTTTTTTTTTGGTTTATGCTCAAATATTGACCGTCTTCATTCATTTGCTTCTTCAACTTCGAATTAAGGTTCTCTTCAACATCTTCATTCCTTTTTTCTTGGTTTATGCTCAAATATTGACCGTCTTCATCATTCATTTGCTTCTTCAGCTTCGAAGTAAGGTTCTCTTCAACATCTTCATTCCTTTTTTCTTTGTTCATATTGTATATGCTCAAGTCAGAATGAGATGTTTCATATGCTTTACGTTTAGTATGAGAGTACATCTTCATTGATTTTTTCTTTGTTCATATTATATATGCATATGGTTGAGTTTTTGGATTAGATTTTGGTGTGTCATTCACATTATTATACTGTATAAATTTCAGAAGTTGTAATGGATCGTAGTTGAATGAAAGCCAATAGATTAGATCTGGTTTATGAGAACGGAGTTTGTGAATTCCTTGAATACACTGATAAACATCTTACCGGCAATGATGGTATCTTTTATTGTCCTTGTGTTGTTTGCGCTAATATCAAAAAGGGTACAAAGAAAGAAATACACAATCACCTTTGCTGTGATGGTATATGTCAAAATTATATAATATGGACGTGGCATGGTGAGGTGGATAATAAGGAAAGTCGGGCGTCACAAAGTCAAAGCGTGGAGGAAGATGAATATATGGAAGATCACCTAGAGGATATGTTCCATGATATTGGGGAATCTTCTTTTATGAATGCTCATATTTATGATAATTTATGTAGTGATAAAGACACCCCTTTATATAAGGGATGCACAGAGTTCACACGATTGTCGGCGGTGTTAAAGTTGTTTAATCTGAAGGCGGAAAATGGATGGTCGGATAAAAGTTTCACGAAATTACTTGAATTGCTACAGCAAATGTTACCAGAAGATAACAAATTGCCGGATCGTTGCTATGAGGCCAAGAATATATTGTGTCCATTGGGTCTGGATTATATCAAGATACATGCTTGCCCTAATGATTGCATATTATACTGGAAAGAGTTTGAAGACTTATTTCAATGTCCGAAATGTGGTGTGTCGCGTTACAAGCTGAAGGCAAGCAATGGTGGTGACAATGATCACTATGACAATGTTAGTAGGAAGCATCATTTTGCTAAAGTGTTATGGTACTTGCCAATACTTTCACGATTAAAGAGACTTTTTGCTAATTCGAATGACGGAAAGAATCTTAGATGGCATGCAGATGAAAGGATTCGTAATGGAAACATCTGCCATTTAGCTGATTCTTTGCAATGGAAGAAAATTGATTCGTTGTTTCCAGATTTTGGAGTCGAGCCAAGAAATCTTAGGCTTGGGCTTGCCACCGATGGAATGAACCCCTTTGGTAATATGAGCACTAATCATACTTCGTGGCCTGTTCTTCTCACTATTTACAACCTATCTCCTTGGTTGTGCATGAAGCGCAAGTATATACTATTAAGTATGATGATTTCTGGACCACGACAACCTGGTAAAGACATAGATGTTTATCTTAGTCCATTAATTGATGATTTACGACTCTTGTGGGATGAAGGTGTTGAAGTTGATGATGCATATTCTGGGGAAAAGTTTAATATTCGTGAAATGTTATTTTGCACAATTAACGACTTTCTGGCTTACAGTAACTTGGCGAGATACAGTGTTAAAGGACATAAAGCGTGTCCTATATGTGAAGATGATACTTGTTATCACCAACTTGAGTTTGGAAAAAAGACCGTTTACCTTGGGCATCAAAAATTTCTAAAACCGGGTCATCCTTATGGTAGATTGCGAAAGGCTTTTAATGGAGAGCAAGAGTTTGGTGAGGCTCCTAAACCTTTAACCGGGGATGAAGTTTATCAACAGCAGGAATACATTAATGTTGTCCTTGGGAAGAGAGAAAAAGAAAAAGGTGGGAAGAGAGAAAAAGAAAAAGGTGGGAAGAGAGGAAAAGAAAAAGGGGCAGTTGCGAAAAAATATATGGAAAAAGAGGTCCATCTTCTTTGATCTTACATATTGGTCAAGTCTTGATGTTAGACATTGTCTTGATGTGATGCACGTGGAGAAAAATGTGTGTGATAGTTTGATTGGCACACTTCTAAACATTTCGGGCAAGACTAAAGATAGTAAGACTTCCCATCTTGATATGCAGAAGATGGGTATACGAAAACAGTTGGCTCCAATAGAGAAAGGAAAAAGAACTTATCTGCCTCCAGCATGTCACACTCTATCTAAAAAGGAAAATAAGATGTTCTGCGAGTGTTTGCAAGGTATTAAAGTTCCGCAAGGTTACTCATCAAACATCAAGAAACTTGTATAAATGAAAGATCTCAAGTTAATTGGTTTAAAATCTCATGATTGTCATGTATTGATGCAACAACTTCTACCCGTGGCTATCTGTGGGATCCTTCCAAAAAATGTGAGAGTAACTATAATGAGACTGTGTTTATTATTCAATGCCATATGTAATAAAGTTCTTGATTTCAAAAAATTGGATGAATTAGAAGATGAGGCTGCCATAATCTTGTGTCAATTGGAGATGTATTTTCCGTCATCATTTTTGGACATCATGGTTCACTTACTTGTTCATCTCGTAAGAGAAATCAGAATTTGTGGTCCAGTTTTTTTAAGGTGGATGTATCCAATAGAGCGATATATAAAGATCTTTAAAGGATATACGAAGAATCATCACCGACCGGAAGCTTCGATTGTTGAAAGGTACATCACAGAAGAAGCTGTTGAGTTTTGTACAAACTATTTGTCGGATGCAGATTCTATAGGAATTCCAAAGTCTCGTCATGCTGACACAGACGGAAGAGGTATTCAAGGTCTAAATGTTAGATCAATGGCTCTAGATGTAGTTATTCAATCACATTTCTATATATTGAATAATATATATGAGGTTCAACCTTTCATAGAGACTCACAAAAGACTTATGAAGAAAAATATCCTCAAATGAATGACAAGTTGTTGTTGATAGAGCATAACAATAGATTCATGGATTGGTTTAATAAAAGTGTATCTAATGATCCTAGTGCATCCGAGATACTTAGATGGTTGTCGTACGGGCCAAAATTTTGTCTTATTACCTAGAGTGCATACGACATTGGTCATTATACCTTTTATACAAAATCAAAAGATGATCGTAGTACAATGCAAAATAGTGGGGTTATGGTTGAAGCCGAATCGATGTATTTCTCTTGTTCGAAAGATAAGAATCTAGTATTGGGAACTACCGCATTTTATGGTGTCATTGATGAGATTTGGGAGATTGATTATGTTATTTTCAAAGTGGCTTTATCTAAATGCAAGTGGGTTCCCAATAATAGTAATGGTGTAGACATTGATGACTTAGGATTCACCCGGGTTGACCTTGGTAAGGCATCTTTTAATACAGAACCATTCATCATGGCTTCTCAAGCAAAACAAGTTTTCTATGTTTCCGATCCATCGGACAAATCGGGGAAATGGTCAATCGTTCTCCAAGGAAAATACATTCCTCTTAGTGATGAGAGTCTTGATATTCCGTCCACACCTTCTTACACAACACAAGTTCCTACCTCATATGATGAAGTTGATGGAGATGTCGTGCATGCTATACGACTCGATCATGAAGAAGGCGTATGGGAAAATTAACAAGTACGTAAGTTATTATTTATTCATAATATATTAATTGTATGTTATAGTTTAGAAGTATTTTTACTAACAAGTATAATTATTTGAAATCATAGGTATTTTGAGTCCAAACACCAGGCCAGGAGACAAGACACCAAGAGACAAGATACCAATACACCAAGTTACAATTATGTGAAGTTATGTAATGTGTGTAAACTGTAATATGGTATATGTGATATTTTATTTATGTAGGTTATTTGTTCTGATAAACTGTAATCTGGTATATGTGATATTATGAATATGATACGATTAATATTATTATGAAAACATTATCACAAAATGTGAATTGTATTTTTCTGTTGTGCTGAGATATGGAGAACAATAATACAGGTAAAAAAATGGGATTAATTATAAAAGCAGGATCATATTTGTTAATTTTGAAGAAAATTTAACGACAGTTATATTTCATAACCGTTATAATATCTGGCGCGCTGGCCAGGAAAAATAAATATCAAAACTGCATTACTGGGAATCGAACCGAGGACAATTAAATTTATTACAATGGTGTATTGTAAAACCATTGTGATAGTTAGCGCGTTTTCCTGTTTATTACAATGCCTACATGGTCGTCGTTGTAAGTATCATACATACAACGACAATCTAAATAACAACGCCCTCGCCCGCGTCATTATATGTCATTCCCAACCGTTGTTAAATGGGTTTTTCGTAGTAGTGCAAGGAACTGGTCTCAGTTTCTGAAATAAACTTCCCCTCGATCCTGCTTTCCTACCAAGGAACTGGTCTTAGTTTCTGAAATAAACTTCCCTTCGATCCTGGTTTCCTACCAAGGAACTGGTCTCAGTTTCTAAAATAAACTTCCCCTCGATCCTGGTCTCCTACCAAGGAACTGGTCTCAGTTTCTTTTGTCAATAAACTTTCTTGACAAAGGACACTATTTGTTAGCGGTTTTCCTCAAACTTCTCGCCGAATTTTCTTGGGGAGATGCCATTTGCTGGAAAAAAGTTTAAAGGTTAGACTTGCTGGGGGACCCCATTGGTCTGAGCTGTAGAGGTGCGCAAACTTCTCTGTTGGAGACGCCATTTGTCGACTCTACTGGGGTAAACGAGCCTCTTGAGAGGCTATTTTTTGCTTAGGGATATTACATCATACTTTTCCTCGAGATCTTTTCGAAGAAATGCCATGTGATGCAATCCAACTTTGAGGCGCTGATGACCTTTTCGTCAGCGAATTTTTCAGAGAAAAACTGTTGTATTGATGAACCTTTAATTAAGAGGCTTTCTCTGGGGATTTTCCTTAATCCGGGAAAGCGAAGATATCATCTTCAATGGTGAAGAGTGACATTTATCGAAGGTCTTCTTGTCTTTCAGAGGTTCAAGTTATCAAAGTGGTCGAAGACCGTCTCCATCCCAGAAATAAACTGGGAAGAAAGGTGGTTCAGGAAAAACATTCCCTGACGAGGAAAGAACTGACTGCTTGGTTGAGAGGACCTTTATCACTTGGGATAAGACTGACCAGAGTGATAGTGATGCAGTATGAATGTGAATGTGAATCAATTATGCATGATGTATGTATGTTTATGCTGACAAAACTTACGCGACATACAGACGAATAGATGAACATGATTGGATACTCGGCCACTGCGGGGGACGAAGAAATACCATTTGTTCCAGATAGCAATTCTACCTTGCTTAGGAGAAATAGTTCTGGTGGGGAACAACGTTGGTCGGGCTTAGGAGATAAGAACTCGGTTGGGGGTGTCGGACGGAATATTCTCATTCGACATAGCTGATCCTTCATTCAGGCGTACTGGCTTAGAAGGAGTACTTTGATTCTGCACTTTGAAGCTTAATCGCCTTTGGGAGAGGCGATCGATGTTCTTTCGATGTTCAACAGTCAAAAGAATTGCCATATTTATTTTAAAAGCAGAAAAATTTTGACAAGTAAATTCATTTTTGTTTTATTTCAAGAATCGTTAATCATGTTAAAAATGTTGTTCTGTAAAGCTAAAACAAATAAGAATTGCAAACAAAAGCACTAGGGCTCAAATTTTATTGATAGGATGGAAATCAGCCAAACGCGTGATTCCATGGAGTATTTACAAAGTTTAGAAAATAGTAATTTAAGGAAAAAGGGCTACATTGAAACATAACGACTGCTATCCTTCTACCAACTTTGAATTCTGGACATCCTAAGCTTCTGTCGAAGATGACCTTGACTGGAGTTTTCCTGAAGGATGGCATTATTGTTGCTAGAGGATTTTCCCCTTTGTTGGACATAGTTACTTGCCATTAATCCCTAATTTTTGCCTGGATTGTACTTTGAGATTTCCAATCCATCTGGATGATTTTTTGCTTAGGTCTTTAATTTTTTCCTGGATTGCCCTTTAGGGTTTTCAATCCACCGAGACGTTTTTTTTTATTTGGGCAAAGTATTTCTTGACTACATCAACATTTGTGGGGTAGGTAAATTCTTTTCCATCAATGGTTACGAGTCTCAAGCCACCGCCTGAGAAGGCTTTCTTGACCACATAAGGGCCATCGTAATTTGGAGTCCACTTGCCCCGGGAATCAGTGAGAAATGATTGTATCTTCTTGAGCACGAGGTCTCCTTCTCTGAAGACGCGAGGTCGGACCTTTTTGTCAAACGCCTTCTTCATCCTTTGCTGATACAACTGACCATGACATAGTGCCGTCATTCACTTTTCTTTGATCAGATTCAATTCGTCGTGCCGACTTTGGCATCATTCAACTTCTGTTAGCTTAGCTTCCATCAATACCCGAATTGATGAGATCTCTACTTCTAGGGGGAGTACTGCCTCCATGCCATATACTAGAGAGAAAGGGGTTGCCCCTGTTGAAGTACGGACATACGTGCGATAACCGTGAAGAGAAAATGGTAGCATCTCGTGCCAGTCTTTGTAGGTTACAACCGTCTTTTGAACAATCCTCTTGATGTTCTTGTTAGCCGCTTCTACCGCTCCGTTCATCTTAGGTCGGTAGGGAGATGAGTTATGGTGTTTGATTTTGAACTCAGCGCACAACTCTTTCATCATCTTGTTGTTCAAGTTAGATCCATTATCAGTAATGATCGGGCTTGGAACACCATAACGACAGATGATATTGTTTTTGATAAATCAGACCACCACTTGTCGGGTTACATTAGCATATGATGCTGCTTCGACCCACTTGGTGAAATAGTCAATGGCCACCAGGATGAACCGATGTCCATTCGAAGCTTTGGGTTCAATCATGCCAATAATGTCAATTCCCCATATGGAAAAAGGCCATGGGGAAGAAAGAACTTTGAGATGCGTTGGCGATACATGGATTTTGTCTGAGTATATCTGACACTTGTGACACTTCCTCATGTACTTGTAGCAATCAGATTCCATTGTCAACCAATAGTACCCTGCTCTTAGAATTTTTCTCGCCATTGTGTGTCCATTGGCATGAGTGCCAAAGGATCCTTCGTGAATTTCCTTCATCAGCCTATTTGCTTCTGGTCTGTCTACGCATTGGAGCAAGACCATGTCAAAGTTTCTCTTATAGAGTGTATCACCGCTCAGGAATAAACTGCCAGCCAACCTTCTGAGGGTCTTTCTGTCTTTTCTGGATGCCCCATGTGGGTATTCTTGTTTCTGAAGGAAGCATTTGATATCGTGATACCAAGGTTTATCGTCTATGATTGCTTCAATCGTGAAGATGTAACTGGGCCTTTCAAGGCGCGTTATGTCGATCTTAGGTATGTTATTCCATTGACCTACACTAATCATGGAAGAGAGAGTAGCTAGTGCATCAGCCATGTGATTCTCTTTAAGAGGGATATGATGAAACTCAATTCTGTTGAAGAATGGTAACAACCTTCTTGCTTAGTCTTTGTAAGGAATCAATCCTGATTGATATGTGTTCCAATCTCCTTTGATTTGATTGATAACTAGGGATGAGTCGCCATATACATCCAAGCTCTTGATCCTTAAGTCGATCGCTTCTTCGAGACCCATGATACAAGCTTCGTATTCGGCCTTGTTGTTGGTACACTTGAATGCCAGTCTGGCGGTGAAAGGAATGTGGGTACCCTGAGGTGTTATAATGATTACCCCAATTTCATTTCCATAATGATTGATAGCTCCATCAAAGATTAGTCCCCATTGGGAACCTGGTTCTGGCCCTTCATTGGGTAGTGGTTCATCACAATCTTTCATTTTCAAGTACATGACATCTTCGTCTGGGAAGTCAAACCCAATTGAATCTTGATCGTCAATCGGTTGATGATCCAAATGATCGGCTAAAACACTTCCTTTGATGGCTTTCTGAGCATGGTACTCGATGTCGTATTCTGACAACATCTGCCAACGGGAAATCCTTCCCGTGAGAGCATGTCTTTCAAAGACATACTTGATTGGATCCATTTCGGAGATTAACCAGGTAGTGTGGCAAATCATGTACTGGCGGAGACGTTTGGCTGGCCAAGCCAAAACACAACAAGTTTTCTCAAGCATAGTGTACCGAGTCTAGAAGTCGGTAAATTTCTTGCTCAAATAGTAGATGGAAGACTCTTTTTTATTTGTTTCGTCTTGTTGGCCAAGGACACAGCCCATTGAGTCTTCCAAGACTATTAAGTATATGATCAGTGGTCTTCCTTCCACTAGAGGTGATAGAATCGGTGGGTTCAATAGGTGTTCCTTGATACTGTCAAAGGCAGTTTGGCAGTCTTCTGTCCAAATGCAGTCCTGATTCTTTTTGAGTAATTTGAAGATCGACGCACATGTCGCGGTCATGAGGAATATGAATCTGGAAATGTAATTCAAACGTCCCAGGAATCCCCTGACTTATTTATCAGTGTTTGGAGAAGACATTTCTTGAATGGCCTTGACCTTATCAGGATCAACCTCAACTCCTCTCTGGATGACGATGAACCCTAAACGTTTCCCTGAACGAACACCGAATGTGAACTTGTTAGGATTCAAGCAGAGTTTGTATTTTCTCAACCGCTCGAATAGCTGTGACAGGTGGGTCACATGCTCCTCCCCCGTCTTAGATTTGGCAATCATATCATTGACATACACCTTTATTTCTTTGTGTATCATGTCATGAAATAGAGTTGTCATGGCCCTTTGATAGGTTGCCCCGGTGTTTTTCAAACCGAACGACATTACCTTCTAACAAAAAGTGCCCCATGGGGTGTGTCATACCCCAAATTTTGACCACTAAGATTCCTCATCATTGTGCAAACCATCATCACAATATGGATAGACCATCATACCTCATTAGTCTCCCCAAAGATGGGTGAGCATTCACTACTATCAAATTTAGGGTTTCAAGCCCTCTCAGAGCTGTTAGACAAAGAATCAATCAAGAAATGACATGATCTTCAACTTTTCTAGCCTCTCAAACATCCACAAGGGATCAAGAGGACTCCCACTTCAAATATTAAGCACAAGGCTGCAACATTCTGAGTGGATCAAGCCTCAAGATCGCCAGTGTCACCAAATTAGGGTTTTGGTCGACCGGGGCCTCCAGATGGAAATTTTCCTCTGGGAATGAGCCAATGCTTAAAATCATAATCTATGATGCTCTAAGGGACATCATAAACCCAATCATCAAGTCAATTTGACCTCAGGGGATGCATTCACAAAAAATCAAGAATTAGGGTTTCTTGACCTAATTCACCCCTAAGTTGGATTTTGGGACAAATCATGAGCCAAGACCTCAAGAGATTATTTGAGGGTCCCTAACACACCACATTGGTCTATTTGTAACAATGGATTGAGCCAAGAAGCTTGAGCAACAAGTTTCAATTTCATCAGAAACACAGTTAGGGTTTTGCGGAAAAAGTCAACTGTATCTTTGACTTTTGACCAGGACATGCTCCCAAACCCTAATACATGATTCAATACACCCTATAACACCTATGAAATCAATCCATCAAGTTTGATTTAGGTAAAGGACTTGATTTTATAGAGGATCACACATTTTGGAATTCATCTGACAAAAAGTCAACTGTGCACAAAAGTCAAACTTTGAGATTTTTCACAATTATAGTTCCTTAACCCTAAAATGATGTTAATGTGTGGTTGGAATCATCATTCATCAAGAAAAATCAAGAAAACTGGAATAACTTGTAAAAGGGGTAACCATAAAAAACTTAGAAATTTTCTAAGTTATGGAACAAAGTGGCTAGGGTACCAACTTTGGAGGATCATAACTCCTAAACCACAAGGCCTTTTTTCCCCATCCAAAGCTGGATTTGTAGCTCTCATGGCCCTCTACAAAAGCTTCAACTACACCTCCTTCCAATTCATTATGGATTCTGAGTTATGGTTGGATCAAAATCACTAAAAACATGAAGGTACCACTTTTCCAACACTTAGACAAAATTCTGTCCAAGACAGATTTTGCTGAAAACTCCAAAACTTGTGAGATTTTTTCACATAGTTGCAAGCTGAATCAAGTCCAAAGGTAAACATCAATGTTGTTTCATATGTTTCTAAGAATCCAAAGAGCTTATCAGCATGAATTGATTCAACTTGAGCCAAGAGAAATCCATGCCCAAAGTCATGCTGCTGCAAGCTGTTTTGGAAAAATCAGTTTGCATGTTTGCTTGCCACACACGATTTTTGAATCAAGACCAAGGATCATTATGCCACCTGTACTCAATCTAATCACAATGCATCTGATCCAACCTACAAAGCTGAATCACAAAGCCAAGGAATCTTCCAACTTGAAGTTCATGCATTTTGTCACATTTTGCCTTGAATTTAAAGGGCATTAATGTGGAATAGTGCATTGTTAAGATTCTCACTCTCCTCAGTCAAGTTCTCTGATTAAACAATAATTAAAATGACTGAGGAATGTGATTTCAGTCAAGGCATAGCTGATCTATTTGGAGCAGCTGTTACACCCAATGCAAGAGGCATTTATGCCAAACCAATCCATTTGAAGATGATCTGATCCAACAGCCATTCACTATTCCTCCAAGACAAGAGTTGATCCACTATAAATAGAGGTCTCAACTGATCATTCAACTCACACCAAAGCAATTTACAGCACGACTTTCTCTCATTCTCTCTTAAGTACCAATTTTCTTTGTTTTTGAGCAACCACCATCGGGTTTTGAGTTGCAGCCTTAAGCAATCCATTCCAACTACTCAAACTCATCACATATGATGTATTTGAGGTGTCCAAACACTTAAACACCAACTGTAACACTTAAACCTCGTCTCATTACACCCGACGTTCTCCCGGATATTTCAGCATAACCTAAAACCATGAGAATTTCCTTTTACAACAATTTTAGATAACTAGATCTAAGAAATCTCCCCCTTGAACAGTTCATATACAGAAGGCCAATGTTCCAAGTGAAACCCCTTTTGGAACTGTTCATCAGCCTCCTTGAGTCTCGAAGACATTCTCAAGTTCCTTTCAAAACTAGGAAGAAAACACCCGTAGACTTGGACAGTCTCAATACCCTTCGGATTCCCCGTTTCCTTAAAGAACAAGAATTAATCCTAGTCCTCAGATCAAATCCATGAGTACAAAATTACCCATATAAGAATTGATTTTCTCTTTTAACCAACATACTGGACATGTCACTCAACTGAAACAGTAACCCTAGCCTCCTCTTGGGCTTTGTACAATGATTCTCCCCAGCAGAGTTAACCTTTGTAGCCTCCATCTCGGGCCTTGTACGAGATACAAAACACTCTCTTAGTGAGTATAAAAGACTCTCTTGTTGAGTCAAACTCTTTCAGCCTTCATCTCGGACTTCGTACGAGATACAAATCACTCTCTTGGTGAGTATAAAAGACTCTCTTGTTGAGTCAAACCCTTTTAGCCTCCGTCTTGGGCTTCGTACAAGACACATATAAAAACACTCTCTTGTTGAGTCAACCCTTTTAGCCTCTATCTCGAGCTTCGTACGAGACGCAAAAGCATCCTCTTGTTGGGTCAATAGCCTCCTCTGAAGCTTTGTATAAAGAAATCCCCGTTTGATTCAATCAACCTTTTAGCATCAAACCATGCTTTGGTCATAGCATACAAACATCAACAACTCCTTTTCCCTCGTCTAATTGCTGTAAGTGGCAAGCCTCTGGATTATTTACATCCATGCCACTATCCCTCTTTTAGCATGAGAAATTCCTAAGGAAAGATGGCATTGCTCTAAACTGAGTTAAAGTCTTCTCCTTCAGGTTGAAAATCCCCTATAAAGAAAATTATGGCATTGCTCAACTCACATATCCCAGTTAAAGTAATTCTCCTTTATAATCAGTCACCCAACCATTGTGACAAACAGACCCCTTTAAAGATGACAAGTTCTCTCTAAAGTCAAACACCCTTTTAGCTTCACATCTTGGTCTTCGAACAAGATACAAATAGACCCTTCAGCTTTACATCTTGGGCTTTGAACAAGATACAGACCACCTTTAGCTTCATGTCTTGGGCTTTGAATAAGACACCAAAACACCATTTCCTCCCATAGAATAGGAGGAACTACGATCGCTTTGATTTCCATATCCCGGGAATACGTAGGCATAAGATTGAAAAAGAATCTTAGCGAGCACACTAATCAAAAAACCCCAAAGTCCCCTACCTCCAGCCAATCTAGCACAGTATCCCAACAAATTCCCCATGAATAATCCCGGTATTTCATTCTGAACAAAATAAGCAGAGAGAGACCCACGAACTAAAGCCGCATCTGTAAACCAACAGTTTTGACTGTTTAACCTCAGTTTGCAAGCAGGGTTAATTGGAGACATCTATTTCCCTTCCTTCATCAGCTTCAACAGGATAAAAAATGAATCGAACTGTAGTACCAAAGCGATAGTGATTCGAAACCACAAAAACCGCGCTACAAGGTGATGAATGAAGTTTTCTCCATGTCTTTCAGTGCCATTTTGATTTGATAATAGCCCGAGAATCCATCCATGAAGGAGAATACTTTGAACTTTGTTGTACTATCTACCAGCATGTCTATGTGTGGCAAGGGAAAGTTGTCCTTCGGATTGGCTTTGTTCAGATCCCTGTAGTCTACACACATTCTGACCTTCCCGTCTTTTTTCGGAACTGGCATGATGTTGGCTAACCATTGAGGATATTCTGATGTGGCGAGGAAACCCGCGTCAATCTGTTTCTGCACTTCCTCTTTGATTTTGATGGCCATGTCTGGATGAGTCCGTCTCATCCTTTGCTTTACTGGCGGACGTTCTAACCTTAATGGTAGATGATGTTCCACGATGCTGGTATCCAACTCGGGCATGTCCTGATAGGACCAAGCGAATACATCGGGAAACTCTTTGAGAAGCTTTATCAAACTTTCTTTGACAGTCGGACTGAGCAGTGCCCCAATCTTGACTTCTTTTCTCTCTTTTTATGAACCCAGGTTGACCGTTTTCAACGGCTCTTTGTGAGGTTTAATGGACATTTCCTCTTGTCTGAGTAATCTGGAGATCTCTTCTGGAATTTCTTCATCATTTTCTTCTTCATCCCCAAATACCGGGAATTCAAAGTTGGGAGAAGGCATTGGATCGTATGTTTCAATGGGGTTTAAAACAAGCAATCTGCATGACGTTGTGATTGATTTTAGAAGAGATAAAGAGAATGCAAGAGTGCGTGCAGTGTAATTTCTGAAAAATGCTTGTTTTTATTATTTGAGTTGTTTTTTAGGATTACAATTTTCTGAAAAAAGTGAAAAGAGAAAACATCAATAAATGCGGAAATTACAGAATGACGTTATTTTATTTATGATCTTGTCGATTCCTGAAACTACAGCCCTATAAAACAAAACTCTGTCGCTTTGGGCAAAGCGAAGAGGTACATTTGCAGAAAGTGAGCCCTATAAAAACATATGTTTCACCTGGGCAGGGTGAAAGGTTAAAACAAAGACGGCAATTACTTGGACTTATGAACGACTTTCGGAACATCGACAGCGACCCGTTGGCGGCGAACTCCTCGGTGAATCACAAAGTCCAGTACCTTATTTCTTGGCTTGTCTTCAGAAATGACACTGATTTCTGGTGGAGCAGAATCTGTTTCCCAGGCAGAGTTGTCGTAGACGAACTCTTCTGTTGTATCTTGTACAGTGTTTGTACTCTCAAGTAAATCTCCCCATCCAGTTGGTCGGATGTCTTCGAGCCTGATACGAGAGCTTTCAGGAGCGGTGTACTTGACCATGAAGTCGTATTTCCCACTCGGTTGTCCCAGGGTGTCCCACACTTCTTTGGAACTGGAGGAGTCATCCCTTTCGATGACGTTGACCTCAGGAAAAGCATAGTTAAGGAACTCTTGTCATGTATTTGTTGCGAATTCACCGTCGTACTGGATATTTTTTGAATGCCCTGAGTAATGATCCGATGACTCTGTGGGAACGCAGGTATTCTTCTCAATGATGGTCAGCTGATATTCATCGTTCGGCTGACTCTTTTGCCCCAAGTCTCCTGGGTACGGCTTCCAGATAGGCAGGCAATCCATTGGTCCATAATAGTCATGGTCAAAGTTGTCCTTCATCGGAGTGTCCTCCTCTAATGAGTTTGGTGGAGCACGGAATCCTATCATCTTGAGATCTAACCTCGGTATATATCTCGGACTCTATGCGGGATAACAAAATGGCGTAGGTGTCGCTCCCGGGATTTTCATCCTAGTACAAACGCGAAAGTGGCACCGAAACAGAGTCGCCAGCAATGTGTATTTATCCCAAGAGAGGGAAAGGAAACACCGCGTAAACCCGAGAGAAAGGAAAAGCATGGTCTTGCGACCAAGAGAAGTGGGTAAGGGAGTCGGTTACGCGAGAGGAAGGTATTAGCACCCCCTCACGTCCATCGTACCCGATGGGATCCACGCTTGCTTGTCTCGATCAAAGGGTGTAGAGAAAAGATACTGGAAAAAGGAACTAAAAGAAAGAAAGGAGAAAGAAGAACAAATGTAGGGAAAATAAAAGAAGTGCTCGCATGGGCCCTACCCCACTGCCTACGTATCTCATCAGGAGCATGAGAATCAGAGCGACGTAGTTCCCCTCACTAGGGAAAGATTGTTTGTGTCTTTTAGAGAACGGCTTACGTTCTAGCTCAGGTGTTGCAGGCTCGCTGGTCCGAGTGCGTTACCATCTTGCAAGAGAACGAGTAGAAGCGCGTTCGTACGCTAAGAGTGAATGAGGTGAGAAAAGAATTCCCGAAGGAAAGACGTTATTGTTTGTTTCTTGTCTTTTAGAAGGAAGTGTTTTGGATTTGTTTGCATACGACAGTGTATCCAAATCTTAGTCATCGGAATGTGTACATTCTCACATTCCAAGATGGAATGGGTAAGAAAGCACACTAAAAGTGAAGAAGACCTCCACACTTAGCTCCAATTGTCAAGGTTCAAACACACTAGCATACTTGTGTTTATTAAGTGTTTTTGTTGATTAAGAAATGAAGAAGTGCTTTTTATTATTTGCACCTTCAGCAAATATTGCATTTAAGTCCCTCATACAAGATCAAATGTTTAACACATTGACCCAAGATGGGCTATATGCTATACATTCTAAGATTACAAGAGAAGACCCCTTATAATCTTTTCTTTATATGAAAGGCCTAAATGCAATAAATGCCTACCTTTATTATGTATTTTGAATTTTCTTTGAGATGAGAAGATGAAAGACTCAAGAGAGGAGAAAAGGTAAAACCTATATGGACTAAGACTCAATCCTAATGGAAGATTAAAGAGAGTGATCCTAAAGGTTTGTGAGGTTTCAACCTAAAGTCTAAAGAAAGAAAGAATTAAACAATTCACTTCTAAAGTAGAAGATGAATTGTAATTCACAAAGGGAAAGTGATGAGTTATTAAAAGAAAGCACATAAGTGCTTAACAAAACACAAAGTGGAATTGTAAAAGAGAAGGGATAGAAGTTGAATGTGGATTCCTTATCCACATTCAATTGAAACTTACCAAAGCCCCTACATGGTTAGCACAATCACTTACAAGTAAAGTAAGAAAATATAATGAACAAATCAAATTCAAACAAGTTGACAAACAAAGTAAAATGAGATTAAATGCTATACATGCTTCCAAGTCAGAATGTAACTCATATTTACACAACCTAATGTTATCCTAAATGAGCATACCAAATCATGCAAACAAAATCTCAATCCAACAAGAAGCAAAGAAGAAAAGGTGAAGTGATGTGAATGTGGTTCATACTTGTGAAACAAATGACTTAAGGTGCAAGATAAACATCAAACATGCAAAGATGAAACCCAAATGTCACAATCAGAAGTCAATTAACATGCTATACATCCTCAAACAAAACCACAACTCATGGCACAAGTGCCTTCATGATCAAGCAAACCAAACATGAGGCATGCATTCACAAAATGAACAAGTTAAACTTCATGCTTCAAACAAATAGCAAACATGCTCCAAAAATTATGACTTTCACCAATCAAACACCTTAAACACATGCCATTAACATATCAAGTCCACAAGCAATGAATCAGAACCAAAGTCACTCAACAATTAGGTCAAAGTCTCATGGAAGTTTCATGCATTCATGCTCAAAGCAACACATCAAAAGTCATCCAAAAAAAGACTTAAAAATCATCTCATAAATCTCAAACATACCTCAACATATTGTGACCACAATGCAAAAAGAAAGGCATCAAAATCATTTTTTATGATCAAGAACAAAAATGCACAAAATCATATGTCACATTAAGTATGCATACAAATGGAAATTCAAAAGAAATAATGGAACAGGGGCAAAATGGTCATAAAATCAGAAAATAAAATCATAGAAAATTTCCTAAATGTTTTAAGAATACACATGAATTTTTGTAGAATTTTCCAATATGTTTTGGTATTTTTAAAAATTAGAAATCAAACGTGTAGAAAGAAATAAAAATGAAAAAATAAATGCAAAATGCAGGGGGGTATGAACATAGCAATTGGACAGTTCAAAATCACATGGGCCTCAAAACATGGGGGTGTAATTAGTAATCTGAATAAGGTCCAATTACGCGTAGCACACACTAACTACCATGTTCTTCAGTCAACAAAATTGACTCATTAATAGCCACTAGATTGAGTCAAGGTCAAGCCAAAGTCAAAGTAAACATGATCAATGCACACACGCGAGGGAACACATTTACTAACATGCACTGCGCCACATTTTGTTTAAGTGAAATCAGAAATGGAGCACGTGAGGTGCACACCTTTTTTAATGCGCTAGCCAATCCTACACCACACGATGCAAGTAAATCCACGGTCACGATTAAAACTGCAAACCAAACCCTAACACATGATCACCGGCCGGAGAGGGACCTCCGGTCACCTTCTCCGGCCACGCACCACCGTCTGCAACTCTCACATGTCCCAGAAATGCACAAATACTATACCAAAATGAAGCTGAGCTCACGTAGATTAAGAATTCACAATTGTTTTTCACATACCAAGCACACACATAGAGAACAGAGGAGCTTAAATCATGCCCTAAGTTTTGGATCTAGGCTTCTAAGAAGCTCTATCACTAGCCAGAGTTCAAATGCTCCTAGCGAGCTCATATCAACAAAATAAGCTAAACAAACTCTAAATCATGCCAGAAAAGTTTGAGATGATGAAACCTGAAAATGCTGCAAACTGGAGTTAAACAAAAAACCAGAGAATCGTGCTTCTTCTTTGAGCTACTCTTGGCCAAATAAAGGCTTGAGAATCTTGAAATCGTGCAGAGAATCACACTGAAAATTCCAATCTCTTGAAACTGAACTTGATTACTTGGATGTGTATGCTCTTATTCTTGATCCAAAATGAAACAATGAAGATGATGGAGGCGAAATGTGAAAGGAGATGGTGAAAATGGAGTGCAGTCAGAGAGAAAACAAAGAGATTGAGAGAAAAAGTTTGAAGTATTGGAGAGGGAGAGTGAAAAAATGAAGCTGAAAATGAAATTAGAGAGTGAGGTTTTGCTTTATAGTGTGAGCTAACCATGGTTAACCTGAGTTGGTTAACTGAGTTGAAGTGATTTAGGTGAGTCCATCCTAACTAACTGAGTCAAGTTAGTTAGGGGACGAGCTGTGATATAGTGATGATGATCTATGGCGAGCTAGGGTGGATTACAAAGGATCAGTGGTGGTGGTAAACTCGTGTGTGAGCTGCAGCAACATAAACTTGCTCTACAAGTTTCATTCTTTCCACTTCCATGTAATGAGCCTGAGCAGCACGTGCAAGCAAGGACAATGTTAGTTCTGAAAAGGCAAAGTGTCATAAGGTGTGGGATATGTGCATACACTTTGAAATAACAACAACAACAACACTTGTTTTTTCTGATTTTATGACAGTTGGAACCAATGAAAACAAGCAAGTTTGAGAAGGAAATTCTCCATGTATTGTGAATAATTTGATGAGGCTTTGTGATCATTAGAAAGAGGGATCATAGTATAACATGTTTGGTATGAAAAATGAATTGAAATGAGGCTTGAAATAAGTTGCAAAATGACTTATAACATCCACATTTGGAACTGATAGAAGGGCGTGGCAACTGGTTGGTTGACAAGGCATCTTGGCACCTGGATTTTCAGCATGATTACCATGACTTGAGGCCACTATTTCTCCATCATAACTTGATCAGATGAGATTTTGCCCAACATGAACATTGAAGAGGGCATTGCAAGGAACAATATTGATGTTGACAAGTTTTTCATTTGAGGCCTTTAACCATGAGAAAAAATAGGCGAATATATGGCACACCAACTGTTTGAGAAAATGACTGCGCGCAGACCTGGCCAAACTTGGTCATGACATGGTTTTTGGCCTACTTTCCTCCAACTTTGATCAATCATATCTCCCTCATTTTTTATCCAATGGAAATGTTCTACCCATGGATTTGAAGCTTAAAGCAAGGCCTTTCATTGAGGCAGAGTGGAATTTTCATTTGGTGCTCCAATTTTGAATGGCCTTGGTTCCAATTCTGATGCAAAATGGCCAAAACTTGCTATTTTTAGTAACCCTACTTCATCCAAAAATGGCAACTTTCCAAATCTTGATTTTTTCATGATTCCTTTGGAGTTTCTTGATCAAATTTTGTACATTGGTCACATATAACATGAATTTCATGAATTTGGCCTTAAAAAGTCAAGAGTTGACTTTTTCCTCTGATTATTTGACTTGGCCCCAAATTCCCTGATTTTTTATCTTTCTTCCAATTGAATCACTTCTAAAACCAATTGAGATGCAATCTTCCACATCCCTATACCTAGGGACATATAGGGAACCATGACATCAAGTCTTGCCCAAAAAATCAAGGATTCCCTGATTTAATGGGAAACCCTAGTTTTGGTGCCCACCTCCTAGGAGAAAAATGTGCAGTCTCCAATTTCAAATTCCTCAGAGTATGTTGTGTATCCTCTTAAAGAATGATGAGAAATGCCACTTGAGAATGATTTTGAATCAATGGGCTATCTCTTTTGAGGATTTTCCTTCAATTTTTGAACCTCTTGCATAGTGAAAGATGTAGTGCTTCAATCTCCCATTGAATCTCACTTCCTTGAGGTTTTGGAAGATCAATTGAGATAGTATGAGACATGAGAGGCTCTTGGCTTGCCTTGAGGCAACTTGATTGACCTTTTTGTGCTCTGAATGATTCCTTGATTGTCCACCTTCCACCTGATCACATGCCCTGATGGTAAGGAGGATGCCATGCTTCATTTTTCTATGTTAAATGCAATGTAATGTTAAGGAGGTGGATATGATATGATAAATGATAATGCCATGCTATGATGACAAAAAGGGGAGAGCAAATTTTGGGGTATTACAGCTGCCCCTATTCAAGCGCTGTAGACCTGAATGCCTGAAAGCAATTGCTTTCGGACTTTCAAGGTATATAGTGATTGAATACCAAATATAACCAAAAATTTGCTCTGGATGATGAAGAAGAAAAGGGATATAAACCCAACGAGACCGCTGGATTGAATCTTCGATGAAACGTCGGAGAGATCTGTCTTTTGAACGACGCCAGACGACTACTGGCTTGCCACACTACTGGTGGACTTTGCAGCTTCGTGCCACCCGAAGATGGACTTTTGCCAATCCACTGTTGGACTTTTGCCACCCGAAGACGGACTTTTGCCAATCCACTGTTGGACTTTTGCCACCCGAAGACGGACTTTTGCCAATCCACTGTTGGACTTTTGCCACCCGAAGACGGACTTTTGCCAATCCACTGTTGGACTTTTGCCACCCGAAGACGGACTTTTGCCAATCCACTGTTGGACTTTTAGCTGCTTTGCCACCCGAAGATGGACTTTTGCCAATCCACTGTTGGACTTTTGCCACCCGAAGACGGACTTTTGCCAATCCACTGTTGGACTTTTGCCACCCGAAGACGGACTTTTGCCAATCCACTGTTGGACTTTTGCCACCCGAAGACGGACTTTTGCCAATCCACTGTTGGACTTTTGCCACCCGAAGACGGACTTTTGCCAATCCACTGTTGGACTTTTGCCACCCGAAGACGGACTTTTGCCAATCCACTGTTGGACTTTTAGCTGCTTTGCCACCCGAAGATGGACTTTTGCCAATCCACTGTTGGACTTTTAGCTGCTTTGCCACCCGAAGATGGACTTTTGCCAATCCACTGTTGGACTTTTGCCACCCGAAGACGGACTTTTGCCAATCCACTGTTGGACTTTTGCCACCCGAAGACGGACTTTTGCCAATCCACTGTTGGACTTTTGCCACCCGAAGACGGACTTTTGCCAATCCACTGTTGGACTTTTGCCACCCGAAGACGGACTTTTGCCAATCCACTGTTGGACTTTTAGCTGCTTTGCCACCCGAAGATGGACTTTTGCCAATCCACTGTTGGACTTTTGCCACCCGAAGACGGACTTTTGCCAATCCACTGTTGGACTTTTGCCACCCGAAGACGGACTTTTGCCAATCCACTGTTGGACTTTTGCCACCCGAAGACGGACTTTTGCCAATCCACTGTTGGACTTTTGGAATATGCAAAATTGCATTACTCTCTGCATCTGTGTCAGACATCTATGCTGACTCTGCTGAAGAACAATGATCAATGACTTTATTTTAGAGGTTCCTGAGAGGATAGCATCTCTGCTGGATAATGAATGAACAATCCGTCTGCTCCGAATTGTCAAGTTTGCCAAAAATAAATTGGACTTGAAGAATAATAGATCTGCCAGTAATCACTTCATCTGCTGGGGGAATGAATTCTGGTCACAACGACTCCGTTGGGGATGAGGATTTTTAAATGACGTCCTGCTGGGGAAATGAGCCATTAAAACTCTGCTTGGGGATTTATTCAACCCAAGATCCTTTATAGGGATTATCAACCTTCTGACCCGGCTGGGGAAAGGCTGTACCATCCTTGTTGAGGAATAGATTCTGTCGATCTGATAAACCTCTGCGGAGAGAACAACAACTCAGCTGGAAGTTGCTGACAAGATTCGATGCTGACCTCTGTGAGGATACCATGACCAGAGATACGATCTTGCTGGGTATCAGGGCTACTCTGCCAGGGATATGCAAATCCTGGTTAGAACATTCTACTGCAATTTGCTAGAAAGAGTCCTTAGAGATCTGTTGGGGAAACCCAAAGCAAATCCACAGTAGTCTGCTGAAGAATATGACTGTCAAGCTTAGGATGAGTACCACAATGCCCCATGTTAGGCGAGCTTTCCCTTTGGACAATTCCGTTGGGGATGACGAGTTTATAACAAACTCTGCTGGAGAAAACTGCTTTAAAGCGTCTCATGTTGGGGAATGCCTTTCGAGAGGATTTTACAGAAGACCAACTGTCCTCAAACTCTACTGGGGGTGACCAACACTTCATGCTGGGGAAACAATCATGCCCCATGCTTGGACAAAACAACCATTCGTCCCCGCAGAGGATGTCATAAGAGGATTTTACAGAAGATCTAGCCTCTTCAAACTCTTGTGACTTCGCTGGGGATAATGACCATCAGTTTCGGTGTCGACGAGACCACTCTTTTGGGGAACCTGTGACCGTTATCGACATAGAAAAGCTTGTAGCTGTTGGAAATACTGTATGAGAGAATCGACTTAATAAGATGCAACGGTACCCAGTTGAACTTAATTCACTGATATCGACCCGTTATGAACAATCGTCGACCGAACGATGAACGCCGATCTCCTTACCCATAATTGCCCCAGTCTTTTGCGTGGGGTGATTTATTGCTGGTCTTGTGCTTAAAATCATCTGCACCTGCTACCTGCAACAAAAGAATATGCCCACATGCCCCGAATATTGCGTGGCTAGAATCCACCATCCGGGAGTATTCAACATTCGAAGTAATTTCAAATATTTTTTCTGCGCATGTTATTGCGAGGCTGCCATGTTTTCAAATGCAATGTTTTATCAACAATTAGGACGTTTTTGCAAACAAAGCAATAAAACAAAAATAGAAAGCTTTTTATTGAAATTCAATTTATTGACTGAGAGCCCAGAATAGGCAATTACATCTGGAAGCAATCCCTGGAAAGAGGTGATCGCTGAAAAATTGAGAAAAGAAACTATCCTAATGGCAATGTGAAAACGGAATTCCACTGAGTTTCCATTCTGTTATGACCAGTATGTTTTCAAAACTCCCCGACCTTGCCTTCTGAGGAATGATCAGACCGATTCCTATTCTTCAGAACGTCAGTTGTTCAAACGGTAATGGGTACAGATAACTCAGACTGTAGTCATTCGCTTAAATCCCTCTTTTGTGTGGACCGCCCTTTCAGGTTTTCGATCCACCAGGATACCCTTTTTTGCCTAAGTTGCCCTTTCGGGTTTTCAACTTACCGGGTGTACGATTTTTTTCAATTATATCCCTAATTTTTGCCCGAACCTTATTCTGTTTTTGGTTCGCCGGGATGCCCTTTTTTGCCTGGATTTTTTTTATTTTTATTATCCAGCGGGTCTATTCATGCGAAGTATTTTTTGACTACGTCCGAGTTGACAGGGGATGAAAAGTCTTCGCCATCCATGGTTGTAAGCAATAAAGCTCCGCCCGAAAAGACCTTTTTAACCACGAATGGACCTTCATAATTAGGAGTCCATTTGCCCCTGTGATCTGTATTGGGAGGAAGGATCCTTTTGAGTACCACATCTCCGACTTTATAAACCCGAGGACGCACCTTCTGGTCAAATGCCTGCTTCATTCTGCGCTGATATAGTTGCCCATGACATACAGCCGCCAATCGCTTTTCCTCAATAAGGCTCAACTGATCAAATCTGGCTCGTACCCATTCAGCTTCATCTAGCTTAACATCCATCATGACTCTGAGGGACGGAATCTCTACTTCAACCGGTAGCACTGCCTCCATACCATATACAAGTGAGAATGGGGTTGCCCCAGTGGACGTGCGTACCGACGTTCGATACCCATGCAAAGCAAATGGTAACATCTCATGCCAATCTTTGTACGTGACAACCATCTTCTGCACAATCTTCTTGATATTTTTGTTGGCCGCTTCGACCGCGCCATTCATCTTTGGGCGGTACGGAGAAGAATTATGGTGCTCGATTTTGAAGTCCCGGCATAACTCAGCCATCATCTTATTGTTCAAATTAGAACCATTATCAGTAATGATTCTTTCGGGAACTCCATATCGGCAAATGATATCCCGTTTTAAGAAACGAGCAACCACTTGCTTAGTAACATTGGCATAGGATGCGGCTTCAACCCATTTGGTGAAGTAATCAATTGCCACCAAGATGAAACGATGACCATTGGAAGCTGTGGGCTCAATCTTTCCGATCATATCAATGCCCCACATGGCAAACGGCCAAGGCGACGACATGATGCTCAACGGATTTGGAGGCACATGCACCTTGTCTGCATAGATCTGGCATTTATGGCATTTGCGGGCATATTTGCAACAATCTGACTCCATAGTCAACCAATAATATCCCGACCTTAACAACTTTTAGCCATTGCCTGCCCTCCGGCATGAGTACCGAAAGAGCCTTCGTGCACTTCAATCATCAACAAGTCTGCTTCATGTCTATCCACACATCTAAGCAGGACCGTGTCAAAATTTCTTTTATACAGCACGCCATCTTTGTTCAAGAAGAAACTACCAGCTAACCTTCTCAACGTCTTCCTGTCTTTGGACGATGCCCCGGGCGGGTACTCTTGACTTTTTAAGAAACACTTAATGTCATGAAACCATGGCTTGTCATCAGACGTTGCATCTACCGCAAACACAAATGCTGGTCTGTCAAGGCGGGATACCTCAATCTTAGGTACATGGTTCCATCCTTGCACTTTGATCATGGAAGACAAAGTGGCTAAGGCATCAGCGAACCTATTCTCATCTCGAGGAATGTGGTACAGTTTCACTGTTGTGAAAAATGTCAGCAATCTCCTCGTATAATCTCTATACGGCACTAGATTTGCTTGGTGCGTGTACCAACTCCCTTTCACTTGATTGATTACCAAAGCTGAATCACCGAATATATCAAGGGTTTTAATCCGTAGATTAATCGCCTCCTCGATCCCCATTATACAAGCTTCGTACTCTGCTTCATTGTTGGTGCATCCGAAAGTTATTCGGGCAGTGAAAGGCATATGAACACCTTCCGGCGTGATAAGAACTGCTCCAACTCCGCACCCATTCATATTGACAGCCCCATCAAACATCAGACTCCATTTGGATTCAGGGTCTGGCCCCTCCTCCGGAAATGGTTCCTCACAGTCTTTAGCTTTGAGAAACATGATGTCTTCATCAGGGAAGTCAAACTTCATGGGTTGGTAATCATCAATCGGCTGTTGCGCAAGATAGTCGGACAAGATACTTCCTTTGATGGCCTTTTGTGAAGTGTACTGAATGTCATACTCTGTCAAGACCATTTGCCACCGTGCAACTCTGCCTGTCAATGCTGGTTTCTCGAAAATATACTTGATAGGATCCATTTTTGAAATCAACAAGGTCGTGTGCCTAACCATATATTGCCTCAATCGCTTAGCGGCCCATGCAAGCGCACAGCATGTCTTTTCAAGCATTGAGTATCGGGACTCACAATCATTGAACTTTTTGCTCAGGTAGTAAATAGCATGCTCCTTCCTACCTGTCTCGTCATGTTGACCGAGAACACAACCCATGGAACCTTCAAGCACTGTCAGATACATTATCAGCGGTCTCCCTTCAACTGGAGGCATTAGAATCGGAGGTTCCTGCAAGTATTCTTTTATCTTATCGAATGCCAATTGGCAATCGTCATTCCACCTGACCGTTTGATCTTTCCTTAACAATTTAAATATTGGTTCGCACGTGGCTGTTAGGTGAGATATGAACCTCGCAATGTAGTTCAATCTACCCAAGAAACCACGAACCTCTTTTTCTGTTCTCGGTTCAGGCATTTCTTGTATTGCTTTCACCTTAGCAGGATCAACCTCGATTCCTCTTTCGCTCACAATGAAACCCAGCAACTTTCCAGAACGCACCCCAAACGTGCACTTGTTTGGGTTTAATCTCAGACGGAACTTTCTCAACCTTTCAAACAGCTTTTTCAGATTAACCAGATGTTCCTCTTCTGTTCTCGACTTGGCAATCATATCATCTACATAACATTCGATCTCCTTATGAATCAAGTCGTGAAACAATGTCACCATCGCCCGCTGGTACGTTGCCCCTGCGTTTTTCAACCCAAAAGGCATTACTTTATAACAATATGTACCCCACGGAGTAATGAACGTGGTCTTCTCCATGTCTTCAGGTGCCATCTTGATCTGGTTGTACCCGGAGAACCCGTCCATAAATGAGAACACTGAAAATTGAGCTGTATTATCGACCAGCACATCAATATGAGGTAGTGGAAAATCATCTTTCGGGCTAGCTTTATTAAGATCTCGATAATCCACACACATTCTCACTTTTCCATCTTTCTTCGGTACTGGCACGATGTTGGCTACCCATGGAGGATACTTTGTCACAGCAAGAAAACCAGCATCCCACTGCTTCTGGACTTCCTCCTTAATCTTTAAAGCCATGTCGGGGTGAGTCCGACGAAGTTTCTGCTTGACTGGCGGACATTCTTCTCTCAATGGCAGCCTGTGCACAACAATATCTGTATCCAACCCCGGCATGTCTTGATACGACCAGGCGAAGATGTCAACATACTCGCGCAACATTTCCATCAAAGTTTGCTTCACATCTGCTTGCAAGCTGGCACCAATCCTGATCTCTTTCTTGGCGTCCTTGGTACCAATATTGATGATTTCTACAGTCTCCTGATGAGGCTGGATGACCCTTTCCTCCTGTTTCAACAATCTGGCCAGTTCTTCAGGGAGTTCACAATCTTTCTCATCCCCTTCTTCGGCTTGATAAATCGGATTGTCAAAGTCATACATGGCCATATCAAAATCGTTATCAGTGGTATCCGGAGGATCAAGTCTGCATGAACGGGTTCATGCCTTATTTTAGAATTTATTTTTAAGCAAAACAAAAGAAAATGAAACATTGCCATTTTATATTTTTTGTGCAAAAATAAAAACTGAAAGACAGAGAACAAAATTTGATTGCAAAACGTCCTTTATTAATGATTAAACATTGCAAATGCAACCATGGTGGCCCTACAAATGAATCTATACGCCTTGGGCAGAGCGCAAGATTTTGTCATGCATTATGGTTAGAAAAAACAAAGAAAAATTACTCTGTCTGAAGAGTAACCCGGATGACTTCTTCAACGAACCAGTTTTGCACTTGTTGTCCCGGAACATGAGGGCGTACCCAATTGTCCAGGTCACAATCACTGTCAACACTATCCTCTGTGGCTGCACAAGACTGGTCCATGTAGATAATTCCCCCACTATTGAAAGTAATGGGTCCCCTGCTCCCCGCATCTGAAGTTGTAGAGGGATGATAACCAATACCAAATTTGTCTTCCTTCATTGGGGTCTCTATCAACCTGCCCCAACCTTGGGCGTTGCCTGCCCTGACGACCTCGACAGCTTGTTTGTAAGATGAAATAGAGGTACCAGCCCCAACTGGTACAGAAGAAGACTCAGGTGCATCGTCAATGTTGACTGCTTCAAATGATTGGCACAGCATCTCATGAATTTCCCCATCCATTTCAATGTACTTGAATGTGGACAAGTGACTCACAAAGATGTCTTCCTCCCCACACACTGTCACAACCTGCCCTTCAAACTCATACTTCAGCTTTTGATGTAGAGTAGAGGTAACAGCCCCGGCTCCGTGAATCCAAGGGCGTCTCAATAGGCAGCTATATGCAGGTTGTATGTCCATTACATGGAACGTGGATTTGAATACCTGTGGTCCAATTTGTACGGGCAATTCCACCTCACCAAACACAGATCGTCTAGTTCCATCGAATGCTCTGACCACCAATTCACTAGGCCTTAAGATCAAACCGTCAACTTCCAGCTTCATTAATGCCTTCTTGGGCAAGACATTGAGTGACGAACCAGTGTCTACCAGTACATGAGATAACACTGCGCCCTTACACTCCATCGTGATATGCAAAGCCTTATTATGGTTTCTTCCTTCAACAGTCAAATCTCTACTTGTAAAGCCCAAGCCATGGCTGACATTAACATTGGAGATTACGCCCTCGAGCTGATTAACAGTAATTTCTTGCGGCACGTACGCACTCTTCAACACTTTCAACAACGCCTGCCGGTGCGCATCAGAGCACATCAATAGTGACAGGATTGAAATCTTTGAAGGGGTCTGATTCAGTTGGTCCACGATCTTATAATCGCTTTTCTTGATTATCTTCATAAATTCTTCCATTTCCTTATCAAAAGTAATCTTTGTCTCTGCTTCAGGTGAAGGCTCACTTTCAACCACCTGTTTACCCTTAGCCTTTGCTGCAGCTTCTACCTCCTTATCACTTCTCAAGGTTTGGGGAGCGAACAACCTTCCACTCCTTGTAAAGCCCCCTACACCCCCTACATTATCAACATTTGGGCTGACTGATGACTCAACTTCCTGTTTTTTACCTTCGTAATATACATCTGCCCCATAGTGCCATGGGATAGCCTTCGTAGACGTGAACGGAATTGGTCCTGGCACCGTGATAGTGACAGGACTGGGCCTTTCTGGCGCAACACTCGCCACGGGAACTGCATTGACCGGCATTTGAATCTCAGCGGGAGTGTAATAGATGGTCACGGTTGATATCTCATCAGTGTCTTTCACGACTCTGTCGAACTGTAGACATCCTTCATCGATCAGATTCTGTAAACCCATCTTCAACTTATCACAGCCGTTCTCCTGATTCATACACTCAAAGCAATCTTGATTACAGCCCGGGAACACCTGTCCCTTCAATAAGCGATCTTTTACAACCAACAAAGAAGTTTTCACTTGATGAACGTCTAACACCAAATTCACTCTCCTCCCATCTTCAATAGCGTACACATTTGCTGCACTATGATCAGGCATGGGATGCTGGGTAATATTAGGAGCGGGAGAGAAATTGATGACTTTAGCATCAATCAAATCTTGTACTTTATGATGGAAAGCCCAGCATTTTTCAATGGAGTGCCCCTGAGCACCTGAGTGGAACTCACAACGAGCATTAGCATCGAAGTTAGGTGGCAGGTTTCCAGCAACCGGAGCTTTCATAGTACGGAGTTCTACCAACTTTAACTCGAGTAGCCGGGGCAACAGCGCGGCATAAGTCATAGGGAGAGGATCCATCTTACGATCCCTCTGTCTAGACCTTTGCTGGAAAAAAGGTTGTTGCTGTTGAACTGGTTGTTGGGGTTGTTGTTTCTGAACAGACGGTGTGGGGATTGTCACAGCATCTACCTGATAATAAGCTCGAGAACGCCCTCTGCCTCGTTAGCGAACGGTTTCTTCGTCCCCGAAGAGCCAGCCCCGCTCACATCCTGGATCTTTCCAAGCTTTAACAGACTTTCTATTCTTTCTCCCGCAATTACAATATCAGCAAATCCAGTCGACGGACAAGCAGCTAATCTATCCAGATAGGCCCCTTGCAAGGTGCCCATGAACATATCTGCCATTTCTCTGTCTGACAAGGGAGGTTGGACCTGGGCAGCCATTTCCCTCCACCTCTGTGCATATTCTTTGAAACTCTCCTTGGCATTCTGTGACAACCCCTGCAATTGAGTGCGGTTGGGCGCCATGTCAATATTATACTGGTATTGCTTCAGGAACGCTTCTGCCAGATCTTTCCAATTCTTCACAGTAGCTCTACTCAACTTCATGTACCAGGTCAAGGACGCCCCCGCCAGACTGTCCTGAAAATAGTGCATCCATAGCTTCTCGTCATCCGTATGGGCTGAAATCTTCCCAAAGTAAGCTTGAAGATGCGTTTGGGGACACGCATTGCCGTGATACTTATCGAAAGTGGGAGGTTTGAATTTAGGGGGAATTCTGACTCCTGAGACCAGCCCCAAGCTGGTAACATCAATACCCATAGAGTTCTTGCATTCTATGGCCCTGATCTTCTCTGCTAACTCATCATACCTTCGATCCCCTTGATTACCCACATCAGCATCGAGCAGAGTAAATTGGTCTTCCAGAGTATCCTCAAGAGTAACACCAGCATGCCTACCATTTCCATTACCCCGATTGTTACCACCAGGAGGAGGGTTGCCACCGGGAGGAGGAATGCCATGTCCCTGTGAATTGTCATGATGATCACCTTCGGGCCCATTGTCGGGACGCTCTACCAGAAGCCTCAGTCTCTCCTGATTTTGCGCCATGCCAGTCATGAGGGTCATGAACTGGTCCATACGCGCCCTCATTTCCGCCAAATCACTTTGCACTTGATCCATGATTCTTACTTGATTCCTTCGCGTCGAATATCGGTGAATATGACTCTCCGCTATACTGCCTGAAACCAAATAAAGGTTAGAGACCCCGCAACGAGTACCTGAAAAGCAAGTAACAAAAATGCAAAATGATATGCAATGCCATGCAATGCCATGTTTGTCATTTCCGAGGTGCTTTATACCCTGATTCCAATCCAACCACAGAAATCTGAAGACCAGAAATTGTGATATAAAGAGACGTGTCATGGTCATGTGCTTGTGTGCAGCTATCTGATAAGGAATAATCCTGAATAAAACTGCTCATACTCATTCAACAAAGTATCCAAGTACATTTAAGAAAGGTTCAACCGCAAATGCAATACAAGGAAAAAAAATGGATCCATCAACAAGCCTGATGGTAGCCATTAACAACAAAATACAGGGAAAAGAACATCAATCTGACAATTCCACATCCTTCAGCTTATCACTTGAGTATTTGATCTCCTCAAAAAGTATACGGGTACGCTGGTGATTCGGCTTTTCAATCATCTCTTTGATCAAGACATCCCTTTTCTCAAGAGCTTCAGTTAAAGAACCCACATGCAGCATCAGAGCTTCGTCATCACACACTCCTTTGTGTCTCTTTATGCCGGCTTGCGTCTTGAGTATCTCCCTTTCTATCATGACTTCTTCAAGCTCTTTCTTGGTATTCTTCAACTGGCTTCTAACTTCTTCTAACTGTTCTTGACTTTTACCGAGGCTTTCCCGATACTTTCTCCTCTGCTCATGTGCCTTTTTAAGCTCCTCGTCTTTAGTCTTCGACTGATCCTTTAACTCGGCATTTTCAATTCTGACTTCATCCCAAGCTTGACGAAGTTGAGCTAATGAATCCTTGCTTCGGGCTAAAGCCTGTTTTGTAATCTTGTGAGCCTGACTAGTGTCATCTGCTCCCAGAGTAAGTTTCCGAAAGTACCGAGCTCGGTCATCAAAATCTTCCTCTTTGTCAGCCAAGGTTTTTCCGCTTTCAAGGCTCTCTTTTCCAACTCTTTGTTGTCAGCTAGAGCTTTCTGAAGACATCTGCTCATTCCAGAATTCTCTATCTGCAACTCTCTGACCATTTTCTTCCACTTCTCACATTCTTCAATAGCCACCATGGTGGGTTGTTCTGGCTGTACTGAACATAAAAGAGGTCCCCTTGAAAAGGGTAAAAGCAATTCCTTTACTTTCGTCTCAATCCACCTGTCATATTCAGGATAAGATCTACAATCTCCTTTTCCAAAAACTGCTTTTCCAATTTTGTGCTTATCTTTCCAAGCAGTCACTACTTCTACCACCTTCGCATCTTTAGTTCCTGTAAAGAATAAAGATTCTTCCACATCTTGCTCTGTAGGAGGATCCCTGGAAGCATACCCAAACTGTCGGATGGCCAAAACTGGATTATAATTAATCCCTCCTTTTCTGCCAATCAAAGGCACATTTGGAAAATTTCCGCATCTTGTGACAAGCTCTATTCTCAACAACCGGTGATCAAACCATACAATGTTATCAGCAGTTAAACTCATCAATCGTTTAGACCATTTCGCCACATCTTTGGTTTCCACAAAGGCACCTGTCTGAGGCAAATGTTTGAAAAACCAATGGCTCAGCAGTGGAGTACAACAACTAACAGATCCTCCCCTCCTTTTCTCATTCTTGTAGTGCACGGAATGGTAAAAATCTCCTAACAAAGTAGGGACTGGATTTTTAAGAACGAAAACTCTTGTCGCTTGCATATCCACAAAGTCTTGCTGATTGGGAAAGAAAACTAGGCCATATATGCAGAGAGCCAGAATGGAATTGTAAACCGTCCAATTTTTAGCACTTGCAGCCTCTTGGGCCTGTCCAGACAGAAATTCTAAAGGAAATCCGCTAACTCCATTTTTACTGCTCACACCACTCTTTATCACTGCCTGATCCATTTGTAAAGCAGCAGCAATTTCTTTTACGCTGGGAGAACTACCAGAGAAGAATGGTATTGCCGACGTGATCGGAATTCCCAAAATAAATGAGAATTCTTCCAGTGTTGGCATTAAAATGTAATCTGGAAAAAGAAAGCACCTCAACGAAGGCTCGTAGAACTGCAGCAGAGTGTGCAAAGCATCATGCTCATACTTGGTGATTGTACGGACCATCCCAACCAAATTCCCGTAGCTCTTCTGAAACCTATCAAGAATACCCGGACCAGCCATATCTATAACTTTGAGCAATGAGTCCAAGACAGGATCTGGAAACTTGTAAGACACATTGTTCTTTCTCTCGGCGACGATCTCTGTTGAACCCATGGATTGGAATCAGAAATGTATTATGCACCTGAAAATGACAAACATAACTGTTATGATATGATAATGCAATGCAAGAGGGCATGTGATCAGGTAATCAAGTGTCGGTGTCTGTATTGAACTGTGTGCACTGTGTCTCTGTACTGAATCTGGCAATATCTGAGATGAACACTTAAATCACTGTCATAGGATACAATGTCTGAAATCATCATAGAATCACAAGTAAGGTAGGTTGGAGGCTGGGTTTCCTGCAAACCTGTAAACATCCCGTCCATACTCACATGTGGTTCTTAGAAAATAAGGCTTGTCAGCTTCGGAGGTTTGAGAAACAATAGCACATTCAGCCCGTAGGATACAATGCTATGCCAATCAAAGAGGTCGTCCACTGACTCCCCTTAGAAAATAAAAGTCATCCTATGCAAGTTCCAAAGTGGGCCCTCGGGTGCGAATGGGTTTGCCACAGAATGTGGTCTGCCATTGTCACCACTAAAAAGGGATATCTCCACTAAGGTCCTCATGATCGGTCACTAGAGTCGACAGCTCTCTAGATCTACATCCTGGAATACGCAAGATGCGCATGCCACGACGTGTCCCAAGATAGCCTCGTCTAGCTGTGAATTTCGTGAACACCCAACGCGCTCCAAACGGCACGTAGGTCCCACTACTCTCCACTCTAATTCTAAGTGTATACTCAAGCCTGTGTAATGGGCTTATCTCTCAGAAATCCCATCCCGCCAAACAGAAAATAGCACAGTCCAGTATAGCATAATATATCATATGAAATGAAAATGCTAAAATACGGTAAATACAGTAATGTACAGTAAAGCAGTAAATAACCATACAATAAAACAGCAAATACAACACAACAGTAAACACCCAATGAAAGAAAAACAGACAAGCGCTAGGATTGACTCGCTTAGGGATGGACCAGCAATAGGTCAACCTCATGTCCCCAGCAGAGTCGCCAGCTGTCGCTCCCGGGATTTTCATCCTAGTACAAACGCGAAAGTGGCACCGAAACAGAGTCGCCAGCAATGTGTATTTATCCCAAGAGAGGGAAAGGAAACACCGCGTAAACCCGAGAGAAAGGAAAAGCATGGTCTTGCGACCAAGAGAAGTGGGTAAGGGAGTCGGTTATGCGAGAGGAAGGTATTAGCACCCCCTCACGTCCATCGTACCCGATGGGATCCACGCTTGCTTGTCTCGATCAAAGGGTGTAGAGAAAAGATACTGGAAAAAGGAACTAAAAGAAAGAAAGGAGAAAGAAGAACAAATGTAGGGAAAATAAAAGAAGTGCTCGCATGGGCCCTACCCCACTGCCTACGTATCTCATCAGGAGCATGAGAATCAGAGCGACGTAGTTCCCCTCACTAGGGAAAGATTGTTTGTGTCTTTTAGAGAACGGCTTACGTTCTAGCTCAGGTGTTGCAGGCTCGCTGGTCCGAGTGCGTTACCATCTTGCAAGAGAACGAGTAGAAGCGCGTTCGTACGCTAAGAGTGAATGAGGTGAGAAAAGAATTCCCGAAGGAAAGACGTTATTGTTTGTTTCTTGTCTTTTAGAAGGAAGTGTTTTGGATTTGTTTGCATACGACAGTGTATCCAAATCTTAGTCATCGGAATGTGTACATTCTCACATTCCAAGATGGAATGGGTAAGAAAGCACACTAAAAGTGAAGAAGACCTCCACACTTAGCTCCAATTGTCAAGGTTCAAACACACTAGCATACTTGTGTTTATTAAGTGTTTTTGTTGATTAAGAAATGAAGAAGTGCTTTTTATTATTTGCACCTTCAGCAAATATTGCATTTAAGTCCCTCATACAAGATCAAATGTTTAACACATTGACCCAAGATGGGCTATATGCTATACATTCTAAGATTACAAGAGAAGACCCCTTATAATCTTTTCTTTATATGAAAGGCCTAAATGCAATAAATGCCTACCTTTATTATGTATTTTGAATTTTCTTTGAGATGAGAAGATGAAAGACTCAAGAGAGGAGAAAAGGTAAAACCTATATGGACTAAGACTCAATCCTAATGGAAGATTAAAGAGAGTGATCCTAAAGGTTTGTGAGGTTTCAACCTAAAGTCTAAAGAAAGAAAGAATTAAACAATTCACTTCTAAAGTAGAAGATGAATTGTAATTCACAAAGGGAAAGTGATGAGTTATTAAAAGAAAGCACATAAGTGCTTAACAAAACACAAAGTGGAATTGTAAAAGAGAAGGAATAGAAGTTGAATGTGGATTCCTTATCCACATTCAATTGAAACTTACCAAAGCCCCTACATGGTTAGCACAATCACTTACAAGTAAAGTAAGAAAATATAATGAACAAATCAAATTCAAACAAGTTGACAAACAAAGTAAAATGAGATTAAATGCTATACATGCTTCCAAGTCAGAATGTAACTCATATTTACACAACCTAATGTTATCCTAAATGAGCATACCAAATCATACAAACAAAATCTCAATCCAACAAGAAGCAAAGAAGAAAAGGTGAAGTGATGTGAATGTGGTTCATACTTGTGAAACAAATGACTTAAGGTGCAAGATAAACATCAAACATGCAAAGATGAAACCCAAATGTCACAATCAGAAGTCAATTAACATGCTATACATCCTCAAACAAAACCACAACTCATGGCACAAGTGCCTTCATGATCAAGCAAACCAAACATGAGGCATGCATTCACAAAATGAACAAGTTAAACTTCATGCTTCAAACAAATAGAAAACATGCTCCAAAAATTATGACTTTCACCAATCAAACACCTTAAACACATGCCATTAACATATCAAGTCCACAAGCAATGAATCAGAACCAAAGTCACTCAACAATTAGGTCAAAGTCTCATGGAAGTTTCATGCATTCATGCTCAAAGCAACACATCAAAAGTCATCCAAAAAAAGACTTAAAAATCATCTCATAAATCTCAAACATACCTCAACATATTGTGACCACAATGCAAAAAGAAAGGCATCAAAATCATTTTTTATGATCAAGAACAAAAATGCACAAAATCATATGTCACATTAAGTATGCATACAAATGGAAATTCAAAAGAAATAATGGAACAGGGGCAAAATGGTCATAAAATCAGAAAATAAAATCATAGAAAATTTCCTAAATGTTTTAAGAATACACATGAATTTTTGTAGAATTTTCCAATATGTTTTGGTATTTTTAAAAATTAGAAATCAAACGTGTAGAAAGAAATAAAAATGAAAAAATAAATGCAAAATGCAGGGGGGTATGAACATAGCAATTGGACAGTTCAAAATCACATGGGCCTCAAAACATGGGGGTGTAATTAGTAATCTGAATAAGGTCCAATTACGCGTAGCACACACTAACTACCATGTTCTTCAGTCAACAAAATTGACTCATTAATAGCCACTAGATTGAGTCAAGGTCAAGCCAAAGTCAAAGTAAACATGATCAATGCACACACGCGAGGGAACACATTTACTAACATGCACTGCGCCACATTTTGTTTAAGTGAAATCAGAAATGGAGCACGTGAGGTGCACACCTTTTTTAATGCGCTGGCCAATCCTACACCACACGATGCAAGTAAATCCACGGTCACGATTAAAACTGCAAACCAAACCCTAACACATGATCACCGGCCGGAGAGGGACCTCCGGTCACCTTCTCCGGCCACGCACCACCGTCTGCAACTCTCACATGTCCCAGAAATGCACAAATACTATACCAAAATGAAGCTGAGCTCACGTAGATTAAGAATTCACAATTGTTTTTCACATACCAAGCACACACATAGAGAACAGAGGAGCTTAAATCATGCCCTAAGTTTTGGATCTAGGCTTCTAAGAAGCTCTATCACTAGCCAGAGTTCAAATGCTCCTAGCGAGCTCATATCAACAAAATAAGCTAAACAAACTCTAAATCATGCCAGAAAAGTTTGAGATGATGAAACCTGAAAATGCTGCAAACTGGAGTTAAACAAAAAACCAGAGAATCGTGCTTCTTCTTTGAGCTACTCTTGGCCAAATAAAGGCTTGAGAATCTTGAAATCGTGCAGAGAATCACACTGAAAATTCCAATCTCTTGAAACTGAACTTGATTACTTGGATGTGTATGCTCTTATTCTTGATCCAAAATGAAACAATGAAGATGATGGAGGCGAAATGTGAAAGGAGATGGTGAAAATGGAGTGCAGTCAGAGAGAAAACAAAGAGATTGAGAGAAAAAGTTTGAAGTATTGGAGAGGGAGAGTGAAAAAATGAAGCTGAAAATGAAATTAGAGAGTGAGGTTTTGCTTTATAGTGTGAGCTAACCATGGTTAACCTGAGTTGGTTAACTGAGTTGAAGTGATTTAGGTGAGTCCATCCTAACTAACTGAGTCAAGTTAGTTAGGGGACGAGCTGTGATATAGTGATGATGATCTATGGCGAGCTAGGGTGGATTACAAAGGATCAGTGGTGGTGGTAAACTCGTGTGTGAGCTGCAGCAACATAAACTTGCTCTACAAGTTTCATTCTTTCCACTTCCATGTAATGAGCCTGAGCAGCACGTGCAAGCAAGGACAATGTTAGTTCTGAAAAGGCAAAGTGTCATAAGGTGTGGGATATGTGCATACACTTTGAAATAACAACAACAACAACACTTGTTTTTTCTGATTTTATGACAGTTGGAACCAATGAAAACAAGCAAGTTTGAGAAGGAAATTCTCCATGTATTGTGAATAATTTGATGAGGCTTTGTGATCATTAGAAAGAGGGATCATAGTATAACATGTTTGGTATGAAAAATGAATTGAAATGAGGCTTGAAATAAGTTGCAAAATGACTTATAACATCCACATTTGGAACTGATAGAAGGGCGTGGCAACTGGTTGGTTGACAAGGCATCTTGGCACCTGGATTTTCAGCATGATTACCATGACTTGAGGCCACTATTTCTCCATCATAACTTGATCAGATGAGATTTTGCCCAACATGAACATTGAAGAGGGCATTGCAAGGAACAATATTGATGTTGACAAGTTTTTCATTTGAGGCCTTTAACCATGAGAAAAAATAGGCGAATATATGGCACACCAACTGTTTGAGAAAATGACTGCGCGCAGACCTGGCCAAACTTGGTCATGACATGGTTTTTGGCCTACTTTCCTCCAACTTTGATCAATCATATCTCCCTCATTTTTTATCCAATGGAAATGTTCTACCCATGGATTTGAAGCTTAAAGCAAGGCCTTTCATTGAGGCAGAGTGGAATTTTCATTTGGTGCTCCAATTTTGAATGGCCTTGGTTCCAATTCTGATGCAAAATGGCCAAAACTTGCTATTTTTAGTAACCCTACTTCATCCAAAAATGGCAACTTTCCAAATCTTGATTTTTTCATGATTCCTTTGGAGTTTCTTGATCAAATTTTGTACATTGGTCACATATAACATGAATTTCATGAATTTGGCCTTAAAAAGTCAAGAGTTGACTTTTTCCTCTGATTATTTGACTTGGCCCCAAATTCCCTGATTTTTGATCTTTCTTCCAATTGAATCACTTCTAAAACCAATTGAGATGCAATCTTCCACATCCCTATACCTAGGGACATATAGGGAACCATGACATCAAGTCTTGCCCAAAAAATCAAGGATTCCCTGATTTAATGGGAAACCCTAGTTTTGGTGCCCACCTCCTAGGAGAAAAATGTGCAGTCTCCAATTTCAAATTCCTCAGAGTATGTTGTGTATCCTCTTAAAGAATGATGAGAAATGCCACTTGAGAATGATTTTGAATCAATGGGCTATCTCTTTTGAGGATTTTCCTTCAATTTTTGAACCTCTTGCATAGTGAAAGATGTAGTGCTTCAATCTCCCATTGAATCTCACTTCCTTGAGGTTTTGGAAGATCAATTGAGATAGTATGAGACATGAGAGGCTCTTGGCTTGCCTTGAGGCAACTTGATTGACCTTTTTGTGCTCTGAATGATTCCTTGATTGTCCACCTTCCACCTGATCACATGCCCTGATGGTAAGGAGGATGCCATGCTTCATTTTTCTATGTTAAATGCAATGTAATGTTAAGGAGGTGGATATGATATGATAAATGATAATGCCATGCTATGATGACAAAAGGGGAGAGCAAATTTTGGGGTATTACAGTAGGCACCTCTTCCTGAGACATATAACCGTCCTCATTAAGATAGGACTTCCATTCTTCATCTGTATCGGAGGAATAACCCTCGTTGATGGTATGTACTTCTTGAGACACTGGGTGAAGGAAACCTCCACTATGGAAGAAATTCTGAATGGGATGAAAACTTTCATTATTAGTAGCAGTCTGAGTACAAGTTGAGGAAAAACCAAGACCCTTCTTTGTTTTGTTATCAGTAGGAATAACAAGTTATCCCCATCCTTTTGCATTGTTACTTTTGACCACTTCGAGAGCATCTTTGTACGAGGATATTGACGTTCCTTTTTCTGATTGATTATCATTGCTCACCTAAAGTGCTTGGAAATAGGTTCCAACAACCTCCTCTGGTTCTACACAAGTGGATGATGATAAGTTACTCACGATCAAGGTTTGTTCTCCACAAACTATGACTAGTTGGTCGTTCTTGACAAACTTCAGCTTCTGGTGAAGTGTCGAAGTGACTGCCCCATCCTCGTGTATCTAAGGTCTTCCTAACAAACAGTTGTATGCTGCCCGGATGTCCATGACCTGGAAAGTGACTAGGAAAGTGTGAGGACCGATAGTTATGGGAAGGTCTACTTCGCCTATAACTATTTTCTGGGATCCGTCAAATGCTTTAACGATGACCTCATTGCCTCTCATCGGAGATCCTTTAAATGATAGTCACATTAAAGTGGACTTCGGCATAACATTCAGAGCTGATCCGGTGTCAACCAGTACGCTGGCTAAAGCATCATCCTGGCAGTTGACTGTAATATTAAGTGCCATGTTGTGACTTTTGCCTTCTTCTGGAAATTCCTCATTGTCATACCCCAAATTTTAACCACTAAGATTTCCCATCATTGTGCAAATCATCATCATAATATGGATGGACCATCATACCTCATTAGTCTCCCCAAAGATGGGTGAGCATCCACTATAATCAAACTTAGGGTTTCAAGCCCTCTCAGAGCTCTTAGACAAAGGATCAATCAAAGAATAACACGATCTTCAACTTGTCTAGCCTCTCCAACATCCACAATGGATCAAGAGGACTCCCACATCAAGGATCAAGCACAAAGTTGCAGCATTCCAAGTGGATTAAGCCTCGAGATCGCCATTGTCACCAAATTAGGGTTTTGGTCGACTGAGGCCTCCAGATGGAAATTTTCCTCTAGGCATGAGCCAATGCTTCAAAGCATAACCCAAAATACTCTAAGGGACCTCATAAACCCAATCATCAAGTCAATTTAGCCTCAGGGGATGCATTCATAAAAAATTAGGAATTAGGGTTTCTTGACCTAATTCACCCCTAAGTTGATTTTTGGGACAAAACATGAGCCAAGACCTCAAGACATGATTTAAGGGTTCCTAATACACCACATTGATCCATTTACAACAATGGATTGATCCAAGAAGCTTGATTCACAAGTTTCAAGTTCATCAGAACCACAGTTAGGGTTTCGCGAAAAAAGTCAACGGTGCCTTTGACTTTTGACCAGGACACCCTCCCAAACCTTGAGACATGATTAAATACACCCTATAACACCTATGAAATCAATCCATCAAGTTTGATTTAGGTCAAAGACTTGATTTCATAGAGGATCGCACAGGATGGAATTCATTTGATAAAAATTCAATTGTGCCTAAAAGTCAAAGTTTGACTTTTTTATTTTTTGATCAATCAGGTCCCCTAACCCTAAAATGATGTTAACGTATGATTGGAATCATCATTCTTCAAGAAAAATCAAGAAAAGTGGGATAACTTGTAAGAGGGGTAACCATAAAAAACTTAGAAATTTTCTAAGTTATGGAACAAAGTGGCTAGGGTACCAACTTCCAAGGATCATAACTTGAGATCCAAGCAACCATTTGGGCTGATCCAAAGATGGATTTGTAGCTCTCATGACATACTTTAAAAGTGTCAACTACACCTCATTCCAATTCATCATGGATTTTGAGTTATGGTTGGATCAAAATGGCTGAAAACATGAAATGTCACTTTTTCCAACACTTAGTGATATTTTCACTAAGTCAGAATCTGTTTCACTTTTTCCAAAATGTAAGGGAATTTTTCACTTGGATACAAAAAGTGTCAAGACAAACTATGATCACACATATGTTGTATCATATGAGAGCTTTCCAAAATGGCCAAGAACCCTATGAAATTCCATTTGAGCTAAGAGTTATGACATTGGCAATATGCCTTGCTGCAACTGTCATAACTAGGCAGATTTGTGCCTTTTGCTCGATTTGAGCAATTTGTACAAACGACAAACAAGTTTATCCATCCGAACACCTCATAGAGAGACCAAGGAGGGACAAACACTAATCCATAAGCCTCCCAAGTCTTTGGAACTAAAAATAGCATGCCAAACCTAAAAAAACCCTAAAGAGGGGACAAGACTCTAATTTTGTTTTGGAGCATTCAATAGATGTACCAAGGTGGCATGAACTGAGCCATTTCCAACTGAATGAGTCTAGGATGATCTCTGAACTAGGGAACCAAAGGCATGTGCTATAACCTCTAGTCAATGGTTAGAGGAGACTTGGATTCCTATTGATCAACATTTGCCAAACCTCTGCAACAGTTGCCATTCACTATTACAGCCAAAACAAACTTGCTCTACTATAAATAGAGCTCATTTGTGCTCAGTTTAAGTACACCAAAGCACTACAACACTTGTTTTCCTCAAAATCTCTTTCTCTAGGCAAAAATGCCTTCTTTAGCAAGGTAACTCTGAGTTTTTGAGTTAGAGACCAATTCCACCACAGCTCATGATCCAAACACATCCAATATGTCATATCTAAGCTCTCCAAACTCTCACAAGTGACTTGTAACACCAAAATCTCAAAGTCCCTTCTCAAAACCTCAAAATATGACTTTTTTGCATTTTTCAAGCCATGTCTTGATTCAGTCACTTTCAAAACCAGATAAAACCTCAAACACACTCCAAATATCATCCTTGAACTGTCCCAAATGGTTCCCCACATCTGGAACACCATTTGAGAGAGTTGCTATTTTGGTCACTTTTGCCCCTTTTGCAAGAAAAGGCCAATTTCCATTCCTGAGGTTTCTAGCTGATTCCAATCATCCTGAAAGCTTCTAGGGGATCATTTAAGGGTGTTCAAAGCATCAAAACATTTCTGGAACAAAGCCCTTGACAGATTGCCCAAAAAGCTCCTAAAGAGGTAAGCATATCAACTTGAACTCTTTAAAATTTGCATTGCTTTGAGGTCCACTGCTCATGCACATCTTCTACATGTTATATATGTGGTGTTTGAACCAATTCATCATGTAATTCATACCTGCAACAAGAGGTAGCACATCAAATGCAATGGGAGGCCTATTTCAAAACCACTATCGGGTTTTAAAATGGGGACCTCATCTGAGAAAACCACCACCACCATTGGATTCCTTGTGAAATTCTAGGCAGGATAGACCTAAATTTTGTCCCAATCCATGGAGAAATGAGAAAGTTACAAGCTTCACGTTTTTGGCCAAAATCTTGCCTTGCCTTGCCTTGGCCAGGCCAAAAACAAGGCAAGCCTTGTATATTTGTGGCTGGGGTTTGATACACGGATGTATCACCACCCCAGTGGTAGGACGCGCGCACTGCACAAAAGAGGTATGGGGTTCGAATCCCCCTCGTCCCATATCCTCTTTTTTACCACTTTTTCATATTTTATTATTTTTCTTATTATTTTTAATGATTTGAAAAATTAATAACTCCCTCAATTTTAATTATTTTATATTGGTTCTTTTTGCAAAAAATCACAAAAATGTTGAAATATTTTATTCCACAAAAAAATCAAAATTATATTATTTATTTAATATAGATGGTATTTTTATGAATAAATTCATTTTTAATTATTTTCAAACATTTTAAAAGTGAATATTCATCTTGAAAAATCAAAACCAAATGAGTTTTAATTCATCTTGTGATTAAAACCTCATTTTTCAAACCTTAACAAAAAATCACAAGTTGTTTATTCAAGCTTATTTGGTGTTTTAGCATTTTTTATCGATTTTCTTTAAGAATTCACTTTTAAAAATGATGAAATTAGGGTTTTGATTGATTCCACCCTCATCAATCATTTTCAAACACTCATGGGCCTCTAATAGAGTGTAAGACCCAATACCCTTTTAACCAAAACAATTTTGGGCCTCAGATATTGTATAAGTCCCCCTGCGTTAAAAGAAAAATCTCGGCGCAATCACCAGTTCAAAAATCAAATCATCTGGGCCTACCCTCGTGTTATAAGCCCCATTTATTTTCTTTAAATTTCTTTGGGCTTCTAATAGAGTGTGAGACCTAACCCGTTTTTGAAACCAAAATGATTTGGGTCTCAGATATTGTATAAGACCCACTGTGTTTTAAAAAACCTCGGCGCGATCGCCGTTGCCAAATAAATAACCCTGGGCTTCTCCTTGAGTTGTAAGTCTCATCTCTTGTACAAAAATAAATCTTTGGGCCTCTAATAGAGTGTAAGACCCAACCCTTTTTTGACACCAAAATGGTGTGGGCCTCACATATTGTATAAGTCCCTCTGTACAGTTTTCAAAACAACGGTGCGATCATCATTAAAACTTGGGCCTCTCCTTGAGCTGTAAGCCCCAACAATCTTTTCAAAGCACTTTCTCATTTGATTTTGAATTCAAATATATGTTGTTATCCAAACTTTCTTTGTTGAACAACTAACAAAACAACATGGAAGCTCTACAACAGGTAAGTGTTTATCCGCTTTCATTTACCGCTTTCATATGTATATAACTGTATTGTGGGGATGCTTCAGTGTAAGTCTTCTTTCACATCCTTTTATATACTTGTCACATATCCACTGTGTAATACTAGTATAGTTATTTAGAGTTTTCCCCGGAAACTACGTCTAGCACTAGGTAAAGCCTTGTTGGTCACTCTTAAATACAAACAAAACTAGATCCCCCGTAGGATTCCGGATACAGTCTTCCCTTCTCTTGGGGTTAAACAATATGGAACAAAGAGAAAGGCAATATTCTCGGTGAACCTTTTCTCATACTGTCACCCTTAGAAATTGTCAAAGAAACTCTAACTCCCCAGAGATGATCTTTTCTCCGTGAATGGCATCTCTTGAGTTTCTCCCAAATTCTCGAACTTTCCTGGAATGATCTCTTCTCTGTGAATTGCATTTCTTGAACTTCTCTTGGTTTGGGGACCTACAGGCTTCCTAAAAGCATCCCTGCCTCCTCTTGGGCGTTGTACAAGGACCCTTCGGCTTCTTAGAAGTTATCATGCCTTCTCTTGGGCTTAATACAAGGACCCTGACGACCTCTTAAAGGTATAAGACAGAACTTAGTCATCCTTTGCTAGAGCAGTCTTTCCAACGTCAAAACTCTGACCATTTTAGGGTTGATACTCATCCCTTAATGTCAGTGTCTCCTCTTAGGAATCATACAAAAGATAAAACTCTAGACTTGGACAGTCTAAACCTCTTAAGCCTCAAATACATTCTCAAGCTCCTTTCAAACATAGGAAATAACATCGATCACTCTGGATCAATCTCTAGCAGAAACCCGATCTCTCTCATGAGAGTTCCCCACACTTGGACCCGCTTCAGGATCTAAATAATCCTCAGCAGTAAGTTAGCCTCCTCTTGGGCTTTGTACAAATGATTCCCCCTAGCAGAGCTAACCTTTTCAGACTCTCTTGTTGAGTCAATCACTTTTAGCCTCCGTCTTGGGCTTTGTACAAGACATATAAAACACTCTCTTGTTGAGTATAAAAGACTTTCTTGTTGAGTCAATCACTTTTAGCCTCCATCTTGGGCTTTGTACAAGACATATAAAACACTCTCTTGTTGAGTATAAAAGACTCTCTTGTTGAGTCAATATCCTTTTAGCCTCAATCCCGAGCTTCGTACGAGACAGCAAAACACTCTCTTGTTGAGTATAAAAGACTCTCTTGTTGAGTCAATCACTTTTAGCCTCCGTCTTGGGCTTTGTACAAGACATATAAAACACTCTCTTGTTGAGTATAAAAGACTCTCTTGTTGAGTCAATCTCCTTTTAGCCTCAATCTTGGGCTTCGTACGAGACAGCAAAACACTCTCTTGTTGAGTATAAAAGACTCTCTTGTTGAGTCAATCTCCTTTTAGCCTCAATCTTGGGCTTCGTACTAGACAGCAAATCACTCTCTTGTTGAGTATAAAAAGACTCTCTTGTTGAGTCAATCACCCGTTCAAGACTCTCTTGTTGAGTCAAACTTTTTTTTAGCCTTCGTCTTGGGCTTTATACAGGACAGATAAAAGTACTCTCTTGTTTTGTCAAACCCTTTCAGCCTCCATCTTGGGCTTTATACAAGATCCATTCTCCCCAACGGAGTCAAAATCCCTTTTAGCCTCAATCTTGGGCTTTGTACAAGACAGAAAGAACATTTTCCCCAGAAAAGTCAAACTTCCCGCCTTCTCTTAGGCTTTGTATAAAGAAATCCCCGGTTGGGTCAATCAACCTTTTAGCATCAAATTTGTGCCTTGCTCACAGCATACAAACATCAACAATTCCTCTTTAGAGATGACAAATTCTCTCTCAGTCAAACCTTTAGCTTCATATCTTAGGCTTTGAACAAGATACAAACCACCTTTAGCTTCATGTCTTGGGCTTTGAACAAGACACAAAAATGACCTTTTTCTTCCCATAGAGTAGGAGGAACTACGATCGCTCTGATTTCCCTATTTCGGGAATACGTAGGCATAAGATTGCAAAAATCTTAGCGAGCATACTAACCAAAAAACCCAAAATCCCATACCTTATACATCCATCAAAAGCATCAGACCTAACGCCTTACCAGAAACATAGCAAATAGTCTAGACACTGTTTTTAAGCAAATAACCTAAGACAGACCCCTCTTTTGATAGCATCTGTAAACCAACAGTTTTGACTGTTTAACCTCAGTATGCAAGCAGGGTTAATTGGAGACATCTATTTCCCTTCCTTAATCAGCTCAACATGATAAAAAATTAATCAAACTGTAGTACCAAAGCGATAGTGATTCGAAACCACAAAAATCATGCTACACTCATCACTAAACCCCAAGTTGTTGCAGGAAGTGATGTTGGAGATGATGCTATCGAATTGCCTTATTGTTACATCTTGTTCCACAAAGGCTTTCTCTAAGACTTTCTGTATAGCTTCCCTGTGAGCTTCGGAACTAAGTAAAAGAGACAGGATAGAGATTTTGAAGGAGTTTGCAACAGCTGATCAACGATGTTGTAATCACTCTTTTGGATGAGCCTCAGCATCTCATCATTGTTCTCTGAAAGATCGGGATCATTGATTTGCCTGATTGGTTGAACGGGAACTCCGGTTTGAGGTTCCCCTTCTTTGTTAGGTTCTCCGACTCCTCGGTTAAAGATTCGACTGCTCCGTGTTACTCGACTGATGTCTGGAATATTCACGATAGAGGGTAATGGAGATTCCTTTCCATTCTCAATGGTGGTTGCACCGTACTTCTAAGGGATAGCTTTATCAGACTTGTACGGTACTGGTCCCGACAGATAGATAACTACATGAGCCTTGTGATTTTTTTGACCATCATAGCCAGCCTCAATTGGTTCAAGGTTGAGAACCCTTCCACCCTCAAGAGGAACTCTTGATTCATGGAGTAAAGGAATTATGGCGCATACATCTTTGGCCACTTCTCGTTTAGGGATTAAGACAACATTTTTGCCTCGATTAGGATGATAATTTGACATTGAACCAGAACTTGACCATGGTTGAATTTCCTTATGGTCCAACTGGCCATGAAGGGCTGCTCGCACGAGGTAGCATCCTTGATTATCCTCTGAGCATACTCTTCAACGCTCATAGTTGTGTGGTGGCACCCGGCCACGTCCGCTTTATATGCAGTGTAACCTTACTAGGTCTATTTCCATTGATCGAACATCCCGACTTTGATGCCTAGTAGGGTTCCCGTTAGTCATACTAACTTATTGTGTGTCTTTATCTAGGTAGATCGGAAGCAACCAGTGGTCTAACAAGTGTTGCAGTGTTCTTTCAACGAGTGCACGTCCTTGGTCACTCTCCTGACACACATTATAGTTTTGATAGCCGTGCGAAGTCAGAAAACCGAGCTGGACTTGTGTAGCATGTAATTCCACCAAGCTGGTATTCATCAGGCGAATATCAAAGATTTGGATCATATTCACTTGATAATTACTTCTATCGCGGTAATCCTGAATCCATCCAAGATCCATCTGACGCTGGAGGGCCTCTTGTACAAAAAAGCATACCTGATTGTTTATTGAGCAGGCCAGACAGGAATCATAATCGTGATGTGGCAGATCATTATGTTGGCTTTGCCTTGAGTGCATTGCCACCAAGTTGACATTCATCGTACGGATGTTGTGGTTTTGAATGATGTTGGAATTTGTATAAGTCATGTTGACCTCACGAATTCGGTGATCTTGGATCCATCCGAGATCCATCTGTTCCTGTAGAGCTGATTGCACCACAGAACATCCTTGATTGTCTTTAGAGCAGACATCACACTGGTGATAGTTATGAGACGGTACATGCCCGTACCCGCTTTGTCTGCAATGCATCTCGACCAGGTTGGTTCCCAATAAGAGTACATCATGAATTTTGATAGTTGTGCTTAGACTCTTCCTCTATCAAATTTACCATAGTTTTCTCGTGTTGAGGCAATGGCTTTGTCTGAACATTTGGATTTGTATCCTTGAAGGATAAGACTCCGTTCTTGACAAGCTTCTATACGTCAGATTTGAAGCTGAGACAGATTTCTATGTTATGCCCTGGTCCTCCTTGATGATAAGGGCAAGTCTGATCTGCTTTGAACCAAAAAGGCGGATTCTCTTGTATCGCAAGAAGAGCCCTGGTTTGGACGTGCCCTTTGACCAGTAATAGTGGAAACAGTTTCGCGTACAACATCAGTATAGGGTCAAACCCTGATGATCGCGTTGTACGGTTATTATTGTACGGAGGACGAGCCTGCTGAAGAGGCTGTTGTGTCCTTTGCTGATATGGTTGTTGATTCGGTTGGCTCTGAGCAACTTGAGGTTGATACGTAGGAACAGACGCAGGGTTGATAGCAGGAGTTATAGCTGCTACTGGCTGGTACTGTCGCCTTTGCTTTCTGAGAGAGATATTGCCAATATCTTGTTCTTTTTTCTTAGAGAGAGCACTACCGTTTCTTTTAGTACTGCTTGATGGTCCAGCATCTTTGACCAGACGTCCCTCTCGGACGGCTTCTTCAAGACGAACTCCCATACCCACCATCTCAGTAAAGTCGCTGGGCGCACTGGCGACTATTCGGTCGTAGTAAAATGAGCTTAAGGTTTTCAAGAAGATTTTTGTCATCTCTTTTTCCTCAAGAGGTGGACAAATCTGGGCGGCAATTTCACACCATCTTTGGGCATATTCCTTAAAGGTTTCCTTTTCCTTTTATGACATGGCTCTAAGTTGATCTCTGTCCAGTGCCAAGTCCAGGTTATACTTATACTGCTGAACGAAGGCAGCGCCAAGATCTCTTAAAGTGACGATCTTAGTGTGGTTTAAACCCATGTACCATTTGAGTGCGGCACCGGTTAAACTATCTTGGAAATAGTGGATTAGTACCTGTTGGTTCTCTGTCTGAGTTGACATCCTCCGAGCGTACATCACTAATTGACTTTGAAGGCAAGGGTTACCCTTATACTTTTCAAATTCGGCCACTTTGAATTTGTGCAGAACTTTCACATTGGGGACCAAACAAAGGTCTGCGGCGTCCTTTCCGAATAGATCCTGACCACAAATGACATGCAGTTCCTTCTGTATTTCCAGGAACTGTTCCTGGAATTCCTTCATTCTGTCGTCCATAATTTCGTTTCCAACAGAAGGTATCTGTGGAATCTGCCCTTCTGGGACAGTGTGTACCACGGGTGGTGGTATAGTCATTACGGTAGTGACTCTTGGTGCTTCCCTATCCCGAAGTTTGTAACCTTCAGGAGTTGCTGTCATGCCCCTTGCATCTTTGCTTTCCTGAAGTTTGTAACCTTCAGGCCCAGCGGCTCCTGCTGCAGTTTTCGGATCTTCCGTGATCGGCGGAATGTATCCTTCCGGGATATAGTTAAGTGGCATGCCCCATGGACGATCTTTAGGCATGTTATACTGAGGAACATACTTTTCCACTATAGGCGTCGATGTGATCTCTGAGATCACAGTCCTTTGTTGTTGCATCTGGGCTGCTGCTAGAACTTGCATGTCATTGTGAAGTTTCCTCAACTCTTCTTTTAGAGCGTCGAGTTCTTCCCTCAACTCTCTGTTCTCTTCCTCGAGATTATCCATTTTCTTTTGTCGATTGGCCCGAGTATTGTACGAATGAGACAGTTTGACCCTAGAACCGAGACACAAACCTGAGATTTGTAGGTAAGAAGAATGTGTTATGTGAGAATGATGAATGATATGCAATGATTATATTAATTAATATTTTCTTTTTTGTTTAATCAAAATAAACTTTAACAATTGGATTGCAAATATCATACAATGGGGAAACCCCATTTTATTGAATTCAAAGACTGCGGAAATGGAAATATAGTAATTTACAAAGTGCCAAAAAAGGAAATGTCTAAGCTTATGGATCCTGAGTCCTCTCAGAAGAGGGCTCAGGTGCAGGTTCTGGTATTTTCCTTTTCTTTGATCAGGGCTCTTGAGCTGTTGTCCGGTTGCCATTCCTTTGCCAAGTGAAATGAGCGAGCAAATTCCTTTGGTCTTCTTGATTCTCTACAGCATGTTGCTCTAAAATCTCGATCAGCGCATCCTTTTCTTTTAGTAGTTGTTGTATTTTGGTACACTCCACATTGAGAATACGGTACTTGTTTTTCCAAGACTTCTTCTCCTATTGAACTTTGTTAAGAGTAACCAGAAGCTTTTCCGTATCAGACATAAAATAAAGGACAGATTCCTTTAACAGAAGAACTTCTTGATGAGGGTAAGGAATCCTCAGCTTGAGAGCTCTAGTTTGTACCCAGTGGAGATAAGGTTCCACAGAGACATAGTCTGGTTTCCTAAAGACTCTCTTCCTTTCCTGTGAACATGTTTCCACGCATGCACTATTTATGTCTTTAGTGCCCAGACATTTTCTCCTTCCTTGAAGAAAAGACCTTTCAAATGAGCATTACATGGGACATTTCTCATCAGGTATTCGAATTGACGACGAACTAAAACTGGATGATAATTGATTCCTCCTTTAATTCCTATGAGGGGTACATTAAGGAAGTTTCCACAACAGTTAATGATTCTTATCCCGTCATAGATCCGATTGTACCAGTCTATGTCAGAGTTGGTAAGAGACATGATTCTCTGCGACCAACGTAAAGTACTCTTATGATCCCAAAATGCAGCAGACTTTGGTAAGTGGGAAGTGAACCATTTGTATAGTAGAGGTACACAGCAGGTGATCATTCCTCCGCTGTACAAATTCCTTAAGTGTACAGAATGATCAGCATCTGCAAGCAAGGTTGGTACGGGGTTTCCAATTAGAAATGTCTTAATGGAATTGATATCAATGAAGTCATCAATGTTGGGAAACAGAAATAACCCGTAAGTGAGCAGAACAAAGACGCTCTCGAAAACAGTCACGTTCCCTATACTAGAAAAGTACACGGCTTTCTTTATCAAAAACTTGGCCGGTAAACCTTGGATTCCACCCTTAGTGGTCATGTGAGTCCTGACTTCTGACTCATGCAAATAGATTGTTCTTGCAATGGTTTGATCCTTTGGAATTTCTTCCAGTCCAGAAAAGGGAGCTTGGTCAGTGATGGGTAAATCAGTTAGGTGAGAGTACTCTTCCAGTGTTGGTACCAACTGCTAATCTGGGAATGTGAAACAGTGATAAACCGGATCGTAGAACTGAATTAGAGTAGACAGTATTCCTTCTATTACATGGACCCTTAACAGAGACAGCAGTCCTTCGTACTTAGCTCTGAAAGCATTGAGGTTGGTGATCATCCTTGCCAACCCTCTCAAATCCTCTAATTTTGGAACCTTGAAGGTGTACTTATGAGTCTTTCTTCTACCGAAATCCATAACGCAATCTTTCTCTCTGATATTTGCAATCATTGTCTTAGTTTAATTTGAAAAGAGAGAGACTAGGAAAGAAGATTTTTCTTTGTTTAACGTTTTTTAATGAAATGAATGCATGAATGCAGCACACAAAAACATAGAAAAAACATGGGGTCAAAGGTTCAGTGTCATGAAGTCATGGCTCTACCCATCCCCAAAGGTTGTACTGGTGATTTTTTGTACCTGTCCTCAAAATCATTGACCCCTCTTAGGATAAGAACAGTAGGCTGGTTCACCCGAGCGAGCTGCATTATCTTAGAGTAATCTCAAATGAGGGTAGTATCACGTGACAACTATTTCTGATAGTTTTCGCACTACAAAATAGTAAAAAGGTCTCAGCCTACTAAATCATCAGTTTCATGGACACCACAATCGAACAATCTGCTTTCAACAACCGAAGTTGTATACGCATTGAATCCGCAAAGGGTATCTCCACTGATTTGATGGTCTACCGGGGTCTCTTATTTGGGAGTCACTCCCTGTAAGATTACTCGTATAATGCCATCACTTATCTTAGGTGTCACTCAAACTTTCCAGATGCGGCATCACCCGCAGTCCCATTAGCAGAAAAATAAACACGGATATCAAATAGGAAAAATGATATATATATTTATTCCTAAAACTAACATCCTAGACCTCTTAAGAGCTAGTCCATAATCCTAACAGATCAACGACGTCCCCAGTAGAGTCGCCATTTTACTGTAGCGAGCGATTTTTGTCGGTGACGCGACCACCTTATCGTTGGGTTTTCCTCACCACGATGGTAGGAGGGGGTGCTACTTTCTGATTTCTTATTTATCCCATGAAGCTGAAAGGGAAAGGGAAGCTATCTAAAACTAACCTTGCATGCGGATGTTTAACTGAACAAATGCTTAAAAGAGATTGGGGGTCCGGGGTCAGGTTATACAATGGGGAGTTATCAATTACCCATCCTATATGTGGTTATCCACAGGATATTAGCTTTAGGTTTCGCTTTGTACTTGATGGTGTTTATCCGTTAATGGGTTGGGAAAGTTTCTTGGGAAGTATGAGTGAGTGAGTGAGTTGATGTTGATGTTCGGGTTTTCCCGGTCTTTTTGGTAAGATACTGGACCTAAGTTTTAATTGGTATGAAAGTATTAAACCTAGAGTTTTTTATTGGTATGCTCGCTAAGATTTTGCAATCTTATGCCTACGTATTTCCGTTTAAACGAAACAGAGAAATCAGAGCAATCGTAGTTCCTCCTATTCTAAGGGAGGAAAAAGATGATGTTTTGGTGTCTTGTTCAAAGCCCAAGATTCAAGCTAAAAGGTTTATTTGTGTCTTGTTCAAAGCCCAAGACTAAGGCTAAAAGGTTTGACTGAGAGAGAATTTGCCATCTCTAAAGGGGAGACATCTTGTCAGTTTATCATGGTTGTTGGGTGACTGTTTATAAAGGAGGATTACTTTAACTGGGATATGAGAATCCAGCAATGCCATAATTTCCTTTATAAGGGATATTGATTTTTATGTGCCTTGATCAAAGCCTAAGGTTGACGTGTAGCGGTTGATTGACTCCATTGGGGGAATCCTTACCCAAAGCCTAAGAGGAGGCTGGATAAGACCGACTCAACAAGAGAGTGTATATATTGGTGTCTTGTACAAAGCCCAAGATTGAGGCAAAAAAAAAAGACTGACTCTTTGGGGATATCATTATACAAAGCCTAAGAGGAGGCTAAAAGCTTGACTTTTCCGGGAAAATGTTCTATATGTCTTGTACAATGCCCAAGATTGAGGCTAAAAGGGATTTTGACTCCGCCAGAGAGATTTGTATGTGTCTTGTACAAAGCCCAAGATTAAGGCTGAAATGGGTTTGACTCTCGCTGGAGAGTATTATCTGTCTTGTACAAAGTCCAAGATTGAGGCTGAAAAAAGTTTGACTCTGCTTGGGAAATCATTCCTAAAAGCCTAAAAGAAGGCTGGGAGGAAATGACTTTTACTGGGGAAGATATCTATTCCAAGCTTAAGAGATGAAGATTTATGTCTTGTACAAAGCCCAAGATTGAGGCTAAAAGGGTTTGACTTAACAAGAGAGTGTTTTTATCTGTCTCATACAAAGCCTGAGATTGAGGCTAAAAAGGTTGACTCAATAAGGGAGTGCTAAAATGTGATTGACTCAATAAGAGAGTCTAAAAAAAGTGATCGACTCAATAAGAGAGTCTGAAAGTTGATTGACTCAACAAGAGAGTCTGAAAGGGGTGAGTGACTCAACAAGAGAGTCTGAAAAGGTTAACTCCGCTGGGGAGAATCATTGTACAAAGCCCAAAAGGAGGCTGACTGTGCTGAGGAAAGATCATTATACAAAGCCTAAGAGGAGGCTAACTTTTGCCGGGGATTTGTTGAGATCCCAAGGCAGGTCCAAAATGGGGAAATCAACTCTTGCTGAGAGTTACAGAAGAGTTGAGGTACCAAATGCCTTGAGGTTCTGATTTTGGATTTTTAGGAGAGTGACTGGGTTTCAGCTCTGCTGAGATTGATCCAGGGTGACTGGGGTTTCTCCTATGTTTATAGGGAACTTGAGAATGTCTTTGAGACTCAAAGGGGGTTAGACTGTCCAAGTCTACTGGTGTGGAAGAGTTTTATCTTTTGTATGATACCTCCAAGAGGAGGCACGAGTATTAAGGGATGAGAGTCAACCCTAAAATCCGATATTTGACACTGGAAAGACTGCTCTAGCAAAGGATGACAAAGTTCTATCTTATACCTTTAAGAGGTCGTCAGGGTCCTTGTATTAAGCCCAAGAGAAGGCATGAGAACTTCTAAGAAGCCGGAGGGTCCTTGTACAAAGCCCAAGAGGAGACGGGGATGCTTTTAGGAAGCCTGTGGGTCCCAAACCAAGAAAAGTTCAAGAAATGCTATTCACCAAGAATAGATCATTTAGTGAAAGTTCTGAGGTTTGAAGAAACTCAAGAGATGCTATTCACCGAGAATAGATCAACTCTGGGGAGTAGAATTTCTTTGACAATTTCTAGGGGTGACAGTCTGAGAAAAGGTTCACGAAGAATACTGCCTTTCTCTTTGTTCCATATTGTTTAAGCCCAAGATAAGGCAAGACTGTATCTGGAAATCCTATGGGGATCTAGTTTTGTCTGTATTTAAGAGTGACCAACATGGCTTTACCTAGTTCTAGACCTAGTTGTCAGGGAAAACTCTAAATAACTATACTAGTATATATACATTTGATATATGACAAGTATTTAAAAGGATATGAAAGAAGACTTACAGTGCATAGTGTAGTGCGATTTTTATGGTCTTGAATCACTATCGCTTTGGCACTACAATTCAATTCATTTTTTATCCTGTTAAGCTGATTAAGGAAGGGAAATAGATGTCTCCAATTAACCCTGCTTGCATACTGAGTTTAAACAGTCAAAATTGTTGGTTTACAGATGCTATTAAGATGTGGGCCCCTCTTCGGTTATTTTGTTAAGAATAGAATGTTTGGACCATTTGTGAGGTTTTTGGTACGATGTTAGGATTTCCTGCTTTTCGATTGATGTATGAAGGTATGGGATTTTGGGTTTTTGATTGGTATGCTCGCTAAGATTTTACAATCTTATGCCTATGTATTCCCGAGACAGAGAAATCAGAGCGATCATAGTTCCTCCTATTCTATGGGAGGAAAAAGGTTGTTTTAGTGTCTTGTTCAAAGCCCATGACGTGAAGCTAAAGGTCTATTTGTATCTTGTTCAAAGCCCAAGATGTGAAGCTAAAGGTAGTTTATATCTTGTTCGAAGCCCAAGATGTGAAGCTAAAGGTCTGACTGAGAGAGAATTTGTCATCTCTAAAGAGGAGTTATTAATGTTTATATGCTGTGAGCGAGGCACGGCTTTGATGCTAAAAGGTTTATTGACTCAACCGGGGTTTTCCTTATACAAAGCCTAAGAGGAGGCTATTGACCCAACAAGAGGGTGTTTTTATATGTCTTGTACAAAGCCCAAGACGAAGGCTAAAGGTTTGACTCAACAAGAGAGTGCTTTAGTGTCTCATACGAAGCCCGAGATGGAGGCTAAAAGGGAAGTGACTCAACAAGAGAGTCTGAAGGTTATTGACTCAGCAAGAGAGTGTTTTATTGTCTCGTACGAAGCCCGAGATAGAGGCTGACGGTTTGACTCAACAAGAGAGCCTTTTATACTCAACAAGAGAGTGTTTTCTATCTCGTACGAAGCCCGAGATGGAGGCTAAAGAGGTTTTGACTCAACAAGAGAGTCTTGACCAGGTGATTGACTCAACAAGAGAGTCTTTTATACTCAGCAAGAGAGTGATTTATATGTGTCTTGTATGAAGCCCAAGACGGAGGCTAAAGGAGTTTGACTCAACAAGAGAGTCTGAAAAGGTTAGCTCCGCTGGGGAGAATCATTTGTACAAAGCCCAAGAGGAGGCTATTAGTTGGTGATTGTTTCAGTTGAGTGACAGGTCCAGTTGGTTGGATGAAAGAGAAAATCAGTTCTTATATGGGCAATGTTGTGCTTTGGTAGAGGATCAGGGTTATTTCCTGTTCTTTAAGGAAATGGTAAATCCCAAGGGTAGTGAGACTGTCCAAGTCTACTGGTGTTTTGAGAAATCGATTCTCAGATAGTGAATGCTCTTTGTACGATGCCCAAGAGAAGGCTGATATGTTAAGGGATGAAGGTCAACCCATTAACTGGTTTGACACTTGACTCAGAAAGATAGCTCTAGTAAATTGATGACTAGGTTCTGTTCCCTATACCTGTAGAGGTCTCTGGGTCCTTGTACTAAGCCCGAGAGAAGGCATGAGAGCTTTTAAGACGCCGAAGGATCCTTGTGAGGCGGGGATGCTTTTAAGAAGCCTGTGGGTCCCAAAACCCTGAGAAGTTCAAGACATGCCATTCATCGAGAATAGATCAAGCCAGGAAAGTCCGAGAATTTGGAAGAAACTCAAGAGATGCCATTCACCGAGAATAGATCACCTCTGGGGAGTAGAATTTCTTTGACAATTTCTAAGGGTGACAGTCTGAGAAAGGGTTCACTGAGAATGCTGCCTTTCACGTTTCCATATTGTTTAACCCCAAGAGGAGGGAAGACTGTATCTGGTAATCCTATGGGGGATCTAGTTTTGTTTGTATTTAAGAGTGACCATCAGGCTTTACCTAGTTCTAGACGTAGTTGTCGGGGAAAACTCTAAATAACTATACTAGTATTACACAGTTGATATTTGACAAGTATATAAAAGTTTGTGAAAGAAGACTTGTAGTGAGCAGCCCTGTTGTACCCCAAATTTTTCCCTTAGATCCATTGACCTCATGCATGTCAATTTTAGGTCCATCATTTTGCATAGCTAACCCTTTCATCAGGTTTTGTTTATGATTGTTTCATTTTTATCAGGTGTTATCTTAAGGAGATTCAAGAAGGGATTAATCAGGATTTTGGATGGAGCATTGAATCAAGCAAGTTTCAAAGAGATATCTCTATAACCCTTTCCCTGATCTTCTCCATAACCAAATACCTATCCATTTTATTCACCCTCAATTGTCATCATTTTAATTCCAAACCAATTTCAAAAAATCATTTCCTAAACCATTTTTCTTATCCAATTATCCATATCCGTTATCCAAAATCCATATTTCAATTCACTTCATTATCCATTCCTAAACCCAATATCCATTTTCTTTTTGTTTCATATCCATCTTAATCCAATTCCATGTCCATTCACAATAAAAAGTCCATTTATTTTATCCACGTTGTCTTTGTCCAATTTCCAATTTCATTATCCGTTTTAATCTATTTTCTTTTTCAATTACCCACTTCCTATTTTAATGTCCATAATTATTCTTATCCTTGTTTTTATTTTATTTTTTTATTTCATTACAAAAAAGCCATAAAAAAAAGGCATACTTTCATCATTCCCATTACAAGTTTTCAAAGAAAATAAAGGCACTATTGAACCATTACTATACTAATTCGATTACACTCAAGAGCTTACAACAAGTGCATTTGAACTGTGACCGATTGTTAATTGAATTCAAGAGGATTTGACCAAAATTTCAATTGAAGCAAAAACGTGGTATAGCTACAACATGCTGGCCCCACTCTCTGTACCAACTTGTTAAACAATGTAATGTCCTGAGAACAATACCACAACTTGTTGCCTTTTCTGGTACACACAAACTGTACAACCTTTACAACAGCCTACTACCTGCACTATGCTCCACAACAAGACGAAATCATGCTTACAACGTTTGACCAAAATCTTGCACAAACCAAACACAATGATAAACAAGTTGTTTCAACCCTGCGCATCAATATCTCTGCAACATCTACACCAAAAATAAGTTGTTATCACTGAACACTGCTCCAAAACATAAAACCTGTAGCAACAAGCTTGTATAAGCAACAAGGGACATCATATAACAGTTGAGAATTCAAAAAAGGAAATAATACAGAGTCACAAACTAACAGCAGAAAACCTTAACAACAAGTTGGATAGTAAAACAAAATTCACAGCAGAGATCCAAATTTCATAACAACCAAGGCCCTACCCTTGAGAAGGACCACACATGTTCAGCTTCAGAACTAATAAGAGAAGGGAAATGTTCAGATTTTTCAGTTTTAAAATACCTTACGCAATGACATGAAGAGAGAAAAAGGTCAAAAAGTTTACTACAGCCAAGAGTTCAAAGAAGTTGACCAAATCAGATTCTAATTTCAATAAAGGGGGAGCATTCAAAGAGAGGTAGGAGGAGGGAAGAAAATAAAAAACGGAGAGAAAATAGAGAGGAGAAGAGAGAACATCAGAAACAAAAAAACATAAGTCTGATTTCTAACAAAGGTTCAAAAGAAAACCTAACCGCAAAATTTCTAGGAGGAGAAAGTGAAAGAGAGAGTGGGAACGAAAGACTTATCTGCTGATTCGTGGGAGTTTCATTAGAGCCCGATCTTCAAAAGAGCTTCATTCGGGTAACTATGTCTCCCTTCCATTTTTGTTGTTGCATTGATCTGTCTCCTTTCGTTTTGTGATCTGTATCGTAGAAGATCTCCTTTAGGATCTTGGGGTCTAGAACTTTCAAGAATAGGATGTTGTATTGGGGTGAAATCGTTAGTTTGTGTTACATAACTTAGTGATAACGATGGGATTTAAGCTGAAAGAGAGGACTTTTACCTTGAGTGCGTGATAGAGAGGGATATCTTCTTGCTGGGGAAGACAACGTCCTTCGCCGTGAGATCTTCTTCTCCGGTGACCATTTAGGGTTGCAGACGTCTTGTTTTGCTTAGAGTTAAGTCTTATAAGTCGTTGGGGTTTCTCTTTCTTGAGGATCCTTTCGGGTTTAGGGATTCGAAGGTAGTGCTACGATTTGTTGGATCCTTTAGCTTTTTTACAGAAGCTGATGGTATATTTAGGTTCCGGATACAAAAGGGTTGTTTATGTTGGGTTCTTAGCAAGAAGGAGTACCTTCGGCGGAGAGGACGGCTGATTCCGCCGAGGGACCTTCTTCTCCGGCGACTTAGTTAGGTTTCCGGAAGATTTTTTGTTCTCTAGAAGGAGAGAAACGAGATAGGAGATAAGGTTTGAAGGAATGAATGGAAATAGGGTCGGTTGAGAGGCTTCATGTGTCTTTTTCTTTTCCGTTTTCGTCGTTTAGTTTTCTTTTGTTGTTAAACGGGGTGGTGACAAGTGTCACCATCGTATCTGTCTGATCTGTCGCCAGTTCTGGGACCTTTTCCCATGTGTAGGTGTCCCTTTAGCCCCACCATGTACCTGCTTTGTGGGGAGCGTTGATTTGTTCCTTTCCTGTTAATCCAACGACAGCGAGCTGTGGTACACTGGAGAGTCTCATCAGACTCTCCCCACAGAATCACCCTTAGTATCGGTTCTGGACCTGACTTCCATTCGCTAATGCCACCCCCTGGTCAGAGGCCCAAACGTGAAAACAAACTAGCTTAGTTCATTTTATTTCTGCTAATGCACCCCCTGTCTTGATACACTTCAAATTTTCTCACTTTTATTTTCATTACATTTTTGCTTTAATAAAAATAGTTTTGTTAATGAAAAATTCCGAAAAATCATAAATACTTCTTAAATGTTTAATTTAATTTTCATTTTTTTTAATTTTTTTTTACATTGAATTAAAAAATTCACAAAAACATGTATAAAACTTTTCATTTAATTTTGCACTCCACTTGAAAGTCGTTTGATCCTTGAGAGTTTTTTTTGTGAGAGTTATTGGTATATGAGAGGGTTATTTGAGAGGTTTCCTTGACTTTGGATAAGGTTTATTCCATTAAGGTTTGTTTGTACCTATTTCGTTTTGATGTTAACTTTCATGACTTCTATATGTCTTTGATTCCAACTTTTGAGGATGCTTATCTCAATACCTTGATGTTGTTCATACTTGATTGATGCTATTTTATTTTGATTGTTTATCCTCTTATGAGTTACAACTTAATTCCAATCCCCTTCAACTCTTGTTTACAAGAAGTTGCCTTTTCCCCCATTCCAAAGGAAGGTGAATTAGGTTGACTCTTAAGTCATGGCCCCCACCTTAACCTTAGTAAGCCTCATAAGAGCATACCTTTATTTCTTGGCCTCATGAGAGCCATGAAATCATAACTAGCCTTAGGATAGAGTTCTTACACTCTTGGTGATATTCATCCTAATGAATACTCACTTTCACTATTGACTAAAATTTCAACATAGGACCATTATAACTTAGATTTAGAGAGTTCTTGAACTCTGGAATGAGCTTGTACTCATTCTCCCCTGTGAACTTTGACCATAGTCAAAAGTTCATTACTTAGCAGAACTATGCATACTCTGATTCTACTCCCGAGGATACGTAGGCGTAAGGTGCGATGCCTTGTCGAGTATACTTAGATACTAACCCCTAGGGTTTCAACCTTTAGCATTGAATCTTTAGCAAGCAAGCATAATACAACACAAACATAACAAGAGGCTCCTGTAGGATACTACAGATGTTAAGGGTGCTAATACCTTCCCTTAACATAACCAACCCCCGAACCTTAAGATCTCCCCCATTTAGGTTTTTTTAACGATCTTGAACCTTTCCTTTGGATAAATCAAAGGCGGTTGTAAAAGAAATATGATGCAAGTTAATTAATAGCTTGTTATCCAATTTTCACCGCAACAGAAATGGAGACTTCACTGGGGAAACAAATAATTTTAGAGGATTAAGCCTATCTTGTATTCATGTTATTTATGTTTGCTTGTTTTACTTATATCTGCTTATATACCTGTCATATTTGCCTATATATTTGTATATCTGTTCCATGGGTTGACAAGGTATCTATGAGTGAGATAAGTCCTAACCCGGACTTGAGAGAACACATATGTTTAGGAACCGTGGACATAGTCAAGGGAACTTCGAGGGAGAAATCCCAAAGGAGGGAACTTGAAGTCCACACTCAGTTGAGGCCCTCTTGAATGTAGTAGAATGTTACGCGAGTAATCGTGAATGCGTTACTACTTTCAATTTGGTGCCAGAGATATTGAGGACCTTTAGTTACCCTTTTACCCCTACTTGGCCTATTTAGGACGTAGTGCGATGACTATGAGGGAGCAATCCCAAATAGTTACTACGCGATACTACACTCAGACGAGACTCTCTTGAGAATTTTATTGATTACCGAGCAATTGGGAAGTCGATAAAATCCGAAAGATAGGTTGTCGACTCTGGGCACTTTTTAGAACCCTGTTCAGTAGATGAAAACCAGTAGTGCATACCTATTGGGATGGGTAGACCTTGGCTCCATTCATGAGACCCCAAAACCTAAGATTTGTATGTTTTGTTGTGTGTACATATGTTTGTGCTCGTGTGCTTTATGCATCCATACATTCAAGCATTCCTAGCCCTTTGGTTTCGAGGAATTCAAATGTTTGTTTCCTTTTCAAAAAAAATCAACAGAGCTTGGATTTTAAAAACAAAAACTTTTTCAGTTTTTCCAAAAATTTTGTTTGCAACTTGCCTTTGAGTTCCTTGAAACCATTTGGCTTGCATTAGCATCTCATTTGCATCATCTCATAGCATGTGCATTCTTCCTCGTCCTCTTCTCATGTCGTCGTTTTCTCTTCAGAATCGTCACTGAATTCCCAAGCACTCGACCCAAACTCGACAAAGGATGTCTGAACAGTACTGTGAAATGGACGGAGTCAACAATGAATTGAGTGAGCTCCGAGGAGGAATGGGGCAGATTCTAGAAGCAATTCAAGTTATGAGGGCAAGGATGGATACACAAGCAACAGTGGTCTCCGGGATTATCACTACAACTGTAGAACCTCCCGTTACTACTGTGAACCCCACTTTGGGCATGCCTTTTAACTTTACACGTGCTCCGGCCATCACTTCTACTCAGCAAACTCATCAAGCTATTCCTACCTTCGCACCAACAGCAGTGCAAGCTCAAGTGCACCCAGTTTTTCAGAACCCACATCCGGTTTATGATTATGTCAATATGTCCGAAGAAGGAGATAATCGACATGAAAGGCTGAAGGAAAGTGTAGAGACAATGCAGAGGAAATTCGAAGCAATGGAAAAGAGTAATGTATCTAATACTAATGTTAAAGACATGTGCTTAGTCTCAGGCTTGGTAATTCCACCCAAGTTCAAACTACCCAATTTCGACCTATACTTAGGTGCGACCTGTCCTAAGTCACATTTGGTCATGTATTACCGACGAATGGCTGCATTTATGGATAATGATAAGTTAATGATCCACTGCTTCCAAGATAGTTTGAAAGGGGCCTGCTGCAAATTGGTATTTGACTTTGGACCAATCTAGGATCTGTTGCTTTCAAGATGTATCTGATGCTTTTGTAAAGCATTACCAATATAAAATGGACCTGGCGCTAGATCGTAGACAATTATTGAGCATGTCTCAGAACGATACCGAGTCCTTTAAAGAGTATGCACAAAGATGGAGGGAGCTGGCTTCACAATTAGAGCCACCTTTATCTGAAAAAGAGTTAACTGATTGGTTTGTCGACATGGTGAGACCGGAATTCTATGAAAGGATGATCAGTAGCGTGTCTGCTAATTTTTCCGATATCGTGGCTGTGGGGGTTAAAGTAGAGCTTGGTCTGAAGAGTGCGAAAATGACCAAGTGAACTGATAGTTCGAGTGACGATGCCAAAATATCCTTCAAAAGGGAGGGAGATACCAGTGTGGTGATGACAAACAAAAAGAAGAAAAATCAGTTCTGGAAACGTCAGCAGCAACAGCAGTGTTATTCTATTTAGCAACCTTATATGGCCGCCATCACACCAACACTCAACCACCAAGCTTCTGTTTATCAGTCGGTTCCTCAACCACCAGTGTATCAACGAGCGCCCAGCGCTCCTGCTTATCGCCAACGGACTCAAGTTTCTCGTCAGAACATTCCAAGCAAAAGAAAGGGTGGAAGGCCTCCGATTCCTCCCATTCCTATGACGTATACAGCATTGTATCCTGTTTTGGTGCAACAAGGATTAATAACTACAAGGTCATCAGGCCCACCTCCTGATCCGCTTCCACCTTCTTACAATCCCAACACTCATTGTGCTTTCCATGAAGGGGCACCAGGCCATAATTTAGAAGGTTGTTTTGCTTTGAAGCATATTGTGAAGGACTTAGTGGAGAGAAACATTTTGTCTTTCGATGGCTCCCAGCCTAATATCAAGAACAATCCTTACCCGCTCATGAGATAAGTAATGATGTGGAGGATGTATCAAGACAAAAAGGGATTAATGGACTGTGATTGAGCTCCTCTTTGATTTTCTGTATTTGATTCCCTAAAGCTGGCAATCTTTTGGCTGTTTCAGCAATTTTATTGTATTTCCTTTGCACTTTGAATTTGTATTTGCTTATAAGCTTTGTTGTTTTTCAAGTTGGCAAGGTTAATGAAATGTTTGTGCATATTTTAGATTAAACCCATTTGTTTCACTCATTTACTGTTATTTTCATAAAAGTAAAAAATATATACCATGTTTCACTCCCTTTATCAAACTGTTTGTTAAGCAAAGATTGAAGAGGATGATGAGAACCTCGTGTTCATAATTGTTGTGGTATGCTGCCGATTAAACCTTTTCGAGGATGTAAGGCATTGTTTCAATTCCCAAACACAGAAGAAGTAAGGAAGATAATCCCTTGATTACCCTTCGAGCCTAGAAGTAGGAGTTTTCTTTCCTTATACAAAAAAAACCCATAAATCTCAACCTTGGGGCATGGTAGTTCTCAGTTTAACTTGGTTATGCAATCAAATGTAAGCGCTTCGTGTAAGGAGCCAGTCAGCTCTCTCAAATCGAGTGACTTCCTAGCTTTTGGAAACTTGAATGTATAGCTTAAGTTAACTGAGTGTAGGATTGGAGTTCATCACGAAGATTGGGTGGGACAAATAAACTTTGAGCCTTTATCCTTTGTTTCATAAAACCGTGAACCAAACCTTAAAAGACCTAATGTTACAACCCTTAAAAGACCTAATTGAGGTAAGGTTGTTTGGAAAGCATACTACAACAAGGTTGATTAACCTGACTCCTAATAATCTTTGTTATTTGCGTGTGTTGATCACTTCATCTGTCATTCCATAAATGGCTGGATCCACCTTTGTTGTTTTTGATTTAATCATTCCACCGTGTGTGTTTCATCAATAAAAATTCTTTTCAAAAGCTTGCATGAATATCGCATTGAACTTGCCAAGTTTTAATGAACAATACTTGTTTGTAAAAACGATTCAATACCAACAAAATCCCAACAGATGCAGCCAGCTAAGGGATTTGACTTGATAAAGGAATCTCAGTCAGGGGCAACCAAGCGGAAGGATTTGCCAATCTATTGAATCAGGGGCAGAATTCTTCAAGTTCAGAATATTGGGACAAGTCTTCTCCAGGTCATTTTATGACAAGTGTGGACCCCAGTGACCCATCAGCAGGGGCAAGTTTTGTTCCCCAGTCGTTTCTACTATAGTTTGAGTATTACGAATACAGTTGAACAGAGGCAGTTATGTCAAGGCTCATGAACCTTTTCAAAGTTTGAAGACATTGAAGCATCTGGTGCGTCAATTCTTCTGTGAAATCCTTTTGATGACTTACCCTCCCAGACCAGTTAATCAGAGGCAGTCCAGTCGAGATTCGATAAATCTCTAAAAGACAACGACATCTCCTTTACAGATCAACCAAGTTGACAGGGGCAAGTTTGTTCCCCAAATCGTCAAACAACCAGTCTGAAGCAAGTTCAAGAACCTTGTTGTGTGAATACAGTTAATCTGAGGCAGTTACGCCGAGATCTCTCCAAGAGTTTGAAGATATTGAAGCACCTTGTATACTAATTCTTCTATAAAATCCTCTTGTTATCGTCTTCTGACAGACCATACAGACTGGGGCAGACAAGATTTGAAGATGATCATTTTGCCAGTGGGATGGAGAATCACTTTGTTCTTGTGATATCCTTTGGAAGCTCCCCAATAAGTTGTTACTTCAATTAATCTTGACAATTCTCCATGGATTTTCCTCCAACAAAGAAATCAAGCTCATGATGGAAATCCTCATGATGTTGTACCTCAAGTGGAATACTCTTTTCACCAGTGAAGTTGCTGATTCTACTTATTCATCCCCAGTATTGGTCTAACCTGTCGGGTTTGGCTGGGTATCCTTGTCGAGATGTTTATTTCATCTCCAGTTTTGCTTCCTTTTGTCTGTTTTGTCAGCATAAACATAAGCATGGCATAAGCACTCATATGCATAACATCTTAGCATTTCTGCTTCTTTTTCTGGTGCTTACCTGTTTTGGTTCACTTTGGCGTTTATCTCCCCAAGTGACTGGGTTTGTCTATTCACTCCAATAGGAAGTCAGCCATAGGCATAAAGTGCCCATCTTTTCTGAATTCCCCACAGAGTTTGATTCTCGTGGATGATGGTTGGTTCAGTTATCTTTTCCACATGTGGATAAGATAAGTTCCCATTTGAGTTCATTCCTCAATTGGAGTCTTGTTTGACCGTTTCTTTCTAGCTTGTTCCTAGATTGAACTTTGGTCCCTGGCAGGTGTGGTTTTTTTAACCTATCTTTGAACGTGCATTTATTTTGCACCGTTTCTCGCAAGAAGAATCTTTTACAAATCCTCGTTGAAGACTAATTATTCCTCCAACAGCGTTGTGATATCAACATATCTTTGAAGCAGCAATCTCTTGAAGAAGCTTGTTCTTTCATGGCGATAAGTGGCAGTCTCTTATAAGCAACTTATCTATCTTTGGTACTATTCAGCCTTTTTGCAACCATAATGGGTATCCCCCAGGAAGTTTTATCTTCAGTTATGCAATTTCGGTACTAACCTATCAGATACTATACCTTTATTGGGGCCCATCTTTGGTTCTATCTCCAATGAAGTTCTTCTTTTTCCAAAGTGCCAACCGGTTATACTTGAACCTGTTGTTCCATCACTTTGGATGTTTTTTTCCCAGTGAAGACCGTCTCTCCAGTTCAACCTTCATTAAGGATCTTCCTTTCTAGAATGTCATCTAGTCATGATGATCAATCATTCTAGATACCTTTATTGGAGCCCATTTCTTGGTTCTACTTCCAATAAGGTTAGTTTTCCTTCTAAAGTGCCAACCGGTCATACTTGAACCTGTTGTTCCATCACTTTGGATGTGCTTTCCCAGTGAAGACCGTCTTTCCGGTTCAACCTTCATTGCGGATCCTTTCTAGAATGTCATCTAACCTTGATGATCAATCATTCTAGATACCTTTATTGGGGCCCATCTTTGGTTCTATCTCCAATGAGGTTATATCTCCTTCTAAAGTGCCAACCGGTCATACTTGAACCTGTTGTTCCATCACTTTGGATGTTTTCCCAGTGAAGACCGTTTTTTCGGTTCAATCTTCATTACGGATCCTTTCTTTCTAGAATGTCATCTAGTCATGTTTTGACTTGATGATCAATCATTCTAGATACCTTTATTGGGGCCCATTTCTTGGTTCTACTTCCAATGAGGTTATTTCTCCTTCTAAAGTGACAACCGGTCATACTTGAACCTGTTGTTCCATCACTTTGGATGTGTTTTCCCAGTGAAGACCGTCTTACCGGTTCAACCTTCATTGAGAATCTTTATTTCTAGAATGTCATCTAGACTTGATGATCAATCATTCTAGATACCTTTATTGGGGCCCATCTTTGGTTCTATCTCCAATGAGGTTATATCTCTTTCTAAAGTGCCAACTGGTCATACTTGAAGCTGTTGTTCCATTACTTTGGATGTTTTTTCCCAGTGAAGACCGTCTTTCCGGTTCAACCTTCATTGAGGATCTTTATTTCTAGAATGTCATCTAGCCTTGATGATCAATCATTCTAGATACCTTTATTGGGGCCCATCTTTGGTTCTATCTCTAATGAGGTTCTTTTTCTTCTAAAGTGCCAACTGGTCATGCTTGAACCTGTTGTTCCATCACTTTGGATGTTTTTTTTCCAGTGAAGACCGTCTTTCCGGTTTAACCTTCATTGCGGATCCTTTCTAGAATGTCATCTAGTCACGTTTAGCCTTGATGATCAATCATTCTAGGTACCTTTATTGGAGCCCATTTCTTGGTTCTACTTCCAATAAGGTTGTCTTCTTCTTCTAAAGTTCCAACTGGTCATACTTGAACCTGTTGTTCCATCACTTTGGATGTATTTTCCCAGTGAAGACCGTCTCTCCGGTTCAATCTTCATTGCGGATCCTTTCTAGAATGTCATCTAGCCTTGATGATTAATCATTCTAGATACCTTTATTGGAGCCCATCTTTGGTTCTACTTCCAATAAGGTTGCAATCCAGCTCATGCTTTTTTTCCTCGTAAAGCAGATTATTTGTTATCTCAACCAACTCTTATGAGTACCAGAGTCTATTCTTGGTTCATTAACCTTGTTCCCATCTAAACTCCAGGTTTTATTTATCTGATGCACAGAGTTTGTCTCTGTATTTCTGGCTTTTCTTGAAGATCCCATTTTGAACTCTTCAGCATAAGAAATCCCCAGGAAGTCCTTGCTTGGTTGTTTATCTCTTTTGGACTGATCCCCAGTGATCAGGTTTTTCTTTCTGGTTTCATGCCCAGAAAGAATGTGTTGCTTTATTCCCAGTAGTCTATCTCCCCGGATCTTTCCCCAGTGGAGATTGTCTATTTGTTTTCCCCAGTGTTGCCTCAGGGTCTCCCCAGTGAGTCTCTTTTGTTGGTTAGCCTGCATCCCCCACAAAGTCTCTTCCTCGTGGATACTAACCCTCTTCTTGCTTCCCCAGTGAAGCTTCCCTCTGTGTTGGCAGTTCTTTCTTTGGTGTTTTGTTCTGTCTGCATTCTTGCATCTTTCATGGCATCATATCATCATATTAGTAGCATTGCACGTCTTTATATCTAAGGGCAAAATTTTTGGTTTGCTATATTTAAATACCTTTCACCTTGTTGACCCGAGGATCTTCGCTCCTCGTGCCATCCGGCGAAGATATTTAAATAGGGGCAACTGTTGTACCCCAAATTTTTCCCTTAGATCCATTGACCTCATGCATGTCATTTTTAGGTCCATCATTTTGCATAGCTAACCCTTTCATCAGGTTTTCTTTGTGTTTGTTTCATTTTTATCAGGTGTTATCTTAAGGAGATTCAAGAAGGGATTAATCAGGATTTTGGATGGAGCATTGAATCAAGCAAGTTTCAAAGAGATATCTCTATAACCCTCTCCATGATCTTCTCCATAACCAAATACCTATCCATTTTATTCACCCTCAATTGTCTTCATTTTTATTCCAAACCAATTTCAAAAAATCCTTTCCTAAACCATTTTTCTTATCCAATTATTCATATCCGTTATCCAAAATCCATCTTTCAATTCACTTCATTATCCATTCCTAAACCCAATATCCATTTTCTTTTTGTTTCATATCCATCTTAATCCATTTCCATGTCCATTCACAATAAAAAGTCCATTTATTTTATCCACATTGTCTTTGTCCAATTTCCAATTTCATTATCCGTTTTAATCCATTTTCTTTTTCAATTACCCACTTCCTATTTTAATGTCCATAATTATTCTTATCCTAGTTTTTATTTTATTTTTTTTATTTCATTACAAAAAGGCCATCAAAAAAAAGAGGCATACTTTCATCATTCCCATTACAAGTTTTCAAAGAAAATAAAGGCACTATTGAACCATTACTATACGAATTCGATTACACTCAAGAGCTTGCAACAAGTGCATTTGAACCGTGACCGATTGTTAATTGAATTCAAGAGGATTTGACCAAAATTTCAATTGAAGCAAAAACGTGGTATAGCTACAACATGCTGGCCCCACTCTCTGTACCAACTTGTTAAACAATGCAATGTCCTGTGAACAATACCACAACTTGTTGCCTTTTCTGATACACACAAACCGTACAACCTTTACAACAGCCTACTACCTGCACTATGCTCCACAACAAGATGAAATCATGCTTACAACGTTTGACCAAAATCTTGCACAAACCAAACACAATGATAAACAAGTTGTTTCAGCCCTGCGCATCAATATATCTGCAACATCTACACCAAAAATAAGCTGCTACCACTGAAGACTGCTCCAAAACATAAAACATATAGCAACAAGCTTGTATAAGCAACAAGGGACATCATATCACAATTCAGAATTCAAAAAAGGAAATAATACAGAGTCACAAACTAACAGCAGAAAACCTTAACAACAAGTTGGATAGTAAAACAAAATTCACAGCAGAGATCCAAATTTCACAACAACCAAAGCCCTACCCTTGAGAAGGACCACACATGTTCAGTTTCAGAACTAATAAGAGAAGGGAAATGTTCAGATTTTTCAGTTTTAAAATTCCTTACGCAATGACATGAAGAGAGAAAAAGGTCAAAAAGTTTACTACAGCCAAGAGTTCAAAGAAGTTGACCAAATCAGATTCTGATTTCAATAAAGGGGGAGCATTCAAAGAGAGTTGGGAGGAGGGAAGAAAATAAAAAACGGAGAGAAAATAGAGAGGAGAAGAGAGAACATCAGAAACAAAAAAACATAAGTCTGATTTCTAACAAAGGTTCAAACGAAAACCTAACCGCGAAATTTCTAGGAGGAGAAAGTGAAAGAGAGATACTAACCCCTAGGGTTTCAACCTTTAGCATAGAATCTTTAGCAAGCAAGCATAATACAACACAAACATAACAAGAGGCTCCTGTAGAATACTACAGATGTTAAGGGTGCTAATACCTTCCCTTAACATAACCAACCCCCGAACCTTAAGATCTCCCCCCTTTAGGTTTTTTTAACGATCTTGAACCTTTCCTTTGGATAAATCAAAGTCGGTTGTAAAAGAAATATGATTCAAGTTAATTAATAGCTTGTTATCCGATTTTCACCGCAACAAGCCCCACAATACATTTATATATATATATATATATATATATATATATATATATATATATATATATGAAAGCGGATAAAGAAAGCGGGTAAACACTTACTCGGTTGTAGAGCTTCCATGTTGTTTTGTTAGTTGTTCAACAAAGAAAACTTTGATAACAATATTATATTCTAAATCAAAGGAGAAAGTGCTTTGAAAAGATGGTTGGGGCTTACAGCTCAAGGAGAGGCCCAAGGTTTTATCAGTGATTGCACTGTTGTTTTGAATTTGTACAGGGACTTATACAAGTGACTGAGGCCCAAAAAGGTTTTCTGTACAAAGGGATGGATCTTACACTCTCTCAAGAGGCCCAAAGGTGTTTAAAGAAAAGGAATGGGGCTTATAACACGAGGGTAGGCCCAGATGGTTTGATTTTTTAAACTGGCGATTGTGCCGAGATTTTTGAAAAGGGTGTTGGGACTTATACAATGACTGAGGCCCAAAAAGGTTTTAAAGAGGGATTGGGTCTTACACTTTATTAGAGGCCTAGAGATTTTGTTAAAAAGGCGACGATCGCGCCGTTGTTTTTTGAAAATACAGTGGGACTTATACAATGACTGAGGCCCAAAAGGTGGTGTATTTACAAAGGGGCTGGGTCTTACACTCTATTAGAGGCCCCAAATGATTTTTAAAAGAAAAGATGGGGCTTACAATTCAAGGAGAGGCCCAAGGTTTTTCCGTTTTGAAATGGCGATCGCGCCGAGATTTTTGAAAACATAGTGGGTCTTATACAATGACTGAGGCCCAAAAAGGTTTTGGTTTTCAAAGGGGTTGGGTCTTACACTCTATTAGAGGCCCAAAGTTTTTGAAAATGATTTTCTTAGGGTGATTAAGATCAAAACCCTAAATTAGTTTCAAAAATGTATTTTAATTAAGTAAAACTTAATTAAAATGATTAAAATTATCAAACATGTGTGAAAAACAAGTTGTGATCTTGGATTAATGATTTAAAAATCATGTTTATATTCACAAAATGATGGGAAATCAATTAAGTTTGGAAAATCAAGGGAGAAAAAATATTTCAAATGTTAAAAACAAATAAAACATTAATTCTTTGCAAAAATATCAAATATATGAAATAAATAATATTTTTGGAATTTTTTGGTAAAATAAAATATTTTAACATTTTTGTGAATTATTAAAAAAAGAATCAACTCAAAATCATTAAAACTCAAAGAGAAATTAATTTTTGAATCAATTAAATAAAATCACAAAAATTCAAATATTCAAATCTTTGAAAATGGCGCCAAGAACATGGCAAGAACACGCGCCACCCTCTGTTTCTGCAGATTTGCATTTTCTATCCAATCTCACTGAATACTCGATGATATCATGCAATCTACATATCAATCTAGTCGTTTTCACCTCACGATCATGTCTATGGTCTTTAATTTCATTTATTTTAAGCATGGAACAAGAAATCAAAGAGAAACCTCAAGAACCCTAAAATTTGAATGAAGGCTCAGAAATTCCATACACGATTCAAACAAAGCAATTGATTGAGGGAAAACACTCCAGGCATGTTTATGAACAAATGGCCAAATTATTGTGCAGCAAAAAATGCATGGATCATAGAGTTAGAAGGGCTCATGCTTACCTCTTGCAGCTGGTGATCGTGTTTTGTGTTAGAGGTGTTACAGCTTGGTTCTAAGGATATGGACAGCTTCCCTAGGTGCTATGGAGTGTGTCTGGATGCTTGGAATGAATGGAAATGATCTGGAACTTGAGATGGTACCCCAACTGCAAATCTGTCAAGAACTTGAGCAATTGGCTAGTGATTTTGTGATTTTGGTGTTCCAGATGTTATGTGAGTGTTTGGATCACTTCTATATGATGTTTATAAGGGGTATGTGTGTGTGATTGGTTTGGTTGGAATTGCTCTCAAACTCAAAACCCGATAGTGACTTGCTTTGGAAGGCAATTTTTGAAGTGAGAAGGTGATTTTGAGGAAAGCATATGTTTGATGGATTTGGTGTACTCAAACTGATCACAAATGAGCTCTATTTATAGTAGAGCAAGTTTGTTTTGCAAGCAATAGTGAATGGCAACTGCTGCAGAAGTTTGGCCAATGTTGATCAATGAGAATCCAAGTCTCCTCTAGCCATTGACTAGAGGTTAGGGCACAGGATGCTGGTTCCCTTGGTCTTGGATATGTCTTGACTAAATTCAGTTGGAAATGGCTCAGTCCATGCCACCTTGGTGCATCCATTGAATGCTCCAAAACAAAATTGGAGTCTTGTCCCCTCTTTAGGGATTTCTAGGTTTGGCATGCTACTTTTGGTTCCAAAGACTTGGGAGCTTTGGGATCAGAGTTAGTTCCTCCTTGGTCCCCCCTTGAGGTGTTCAGATGGATAAGTGTGTTTGTCATTTGCACAATTTTGGCAAATCGAGCAAAATGCACAAATCTGCCTTACTTTGACAGTTTTCAGCAAGGCATATTGCCATTGTCATATCCCATGGCTCAAGTGGAATTTGATGGAGTTCTTGGCCATTTTGGAAAGCCCCCATATGATACAAAAACTGTTTAATCATAGTTGGTTTTGATACTTTTTGAATCCAAGTGAAAAATTCCCCTACATTTGGAAAAAAGTGAAGGCAGATTCTGACTTAGTGAAAATTTCACTAAGTGTTGGAAAAAAGTGACATTTTCACTTTTTGTGATTTTGATCATTCCATAAGTTAAAATCCATGAGGAATTGGAATGATTTGTCTTTGAAGCTTTTGTAGAGAGCCATGAGAGCTACAAATCCAGCTTTGAGTGGGGAAATGGCCTTGTGGTTTAGGAGTTATGATCCTCCAAAGTTGGTGCCCTAGCCACTTTGTTCCATAACTTAGAAAATTTCTAAGTTTTTTATGGTTACCCCTTTTACAAGTTATCCAACTTTTCTTGATTTTTCTTGATGAATGATGATTCCAATCACACATTAACATTATTTTAGGGTCAAAGAACCATAATTGTGAAAAATCTCAAAAAGTCAAAGTTGACTTTTGTGCACAGTTGACTTTTTGTTAGATGAATTCCAAACTGTGCGATCCTCTATGAAATCAAGTCCTTGACCTAAATCAAACTTGATGGATTGATTTCATAGGTGTTATAGGGTGTATTGAATCATGTCCCAAGGTTTGGGAGCATGCCTGGGTCAAAAGTCAAAGGCACAGTTGACTTTTCCCGCGAAACCCTAACTGTTGTTCTGATGAAATTGAAACTTATTGCTCAAGCTTCTTGGATCAATCCATTGTTGCAAATGGATCAATATAGTGTGTTAGAGACCCTCAAATCCTCTCTTGAGGTCTTGGCTCATGTTTTGTCCCAAAAGTCAACTTAGGGGTGAATTAGGTCAAGAAACCCTAATTCCTGATTTTTTATGAATGCATCCCCTGAGGCAAAATTGACTTGATGACTGGGTTCATGATGTCCCTTGGAGCATCTTAGGTTATGCTTTGAAGAATTGGCTCATGCCCAGAGGAAAATTTCCATCTGGAGGCCCTGGTCAACCAAAACCCTAATTTGGTGACACTGGCGATCTTGAGGCTTGATCCACCTGGACTGTTGCAGCCTTGTGCTTAATCCTTGATATGGGGAGTCCTCTTGATCCATTGTGGATGTTTGAGAGGTTTAGACAAGTTGAAGATCATGTCATTCCTTGATTGATCCTTTGTCTAAGAACTCTGAGAGGGCCTGAAACCCTAATTTTGATTGTAGTGGATGCTCACCCATCTTTGGGGAGACTAATGGGGCATGATGGATTACCCATATTGTGGTGATGATTTACACAATGATGGGAAAATCTTAGTGGTCAAAATTTGGGGTATGACACATAGCTTCCCACAATACAGTTATATTTATATGAAAGCGAGTAAATGAAAGCTGTTAAAACTTACAGGTGAGCCAGCTTCCATGTTGTATTGTTAGTTGTTCAAAGAAATTAAAGAAAGTTTTGATAACAACTGTATATTTGAATCTAAATCAAAAGAGAAGTTGTTTTGAAAAGATTGTTGGGGCTTATACTCAAGGAGAGGCCCAAGGTTTAACAGTGATCACACTGTTGTTACTGAAATCGCATCGGGACTTATACAAAAACTGAGGCCCAAAAAGGTTTTCTGTACAAAGGGATGGGTCTTACAACTCAAGGAGAGGCCCAATTGAAAAAAGTTTGAAAACGACGATCGCGTCGAAATATTCTAAAGCACAGTGGGACTTATACAATGACTGAGGCCCAAATTATTTTAACAAAAAAAGAGGATTGGGTCTTACACTCTATTAGAGGCCCAGATTGTTTGAAAAAGATTTGTTAGGGTGAAAATCAAAGAAACCCTAATTTCGTTTTCTTTTAAAAGTAATCTTTTTAATAAAATGAATAAAAATGACAAAATTACTAAATAAGTCTTAAATAAACTACTTGTGATTTTTTATTAAGGTTTGAAAAATGAGGTTTTAATCGCAAGATGATTTAGGACTCATTTGATTTTGATTTTCAAGATGAATATTCATTTTTGAAATGTTTAAAAACAATAAAAATGAATTTATTTACAAAAATATCAACTATATTAAATAAATAATATAAATTTGATTTTTTTGTGGAATAAAACATTTTAACATTTTTGTGATTTTTCGCAAAAAGAACCTATCAAAAATAATTAAAATTGAGAGAGATATTAATTTTCCAAATCATTTAAAAATAATAAGAAAAATAGTAATAAAAAGTGGAAAAAATAGTAAAAAGAGGGTCTGGGGCGAGGGGGATTCGAACCCCATACCCCTAGGTTGCAGTGAGCGCCTTCTACCACTGGGGTGGTGATACATCCGTTTATCAAAACCACCCCGTGAATAGTTAAGGGGTGCCTTGTTTTAGGCCTGGCCAAGGCAAGGCAAGGTTTTGGTCCAAAAACGTAAAGGTTGTAACTTTCTCATTTCTCCATGGAATTGGACAAAATTTAGGTTTATCCTGCCTAGAATTTCACAAGGAATCCAATGGTGCCCTTGGTTTTTTCAGATGAGGTCCCCATTTTAAAACCCGATAGTGGTTTTGAAATAGGCCTCCATTTGCATTTGCTGTGCTAACTCATGGTACAGGCATGAATTACATGATGAATTGGTTCAAACACAACATATACAACATGTATGAGAGGTGTATGATCAGTGGACTTCAAAGCAATGCATATTTCAAGGAGTTCAAGTTGTGATGCTTACCTCTTTATGAGCTTTTTATGCTATCTGCCAAGTTCCTTGTGCCAGAAGTAATTTGATGCTTTGGACACTCTCAATTGATCCCATGGGAGCTTTTAGAATGGTTGGAACCAGCTGGAATCCTCAGGAACAAGTTTGAGCTCTTTCTTGCAAAAGGGGAAAAAGTGACCAATATGGAAACTCTCTCAAATGGTGTTCCAGATGTAGGGAACCATTTGGGACAGCTCAAGGATGATATTTGGAGTGTGTTTGAGGTTTTATCTGGTTTTGAAAGTGACTGAATCAAGACATGGCTTGAAAAATGCAAAAAAGCCCAATTTTGAGGTTTTGAGAGACTTTGTGATTTTGGTGTTACAGGTCACATATGAGAGTTTGGACAGCTTAGATATGACATATTGGATGTGTTTGGATCATGATTTGTGATGGGATTGCTCTCTAATTCAAAAACTCAGAGATACCTTGCAAAAGAAGGCATTTTGGCCTAAAGAGAGGGATTTTGAGGAAAGCATCAGTTTGGGTGCTTTGGTGTACTCAAACTTATCACAATTGATGTCTATTTATAGTGTGTCAAGTTTGTTTTGGCATTAATAGTGAATGGAGTCTGCAGCAGGCCTTTGGCCAATGTTATGCAAAAGGAATCTCAAGTCTCCTCTAGCCATTGACTTGAGATTAGAGCACAGGCCTATAGTTCTCTGTTGTATGAGCTTATCTTGACTCAATTGGTTGATCATGGACTGATACATGTCATCTCTATGCATCCATTGAATGCTTGGAAACAAAATTGGAGTCTTGGCACTTTTTAGCTCTTTTAGGCTTGGCATGGCTACTTGTAGATTCTTGGACTTTGGAGGCTTGGAGATCATATCATCCCCCTTGGATTTGATCCTCAGATGTGTCCAAAATGATGACAATGCTTGGATTTATTAGATTTGGACAAATCGAGCAAATGTGCACAATTCTGCCTTGAAAAACCAGTTCAGGATGCCATGTTCCAAGGGTTGTATCTCCTTGCTCAAATGGAATTCGGAGATGATCTGGTACTTGTTGGAAAGCACTCATGGCATACTTCAACTTTGATGTTTACCCTTAGACCTGGTTTGACTTGGATCAAGGTGAAAACCGCCCCTACATTTTGGAAAAAGTAAGGCAGATTCTGACTTAGTGAAAATTTCACCAAGTGTTGGAAAAATGTCATTTTCATGTTTTTAGCCATTTTGATCACTCCATAACTTAAAATCTTGAAGAATTGGAATGAGATGTAGTTGACACTTTTAAAGTATGCCATGAGAGCTACAAATCCAGCTTTGGACCATCCAAAATGGTTGCTTGGATCTCAAGTTATGGTTCTTGGAAGTTGGTACCCTAGCCACTTTGTTCCATAACTTAGAAAATTTTTAAGTTTTTTATGGTTACCCCTTTTACAAGTTAACTCACTTTCTTTGATTTTTCTTGATGAATGATGATTCAAATCACATATTAACATTGTTTTAGGGTCAAAGAACCATAATTGTGAAAAATCCCAAAAAGTCAAACTTGATTTGGTGCACAGTTGACTTTTTATCGGATGAAATCCAAACTGTGCGATCCTTTGTGAAATCAAGTCCTTGACCTAAATCAAACCTAATGGATATATTCCATAGGTGTTGTAGGGTGTATTGATTCATGTCCTAAGGTTTGGGAGCATGTCCTGATCAAAAGTAAAAGGCACAATTGACTTTTTCCTCGAAACCCTAATTGTGGTCCTGATGAAATTGAAGCTTGTGGATCAAGCTTCTTGGATCAATCCATTATTGTAAATGGATAAATTTAGTGTATTGGAGACCCTCAAATCATGTCTTGAGGTCTTGGCTCATGTTTTGTCCCAAAAGTCAACTTAGGGGTGAATTAGGTCAAGAAACCCTAATTCCTGATTTTTGGTAAACGCATCCCCTGAGGTTAAATTGATTTGTTGATTGGGTCCATGAGGTCCCTTGGAGTATTTTGGGTTGTGCTTTGAAGCATTGGCTCATGCCCAGATGAAAATTTCCATCTGGAGGCCTTGGTCGACCAAAACCCTAATTTGGTGACACTGGCGATCTTGAGGCTTGATCCACTTGGAATGTTGCAACCTTGTGCTTGATTCTTGATGTGGGAGTCCTCTTGATCCTTTGTGGATGTTTGAGATGTTAGAAATGTTGAAGATCATGTCATTCCTTGATTGATCCTTTGTCTAAGTGCTCTGAGAGGGCCTGAAACCCTAATTTCTTATTATGATGAATGCTCAACCATCTTTGAGGAGACTTATGAGGCATGTAAATACATTCATATTGTGATGAATTAAATGCGTCATGATGGCTAGGCTAGGGTCATGATGATGCCTTTAGCTGTGCGTGCTCGTGCACGTGCCTTCAGAGTGCCTATAAATAGAGGGAGAAGCTTCTCATTTGCATTTTTCCGCTTCTCTCTCCTTCCTGCATCTTCTCTTTGAGCTTTCCAATTGGTCGCCGCCGTTAGCCACCATATCCGCCGCTGTGCAAGTTCCGAGCAGCGTCTTCGACCCCTTAAAGCTTCCTCGACCACGTAAGTTGTTTATTTATACTTCATTTTCCAGCCTTTTGTTTTCGTTTTGTTAGAACACATGTGGCTAGGATGACTTTTGGTAGTTACCATAGCGACTTCCGGTGACTGTTGGTGGTAGACGGTGGCTTTGCCACTTTCTGCCGTCGTCATGTTCGCCGGAGCTTTAGGAGACTGTAGATTTAGGCTGCTTCTGACGCTGTTGCGATGACGAGTATGAGCGTAATTGGTGGAGCTCATGAGTTTTTCGGCGTTCTCATGAATTTTTCGGTGAGTTCATGAGTTTTTCAGTGTAGCTTCAAACAGAAAATTGGGCAATGATTCGGGGAGAATCTTCCCGCATGCGTAGGAGGGGTTGCCCGAGCATTTCCCCGTGCAGTATTTTTGGACCATTTGACTAGGGCTTAGGCTGAGGACGTGGTCATTGGCCCTTCGTGCGCCAGAGCCTCTGCTTCTATCCACTTTGTGAAGTAGTCAACACCCACTATCAAGTATTTGTTCTGGTTTGACCCTACGACGAATGGTCCCAGGATGTCTAGGCCCCACCATGCAAAGGGACACAGGGAGGACATGGCTTTGAACTCGTTAGGTGGAGCTAAGTGCATGTCTCTGTGCCGTTGGCATTTGTCGCATTTCTTCACGTGTTCTTTTGCATCGTGCTGCATGGTCGGCCAGTAGTAACCTGCTCGTAGGGTTTTCCTGGCGAGGGATCTTCCCCCGAGGTGTTAGGCATTGATCCCATCATGGATCTCACGCAGGACATGGGCGACCATCTCTTCCTCGACGTACTTGAGTAAAGGGATGGAGAATCCACGCTTGTAGAGCTTGTTTTCGACCAGGACGTAGGAGCAGGCTCTGCGCCTGACTATGCTGGCCTCTTTGGGATCGGATGGGAGTTCCTCCTTAGCGAGGTAATTATAAACGGGGGTCATCCAGCAGTTGCTGTCGCCGATGACATGCACGTCGAGGGTCGTGGAGGTTTTCTCGACGCTGGGTCGAGGGAGCACCTCCTGGATGACGGGTTTGTTTTTGCCCTTGTTCTTTGTGCTCGCCAGTTTAGACAACACGCCTGCTCGGACGTTATGTTCGCGAGGAACATGCTTTACTTCTACTGTAGCAAACTACGTCATTTTTTCTTTGACCTATGACAAGTATTCTGACAGGTTGTCGTTCTTGGCCTAATATTCTCCTCGAACTTGAAGAGTCGCGAGCTGAGAATCGGTGCAGATGACGACCTCTTCGGCCCCCAGGTCCTCGGCTAGGCGTAGACCCGCGAGGAAAACTTCTTACTCAGCTTGGTTGTTTGAAGTAGGGAAACATAAGGTAAGTGAGACTTCGACAATGATTCCCTCGTCATTTTATAAGATGATATCTGCCCCGCTTCCTGCTGACTTGGATGCCCTGTCGACGAAGATGGTCTATTTGCGTGCCCCGTAAGAGGGGGAGTCCGCGAATGTCTTTTTTGTGACGAAGTCGGCGAGCGCCTGGACCTTGAGGGCCTTTCTGCTCTCATATTGAATGTCGAACTCGGATAGTTCCAACTACCACTTAAGCATTCTGCCAGCCATATCTGGTCGTCCTAATAGTTGCTTTACGGGTTGACTTGTTCGGACCACGATCGTGTGGGCCAAGAAGTAGTGCCTCAGTCTTCGCGCAACATTAATGAGGGCCAGAGCTACCTTCTCTATTTTATTGTATCTCAGCTCCGTTCCCTGCACTGCTTTGCTTGTGAAGTATATGGGCTTTTGCCCGTCGGGCATTTTGTAGATGAGGGTGGCGCTAACGGACTCGGTTGCCACGGCGAGGTAAAGGTATAAGGTTTCGCCGTTATCCAGTCAAGAGAGAACTGGCGGTTCTGACACTGCTCGTTTTAGATGGAGGAGATCCTGGTCGCATTCCTCCGTCTATTCAAATGTTGCCTCCTTACGGAGGAGTTTAAAGAAGGGCAGAGCGTGCTGGGCAGACTTTGCCACGAAACGAGATAATGACGCGAGCATCCTGTTGAGGGATTGGATGGATTTCTTTGAGCTGGGCGTTGGGAACTCAGAGAATGCCCTGCACTTGTCGGGGTTGTCTTCGATTCCTTGTTCTGTCAGATAGAAGCCGAGGAACTTGCCCGCCCGTACTCCAAAAGTGCATTTCTCCAGGTTGAAACGCATCTGGTGTTTCCTGGCTCGCTCGAAGACCTTTCTTAGATGGGCCATATGATTGGTTTCCTCGTGGGATTTTACAATCATATCGTCCATATAGACTTCGAGCATGTCACCGATTTCTCCTTGGAATACCTTGTTCATCATCCTTTGATAGGTCGCACCAGTGTTTTTCAACCCGAAGGGTATTACGTTGTAGTAATAATTGCCCGATTCGGTCATGAAGGCCGTGTATTTTTTGTGACCTTTCACCATTGGTATTTGATTGTAGCCCGAGTAGGCATGCATGAATGATAATAGTTTAAAACCGCAGAATTATCAACAAGTTTATCAATATTGGGGAGGGGGTAAGCATCTTTTGGGCATGCCTTATTGAGATCAGTATAATCAACACACATACGCCACTTTCCATTAGATTTTTTGATGAGTACAACGTTGGACAGCCAAGTGATGTACTTGCCTTCCGAAATAAAGTTTGCCTCGAGGAGGTCTTTTACAGCTTGTTCTACAACCTCAATTTTCTCCGGAGACTGCTTTCTCCTACGTTGTGCTACATCCTTGACGGCGGGGTCAATTATGAGTTGATGGCAGGTGACAGCAGGATCCAAGCCGGGCATTTCCGCGATGCTCTAAGCGAACAAATATGCTTTTTCTCGGAGGCAAGCTTTGAGTTGTTTCCTCGCTATGTCGGGGAGGCCAGTCCCTATATTTACTCCCTGCTGAGGGTCATCGGAGAGTAGGACGAGTTCGAACTCGCCATCCGAGATCGGGTGCATCGGATGGGAGCCGTTACTGGTGCTGGTCGAAGTGGATGAGCCGCTCTGGGAGGTCTGGGTCTCCTTCTGATCAACTTTGGAGAAGCGGCTGTCGAGGTTGATAGAGTCGACGCATGGCAGTGGCTTGTCTTCCTCGGAGCTGCTGGGCAAGGCCGGCTTGTTGGATGTCTTCGGCTTGGCAGCGATGGTGTTGAGTCCTTTGGTGGCCATTTCGAAGCATCTTCTTGCAGCCTCGATGTCCCCGTGTAAGGTGGCGACCATACCCTTCAAAGTGTAGTACTTTATTTTGAGATGAACCGTTGATGGTACGGCTACCAATTCAGCCAAGGTTGGCTGCTCGAATATGCACTGATAGAAGGACGGGCAGTCGATAACCAGGAATTGGACTTTGATAGATCTGGCCATCTCTGCAGATCCAAAGGTCACGATCAACTCGACATACCCCCAGGGCTTTGTGACTGACCCGTTGAAGCCCTGGAGGTCAGACCCCACGAATGGAGTGAGGTGTGATTCATCTAGCTGGAGGGTTAAGAACAGCTGCAAGTACATGATGTCGACCGAGCTTCCTTGGTCGACTAAGATTCGGCGAACATCAAAATTTTCCATCTGGGCTCTTATGAGCAGTAGAATGCTTGAGTTCGGGGCCCCTCCGAGGAGTTCCTCTCTGTAGAAAGAGATGGGGACCGATTCTCCCCAGACCTTGTCGAGTGTTGTACTTTTGTTGGAGTTCGTACTGAGTAGGTGCTCAGACGTTCTTTTCACGGAGCCTACGGTGACTTTATTGAAGCCCCCTTTGGAGATAACCATGGCGGAGGGGAAAGTTTCCCATGGGCTATGGGTTGCGAAGTAGGGGGAGCGCTGAGCTCTTCAAGAACATAGAAGTCCTCAAGCCTCGATATGCCCATGGAGACCTGGAGGTTTGTCTCTTCTGAGGAAGGCCCCTCTTCCTCGACTTTCTTTGACTCCTGGGCGTCTTGCCGGAGAGTTTCCTTCTGTTAGAACAAGGTTTGGTTCTGCAATAATACCTCTGAGTTTTGATGATAACAAACAAGTATGTTTGTATGAACAATTTTGGTATTCTAATGTTTGTTATTTTTGAGAATTTAACAAACAGGTTCTGCTTCTGATAAATAGCGTGGCTAAGTTATTAGAAGAGAATTGTTCCGCTTCTGCGCTACGTATTGCTCTGCTGAATAGCAGCTTTTACTTCAGAAGACTCTGAAGTTGCATGACTCTGATACAATGACTTAAGAAAACAAGTTCTGAAGATCTGAAGACAGAAGTTCTGATGAACAAGTCCAGATGTTGAAGACTTATGATTGTGAAGACAACGGGTTCTGAAGACCAAGTGCTGAAGACTCTGAAGATGTAGCTCTGCATACTCTGAAGACTTGAAGCTCTTAAGACCCAAGTTACGTTTTCCCTTCTTCTAACTCATGCTCTCAGAAGCCTCTGAAGTCTGGAAGTTGAGAAGACTAAGCAACATGGTACAACAGTACAACAGTACAAGGACACACTGCTCCACTCCAGATAGGGCGGACGCAAATGTACTATTTGTCTCCCACTATCCTTCAAGCCGCCATAATTCTGAAATGTCAGAAATATCCTTCAACTTTCATATTATACATGGCTATATAAAGGCATGAAGACTTCAAGAATGGTCACCGCGATTTTCACTGTTCATACGTTATATTGTTAATATCATTCTTAAGTCAATATTGTTCTTGAAATCTGTTTACTCATCATCTTGTGTATAAGCAACATTATTGTAAACAAATCTTTGTAACAAATAGTTGTTTGTGTTCCCTAAAGGACCGGGTATATCAAAATTTTTAGGAAGACTAAGACAGTGTGTTTTAGTGTTGTCAGTCACTTGCAGTTTGGCTTGTGCATTGTATTCCTTAAGGGACCGGTTAGGTCTGAATTCTTAAGAAGTCTAGGACTAATGTGTCTTAGAGGTTGTTGTTAGTCACCAGCAGTTTGCTAGTGCAGTTGTAATCAGTTTGGTTATAGTGGATTAAGTCCTCGTTTGAGAGAGGCAAAATCACCTTGGCGGGTGGACTAGACTAGCTTGAGGATTTCTCAAGTGAACTAGTATAAACATACTGTGTTCTTTCGTTTCAGTTTTCTTGTTTTATTATCAAGAAGTAAAGTTTGTTTGTAAAGGGGATTATTTTTAGAAAATACAAACCCCCCTTAAGTCCTCGTTTGAGAAAGGCAAAATCACCTTGGCGGGTGGACTAGACTAGCTTGAGGATTTCTCAAGTGAACTAGTATAAACATACTGTGTTCTTTCGTTTCAGTTTTCTTGCTTTATTATCAAGAAGTAAAGTTTGTTTGTAAAGGGGATTATTTTTAGAAAATACAAACCCTCCCTTCTTGTGTTTTTCACACCTTCACCTTTTTCTTCGTGAACTGCTTCATGTGGCCTGTAACGCCCCAGACTGCTTTCAAGATTACCGACTGACTCCACAAACCAACACGGGTCTTTTCAGCATGCTTTTTCCTCACTCACATGCTTTCCGGAAAACATCCCAGAAGGTCACCCATCCCATAATTTCTCCAAGTCAAGAACGCTTAACTGTGGAGTTCTTATAAACGGGCTACCGAAAAGAAGATGCATCTTGTTGGTATAGGTAGTACCAATTAATCCTTATAAGCCTTCCTTCAACCATGCAGTCTCATACCTGCATAGCCTCAAGATCCCTCTCATTCTAATGTGAATTCGGTTTTTTCCTAGAAGCTGCTAGGAGTGTCTCATTGTTATGCTTATGCACCGACAGCCACTCCGTCGCCAAGCTGCTAGGAGTGTCTCATTGTCATGCCTCGTGCAACGACAACCACTCCCTTGCCCTTGGGTGTTACATGTAACCACTCTCCTCCCTCTTCGGCCTCAAGTGTTACATGCCCACTAGCTTCCGCTTGGTTCGTCCCCGAACCACATCGTACTGGGAGATGTCTGGCTCTGATAGCATTTGTAACGCCCCAGACTGCTTTCAGGATTACCGACTGACCCCATAAAACCAACACGGGTCTTTTCAGTATGCTTTTTCCTCACTCACATGCTTTCCGAAAAACTTCCCAGAAGGTCACCCATCCCATAATTGCTCCAAGTCAAGCACGCTTAACTTTGGAGTTCTTATAAATTGGCTACCGAAAAGAAGATGCATCTTGTTGGTATAGGTAGTACCAATTAATCCTTATAAGCCTTCCTTCAACCATGCAGTCTCATACCTGCATAGCTTCAGGATCCCTCTCATTCTGATGTGAATTCGGTTTTTTCCTAGAAGCTACTAGGAGTGTCTCATTGTCATGATTTATGCACCGACAGCCACTCCCTCACCAAGCTGCTAGAAGTGTCTCATTGTCATGCCTCGTGCAACGACAACCACTCCCTCGCCCTTGGGTGTTACATGTAACCACTCTCCTCCCTCTTCGGCCTCAAGTGTTACATGGCCGTCCCTGATCAGTATCTCTACGGAATCCTTTAGGTGGATGCAGTCGTCAGTAGTGTGGCCGTGACTCTTGTGGAAATGGCAGTATTTTGATTTATCAGCATTTGGCTTAGCCGGTATCTGCTTAGGGAATCGAATCCCTGCTTGTTTAAACTCCGAGCTGGCGCATTCGGAGAGGATTTTCTCCCGGGAGACTGTCAGGGGAGTATAATCATGGAAAATGCCGGAGGGCCCTTTGTTGTCCCGTGATTCTCGGGGACGATCTTCACGTCTTCTGTCTCCCCGACGGGATGTCGAGGGTTCATCGCTTTTGGAGGCCCGGGCACTTTCTTGATGGCGCGATTCCCGGGCGGAGCTGGCCGCCTCTTTCTCCTCATACTGAATATACGTTTGTGCCTTGAGGAAGAATGCATCAAGAGTTCTAGGAGGAGCAATGCCAATAGCTTTGGCGAATTCCATGCGGGGACGAAGCCCTCGCTTGAGAAAGAACTTCTTCATGTCATTGGTGGTAGGGACTTGCACCGCTTCTTTATTGAACCTCTCGATGTACGCCCGAAGAGGCTCATCTATCCCTTGAATTATGGCCTTTAGGGAGGCTTCGGTCTTTGGATGGCGGCGTGATGCCGTAAAGTGTCCGGAAAACATCCTTCCCAGCTGTTTCCACGAGGTGATGGACTCCTCGGGCAGTTTTTTATAACAGGTCATTGCTCCTTTCTGGAGCGTGGTAGGGAACATACGGCATTTAATGGCGCCTCGGACGCCACGATAGTCGAGCAGCGCATCGATATTTTTGATGTGCTCGTCGGGGTCTGTCGTATTGTTGTAAGTGCCCAAAGACGGTGGTTTCTCCAAGCCTTTGGGGAGGCGCATAGCCATAATCTCCTGAGACAATGGGCCGTGAGGCTCATCGCCACTGCTAGAACTAGTTCATGATGGGGAGCGGGTGCTTTGCTCAAGAACAGGGCGATGATTTCTGCGGGGTGACGGCGTCTGTGCCCGACCCTTCGATCTGACAAGGGGTGAACGTTGGTCTCTCGTGGTTCTTTTGTTGCCTAGGGAGTACTGGTTTCGCGGGGAAATGTGGTCGTGCTTCCGGACGGCGTGGGACTCTGGCTCTTGGCGCACCCGACGATCACCTTCACGTCGGGGAGGTGGACTTCTGGATCGTCGGCGATCTTTCCTCGGCTGAGAGGATCTTGGTCGGGCAGATTCTTCCAAGGCCCCAATCCTCTCGTTTAGTTGGAGGATTAGGAGGTTGGTCTTATTGAGAGCTTCAAGAAGGGACGCCACGGCCGGGTCGGCGTTGGGCAGAACTGGTATGGGCTGGAGATCCAGGAGTGGCTGGTCGTCGACATGATCAGCACGAGGAGGGGAAGGCGGCGCGGTGGCGCTATCTCTCAGATGGCAGGCGTTACCTCCGAGGAAGGATGTGGCTCCGTCAGTATCAATCTTGCTGACGGGGAGAAAGGCAGAATTGCGAGCATCATTAACGTGGTCATGACCTGCCATGATCGGAATCTTGGACAGAAAACTGTTTTGGTCTTGAATCTGAGGTTGATGTTAAGACGGGGATAACAGGTTCCAACAGACGGCGCCACTGATCTTGAAGGTTGATCAGAACCTGAAGTGGGCCAAGAAAGACGTATGTGATGCTGGGTGTGTGAGATGAGGAGGGAGTGTACCTGCAAGGCACTTCGATGCTAAAGTAAGAATCGGGAGAGGAAAAAGGCAAGTACCAAAGCATGTGTTTCTTAGGATGATTTAGAATATCTGACCCTCTCAAATGAGAGGGTTTTTATAATGCCCCCAGCGCGTGGCCAACAGTCCCTATTTTCGGGACGGAATAACCGTTTCTTGAAGAATAGGTAACTGCCAAAAACTAGCCATTAGGGCGGGCAAAGGTGCCCGAAACTAGCTGTTGCGACAGGCAAAGGTGCAGTTCCGGGCACGGGCGTCATGACTGTTTCTGGATGGTGGAGCCGTGTGTAACAGGCGGGAATGTCGGGGAGGAGCAAATGACCCTGAGGGTCATCTGTTATGCTCGGTAGAGGGACAGAAAGGTAAATGTTGCCCCATATTGGCTGAACATAATCAATTTGGCCGTTTTGGGAGCAGAAGCGGATTGGGCCATGCCTAGTCAGTGGTCCAGTCCGGAACAAGAGATATGTTTTTTCTTTACTCAAATTTATTTTGTCTTTTAGTTCTCTTTAACATTGTAAATTTATAGAAATAGATAATTTTATTTGGTGTTTTTAAGAAGAATGTTGCCAACCAAGAGTATTTGTTTTTAGCTTCTTATTAGTATTGGTATCTTTATTTATGTAATTTGTCTATTTAGTAGTTTTTATTTAGTTTTTATTAATTATTAATAAAATAATTAGTTTTTAATAACCATTGATGTTCTTTTTGATTTTTTGATATAAATTTTTATATTTTTTTGTGTGCTATCAATAGAGAAATATTTTAAAAGAAAATTTACATCTAGTGTCAAGAAATTGTTTAAAAGAGAAACTTACAGACACATATAAGATCAATTATTGGGAGGGGGAAGAGATTTTAGAAGTTGATTTGAAAAATCATCCGACTGACTCATGAGAGAGGAACAAAATTTCATGTTACCACTCAAATGACTGAAATAACATTTGAAGAGTTTATTTGCAACAAGGCCCTTGTAAATCAAGGGAGCATAGTTTTCCAAAACAAAAAATTGAAACTTTTTTTCCGAAGTCTAACCCTGATTGATTTTTTTAAAATTTGTCAATTGGTTATAATATAGTGTGTCAATAGATGTTGTTTTTGTTTATGTTGTTATCTCACGAGATCTGATATTAGACGACAAAAAAGTGGTGATGCATTTTCAATTGATGGTATTTCAAATTGGAAGAAAAAGAAAAGGTTAGATATACATGTTGAAAACTTTAACTGTGCTCACAATAAATCTTGGACAAGTTGTGTGGCCTTAATGAATAAAAAATAACATATTTAAGTTGTTATCAATAAACAATCAGACTTAATGAAAAGAGAATATTAAATTCATTTAACTTCAACAATTGATAGTTGTCGCTCCCTAGGATTTGCATCCATGGTACAAACGTGAAAGCGGCGCGAAAAACAGAGTCGCCAGCAATGTGTATTTATCCCAAGAGAGGGAAAGGAAACACTGCGTAAACCTGAGGGAAGGAAAAGAGCATGGTCTCACGACCAAGAGAAATGGGTAAGGGAGTCGGTTACGCGAAGGGAAGGTGTTAGCACCACACACGTCCATCGTACTCGACGGGATCCACGCTTGTTGTCTCGATCAAAGGGTGTCGTCATCTGGAGCTCCGCTGCTACTGGAAAGGAGAAGGAACGGGAACGGAAAAGAAAGAAGAAATGGGGGAAAAGAAAAAGAAATGACTCGATAGGACATCGCTCGTCCTATGCCTACGTATTCCCTCGTGCAGTGGGAAAGTCAGAGTCAACGTAGTTCAGACACGAACTAATGGGGGGAGGTTGCTCGCCAAGACATCGTCGTCTTGTGCCTATGTATCCTCAATCGGACGAGAAAGAGGAAATCAGAGCAGTCGTAGTTTGACCTAACGAGGTCGGTTAGTGTTTTTTACGAGCGACGTTAGATTCGCGTCTGGCAGTTAGGGTCGATGCCTGTTTGCGACGAGACGGAAGTAACGTGCCCTTTTCTGAAAATGATTTGAACTTAACAATCCCGAAGGATGAAAAAGATTTGAGTTTGTTAGTTTGTATTTTTTAGACAGAAGTGGATTGAAGTTAGTTCGTAACTTACATTGCACTAAAGTCTACCATGCGGGAACAAGTGAATCGCATGGTCGCCCCCAAATGGGACGTATGCTAAACACTCTAGAAGAGGAGGGGAGACCCCTCGCTCTTCATTTCCTACACATAAGGCTCGAGTTCAATATTCGTTATATTTATTAAGTGTTTTAGAAGTGTTATAAGATGAGAAGAGAGGACTCAAAGGAAAAAAGAAAACACTAAGGGGAATTCTAATTGTTCCTAATGTTGTCATGCAAAGGTGGTCCTATAGTTGAGGTTGAAAGGGAAACTTCTACCTAAGTTAGCATGCAAAGGGAAGCCTAATGCTAATCCTACTCCAAGCTTAATCGAAAATTAAGTTGGACTAGGTAGCTCTAAAGGAGTGAATCCAAGACTTAAACAAGTCTTGAGATTCAAGGGAAGAGAAGGAGTGTAAGAGAAGAAGAAGAAAAGGCAAGTAAAACAAACAAGCAGCAGCTACAACAGCGCTTCTGCACCTGCACAGCGGTTAAAAACCAGCAAACACACCAAACAGCATTCAACAGCCCATGTTCAGTACACAAAACAGGTGTAAAATGTCAAACAGCAGCACATACAACAATGCATATGCACTAAAACAGCAGTGGAAAACGGGACAGCACACCATGCATTTGAAAACAAAATACTCATGCAAGCAATGATTGCAAATAGACACACAAAGCACGGCAAACCAAACATAAAGGTTGCAAGCATCAAGAATGGATAACATGATCATGCTAACAATTCAAGAACCATTACTCAATAAAGTTGCACAAATCAAAACATCATGCATAAGCAACCACGGAAGCAAACAGCAATCATGCATCATATGTCAAGCAAGTTGAGCATCAATTAAGAATTAACACGATTCAAATGTGTGTGCATCTTGTTTATCGCATCAATTAATCAACAACGCAAACATAAACATTCATTGATGAAAACCAAGACTCGCGTGTCGAAGAATCGTGTTCATGCAATGGTGTGAGGTGAAACAGCTTATAATTAATCCACAAATCATCAACATATTAATCCATGAAGTTTAGACATGAAAAGGATCTCAAACAACCAAGAAAATACAACAAAATCAAGTTCTGCTTCAGTGGTAACCGGTTACAGCATAACTGCTAACCGGTTACACAGTTCAAAATTGCACAAATTACGCTGAAAATACACAGTGTAACCGGTTACAGCATAACTACTAACCGTTTACTCTGGGACAGTGGTAAAAAAACCAGTTTCAAAAGCACTTTTCAGCAGCAAATCACTTATGTAATCACGTTCAATGATCATGTAATCAACAATGCACGAAAATCAAGTTCAGAAACAACATTCAAAAATCATTTAGATCCAATAATCATCAACATCCACAATTAAATTTACACAAATGACTCAAAACACACCAAAAGTCATGGATCTACATTGTGAAAGTTGCAATTAAGCTAAAATGAGTATGGATCTGAAATTACCCAACCTACAAAGCTGAGATTTGCTTTGGTGAGTGCTGTAAATAGAATTTGATGAATCCAAGTAGAGAAATCCAAGATCCACAAGCTCCTTGCACTCAAAAGTTGAAGATCCAAGCAAATAAGCAACCAAAACTCCAAAACCACTTCCAAAAATCACTTCTGAAAAATCTGAACTAGATCCAAACGAAAATCCAAATTGAAAAGCAGAAATGTAGTGATGATGAGAGGCTTTAGCTCAAGAATTAACAAGTTCCAATGAAGAACTTGTTAATCTTTGAAAGAGAGCTTTGAGTGTGGTTGAAAATGGAGGTTGAGAGTGAAAAAATGAGAGAGAATTAAGAGCAAAATTCTGAAAAATGAGAGTGAAAAATGATCTAGGGTAGAGAGGTTTGGAATGAATTAGTTTAAATAACCCCTAGGTTGGGAGTTAAGTTTGGGTTTGGAGTGAGGTTAAGTGGGTGGAAATTGGGGTGAAAAATGAATTAGGAAAAGAAAATGAGGAATTGGAGTAGAAGAATGATGGAGAGAATTTGAATTTTGGGTGGAAAATGATGAAATTGGATCAATTCTAGATCATTCCCACACATGCACAAGCCAAGCACATGATCACTAATGATGCAAACTTAATTTTTTTCAAACTGCGCCCAGGGTAACCGGTTACAGCATAACTGCTAACCGGTTACACAGTTCAAAAAACCTTGAGAATGTGCTGAAAATGAATGAGTAACCGGTTAGCACATATGCTGTAACCGGTTACACAGTTCAAATTTTGAATTTTGGCGCCTTTTGGAGGGAAACTTGGAAAAGTGACTTCTAATAGCTGTTTTGAACCCGTTAAACCTCTGAAACTCAAAACTTGATATTGCTACTGAGTAACACCTGAAAAGAACACAAATTCCTGCTGACACCTCAGAATATCCTGCTGAATTAATAATGCCTGATATCGGATCGGTTGATCAGAAAATGACTGTTGAAGCTTCCGATTATCAAAACGCCTAATGAGCAAAATAAAAGCTCTAAAAGACCTTGAAAACCATCTGCTTGACCCTGAATACTACTGAAAATAATGCCGGAGCTGATAATGCCATGAGCTGCTAGAAAATACCTTGATCCCATGCCCAAAAGAAACATGCAAAATGCAGAAATGATGATGCAAATGAAATGAAGCATAAGCCAAAAAGGTTAGCAACACTAGGGCAAATTTTGAGGCGTTACAATAGTATTCGATACTTATTGAAGCGGGGATTGACATTTCACGGGCATGATGAGTTACTTAAATAAAAAAATCAAGATAATTTGTTTGAACGTATACATTTAATTTCTAAACACGATAAATAGTTTGATAGGATTTTAAAAAATATTCGTGAAAATCTTAAATTAATATCACATTCTATTCAAAAGGATATTGTGACAACTTTAGTTTATGACCACAAAAATGATTGTTTGATGATGTTAGAGACAATTTCTTTGCCATTTTAATTGATAAATCTAGAGATATATCCATTAAAGAATAAATGTATGTTGTTTTGCGTTATGTCGATAAAAAAGGAAATGACATTGAGTAGTTTCTCAGTCTTGTTCAGGTTGTAAATACAAGTGCTATATCTTTAAAATTAACATTGAAGTCATTGTTTGCAACACATAATTTAAGCTTTTCAAGAGTGCGCAAACAAGGTTAGGATGAAGATAGTAATATGCAAGATGGATTTAATGGCCTAAAAAGTTTGAACTTGAAATAGAACATTTCTACATTCGATGTTCATTGTTTTGCTCACCAACTTCAATTAACACTTGTTTCTGTTGCTAAAAAGTAATTTGATATTGGTTGTTTTCTTAGTTTGGTTAACAATGTATCTAACCTAGTTAGAGCTTTATGTAAACGTTGAGAGAATCTTAGAGAAAGTCAAATTCTTAAAGTTCAAGAAGCTTTAAAGATTGATGAAATTTCTAGCGGTTCTGGATTGGATCAAGAAACTATATTGAAACGCGTCAGAGATACAAGACGAGGCTCGCATTATAATACATTACTTATATTGATCTCATTGTTTACTTCAGTGATTAATTTCCTTGAATTTATTGCGAAAAATTGCATATCATCTAATCAACAAATTGAAGGATGTCATTTATTGAAATCTACACAATCTTTTGAATTTATTTTTAACTTGAACATGATGAAAAATATATTTGAAATTACAAATTATTTATCTTAAAAATTGCAAAGAAGTGATCAAGATATTGTAAATGTCATATCATTAGTTAAAGTTTGCAAGGATAAATTATACAATATGAGAGACAATGGTTGGCATACTTTACAAAATGAAGTATCATTATTTTGTGAGATACAAAATATTAGCATTCTAAATATGGATGATTCACTCATTACACAAGGAAGATCGAAGTGTAAAGCTCAAAATATTTCAAATCTACACTGTTTTCAAGTTGAGTTATTTTATGAAGTGATCTACACACAACTTCAAAAACTTAATAATAGATTTACCAAGGTAAATTGAGTTGCTTATTTGTGTAGAAAACTTAAATCCAAGAGATTCATTTTTTACATTTGATAAGGAGAAGTTGATTCGCTTGATTAAGTTTTATCCATTAGAATTTTCTCATGTGGAGTTTATAGTGCTTGATTGTCAAGTTAAGACTTTTATCATAGATCTTCAGTCTAATGATCAATTTTCAAAGTTCAATGGAATCACTGACCTTTCTAAAATGTTGGTAAAAACTAGAAACCATATTGTGTATCAAATAATCTATTTACTGTGAGGTTAGCTTTTACCTTACCTGTAGCAACTATAACTGTTGAATGATCTCTCTCTCTCTCTCTCTCTATCTCTCTCTCTCTCTCTCTCTCTCTCTATATATATATATATATATATATATATATATATATATATATATATATATATATATATATATTAATGTTGACAGTGAAAAAATCATTGAATATTTTTAAAATATGAAAATTCGTAGAAGACAATTGTAAGCTTTTATGTATTTTACATTTTTTTGTGGTTACAATTATGTATTTTGGAATAGTTTAAAATATTTTTTTTGTTAAAATATATTTACTATTTTTTAATCCCCACCATAGAAAATTTATGGATCTGCCAAGGGTTATTGGATATTAATATTAGTTTTTTAATTTATAAAAAATAAGTTAATAAAAAACTTTAGAATTTTAAAATAAGTTTTTGTAAAAATCATTTTAAAAAATATAAAGTAAATCTATTATTTTTAAAGTTAAAACAAAAGGTACAAAATCACATTCTTCATTCTTACAATATATTATAAAATCAAAACAATATGTTTATAGTGTGTGATAATAAGTTTATAGTGGTTTTAATGTCAATAAAATTTGTGTTTAAATGTTAATTTTTGATTAAATTGATAGTTATATATTATAAAATCAAAACAATATGATTATAGTGTGTGATAATAGGTTTATAGTGGTTTTAATGTCTTTATTGAGATTTTTTAATACACCACCCAAGTTTCTTAGGCACCACGTGAAATTATTTTTTTGTCCCCTAATTCTGGATGTGCACATCCAGATGCACCAAATTTTTAAAAAATGCTGAAGTGTTCCGGATATGCATATCCGGAAACAATTCTGATGTGCACTTCCGGAAGGATTTCTTATTAATTCACGCCAAACCTTCTTCCTCCCCCTCATTCTTCACTTTTTCATTTCCAAACTCCCTCAAACTCTCTCAAACTCTCAAATTTTCAATCACCTCAAATCTTGATTTTTTCCTCTCGAGTTCGGCACAAAGCAACATCTACAACGATCAAGAGACTCCAAATCCTCCGTATCTCATTTTAATCGGTAAGTTTTCAAATTTTAGAGTTTCGGAGTAGTTTTCGAGTAATCGATTTAGAGTAGATATTTAGGTGTAGAAATTGTTAGGTTGTATGAATAACATAGGTTAGAGACAATGTATGTCTTTTTTACTACTTCAAACGGACGATCACGACATTAAAATGCCCTTTTGCATGTTAAAGTGGCCATGGCTACCATTTTTAAACTTCAAAAAACGTATCGGATGTGCAGATCCGGAAAGATTTTAACGTTTAGTTTTCTGAGTGTTTCCGGATGTGCACATCCGGAAATAGCCAACGTTAAAAATTATGTGTCCTTCCGGATGTGCACGTCCAGAAGACTATTTTTTTATTTTGTTTATTTGTTTGTTTTTGTTTAATTATTTTTAAAAAAAATCTAATTTATTTATTATGCTTTGCAGATTAGATGGCTGGCAGAGACGATCGTATCATACATGGACAGACAGCTCAGCACGCATCTGTCCGACGTGAGCGGTTGCAGTTTACAGCCGGCGCAGAGGGAGTTTGGGTAGACCCTACAGCTGAGGGACATCCTACACCACAACCATCCACATCATAGGTTCAGGCCACTTCCACATCACAGGTTCAGGTCACTCCCCCGCAGCCGCCGATTCTACATCTCGGAGGCGTCGGGCTTCTACTGCTGGTTCATCAGGTTCCCAGCCCCCACGCAGGCGTCGTCGGGAGACTCCAGTTCCATCAGCTGCTCCTCCTCGTTCCCCTGTTCATGTTCCTGTTCCAGAGGGAGATCACCCAGCACATGAGGGTGTTGAGGCTGATGACGATTTCGATGAGTTGGGCGGTTACCCTGGGGGACCGTCTGATATGTCCCTACTCGTGGGGTACTCTGAGCATACTGCCATATATGTCTGGCTAGGACAGGTAACCTTTCTCGGTTTATTTATAGAATTGTATTCGTTGAAAATATGTTCATTTGTAACATTGTTTTATTTGGAAATTTTCAGGAGAAGGATTCACAGAAGTTCTATAACCATGGGGGCAAGGTTATGGACATGATTGCGGTGCTGCCAGGGGATGAGCGGTTCACGTCTGCACTTGCTACCTCTGGTCTGTCTAGGATTGGGTATCCCCATATCATGTACGGTATGATGATGGCCTTTGTTGAGAGATGGTACCCTGAGACATCCTCATTCCATCTACCGTACGGCGAGATCACGATAACACTCGACGGCATCTCGTGCCTTTTACATCTACCGATCACGGGTACCCTTCTCCGTCACGGTAGGATGTCGAAGGGGGACGCGATGGAGATGCTGATTGAGGAGCTTGGGGCTACCCCAGAGGAGGCACTTGCGGAGGTGACGCAGTTGAGAGGGGCACACGTCTGATTCTCCTTTCTGACACGCAGATTTAGTGTGGCACTTGCAGAGGCAGGACAGACAGCAGGTGATCCAGCTGAGATGGCGATCCACCGGCAGTGTGCCCTGAGATGCTACTACTTGTTTTTGCTCGGCACACAGGTGTTTGTGGACACCATCACCTATTATGTTGATGTCGTATACCTCATGTACCTTTCGGATCAGACAGAGATCCACGGGTACAACTGGGGGCGGCTGCGTTGGTATACACCTATTCCAGACTCTCTGAAGGTTGCCGCTGGGCAGCCAAGACTGTGGCAGACAGATGTACCCTATACGTGGTACCAATCTAATATTCTAAGTGATTTTTTCATTTCTTTTCTTTCTATATTCATTATAATGTTTGACACCCATGTTATGTTTTCCATTTCAGGCGTGGATTTTACAGCACTTTCCCAACATTACTGGTTGGGGGAGTGTCGCCGAGTACACTGAGGATATGCCACGTGCTGCTGCATTTGTCCTGCTCAGAGGAAACCAGGTGCCGGACCCCTTTAGAGTGTATCTTGATCGGATGGCTGCTGAGGACGTTTTGTATAGCCCCTATGCCGAGCACCGTGTGACGCGCCCGTTCCATGAGGTTTGTTTTTTCTCAGGATGGTTGGCATGCAGTTCGACCGTTACTTCCTGATACCTGCTGGAGCGCGTCTTGCGTCAGTTCGGTTACACGCAGACGATCCCCAGGATGCCTCATGAGTCTGCTGCTCTAGGCTTGACCCGCAGGCAGATAGATGAGTTATATGCTGACTACCAGTCCCACTTGGTACCGGAAGAGACTCGAGCGACCAGAGCAGAGAGAGACTGGAGCATTGCTGCCGGGTACATCGTGTGGTTCTACACCGTCTCACACCCATGCATGGTGCCCACTGCTGAGGGATCGCCACCCAGACCTGCTCATCAGGAGATATTAGAGGAGCGGCAGTCTCAGCTGGACCATACTCAGGATGTCCTACCACGCTGTCGTCAGATAGAGCAGATAGCGCAGCAGGCCATTGAGGCCGGTCACCTCCCTGAGAGCTCTGGTGCCAGACTTGTCGTGGACAGGATTATTGCGATTGCTCGGGGGGCACTTCAGTACCGCAGACATCGATCCAGGATGGCGGGTAGGGGCAGAGGAGCAGGGGAGCCAAGAGAGATCCTTTGCCATACGCAGTAGTTTTTGGTTTGATGTATTCTATTTATATTAGATGTATGCACTGTATTTTGAGAGAGGTTTATTTTATATATATATATATATATATATATATATATATCATTTTATTTTATATATTGATGTTGTCAAATGTATATTAAGTTGCGACGATATATTAACATATGCGACCAAGCAACAAAACCGATTTTTTTTTTTTAAATTAAGTTCTGCTATTTTTCGGATCTGCAGATCAGGAAAGTTTTCAGATAAGCACTTCCGAAACGCATCAGCGTTTTTTAAAAAATTTGTGCGTCCGAATTGCACATCCGAAATCAAGGGGCAAAACCAAAAATTCAGGTGGTACTTAAAAAACCTGGATGGTGTGATAAGAAATTCTCATAAAATTTGTGTTTAAATTGATAGTTATGTAGTAACATCAAATATATAGAGGTACAAACATTTAAAGTGAAATCTAACCACTAAATTATTTAAAAAAATAAGTCCGAAGTGTTTTTCTTTCTAAAAATAAATAAATAATGCGTGTATAATTAGTGTTAAAAGCATATTAATGAATAAATAGGAACTATGCATATGCACGAGGAAATACAAATAAGAATGACAATTTTCCTTCCTTTAATTATCCAGCATTCGAGTTCGCGTTCCTAATTAATTGAAGCCAAAATAAAAAAATTCACTACACATACTATACTTAAGTACAAATTATTTAACTATCCAAGTTTTATATTCAATCTCCTCAGCCATATTGAGTGTAAGATCATATGAAAAACATCAAATCTTTTAGCAGGTTGATTTAGAGTAAAATGTTTCCTCACAGCCCTTACTCCATTTTTGAGCTTTCTATACTTGCTCTCTGGAATACCATTAAGAATCTCTTTCAACCTAGGAATATCTGAAACATCCACCTGCACTGAAAATGCCTCCCATCTCAGCACATCACTGAAGGGCAACACATAAAAATTCGATAGAATCACAGGTACACATTCTGCATAAATTGACTCCACGATTCTTGGGCTAGCAACTTCATGGCCACTTGGACAAAGACAGTACTTAGAGTTTAGCATGAAGGAATTGTAGTCTATCCCTTTAGGGAGATACTCGTACACGGCGATATCGTTATCTTTGTTTTTCCAGTGCTGCAGAAGAATCGGGCGAATTGGGCCATGCAAACCACCCGCGAAGAAGGCTAGATATCGACGTGGGGCGGAGTCAGGTGGTGGTGTAAGGAGTTTCGGTGATACTTCACCTCCGTATAGGTAAATTTCTGGTAACGATACATCCTTTAGAGGATTGAAACCTTCAGAAGTGTTGGCATTGCACAAGACACGGATTGAGGTATTGTAAAGGAAAGGATTTCCCTTTGATGCAATTGGACCCTGCATAATAAATTAAGGAAACAAGGCTTCAAAATTCACAATAGAAAACAGTGGGAATAAAAATAAAAATGAGGTGAAAAGGGAATTGAAGAAACTACCCAATCATGGCAAGCAAGCATGAAGTGGTCAGCACCATGAGTTCTGTTCCAGAAAGGGTGTCTCATAGATACTACATTCACGTAATCAGAGACAAACTGCTTTAAAGGAGTGAGGTCGTAAGAGGGTGGTGTATACAAGTATTTGACCATCCATGTCACACTGAATGGTAAAAAGTAAACGTGAGCTGCATTAGGATCATTGGTTCTAAACTTCCCAATTCCGTATTCAATTTCATTGAGGAACCTTCCTTCAATGGAGTATATGTCCTTACATGGGCCATCATGAACAAATGGTAGGTCCCCATCTGGGTACACATACACCTTGAATATCTTCTCCATCTCCTTGTAGCTCCTGTAATAATAACGACTTAATGAGGCATTAGAAATGGATTAACCTTTTTTAAGAAAACTGAAATTTTCCTGCAGAATCATGTAACTAGTGTGGTCCTATGTCATAACTTAGTATAGTCATTGAGAACTTAGAAATGTGAAATTGACCCATATGTTTCTGTCACAGCCGTAAACGTAATAAACTTAATTCCAAGATTAGGAATTTGACGTGGACAAATTAATATCAACAAACTCAACATAGTACTCATTTAGTTAGGAATCATGAAAATATGGGGCAACAGAATACCATACCAATGATTGCGATAAAGTAGTGCCAACATTATTTCCGTGCAAGTTTTTATCATTAAAGTGAGTATGTAGAACTCTGTAGGCAAATGAATACTAGCGCACTCAGCCACTCCTAGTTTAGCTATCGTCTCTTGCAAGAAAATGAAAACATATCATAAATGCTGTAGGAACTGTAACTTATAAGCAAAGCTCTGAATAAGCTTTCACCGCTTTAATTTAGATATTATTACTATTATTATTATTATGCCAAATTCTACTGTCCGGTTTATAAAAGGGGTGGCTCAGTTATTTTTTCTTCTATATATCATTTTGCCTCCTTTAACACATTAAAAAATATAATTAATTTTATATAAGAAATATAAAATATGAGTTATTTTTCATATTTAGTCTGCAATGACAAAAATGAATTAAAAGAAAAAAATTAACGGTATTACAAAAAAAAAAAAATAGTATTAATAATTTATTAATACTATAAAATAATTTGAAATTTAATTTTTTTTCTCAAATAACATATAGTTAAAAATAAAACGAAGAAGCTTTTCCTTTAAGTAAGTATGCATTTTTAGGATTAAAGAGTAAAAGTCCTATTGGTATTTGAGCTTAAGTCACAATTATTTTTAAATATGACTTTTAAAATAGTAATAATAAAAATTAAATATTTTAATGATGATTCATTGACAATATAAAAACTCTTTATACTTTACATTTTCAATATATAAAAATTATAATATTATTATTATTGGTATATAGAAGCCCCTGTTTTTATTATCATAAAATATATATATATATATATATATATATATATATATATATATATATATATATATATATATATATATATATATGATTGCAAAAGTTATGATATTGAAATAAATATATTTTAACGTTTATTTATATTTAAAACTAAAAGATAAAAAGTACTGTATCTTTGACTATTAATTATACTCTTGTTTTAGATATAAATAAAAAGTTCAATATATTGATTAAAACAAAAAAGTTCAAGTATTTTCTATCAAAAAAGTCAAAGTATTTGATTTTTTTCATTTATATTTAAAACAAAAAGAAGCACTTGTATTATATACAACAGTTATTTTATGGTACATTGAGTGTTTTTATTTTATGGTACATTGAGTGTTTTAATTTTATAGTACATTATTCATCTTATTTGAAACTAACTAAATATCAAATTAATTTTCAATTGTATATTGTTTTGGTAAAAAATTTGAAGTCAGTGATATATATATATATATATATATATATATATATATATACTCATACTCTTCGATCTTCAATCCAAATAGCGATTACCAAAAAACTTGAAAAACTCACGGACAGTTTTCAGGATATGACTTGAGCTCATAACCTATGTATTTTAATTTAAATTTGTATAAAGTGCACTGTTAAGTACAAATTCATAAAAAAAAATGTTCAACTATTATACGATTGATTGTTATTTTTGAACTTTATTTTATATTTTGGTGTAGATTATTTTTCTTGTTATTATTACCATTATTATTTCATTAAGAAGAAACTAAGTAAGATGAGAAGGAAGAAAGAGGATATACTGATAAAATAAGCGCGGGCTGTGATAAACAGCTTCAGCTGAAACGTATTCGTCGTTGCGTGGTGTTGACGAAGGAGTCAAATTTCTTCTACGATCTTCTAACGCAGCTTTGCGCATTGAATCTCTCGCTCGAGCGAGTTCTTCTTCTCGCTTCTCTTCTTCACTCTTGATCACTTTTCTCAGCTCCCTCTGTCAACAACATACACTTTCTTCAACATCATTCCACAATCCATCAAAACATTAATCAATTCTCAAACGCACATAATCAACAATTAAAGGATCTAGAAACAAGTTACTGATGGATCCATAATCGAAATCGAAACTGAAATCGAAATGAATGAACCTAGTTAGCATTGAAATTACCGTTACGGTGCTGTTTGAGTGACCGGCGTGTTCAACGGCGAGGAGGAAATCGCTTCCACCGGAAACTTTTGTTCGTAAGTTTTGAAGTGAAATCGAGAATGGCGGCTTCAAGTCGACGATGAATCTCGTCAAATTCAAAGGAAGCGCCATAAAAATCACAACGAACGATGCTAGTAAGAGCAATATCAAAAACAATTGTCGATGGCGAATCTCCATTTTCTTCTTCAATTTCGTTTTCTAACTTCTGAATTTTGTGAACTGTTTGTTTGGTTCAGAGAAATAAAGCGATGATATATGAAAGATATGAGCTACGCTATGGTGATGGAAGTGTTATAGATGTTATCATTTCTTTCTCTTTCAGCTTTTTCTCGTTAGCGATCAATATCACGGTGTGTGGGGAGGCACCGGTAATATTTGAACTCGGGAGATGTGTAATGACGGGTTTGTCCTTGTGAAGTCTGATGCAAATGACTCTTTTAGCCTCGAGGGGATACAGGTGGCACGTGACCAAGGATATGTGTTTAGTTTAAAATGGAAAATTAGTTAACTTCACTTCCCGCCGAAAACAAGGAAGTTTTGCACAGGCTATGAGCGAAATTGTTATCTTTGTATATCTTTAAAGTTTAAACGGCTAGGGCAACATTAACTCATGTGATTTTATTTTATTTTTGAATTTTTTTAGCTTCTTCATGATCGATCCATAACTATTTTGGTTTGTTGATGGCAAACTGAGAATTAAATTATGGTGAATAAATTCAAATTACGCTATAATAACCTTCTCCTTTGAAATTTCTATCATATAATTTGTTAAAATTAATTCAACGAAAATAACTGTCATAGATGATCTATTACCAGATAATTATTCTTACAAAGAATAAAGAATAAATGATTGAATATTTAAATCTTGAATTCTACTCCTAACCAAAAATAGATTCAAGCTTTCCAAAACTTAAAGTATACATTAGACAACTTTTTAATTTCTTTATATTTTAAGCAAAATTATTTTTCAATGCACTATCTTTTAAATTCCTTTACTTTATCAACAGTTTACGGTTGAAACTTAGGCCAAATTCATCTACTTTACAATCTTTCTCACAAAAAAACATGCTCATGATTTTGAAACATATAGGCCAAAATCGATTGAAACCCGGATAAAATTGGAAATATCTTTCCATGATAGCTTTTTAAAAGGAAATTCGAAAGTTAAATTGAAGGATTTTTTAATATAAATAATATAGAATTTTTTACCCAAATACCCCTAATTTTCGAAAAAATTCCAAAACTCTCAAAGTACCCCAGTTAGGGTTTGGGATTGTACATGGTCGCCATATGAATTGGCGAGTCTTCCTTAAGGCATACAAGTTGTCGCCAATTGAACTGGAGACTGTTTATCAAGTCGCTAGTTCAATTGGCGACCTAGTGTAAAGGCAATAACCCTGTCGCCAATTGATGTGGAGACAGGGTGTGTGTTGTTTTTTTTTTCATAGTGAAATATTACATTGATTTTGTTTGCGCGATGATATAAAATTTTCATTAATTTAATAAAATATTACATTAACTAATGTTGGTGACCGGGTGCATCCAACCGACCACCAGTTCCACATCCCCTAGGGACATTCACTCGTTGCACTCGTTGTACTCGGCCCCCTTGTTCCCCTTGTTGTTGATTCACGCTCGGTGTTTGAGGAGTTGAAGTCTCAGGAACATTCCGAGATGGTTCCCTTAGGATGTCTTGCATTCCCGTGAAGTCTTGGGGACTGAAACTGAGCGTGCGACCCATGCCAGAGTAGTTTGAGGGGGTGATCGGTGTGCGGGCAGGCCGATTGAAGGGAGACATTGGTGTGAAGGATTCATTGGTGAAAGGTTGAAATGGTGTTTGAAAGCCATAAGGTTGTTGAGAAGGTTGATTGTGTTGGCTAGGGTATGATGTTTGGGCGTTAGGGATATGAAAAAATGTTTGCCCAATTTGGCTATGGTATGATGTACCCTCGTTTTGGTTGTATCTTGGTGTTGTGTTGGGGGCATAGCCATATTGAGTTTCTTGATAGTAATCATTTTGTTGATGATGGTATGGGGACACTCTTGGTATTGTGGTTGGGTGTATGGCATGTTTGGATGAATAATGGGTTGGTAATTTTGTTGGGTAGAGGTTGTGAGTAACATGGCCTTGGAGGTGGGTTAGACGTTGAGGCTTCTTGTGTGTAGGTGGTCTGACGTGGGTCGTATAAATACTTGTCTTCGGAGACAAACCCAGTTGCATCCGATCTGTACCAAGCCATGTAATTATTTGTTGGTATAGATGGGGTTGGCATCACCGGCTCACGTAAGACATAGTGGTTGCGGTTCATCCATTTAGGGCGCTCAGTCTTTGCAAAATCCTTCTAGTCGTCAAAGTCCCATTGATCATTAACTCTTTTTAGATGCCATTTACTGATGTCAACAGGCGGATCTGGGATGTCCTGATGCATTCCAAATTGCAGTTTGACACGGTAACTGTTGTGCAGCTCCACAGTTGTGAATCTGATGATCGGTACATATGCAGTCCAAATGGCAGCATCTTCCTCGCTGACTTCATGTAGGTCTTCCATGCCTAGATATAGACGCCATATGAACTGAAGAATAGAAAAATATTAGATAGTAAAATATATGATATAAAAGAAGAGAAATGTTTAGGCGGACTTACATCTGCGGGTGTTAGGTGATCCAAAAGATTACGGTATTGAATGATACAATGTTTGGGACATCTATTGTAACTCATACCCTTAGCCGACCATCTAAAAAAAAGAATTTTTAGTTGAGAATGTTAGACACAATAATTTTTAAGGATAAGAAAAGTATTAAGTTATTAACTTACTTTTGTGCATACGGGAAGGAAAAGTCGTGTGGTTGACAGGCGCTAGGGATGGCAATCTAGACCAGCCCCAAGCTTGGAGCAAAACAGCGCATCCAAAAAAAGTAGATGCATCTTTTTTGGCGTAATTACACAAAGAGCTATACAAATAAGACAGACAAGCGGAATCTCAACTATACTATCTTGTTTGATTTAGATTTCTCAATAAGGGTAAGTACATAATGTGCATAGAAGAACCAGTACCCTCGGGAAATAAAAATAAACCAATAAGAAGCATAAGGTAACACCTGAATTTTTGTAGTTTCCTTTCTTCTGTAGACTCTGCAGTTTAAATAAAACCGGCGTACCATACTTTTAGTTGCGAGAGCAAGAGACTTTGCAGCTTCTTACACAAAGAGGTATAATTATACTCCCTCTTATAAGAAGGCGTGGATTGCAAGGACAATGGATGTCAAAAGGGTCTTTGGCAACTAGGAGGATTCGTACAAGGAATTACCGCGATTTTTGGTAGCCCTAAAGACATACACACCGGGAACTGTTGCAATCATGCAGACAGTGCCGGCATGCAGGCCAGATGGTACCATTGTTGAAGGAAATGTCATCTTCCACCGTCTCTTTTGGTTGTTTCAAGCATGCATAAGAGGTTTTGCATTCTGCAAACCTGTTATTCAAATTGATGGAACATGGCTCTACGGAAAATACAAGGGCACCTTGCTTATGGCTGTTGCACAAGACGGCAACAGTAATGTCTTTCCTATAGCATTTGCTTTGGTTGAGGGTGAGACCGCTTATGCTTGGAGTTTCTTCCTTAAGAATCTAAGAACACACGTCGCTCCACAATCCAACCTCTGTTTGATTTCAGACAGGCATGCTGCTATAGAGAGTGCTTACAATAACCATGATAACGGGTGGCATAATCCTCCTTCTACTCATGTATATTGCATTAGACATATTCAACAAAACTTCATACGTGCAATCAAAGACAAGTACCTTAGCAAACAGGTTATGAATGCTGGTTATGCGCTAACCCCACCAACATTTCAATACTACCTTAACGAAATAAGGATGTCAAATGCAGATGTCGGAAGCTGGTTGGATAACATTCCACTAAAAAGGTGGACAAGATCTTTTGATGGTGGCTGTCGATGGGGTCACATGACAACAAACCTTGTGGAGTCCATGAATGGGGTATTCAAAGGAAAAAGAAACCTTTCAATCACTACTTTGGTGAGATCAACCTATTATAGGTTGGCATCACTTTTCGCAACAAGAGGCGAAAGATGGAGTGCAGTGTTAGCGTCTGGTCAAGTATACAGTGAGAGCGTTATGAAATTGATGAAGGATGCATGCAGTTACAATCTTTGACCGACATAGGCAATCATTCAGTGTACAAGAAATAATGGATTTTAATGAGGAGATACCCAATTTATCGTATGTTGTCAGGCTAAACAGATGTTGGTGTGATTGTGGCAAGTTCCAGGCCCTCCGTGTACCTTGCTCACATGCCATTGCAACATGCGCACATGCTCGTCAGGATGTTTATGGCTATCTATCTGATGTTTACAAGGTGGTTAATGTTATGAATGTATACAGCGAAGGCTTCGCAGTGCTACCAATGGAGGATTATTGGCCTCCATACCAAGGTGACATAGTTTGGCACAACGATGAAATAAGAAGAAAGAAAAAGAGGCGCCCAAACAGCAAGCGAATAAGAACCGAAATGGATACCGCTGATAAAATGATAAGACTATGCAGTATCTGTCGTCAGCCCGGCCACAACAAAAAACATTGTCCCAACGTTGGAGGAACATCTGCATCATAATTTAGCTTATCTTTTCATTTGTTGTAACCAAATATTTTCATATATTGATGGGTCTTTGTTACAACAATTTTAACAACAAACAACACTAACACTAACAACTGTAACAACTAACAACAGTGTTAACAACAAACAACACAAATAACTTAACACATTCCTAACAGATTACAACAATCAAACTAATTTCATTCGGTCCAAACATGACTTCCCTCGCATCTTTGTCAGTCTTCACACGAACCTATCCACGTAGCCGATCATGTCTCTCGATACTTCGGATTTTCTCCCCTTCACCAATGTCTCCCTCCAACCACCGATTCAGCTCTCTCTTAAGTTGATTGAAACCTTGTATGTTCCAAAACAGCATGTCGATCGGTGGCTTGTCTCGCGAAAAAATAACTTTTCCCCAACGAAGACGATACATTTTCTGAGTAGAACAAAGTTGTGAGAAGAGATGTGGAACAAACTGAGCTGAACATCCCTATTTATAGTGAAAAAAAATCCGTTTCTAGGGAGTCTCCACATCAATTGGCGACTCCCTTTTGCCTTTACACTAGGTCGCCAATTGAACTGGCGACTTGATAAGCAGTCTCCAGTTCAATTGGCGACAACCTGTATACCTTAAGGAAGACTCGCCAATTCATATGGCGACCATGTACAATCCCAAACCCTAACTGGGGTACTTTGGAAATTTTTCTGAAACATAGGGTATTTTGGAAAAATTTTCAAAACTTAGGGGTATTTGGGTAAAAAGTTCAAAATTATATAGTAAAGAATATGTTGATGATTATTTGGTTAGATTTAGGACCATTTGTTTTGCATATTTTTAAAAATGTTTTTTATAATTTAACATATTTTAGTGGAAAAAAATTTACAAAAAACATTTTTATAAAAGTTTTAAATGAAATTTTGGTTTGAATAGTTATTATTAAAATGATATTTTATGTATTTCATCATTTTATCGAAACATTTTTTGGATATCAAAATTTTAAAAAATCAATTAATTTTGAAGTTATTTCAAATAGTTTTTCATAAAAATCATTTTTGAGATACAATTTTTTGAAAAAACTATAATTTGATTATATTTTGATATTCAATAATATATGTTTATGTTATAATATGTCAAAATTAGTCTTTTAATTTATAAAAAATAATTTTAAAAAATTTATAATATTTTGGAAAACGTTTTTTTTTAAATTCATTTTCAAAATTATAAAAAAAAAATCTATTTTTTTAAGACTAAAATAAACTGGCCCTTGGAAAAAAGAAAATGTTTTACACCTAACTAAAAACTAAAAGTGGTAATAAAATGGCTACTATTGGATTAGACTTCTATATCATATAGAAATTGGTCAATCAACATCTAGTTAACTTAATCTAACTAAGTGAAAAGATTGAGTAGACTAGGTAACTTTGTAGAGAGAAACTCAAACAAAGACCAAATTATTTTTTTTAATAAAGTCAACTTTTTAGGTATGAAAATATACAATGAAGATTATTATTAGTCAAAAACCTATGAGATTATTGTTTCAAAATTAAGAGATGATATTTCCTGTGTGTCAGACCAATAATCTTCGTAAAGGTTAGAAATAATATGTCTCTCTTCGAAGCAATGTGGCAAAGATGTTTACATAAAATGTCATTTCTCAATTTGTTATCGTTTTATATTATTAATATTAATTAATTATATAGATATGGTAAGTTTGTCGCAAAATATGCCATATATCAACCCATACACGTTAGTTAAGATAGTTAATCCGTTGCTAATTAAAAAAAACACAATTGTTTATTCTAAAGTGATGCATATATTGGCCTATAGCTCGATTTTTTTAATGAAAGTTTGTCACATTATAAATATCTCTTCCATAAAAATTAGAGTTTTTTACACGTGATATTAATTAAATATAAAATTTTTTAGACCATGATTTTCCATAAAACAAAAACAGTGTAAACCTTGACATATGATTGAATTTTGTGATAATATTTTTGCATGAACTTTCCTTATAACACATAAAATGATTTGCAAATTTTTCGTGCCATTTCAAATAATTCTTTAATTATTTTGATTTTTCAACCGAAAAACACATAATTGTTTGTTTTTTTTCAAGAGGCAGAAACAACGGACACAAAAGTTTGAACTTTGCATTTTGATGTAATGTTTTAGAAGGATTTTTATGACAACAAATAGAGAAGAGGTACAAAATTTTGTTGCATTACGACAATATTTCGAGCTACTTTTATTTCCGAGTGTCACGTGTTCAAAAGGAAGAAACAACAAAAATATAGGCACATGCATCTCATTTTTATCTAACTTTTTTCAAGGATTTCTATGACAAAAACTAGAGAGAAATTTTAAGTTTTGTAGCATTACGACGATGCTACAATTTATTTTGATTTTCCGAGTGTCAAGTGTTCAAGAGTTATAAAGAACATAAATATAGGTCTATGCATCACATTAGTATCTAATTTTTTTAGAGGAATTTTGTTCTGGACTGGGCAGGCACATGGCCCACAGTAGGGTAAGGCCCAACCCAGTCCAGCTTTTGGCAAGGCCCAATAACGAGATCCATCCAATCTAGCCGTTGGACACAATATAGTCGTTGGACACGAACTAGCCGTTGGGCACAATATAGCCGTTAGGAAGAATATAGTCGTTGGGGGCGTCCACCTCACGTGCTTGACAGTTCACGCGACCAACTGCCCCTCCGAAGTTGACGGGGACAGTTGGACCAGGTCATAAGGTCACGCGCTAAACCTTCCACCTAGCAGTCTCCCATTGGTCGACCGGATATTTCGGCCACATGGGAGACCTTGGCCCCGCGTTGGGGGTTTTCTATAAATGCTCTCTCACTTGAGAGGGTCAGGTTTGATCAATATCCAATACTCACTAACTCATTCATACCTAAACGTTTTGTACTTGCTTTCTCTAGCCCAAAAACTTACTTTGGCATCGGAGTACCTTGCAGGTGTACCTCCTCCTCTCCTACAACCATCATCGTTGCCCTACACGGAAGGCCACGAAGATCCATTCTGATCACCTCAGATCAGTGGCGTCGTCTGTGGGAAACATCGTTTCCCCGTCTTTTTGAACCAAGATCCCTCATTTTTTCAACCTAAAGATCAAAGTGTACTCTCTAAAATTTCCTCGATCATCATGGCCTCTAACCGAAACAATGATGTCCATCAAGATTTTGTTGTCGCCGTCACATTGGATAACGGCGACCACCACAACCCCGGAGCTGCGGTCCATGAGACCGACCACAGGGACGGAAATACTGCATCTCCTTCCTCCTCCAACGTGAAACCACGCATGTAGACTTCTGGTCACGTCTTTGAGCCCATACATGTCCCTCAAGACGTTGATCCCAGCACTGCGACCCTCATTGCCTTTCTCAACAAGTCCAACTACTTGATCTTCCAGCAAGGCGATAAGATCCACATGCTGGAACATGCCCTTCAAGAGCGACTTCCTTCACAAAGTCCTCACAGTCCATCTCCACGCCCTCAGACTCCCCCTCAGAAAAGTCGGCGAGACAAATCCCGGAGCATTTCCCCCGTCAAGGGACAATCGAAATCAGAATAACATGAGCTAGAGGTCACTAGGAGATGACATCGTACCCCTCCTCGGAGGTCCAGACGTTCTTCTGCCCCCAAGAGGACCAAGCCCTCAGAAAAACATCGTAAACATCGTTGTCAGTGCAGACACCCTCCTCGACGCAGCAGAAGTCGCGGGTGCAGTCACTCCTCATGCAGGTCATCGAGCACGAGCGACGATGACGACGTCCATGGACCTCTATCCTAAGAGATCATAGACACCCGTATCCCTCGTGGGCTGGAGAAGCCTCCCCCTCTAGCTCTCTATGATGGCACCACGGATTCTGGCAACCACATAGAAAACATTGAAGTCATGCTTCATTATCACAACGTGAGCGGAGCCATCAAGTGCAGGCTATTCCCCGTCACCCTCAGAAAGGGAGCCATGACCTGGTATAAGAGTCTTCCCCGAGGCTCGGTCACCTCGTGGAAGGACCTGAAGAACCAGTTCGCCCGACACTTCACTGCTTCCAGACGTCATCCCAAGTCGGAAGCCACTCTCGAAGGCATTATTCAGGGCAAGGATGAGCCTCTGTGTGCCTATATTGAGAGATTCAACAAGGAAGCATTAGAGGTCCACACAAGGGACTTGTCGGTCACTTCATAGAGTACACCTTGCTGACAGCTCCCTGCGATCGTATTCTCTCTGAATGCATTAACGCGGAGTTTAAGCAAGGGCGTGTCCGTTTCCCCAAACCAACATCATCGAAGGGCAACACAGACAAGAGTAAATATTGTTGCTTCCATCACAGTCACGACCACGTTACCAAAGATTATGTTCATCTAAAGGAGTCCATCAAGATCCTCATCAAGGAGGGTCACTTGAAATAGTACACGAAAAGGGAGAAGCTTCTCGGCGAGAGACCTCTGAGTCTAAGAAGGAAACGGAAGCTTCGCCATCTAGTCCTCCCCTGCAAGTTGCCATATCTACCACACGGCCAGAGGACTTCTTCGTCTTTGGCTATCTCGAGGATCCTCCCCAGTTTTTTGCACAAAGTACCTGGGAGGCCTTCCCCACGGCGATGGTCATCTCCTATGGCGGGTACAATGAGCTCACTGTAGGGTTAGTCAAAAGGAAGTTCAATCAATTAATTGGTTGCAACCATGACCGACTGTCCACCCTTGAGAAGTTTCTAGGATGTTCTCAGCCCATCACGTTCTATCGTGAAGAACTTCCTGGAGGTTCCCCAAACTCACACATCCCTCTACTCATCAGGGCTAGACTGGCTAGCACAGATTTCCAACGAATCCTGGTCGACCAGGGCAGTTCGGTGGACATCATGTACACCTATTTGTTTGGCGCCCTAAAGCTCGAACAGAAGAATTTGTCTCCATACGTGGAGCTCCCAGTCAGATTTGGGGAGGAGGAAGCCTCCAAGACGATCAAAACATAATTATTGGTCATCGACTGTCCATCGTTATACCAGTGTATCCTGGGGAGACCAACCCTAGCTGAGTTGATCGTCGTTCCTTCAATAGTTCATCTCAAGATGAAATATTACACGGAGAAGGGTCGCATCGCGACTTTGCATGAAGATATAGAGGCTTCCAGGAGATGCTTTGAAGCAGCCACCAGAGGGCAAAGCTCAATTGACGCAGCACCAAAAGCCGTCAAACGGTAAGAGACGAAGATCTTCCCAGCAAAGAGAGCCAGTCCAACAAAAAGCCAGCTCTCCCAGTGCACACCATTGACCTCGACAGCCGAATCTCTGAAGAAGGCGAGGATGACAGCAATGAACACACTCCAGCAGTGACAGGCAGCTCCCCTGCATCAGCCATCATGCATCCTATGCCAGATGGGGAATTGGAAGTGATCACCTTCGGGGACAACCCCGACAGAGGAGTCAAGATAGGAGCAGGGCTGCCCGAAGAGGTAAAAGAGCAGCTGAAAACATGTCTGAGAGACAACGCAGACTTCGGGGCAGAAATGACGCCTCCAGCGTCCCCATCAAACGGAGGTCACAAATAGACCATCTTCGTCGACGGAGCTTCCAACTCCACAGGTAGTGGTGCAGGAATCATCCTCGAGAATGAATAAGGGATCCTAATCGAAGTATCATTAGTCATGTGCTTCCCTACTTCGAACAATCAAGTCGAGTACGAAGCATTCCTCGTAGGCTTACGGTTGGCTTAGGACCTGGGTGCTAAGGAAGTGAAGATCTTCACGGATTCCCAGCTCGTGGCATCCCAAGTATGAGGAGATTATCAGGCCAAAAATGATCATCTCGTCAAATAACTGGCGCTGGTAAAAGAGAAGATAACTAGGTTCGAAGTGTGGGAAGTCCAGCACATCCCCCGCGAACGAAACACCCGAGTAGATGTCCTGTCAAAAATGGTCAGCACCCGAAAGAAAGGTGGCAATAAGTTCGTTTTACAAGAGATACTTCCCCGCCCAAGTATCAAAAAGCCATCGGGGCTGCTCGACATCAACGTCATTGGCAACAACAGCTACTGGATAACCCCGATATACAACTACCTCACCATGGGGGAGTTGCTCGAAGACAGCAAAGAGGCTAGCATAACTAAGTGAAGGGCCTGCTCATACGTCTTGGTCGATGACAAGCTCTACCGACGAGGATTCTCCATCCCCCTCCTAAAATGTGTTAAGGATGACAAGGTCTCTGACGTTCTCCAGGAAATTTACGACGGGATCAACACACAACACTTGGGAGGGAGATCCTTGGCACAAAAAGCCCTCCGAGCAAGATACTATTGGCCGACCATGCAGCATGACGCTAAGGAGCATGTCAAAAAATGTGACAGATGTCAGCACCACGGGGACATGCACTTGGCACCCCCTAACGAGTTGAAGACTTTGTCCTCCCCATGGCCTTTTGCCTGGTGGGGGACGGAAATCCTCGGGCCCTTCACAATGGGGTCCTATCAGACCAAATTTTTTATCGTGGTCGTCGATTATTTTACAAAATGGATCGAAGCTGAAGCTCTCTCCAAGATCACAACCTTCAACATACTTCGTTTTTACAAAAGCAACATCCTCGCACGATTCGGGGTGCCCTAAGCCCTTGTGACCGACAACGGGACCCAATTCACGGACAGGAAGCTTCAAGAGTTCGTCGCAAAACTAGGCACAAAGCAACACTTCACATCCGTTGAACATCCCTAGACTAACATGCAAGCAGAGGCCGTGAACAGGGTGATCCTTCGAGGTCTAAAATGAAGACTAGGCGAAGCCAAAAAGAGACGGGTCGAGGAGCTAGATAGGGTGCTCTAGGCCTATAGAATAACCCCACACTCAACCACCGGGGAGACTCCCTTCCGACTAGCATACGGAACCGAGGCAGTAATCCCAATGGAGATCAGGGAACCCTTTAGGCCAACAGAAGCTCCTCTCGACGAGGAGCTGAACGACGAAGCTTTAAGAGAAGAACTCGACCTGGTCAAAAAAATCTGATCAAGGGCAGCTCTCCGCGAAGCTTCACTGAAACAAAAAATAACTCTGTGCCACGACGCCAAAGTCATAAAGCGCGATTTCCAAGTTGGCAGCCTGGTCCTACGCATAAATCAAAAAGATTCACGCGAGGGCAAGCTGGCCGCAAACTAGGAAAGACTGTGCAGGGTCAAATAAAAAACAGGCACCGGCGCCTAGTACCTCGAACAACTGAAGGGAGAACCATTTGCTCGACCATGGAATGCTGAAAAGCTCAAACAATATTACAGTTAGGACCAACAATCAGTCAGGACTAACTCCCGACAAGCCCCCCCCACCCCTACTACGGAGAGGTTGCTCGGCTACGGGAGCGTGCCCTGGGGCAAGCACAGTCCTTAAAATTACAACGAAGGCAAGTTTCTGCTCATGGGACGAGCAGACTCCGTGCCAAATGGGGATACCTCAATCGAGCTCCGTCGTTGTCGTACCAGCGTGGCAGGAAACCCAGCTCGTGATGGGAATAGTCCAAGCCCTGTGGGATCAGGACCTTGACCGAGATCCTAGTCCCACGACTGGCGAAACTACTTTGCCTCCTCGACAAGTTCCCCAAACTGTCGAGCATTAAAACGAATCGAGCAAACTCCTACATCTATCGAGCACAACTTGCAAATATCAAAGCGTACACAAAAAATAAGATGCAAGGCATATAATGTCAAACAAATATATATATATAAGTCCGAACACAAGGCCGGAACATTGCAGGCGAAGCCCAATCATCAATTACAACCAAAATGGCACTCAGGCCAACAAAATACTAAGGTACAAAAGAAAAAGCTAAACGTCATCGGCGGGAAGCTCGGGAGAAACCACCTGGCCGTCAATAACTTGGTGTAAAATGCCCATTCCCTCGGTGACCAGCTGGACGTCAGAATTCAAGGCCTTTATTTGCTCCACGGCTGCGCCAAATCCGAACTCAGCTGCCGTCAGGTTATCCAGCTCGAGGATGTGAATTCTCCCGACCAGGTCTGCCCGGGTCTTTAGAGCTATTTCCTTCTCAGTTTCATCTTGGCCGGCAGCTGAGGAGCCTTCCAGCCAAGCAATCTTCGCCTTCAGCTCGGCGTTCTCCTCTGTCAAGTGTTGCATCTCCTCCCTAGTCTGATTCATCTCTTTTAGAAGTTCGACCTTGGCCTCGTAATTGCCCTGGAGGGTCATCAGTTTGTTGGACAACTCAGCCGTTTCCAGCTCGAGCTCAGTTTCCCTTGCCTTGACCTTCTCAAACTCCGCGATCGGAACTGTCTCCATGTCCCCGAGGGCCAGCACTGCCTCCAGCACTCTCATCACAGCCGATGTATCCTGGCACAAAAGTTTCCTCCTCACCCTAGGATCATCAGACAGAATGGTCGACGCATCAAGGTCGGGGACAACGACTGATCCCTCTCCGTCAAAAATTTTTCCTTGCAAATAACAGGGGGTAGAACAAACTTGCCCCCGACAAAGTCGCTTGAACCATCAGCCGGGGGAGAACTAAGATCACCCCGCTTCCTTTTCTTCTGAGTATCCGGGGTAGGGGGATTCGACGTACTTCCCGGAAAGGAGGTAGAACCTCCAACGAACTTCTCCAACATCGCTTGCAGCTAAGCCGCGTCGACCTTCGGCATCGGCTCCTTCTTGAGATTCTTGGCCGCGACATACCTGACCAGGCGCTCACGCATGTTCGACATTTTCCCTGCAGAAATAAAAAAGGATTAACACATTGCACAAGATATTAACAGTACGGGCAAAAGGTTAATCTATACCAAGAAGCTCGAACGCGACATCCTCGTTGTCACATTCGAGGAGGGCTTTAGTATTTATGTAGCAGGCCGCCCGAGAAGGCTCATCATCCTCCCTGTACAACATGTTATTTTCCTTGTCCACTATAAAAGCAGGGATAAAACTCTCCACGAACGCTGTCAACGCTCGAAAGGATTTCTTGTCCTCAGTGCTCAGCTGGTAATGCTTAATGAGGAACTAGTCGGTCCTATATCTAAAATGAGCAAACACCCATTCTAGTCGGAATTTTGACACCGGTCTCATTACTTACCGACCATTTTCCTCCACGGTTTCCATGGTGGCCAGAGATTCCTTGACCGCTTCCGAAATAGGCTTCACGACCAAGAACCTGAATTTAAAGTTTCGGACAGACTCCGAATATGGCCAGAAAAGTATGCACTGTTGTTTAAAAGACACCCAATTTTGCTTTGAACCAGCTATGCTCCTTTGAATCCGGAAGATGCAGAAAAGAGCTCCACTGTAGCTTCGATCTTCAAATACCGACACACCAGCTCGAAGGCCCGAATAAATGCTAAAGCGTTCAGGTGAAGCTGGGCAGGACACAACTCGAGGTGACAAAAAATAGCCCCTTGAAAATCAGTAAAGGGCAGACGATACCCCGCCTCCGTAAAAGCAAATTCGTACATAGTAAATCTCATCCTCTGATACACCGAGCATATCTGGTCATCCTCTGAGGGGCAGATCGCTTTCCAGCCCGCGGGTGTATCCTCTGCCAGATCCTCAAGGAAAGGGAACGAACGCGCCTCTCCTCGGTAAAGGTCGATCTCGTCACCAATGGCTCTTGGGCGATCCAGCTAAGATCCCCTTCAGTTACCCTGACGTTGGCCTGCTCGACAGGTTGCGCAACCTCCTCGTTAGCAATCCCAGCATCGGGGACGACTTCCTCGTTCCTACCGGCCATTTCACCTGAAAATTAGAGGAAGCAAAAGTGAATTTAACGACAGAGATCAAATCCACCCTTCCACCACAAATCAAGTGAAAAGGCGAGGAATAAATACGAGGATGCCCTTAAGCCCTAGTCGACAGTACCGGGACACGGAGAAATCCTATCCCCGAAGGATGGGGACGAGTCTCCGCGACTCTACGAATGGCTCATAGGAGGCCGAGTCTCCTCGACAATTAAAACTTACCAGGTACGCGAAAATCAGTTCTCGCGCCGAGGAGAATCAATGCCTGACTACAAACATGAGTTACTTCTAACCAGAAACCTAGGAAGATCTACATATTCCTACGCAACATCCAAAAACATTCATCCTAGGTTCATCAAGTTCTTCAAGATCTTCATGAATTTCCCAAAAAATTCATGTGTTCATCAATGAACGCATGAACTTCAACCGGAAAATTCATGCATTACCGGGAAATTCAAACTAATTCCCAGAAAATTAAGAACTATCCTAAGACTAACAAGCAAGGATGAAGAACTTACTTGAATCAGGAGGATAGAAGATGAAGATCTGGAGGTTGAAGATGAAGATCTGGAGGTAGAAGATGAAGGTTGACGGCAACGAGATGAACTCCGGCGAAGAAATAAGTTGCAGAGCAAAAGAGGGTCGGGAGAGAAATTTGTGTGAAGTGTGCAAATGAATCCTCGTTCCCCCTTTTTATAACCATTTACTCGCATGGGGAAGTGCAAAAGACAAGCCATTATAGCCTAGACCCCCTAGGCCTTGACAAAAATTAATTACGCTGTCACACCTGTCGAAAGGGAATCTTCGTTTGGCAGTCTCAAGGCTAAAACATTGCATTCCCCAAGGCAAGTCCTCTCCAGCTCTCCATGGGCATACCCTCCTCGGCAATTCATATAAGACACCTCCTCATCGGGGATGGTCGACATGAAAATCGTCTTTTCCGCAGACACATCCTCATCAAGGCCGGTCGACATAAGTGTCCTTTTCGCGGGCGCATCCTCGCTAAGTCTGGTCGATACAAAAACATCCTTTTTTGCGAGCACGCCCTCGCATACTAAGTTATTGTCGGGCTCATAAGTGACCAGCTTCCGACCACGCTTACCATAGACAAGCGAAGGGCATGTCCCCGAACATATTCATTCGAAAGTAACTACCTCAAAGCTACCCTGCGTCGCAACTCTTGCCCCTTAGTCGACCAACAAGGCTATCTCAAGTCATTACTCTTCACCTTAGAGCAAAGACTTGGGGGCTCCTGTTCTGTACTGGGCAGGAACATGGCTCACAGTAGGGCAAGGGCCAACCCAGTCCAGCTTTTGGCAAGGCCCAATAACGAGATTCAGCCAATCTAGTCGTTGGACACAATATAGCTGTTGGGCACGAACTAGCCGTTGGGCACAATATAGTTGTTAGGAAGAATATAGTCGTTGGGGGCGTCCACCTCACTCACTTGACAGTTCACGCGACCAACTGCCTCTCGGGAGTTCACGGGGACAGTTGGACCAGGTCATAAGGTCACGCGCTAGACCTTCCACCTGGAAGTCTCCCATTGGTCGACCGAATATTTTGGCCACATGGGAGACCTTAGCCCCGCGCTGGGGGTTTTCTATAAATTTCCTCTCACTTGAGAGGGTCAGGTTTAATCAATATCCAATATTCCCTAACTCATACCTAAACGTTTTGTACTTGCTTTCTCTAGCACAAAAACTTACTTTGGCATCGGAGTACCTTGCAGGTACACCCCCTCGTCTCCTACGACCATCACCGCTGCCCTAAACGGAAGGCCACGAAGAATCATTTTGATCACCTCAGATCAGATTTCTATAACAACAAATAAAGAGGAACTTTTATGACAACAAATAAAGAGGAACTACAAAGTTTCATATCATTCTAAGATACCTTAATTTATTTTAATTTTTTTCTACCTCTTAAAAAAATTCACTTATATATGTTTAGGTTGAAAAATTAAAATAAATCGAGACTTATTCGAAATATCACAAAAAATTGAGGAATAAATCATTATAAGTGTTGCTTTAGGATAAAAAAATTGAAGAATTGTATTTTGGAATTAGCAATGCATTAGCTGCGGATTAGCCGTCGTTTCTGGGTTTATATATGATGTTCGTTTTAGCGACAAACGTACCGTCTCTAAATAAATAAATAATTAATTAATTAATATTAATAATATAAATTGTTAACAAATTAACATGTGTCATTCTATATCATCATATTTGCCGCACTTGTATCGCTACATATACATCCAGTCATCAAAACTTTTCATGTGGCATGTCAAGTCAATTTTGTTAAGTGCATCTCCAATTGAGGTTGCTTAATGTACACTAGGATTTATAAATTTTGAAGCTTAACATTTTAATCATTTGAGTAGATACATGTAGTGTTTTGGTTGCTTAAATATTTGTGTAAGTTGCTTTATGAAACAATGAAAAAGTGTGTTGCATATCATTAAATAATATTAATCTTGATAATTAGTGGAATCAAATATAAATTGATCGGGGCACATATGGATTCTTTATTAAAATCACAATTGGAATAAAATTGATTGTGATGCTTAGATCTTACTTAAATACAATGTGACAATTTAATCTCACACAAATAATTCGAGTAATCAAAATTAGTTCTCTCTATTAGAAATGCTCTAAGAAAAGTTAACATGAGAGATAAAACTATGAAAAGAAAATATTAGGTGGATGGATGTTTAAAAAAAATGTAAGAACTAAAAACAAATATAAATATATTTACGAGACCAAAAACAACTAATAATTATGTGGTATTTGGATCGAATTGTAGTGTCGACAATGATAGCTTCTTAGTTCGACAAGAGTTGTACATGTTGTAGTCGAAGTCTGTTCTAGCATGCTGTCGAAATATGTTAGCTTTGTGTTTAAGTTAGCATATCGAATTGGGCCTTGCTTGTAAGCCCAGTTGTTTAAGTTTGCTTGTTGCTCAAGTTAGCTTAGTAGTCTATAAATAGGTTAGTTCTCTTAGGTTGTTGAGAGAAGTTAATTATTGATATTCATTTGTAATCTTTGAATCCTTATTGAAAAAGTGGATAGTAAAATAATTTTAACCAATTCTTATTCTTCTTCTTCCTTCTTCTCTCTCTTTCGTAAAACCTAATAGAATTTATTGTGTTTGTTCAAGAAACTCAATATTTTTCTCATATTTTGATTTGTTCTTGACGACATCAATTCACAACAAACTGATGTGGTGAACATCAAGGAGAAGATGTCATCAACAAAGTATGAGATTGAGAAATTCACCGGTGTGAATCATATCGGTTTGTGGCACTTGAAAGGATTGAAGAAGATGGAGGCTGCCCTATCGGAGAAGGAGAAGACAACGATTGTAAAAAAACCCACAGTGCCATTGTATTGAGTCTTGGTGATAAGGTTCTTCGGCAGGTTTCAAAGGAGAAAACTGCAGTTGGTGTGTGGACGAAAGTTGAAGGTTTATACATGACGAAATCGTTGGTTAATCGTCTCTACATGAAGCAAAATTTGTATTCATTTAGGATGAGTGAAGACAAAGTCTTGGTTGATCAGCTGGATATATTCAACAAGTTAATTCTTGATCTTGAAAATATTGAGGTCAAGATTGATGATGAAGATCAAGTGTTGTTGTTGTTGTACTATTACCTAAGTCTTATGCTCACTTCAAAGAAACTCTCTTGTATGGAAGAGAGTCATTGACCTTTGAAGATGTTAAGTCTGCCTTGTACTCTAAGGATTTGAACAAACGAAAGGAGTACAAGCCATCTTTTATTGGTGAAGGTTTGTTTGTTAAGGGGAAATTCTTGAAGAAAGACAGTAGGTTTGAGAAGAATAAGGTTAAAGTTCTAAATAATTCTTATGGTGGTAATGTTTCTACTATTAAATGTTCTCATTGTAGAAGGAGGGTCATACAAGAAAAGTATGCCATGATCGTCTGAACAATCATGGTGGAAAGGATAATGGTAATGTAGCCATTGTGGAAGATGGTTATGAATCATCTGATGTCCTGGTGGTTTCAAGCAGCGACTATAGCAAGGAGTGGATTATGGATTCAGGTGTACTTGGCACATGACTCCAAACAAAATGTGTTTGAGGAATTGTATGATCAAGATGGTGGACCAGTGTTGCTGGGAAACAACCAAGCTTGCAAAATTGCAAGTATTAGATCTGTGAGATTTAAGTTCCATGACGAGTTAAAGTTATTGACTAATGTTAGGTATGTATCTGATCTTAAGAGGACTTTGATTTCTCTTGGTGAATTCGACAAGAAAGGATATGTTTTCAAAGGAGAGCAAAGCATCCTAAGGGTAATGAAAGGGTCGAAGGAAGTCTTGAAAGGCGTGAAGAAACAAGGCTTGTATACCCTTGAGGCTGAGGTTGTAAATGGTTCAGCAGATGTAGTATCCACAAAGCCTGTGTCAAAGACTGAGCTATGGAACAAGAGACTTGGCCATGTCAATGAAAGAGGTCTGGTCAAATTGTCAAAACAAAATCTGTTGGGCAGTGATAAGGTCGAAAAACTAGAGTTTTCTGAACCTTGTGTATTTGATAAATCCTATAGAATGAAGTTTAACAAAGGTAAACAAAGAACATATGGATCCCTTGATTACATTTGTGCTGATCTTTCGGGACCTGCAAGGAATTCTTCACACTTAGGTGCAAATTATTTTCTATCCATAGCTGATAATTACTCCAAAAAGTTATGGGTATTCATCTAGAAAATTAAGGATGAAACTTTTGAAATTTTCAAAAGTTGGAAGACTCTGGTCGAAAACCGAACTAGCAGGAAGGTCAAGAGGTTGAGGACCAACAATGGTCTTGAATTTTGCAATGAAGCTTTCAACAGCTATTGTGATGTGCCTTGTATTGCAAGACACATAACTACTGCAAGGACTCCCCAAAAAAATAATTTTCCTGAAAGGTTTAATTGAATCATTCTAGAAAGGATGAGGTGTGTGTTGGTAAGTGTAAGATTGAAGAAGGTGTTTTGGGCAGAAGCTGCTGTAAATGCAATATATTTGATAAATAGGTGTCCCTCGACATCCTATAGAATGAAGACATCTGAAGAAGTATGGTCGGGACATCCACCTAGTCTCGACAGACTTATAATATTTGGTTGTTTAGCCTATGCTCGTATTAGGCAAGACAAGGTCGAACCTAAAACTCTGAGATGTACGTTCCTTGGATACCCTAAAGAAGTCAAAGCTTATAGATTGTGGTGCCTAGAGCCAGGTCACAAGAGGTATATCGTAAATCGAGATGTAGTTTTCAATGAAGCTGAGATGGCATTCAAGAAAATTGATAATGTTGGTCAAAGTACCAATATCTCTGAAGAAGAGCTGGAACAAGAAGAGATTCATGGTGAGGTGGGGAATAATGATGTTGAATTGCATGACTCAGATGAAGTCGAAGAAGATGCATAACTTGTTGTCGAAGCTGAGGAGGCTGATAATGACTACCTGTTGGCAAGAGAAAGGTAGATAAGAGACATCAAGCAACCTCAGAGACTTGGTTATGCATATCTTATAGCTTATGCCTTAATCTCTACAAGTGAGGTACTGGACGAAGAACCTAGAGACTATAAGGAAGTTATGAGAAGTCGAAATAAGACTGAATGGCTGAAAGCCATTGATAATGAAATGAAATCTCTCCATGATAATAACATTTGGAAGCTAATCAAGAAACCTGCAGGGGCCTGGTTAGTAAACTATAAGTGGATCTTCAAGGTTAAGGAAGGAATCAAAAGAGTGATGTCGAAGCATTTTAAGGAAATGTTGGTTGCTAGAAGGTTCACTCAGAAAGAAGGTGTCGACTTCAATGATGTGTTCTCACATGTTGTAAAGCAGAGAACCATTAGAATATTGTTAGCCATGGTGGCAAAGTTCGACCTAGAACTTAAACATATGGATGTGAAGATAGCCTTTCTGTATGGTGATCTAGATGAAACAATTCCGATGAGGTAACCTGAAGGATATGCACAAAAGGGAAAGGAAGATTACGTGTGCAAGTTGAATAGGTCCTTGTATGGCCTGAAATAATCTCCTCGACAATGGAATAGAAGATTCGACAAGTTCATGGCATACATTGGTTTCACTAGGAGCCAGTTAGACCATTGTCTTTACTTCAGATTTCGACTTGGAAATTCACTTGTTGTTTTGTTGCTTTATATGGATAACATCCTCATAGCAAGCAACGATGTTGAAGATGTTATAAAGGGGAAGGCTGAACTTGATAAGTAGTTCAACATGAAAGATTTAGGAGTTACCTCTAGAATTCTTGGGATTGACATTCGGAGAGATAGAAAGCAGTCGAGATTCTGCTTATCACAAGAGGCATACCTGAAGAAGATTCTCGACAAGTTTGGTATGTCAAATTCAAAGTCTGTTCTAACACCGACTAATCCTTAATGCAAGCTGAGTTCGAATCGAAGTCCTAGTATTGAAGTCGAAAGAGCCTATATGAATAGCATTGCATATGCTAGTATAGTAAGTTCTTTGATGTATGATATGGTGTGTACGAGGCCAGACATTACGTACGGAGTGAGCCTTGTAAGCAGGTATATTGCCTATCTTGGAAAGGCGCACTGGCAAGCATTAAAGTGGATTCTTAGGTACATCAATGGGGGTCTGAGCAGAGTCCTGATTTATGGTGGAGCCTGTGGTGATGATAGCAAAGTCGAAATTGAAGGATTTGTCGACTTTGATTAAACAGGTTGTATGAATTTTAGAAAATCTATTTCTGGATATGTGTTCACTATGTTTGGCACAACAATCAGTTGGAAAGCAACACTTCACAAGGTTGTTGCCTTATCGACCACTGAAGTAGAGTATATCACCCTCACTGAAGCTGTGAAAGAAGCATTGTGGCTTGAAGGTTTTGCTAAGGAGCTAAAATTTCAAGGTCGAGTTATCACTGTTAAATGTGATAGTCAAAGTGCAATACACCTGACGAAGAACTCAGCCTATCATGAGCGAACCAAGCACATCGATGTGAGGCTGCACTTCGTTAGAGAGATAATCGAGCGTGGAGAAGTCCAAGTGTTGAAGGTTTGGACTGATGATAATAAGTAGCAACTTTTTCCATTGTATGCAGTTGATAAAGCTGCATGATGAAAGCTAGTTTGCTCCCTTGTTAGTGTAGAGTTTATTCCAAGGTGGAGATTTGTGGTATTTGAATCGAACTCTAGTGTCGACAAGGGTAGCTTCTTGGTTCGACAGGAGTTGTGCCTGTTGTAGTCGAAGTCTGTTCTAGCATGCTGTCGAAATATGTTAGCTTTGTGTTCAAGTTAGCATGTCGAATTGGGTCTTGCTTGTAAGCTCAATTGTTTAAGTTTGCTTATTGCTCAAATTAGCTTAGTAGTCTATAAATAGGCTAGTTCTCTCAGGTTGTTGAGAGAGGTTAATTATTGGTATTCACTTGTAATCTTTGAACCCTTATTGAGAAAGTGAATAGTAAAATAGTTTTAACAGATTTTTATTTTTTTTCTTCATTCTTCTCTCTTTTTCGTAAAACCTAATATAATTTTTTTGTGTTTGTTCAAAAAATTCAATATTTTTCTCATATTTTAATTTGTTCTTAACGTCATCAATTCACAACAAGTTATATACTCTTTAGTGGGATTGTGCCTTTAATTTAACTTTCACAATTGAAAACAATTTTAGATCGTTTGTTGACGTGACGTGAGTTGTACTAATTCGGAAATGGGTTAATAAAAGACAAAGTTTTAATATTTTTGAGTTTTGTTGGATACTTTCTAGACGTTTTTTTAATGCTTTAACATTTTGTTATAACTAGTGGGATACCTGTGCGGACGCACGGGTTCCGCTGCGGACCTTTGAAATTGGACCAATATATTTTGACAGGGAAAAATTTTAATTCACAATTTTTAAAGGATTGAGTTAATAAAAAAAATGTAATATCAAATATTGATAAGTCAAAAAAGGTTAGACAGAAAAAAAATTATATTGTGAAAATAAAGATGTTAGGTATATGAAGCCATTAAGAAAAATAAAAAAGCACAGAAGAAAATAAAATATTTACTATAAATTGTAAAAAGAGTAGTGGACTGCGGAATTGTCACCAGTTAGATTATGAAATTCAAATAATAAATAGAAAATATTTAAATTTAATTTTAAAAAAAAAACATAAAGTAGTAAAAGATAAAAATATAAGTGAATCAAAGATAAATATTTAAATGAAAGACATATATTTAAAATAAAATAAAAAATTGTATCAAATTTCCAATTTTTAAAAGAAAGACATCAATAATAAATTGTATCAATAATGTATTAAAAATAATTTCAAAAAAACAATATTAGATATCAATGCGTTCACACCGATTTTGCCCCGGTCGTCACTGCGTTTACACGGTACTCGTGTACTACTCGTGCGTTCACAATAATTTTGGCCTGGCTACCCGTGCATTCACATAGTACTGTGTGTTACCCGTGAGTTCACATGGTACTGATGTGTTACTCGTGCATTTGGTATGGTTAGCCGTGCGTTCACACGGTATTGGTGTATTATCCGTGCGTTCACACGGTACCGGTGTATTACCCGTGCGTTCACACGGGTACCGCTGTGGACCGCAGATATGTTACTCAGTTTGTTATGAGAATTCAAACAAATTAACAAAATATTAAAATATTATTGAAAAAAACTATTAAACACATTATTTGTAAAAAAAAACGACTGTGAAAAATATAAAAAAAAATTGTTTTTTTAGGATTAATAGAGTTGTAATAATAAAAGGATTTCTAAATTTTAATAAATGAGACAAATAAATATCCAAAATTAAAAATAGTCGAAAATAAGTAGCAACATAATTTTACATAACAGTCCAAAAATATAATGATATAAAAGAATTAAGTTTAATGTTGTATTTATTAAAATTTGGACTATGGTTTAAAATATATAAAAAAATGTTAAAACCCGTGCGTAAGCAATTAAATGGCCTATTTAATATTTTTAATTATCAAGATGATTATTTAATTTGTGTTAAATTATAAATAAATATTTTAATAGATTAAAATAATATAGCTAGTACAAAATTATAACTAAAATTATATAACTAAATTGATATTGTGTTTGGATATTTTTTATTATTAATATAACTAAAATTATATAAACAGAGATCATATTTTATTATTAAATTTCATTTCATTAATTTCATAAATTTTATTATTATTTAGTGTATTTCGACTAACATTTTTATTATTATTTTGTTAAATAAAAGTACAAAAAATTAATTGGCATTAGAATATAGTTTTAGTGTAGAGAGGATAGAATCAGTCAAGAAAACACAAAAAAGCAAAGTTGATGCGATAAGTATAGAAGGAAATTTGATAGTTAAATAATAGTGAAGCATAAAACTCACTATAAATTAGATGGGAAGATATGCCATAAAATTACATATTAAAACTCACTATAAATTAGATGGGAAGGTATGCCATAAAATTACATATTAATTATATATTAATTAAAAGGGCACCAGGGATGCCACTAAAATTACACCAGTACAACATAAAACTCATAAAAAATAACACCTTCACCAAAATACAATTAACTCCCAAGCTAAAAAAACAACAATTAAATGAGCCCCCCAAACACTACAACTTGGACCACTACAGGCTGCATTAATTCAAGGATCCTCTCAACACCCCTAGCCCCAACTAACATCACACCAGACAGGATTTATCTAAAGCTTCTCCTGCATTCTGTCTTAAATTCATTATTCTGCTCCTAATCCAATGGTTGATAAGAAATACAAAAAAATTATTTTTAAGCTTCAGGTAATAGAATCCAATAGAGCTAATAGAATCTCTAATGCTCGAGCGATGTAAACTCCGGATACGGGCAATAAATTCATTAAATATCAGGCAACATAAGCCATACAATTGTAATGCACAAGTGGTACAAAATAGAATTCAACATAACCATACCCATAATATATTATTTTATAAATTCAAAATATAATTAATTCACAAGAAGTATAGAAACGAAAATTCATCAGAAGCTAATATTTAATGTAACACATGTTTAACATGAGACCAAACAGTATGCTAAGAAGAGTCATAAAGGACCATAATACTTAAAACAAAGATCTACTCCAGTTCATCTAATTTCATAATATTCTTAGGTTTGGCTGAAGAGAGTTCTGCGTCATAGGAGCCGACTAAGGTTGTTGATTGAGTTGAACCATCTGGAACCCGTGTCTTTGCAGTTGTTGTGACCAGGTCTGGGTTACGCCTGGATGTAATTTTGAGATACTGTCATCACAAAAATTGCAAAAAAAATAAGCAAACTGTGTAACAAAAAGTTATAAACAAAATTATGCAGTAAAAGTTATATGGCATGAATCAACTCTTCCTACAATAAGCATAATTTTGTATGAGAAACTTTCTGCTTGCATGAGCTTAGAGTCACATTCAATAACATTCATGTACAAGGAAGGTGATGATGTTGCACATGGCATAAATCAGACTGAAACCGAAATGACCAGCGTTCCGCAAAACCAATTCAATGGACTGCACTTTAACAGTCTGGGCTGCAGTTCAATATGTGCGGCTGATAAATGAATTCACCTTTCGAGATATCCAGTTCAATGAATCATAATAGTTGACATCCATTATGTGACTTCTAGCAGCTTCATCACACTATATCGAGTAAATATCAAATATAGCATCCAGAGCAGACCTTTGACGGTCATCTGAGTACAAAGAGAATTTTGACATCTGCATTAACCTCAATGCCTCATCCACGTCACTCTAAGCAACAGTTTCAGCAAAACGGAGTCTTGCTAGGGCCTGTTCAGAAATTACAAATGGAACTCTAATTGCTTAACAATATAAGAAATAATATTCAGATGCTTATAGCTTCATGTTGTAGACATAATAAAATAGTTCTTAAAAAGGCAAAACATATTAACCAAAACCTACTTAGTTTTAAATTTAACAAATATACTTTGAATGATGTAATGATGAACTATAGATGTAAGCAATTAAGTTATTAATCCTTAAAAGAAAAGTCAATATAACTCCATATGACTATTAACTACCACCTCCCCCTCTTCTTAGCAGGTAAGATAAAAGAGAAAGAAAATAAACACTTACAGCTGATATACGGAGAATGCTTTTGAGTCTACAAAACCGGAAATTAAGCTACAAGGTTGTGCATTTATTTGACAATTAAGTTATATCCTGTACACAAACAAATGAAGAAACATGAAAAAGCATGACAACAATGAAAACAGGGCTGATAGATGTTGCTCCTTTGACAATTAAGTTATATCTTTAATCTCTGAAACTTCAATGGGGTGCATTTTAACAGTATCGACTCCCGGTTTTGTAGAAAAAAATAACTGCACTTACAAAAGATTAACTTATCAAATTTAGAAAAACACATTATTTCAATGAAAACCCGAAGCTAATGGAATTCCAATCAAATAGTATGATCACATTTTAACATATGCACCAATTTTCTGCCAACCACATCCTGTAGCATTGCCTGAAAGAACACATTGCATTCCATATAGGAAGGTTGATACCGTGAGAATCGGCATCATTTTTGAAAAACCGAGTCATCAATAACAATATTGTCAACTGCCAAGTATGTTTAACAAAATTGAAAAGATTGAAGCAAATAAATAACCAACCAGACAGATAGCACCGATCTTTCCAACTTCGGATTAGGAAGAAGACCAGAAATGATAACTATAGATTCAAATGACCACAGTTCCAAGCTATTTGTCATGATTTTATGAGATTAGAAAAAGGATATAGTACATGAGAATCAGACACGAAAAGCTAAAATCATTTTGCTCCTTAATTGTATGAGACAGCAACACAGTTGACAGTTGAGACCACAACAGTTGACAGTTGATAGTTGAGACCCTCGCCTACAAACAGAACATTTAAATCACCAATTGTCTGTTGTAACCACAAGATGAAATCAAATTACAAATTAAAATTGTCAATGAAATGTTTTATAGAATGTATGAGTAAAACCCAAGGTATAGTGGTCGATATTTTGGTATAATTTTCTTAGATGGGCAGGAGTGGCAGAAAAGCTAAATTATCTGCAAAATTTTGATTTTAGCCATAAAAAGTGGAAAAATCCCCCCAGAAAATTACTATTACCTAGGCCGTGTTTATATGGATTTATAAGATTTAATTTTGATCTGGTTCTATCACTGTTTAGGTCCTGTTTAGTAGTAACGGAAGACACTTCGTAAGTTATAGCTAGTTTGAAAGTGATTGCAGGTCTAGTCTCTCGTGCAAAAATTAAAAATTAACAAAGATCTAAACTTACATTGAGAGCGCCATCCATGTCAATTCTCGCTATTTTTCCAACAGTAGCTGGTGATTCATTAGACCACCCAAGCCGTGGCTGAGTAACAGATTGCGTCACATGAATTTCTTGTCCCACCTCAAAAGGAGGAACTTTCTCCATGTCAGTAATCGAGCAAGAAAAAGGCTTGCTTCTGAAGCAAAAGGCAACACCCATGTCGCCATCCTTCTCCAAGCTATGAATTATCCCAATATTGTTCCTTGTAATATCCTCTCATCCATATTTTGGAGAAGATACATAAGCTTTCACTCTGACCCAATCTCCAACCTGCTTTCATATATATTAAAAACTTATATACAACAAAACACTAATGAGGTATTACACAATAAATATAAGGTATAAACTTAAAATGGAAGCAAATGATCATTATCAGCTGAAAGAATTTCACCTTAAAATCTTCCACCTTCTCCATATCAGATGCATCAGCTTGCCATGGTATGGGACGATTTGCTATTTCTATTATTAAGAGACCATCATTCTCAATCTCACTTATTCTTCCAACACTATGATGTGTCTCACCACCCCAAGCATTTCTAGGTTCTGCGAAAGAACGCTTCACACAGACCCTATCACCAATCTGAAGACATTCAAATCATGTAAGAAAAAAGGACATATATAGTAAATCAGACATTAAAATAAAAATAATTTATATTCTTCTTACCCTAAAAGGAGGAACATGCTCAACCTCCTCTGGTTCACAATGCCATGGATTTGGAAGATAGCTCAGTTCAATTAACAGACTACTGTCAAGTCGGATACAATATACAATACCAATGCTTCCTGGTGTCACAGATCCTAATCCATGCTTTGCAGGTGTAAGAGTAGGACGAATACGAACCCAATCTCCAACCTTGAACTCCTCAAGACGTTCTATCTCTGCTGGGTCAGCTTTCCATCCTCTAGATGCTATTTTCCTAATGAACAATGTTAGAAGAATATGAATGTTCTAAGGATATTTACAGCCAGAACTCAAATTTTAAAATAGGAAACAACAGTTGACAGTTGAGACCACAAAGTAATGTATCACCTGTTAAAACAAAAGTAATTTACAACAGAAGCAAACACACAAAAAAGTTAAAACAAAATAAATTAAAAAACATATCAAATGGTCTACTCTTTCAAAATAATTTTTGTTATAAAGATGAAACGAACAAATCTCGATCTGCAGCTTGAAGATTAAGGAAAACAGTGGGTACCCATGCAAAATGTCGATTTGAATTACTGCAACAAACCGACAACGAACAATAACAATATCAGCGAAACCAAATCGAAAACAAATACGAATAGCAACAAACTGACAGAAACTACGAAAAACCTCTCCCACCAACAATTTGCCAATGACATCTGCACGGCTCCAACTGCTGAGCTTTTCCATAGCATTGTTCCACTCTAAGCAACATGTGTTGTCATCCGATCCAGAAATGGGAGGGATCAATGCATTTGGACTATGTACAATAGCCTTGTAGTCACCTTGTATGTTAATGAAACCAAAATCAGAACTACATCATATCAAAACTGTTTGAAACCAACATCAAACCACACCCAAATATCAAACTGTGCATAATCAAAACTAAAATTATATTTGCATCTGAGAAGACAGAGAGGAGATGGATGAAGAAGAAGAAGATTACAACATTGTGCGAGAGACAGCAAGGGAGAAAGGACGAGAGAGAGAGAGAGAGAGAGAGAGAGAGAGAGAGAGAGAGAGTGTGTGTGTGTGATAAAGACGAAAAAGAGAAAGTTCAGAGGAGTTGACAACCTTGGGAAGAGAAAAAGTAATAACTATTAGAAATGTTTAGTTAAAAGTTAACTAATTGGAAGAAATCAATTGAAAAATGCGTGTAAAGAAAAACAAAAAGTTTGAAAAGGGGTAACTATGGTAATTTGGTTGCATAAAGTAAATTTTGGACAAAAAATACCCTCATTTTGATGATGTGGCAGAATTATAGGGAAGGGTAAAAATGAGTTTTCCAGAGCCTTAGATTTTCTTATATAATAAGATATGAATAAAATAATATCATAATTGATATTGTTATTATATACTAAATATAACAAAAAAAAAGTCTATGCTGATTTGAGTATGATGTATTTAAAATATTTTATTTAATAAGTAAAACATAATCTACATAAATATATTGTAACCATCACGAAAATGTAAGTGGCACGTGACCAAGGCAGGGAAGTCTTGCACTTACTATAAGCAAATTGTTATTTTTTTACCACCGAAAGCAGGGAAGTCTTGCACTTACTATAAGCAAATTGTTATCTTCGTATCTCTTTAAAATACAACAACAGCTCTAGAGATTTTTTTATTTTAATAATTTTTGGCTTCTTTAATTTTTTTTTATCTTGTTTTGTTTTGTTGATGGCAAACTGTAATTTAAAGGGACATCGTATAATTAAATTGTTACATATTTTATATTGATATATTGTTTTTTGGTTTAAATATACAACACTCTCCGACAATATAAGTGGATTTCGATTTATCCCTTGTAAAAACAAAATTTAAATCCCCTTAAAATATTAAAATTCTATGTCTTTTGTCCCCTAGGCGTCAAAATTACCTCCTGTAATTTTTTTTTTGTTTGCTCTCAGATTCAGTGTCCAAATTGCACGTTTAGAGGGTAAAACAAAAAATATATATTACAGGGAGAATCCAAAAATATATATATCGTAGAGGGTAAACTGAAACTCGCCTATATTGCAGGAGGTGTTGTATATTTAACTCTATTTTTTTTAAAAGTATCTTCTTATCAAGTAAATATATTATATTGAAAATATATGAAATAGACATATTGAGGGGAGAAGTCATAGACAGAAAACTCATCATAGTAGCTGAAAATTTAAGTTTCATGAAGGTCTTCGTATGAGAGTTCTTTTATCTGCCTAACAATATACCATTATCTTTAAGCTTGGTTGAGATTTCTTGAGTTCCGAGGAACCCTGGACTACTGGCCGAAAGGCTAGGGTTTTAAGAAGTTGTGGTCTTATAAGACATTATGTTTTTTCTTCTATTTCGTATGGAATCAGAAGTCAGTTTTCCCTTCTTCAATCTAAAACTTAGTTGTTTGGAAATGGTCAATCAATAAGATTTTGAAGGGATGCTTAGAGTGCCCCCCTTCACATCCTTGACAATTCTATATCCACCATCGAGGATCAGTCCATTAACCTTAATGCCCTAGTGTCTGACTTCCTGCATGATAGCTTTTGGGTTTTTTCCTAATAATTGACTTCAACTTTCCCCATATCATTCAAAATATGTTGCTCGTTTGTCCCTTTATTTAGAATTTGGACAAACTTGTTTAGACTAAATCTTCCACTAACTCTCTATTCCTAAAAGAAGCATATATCCTCAAGTTCCCTGCCTCGGTCAAGATGGATTGGGATAAGTTTATATGGAGTGAAGATTTTAATCCTTTTCAATCCTTTATTGTCTAGAGGCTCATGCATGTTAAGATGCCCACAGATGACTTGTTACAATTGAGAGGTTGCAACCTTGCTTCTAGGTGTAGCATTTGTAAGTGTTCCACTGAAATTTCTACTCATATGTTCTTTCAATGCACTTTTGCTGCTAAATAATGGCACTAGTTAGGGCACATAATCAGGTATTTTCTTCTGATTACTTTCCTAGAGGACTCATGGGAGCTTTGTTCAAAAAGTAATTCGCATCAGGGTGCCTTAATCATCAAGGCAACATTAGTTTACCTGTTTTCCACCATTTGGAATGCCAGAAACTTGGCAAAGCATCACAACAAAGATCATCATCTCCAATCCACCTTATCCAACATCAAAGCACAAGTAATTATGACAGGCAACAACACTACAAATATCACCCACCACACCAAATACTATTACTACTCACCCAACACACGTAAAATTTGATTTAAATGATTAAATACACACAATTTCAAATAAATAAATAAATTATAAAAACAGGGTGTTACAGTTGGACGATTTAAATAAAACACAACAATTTTTTTTTTTAAATATATTTGTTAATGAATTTATTTGGAAGCCTAGATTCTAGTCCAAATAAATGAGGACCGGTGACCTTACTTGCCCTGTCCTTGGAACGAACATGTATCTAAGAACCACCACTATAAACCATCTGGTTTTCCCGTCATCATAAATGTGTGAAGATGATCTGAATTAGAACATCATAATGTAGTTGCACGTGCATTTTTAAAACAAAACATTTCACAAAATTTCATTTTAATCTAATGATTATAATTTAAGAGCGTGTTTAGATGAAAAATTTTAATGATGAAATGTAATGTTTTGAGATTATTTAAAATGATTAGAATAAAATTTATATTTTTGAATAAATAAATAATAAGAATTGTTAAAACAATAGAAATTTAGACAATATTTTAAAAGTTAAATGAATTATTATTATTATTATTATTATTTTGCAAATTGTTTCCCATATTTTCCAAAATTTTAAATGAGACTTCCAGTTTTTTTTTAAAATGCAAGTTGATCCTTTATAGTTTTCACATTAATCACAATGGTTATTTTAAATTTTAAAAAATTATAAATTAGTCTTTATTTTTAAAATTTTAAATTTGGCCTAAAATTTCTACAATTTATAAAAATAACCCTTAAAATTTGACAAGTTTTAGTATTATATACAAACAAAAAAATTTAAAATTAATTGATTTCAATTGAATTTTTTAATAACAAAATAATGTATTAATAAATATATGATAACAACCAAAATACAAATAACCTCAAAACACGAAAACTGCTTAAAGAACTAAAAAAAATACAAATATAAATCCAAACAAAAATAAAAACACCACAACCATCGTATCAACAAAAACAATCAAATCAAAGTAGGTAAGAAAAATTGCTCAAGCAGCTAAAAACCAACCCTAAAAGATTTAGGTTAGACATCATACTGCTAAAATCACCAGCAAAAAATCAAAACTCACAAATATAACAACAACATAATCAGAATGAAGCAATGCATGTGATGGAAGTTCTGGACAAGTATCAACGCAGCTCGGGGCAGCTGGTGAATCTGGATAAATCTGAGGCATCCTTCAGTCGAAATGTGCGGGAAGAAGATAGAATCGTGATCCGGGACAGGATGGGGGTAAAGACGGTGGATTGTCACTCCAAGTATCTAGGTTTACCGGTGGTTTTCGGGAGGTCCAAAAAAGAGATATTTGCAATGGTAGTGGATAGAGTATGGAAAAAGATAAAGGGTTGGAAGGAAAGGTTTCTTTCTCGAGCTGGAAAAGAAGTGATGATAAAAGCAGTAGCTCAGGCCATCCCAAGCTACATAATGAGCTGCTACAAGTTACCGGAAACTGTTTGCAATGAAATAGAAAGTCTCATAGCTAATTTCTGGTGGGGATCGAGAAACGGGGAACGCAAACTCCATTGGTTGAGGTGGAGCAGAATGGCAAGAGCAAACGGAGAGGGAGGTATGGGGTTTCGTGGGATAAGTGACTTCAATGTTAGCCTGCTAGGGAAGCAGTATTGGAGATTATTGACCATCAAAGGCTCCCTGGTGGAAAAGGTCCTTAAAGGTAGACATTATCCCCATAGTGACATAGAGGAGTCAAAACCTGGCTACAATCCAAGCTTTGCTTTGAGGAGTATACTGAGTTCAAGATGCTTGGTTCAGAGGGGGTCAAGGTGGAGGATAGGTAACGGTGCGAACGTCTTGGATTTTAAAGACAGGTGGATTCCATGTAACTCAAGCTTTAAAGCTCGTAGTCCTGAAGGAATTCTGGATGCAGGTACAAAGGTTTACGACTTGATCGACCATGAATTAGTTGTTGGAAATTGGAATTATTGGAATCGTATTTTGACCAGGAAGAGGTTGAAGCCATTACAAGTATCCCTCTCTCTTTCCGCAACGTGGAGGACAAGATAATCTGGCATTTTGAAAAAGATGGTTTATATTCGGTGAAGTCGGCATATCACTTGAGCATGGACTGGAACTCCAGATTGCAGTCGGGCCCGTCTAATGTTACTCACCAAAAAGTGTGGAAGATGATTTGGAAAGTTCCAATCAGCAATAAAGTGAGGAATTTTCTTTGGAGGGCTGCAAAAAACATCCTACCGACTAGGGGTAACCTGATGAAGAGAGGTATATCACTGGATCCTCACTGTCCTTTCTGTTATGACAGGTGCGAAACCGTTGATCACTTGCTCATGCAGTGTCCATTGGCAAAGCAAGTATACTTTGCCTCCCCTTTGGGCTTGAGAATTAATGAAAATGGGAGTTTTTGTGACTGGCTGGAAGTGTTCCTGAATAGCAAAGACAAATGGGTTACCCAGATGGTGGCTTCTCTTTTGTACAATGTGTGGAATGCTAGAAACCTCCTAGTTTTCCAATCAAAATCTCAATGTCCGGTACAGGTGGCTAGGAGGGCTGCGAGGGTGGTGGCTGAGTTTAATAGGTGGAACATTGATGTGTGTATCAAAAACCGAATTCCTATCGTTGAGGGTGTGTCGTCCCAAGATTTGTTTTCTATTATGGTCGATGCAGGAGTTTTTGATGATGGAACCATTGCTTTTAGGTGTGTTATAACTGATAGTAGTAGAAACACTGTCATTTCAGCTTGCAAATCTGAGAAGAAGATGGTTGATTCGTCAACGGCCGAGATCCTAGCTATTCGGTGGGAATTGCAGCTGGCAAAGTCCATCAGCCTGGAGAAAGTTGTTGTCCATTCTGACTCAAAAGTTGCTGTTGACTGCATTAACTGTTGCTTAAATTTAGTATCTATTGATCTTGTAGCTGAGGATTGTAGAACCCTCCTAAGTAGTTTTAATTTGCCTTCTATTAGTTATGTTAGCAGGTTGTGTAATTCTGTAGCGCACAGCATGGTTAGAGCTGATCATCTTATGGGGGATAGGACATGGTTGGGGACTTGCCCCATACAACCCTCTCAAAATCTTGTTACTGGCTGTTTATTTTCTTAATGATATCAATTTTCTTCATAAAAAAAAAAAAAAAAAAAAAAAAAAAAAAAACAACATCAAAAACTAGTGTCTACCACATAATCAAGACAAAAACTGGATCCATTATTGTTTAAGATAAATGATAGAGTTCTAAAGTTAGTTAGATTAAATGTATGAGTTGACCCTTGATTTACCTAGAAATTATTTGCAAGCTAAAAAAATATTCTTCTCATCCATCTCTTTCATTAATTTTTAAACACCTTTAAAAATGACATCATTATGCGCTCTCCAAATAGTTCAGACTATAGGGTGTTAAATTATATAACAAAATCACCTTTAAACTTAGACGTACCAAAAAAAGAAAAGACTTAAAAAAGAGCAGTGTCATCGTTCATTATTCAACCAAATATTTAAACTACAACAATCATATAAATTAATGTTAAATTTATATGTTAACAAAGTATTCTCTAAAACTTAATGCATTGTTTTGTTCATATATTGTGACAATCCTCCTTGATCACACAAGCTATAGATTCGATTTGGGTAAGTACGATCTTTAAAAATTTCCATGTCTTTTAACAAAGGGAGAAAATGTCTATTCATTCAAAGTACAGTTGAACTATCCACCACCATTTCTCTAAGACTATTTCTGTATTAAGGATCCCGGTACTTGTGCTGTGCAGTCCACCTTAAATGCAAATTAATCTTTCCAGATTTGGCATCATCCAAAATAAATGTTTCGTCATATTCCCCTTCTAAGATCACCTTCGTTAGTGTCATGATCACTTTCCCCATTTTTTCCTTAAAAAAAAAACAAAAACAAAACACTCAATGTGGTATAGAGTAGCATATAGTATTTTACAACAAACAACTTCAATAAGACAAATTTCAAAAGCATTTACCTTGCCAAATGTATCATGATCCCAAAGTTCAACAATTAACATGTCGTGTAAGCCATCCTCCACAACAAAGTCAAACGTTTGATTCCATACTGGATTTAAGGTTTCATTTACAACCTGAAGATACATGAATTATTGTTTAATATATTGAAACTATATATATAAAAATCAATATTTGCTGCACATTCTATGAAATGTTCTTACTCTAGTTTTGACTTTCTTTTCTGATTTTTTCAGGGAAAGGACAACAAATGGATCAGCCTTGCCCATGAAATCCACTACTGGCAAATCTTCGGCTGAAATTACTGTGACTGATAAAACTCCTCTTACAATCACACTGTTTTTCCTTCGTGATGATGATGATCGTGATGACGGTCGTGACGATCCTCGTGAGGATGATGATACTGAAATATCATCATCATCTACATCACTAGTTCCACTCTTGAGAGTCTTCTCAAAAGTGGTTAATGTATAGTTAGGGGAAAAGGGGCTTTTAAAAGTGTTCTCAACTCCATGTGGACAGTACAAGAGCTCCAAGTGCACCTATGTGGGTAGATTGTAAAACAAGCAACATAAACTACTAGTCAAACTCTTCACAAACTTGCAATTGAATGTTATGTAACGAAAATTCTAAGAAATTATAATATATTACCTCACCCCTGTATTTGTTATCTCTCTGGATTTCTAAATCCTTAACTAATTTCAACCATACATCCTTGACTTTACCAGGTTCAAGGTCCTTAAGGGAAACTTGGGCACAACCAATAAGCTCTGCTGCTTGGATCCCTTCGTCGTCGAAGATTCTTATGGTTAAGTGTTGTGTTGATACATCTTCGATGACGAATTCAAAGTGTTCATTCCATATTGGGTTCAACTGGTTGCTCTGAATATAATACAATAGTTGGATTACAGATTAAAACAACACACAATGAATCATAAATGATATAATAATGATGATGATAATAAAGGAATGTCTTACTATTGTTTTACTGGTTTTGGTTTTGTCGCGAAGTGGTCGCACAAATACGACAGCGTAAGGATCAGATTTCCCAATAAGATCTTTGTTTGCTAAGTTCTTTGCTTGCACTAACTTTACATCTAGTGTTCCAATGGGTTTCAATTCTAGGTTACTGTCAAAGGAAGAAAGAATCATATGATCTCCATAATCTTGTGTTAGTTTTCCGAAGAAAATAACAATGAACTTTTTGATACCTGTAATCTCCAGGTATAATTGGTATAATTTTGCGTACTGGCCAAGTTATAGAGTCTTCAATGGCATCTCTAATTGTTTCCTAAATAAATAACAAAATCGTTTGTTACGTAGGTAGAGTATTATATTGTATGAGTCTCCATGATTCAAACTACAATGCATAAAAACGGCTTCAAAGCCGTTTTTATGCATTGTAGTTTGAATCACCATGAACAACTAACTATGAAAATCTTAATACACATGATAACCTCTATAGCATCCGATATCCCCGGTAAAGATGAAATATCGCCACCAACCACTTTAAGAGTAAAATCCAAAGCTTTCTGTTTATGGAACAAAGAAAAACAAATTTTAAAATAGTTGGATTTTTACCTTAAACATTTTTTAACATACTCTTATCAGTTGTGTATTCTAACTAGTCAACTAGAATTTGTATTATGTTGCAAGCATTTGATGAGTAAAAATTACAAGAGACCAAAACTAACCTTTTCTCTTAGAGAAAAACAGACAGCTCCAAAAGCAGGGAATTCATTTACTAGAGGTTTGAAGATCAACCTGAAAACCCCAGTGAATCCAATATTTTTTACCTATATAAACAAGTTGCAATGAAATAGAAATAATAATAGAATGATAATATTGCATAAAATTGTCCTAATACTTTATTTGTCTATTACCTGCACAGGAAGTACAACACCAACTTTGGTTTTAATGTCAAGAATAATATTTGGGGTACCATCCCATTGCATGTCAAACTCCATTGTGATTCCGTTAGGTCCACTATCCTCTTCAATAATTGTAATCCCTACATATTTCAACTAAAATATCTCAGAATCAATATGATACTTGCAATTGCAAAGTATATATAAAGTTGCATAACCATAATTAGTTTTAAATTGCGGTGCGCAACCGCAATTGCAGCCGCAATATTGCTAATGTCATAGTCTCAGAAACCACATCAGACCACAATTGCAGGGTGATTTGAAATTCAAAATATAGACCCTAAATCTCAATTTATTTCTGAAAAATCTTAATTGTATTTCAAACTCTTCTCAATCAAAATTTGCGCTGCAGCATGTATTGCGACAACCGCAATAAGCGCGTTTGCAACACCCGCATGTGTGACCGCAATGCAATTTAAAATCATGATCGTTGCATACACAACTAAAATTTTAAAGGAATATTAATATACCTAACCTGTAAATTGTGGAGCTACATTACCAAGAGTCAACTTGGAAAATGTGAGAGAAGACAAAATCACTGGCCTATATTGTTCAAGAATGGGTTCAACATTGTTTCTTATCAATTCTGACGCTGCCTACATACATTTTCACATTCCAATATTGCATCATTAAAATTGCCTAGATCCATATATATCCCCAAATTTGATAAACAGAAAGCTAATGTAAAGTACCTCATCAACATACGGCCAAATCTTATCTAGTTGCACATTAAGCCAATTTAACTGCATTCACGAACAAATCAATATTAGAAAGCCTTACCAAAATCGAATTTGAAGATTCTAGGAGAAATTTGAACTTAACTTTTGTCTCCGAGTAAAAACCACCCATGGTGGATAGAAATTTGGAGGCAAAAGTTTTCTAGAATCTTCCACCGTCATCCTGGCAAACCTTGCTATCGTCTTTGCCTATAGTTGATTTACAAAAACCACAACACACAGTAACAAAATTGTCATTGATTGAAATTCAAGAGAGTTAATATGAATGAATTACATGAATGTGAATGAATTTCGGAAGATATACCAAATCAGTGCGGCGTTTGGATCGAGTGCTTTCTTGACGAGCGAAAGCGATGATCAATAGGATACCGATTGTAATACCAATGATCATGCCATTGATGAATCCCATATTCGTTGAGGAAATTGATCGATGTATGGAACATGCAAGAAGAGCATCACAAGGTGTGAATCAAGCATTGTTTTCAGGCCATGTTTGTTGGAATGCAAAAGCTTTCATTGGTCACTCAAACAAAGAGAGAGAAAGAGAGATTGTTGATGAGTTAGTTAAGTTGTTACTCAAGTGGAACCCACATGTTTATGTTAATTTATTGAGTTTTTTTAAAGTTCAATTATAAAAACAAAAATGCTATTCTTACACCAAAAAATGACACTACACCCAATTTACTGTTCACAAATACGTGAACAGTGTTTTTATATTATTTTAACTTTGTAATGTATTTTTCTCTAAAATTAATTTGGTTAATGGAATATTAAAACTTGGTTAATGCAGTTCAAAGTTTGGTTAATATATATTCTGTATATATATATCATTCAGATTTTTGTTAATATTATGTATACATTTATAATTTAGTCTCAGAACATGGTTAATAGTATGTAATTTATTGGTTAATGAAGTAGTGAAAGTGGTTAATAAATTATATGTAAAATAATTGGTTAATGATGTAGATTTTTGTGGTTAATACAATTGTGAAGTTGGTTAATGACACAACCTTATATTTGTGTTATAAAACAAATTTTAAAAATACACATTTTTTTAAAACAAAAATTAATATTTAAAAAATATATATTATTTTAATTAAAAAACACTGTTCACCATATAAATACGGTGAACAGTGCATACGGTGTATGTATATGGTGTAAAAAGTGGTGTCAAGGTAGCAAAGCTCTAACTTTTTATAGTTATGCTAATATTATACAAAAAAAAAATTAAAAAAGCTGTAATATTATAAATACTGCATAATGTAAAATTTTATTTATTATTGACAAAGTTCACTATGTAGTTGTTGAGTTGATGTACTCCTAAGTAGTACGTGATTTTTTTTTAAGAAAGTAATATGTGATTTTATTTCCTATTTGTTCATAATTAGTATTCGTTCCTAAACTTTGTCTACTTAATTTATAGCTAAAAATTTCAACATTCTAATATATTTGAAATGTGTTTTTTTTTTCAATAATATTTATAATGGTTAAGAATCAAACATTTGTATATAGAATATTCTCTAGTCCATCTAAAATAAAATAGAAGGTAGCATAATTTTATAAGTACTACTATAAATAATATATTTTGATGACGAGACTTTCATCTTATCTATTGAAAAATTGATGTCAAATGATTTCAAACTCGCCATTTATTATTATTTTTTTAATTTAATCTTTTATCTCGGTTTTTTTCAAAAATTGACATAACAAGTTACTCAATGTTTGAGCTTCGATTCTCAGCGCTTACAATTTTATGTTTTATTTAGAACTAAAAATGGGCATTTATTTGTAATAGTTTTTACGTCGGATATGTTCCCTTGGTTATTAAGAAAACTGAGATAAAAACTCTCTACACAAATTTGTATTCCTTCAGATTTAATGTTAAGCCTCATTCACTTTTGCGCCCTAACTAACGAACGATACTGACACATTATTCTTCTCCACATCATTATTCTCCAAGGAGGAAAGAAGCTCAAACCTCAAACCAAAACTTTCTTTGAGTCTTTCATTACATTTCTGGTATGTACAAATTTCCCATTACTATTTTTGTTGTTGTTTCCATTGTTGTTGTTTTTGTTAGTATTCTCGTCGTCGTTGATGTTGTTGTTGACGTTGTTGTTGTTGTTATTATGGTTTTTGAGACTTATACGGGTCATTTTTGTTGGTTGTATACTATTTTTATTTTATTTTCAGAAGTTGTATGTGATTATGGATTGTACTTGGATAAAAACCAATAGATTAAGTAAAGAGTATGAGAATTGAGTGATTCACTTTCTTGAATTTGCGGAAAAAAAGCTTCCTAACGATAATGGGATCTTTTGGCATCCTTGTAAAAAATTTTAGAAAATGCAAAACCATCTAAGTGTTTTTATATTCAATCATTTAGGTTGTGATGAAATTATTCAAAATTACATGAAATGTGTATGGCATGGTGAAGTGACAAAAAAAAAGACCTCTATCACATACAGTTGAAGATGGTGATGAATTTATGAATGATACTCTAGAAGACATGATTCGTGATAGTGGAGTAGATGGTTTCAAGAAAGCTAATGTGGTAGATACTTTGCAAAGAGACATTGAAGAGTTGTTGTATCAGGGATGCAAAAGTTTTACAAGATTGTCAGTTGTGTTAAGACTATTTAATCTTTAGATAGGAGGTGGATGGACAGATAGAAGTTTCACTGAATTTATTGAATTATTGAAAGAAATGCTTCTAGAAGGTAACTCGTTGTCGAACTATAGTTATAAGGCCAAGAAGATATTGTGTTTAATGGGTTCGGACTATGTCAAAATACATGCATGTCGTAATGATTGCATATTATGTAGGAAATAGTATGAAAACTTGAAGGAGTGCCTGAGATATAGGGAGTCATGCTACAAGCAGAAGAAAAATGGTGTTGAAGACGATGACGATGTAACTAGAAAGGGTGTTCCTTCTAAGGTGATGTGGTACCTACCGATAATTCAAAGGCTCAAGAGATTGTTTGTTAATGTAAATGACGCAAAGAATACTAGATGGCATGCAGATGAAAGAGTCTGTGATGGAAAAATTTGCCATATAGTTGATTTGTTGCAATGGAAGAAAAATGATTCATTATTTCTAGATATTGCCCTCGAACCAAGGAACCTTAGGTTTGGACTTGCCACCGACGAAATGAACCCTTTGGTACTTTAAGTACTAACCATACGTCATGGTATATTCTTCTCATAATTTACATCCTGTCTCCATGGTTGTGCATGAAATGCAAATATATGATGTTATCAATGATGATTTTGGGTCCAAAACAACCAGGGAACAACATAGATGTTTATTTAAAGCCATTGATTGAAGATTTAAGACTTTTGTGGGAGGAACGCGTTGATGTTGATGATTTGTATACATGTAATAATTTTAAGTTGTGTGTCATGTTGTTTTGCACAACTAATGACTTTCCTGCATACAATAATTTATCTAGGCGCAACGTCAAGGGACATAAAGTGTGTCCAATATATGAATTTGGTACATACCACCACCAATTAAAAAATCAAAATAAAAAGATTGTTTATCTTGGGAATCAAAAAATTTTAAGACTGAATCATCCATACCGTAGATTGTGGAAGGATTTTAATGGAGTGCAGGAGTTTGATATCGCTCCAAAGCCCTTAACCGGGAAGGAAGTTTATAAAAGACAATAACTTATTAATGTTGCCTTTGGAAAGAAACAAAAAGGTATCGTGGAGAAAAATATTTGAAAAAAGAGGTTGGTATTCTTTGATCTTCCATATTGGTCTAGTCTTGATGTAAGACAATGTCTTGATGTGATGCATGTGGAGAAAAATGTATATGATAGTTTGATTGGAACACTTCTCAACATCAAAGGCAAGATAAAAGATACTAAGAAATCCCATGAAGATATGGTGGTGATTGGTATATGACAATGTAGCGAGCGATTTTGGACGTGGTTGCGAAGTACTATCGCTTTGGTACTACAGTTCGATTCATTTTTTATCCTATTGAAGCTGATGAAGGAAGGGAAATAAATGTCTCCAATTAACCCTGCTTGCAAACTGAGTTTGAACAGATGACTGTTAGTTTACAGATGCTACAAATATTGTGGGTCTCTCTTAGGTTATTTTGTTAAAATAGTGCCCGGGTGATTGGTGGGAGTTTAAGACTGATGCTTTTCGTTTGATATGTGAAGGTACGGGATTTGGGTTTTGGATTAGTGTGCTCGCTAAGATTTTTCTTTCAACCTTATGTCTACGTATTCCCGTTTACCGAAACAAGGAAATTAGAGCGATCGTAGTTCCTCCTATTCTATGGGAGGAAATGGTGTTTTGGTGTCTTGTTCAAAGCCCAAGACGTGAAGCTGGAGGGTATTTTTGTATCTTGTTCAAAGCCCAAGATATGAAGCTAAAAGATTTTGTCTTTGGAGAGAACTTGTCATCTCTAAAGAGGTCTGTTTGTCACAACTGTTGGGTGACTGGCTATAAAGGAGGATTACTTTAACTGGGATATGTGAATCCTAGCAATGCCATAATTTCCTTTATAGGGGCTTTTAACCTGAAGGAGAAGACTTTAACTCAGTGTAGAGCAATGCCATCTTTCCTTAGGAATCTCTCATGCTAAAAGAGGGACAGTGGCGTGGATGTAAATAATCCAGAGGCTTGCCGCTTACAGCAATTAGATGATGTGGAAAAGGAGTTGTTGATGTTTGTGTACTGTGAACGAGGCACAAATTTTGATGCTAAAAGGATGATTGACTTAACCGGGGTTTCCTTATACAAAGCCTAAGAGGGGGCTATTGACCCGACAAGAGCGTGTTTTTGTGTGTCTCGTACGAAGCCCGAGAGAGAAAGGCTAAAAGGGTTGACTCAACAGGAGAATCTTTTATACTCAACAAGAGAGTGTTTTTGTATCTCGTACGAAGCCCGAGATGGAGGCTAAAGATGGTGACTCGCCAAGAGAATCTTTTATACTCAACAAGAGAGTGATTTTATATCTCGTATGAAGCCCGAGATGGAGGTTAAAAGGTGATTGGCTCAACAAGAGAGCCTTTTATACTCAACAAGAGAGTGTTTTTGTATCTCGTACGAAGCCCGAGATGGAGGCTAAAAGGGAGATTGGCTCAACAAAAGAGCCTTTTATACTCAACAAGAGAGTGTTTTGGTATCTCGTACGAAGCCCGAGATGGAGGCAAAAATTTTTGACTCAACAAGAGAGTCTTTGTATCTCGTACGAAGCCCGAGATGGGAGCTACAAGGTTTGACTCAACAAGAGAGTCTTTGTATCTCGTACGAAGCCCGAGATGGAGGCTAAAGGTTTTGACTCAACAAGAGAGTCTTTGTATCTCGTACGAAGCCCGAGATGGAGGCTAAAAGGTTTGACTCAACAAGAGAGTCTTTAGTATCTCGTACGAAGCTCGAGATGGAGGCGAAAAGGGTTGCTGTTTCAGTTGAGTGACAGGTCCAGTATGTTGGTTCAACGAGAAAATCAGTTCTTATATGAGTAACATTGTACTCATGGATTTGATCTGAGGATCGGGATTGTTTCCTGTTCTTTAAGGAAATGGGAAATCCAAAGGGTATTTGAGACTGTCCAAGTCTGCGTGTGTCTTCCTATTTTTGAAAGGGACTTGAGAATGTCTTTGAGACTCAAGGAAATTAGACTGTCCAAGTCTAGAGTTTTATCTTTTGTACTAAGCTTAAAGAAACAGTAGTAGTACGTTCATGGTAGAAAGATCTAGACTCTTTGAAAGACTGTTCTATTAAGATGACTAATTTCTGTTCCTATACCTCTAGGAGGTCGTCGGGATAATTTGTACAAAGTCCAAGAGGAGGCTGGAAACTTTTAAAAAGCCGAGGGACAATTTGTACGAAGCCCAAGAGGAGGCTATCATTCCCGGAGGAAGAAATCATTTATACGAAGCCTAAGAGGAGGTTGTGAATACTTCTAAGAAGCTGACGGGTCCTTGTACAACGCCCAAGAGAAGGCGGGGATGCTTTTAAGAAGCCTGTGGGTCCCCAAACCCCGAGAAGTTCAAGACAGACTATCCACAAAGGATAGATCAAGCCAGGAAAGTTCGAGAATTTGGAAGAAACTCAAGGGATGCAATTCACGGAGAAGAGATCATCTCTGGGGAGTAGAGTTTCTTGACAATTCCTAAGGAGGACAGCCGAAGAGAAGACTGTATATGGTGCTCCTATGGGGGATCTAGTATTGTCTATTTCTAAGAATGATCGAAACGGCTTTAGCTAGTGCTAGACGTAGTTGCCGGGGAAACTCTAAATATCTATACTATTATTACACAGTCGATATGAGTTTATGAAAGAAGACTTACAGCGAAACAGCCCCACAATACAGTTATATGTATATGAAAGCGGTAAATGAAAGCATATAAACACTTACTCGGTTGTAGAGCTTCCATGCTGTTTGGTTAGTTGTTCAACAAAGAAAGATTGAAAACAACAGTATATTTCAAAATCAAAGGAGAAAGTGCTTTGAAAGGAAAGATTGGGGCTTACAGCTCAAGGAGAGGCCCAGGGTTTTAGTAGTGATTGCACTATCGTTTTGTACAGAGGGACTTATATAAGTGATTGAGGCCCAAAAAAAGGTTTTCTGTACAAAGGGGTGGGTCTTACACTCTCTCAAGAGGCCCAAGTGAGTTTTAAGAAAAGAAATGGGTCTTACTACTCGAGGGTAGGCCCAATGGTTAATTTTGAAAAGGGCGACGATCGCACCGAGGTTTTGGAAACACCGTGGGACTTATACAAGTGATTGAGGCCCAAAATTTTGGTATTTACAAAGGAATTGGGTCTTACACTCTATTAGAGGCCCAAAGGTTTAAAAATAAAAAGAAATGGGACTTATAGCTCAAGGAGAAGCCCAATGGTCTTTTTTGTTAAAAGGCGACGATCGCGCCGAACTTTGTAAATGTACAGAGGGACTTATACAATATCTGAGGCCCAAAATATTTATTTACAAAAAGGATGGGACTTACACTCTATTAGAGGCCCAAAATATTTTTGTACAAAAAGGGTTGGGTCTTACACTCTATTAGAGGCCCATGAGTGTTTGAAAATGATTTGTGATGGTGAAAATCAAAGAAACCCCAATTTCATTTTTTAAAGGGCATTTTTCAAAGAAAAATCAAGTGAAAAATGATAAAAATATAAAATAAAATCATTAATCATGTTATAAACAATAATTAAGGTTTATGAAAAAGTATTTTATCCACATGAATATTTAAAATCATTTTGGTTTTAAAAAATCAAGAAAAAGAAATCATTTTAAAAGCATTTAAAACAATTTAAAACAATATTTTTTAATATATTAAAAATATATCAAATAATAATATTTTTTTGTGATTTTTTGTGGATTAAAATATTATGGAGTATGAATAAGAAGTGTGTACAAGAGATTTGGAAAATGATGATTTTTGCTATGTAAAAGAATTGGTTGAGTTTTGAAGATAAACTAAGAAAAAGAGGAAAGATGTCACAACATCACATTCGACATCACTCATGAGTTTTGAAGATAAGAGAAAAAGGGAAGATGTCACAACATCCCATTCGACATCTTAAAAAACCAGAACTGCACCTTGGTTTTCAACATCTTTGCTATCAAACTTCAAACATTCATAACTCTCTCAATTTTTAACGAAATTGAAATCCGTAAGAACCTATCTTGACCGATTTTTCGCAAGGAATCCAATGGTATTACTCATGCACACTAAAACTTAATGTACAGAACACGCAAAGCAAAAAACCAGAACTGCATGTTGATTTTAAACATCTTTGCTTATCAAACTTTCAACACTCATAACTCTCTCAATTTTTAACGAAATTAAAATCCGTAAGAACCTATCTTGACCAATTTTTCGCAAGGAATTCAATGGTATCACTCATACATACTGAAACTTAATGTACAGCACACACAAGGCAAAAAACCAGATCTGCACCTTAAGTTTAAAACAACATAAACTCCACATATAAACATGTTAAAGTGCAAACAGTAGGAGGATCATATCATATACATTAAGGACTACATTTTTGCTTCAAGAATTGTTCAATATGATGCATGTATGTGGACAACAAAGGAAAACATGATTCAAAGAATTTAAGTTGTGAATTTTACCTCTTTTTTTGGAGATTTTGTCCAACCTACCAAGTGCTTTGTTCCAGAAATGATTTGATACTTTGGACACCCTCAAATGACCTCTTAGAAGCTTTTAGGATGCTTGGAATCAGCTGGAAACCTCTGGAGCAAGTTTGAGCACTTTCTTGTAAAATAGGCAAAAGTGGCCAAAATGCCAACTCTCTCAAATGGTGTTCCAGATGTGTGGCACCATTTGGGACAGTTCAAGGATGATATTTGGAGTGTGTTTGAGGTTTTATCTGGTTTGGAAAGTGACTGAATAAAGACATGGCTTGAAAAATGCAAAAAAAGTCCAATTTTGAGGTTTTGAGAGGTGACTTTGTGATTTTGGTGTTACAGGTCACTTGTGATAGTTTGGATCACCTACATATGATGTTTATGAGGTGTTAGGATCATGAGATGTGATGGAAATGCTCTCTAACTCAAACTCAGAATTACCTTACTAAAGAAGGCATTTTGGAGTGAAATAAGTGATTTTGAGGAAAGCATCTGTTTGATGGCTTTGGTGTACTCAAACTGAGCACAAATGAGCTCTATTTATAGTAGAGCAAGTTTGTTTTGGCAGCAATAGTGAATGGTGGCTGCAACAGAGGTTTGTTCAATGTTGGCCAATGAAAATCCAAGTCTCCTCTAGCCATTGACTAGAGGTTAGGGCACAGAGCTTTGGTTCCCTACTTGTTGGAGGAATCTTGATTGAATTCAGTTGCAAATGTGTCCGTCCATGCCACCTCTAAGCATCTATTGAATGCTCTAATCCAAAATTGGAGTCTTGTCTCTCTTTTAGGGATTTCTAGGTTTGGCATGCTACTTCTTGTTCCAAGGACTTTGGAGGCTTGCCTCAGTGATTGTCCCTTTTGGATTTGATCCTCAGATGTGTCCAAGATGATGACAAGGCTTGGAAATTCGTGTGGCACAAAAAATGTGCAAATCTGTCCTGAAACATGTCTTAAAAATCAGCTGCAGCAAGCCTTGTTGTAAAATCCATAACTTCTTGCTCAAGAATGATAAATGGCTGTTCCAGGACTCTATGGAAAGCTGAGATGACATACTTCAACTTTGATGTTTAACCCTAGACTTGGTTCAACTTGGATCATGGATAAAAACATCCTTGAAGTTGGGACATTCTTGCTGGAAAAATAGTAATGATGTCCTATGAAATGTTGGAACATCTGACAACTTTGAACATTAATAATTCCAAACTTTAATCACTTGTATCTTTTAATCCACTATGATATTTTGAGTTGAAGTGAATTGCATCTTTGATGCTTGTCTTGCATGGTGACAAAGCTTGAAAATTGTGTGGCACAAGAAAAAGTGCACAAAATTTGTCCTAAAAAAACAGCTGCAGCAAGTCTTCTTGTAAAGTCCATAACTTCCTGCTCGAGTGTGATAAATGGACGTTCTACAACTTTCTGGAAAGCTGAGATAACGTACTTCAACTTTGATGTTCAAGTTTTGTGAAGATAAGACTTGTAAAGTTGTCAAAAATGACCTTGAACTTGTGTGATCAAATCTGTCCTAAAAGCTGTCATGAAAATTCTGTTTTATCAATGCCTTTTGCAGAGATCATAACTTTCTGCTCGAGAATGATAAATGAGCTTTCTAGGACTTTCTGGAAAGCTTAGATGACGTACTTCAACTTTGATGTTTGTCCCTAAACCTGGTTCAACTTGGATCATGGAGAAAAACATCCTTGAAGTTGGGACATTCTTGCTGGAAAAATATTAATGATGTCCTATGAAATGTTGGAACATCTGACATTAAGAATTCCCAACTTTGATCACCTATATCTTTCAATCCTTATGATATTTTGAGTTGATTCCTTATACAATGTTGAAGTATCAAATACCCTCTTTAAAAGTAGCTCTTACGCAAAACCAATGGATGCTTGGGTCAATAGTTACAACCTTGAAAAGTTGTGCACTTGAGCCTGATATTAACTTAGAAAAAATTTCTAAGTTTCTTTCAATTTGATCAATTTTGCAATTTTGCATGATTTCTTGATTTAAATTTGATCAAATTAAATCATCCATCATATTTTCTTGAGTAATGGCTTGTGAAGCTCAAAGTTGACCAAAAGTCAAACTTTGACTTTCTGCGTCAGTTGACTTTGTATTAGATGAACTTGAGGCTTGATCCACTTGGAATGTTGCACTCTTGTGCCTAATTCTTGATGTGGGAGTCCTCTTGATCTTTTGTGGGTGTTTAAAAGGTTAGACAAGTTGAAGATCATGTCATTCCTTGATTGATTCTTTGCCTAAGGCTCAAAGAGGGCTTGAAACCCTAATTTTGATTGCAGTGAATGCTCAACAATTCCTTGAGGAGATTGATGAGGTAAAAAGGTACATCCATATTGTGATGATGATTTGCACAATGATGGGAAATCTTATTGGTCAAAATTTGGGGTATGACAGATGCCCCTATTTAATCTTCTTGGACCCGAAGGTGTGAATGGCAAAGGTATTCAGGCATTCGGGGTGCAAGAGGATTAAATATCAGAATACCCGAAATTTTGATGATGGTTATAAATGGTAGCTTACGCATTCATCTTCTTTAGCTAAGCGATGATGCTTAGAAAAGGTAAACTTCCCCTCGATCCTGGTCTTCAGCCAAGGATCTGGTCTCAGTTTTCTTTTGTAAACTTCCCCTCGATCCTGGTTTCCTACCAAGGAACTGGTCTAAATTTCTGATGTAAACTTCCCCTCGATCCTGGTTTCCTACCAAGGAACTGGTCTTAGTTTCTGAAATAAACTTCCCCTCGATCCTGGTTTCCTACCAAGGAACTGGTCTCAGTTTCTGAAATAAACTTCCCCTCGATCCTGGTTTCTTACCAAGGAACTGGTCTCAGTTTCTGATTTAAACTTCCCCTCGATCCTGGTTTCCTACCAAGGAACTGGTCTTAGTTTCTGATGTCAACTTCCCCTCGGTCCTGGTTTCCTACCAAGGAACTGGTCTTAGTTTCTTTTGTCAATAAACTTTCTTGACAAGGAACGCTGTTTGTAGCAGTTTTCCTTCAAACTTCTCGCCGAATTTTCCTAGGGAGGTGCCATTTGAGTGGAAAAAGTTTTGATGTCAGACTTGCTGGGGAACCCATTCGTCTGAATTGTAGAGGTACACAAACTTCTCTATTTGGAGACGCCATTTGTCGATTCTACTGGGGAAAGCGAGTCTCTTGAGAGACTGTTTCCGTTTGGGGGTGTTACATCATACTTTTCCTAAGGTCTTTTCAGAGAAATGCCATACGATGTACCCCAATTTTGAGGGGCTTTCTCTGGGGATTTTCCTTAATCCGGGAAAGCGAATATATCATCTTCAATGGCAAAGAGTGATATTTGTTGAAAGTTTTCTTGTTTCTCAGAGGTTCAAGTTATCAAAGTGGTCAAGGACCCTCTCTAATCCAGAGATAAACGGGAGAGAGATTACTTAGATGATTCACTTCCTGATGAGGAAAGATCTGAAAACTCGATTGAGAGGACTTTTATCACTATGGGATAAGACCGACTAGAGTGATAGTGATGCAATATGAATATGAATGTGAATCAATAATGTATGATGTATGTATGTATATGCTGACAAAACTGACGCAACATACAGACTAAAGGATGAACACGACTGGATACTCGACCACAGTAGCGCATGTAGAAATATCGCTGGTTCAAGATAGCAATTCTGCCTTGCTTAGGAGAAATGGTCCCTGTTGGGAGCGATGCTGGTCGGGCTTAGGAGATGAGAACTCGGCCGAGGAGGTCAGATGAAGCATTTGCATCTGACATAGCTGATCCTTCATTCAGGCGTACTGGTTTAGAAGGAGTACTTTGATTCTGCACTTTGAGGCTCGAACACCTTTGGAGACGCAATTGATGTTCTTTTGATGTTCAACAGTCAAAAGAAATTGCCATCTTTATTTTAAAAGCGGAAAAGTTTGACAAGTAAATTCATTTTTGTTTTATTTTCAAGAATCGTTAATCATGTTAAAAACATCATTCTGTAAAGCTAAAACAAGTAAGAATTACAAACAAAAGCACAAGGGCTCAAATTTTATTGATAGGATGGAAATCAGCCGAACGCGTGATTCCATAGAGTATTTACAAAGTTAGAAAATGGTAATTTACAGGGAAAAGGGCTACGTTGAAACATAACGACCGCTATCCTTCTACCAACTTTGAATTCGGGACATCCTGAGCTTCTGTCGAAGATGACCTTGGCTGGAGTCTCTGATGGATGGCATGACTGCTGAAGCGTTGTATAGATCAGACGTAGTTACTTGCCATTAATCCCTAACTTTTGTCTGGATTGTACTTGGAAATTTCCAATCCACAGGGATGATTTTTTATCATGTCTCTAATTTTTGCCTGGACCGCCCTTTTGGGTTTTCAATCCACCGAGACGTTTTTATTTATTTAGGTGAAGTATTTCTTAACTACATCAACATTCGTGGGGTAGGCAAATTCCTCTCCGTCCATGGTTGCGAGTCTCAAGGCGCCGCCTGAGAAGGCTTTCTTGACCACGTAGAGGCCATCATAATTCGGAGTCCGCTTGCCTCGCGAATCAGTGAGAAATGATTGTATCTTCTTGAGCAGTTTGAATATCGGCGCGCATGTCGCGGTTATGAGGAATATGAATCTGGAGATGTAGTTCAAACGTCCCAGGAATCCTCTGACTTGTTTTTCATTTTTCGGAGAAGGCATTTCTTGAATGGCCTTGACCTTGTCAGGATCAACCTCAATTCCTTTTTGGCTGACGATGAACCCTAAGAGTTTCCCTGAACGGACACCGAAGGTGCACTTGTTGGGATTCAAGCGGAGTTTGTACTTTCTCAAACGCTCGAATAGTTTTTACAGGTGGGTCACATGTTCCTCTTCTGTTCTAGATTTTGCAATCATATCATCGACATATACCTCAATTTCTTTGTGTATCATGTCATGAAACAGAGTAGTCATTGCCCTTTGATATGTTGCCCTGGCGTTCTTCAAACCGAACGGCATTACCTTGTAACAAAAGGTATCCCATGGGGTGATAAATGAAGTTTTCTCCATGTCTTTCGGCGCCATTTTTATTTGATTATAGCCCGAGAATCCATCCATGAAGGAGAAAATTTTGAACTTTGATGTAATGTCTACCAGCATGTCAATGTGTGGTAAAGGAAGGTCTTCCTTTGGACTAGACTTGTTTAGATCTCTGTAATCGACACACATTCTGACCTTTCCATCCTTTTTGGGAACAGGTACGATGTTGGCTAACCATTGAGGATATTCTGATGTAGCGAGGAAACCCACGTCGATCTGTTTTTGTACCTCCTCTTTGATTCTGATGGCCATGTCCGGATGAGTCCGTCTCAACCTCTGCTTTACTGGAGGACATTCCGATTTCAACGGTAAATGATGTTCCACGATGCTGGTATCCAACCCTGGCATGTCCTGATAGGACCAAGCAAACACATCGGGGAACCCTTTGAGAAGCTTTATCAAACTCTCTTTGGCAGTTGGACTGAGCAGTGCCCCAATCCTGATTTCTTTTCTCTCTTTTTCCAAACCCAAGTTTACCGTTTCCAACGGCTCTTTGTGAGGTTCGATGGACCTTTCCTCCTGTCTGAGTAATCGGGAGATCTCTTCTAGAATTTCGTCGTTAACTTCTTCTTCAGCCCCAAATTCCGGGAACTCAAAGTCGGGAGAAGCCATCGGATCGTATGTTTCAACGGGGTTTAAAACAAGCAATCTGCATGACGTGATGATTTGTGTTTAGAAGAGATAGAGAAAATGCGAGTGTGTGCAGTGTATTTTGGAAAACTGATTGTTTTTATTATTGATTTGTTTTTTAGGATTACCATTTTCTGAGAAAAGCGAAAAGAGAAAATAGCAATAAATGCGGAAATTAAAGAACGACGTTATTTTATTAATGAACAAGTCGATTCTTGAAACTACAGCCCTATAAAACAAAACTTTGTCGCTTTAGGCAAAGCGAAGAGGGAAATTTACAGAAAGCGAGTTCTATCAAAACATCCGTTTCACCTGGGCATGGTGAAAGGTTAAAGATGGCAATTACTTTGACTGATGAACGATCTTCGGAACATCGACAGCAACCCATTGGCGGCAAACTCCTCGGTGAATCACAAAGTCTGGCACCTTCCTCGATTTGTCTTCAGAAATAACGCTGATTTCTGGTGGAGCAGGATCATTGGAATCTGTCTCCCAGGCAGAATTGTCGTAGGAGGATTCCTCTGTTGCATTTTGCAGAGTATTGTGCTTTCAGGTAGATCTCCCCATCCAGTTGGTTGGATGTCTTCGAGCATGATACGAGTGCTCTCGGGAGCAGTGTACTTGACCATATAGTCGTATTTTCCACTTGGTTGTCCTAAGGTGTCCCACACTTCTTTGGAACTGGAGGAGTCATCCCTCTCGATGACGTTGACCTCGGGGAAAGCATAGTTGATGAACTCTAGTCCTGCAAACGTTGCAAATTCATCGTCGTGCTGGGTATTTTCAGGATAACCTGGGTGTTGATCCCATGACATGGTGGGGATGCAGGTATTCTGTTCAATGATGCTCAACTGATTTTCATTGTTCGGCTTATTTTCTTGCCCCAAGTCTCATGGGCACGACTGCCACATTGGCAGGCCATCCATCGGGCCATAATAGTCGTGGTCAAAGTTGTCTTTCATTAGAGTGTCCTCCTCTAATGAGTTTGGTGGAGCACGGCATCCTTCCGTATCACAATATCCATATATCATTTCGACGTCTGACCTGGGTATAAATCTCGGACTCTGTGTAGGAAAGCCAAAATGGCGTAGGCACCTCTTCCTGAGACATATAACCATCCTTGTTAAGATAGGACTCCCAATCGTCCTCCATATCAGATGAATCATCTTTATTGATGGTATGTACCTCTTGAGTCACTAGTTGAAGGAAGCCTCCACTGTGGAAGAAGTTCTGAATGGGATGAAGACTTTCATCGTTAGTAGCTGTCTGGGTACAGGTTGCAGAAAAACCAAGACCCTTCTTTGTTTTATTGTCAGTAGGAATGACAAGCTGTCCTCATCCCTTTGTATTGGTACTCTCGACCGCTTTGATAGCATCTTTGTACGAGGAAATGGAAGTTCCTCCTTCGGATTGATCGTCCTGACTTTGATATCTAGTAGGATTCCCGTTAGTGATACTAATTTGCTGAGTGTCTTCATCCATATAGATCGGAAGCCACCAGTGGTTCTACAAGTGCTGAAGTGTTTCCTGGACAAGGGCACAACCTTGATCGTTTTCGCAACCCGCTTTACAGCTCTGATAATCATGTGATACCAGGAATTCGAGACGGACCTGTTCTGCGTGTAACTCCGCCAGGCTGGTATTCATCAAGCAAATATCGAAGATTTGAATCATGTTGATCTGATAGGGATTCCTATCATGGTAGTCCTGGATCCATCCAAGATCCATCTGACGCTGGAGGGCCTCTTGTATGAAAGAGCATCCCTGTTTGTTTACCGAGCAAGTAAGACAAGAACTGTAATCGTGCCGCAGAAGATTATGATACTGGCTTTGCCTTGAGTGCATTGCCGCCAGGTTGACATTCATTGCACGGACGTCGTGGTTTTGAATGACGTTGGAATTCGTATAAACCATGTTAGCTCCACGAGTTTGGTACTCTTGGATCCATCCGAGATCCATCTGTTCCTGTAGAGCTGATTGCACCACAGAACATCCTCGATTGCTTTTAGAGCAGATATCACACTGGTGATAATTATGAGGTGGCACATGGCCATATCCACTATGTCTACAATGCATCTTGACCAGATTGGTCCTTAACAAGAGTACATCATGAATTTGATAGACGTTGATAGACTCTCCCTCTATCAGGTTGACTGCAGCTTTCTCGTGTTGAGGTAGCGGGTTCGTGAGAACATTGGGATTTGTATCTTTGAAAGATAAGAGTCCGCTCCTAACAAGCTTTTGCACGTCAGATTTGAAATTGAGACAGTTTTCTATATTATGCCCTGGACCTCCTTGGTGATAAGGGCAAGTCTGATCTGCTTTGAACCAAAAAGGCATATTTTCCGGTACTGTAAGAGGAGCCTTGGTCTGGACGTGCCCTTTGACCAGTAATAACCGAAATAGTTCCGCGTACGATACAGGTATAGGATCAAATCCTGGTGGCCGCGTTGTACGGTTGTTATTGTATGGAGGACGAGCCTACTGAAGAGGTTGTTGTATCCTTTGCTGAAGTTGATGTTAATTAGGTTGACTTTGCGCAACCTGAGGTTGATACGTAGAAACAGGCGAAGGGTTGATAGCAGGAGTTACAGGTGCTACTAGTTGATAACGTCGCCTTTGCTTTCCGAGAGAGATATTCCCAATATCCTGCTTGTTGTACCCCAAATTTTACCCTCCGATATTCTGATCGTTTGCATATCCTTTTCACTGGTCTCTGTTTTCGCATTTTCAGTAAACATATCAATAATCATGCATTTTTCGTTAGAGTTTAATTTGTTTTATTTCTTTTTTTTTACTAACTATTTTCAATTATCTTTTTTATTATTTTTAGTTTTGTTATTATTATTTCTTTATTATTATTATTATTATTATTAATTTTATTATTATTAATTTTATTATTATTAGTTTTATTATCATTATTAGTTTTATTATTACTAAGCTTTACTATTATTATTATTATTATTACTTTTATTTTATCTTCATGGTAAGTGGGGACCACTACAATACAAACACTTCCCATGGATTGCCAACTTGGATTTATCAATGGCCAAAAAGCATTCTTACACTTCACTTATCAATGGCCAAGAATCATTCTCATAAAGTCGCATGGATTGCCAACTTGGATTTATCAATGGCCAAAAAGCATTCTTACACTTCAATTATCAATGGTCAAGAATCATTCTCATAAAGTCACATGGATTGCCACATCAACACTCCCACTTTATTTACACTATAAATAAGATCTCTCATTCTTTCATTTTGGACACACCAGATTCACCCCACACAAAGGCTGAATACTCTCTTAATTTTCTCCCTCAATTATTCTTGCAAATTTTCTGGAGAGAAGGCTCGTCTTCATTTTTCCATAACTCGTGTCATTGAAGAGGCAGTGGACCGTCTCCACTAGGTAAAATTCACCTCTTTTCATGGGCGGTTTTAAGGTCCGGCCAGCCAGGGCATGTGCCCAGGCTCTGGCCAAAAAAATTTCCTTCTTTACACCATAGTTTTGAAAATTGCGGCGGTTAAAAAGTGCAATTACGGCGGTCTAAACCGCCACAATTAACGAAAATGCAGAATAATACAAATTTCAACCAAAATTTAAATTATGAAAGTGATATTACGGCTGTTTAAACCGCAAAAATTAATGAAAATCAGAAAAATACAAATATAAACCAAAAATTAAATTATAAAAGTGCTATTACGACTGTTTAAACCGTCACAATTAATGAAAAAGCTGGAAAAATACAAATTTAAACCAAAAATTAAATTATAAAAGTGCTATTATGGCGGTTTAAACCACTACAATTAATAAAAATGCAGAAAAATATAAATATAAACTAAAAATTAAATTATAAATTATGGAAAAAAAATACATGTATAATGTTTTAAATTATGGTTGAAACCAAAAATTTTATATTTTTATGCATAAAATACAGGTTTAAACCAAAAAATTATAAATTATGCAAAAAATTATATTTTTATACAATTAAGTACACATTACATCAATTTTTTTAATATTATAATATTTAGATTCAACTACATTACAAAAAGTGCAAGAATTGAAATAAAGATTAAAGTTGCAATTTATGACCAAATTAATCAAAAATTAAAAATGAATACTTAGAAGAAATAAAAATTAACATAAACGTAACAATTACTAAAATAAAAAAAAAAACATGTACAGTGTTGTAAAAAAAGTAGAAAAGAATAAATTTTATCCTCAAATATATAAAAAATATATTAGGACTCTATACAATTCTATAAATCAATTTCTACAATTATAAAAGAAAATATTCAATTTAAAAAAACAATAAAAACAAAATTCACTGTAAAGGTACTGACGTGTCAAAATAAAGGCAGTCAAAACTGCCATTTTTCTATTAACACTATGTCAGTTTATAAAACTGTCATATTTTAATGTAAATAATGGCGGTTTTATTAAACGCAATTTTAAAACCGTCATATTTCATACAAATTTTTGTGGTCTTTAAATTTTTGCCCAGACTTCAAAAAATTTCTGGCTCCGCCACTGCCTCTTTTATTTCTCCGTTTTCAAAATACCATGATCATTTATCTATGCTGTTATCAAGTTCATTAGAATGGTAATATTTTTCTGGAAAAAGTATTGTAATATCCTATAATTTTTGTTTGGTTTTATTATGAATGATGTTTAAAAGATAAGATAAAAATTCAAAAAGACAAAAAACATGCTTCATCACCACCCTTTTATTATTTCATACTATTTTTATTTTATTTTCCATTTATTTCTTAATTTTGTTTCTCTAGTTTTTATTTTAGGAGCACTTTGAATTTTTAGTTTCAATTTATCATGTTATTTCTTGAATTCATAACTTTTTCTTTCGAATTTTGTTTTGATTTTTATTTTTCGCTTACGATCTTTATTTCGATTTTTAGGGCCAATGATATTACAAAATCATGACTTAGTTGATTTATGCAAAATGACTAAAAAGTTGATATGTATGAGGCTCATTTCTTTATTTTTGTTGGTCAATGAAAGTCGAATCTCAAAAGATTATCGATCCTCCGATTAAATCTTGATCAAGATGAGACTAACTTTATTCTTCATTTCGAGTCCATTTTCTTTACTTTAGGCCGATGACATTACACAAATCTTGACTTTGATTATTTCAAATCAATAAAGTCTTGATAAATATGAGGCCACTTTTTACTTATTTTTATTGGTCGATGAAAGTCAAAAAACTAAGATTATCGATTTATCGATTAAAATCTTAATTAAGACGAGACCAACCTTATTTTTTTCATTCCGGTTTCATTATCTTTATTTTGGTCGATGACATAACAAACTTCATGGTTTGGTTGACTTCATTGAATCAACAAAACTTTGATCAATATGAGACCGCTTTCTCTTTATTTCAGTTTCATTCACTTTTTAGTCGATGAAAGTCAAGAATCATTGATTATCGATTCCTCGATTAAATCATGATTAGGACGAGACTAATTCTATTTCGTGTTCTTAGCAAGCAAACATAACATAACACAAACTTAACAAGAGGTTCCCGTAGAGTACTACGGATAGTTAGGGTGCTAATACCTTCCCTTAGTATAACCAACCCCCGAACCTTAGATCTCCCCCTTTAGGTTTTTTAACGATTTTGAATCTTTCCTTTAGATAAATCAAAGTCGGTTGTAAAAGAAATATGATGCAAGTTAAGTAATAGCTTGTTATCCGATTTTCACCGCAACAGAAATGGCGACTTCACTGGGGAATCAGTTAGACCTATTGCTGGTCCTTTCCTAAGAGGGTTAAGCCAATCTTGTTTTTATGTTATTCATGTTTGCTTATTTACTTGTATATGCTTATGTATGTCATATTTGCTTATATACTTGTATCTTTGTTCTTGCTTTATTATCCTGTTTATTTTGAGTTATCATGGTATCTATGAGTGAGATAAGTCCTAACCCGGACTTGAGAGAACACATATGTTTAGGAACCGTGGACATAGTCAAGGGAACTTCGAGGGAGAAATCCCAAAGGAGGGAACTTGAAGTCCACACTCAGTTGAGGCCCTCTTGGAGGTGGTAAATGTTGAACGAGCAATCGTGAATGCGTTACTACTTTCGACCTAGGAGGCAGAGATACTGATGACCTTTTGTTATCCCTTTTCCCCACCTGGCCTATTTAGGATATAGTGCGATGATTATGAGGGAGTAATCCTAAATGATTGCTACGCGATACTACGCTCAGACGAGACTCTCTTGAGGATTTTATTGATCGCCGAGCAATTGGGAAGTTGATAAAATCCGAAAGATGGGTTGTTGACTCTGGGAACTCTTTAGAACCTTGCTCTGCAGATACAAGAACCCTAGTACACACCCTGTGGTTGGTTCTTTACCCAGACTTCATGTTGTGATCTCGAACCCTTGATCCTGTTGCATGTGTTTTTGCATCCTGTTTGCATTGCATTGCATTTGATTTGCATCTTTGCATGTCTCATTGCATACGTTTGTCTGCCCAGCTACTCATTTCCAGTGGTCTCTATCTTCCAGTGTCATCTGTGAGTCGTCAAGCTGATTCCTCGACACCGATACAGGACTAGAGCTAACATCAGATGTTGAATGTCAAGAACAACCCTCTGTCAGGGCAAGTGAAGCTTCAGTCGACTTCAGCTCAGCTACTCTCCAAAGACAGGATAACTCATACTTGTAGTTGAATAGTCATTAGACCTTGTTTCTTATTGTTTGCATTTTCCTTTGTTTTGTACTAGCTGTTTGCTTCCAAATTATGTTTGTACTTTCATGTTAATGAAATAAGCATTTGCAACTTTTTGATTCAATTCATTTATTTTTGCTATTTACTTCTTAATGCTCTCTGTTTCAAAAAAAAATTCTCTTTTCCACTTTCCTTTTGATTATACAAAGATTGGAGGGAGGATGATGATACATTATACCCATAACTGCTGTTGGTATGCTTTCAAATCAAAACTTTGCTGACGATGTAAGGCATTGTTCCAACTCCTAAACACCGGAGACATAAGGAAGATAACCCCTCTTTAACCCCTTCGAGCCTTGAAGTAGGAGTTTCTTTTCTTTACAAATAAAAAACCCGCAATCTTAACCTTGGGGTGGGTAATTCTCAGTTAACTTGATTACGCATTCAAATACAAGAGTTTCATGCGAGACGCCTTTCAACAAAAGGTTGCATTCACAAATGTTCCTTCGCACACAGCAAGCAAGTGTCGAAGATGTCTTTCAAGTCGAACGCCAACGATGGTTCACTGTAATCCTTAAGCCAGGCAGTCACTAAAAAAAAATAGAAAGAAAAGTTTGTATGACAGCCAAAGGAGGAAATCTTTAAATCCTTTATCCTGGAAGTCCTCAATGGCAAATAACTTTGTAAGGAAGTAGTGACCGCCATGTCAAAGTCTCTTAACTTCTGAACCATCATCATCATCAGTGCAATTTCCAACCCTTGGGAACCTGAGTGCATAGTTTGAGTTAACTGAGCATAGGACTGGAGTTCATCACGTAGATTGGGTGGGTCACAAATAAACTTTGAGCCTTTATCCTTTGTTTCTTAAACCGTGAACCAGGCCACGTTACAACCCTCGAAAGACCTAATTGAAGCAAGGTCATTTTGAAAGCATACTACAGCAAGGTTGCGTAAACTGACTCCAAAAGATCTTTGCAGGTCACCTATTTTGGGTATTACACCCTTTGCTTAAATGTTTCACTTTAATGTCTTGAACCACCGTGTTCTGACCAGTATCCCATATACTTTGCACCTCTTTCAAAATGATTTTGATTTCAAAAGTTGCATGAACTTTGCATTTACCATGTTTGTACAAATACTTTTGTTTGCAAACTAGCTTTCTTCTTAAGGAATTTTCAAACAATTGAGAAACTTGGTCGGTGATCCAATCAGGGGCAAGTTCCTTCCATATTCTGTTGAGAATCAGTTCAAGATTTTAGGTTTAATGGCGACTTCTCAAAATCGGTTTATACATAAGATTTTTCAAGACTCATACTGGGGCAAGCTTTCCCAGTGTACAGTAAAACAATTATTTTCAAGACTCGTACTGGGGCAAGCTTTCCCAGTGTACAGTAAAACAATCATTTTCAAGACCCAGATTGCGGCAAGCTTTCCAAGAGCACCATGAAACAGTCATTTCCAGAATCAATCAAGCCAAAGCAATGATCAGCTCATCTACAATAATCAGCTAATCTGGGGCAGTTTACTTGAAGAATCCCCAAGCAGCTCTCCATCCTTCTTTACAAGGATCATCACTAGATACAGTTTATTAGTGTGGCAAAGATGTGTTCAGCAGAAGCATCTCTAGTCCCAAGCAGAATGGCAGTGATCTCCGTGTAGAGGAATCAGTCTTCCAGTCTTGTCTTCCCAGAGAGTCGAGCCATGTCGTCGACATCTGCATTCGCATTTGATCATATATCATCTGCATAATTTATACCATATGCATAACATGAGTGTTTTATCCTCATTTGCATTTCTCCTGAGGTCGTGTCGTTGTCCACGTCTTACCAAAACGTTTCCTGTCCTTTTCATTCAGTGTCATTCCTGAATGTTGTCTTTCTCTTGCACATCTAATTTTGTTGATAGATGTTGGTCTTCTCTCATTCCAATGTTATTCCTGGATCTTTATATTCTCTTACTCCAATTCCATTCCTGGATATCTGTCTCTTGTGATCTCGAGTGCCATTCCTGGATGTCTGTCTCTTGTGATCTCCAGTGCCATTCCTGGATGTCTGTCTCTTGTGATCTCCAGTGCCATTCCTGGGTGTCTGTCTCTTGTGATCTCCAGTGCCATTCCTGGATGTCTGTCTCTTGTGATCTCCAGTGCCATTCCTGGATATCTTGTTCCCCTTGTTTTTCCAAGTGCTATTCCTGGAAGTTTTGCCTCTCTTTCGTAATCCTCATCAAATTTGCTTGGATATCTTTCAGTTCCATTCCTGAAAGTCTTTTTTGTCCATTCACTTCCATTCCTGGATGAGTTTTCTCCTTTGCATTCAGTGTCATTCCTGGATGTCTTTCTCACTATCATTCGGTACCATTCCTGAATATAGTGATCTACCTTTACTTTCAGTGCCATTCCTGAAAGTTCATAGTCATCCAATGCTTTCTTGGATTTCACCTTTGTTCACATTCATTCAATGTTGTCTTGAATACTGTGGTTCCTTTTGTCCAATGCTTTCTTGGATTTCTATCTTGTTCACTTTCATCTGATGCCTTCTTAGATATTGTGAGTTATACCTTTCATTCAAAGTCGTTATTGGATGTCTGGTTTCTTTACCATCTGATGTCTATCCGGATGTGTCTCTCTTTCTGATAATTTTCAGATAGAGTCTTTGTTCACTTTATCTAAAGTCGTTATTAGATATTGTGATTTATACCTTTTGTTCAAAGCCATTATTAGATGACTGGTTTCTTTGCATTCAAAGCCATTCTTGAATGTGGTCTCTGTTCACACTCATCTAAAGCCATTATTAGATATTGTGAGTTATACCTTTCATTCAAAGCCGTTATTGGATGTCTGGTTTCTTTACCATCTGATGCCTATCCGGATGTGTCTCTCTTTCTGATATTTTTCAGATAGAGTCTTTGTTCACTTTATCTAAAGCCGTTATTAGATATTGTGATTTATACCTTTTGTTCAAAGCCATTATTGGATGACTGGTTTCTTTGCATTCAAAGCCATTCTTGAATGTGGTCTCTGTTCACATTCATCTAAAGCCATTATTAGATATTATGATTTGTACCCTTCATTCATAGCCATTATTGGATGACTGGTTTTTTTGCCATCTGAAGTTTTTCCGGATGCGTCTTTCTCTGTCTTTTCTGGTTTTTCTTGAAGATCCCGTTTGAACTCTTCAGTATAAGAAAATCCCAGAAAATGTTTTGTTGGTGTCTATCTTTTTATTCCAAATTGATCCCCAGGGGAGATCATATCTTTTTTCTGGTTCCATGCCCAGTAAAGAGTGTACTTTCATTTCCCCAGTGTCGTCCGGTCACCTATAAACCTGTCGTCCATCTCCTTGGACTTTTCCCTAGTGGAGAGCCCCTCTCTGGCTCCCATCCCCAGTGAGGGCCTGTAGGATTTCCTCTTTATTTTTCTATCCCCGGTGCATCCTTAGAGTCTCCCCAGTGAGTCTATCGTTGGACAGTCTGTATCCCCAGTGAGTCTTTCTCGTGAATGCTAACCTTATCCTTCCCCAGTAAGCTCACCTGTGGTGGATTGCCCTTCATCCTTGGTGTCTTGTTTGTCTGCATTCTTGCACTATCATATCATCATACTAGAAGTTCATGGCAAGTCAGCATTTGCATGTCTACTGCTTGTCCTTAGCATCTGCATTCCATCTAAGGGCAACATTTTCGGTTTGCTATATTTAAATACCTTTCACCTTGATGCACCAAGGATTTCCATTCCTCGTGCCATCCGGTAAAGTTATTTAAATAGGGGCAACTGTTGTACCCCAAATTTTACCCTCCGATATTCTGATCGTTTGCATATCCTTTTCATTGGTCTCTGTTTTCACATTTTTAGTAAACATATCAATAATCATGCATTTTTCGTTAGAGTTTAATTTGTTTTATTTCTTTTTTTTACTAACTATTTTCAATTATCTTTTTTTATTATTTTTAGTTTTGTTATTATTATTTCTTTATTATTATTATTATTATTAATTTTATTATTATTAATTTTATTATTATTAGTTTTATTATCATTATTAGTTTTATTATTATTAGTTTTATTATTACTAAGCTTTATTATTATTATTATTACTTTTATTTTATCTTCATGGTAAGTGGGGACCACTACAATACAAACACTTCCCATGGATTGCCAACTTGGATTTATCAATGGCCAAAAAGAATTCTTACACTTCACTTATCAATGGCCAAGAATCATTCTCATAAAGTCACATGGATTGCCAACTTGGATTTATCAATGGCCAAAAAGTATTCTTACACTTCAATTATCAATGGTCAAGAATCATTCTCATAAAGTCACATGGATTGCCACATCAACACTCCCACTTTATTTACACTATAAATAAGATCTCTCATTCTTTCATTTTGGACACACCAGATTCACCCCACACAAAGGCTGAATACTCTCTTAATTTTCTCCCTCAATTATTCTTGCAAATTTTCTGGAGAGAAGGCTCGTCTTCATTTTTCCATAACTCGTGTCATTGAAGATACAGTGGACCGTCTCCACTAGGTAACATTCACCTCTTTTATTTCTCCGTTTTCAAAGTACCATGATCATTTATCTATGCTGTTATCAAGTTCATTAGCATGTTAATATTTTTCTGGAAAAAGTATTGTAATATCCTATCATTTTTGTTTGGTTTTATTATGAATGATGTTTAAAAGATAAGATAAAAATTCAAAAAGACAAAAAACATGCTTCATCACCTCCCTTTTATTATTTCATACTATTTTTATTTTATTTTCCATTTATTTCTTAATTTTGTTTCTCTAGTTTTTATTTTAGGAGCACTTTGAATTTTTAGTTTCAATTTATCATGTTATTTCTTGAATTCATAACTTTTGCTTTCAAATTTTGTTTTAATTTTTCTTTTTCGCTTACGATCTTTATTTCGATTTTTAGGGCCAATGATATTACAAAATCATGACTTAGTTGATTTATGCAAAATGACTAAAAAGTCTTGATATGTATGAGGCTCATTTCTTTATTTTTGTTGGTCAATGAAAGTCGAATATCAAAAGATTATCGATCCTCCGATTAAATCTTGATCAAGACGAGACTAACTTTATTCTTCATTTCTAGTCCATTTTCATTACTTTAGGCCGATGACATTGCACAAATCTTGACTTTGATTATTTCAAATCAATAAAGTCTTGATAAATATGAGGCCACTTTTTACTTATTTTTATTGGTCGATGAAAGTCAAAAATCTAAGATTATCGATTTATCGATTTAAATCTTGATTAAGACGAGACCAACCTTATTTTTTTCATTCCGGTTTCATTATCTTTATTTTGGTCGATGACATAACAAACTTCATGGTTTGGTTGACTTCATTGAATCAACAAAACTTTGATCAATATGAGACCGCTTTCTCTTTATTTCAGTTTCATTCACTTTTTAGTCGATGAAAGTCAAGAATCATTGATTATCAATTCCTCGATTAAATCATGATTAGGACGAGACTAATTCTATTTCGTGTTCTTAGCAAGCAAACATAACATAACACAAACTTAACAAGAGGTTCCCGTAGAGTACTACGGATAGTTAAGGTGCTAATACCTTCCCTTAGTATAACCAACCCCCGAACCTTAGATCTCCCCCTTTAGGTTTTTTAACGATCTTGAACCTTTCCTTTGGATAAATCAAAGTCGGTTGTAAAAGAAATATGATGCAAGTTAAGTAATAGCTTGTTATCCGATTTTCACCGCAACAGAAATGACGACTTCACTGGGGAATCAGTTAGACCTATTGCTGGTCCTTTCCTAAGAGGGTTAAGCCAATCTTGTTTTTATGTTATTCATGTTTTCTTATTTACTTGTATATGCTTATGTATGTCATATTTGCTTATATACTTGTATCTTTGTTCTTGCTTTATTATCCTGTTTATTTTGGGTTATCATGGTATCTATGAGTGAGATAAGTCCTAACCCGGACTTGAGAGAACACATATGTTTAGGAACCGTGGACATAGTCAAGGGAACTTCGAGGGAGAAATCCCAAAGGAGGGAACTTGAAGTCCACACTCAGTTGAGGCCCTCTTGGAGGTGGTAAATGTTGAACGAGCAATCGTGAATGCGTTACTACTTTCGACCTAGGAGGCAGAGATACTGATGACCTTTTGTTATCCCTTTTCCCCACCTAGCCTATTTAGGATATAGTGCGATGATTATGAGGGAGTAATCCTAAATGATTGCTACGCGATACTACGCTCAGACGAGACTCTCTTGAGGATTTTATTGATCGCCGAGCAATTGGGAAGTTGATAAAATCTGAAAGATGGGTTGTTGACTCTGGGAACTCTTTAGAACCTTGCTCTGCAGATACAAGAACCCTAGTACACACCCTGTGGTTGGTTCTTTACCCAGACTTCATGTTGTGATCTCGAACCCTTGATCCTGTTGCATGTGTTTTTGCATCCTGTTTACATTGCATTGCATTTGATTTGCATCTTTGCATGTCTCATTGCATACGTCTGTCTGCCCAGCTACTCATTTCCAGTGGTCTCTATCTTCCAGTGTCATTTGTGAGTCGTCAAGTTGATTCCTCGACACCGATACAGGACTAGAGCTAACATCAGATGTTGAATGTCAAGAACAACCCTCTGTCAGGGCAAGTGAAGCTTCAGTCGACTTCAGCTCAGCTACTCTCCAAAGACAGGACAACTCATACTTGTAGTTGAATAGTCATTAGACCTTGTTTCTTATTGTTTGCATTTTCCTTTGTTTTGTACTAGCTGTTTGCTTCCAAATTATGTTTGTACTTTCATGTTAATGAAATAAGCATTTGCAACTTTTTGATTCAATTCATTTATTTTTGCTATTTACTTCTTAATACTTTCTGTTTCAAAAAAAAATTCTCTTTTCCACTTTCCTTTTGATTATGCAAAGATTGGAGGGAGGATGATGATACATTATACCCATAACTGCTGTTGGTATGCTTTCAAATCAAAAATTTGCTGACGATGTAAGGCATTGTTTCAACTCCTAAACACCGGAGACATAAGGAAGATAACCCCTCTTTAACCCCTTCGAGCCTTGAAGTAGGAGTTTCTTTTCTTTACAAATAAAAAACCCGCAATCTTAACCTTGGGGTGGGTAATTCTCAGTTAACTTGATTACGCATTCAAATACAAGAGTTTCTTGCGAGACGCCTTTCAACAAAAGGTTGCATTCACAAATGTTCCTTCGCACACAGCAAGCAAGTGTCGAAGATGTCTTTCAAGTCGAACGCCAATGATGGTTCACTGTAATCCTTAAGTCAGGCAATCACTAAAAAAAAAAAAAAAAAAAAAATAGAAAGAAAAGTTTGTATGACAACCAAATGAGGAAATCTTTAAATCCTTTATCCTGGAAGTCCTCAATGGCAAACAACTTTGTAAGGAAGTAGTGACCGCCATGTCAAAGTCTCTTAACTTCTGAACCATCATCATCATCAGTGCAATTTCCAACCCTTGGGAACCTGAGTGCATAGTTTGAGTTAACTGAGCATAGGACTGGAGTTCATCACGTAGATTGGGTGGGTCACAAATAAACTTTGAGCCTTTATCCTTTGTTTCTTAAACCGTGAACCAGGCCACGTTACAACCCTCGAAAGACCTAATTGAAGCAAGGTCATTTTGAAAGCATATTGCAGCAAGGTTGCGTAAACTGACTCCAAAAGATCTTTGCAGGTCACCTATTTTGGGTATTACACCCTTTGCTTAAACGTTTCACTTTAATGTCTTGAACCACCGTGTTCTGACCAGTATCCCATATACTTTGCACCTCTTTCAAAATGATTTTGATTTCAAAAGTTGCATGAACTTTGCATTTACCATGTTTGTACAAATACTTTTGTTTGCAAACTAGCTTTCTTCTTAAGGAATTTTCAAACAATTGAGAAACTTGGTTGGTGATCCAATCAGGGGCAAGTTCCTTCCATATTCTGTTGAGAATCAGTTCAAGATTTGAGGTTTAATGGTGACTTCTCAAAATCGGTTTATACATAAGATTTTTCAAGACTCATACTGGGGCAAGCTTTCCCAGTGTACAGTAAAACAATTATTTTCAAGACTCATACTGGGGCAAGCTTTCCCAGTGTACAGTAAAACAATCATTTTCAAGACCCAGACTGCGGCAAGCTTTCCAAGAGCACCATGAAACAGTCATTTCCAGAATCAATCAAGCCGAAGCAATGATCAGCTCATCTACAATAATCAGCTAATCTGGGGCAGTTTACTTAAAGAATCCCCAAGCAGCTCTCCATCCTTCTTTACAAGGATCATCACTAGATACAGTTTATTAGTGTGGCAAAGATGTGTTCAGCAGAAGCATCTCTAGTCCCAAGCAGAATGGCAGTGATCTCTGTGTAGAGGAATCAGTCTTCCAGTCTTGTCTTCCCAGAGAGTCGAGCCATGTCATCAACATCTGCATTCGCATTTGATCATATATCATCTGCATAATTTATACCATATGCATAACATGAGTGTTTTATCCTCATTTGCATTTCTCCCGAGTATAGCACCCCAAAATTTGCTCTCCCACCTTTAGTACTAACTGGTTTATGTTTCATTTCATTTTTGCATTATCATGTGTGCATATCATTGGTTCTTAGCATGGGGTCAAGGTGCCTGAGGCAGTTCAAGAGGAAAAGAGGTTCTTCAAAGGGTCAAGCAAGAGTCCTTATATTGTCCAAGAGATCTCAAGTGGCTCACTCTCTCCTAACCAGTGCAGAAATTAGGGTTTTGAGATTCTTGGGTTTATTGCTCCAATGGGTAAGCTTCTTGGATTTTATCATCACCAAATGGCATATCTTATCTTTGTTGGAGAGGATACACATCATATTCAGAGGAATTTGGATTTGGAGACTGTGTTATTTCCTCCTAAACTGAGGGTACCAAAATTAGGGTTTGCTATAAAGTCAGTTTATTTCTGATTTTTTGGGCAAGACTTGGTTCCATGATATTCCTTGGGTCCCCAAGTATCTAAGAATGGAAGATTGTCCATCAGTTTGGTTCAGGAGAAGTTCAATTGGCCAATGGATTAGGAATCAGGAGAATTGGGGAAAAGTCAACAGTGAGAGGGGAAGTCAACTGTGAAATTTTGAGGTTCTCTTCAAGGATTTCAAGGTCTCACATCCTCATATGGTCTTCAAGAGTCAAGTTTCATACCATTTATCAAGAATCAAGGGTTGGTACAAAAGTTACTAAATATGGAAATGACCTATAATTTGAAAGTTTCCTTTTTAGGCGTGCTCTTACATTACATTCAACTTGACTTTTCATAATCAAGGAAGCTTCAAATGAATTTTCCTCAAACATGAAAGTTGAAGAACTTTTTCTCCCCTTTCCAACAAGTACTAGATGGTCTCCATATCATTTGTGAAACTCAATTTATGATCAAAAGAAGGCAAGGTGGTTTTAGGGTTTCCTTATGGTTACATTTTCACAACTTTTGCATTTTGGGACATAGTGACCTATATTTGATTCCTTTGTTTCAAGCCACATTCTAACATAAAAGAAAATTCCATGAGGACCATTTTTGGCCTTTGAATCAAGTGGATCCATGGTTTATTCATCACTTATTTTCCATTATGCAAAATTGCAAGATCATTGAAAACTCATGAACCAAGACATCTAAAGGCCCAAATTCCATATAGGTGTGATTAGAAATTGTAATATAAGTGATCCATCATCAAAGGTTTGGGTGTGCATGCATGGAGGGGGTGTATTTCACATTATGCAAATTTTTCAAATGATCCAAAACTCATTAACCAAAGAATGATTGAGACCTAATTGCTAATCAGTGTAATAACCCTAGGTATTTAAGGCAAATCACACACTCATTTGGGAGGACACGTGATTTTAAGGAGAATGAAATTTCCAACCCTAATCCTTCTCTCATTCGAATCTCACAATCCACAAAGGCTTTGGGCGAAATTCTTTCACAGTCTTCATCCTTGGAATCCATAGAGCACAAACCACCCATCGTTGGAAGCTAAAAGCAAGGATACGGATTGCTTGATCTCAGTTTAGTGATAATTTGCATGCTCTTAAAACTCCTCTTTTTGATGCGCTTAATGATGTGTGGCATTCACTGATAATTCTGATATGGTTTGTTTTGAGTTTGGACGCATGGTTTGTTTGTATGATGAGTTTGAACTTTTTGAACCCTAACTTGTTTCGTTCGAATCTCTTTATGTGATGGTTGTTTGTGAAAAATAATTTGATATTCGTGATCCTCATTAAATTCTGGTCAGAATAGTGTACTCCTTTGCGTTTTCTGGATAAATCTTGGTTGCAGGTGGCCGGAAGTGGTGACCGGAGCCCTAGCTCCGGCGACTGGTAAGGTTTCCGACGAGGTTAGGGTTTGGAGGTAGGTGATGAAGTCTTGGTCGTTGATGCGTTTGATCCAATGGTCCTTGTGTTGCCACGCCATTTAAATTTGTGTTTTATTTTATTGGCTGCGTGTGCGTAAGTCCACGATAGTTACAATATGCCTCAGATCTGGATTGCTCGTCATGCTTACTTTCTTAATTATTGACTTAATGCCATACGTATGATGCATCTGATGGTTGCCTGATTGCCAGCAAATTAAAAAAGTCATGTGCCTATCACGTGGGGTATGTATGGTGTCCCAACTGATTTAATGTATGTTTGCGTATCTTTATTACTGTGTGCATGAGATCTGGACCGTTGATCATGAATACTTGTTGTTTTATTTGACTGAGCGTGGAGCGTATGATTGATCTTGTGGCTGATATTGTTATGAATGTTGACTGGATCTACGTGTTCTCTTTGACTGCATTTTGGACTCTTTTGTTTGGGCCTTGCTTTCCACACCCCCTCCATTGGGCCCAGTTGTCATTCCTAACGTGATTTCTCTGCTGGACACATCCCCCATGCTTATTTCTTTATTTTTATTTTTCATTTAATTACATTATTTTATTTTTATTTTTAAAAATAGATAATTGCATCCTAAAAATCCCAAAAAATTCATGAATCATATTTATAGTCTTATAAAATTTTATAAAATTTTATTTTACTATTTTCTTTTATTTTTAGTGACTGAATTAATTATTTGAATAATTTCTTTTTGAATTTGTTTCATTTTGCACACATTGCATTGTAAAATTTATTTCTCATCATCCATAAAACATCTTGAACTCATTCTTTTTGTATTGTTTCACCAACACATTGAACTGCATTAAAATATTTTTCTCTCATTTTTAAAATCATTTCATATTGCATTTTAGTCCTTTTCTTTTGCATACTGAACCATATTTCTCAGCTGAATTTGTATAATTGTTTGAGTGACCTATCTGGGGAATTTTGGCATGGGCTTTTGACATGTTGTTTGCCACTGGTTGAGGTGTGTTAATTTTTAATCTGGTAATTTTAGAAGATGTTTTGCTAATTATGAGATTGCTCTTTGTTTGAGGTCTTCTTGTATGCACATCCTTGATCATGTCTGACTACTTGTTTGAGAAGGCACTTGTGCCATCATTTGGGTTTGCTTCTTTGACTTCATAATTCATGTTTAGGTCATCCACATTATGTCTTGGTTGAATTCCATTTGGTTTGTAACCATTTCTCTTTGGTTTGTGATTTGTTTGAGTTTCATTTGTCTTATTGTCACTTATGTCTGTTTGGTACTAACCTTTTATGCAGGGGCTGAGGTAAGTTATTTGAGGGTGTAGATAGTTATCCATGTCCACTCTCACTTTTTCTTCCTCTCATCTTTTAGGCTTAGGTAGTTGTCAAACCTCCCCTTAGGGCCACCTTTGCATTATAACATTAGGACTAAATTCCATAGGATAGTCTCCCTCCAAACTTCCCCTTAGGGCCATCTTTGCATGATAACATTAGGATAGATTTTTCCCCGTAGTCTTTTTCTTTTCTTTTGAGTCCCTCTTCTCATCTCATAACAATTTCTAAGATACTTAATAAGGTCAACTTGCCTTGCACACAAGCCTTAAACATAGGAAATGAAGATTGAGGGGTCCCCCTTCTCCCTTCTAGAGTGTTGAGCATACGTCCCATTGGGGACGACCATGCGACGCATTCGCTCCCGTGTCGTAGACTTTGGTTCAAGTTGAGTTATGAACTAACTCAAGTCACTTCTGTCCTAAAAAATACAAACAAACTTCAAACCTTTTTATCCTTCGGGATCGTCAAACTAAAGGCTATTTTCAAAAAGGGCACGTTACTTTCCGTCTGAGACGCAAATAGGCATCGACCCTAACTGCCGGATGCGAACTTAATGTCGCTCATAAAAAACACAAAAAGAACTTGGTCCGAACTACGTTGACTCTGAATTCCCCATTGCACAAAGGGGGTACGTAGGCCTAGGACGTCGACGTCCTACCGAGTCTGTCTTTGTCTTCCCTTTCCCCGTTTTAGTGTAGCCATAGATTTTAGGATAACTCACCCTTAGAATAGACAACAAGCGTGGATCCCATCGAGTATGATGGACGCGTGGGGTGCTAGTACCTTCCCCTCGCGTAACCGACTCCCGAACCCAGGTTATGGTTGCGATGACCATTCCTTTCCCTCTTCCTCAGGTTTATGTGGTGTTCCCTTTCCCTCTCTTGGGATAAATTTACACGGCTGGCGACTCTGTGTTCCGCGCCACTTTCGCATTTGTACCTGGATGAAAATCCTGGGAGCGACAGCTGGCGACTCTGCTGGGGAATTCTGGTTGACCTATGCTGGTCCATCCCTAAGCGAGTCAATCCTAGCGCTTGCTTGTCTTTGTTCTCTTTGGGTGTTTTGTTTTTGTTTTGCTTTATTTGTTGCATTTTATTTTTACCGCATTTTCTACATTGCATATTATTATCAGCTGCTGCACTGTTTTTCTGTTTGGTGGGTTGGGAGTTCTGAGAGGTAAGCCCAATACCCAGGCTTGAGCATACACGTAGGATTAGCGTGGCAAGTAGTGTGACTCGTGTGGCGTTTGGCCAGACGTAGTATACATGAAAACTCCACATCCAGACGAGGTTTTCTTTGGTAATGTTTTATCCCGCGCATTGGTGCAGATGATTAAATGTAACCTGGAAAACTGTCGACTCTGGCGACCATTCCCGAGGACTCAGTAACGACACTCCTCCCGAGACGTGATAATGGCAGACCAGAAATGGCAAACCCATTACACATGTCGATCCAAGGACCCAATACTGGGAACTTGCTATAGGGTTTCCTTTTGGGAAAGAATCAGTGGAAGCACTCCTCGATTGGCGATAATACTGTACCCCGAGGGATGAATGTACTATTGTTTCTCGACCTCAGTGCCGAAACTGAGGACTTGCCATAAGATGTTTTCTTTTGAGGGGAATCAGTTGAGGCCTCCTCGATTGGTGATGATGCCAAACCAGAAATGGTGAACGTATCATCATTTCTCGACCTGAGAGCCCGTGATATTGAGGATCCTCGGATTTCTAGTACCCACATGTGAGGGGGCAGGGTGTTTACAGGTTTGCAGGTAACCTTGACCTTTAACATACCCGGTTTTCTGATCAGTAGATTTATCAGTATGGTACTATGGTTATTTTGGTGATCTGGGTATTTGGGCAGACCTTTGAGATTATACAGTGGTTCAGTGCAGCAGTTGTCCAGTCTGTGTGGCATCCTTGATCCCATGTGTGCATTTGCATCATCATTTTGCATCCTAACATGTTTATTCATTTGCAGGGCTGCATCCTAACTTTGATTCTGGTTTTTGAAGACTATTAAGGATGAGTACTGAGAAGAGAAAGAACATCATAGTGTACAAGTTCCCATCACTTATTTTGGATCCTGTTCACAAGATTGTGTCTATGGCAGAACCTGGGGTATTGGCAAACTTTAGAGAAGAGTATGGAAGAATTCTGAATTTTGCTCGCAACATCACCGAATACGAGTATAGGGCTTTGCACACTCTGGTGCAATTCTATGACCCTCACCTGCGTTGTTTTCTATTCACTGATTATCTTTTGGCTCCGACATTGGAGGAATTTTCTCTCATTCTGGATGTTGCCATTAAAGAAGAAGCTCCTTTCTATCCTTCTGAAGAACTTCCTAATTTGGAAAAGGTTTTCGAGGCTTTACATTTGGATCCATCTTTGTTGAAAAATAATATTGCCAGTAAGGGAGGGTGCAAAGGCTTTCATGTGAAATTTTTGATAGAACAGGCTGCTGTGTATGCTAAGGCTAGATGTTGGTCAGTTTTCAACACCATCTTGGCTATGTGTGTCTATGGAACGGTGTTGTTTCCGAATATGAAGGATTTTGTGGACATGCACGCTGTCTGGATATTTACCATGAAGAATCCGGTACCTACTTTGCTTGGAGATCTGTATTATTCTGTGCATTATAAGAACGAGAAGAGGAGGGGAGGACCCCTTTATTTTTGTGCGCCAGTCTTCTACAAATGGTTTGCTGATCGTCTTCCCAAATATGGGGCATTTGTAGATACTCAAGGAACTTTGGAGTGGTCCAAAAGATTGATGGGCTTAAGGGAAAATAATCTAATTTCGGTTAACCGTGACTTGTTGGGCCAAGATATCATGATTAGTTGTGGAGGTCTCCCAAATGTGCCTCTAATAGGAAGGAAAGGGGGAATTAACTACAACCCTATTCTTGCTATTAGGCAATTCGGGTATGCCTTGAAAGAGCCACCAAGAGACGAGGAGGTCCAAGAATCTTTATATCTGAGTGGGGAAATCAATCCAGAACTGTTAAAAGAAGCTGCGAATACTTGGGGAGATCGTCATAAGAAGGGGAAGATTTCTTTTGGGAAGAGCAACAACAGAACATTTCCTGCGTATGAGGATTGGATTCAGAAAAGGGTAGAGGAGGAGCTTTTGTCATTCTCCAAGGAACCACCATCTTACCCCTTGCTGATTGAGCCTTCTACCACAGTTGAGATAGAGAAGTTTAACAAGTTGTGGGCTGAAAAGGAAAAACTGCGAGAAGAAAACAGTGAGCTACAAAGAGGGATTTATCAGTTGAAATATGAGCGGGGTGAAGATGTTCATATTGCCAAGTTGAAGACAGAGCTTCTCGCTAAGGCAGAAAAGGAGCTAGCTGACAAGGTCACATCCAGACAAAAGATGAAGCAAGCTTTAGACGGTATCAGTAAGGTTCTCGAGTCTAAGAAGGAGGAATTGGACAAGGCTTTGTTAAAAATTCACAGGTTCAATGCTCACCGAGACACTGCAATGGCTGAGAATAAGCGAAAGGAAGACGATTATCTAGCTCAGATTGATCAATTGAAGTTGAAGCTCAAGAAGAAAGACGCTGAGATCCTATCAGGGGTATTCCAGAGACAAGCAGTCGAGGGTCGACTCAATGAAGCCATAGCCTCCATAGAGGAACTGAAGATCCAAGCTGAAGTGAAGAGACCTAGAAATGAGGGTCCTAGCATGAATGGTGTTTCTGGAAAAGACTCTTGGGAGTTGCATTGCCGATACTTGAAAGGGTCATGCATAGGAGAGACGTTCTCATTCAAGAGCTAATTCAGAGACCGAAGCATCCCGACACCAAAAAGCTGTTCAAGGAAATTCAAGACTGGAGCAAAGAGCGTGATGGATGGGGGGGATTGGCACTTGTGGACTTTGATGACATGCTGTAGTTCTCTTTCTCTCTATTGTATTTGGATCACCGCCAGGCTTGTTGGTTGGGATCTACGATTATTATGTTCAGACTTATTATCGTGAGTTATGATTGTTGAAATTTGGTTTCCTCTGGTTTTCTTAATATATGAGTAGAAGTTTCGTTCTATCTTGTTGTTAAACTGGAATCAAGGGGTGGATCGCCCTGCGAATATTCAAACATGTTCATTTGCATTTGCATATTCATAATCATTTTGCATAATCATTTTGCATAACAGGTGTTTATCTCTGGTGTTCTTATTTTGTTCTCCCCGCAGTACAGGATTGATCGGCAAGTTCATCGGTATTCTACTCAGTCTATGATAACCAGAGGATAGCCATGGAACAACTCCGTGCGGAGATGCTTGAAATGAAGGTTCAGATGAGGCAATTTGGGGAAGACATGCTGATCATGTCCCAGGAGCAGAAGACGCTGAAGGAGGAGGTCAATCAGATGAAGACTCAGATGGGTTTGGTCATGGAAATTTTGGGTATTGTGTTAAAGAAGGAAGACAGTCTTGTGCTCGCTTCCACAACAGAGGTCCTTACTCCTCCAATTTCTTTGGGATTTGATCTAGATCACGGATTGCCTCGTGAATCTCTTCCACAAATTGAGGTTCCAGAGCTTTCCCAACAGCAGCTAGGTCGTGTCTCCCAAGATAAGCCTAAGAATAAAAGGTGTGCACAGAGACCGAAGCAGCCTGAAAGAGTTTTTCATCCACTCCCTATGCCATATCCTCAATTATTGCAGCATCTCCTTCAGTTGCAACTGGTACAGAAAAGGACTTTGGCTCCTCTCACTGGTAATCCCCCACCAAGGTACGATGCAAGAGCCCATTGTGATTTCCATTCTAGGGCACCAGGGCATACTGTGGAGAAATGTAGAGCCTTTCAGCACCAAGTCCAGGATTTGATTGATGCAGGGGCAATTGAATTCACGTCGGGCGGCATGAGTATATAAGTTGATTGTACCCCAATTGTTGCAAAAGAAGTGAAGACTCATCCCCTCTTTGCAGGATCCACCTCATGTCATGGACTTTCTCCACAACCTTTTGCCGCAGAAGCTCCACGTCAGCAATCTTTGTTTGTGCCTCAGCCAAATATGGAAAGGGAAGTGCAAGCGCAGGTGAGGCGCCTAAATCAGCATCGACAGCAGGATTATCAGCAGCAGGGGCAACCGAGACCAAGAAGGCCCAAGAGGATATTTGATCCTATTCCTATCCCTTATAGTCAGTTGTTTGCTCGTCTGCTCAAGAACTCTCTGATTCAAACGAGGAGTACCACGCCGGTACCGTACCCTATTCCTCCAGATTATGACATGACTGCTAGGTGCGAGTTCCACTCGGGAACGTTTGGGCATACAATTGATAAGTGTAATGTATTCCAGCACAAGGTGCAAGACTTGATCGACTCGAAGGTCATCACGCCAGATGGTACCCCTTTGGATTGAAGCTTCTTTGTCAGAGTAAGCATCAGATTGCAGGAGCGTCATCAGAAATAATAAGTCCAGACCGAGCCGAGTCTCCTCAATGATGGCGATCTTCAGTTTCTTTACTGCATTTTCATTTGTAGTTTTTCATTTCTTGTCAAAGCATTGTATGCATGTAGAAACTTGTTGTTTTTGAATGACAATCATAATACAATGAGCATGTTTTCCTTGAAGTAATCCATTCGTGTTCACTCTTAAATGTTTATATGCACTGCAATACCAATTTTCTTGTTTAGAACTCTTGAGGGAGGATGATGAGATGAAAACGCAAAATCGCTGGTTGTATGTTCAAGAATAGAACCCTGTTGAGGATGTACAGGCATTGTTTCAAACCCCTAAACACTGGAGATATAAGGGAGATAGACCCTCGTTAACCCCTTCGAGCCTTGAAGTAGGAGTTTCTTTCGTACGAAAAACCCTCATACTTAACCCAGGGGCAGGGTAGGCGTCAGTTAGTTTGACCGAGCGTTCAAATTTCAAGGAGAGTGTGCATCTGAGGATCCATCACCTTCTATCCCACCGTCAAGAGGTCAAGAGATGTGAAACCACAATGGTTATCCATCAACAATCAAAGAGTGAGGCAGTCACAACCCTTTCAAACAAGTAAGACAACCAGTGTCACACGCTTTGTTCAAAAAGGGGAAATAAAAAAAAGGAAAGCCCGCTAAGTCGAGACTTGAAAACAAGTGACTTAGGCAAAAGTTAAGGCATCCCGCTGGACTTCAAAATCGAAAAGCTCAAAAGAGTCAGTCCAGGCAAAAATTAGGGATAAAAAAAAGCAAAAGAAAGAAGAAGCGAAAAGGATTACAAAAGAAAATCCTCGATAAGAACAAATTCGTGTGATTACAGACACAAAAGATAAAAAGGGGTGACTGTCATTCCAAAACTCCCTTAGGTGCCAAACCATTAGTGGCATAGGTTCCTTAAAAATCATAAACCTTTTGAGAGATGAGCGGTTGTGTCAGACAAACTGAACATAGGACTGGAGAACATCACGAAGAGTGGGCGGGCACCGATGAATTTTGAGCCATAAATCCTTTTTTTTGAAACCGTGAACCAGACCACGTTACAACCCTTAAAAGTCCTAATTGAAACAGGGTTTATTCCGAAAGCGTACTTCAACAGGATAGCGTTCCTGACTCCTATGAGTTGTGCTAATAAGATTTATTAGTATTGCATGTGCGCATTGTTTTGCCATTCAAAAAATCAAGGTCGCATCCCAGCTAGTGATTCATTCACAAGACTTGGCGACGCATTTTCAATAAAACTTCAAGGTTAACATGAGTGTTGCATTAGAATTGTCATTCTCATAATAAGCATTTTCTGCTTGCATATGTTTGATATCAAAGAAGCTTACACGATGAACGACGATCGAGAAGCTCGATCACGCCAAGTTGAGATGGGGAAAACTCCGAAGGACAATCACGTCAAGGGGTATGTGGCCAAGAGACTGTGCGCAGCCTGGGGGTTCCCAATAAATGGTGATAAGATGCAGCTAATCTGGAGCAGTCACGTTGAAAGCTCTCCCTAAAGCGGCCGAATAGGGGAAATCAGGTCGATTTGACAAATCTCTGCAAGATCAGTCAGGGGAAAAGTTCCTTCAAGACTTGGGACAGGCCACCTCTAGAGCATGGGAAATTGTCCACTCCTGAAAATGGTTGATTGAAAACACCTCCTCAAAGTTCAGAATACTGGGACAAAGCATTTTCAAGTCATTACAAATCCTTTTGAGGTAATTTACTTCATGGATTATGAAGTCTGGGGCAGTTATGTCGAGATCCGATAAATCTCTCCAAGAGTTTGAAGACCCTGGGGCAGTGCGAACGCCCGGTCTTCTATAAAATCCTCTTGAGATGATTTCTTCCATTAGACCTGGTGGTCTGGGGCAAGTGGAGAGTTCAAAAGGCCGTTTATGAACATAGAGACAGGTCAGGTTGAGTGGCAATAGGATTGTACTTCCCCAGCAGTTTGCCCTCCCCAGCATTGAGATTGCACTTTCCTCAGCAGAGCAGACTTTCCGCAGCAGGAAACTTGGGAAGTATTTTCTCCGGATCAAGACGTTATTTCCCCACAGAATTAGGGTGTTCACTTCCCCCATTCAGTCAGGAAGCGGGCTTTCGCCGACAATGTCATATTCTAGTCCCCAGCAAGATGGGAGTAAAGTCATCCTCCCCATCAGCAGGCTAAGTTCGACTGTTCTCCCCAAGCAAGATGGTATTATGGGCTAGCATTCCCCAGCAGGTCCTAAGCCCATCTGTTATTGGCAATCCTCAGTAACAGACTTCTGGTCCCGTTATTGGCATTCATTCTCAACTCCCCAAGCAGAGGAGGAATCTCAGGTTCGAGGTCACCTTCAGTAAAGGACATGTGTAACCCCCGGTAGTGTGGACGTTCTTTTGGGATTTCATCCCCAGTAGAAGTTGTGGATCCAAAGAGTCGGTCAGTGTGATCCTTCTCAGCAGAGTTCCTGGATTCAGAGGACAATTTATTTTTGTCGTCCCCAGCTGACTTGGTCTTTTCTCTCCAGCATTTATTTTGCTGGAGGGACCCCTTTTGCATATCATAAGCATTGGCATTGCATCCTCAAAACGCGTAGCATTTCCACTTCGTGTGGAGCACTACGGCAAAATTCAAACATTTGCATTCGAAGCATAAGCCAGATGTGATGCTTTCCTTGCCAGTTCTCTTCCTCAGCAGAGATGGCATAACTCAGGAGATTTTGGAGGGATGCATTCCTCACGCTTGTGCTCCCCGGCAGAGTCTTTTATTAGACTTCTCCTTTCCCCAGCGGAGTCATCTTATCTGTGGATCGTGAGTCCGTTGGAAGTTTTCCTTTGTTTGGCCCTTCTCTTTTATGAAATCTAGTTCTCGCCTGTTATTCAGTTCTCGCTTGACATATTTTATTTGCCAGTTTCCTTTTCTCAGTAGTGGTGGTTTAAACCAGAAGTTTTGTTTCACGTTATCCCCAGCGAAGTCCACTTTATGTTGGTTTTCCTTTTGCGGGTACAATTGAGGTTGTATTCGTTTTGTGGGTACGATTGAGGTCGTATTCGTGTTTTCTTTGTGGGTAGAGTGATTGAGGTCAGTCTTTCTTTGCGGGTACAATTGAGGTTGTATTCATTTTGTGGGTGTGATTGAGGTCGTATTCGTGTTTTCTTTGTGGGTAGAGTGATCGAGGTCAGTCTTCCTTTGAGGGTACAATTGAGGTTGTATTCGTTTTGTGGGTGCGATTGAGGTCATATTCGTGTTTTCTTTGTGGGTAGAGTGATTGAGGTCAGTCTTCCTTTGAGGGTACAATTGAGGTTGTATTTGTTTTGTGGGTGCGATTGAGGTCGTATTCGTATTGTCTTTGTGGGTAGAGTGATTGAGGTCAGTCTTCCTTTACGGGTAAAATTGAGGTTGTATTCGTTTTGTGGGTGCGATTGAGGTCGTATTCATATTTTCTTTGTGGGTAGAGTGATTGAGGTCAGTCTTCCTTTGCGGGTACAATTGAGGTTGTATTCGTTTTGTGGGTAGAGTGATCGAGGTCAGTCTTCCTTTGAGGGTACAATTGAGGTTGTATTCATTTTGTGGGTGCGATTGAGGTCGTATTCGTATTGTCTTTGTGGGTAGAGTGATCGAGGTCAGTCTTCCTTTGCGGGTACAATTGAGGTTGTATTCATTTTGTGGGTGCGATTGAGGTCGTATTCATATTTTCTTTGTGGGTGGAGTGATTGAGGTCAGTCTTCCTTTGCGGGTACAATTGAGGTTGTATTCGTTTTGTGGGTGCGATTGAGGTCGTATTCATATTTTCTTTGTGGGTAGAGTGATCGAGGTCAGTCTTCCTTTGCGGGTACGATTGAGGTCGTATTCGTCTTATTTTTGTGGGTATGGTTGAGGTCATACTCCTTATTTTTCAGCACGCTCCATTTCGTTATTCTCACCATTAGCAAATTTCCGGGGCTCTTTCGGTATTCAATCCCCATGCATCCTGGAATGTCTGAAATCCGTCGCTATCATACCTTCAGGACCAAGTTGATTGAATAGGGGCAGCTGTAGCACCCCAAAATTTGCTCTCCCACCTTTAGTACTAACTGGTTTATGTTTCATTTCATTTTTGCATTATCATGTGTGCATATCATTGGTTCTTAACATGGGGTTAAGGTGCCTGAGGCAGTTCAAGAGGAGAAGAGGTTCTTCAAAGGGTCAAGCAAGAGTCCTTATGTTGTCCAAGAGATCTCAAGTGGCTCACTCTCTCCTAACTAGAGCAGAAAATAGGGTTTTGAGATTCTTGGGTTTATTGCTCCAGTGGGCAAGCTTCTTGGGTTTTATCATCACCAAATGGCATATCTTATCTTTGTTGGAGAGGATACACATCATATTCAGAGGAATTTGGATTTGGAGATTGTGTTATTTCCTCCTAGACTGAGGGTACCAAAATTAGGGTTTGCTATAAAGTCAGTTTATTTCTGATTTTTTGGGCAATACTTGGTTCCATGATATTCCTTGGGTCCCCAAGTATCTAGGAATGGAAGATTGTCCATCAGTTTGGTTCAGGAGAAGTTCAATTGGCCAATGGATTGGGAATCAGGAGAATTGGGGAAAAGTCAACAGTGAGAGGGGAAGTCAACTGTGAAATTTTGAGGTTCTCTTCAAGGTTTTTAAGGTCTCACATCCTCATATGGTCTTCAAGAGTCAAGTTTCATACCATTTATCAAGAATCAAGGGTTGGTACAAAAGTTACTAAATATGGAAATGACCTATAATTTAAAAGTTTCCTTTTTGGGCATGCTCTTACATTACATTCAACTTGACTTTTCATCATCAAGGAAGCTTCAAATGAATTTTACTCAAACATGAAAGTTGAAGATCTTTTTCTCCCCTTTCCAACAAGTACTAGATGGTCTCCATATCATTTGTGAAACTCAAGTTATGATCAAAAGAAGGTAAGGTGGTTTTAGGGTTTCCTTATGGTTCCATTTTCACAACTTTTGCATTTTGGGACATAGTGACCTATATTTGATTCCTTTGTTTCAAGCCACATTCTAACATCAAAGAACATTCCATGAGGACCATTTTTGGCCTTTGAATCAAGTGAATCCATGGTTTATTCATCACTTATTTTCCATTATACAAAATTGCAAGATCATTGAAAACTCATGAACCAAGACATCTCAAGGCCCAAATTCCATAGAGGTGTGATTAGCAATTGTAATATAAGTGATCCATCATCAAAGGTTTGGGTGTGCATGCATGGAGGGGGGTGTATTCCACATTATGCAAATTTTTCAAATGATCCAAAACTCATTAACCAAAGAATGATTGAGACCTAATTGCTAATCAGTGTAATAACCCTGGGTATTTAAGCCAAATCACACACTCATTTGGGAGGACACGTGATTTTAAGGAGAACAAAATTTCCAACCCTAATCCTTCTCTCATTCGAATCTCATAATCCACAAAGGCTTTGGGCGAAATTCTTTCACAGTCTTCATCCTTGGAATCCATAGAGCACAAACCACCCATCGCTGGAAGCTAAAAGCAAGGATACGGATTGCTTGATCTCAGGTTAGTGATAATTTGCATGCTCTTAAAAATCCTCTTTTTGATGCGCTTAATGATGTGTGACATTCACTGATAATTCTGGTATGGTTTGTTTTGAGTTTGGACGCATGGTTTGTTTGTATGATGAGTTTGAACTTTTTGAACCCTAACTTATTTCGTTCGAATCTCTTTATGTGATGGTTGTTTGTGAAAAATAATTTGATATTCGTGATCCTCATTAAATTCAGGTCAGAATAGTGTACTCCTTTGCGTTTTCTGGAGAAATCTTGGTTGCAGGTGGCCGGAAGTGGTGACCGGAGCCCTAGCTCCGGCGACTGGTAAGGTTTCCGGCGAGGTTAGGGTTTGGAGGTAGGTGATGAAATCTTGGTCGTTGATGCATTTGATCCAATGGTCCTTGTGTTGCCACGCCATTTAAATTTGTGTTTTATTTTATTGGCTGCATGTGCGTTAGTCCACGATAGTTACAATATGCCTCAGATCTGGATTGCTCATCATGCTTACTTTCTTAATTGTTGACTTAATGCCATGCGTATGATGCATCTGATGGTTGCCTGATTGCCAGCAAATTAAAAAAGTCATGCGCCTATCACGTGGGGCGTGTATGGTGTTCCAATTGATTTGATGTATGTTTGCGTATCTTTATTACTGTGTGCATGAGATCCGGACCGTTGATCATGAATACTTGTTGTTTTATTTGACTGAGCGTGGAGCGTATGATTGATCTTGTGGCTGATATTGATTATGAATGTTGACTGGATCTACGTGTTCTCTTTGACTGCGCTTTGGACTCTTTTGTTTGGGCCTTGCTTTCCACACCCCCTCCTTTGGGCCCAGTTGTCATTCCTAACGTGATTTCTCTGCTGGACACACCCCCCATGCTTATTTTTTTATTTTTATTTTTCATTTAATTACATTATTTCATTTTTATTTTTAAAAATAGATAATTGCATCCTAAAAATCCCAAAAAATTCATGAATCATGTTTATAGTCTTATAAAATTTTCTAAAATTTTATTTTACTATTTTATTTTATTTTTAGTGACTGAATTAATTATTTGAATAATTTCTTTTTGAATTTGTTTCATTTTGCACACATTGTATTGTAAAATTTATTTCTCATCATCCATAAAACATCTTGAACTCATTCTTTTTGCATTGTTTCACCAACACATTGAAAAGCATTAAAATATTTTTCTCTCATTTTTAAAATCATTTCATATTTCATTTTAGTCCTTTTCTTTTGCATACTGAACCATATTTCTTAGCTGAATTTGTATAATTGTTTGAGTGACCTATCTGGGGAATTTTGGCATGGACTTTTGACATGTTGTTTGTCACTGGTTGAGGTGTGTTAAGTTTTAATCTGGTAATTTTAGAAGATGTTTTGCTAATTATGAGATTGCTCTTTGTTTGAGGTCTTCTTGTATGCACATCCTTGATCATGTCTGACTACTTGTTTGAGAAGGCACTTGTGCCATCATTTGGGTTTGCTTCTTTGACTTCATAATTCATGTTTAGGTAATCCACATTCTGTCTTGGTTGAATTCCATTTGGTTTGTAACCATTTCTCTTTGGTTTGTGATTTGTTTGAGTTTCATTTGTCTTATTGTCACTTATGTCTGTTTGGTACTAACCTTTTATGCAGGGGCTGAGGTAAGTTATTTGAGGGTGTGGATAGTTATCCATGTCCACTCTCACTTTTTCTTCCTCTCATCTTTTAGGCTTAGGTAGTTGTCAAACCTCCCCTTAGGGCCACCTTTGCATGATAACATTAGGACTAAATTCCATAGGATAGTCTCCCTCCAAACTTCCCCTTAGGGCCATCTTTGCATAATAACATTAGGATAAATTTTTCCCCGTAGTCTTTTTCTTTTCTTTTGAGTCCCTCTTCTCATCTCATAACAATTTCTAAGATACTTAATAAGGTCAACTTGCCTTGCACACAAGCCTTAAACATAGGAAATGAAGATTGAGGGGTCCCCCTTCTCTCTTCTAGAGTGTTGAGCATACGTCCCATTGGGGACGACCATGCGACGCATTCGTTCCCGTGTCGTAGACTTTGGTTCAAGTTGAGTTATGAACTAACTCAAGTCACTTCTGTCCTAAAAAATACAAACAAACTTCAAACCTTTTTATCCTTCGGGATCGTCAAACTAAAGGCTATTTTCAAAAAGGGCACGTTACTTTCCGTCTGAGACGCAAACAGGCATCGACCCTAACTACCGGACGCGAACTTAACGTCGCTCATAAAAAACACAAAAAGAACTTGGTCCGAACTACGTTGACTCTGAATTCCCCATTGGACAAAGGGGGTACGTTGGCCTAGGACGTCGACGTCCTACCGAGTCTGTCTTTGTCTTCCCTTTCCCCATTTTAGTGTAGCCATAGATTTTAGGATAACTCACCCTTAGAATAGACAACAAGCGTGGATCCCATCGAGTATGATGGACGCGTGGGGTGCTAGTACTTTCCCCTCGCGTAACCGACTCCCGAACCCAGGTTATGGTTGCGATGACCATTCCTTTCCCTCTTCCTCAGGTTTATGCGGTGTTCCCTTTCCCTCTCTTGGGATAAATTTACACGGCTGGCGATTCTGTGTTCCACGCCACTTTCGCGTTTGTACCTGGATGAAAATCCTGGGAGCGACACCGAGGTCATGTCGTTATCCACGTCTTGCCAAAACGTTACCTGTCCTTTTCATTCAGTGTCATTCCTGAATGTTGTCATTCTCTTGCGCATCTAATTTTGTTGATAGATGTTGGTCTTCTCTCATTCCAATGCTATTCCTGGATCTTTATATTCTCTCACTCCAGTGCCATTCCTGGATGTCTGTCTCTTGTGATCTCCAATGCCATTCCTGGATGTCTGTCTCTTGTGATCTCCAGTGCCATTCCTGGATGTCTGTCTCTTATGATCTCCAATGCCATTCCTGGATGTCTATCTCTTGTGATCTCCAGTGCCATTCCTGGGTGTCTGTCTCTTGTGATCTCCAGTGCCATTCCTGGATGTCTGTCTCTTGTGATCTCCAGTGCCATTCCTGGATATCTTGTTCCCCTTGTTTTTCCCAGTGCTATTCCTGGAAGTTTTGCCTCTTTTTTGTAATCCTCATCAAATTTGCTTGGATATCTTTCAGTGCCATTCCTGAAAGTCTTTTTTGTCCATTCAGTGCCATTCCTGGATGAGTTTTCTCCTTTGCATTCAGTGTCATTCCTGGATGTCTTTCTCACTGTCATTAGATACCATTCCTGAATATAGTGATCTACCTTTACTTTCAGTGCCATTACTGAAAGTTCATAGTCATCCAATGCTTTCTTGGATTTCACCTTTGTTCACATTCATTCAATGTTGTCTTGAATACTGTGGTTCCTTTTGTCCAATGCTTTCTTGGATTTCTATCGTGTTCACTTTCATCTGATGACTTCTTAGATATTGTGAGTTATACCTTTCATTCAAAGCCGTTATTGGATGTCTGGTTTCTTTACCATCTGATGCCTATCCGGATGTGTCTCTCTTTCTGATATTTTTCAGATAGAGTCTTTGTTCACTTTATCTAAAGTCGTTATTAGATATTGTGATTTATACCTTTTGTTCAAAGCCATTATTGGATGACTGGTTTCTTTGCATTCAAAGCCATTCTTGAATGTGGTCTCTGTTCACACTCATCTAAAGCCATTATTAGATATTGTGAGTTATACCTTTCATTCAAAGCCGTTATTGGATGTCTGGTTTCTTTACCATCAGATGCCTATCCGGATGTGTCTCTCTTTCTGATATTTTTCAGATAGAGTCTTTGTTCACTTTATCTAAAGCCGTTATTAGATATTTTGATTTATACCTTTTGTTCAAAGCCATTATTGGATGACTGGTTTCTTTGCATTCAAAGCCATTCTTGAATGTGGTCTATGTTCACATTCATCTAAAGCCATTATTAGATATTATGATTTGTACCCTTCATTCACAGCCATTATTGGATGACTGGTTTTTTTTTGCCATCTGATGTTTTTCCGGATGTGTCTTTCTCTGTCTTTTCTGGTTTTTCTTGAAGATCCCGTTTGAACTCTTCAGTATAAGAAAATCCCAGAAAATCTTTTATTGGTGTCTATCTTTTTATTCCAAATTGATCCCCAGGGGAGATCATGTCTTTTTTCTGGTTCCATACCCAGTAAAGAGTGTACTTTCATTTCCCCAGTGTCGTCCGATCACCTATAAACCTGTCGTCTATCTCCTTGGACTTTTCCCTAGTGGAGAGCCCCTCTCTAGCTCTCATCCCCAGTGAGGGCCTGTAGGATTTCCTCTTTATTTTTCTATCCTCGGTGCATCCTTAGAGTCTCCCCAGTGAGTCTATCGTTGGACAGTCTGTATCCACAGTGAGTCTTTCTTGTGAATGCTAACCTTATCCTTCCCCAGTAAGCTCACCTGTGGTGGATTGCCCTTCATCCTTGGTGTCTTGTTTGTCTGCATTCTTGCACTATCATATCATCATACTAGAAGTTCATGGCATGTCAGCATTTGCATGTCTACTGCTTGTCCTTAGCATCTGCATTCCATCTAAGGGCAAAATTTTCGGTTTGCTATATTTAAATACCTTTCACCTTGATGCACCAAGGATTTCCATTCCTCGTGCCATCCGGTAAAGTTATTTAAATAGGGGCAACTGTTGTACCCCAAATTTTACCCTCCGATATTCTGATTGTTTGCATATCCTTTTCATTGGTCTCTGTTTTCACATTTTTAGTAAACATATCAATAATCATGCATTTTTCGTTAGAGTTTAATTTGTTTAATTTCTTTTTTTTTACTAACTATTTTCAATTATCTTTTTTATTATTTTTAGTTTTGTTATTATTATTTCTTTATTATTATTATTATTATTATTAATTTTATTATTATTAATTTTATTATTATTAGTTTTATTATCATTATTAGTTTTATTATTATTAGTTTTATTATTACTAAGCTTTATTATTATTATTATTACTTTTATTTTATCTTCATGGTAAGTGGGGACCACTACAATACAAACACTTCCCATGGATTGCCAACTTGGATTTATCAATGGCCAAAAATCATTCTTACACTTCACTTATCAATGGCCAAGAATCATTCTTATAAAATCACATGGATTGCCAACTTGGATTTATCAATGGCCAAAAAGCATTCTTACACTTCAATTATCAATGGTCAAGAATCATTCTCATAAAGTCACATGGATTGCCATATCAACACTCCTACTTTATTTACACTATAAAAAAGATCTCTCATTCTTTCATTTTGGACACACCAGATTCACCCCACACAAAGGCTGAATACTCTCTTAATTTTCTCCCTCAATTATTCTTGCAAATTTTCTGGAGAGAAGGCTCGTCTTCATTTTTCCATAACTCGTGTCATTGAAGAGGCAGTGGACCGTCTCCACTAGGTAACATTCACCTCTTTTATTTCTCCGTTTTCAAAAAGACAAAAAACATGCTTCATCACCACCCTTCTATTATTTCATACTATTTTTATTTTATTTTCCATTTATTTCTTAATTTTGTTTCTCTAGTTTTTATTTTAGGAGCACTTTGAATTTTTAGTTTCAATTTATCATGTTATTTCTTGAATTCATAATTTTTTCTTTCGAATTTTGTTTTGATTTTTATTTTTCGCTTACGATCTTTATTTCGATTTTTAGGGCCAATGATATTACAAAATCATGACTTAGTTGATTTATGCAAAATGACTAAAAAGTCTTGATATGTATGAGGCTCATTTCTTTATTTTTGTTGGTCAATGAAAGTCGAATATCAAAAGATTATCGATCCTCCGATTAAATCTTGATCAAGACGGGACTAACTTTATTCTTCATTTCGAGTCCATTTTCTTTACTTTAGGCCGATGACATTGCACAAATCTTGACTTTGATTATTTCAAATCAATAAAGTCTTGATAAATATGAGGCGACTTTTTACTTATTTTTATTGGTCGATGAAAGTCAAAAATCTAAGATTATCGACTTATCGATTTAAATCTTGATTAAGACGAGACCAACCTTATTTTTTTCATTCCGATTTCATTATCTTTATTTTGGTCGATGACATAACAAACTTCATGGTTTGGTTGACTTCATTGAATCAACAAAACTTTGATCAATATGAGACTGCTTTCTTTTTATTTCAGTTTCATTCACTTTTTAGTCGATGAAAGTCAAGAATCATTGATTATCGATTCCTCGATTAAATCATGATTAGGACGAGACTAATTCTATTTTGTGTTCTTAGCAAGCAAACATAACATAACACAAACTTAACAAGAGGTTCCCGTAGAGTACTACAGATACTTAGGGTGCTAATACCTTCCCTTAGTATAACCAACCCCCGAACCTTAGATCTCCCCCTTTAGGTTTTTTAACGATCTTGAACCTTTCCTTTGGATAAATCAAAGTCGGTTGTAAAAGAAATATGATGCAAGTTAAGTAATAGCTTGTTATCCGATTTTCACCGCAACACTGCTCTTTTTTCTTAGGGAGAGCACTACCGTATCGGTTTGTACTACTTGATGATCCAGTGTCTTTAACTAAACGTCCTTCCCGGACGGCTTCCTCAAGACGAACCCCCATACCGACCATTTCGGTGAAATCACTGGGTGCACTGGCAACCATTCTGTCCTAATAAAATGAGCTTAAGGTCTTTAAGAAGATCTTTGTCATCTCTTTTTCCTCAAGAGGTGGAGAGATCTGAGTGGCAATTTCACGCCATCTCTGAGCGTACTCCTTAAAGGTTTCCTTGTCCTTTTGTGACATTGATCTGAGTTGATCTCTGTCTGGTGCCATGTCCAAATTATATTTGTACTGTTGGACGAAGGCAGTGCTAAGATCTCTGAAAGTACTGATCGTAGCACGGTTTAAACCCATGTACCATTTTAATGCGGCACCGGTTAAACTATCCTGAAAGTAGTGAATCAGTAGGTCCTGATTTTCTGTCTGAGCCGACATTCGCCGAACGTACATCACCAAGTGACTTTGAGGGCAAGAGTTACCCTTGTACTTTTCAAAGTCGGGCACTTGGAATTTGTGCGGAACTTTCACATTGGGGACCAAGCAGAGGTCCGTGGCGTCCTTTCCAAATAGATCCTGACCGCGAATAGCTTGCAATTCCTTTTGCATTTCCAGGAACTGTTCCTGGAACTCGTTCATTCTTTCGAATATGCTTTCGTTTCCACCAGAAGGTATCTGCGGAATCTGTCCTTCCGGGACAGTGTGCACCACAGGTTGTGGTATAGTCATTACGGCCGAAACTCTCGGTGCCTCCCGAAGTTTGTAACCTTCAGGAGTTGCTGTCATGCCCCTGGCATCTTCGCTTTCCCAAAGTTTGTAACCTTCAGGCCCAGCGGTTCCTGCAGCGGTCCCCTGATCCTCATTGATCAACGAGATATATCCTTTTGGGATATAGTTAAGTGGCATGCCCCAGGGACGATCTTTCGGCATTTTGTACCTAGGATCAGACTTTTCCACTATGGGCGTTGAGGTGATCTTCGAGATCCCAGTCCTTTGTAGCTGAGCTTCTGCCATGGCTTGCATGTCGTTATGAAGCCTTCTCATATCCTCTCTCAGAGCATTGATCTCTTCTCTCAACTCTCTGTTCTCTTCCTCAAGATCATCCATCCTTTTCTGACGATTGGCCCGAGTATTGTACGAATGAGACAGTTTGACTCTAGAACCGAGACACAAACGTGAGATTCGTAGGTAAGAAGAATACGTGACGTGAGAATGATGAATGCAATGATTATATTAATTGTTTTTTGGTTTAATCAAAATAAACTTCGACAACTAGATTACAAATATCAAACAGTGGGGAAACCCCGTTTTATTGAAATTCAAAGGCTTGCGGAAACGGAAATACAGTAGATTACAAGGTGCGGAAACAGAAACCTATGCTAATGGGCTCAGAGTCCTCTCTGAGGAGAAACCGGGTGCTGATTCTGGTACTTTCCTTTTCTTTGACCGGGGCTCTTGGGCCGTTGTCGGGTTGTCATTCCTTTGCCAGGTGAAAGGAACGAGCAAATTCCTTCGGTCATCCTGATTATCCACAGCATGTTGCTCTAAAATCTCGATCAGAGCATCCTTTTCTTTCAGTAGCTGCTGTATTTTGGTACACTCCACATTGAGAATGTGGTACTTGTTCTTCCAAGACCTCCTCTCCTGTTGAACTTTGTTGAGAGTAACCTGAAGCTTTTCAGTTTCCGTCATGAAGTACATGACAGATTCCCTTGGCAGAAGAACTCCGTGACGAGGATAAGGCATTTTTAGCTTGAGAGCTCTAGTTTGTACCCAGGGGAGATAAGGCTCCACCGAGACACAGTCCGGTTTTCCACCAAGCGTGCACTATTTCCATCTTTAGTTCTCTGTCATTTTCTCCTTCCTTGATGAAAAGACCTTCCAGATGAGCATTACGCGGGACATGCCTCATTGGGTATCCAAATTGACGACGAACCAATACCAGATGGTAGTTGATTCCTCCCTTAGTTCCTATAAGAGGTACGTTGGGTAAGTTTCCACAACGATCAATTATCCTGATCCCGTCATAAATCCTATTACACCAATCAATGTCAGAGTTGGTGAGAGACATGATTTTCTGCGACCAGCGTAAGGCACTCTTATGATCCCAAAAAGCAGCTGACTTAGGCAAATGGGAGATAAACCATTTATATAGCAGGGGTACACAACATGTGATCATTCCTCTGCTGTACAAATTCCCTAAGTGTACAGAATGATATGCGTCTGCGAGCAAAGTCGGCACAGGGTTTCCAATGAGAAAAACCTTAACGGCGTTGATATCGACGAAGTTATCAATGTTGGGAAACAGAAATAACCCGTAGGTGAGTAAAACAAAGATGCTTTCAAAAGCAGTCATGTTCCCTATACTAGCAAAGTACAGAGCTTTCTTTGTTAAGAACTGGGCTGGCAAACCTTGTATGCCACCCTTAGTGGTCATGTGAGTCCTGACCTCTGACTCATCCAAGTAAATTGCTCTTGCAATGGTCTGATCCTTTGGAATTTCTTCCAGTCCAGAAAATGGAGCTTGATCAGTAATGTGTAGATCAGTCAGGTGAGAGTACTCCTCCAGCGTTGGTGCTAGCTGGTAATCCGGGAATGTGAAATAGTGATAGATCGGATCGTAAAACTGAACGAGTGCATCCATGATTCCTTCAATCACATGGACTCTTAACAGAGGTAGCAGACCTCCGTACTTGGCTCTGAAAGCTTCAGGATTAGTGATCATCCTCGCTAATCCTCTCAAATCCTCTAGTTTTGGAATCCTGAAGGTGTACTGGTAAGTTCTCCTTCTACCGAAATCCATGAGCGCAATCTTTTTTCTCTGACATTTGCAATCATTGTCTTAGTTTAATTTGAAAAAGAGAGACTAGAAGAGAAGATTTTCTTGAATGTTTTTATGTTTTTTTTTTTAAATGAATGCATGAATGCAGCACACAAAAACATAGAAAAAACATGGGGTCAAAGGGTCGGTGTCATGGAGTCAAGGCTCTACCCATCCCAAAGGTTTATACTAGTGATTTTTTGTACCTGTCACTCAAAATCATCAGTTCTTGTCGAGGAAACACCAGCGGGCCGGGAACCGTGCTAGGTGGTGTTTTTCGAAGAACCATCAGAAGAGGGTAGTATCGCGTGACAACCATTTCCAATAGTTTCCGCACTACTAGTTTGCTCCTCAGCTTCTCAGACAACCTAGTCGACCACATCGCCTGTAACAATTGAAAGTTGTATGGGAAATGAATCGCAAAGGAGAGCCTCCACTGAGGTTGATGGTCGAGCGTATCGCCATCACCTATCTTAAGTGTATACTCAATCTTTCCACATGCGGCATCACACGCATTCCCATTAGCAGAAAAATAAACACAGATATCAATTAGGAAAAACAGTATATATATTTGTCCTAATGTCCTAGACTTTAAAGAGCTATGAATCCTATGTTCCTGACAGAAATGGCTCCCGGCGGAGTCGTCATTCTGCGGTACCTTCCCAACTTAAAGGGTTTTTGACCTAAGATCCTAGTGAAGTCAAAAGAAGTCCTATCCCAGTGAAATCCCCAAAGAAAGAAAGAAGGAAAGAAAAGCCCCACGGTGGGCGCCACTTTTCTGTGGCATTTTTAAGGTTTCTACCTAAGAGATGGGAAGAGAACAAGATCTCGTCAGTCCCCAGTGAAGTCGCCATTTTTCTGTAGCGAGCGATTTTGGACGTGGTTGCGAAGCACTATCGCTTTGGTACTACAGTTCGATTCATTTTTTATCCTATTGAAGCTGATGAAGGAAGGGAAATAGATGTCTCCAATTAACCCTGCTTGCAAACTGAGTTTGAACAGATGACTGTTGGTTTACAGATGCTACAAAGATTGTGGGTCTCTCTTAGGTTATTTTGTTAAAATAGTGCCCGGGCGATTGGTGGGAGTTTAAGACTGATGCTTTTCGTTTGATATGTGAAGGTACGGGATTTGGGTTTTGGATTAGTGTGCTCGCTAAGATTTTTCTTTCAATCTTATGCCTACGTATTCCCGTTTACTGAAACAGGGAAATCAGGAAATGGTGTTTTGGTGTCTTATTCAAAGCCCAAGACGTGAAGCTGGAGGGTATTTTTGTATCTTGTTCAAAGCCCAAGATATGAAGCTAAAAGATTCTGTCTTTGGAGAGAACTTGTCATCTCTAAAGAGGTTTGTTTGTCACAACTGTTGGGTGACTGACTATAAAGGAGGATTACTTTAACTGGGATATGTGAATCCTAGCAATGCCATAATTTCCTTTATAGGGGGTTTTAACCTGAAGGAGAAGACATTAACTCAGTGTAGAGCAATGACATCTTTCCTTAGGAATTTCTCATGCTAAAAGAGGGACAGTGGCGTGGATGTAAATATTCCAGAGGCTTGCCGCTTACAGCAATTAGATAATGTGGAAAAGGAGTTGTTGATGTTTGTGTACTGTGAACGAGGCACAACTTTTGATGCTAAAAGGTTGATTGACTTAACCGGGGTTTCCTTATACAAAGCCTAAGAGGGGGCTATTGACCCGACAAGAGGGTGTTTTTGTGTGTCTCGTACGAAGCCCGAGAGAGAGAGAGGCTAAAAGGGTTGACTCAACAGGAGAATCTTTTATACTCAACAAGAGAGTGTTTTTATATCTCGTACGAAGCCCGAGATGGAGGCTAAAGATGGTGACTCACCAAGAGAATCTTTTATACTCAACAAGAGAGTGATTTTGTATCTCGTACGAAGCCCGAGATGGAGGCTAAAAGGTGATTGGCTCAATAAGAGAGCCTTTTTATACTCAACAAGAGAGTGTTTTTGTATCTCGTATGAAGCCCGAGATGGAGGCTAAAAGGGAGATTGGCTCAACAAGAGAGCCTTTTATACTCAACAAGAGAGTGTTTTGGTATCTTGTACGAAGCCCGAGATGGAGGCGAAAAGTTTTGACTCAACAAGAGAGTCTTTGTATCTCGTACGAAGCCCGAGATGGAGGCTACAAGGTTTGACTCAACAAGAGAGTCTTTGTATCTCGTACGAAGCCCGAGATGGAGGCTAAAGGTTTTGACTCAACAAGAGAGTCTTTGTATCTCGTACGAAGCCCGAGATGGAGGCTAAAAGGTTTGACTCAACAAGAGAGTCTTTAGTATCTCATACGAAGCCCGAGATGGAGGCGAAAAGGGTTGCTGTTTCAGTTGAGTGACAGGTCCAGTATGTTGGTTCAACGAGAAAATCAGTTCTTATATGAGTAACACTGTACTCATGGATTTGATCTGAGGATCGGGATTGTTTCCTGTTCTTTAACAAAATGGGAAATCCAAGGGGTATTTGAGACTGTCCAAGTCTGCGTGTGTCTTCCTATTTTTGAAAGGGACTTGAGAATGTGTTTGAGACTCAAGGAAATTAGACTGTCCAAGTCTAGAGTTTTATGTTTTGTAATATTCTTAAAGAAACAGTAGTAGTACGTTCATAGTAGAAAGATCTAGACTCTTTGAAAGACTGTTCTATTAAGATGACTAATTTCTGTTCCTATACCTCTAGGAGGTCGTCGGGACAATTTGTACGAAGCCCAAGAGGAGGCTGGAAACTTTTAAAAAGCTGAGGGACAATTTGTACGAAGCCCAAGAGGAGGTTATCATTCCCAGAGGAAGAAATCATTTATACAAAGCCTAAGAGGAGGCTGTGAATACTTCTAAGAACCCGACGGGTCCTTGTACAACGCCCAAGAGAAGGCAGGGATGCTTTTAAGAAGCCTGTGGGTCCCCAAACCCCGAGAAGTTCAAGACAGGCTATTCACAAAGAATAGATCAAGCCAGGAAAGTTTGAGAATTTGGAAGAAACTCAAGGGATGAAATTCACGGAGAAGAGATCATCTCTGGGGAGTAGAGTTTCTTGACAATTCCTAAGGAGGACAGCCGAAGAGAAGACTGTATCTGGTGCTCCTATGGGGGGTCTAGTATTGTCTATTTCTAAGAATGATCGAAACGGATTTACCTAGTGCTAGACGTAGTTGCCGGGGAAACTCTAAATATCTATACTATTATTACACAGTCGATATGAGTTTATGAAAGAAGACTTACAGCGAAACAACCCTACAATACAGTTATATGTATATGAAAGCAGTAAATGAAAGCATAAAAACACTTACTCGGTTGTAGAGCTTCCATGCTGTTTGGTTAGTTGTTCAACAAAGAAAGATTGAAAACAACAGTATATTTCAAAATCAAAGGAGAAAGTGCTTTGAAAGGAAAGATTGGGGCTTACAGCTCAAGGAGAGGCCCAGGGTTTTAGTAGTGATTGCACTATCGTTTTGTACAGAAGGACTTATACAAGTGACTGAGGCCCAAAAAAAGGTTTTCTGTACAAAGGGGTGGGTCTTACACTCTCTCAAGAGGCCCAAGTGATTTTTAAGAAAATAAATGGGTCTTACTACTCGAGGGTAGGCCTAATGGTTTATTTTGAAAAGGGCGACGATCGCACCGAGGTTTTGGAAACACCGTGAGACTTATACAAGTGATTGAGGCCCAAAATTTTGGTATTTACAAAGGAATTGGGTCTTACACTCTATTAGAGGCCCAAAGGTTTAAAAATAAAAAGAAATGGGACTTATAGCTTAAGGAGAAACCCAATGGTCTTTTTTGTTAAAAGGCGACGATCGCGCCGACCTTTGTAAATGTACAGAGGGACTTATACAATATCTGAGGCCCAAAATACTTATTTACAAAAAGGATGGGACTTACACTCTATTAGAGGCCCAAAGTGTATTTTAGGAAAATAAATGGGGCTTACAACACGAGGGGAGGCCCAAATGATTTTCAGTTTGAAAATGGCGATCGCGCCGAGATTTTTTGTATCGGGACTTATAAAATAACTGAGGCCCAAAATATTTTTGTACAAAACGGGTTGGGTCTTACACTCTATTAGAGGCCCATGAGTATTTGAAAATGATTTGTGATGGTGAAAATCAAAGAAACCCCAATTTCATTTTTTAAAGGGCATTTTTCAAAGAAAAATCAAGTGAAAAATGATAAAAATATCAAATAAAATCATTAATCATGTTATAAACAATGATAAAGGTTTATGAAAAAGTATTTTATCCACATGAATATTTAAAATCATTTTGGTTTTAAAAAATCAAGAAAAAAAATCATTTTAAAAGCATTTAAAACAATTTAAAACAATATTTTTGAATATATTAAAAATATATCAAATAATAATATTTTTTGTGATGTTTTGTGGATTAAAATATTATGGAGTATGAATAAGAAGTGTGTAAAACAGAATTGGAAAATGATGATTTTTGCTATGTAAAAGAATTGGTTGAGTTTTGAAGATAAACTAAGAAAAAGAGGAAAGATGTCACAACATCACATTCGACATCACTCATGAGTTTTGAAGATAAGAGAAAAAGGGAAGATGTCACAACATCACATTCGACATCTTAAAAAACCAGAACTGCACCTTGGTTATCAACATCTTTGCTATCAAACTTCAAACATTCATAACTCTCTTAATTTTTAACGAAATTGAAATCCGTAAGAACCTATCTTGACCGATTTTTCGCAAGGAATCCAATGGTATTAGTCATGAAAACTGAAACTTAATGTACAGAACACGCAAAGCAAAAAACCAGAACTGCATGTTGATTTTAAACATCTTTGCTTATCAAACTTTCAACACTCATAACTCTCTCAATTTTTAACGAAATTAAAATCCGTAAGAACCTATCTTGACCAATTTTTCGCAAGGAATTCAATGGTATCACTCATACATACTGAAACTTAATGTACAACACACACAAGGCAAAAAACCAGATTTGCACCTTAAGTTTAAAACAACATAAACTCCACATATAAACATGTTAAAGTGCAAACAGTAGGAGGATCATATCATACACATTAAGGACTATATTTTTGCTTCAAGAATTGTTCAATATGATGCATGTATGTGGACAACAAAGGAAAGCATGATTCAAAGAATTCAAGTTGTGAATTTTACCTCTTTTTTTGGAGATTTTGTGCAACCTACCAAGTGCTTTGTTCCAGAAATGATTTGATGCTTTGGACACCCTCAAATGACCTCTTAGAAGCTTTTAGGATGGTTGGAATCAGCTGGAAACCTCTGGAGCAAGTTTGAGCACTTTCTTGCAAAATGGGCAAAAGTGACCAAAATGCCAACTCTCTCAAATGGTGTTCCAGATGTGTGGCACCATTTGGGACAGTTCAAGGATGATATTTGGAATGTGTTTGAGGTTTTATCTGATTGGGAAATGACTGAATCAAGACATGGCTTGAAAAATTCAAAAAAGTCAGATTTTGAGGTTTTGAGAGGTGACTTTGTGATTTTGGTGTTATAGGTCACTTGTGATAGTTTGGATCACCTACATATGATGTTTATGAGGTGTTAGGATCATGAAATGTGATGGAAATGCTCTCTAACTCAAAAACTCAGAATTACCTTACTAAAGAAGGCATATTGGAGTGAAAGAGGTGATTTTGAGGAAAACATCTGTTTGATGGCTTTGGTGTACCCAAACTGATCACAAATGAGCTCTATTATAGTAGAGCAAGTTTGTTTTGGCAGCAATAGTGAATGGTGGCTGCAGTAGAGGTTTGTTCAATGTTGGCCAATGAAAATCCAAGTCTCCTCTAGCCATTGACTAGAGGTTAGGGCACAGAGCTTTGGTTCCCTACTTGTTGGAGTAATCTTGACTGAATTCAGTTGCAAATGTGTCAGTCCATGCCACCTTTAGGTATCTATTGAATGCTCCAATCCAAAATTGGAGTCTTGTCTCTCTTTTAGGGATTTCTAGGTTTGGCATGCTACTTCTTGTTCCAAGGACTTTGGAGGCTTGGCTCAGTGATTGTCCCCTTTGGATTTGATCCTCAGATGTGTCCAAGATGATGACAAGGCTTGGAAATTCGTGTGGCACAAAAAATGTGCAAATCAGTCCTGAAACATGTCTTAAAAATCAGCTGCAGCAAGCCTTGTTGTAAAATCCATAACTTCTTGCTCAAGAATGATAAATGGTTGTTCCAGGACTCTATGGAAAGCTGAGATGACATACTTCAACTTTGATGTTTGACCCTAGACTTGGTTCAACTTGGATCATGGAGAAAAACATCCTTGAAGTTGGGACATTCTTGCTGGAAAAATAGTAATGATGTCCTATGAAATGTAGGAACATCTGACAACTTTGAACATTAATAATTCCAAACTTTAATCACTTGTATCTTTTAATCCACTATGATATTTTGAGTTGAAGTGAATTGCATCTTTGATGCTTGTCTTGCATGGTGACAAAGCTTGAAAATTGTGTGGCACAAGAAAAAGTGCACAAAATCTGTCCTAAAAAATAGCTGCAGCAAGCCTTCTTGTAAAGTCCATAACTTCCTGCTCGAGTGTAATAAATGGACGTTCTACAACTTTCTGGAAAGCTGAGATAATGTACTTCAACTTTGATGTTCAAGGTTTGTGAAGATAAGACTTGTAAAGTTGTCAAAAATGACCTTGAACTTGTGCTATCAAATCTGTCCTAAAAGCTGTCATGAAAATTCTGTTTTATCAATGCCTTTTGCAGAGATCATAACTTTCTGCTCGAGAATGATAAATGAGTTTTCTAGGACTTTCTGGAAAGCTTAGATGACGTACTTCAACTTTGATGTTTGGCCCTAGACTTGGTTCAACTTGGATCATGAAGGAAAACATCCTTGAAGTTGGGACATTCTTGCTGGAAAAATATTAATGATGTCCTATGAAATGTTGGAACATCTGACATTAAGAATTCCCAACTTTGATCACCTATATCTTTCAATCCTTATGATATTTTGAGTTGATTCCTTCTACAATGTTTAAGTATCAAATACCCTCTTTAAAAGTAGCTCTTACGCAAAACCAATGGATGCTTGGGTCAATAGTTACAACCTTGAAAAGTTGTGCACTTGAGCATGATTTTAACTTAGAAAAAATTTCTAAGTTTCTTTCAATTTGATCAATTTTGCAATTTTGCATGATTTCTTGATTTAAATTTGATCAAATTAAATCATCCATCATATTTTCTTGAGTAATGGCTTGTGAAGCTCAAAGTTGACCAAAAGTCAAACTTTGACTTTCTGTGTCAGTTGACTTTGTATTAGATGAACTTGAGGCTTGATCCACTTGGAATGTTGCACTCTTGTGCGTAATTCTTGATGTGGGAGTTCTCTTGATCCTTTGTGGGTGTTTAATAGGTTAGACAAGTTGAAGATCATGTCATTCCTTGATTGATCCTTTGCCTAAGGCTCAAAGAGGGCTTAAAACCCTAATTTTGATTGCAGTGAATGCTCAACAATTCATTGAGGAGATTGATGAGGCAAAAAGGTACATCCATATTGTGATGATGATTTTCACAATGATAGGAAATCTTAGTGGTCAAAATTTGGGGTATGACAGATGCCCCTATTTAATCTTCTTGGACCCGAAGGTGTGAATGGCGAAGGTATTCGGGCATTCGGGGTGCAAGAGGATTAAATATCAGAATACCCGAAATTTTGATGATGGTTATGAATGGTAGCTTATGCATTCATCTTCTTTAGCTAAGCGATGATGCTTAGAAAAGGTAAACTTCCCCTCGATCCTGGTCTTCAGCCAAGGAGCTGGTCTCAGTTTTCTTTTGTAAACTTCCCCTCGATCCTGGTTTCCTACCAAGGAACTGGTCTAAGTTTCTGATGTAAACTTCCCCCTCGATCCTGGTTTCCTACCAAGGAACTGGTCTTAGTTTCTGAAATAAACTTCCCCTCGATCCTGGTTTCCTACCAAGGAACTGGTCTCAGTTTTTGAAATAAACTTCCCCTCGATCCTGGTTTCTTACCAAGGAACTGGTCTCAGTTTCTGATTTAAACTTCCCCTCGATCCTGGTTTCCTACCAAGGAACTGGTCTTAGTTTCTGATGTCAACTTCCCCTCGATCCTGGTTTCCTACCAAGGAACTGGTCTTAGTTTCTTTTGTCAATAAACTTTCTTGACAAGGAACGTTGTTTGTAGCGGTTTTCCTTCAAACTTCTCGCCGAGTTTTCCTAGGGAGGTACCATTTGAGTGGAAAAAGTTTTGATGTCAGACTTGCTGGGGAACCCATTCATCTGAATTATAGAGGTACACAAACTTCTCTGTTTGGAGACGCCATTTGTCAATTCTACTGGGGAAAGCGAGTCTCTTGAGATACTGTTTCCGTTTGGGGGTGTTACATCATACTTTTCCTGAGGTCTTTTCAGAGAAATTCCATACGATGTACCCCAATTTTAAGGGGCTTTCTCTGGGGATTTTCCTTAATCCGGGAAAGCGAATATATCATCTTCAATGGCGAAGAGTGATATTTGTTGAAAGTTTTCTTGTTTCTCAGAGGTTCAAGTTATCAAAGTGGTCAAGGACCCTCTCTAATCCAGAGATAAACGGGAGAGAGATTACTTAGATGATTCACTTCCTGATGAGGAAAGATCTGACAACTCAATTGAGAGGACTTTTATCACTAGGGGGTAAGACCGACTAGAGTGATAGTGATGCAATATGAATATGAATGTGAATCAATAATGCATGATGTATGTATGTATATGCTGACAAAACTGACGCAGCATACAGACTAAAGGATGAACACGACTGGATACTCAGCCACAGTGGGGCATGTAGAAATATCGTTGGTTCAAGATAGCAATTCTGCCTTGCTTAAGAGAAACGGTCCCTGTTGGGAGCGACGCTGGTCGGGCTTAGGAGATGAGAACTCGGCCGAGGAGGTCAGATGGAGCATTTGCATCTGACATAGCTAATCCTTCATTCAAGCGTACTGGTTTAGAAGGAGTACTTTGATTCTGCACTTTGAGGTTCGAACACCTTTGGAGACGCAATTGATGTTCTTTCGATGTTCAACAGTCAAAAGAAATTGCCATCTTTATTTTAAAAGCAGAAAAGTTTGACAAGTACATTCATTTTTGTTTTATTTTCAAGAATCGTTAATCATGTTAAAAACATCATTCTGTAAAGCTAAAACAAGTAAGAATTACAAACAAAAGCACAAGGGCTCAAATTTTATTGATAGGATGGAAATCAGCCGAACGCGTTATTCCATAGAGTATTTACAAAGTTAGAAAATGGTCATTTACAGGGAAAAGGGCTACGTTGAAACATAAAGACCGTTATCCTTCTACCAACTTTGAATTCGGGACATCCTGAGCTTCTGTCGAAGATGACCTTGACTGGAGTCTCTGATGGATGGCATGACTGCTGAAGCGCTGTATAGATCAGACGTAGTTACTTGCCATTAATCCCTAACTTTTGCCTGGATTGTACTTGGAGATTTCCAATCCACCGGGATGATTTTTGATCATGTCTCTAATTTTTTCCTGGACAGTCCTTTTGGGTTTTCAATCCACCGAGACGTTTTTATTTATTTAGGCGAAGTATTTCTTAACTACATCAACATTCATGGGGTAGGTAAATTCCTCTCCGTCCATGGTTGCGAGTCTCAAGGCGCCACCTGAGAAGGATTTCTAGATCACGTAGGGGCCATCATAATTCGGAGTCCACTTGCCTCGCGAATCAGTGAGAAATGATTGTATCTTCTTGAGCAGTTTGAAGATCGGCGCGCATGTCGCGGTTATGAGGAATATGAATCTGGAGATGTAGTTCAAACGTCCCAGGAATCCTCTGACTTGTTTTTCAGTTTTCGGAGAAGGCATTTCTTGAATGGCCTTGACCTTGTCAGGATCAACCTCAATTCCTTTCTGGCTCACGATGAACCCTAAGAGTTTCCCTGAACGGACACCGAAGGTGCACTTGTTGGGATTCAAGCGGAGTTTATACTTTCTCAAACGCTCGAATAGTTTTGACAGGTAGGTCACATGTTCCTCTTCTGTTCTAGATTTTGCAATCATATCATCGACATATACCTTGATTTATTTGTGTATCATGTCATGAAACAGAGTAGTCATGGCCCTTTGATATGTTGCCCCGACGTTCTTCAAACCGAACGACATTACCTTGTAACAAAAGGTACCCCTGGGGTGATAAATGAAGTTTTCTCCATGTCTTTCGGCGCCATTTTGATCTGATTATTGCCCGAGAATCTATCCATGAAGGAGAAAATTTTGAACTTTGTTGTACTGTCTACCAGCATGTCAATGTGTGGTAAAGGAAAGTCGTCCTTTGGACTAGCCTTGTTTAGATCTCTATAATCGACACACATTCTGACCTTTCTGTCCTTTTTGGGAACAGGTACGATGTTGGCTAACCAATGAGGATATTCTGATGTAGCGAGGAAACCCGCGTCGATCTATTTCTGTACCTCCTCTTTGATTCTGATTGCCATGTCCGACAAATGGGCATTAGCATTAACAGAATTTTCCCTAACATATCAACCTTTAAAAGCTGTGAAAGGGCAAATAGTTGCAGACTTCATAGTTGACCACTCCATAAATGAAAATGATTTGAATTATGTTGAATTAAAATCCTGGACGTTATACTTTGATGGATCAAGTCATAAAAATGGAACAGGAGTGGGAATATACATTATTTCTCCTGAAAAAATTCCAACAAAATTCAAGTACAAGGTCGAAAGACCTTGCTCTAACAATGAGGCTGAATATGAAGCATTAATTGCTGGCCTTGAAATTTTGTTAGAATTGGGGGCAACTAGAGTCGAAATAATGGGAGACTCAGAATTGGTTATAAAACAAATCACAAAAGAATATAAATGTGTTAAAGAAAATCTCATTATGTACTTTGTGATAGCCAATAGATTATTAAAGAAATTTGAGGTAGTGGCCATCCAACACATACCTAGAATAGAGAATCAAGTTGCTAATGACTTGGCTCAAATTGCCTCTGGATACAAGGTGTCGAAGGAAAATCATCAAGAAGTAATTGAAGCAAGAGCTAAAGTGGTGGCTGTTGGATTGTGCCCATCAGACTTAGAAACAACTAAGCTTGGATGCATAGATGGCGAAAATTTTGAAATTTTTGCTATAGATAATTGGACAGATGAAGACTGGAGGAAGCCTATAGTTGAATATTTGCAAAATCCAACGGCTTCGACAGAGCAAAAAATCAGGTATCAAGCTTTAAGCTATGTACTTTTGGGTAATGAATTGTTTAAAATGACCCCTGAGGGAGTCTTATTGAAATGCCTTAGTGAAACGGAGGCATATTTGGCTCTTTCGACAGTACATAGTGGGGCATGTGGAGCACACCAAGTTGGCCAGAAGATGAAATGGCTGTTGTTTCGACAAGGCATGTATTGGCCTACTATGCTGAAAGATTGCATAGAATTTGCTAAGGGTTGCCAAGAATGTCAAATTCATGCTGGCATACAGCATATCCCTGTAAGTGAATTACATTCCATAGTGAAACCATGGCCTTTCAGAGGATGGGCTTTGGATATAGTGGGAGAGATTCGACCAGCATCTTCAAAGAACCAAAGATATATTTTGGTGGGAATTGATTATTTCACCAAGTGGATTGAAGCAATACCACTGGCGAATATAGGTCAAGAAGATGTTATTGAATTCATTCAAAATCACATTATTTATAGATTTGATATTCCTGAAACAATCACTACGGATCAAGGATCAGTGTTTACTGGTCGAAAGATGCAGGAGTTTGCCAAAGAAATAGGTTTTAAGTTATTGACTTCTACACCTTATTATGCCCAGGCCAATGGGCAAGTCGAAGCTGCCAATAAGGTAGTGATTGGACTAATTAAGAAGCATGTGGGAAAGAGGCCTAGAAATTGGCACAAGACATTAGACCAAGTTCTTTGGGCATGTCGAACATCCCCTAAAGAGGCTACCAATACTACCCTATTTCGACTTACTTTTGGTCATGATGCAGTATTGCCTGTTGAGATTTATTTACAATCTATAAGGGTTCAAAGACATCATGAGATTCCCTCTGAGGATTATTGGGAAATGATGATGAATGAATTAGTGGATTTGGATGAAGAAAGACTTAGAGCCTTGGAGTTGTTAAGAAGACAAAAGAAAAGGGTCGAAGAATCTTACAACAAAAAGGTTAAGTCTAAATCTTTTGCATGTGGGGATTTAGTTTGGAAAGTGATTTTTCCTATAGATCGAAAGGATAGAACATTAGGCAAATGGTCTCCTAAGTGGGAAGGTCCATTCCAAGTCATACAAGTCTTCTCCAATGGAGCCTACGAAGTTGAAGAGTTGGACAAAGATAAAAGAGTCTTGAAAGTAAATGGCAAGTATTTGAAAAAATATAAGCCTATTTTGCAGGAGATTCGCATCAAAACTTAAGCTTTATTCAATAAAAAGAAAGCCAAAATAGGCCAAGTCAGGCTAATATGGCATACAAAGCAAAGAAGAATCAATACAACAATTTTTAATCAAGGAAAGGTTATTCATAATCTCTCCAATCTATGGATTTGAGGAAATCCATATAATCTGCATCTGGTTCATCATCAAAGTCTTGGGTATTGGAGCGTCCTTTCTTAGAGATCTTCATTTTAGTTTCTCTCTTCTTGGCTTGAGAGGTTGCTCCAATAGAGGCTTCAGGTTTCTTTGTTGCCTCCATCTTTTTTGTTTCCTCAACTGCCTTTGCCTTTCCAGCCATTCTCTTGGTTGATGATTTCTCTGAATTATTCATGTTTGCTTCTATGCAAAACTTGGTCATATGGAAGAGAATTTATAGAGGCGAAGTATTGATTGGATTGGCTAGTCAAACGGTGGAAGCACGTGAGTTATTCTTGGAAGTATGCCTGAGGGCTATGCTATAAATGTTACTTTAAAGCTAGAGGCTTATGCCTTGGAGTTTAAAGCAGAAAAGTTTGGCTTTCCAAGAAAAAGATAGAATGCCTTAATTGCAAATTTGACTTAGATGTGAGGCAATAAATAAAATGCATCATAATATAATATGGGTTGAAAGCAGTTAATGGCGAAATAATAACGATTGATTAATCAATGCCAAAGGCATAAAACTGTCATTACATAAAGGCCTGAAAAGGCCAAGAAACAAATGATTGGTTGAGCAAATAAAGGTCTTGAAAGCATCAGAAGGGAAGCCTCGACTCCAACTGGGCAAAGCTTTCTATGTGATGTTTGAGGCGAGTATTGCACAAGGATTCATCAAGTTTGGCTGTGGCAAGCTGTTTCTCAAGTTTTTGGGTTTCCTCAATACGATCTATGGCATGTTTCATTTCCCTAGCCATCTCAGTGGTGTCGAAATTCTGCAAATCACGGTTGCGTTTTTCAGCATTCTCAATTTTAGCTTGTAACTCATTGATTTGCTGCTTCCGGGCTTCGATATTCTTCTGATTGGAGGCTATTTCATCTTGTGTTTTCTTTTGGTCAGCCTCTATACTTTCGACCTTCTCATATGACTCCTTTGCACCACACCAAGCTGCACTCTCAAGACCAGATGTTTCCTCTATGGTATTCCTGATAGATGGAAGCAGCTTTATCTCTGCAGCTATTTGGTTCACCACAGCAGTTAACTCTATCAGAAAACCAGAAACGTCTGGATTAAGAGTGGTGAGTTCAAGCTTTCCAAGGGTATCCTTCAGATAAGCGGTTGCAGATGGGTCTGAGGCCAAAACTCTGTGAATGTCCCCCCTGAAGAATTTTTTCTTTATGGCTTGGAGAATTGGTTTGGTGAAGTCATCTGATGCTGGAGTCGAAGAGACAGAAGAAGAAGAACCATACTTCTGCCCGAGTATTAATTTGGAATACTCATGTGGGTTCGACCACTTGAGTGTTGTCAGTGAGTCTCCAGGAGGTGGAAGGTTAGCCAGGGTTTGCTAGACCACAGGCGAAGGAGTATGGTGGGGATTAGGATCAGTTTGTTCTTCTTCCTCCTCTTCTTCTGATTCTTCTCCTTCTTTATCTTTTTCTTCTTCGACTACCATTTCTTTGTCAGGCTCTTCATCAATTGGTCGAATATTCTCCTGGTCATCAGCTGGTGTAGGATGTGGTTCATTTGTCTCCTCAGGCGCAGCTTGACCAGGATTGTCGTTGTGTGTTTGGACTTCAGGTTCATTTCTTTCTTCTTCAACCAATTGATCATTATCCATGAAGTTAGCCAGGTTGAAAGGTGGTGGACTTGAGGCATCATCATCATCAGAATTGGCACCATCAGCTTGTGCGTTTTGAGTAGTGGTTTAAACTGGTGGTGTGGTGTGTTCTGTAGCATGTGGATTAGGTTGATTGATCTCACTCAAACCAGAGCCAATATCAGAAGATGGGTGATAAGTTAGCTCACCTTGGCTGTTGAGGAGCCTGGTGGTGAAGCTTCCTGCAGTCGGTTGAGGAGCGGGATTATTAATTATGTTGGTGGCGAGGTTGCTTGGAGTTGGTTGGGGATCAGGATTATTGATTATGTTTGCCTAAAGGACACAAGTGGAGAAAATGAGATTGAAAGAATTTGGGCGAAAGACGTCAGTATAATGAAAAATGGTGCACATTCCTGAGCTTGTACAGCAGCAGGACTTGAGTTATCACTCCCATGGTCACCAAGAGGGGTTCTCAAGGCCACCGTGGAAGGTTCTTTTTCGACACCACTTGTTGTGGGTGCCTTTTCAAGTATTTTGGCCACCTTCGAAGGAGGTGGGCCAGTAGGTCCAGATGCCTTTATTGGTTTTCTTCTTTTCTTTGTAAGAACCTCCTCAGGAGATTCATCTGAGGCCTCTGAAGATATAATAACAGCTGGGGTATCCTTTTTACCTTTCTTTGAAGGTGCTGGAGGTTTTCGACCAGTCTGAAGAGGCAATGCAAATATAAGAAAGAAATTCATATAGTAAAAACGTAAGCAGGGGATGTGAAATATACCTGTGTGCTCTCTGGATCTTTGCCACTTTGTGAGGTAGCAGCCCTAGTTGAAGCAGTTTTCCTAGGCACAGCTGAAAGACAGTAAAAATTGTTACAAGTTAATGATTACGTGGTTAGTTATAAAGCCATGGATTAAGGGTTTCAAACCTTCATATATTTCATATTCGACATGAACTTCCTGAATTCCTATATGAAGGTGGCCTTTAAAACTGTCTAACATATGCTTAGTCGGAACCACTCGTTGGGCCTTTGGCTGAGACTGCTGTCGAAGAAGTTTTAAATGCTCCCCATAGACAAACCAATCTGGAAATGGAGGGGCAAGCGCCACTCCAAAATCAGCATTAGGCAGTCGATGGAACTTTGGAGGAAAAAGTTTAAAAGCTACCTCATAACGTTTCTCACGAGGGACGTTTGGAGGAATTTTTAGTTGATCCAGTTTTTCTAGAAATTTTCTCTTTAGAGTGACAGCAGCCTCATGAATGGTTCGACTAAGATCATCTGGTCGATAGATAGTTTCAAAGTATTTCTGAAAAGCCTGTATTTCTTCGATGTGAGTAAACTTACTCTTTTTCGTCTTGTCCTGCACATTGAGAAAAGCTTGGTCAAGTAATGAAGAAAATGTAGCCACATCAAGAAAGTTCTCACTATAATGCTTCGACCACCATTGGTGGAATGATGAAGTGCATAGAAAAGAAGGCTCAAAAAACACAGGAGAGAGGACTTTTCTTTTCTCATTCCGACTGTCGAGTGTAAGGGAGACATTTTCCTCGTCGAAGCAGGCAGTGTGAAGAATTACTTGGCCCTTTCTCTCATACAAGCATTGAGGAAAGCTCTGGGCCAGCCCAAACTGTCGAGAGACGAGGTTTGGTTGATAGGCAATCAGTGCTGATAAACCTCTCCCTAAGTTCAGCCTGTGGATAAAGAATCTGGGAATCAAAAAGGCTTCCCAGATAGCAACAGATTCTTGATCAAGGGTTTGGTGAGGATTTGGAAATGGTCTTTTAAACCACACAGGGCCGTATCTCCTTCGAGCAAAAGGTGCCATGCTAGGAGTGAACTCATAGCACTTGGCAAACATCATAATATAACTGGTAAAGGCCCTTTAAAGGGTTTCACCATCATCATTGGGAGTGAGTTTGGCCAGACGCGTCCCTTCGACACTCCTTTCCCTGATTTCAGCAGAGGCTTCAACAACTAGGCCTTTTCTGGGGAGGCTAGCCTCAAATGTAGCATTAAGCCACAATTGAAGTAGCCAAAGAGGCCCACTCAAGTGCATAGGACCTTGGGCCTCCACATTTTTAAGTCGAGAAGCCCCTTCACTAATAGACTCATAAAGGCTTGCCAGGATGAGTTCACTCAAGCAGGTTCCTCTGTTGTTGTGAAGTTGATTCGCCAGGGGCAGATACTTCTTAGCTACCTGCAAAGACTTTGTACAGAAAACATATCTCGACAGCCAGACTGTGAGAAAAGCAATATGTTCTTCATCAAACACTTTGTCATCTTCTTGTTTAAAGTGGTGTTTGATGAAGAGAGTGTATGTAAGTTTAGAGCCTGAAATATTGATGGTGTCTTTAGCATCAACATCAGGGTTATAGAAGGCCATCTAGGCGAAGTCCTGTGATGGCAGCTACATCGAACAAGGTTGGGGTAACCATTCCACATGGCAGATGGAAGGTATAATGGGTGTTGTCCCAAAAGTATAAGGACGCTGCCAACATGTTCAGACAGTATGGTATGCTGGTCTTCGACATCATAAGAAGGTCATAAATCCCTATATTCTTCCAATGTTCAGCTTTGACCTTATCCATCTTCGCCATCCATTGGTCAAATTCCTTCAAGGGATTGACAGCTCTCACCAGCCTGGTGCCATCCGTGAGATAGCCAACGTTGATTTTGGGCAGGGGGATTTCTTCAGGAGAAGTTTCAGCAGCAGTGTTGATTTTGGGAAAACTCTTTTGCCCTAACGGCCTTGTTTTCCGGTAAGAGGGGAGAAACTCACTTAGTCTCTCATTAGAAATGTCAACATCAGTGAGAGGACCAGACAGCGCATAAGGTTTGTCAGAAACAACTAAAGGAATCATTACCTGAGACTTATATATGGCTCGTGTCTCTTCAGTGGTGGGTTCCGGCATGCAACGGTGGTTATCCACTATTTGGGGGCCTGGGATATTAGCAAATGGAGGAATGGCTTGTTTAAATTAAGCAGCCTTGCCTCTTTGAGTTTTCTTTGGTTGAGGGTTGGTTTGGGAAGACGCCATTGTTGAAGAAGATGAAAAGATGGTGTTTTTCTGGGTTTTGCGTAAGAGAAACTGAAGAGAAGAAGATGTTCGCTTGAGAATATGAGAGTGTGGAAAGTTCACAAAGTGGTGGAAATGGGTATTTATAGACGTTTGAAAATCCCAAGAGCCTTGGATCTACCGTTGAAGTTGAGGAGTTAGTGGGACGCGTGTGCTTTTCCTGGAGACGTGATGAATGGTAGCAGTTATGTTCAGACTGCAAACATCTGTTTTTGAGAAAAGTGATATGATGAATACAGCTGAAGAGACGTTTAAGGATTTGTCATGATGGTATAACGTCATAAGCGTGGGTTAGAGAAACTGAACAATTCAACCACTAAGTAATTAGTGGGATATTCAGTTGAAGCCATGCAAACAAGCGTCGAAATGGTTATTACATCAAGAAATGACCTTCCTACCAATTCTGGCGAAAGGACATTCTTTGGGGGCAATTTGTTAACCCTCATTTTCGACGCTAGAAAGAATCAAAGCTATTTTAAGTTAAAAAATTATTTTTAACGTAAAGAAGGCTTCGACCCAGTTTTGGTGAAGCCTGAGTCGAATAGGGGTTTTGGAAGCCTAAAAAATGGCTAAGTGTTGGGAAAGGTTTCGACCATGGGAATATGGAAACGCGCGTTGCAGTTGTTATACTAAGGCTGGGGGGAATTTCCAATGTTTGAAATTCAAATAGGAGCAGTTGTGAACGTGGGAACAGTTGAGGCCAAGGAGAAGGTGCCAGAGAGACACGTTTGAAGCAATAACCACCACTTAGTAGTTATTTCTTAGCACTATAAATAGGAGTTAGTTCTATGTAATAAGGGGTGTTCATATTTTTGTACAAGTTACTCAAAGAAACTCAAAGTACCCGCGTGTAGAGAAACGAGTTCGTGAGAATGTACGTAATGTAACACCACTTTCTTTCATCAATGCAATTTATCTTCATCATGTTTAAGCTTCAAGCATTTAATTTCCATGTCTTTACGTTTTCCTGAATTTTACTTTTCATGTCAAATTTACGTAAAGTCTTGTTTTAAACTTTCATTTAAACTTCCTGCATTTATTTTCGATTGCACCTTTATATTCAAGCATTTACCTTTAAAGTCTTTATTTTCAAGAACGTGGAGTTCATCTTTATTTCTTGTCTTTTATCTTCAAAGTCTTTTATTTTTAAAGTCATTTACTTTCGACAGTCATTTACTCTTTCAGCACTTTTTACATTCCAGAACTTGGAGTTCAAGTATTTTTTACATTTCGACAGTTATTTATCTTCCTGCACTTGTATTTTTCAAAGTCATTTACCTTTTGTCTTTTACATTCGACGCCTCTAAATTCTGCATCATTTATTTACAGCCCTTTACATTTCCAAGCCTTTACTTTATTTGCAAGTAGTCGAACGTGGAGTTCATGTAGTTTTCTTTTACTGTCGAGCGTGGAGTTCAATTTACATTTCTTGCATTTATCATTGTCAGTTACATTTTCCTTTAAATTTAGCACATGTCCTAGGATTTGTGTGGTCGATCCTGCAAGTTTGTCAGTTTTATTTAAGATTGATAGACCAGAGGTTGTTTACTAATATTCACAGTAAACACTAGCTTAACAAGTTATCTAATACCAACAAAATTTAATTCTTACGTAATAAATCGCTATCAATGAACAAACGATAACTACGATGGAATTGAAAATAACTAAGCATGCAAACACTATGAAATTAAATGCAAGAGTGAGTGAGAGAGAGAGAGAGAGAGAGAGAGAGAGAGAGAGAGATGACACCGAGATTTATAGTACTTTGGTGTTCGTCCTCAATTTGTCTATGTGCACTCTTTAATGATTTCCCATTGGAACATGTATAGTTCCTTGTTATTTGACAAATATTTGTAAAAGTTCATACAATCACCAATCCACAATACAATTGAGAAAATAAAATCTCCTATTTGGATTTGACTTGTATACAACACACAACCAAACTCTCCTAGTAATCTTTACTCAAATTACGTCTCTTGAATCTTCCAATATCACCAATTTGGTCAAAGCCTTTGTGTGTAGCAATCGACCCCTTGATCCTACCGGTTCCTTGAGTGATGAATTGTGCGAAGATTTGAGAAGAACTCCGCTTTATCCGTAGTCTTCAACACAGACACTACTAAGGAAATTCTAAGAGAAGAACCTACTTATTTTCAATGGAATTTGTCACCACCATTGACAACCACCTCAATCTTGCAAACAACTTGAAAAACTCAACAAGATCTCTAAGAATAATTAGTTTCAAGGACTGGTCTCCTTGAATCAATTACAAATCTCTCGTTATCAAGATCAAAACCAAAATAAAGTTGAAGATGCAAGAATTTTGTTGCAAGACTTTGAACACTCGAAACAGAGGAGAATGACTTTTCACTAAAATCACACTGAAAATTATAATCAGAATGATAGATTATTTTTTAGAAATGATGATAAAAAAGTTTTATATGTGCTGAAGATTAAACACAGAAAATGGTTGAAAAACTCAGGTAGATTTAAATCAAGAGCAATATATGGTTTGAATCAAATGAGCAAGTGAAATGAAATAAAAGGAAAACATAATTTTGAAAATATGTCAATTGATTCGAATTAGAAGTAAGTGTGATTCGAATCATGTACAAAAAATGATTCGGATCAAATGCAACATCCCTGATTGAAAAATGTTGAAAAAGTGTGTGATTCGAATCATGTTCTAAATTTATTTCGAATCAAAGCAAACATACGTGGATATCAGAAAATTGGTTCGAAACATGTGTAAAAAAATTATTCGAATCAAATGATCTAGTTTTGCCTCTGTCAAATTTGATTTGAATCATAAAGTGTGTTGGAAATCCATGATTCGAATCAAATACATAAAATCTCAAAATTTCATAGTTATAAAAGCACTTTGAGATTTTACTTTGAATCAAACTCAAATAAAAAAAACATAAAATGTTTTCATCCCATTTACACATGCAATTGATAAAAAAGATCATAATCAAGATCAAATCTAACCAAAGTTTATGCATGCTAAAAACGAGAAGTGCAATCATGAAGGAGACTCAACAATCGAAAGTAAATCAAAGAAGGGAGCGATAAGACAAGCAACAAAATTACCTAATATAGGTGTTCCCCCTGAATGAGTTAGGGACATGCAACTACAATCTCCCCCTTTTCATGCTTGGCAAGCTTTCACTTGGAATTAAGTCGACTTTGAGTATAACGCATAAAACTCTGATGCTCCCCTTGAAACATTGCACACAAACCACACACAACATAAAAACACACAAAGCAATTCTAGACTCATTACATCTGGTTTATGTATTTTAAATTCTGGCATAGTAGATAGCAGATGTCCTAACACATGTTACGACATTATTCTCTGCACGACTTTAAAACAAGAGCAGAACAAACAAACTGATATTCAGAATATTAGCAACAGCAGCAAGACAGATGTTTCGACATCTGTTACAACATGTTAATCAAAACTGAATTGTAAATTGCAGAATGATAAATAACACAGAATATGATGACCCTGTTCGGTGTACTACAACACCTACGTCTGGGGGTTACCAAGCCAAGAATGAAATCCACTATAATAGTATTAATTCAAAGCTAAACTCCCTCGTTTACAACTTCTCACTTAATCACTACCCGTGCAACTTCTATCTAATACTCTTCTAGATATGAAACCCCTCTCAATTCCCTTTACAATCACCACGTGATAACAAATACTCAATGCTTAAAAGCTTAAGAGTGAACAATTTACAACAACCTATGTGACCACATAGTATCAAAAGATACATGGGTGACTTACAAACTACACAAGAGACTCTCAAAACCCTAAACCCTTATGTTGCACCAATGACTTGTTGTTGTGTGTGCTCACTCTTTTAAGTCTAGCAAGTCCTTATTTATAGACTCTTGCAGTATGGGCTTGGACTCTTCAATCAGGTCCAATATTCACGTTTTAAATCAGCTGCAAGATCTTCACATAATAATAGGAACAAATCTTTTATAGTTTCCTAAAAACTCTCAAAGATCCTTTTTATGAAATCCAATTAAATCTGAACTTGCTCCTAATAAATCTCCTTGACATGCGCATAATGATGAGGAATATCTAAAAGATTCTCATCAAATCTGTCAAGAGATATAAAACAGCAGCGCCTGCTGTACCAGACCAAGATGACATGGCATTTGTCATGACAGTTGATGAAGATGCTTCAACATCTTGCTCGACATCTTACCCAACATCTTGTTGTAAACTTGTTTTAGCCAAAATGCGGCCAATCAAAGACCTAACAATCCCCCCTTTGGCAAATTCTGGCTAAAACAACCTTTGAATAACACATCCAGCTCCCCCTCAAGGAAACAACCAAGGAACACTACTACTACTTACTTCTCCCCCTTTTTAGCCATAATATGACAAACCAAGCAACTATGCATTAAGGGCAATCAACCAAAAACAAGCAAGTCAGTAGCAGAACACATCCAACTCAGAAGCTTGTACAATCTGACAAGTTGCAGTACTCCCCATGTCATACATAATTAGTCCTCCCCCTCAAGGGAAAACCCCCACACATCAGAGTACATGCAGCGGAACAGCAACAAGCAGCACAAGCATGACACACTATCATGCTCCCCCTAAGTAGTTGCATACAACAAGCAGCCACAAATACTTTACCTCTCCCAAGAAGCTTGTATAACTCTGATTCAGTCCATTGACATCCCAATGACAGAACCAAAACAACTAGTCAAGTTCACCCAGAATTATACCAGTAACACAATGTCACGACATCTCTTCTGACATTACACCCTCACCATAGGAATTCTATCATAGACTGCTTGAAACCACAAACAATCTTGATAAACAACTGTACTACTGCAACAACAGATCCAAAACAGAAGTCCAACTCTCCCTGTCGTAGATAACCAGTGCTTCTTTTCCAGAAGAACACCTTAAATGAATGGAAAACATAAGAATCATCTTCATGTATTCAAGAGCGCACCCTCTGTTCAACACACCTCCTGAACGCGTTCACCTAATGCTTGATCCTCAAGCAATCCATGTACCACACTAGTACATTTAACAGATAGAAGTTATCCCCCTATCTTTCACAAATGATGCTCCTTCAACAAGAAACACCCCAAAATCACCACATGATATCCCATGACAGCTTCATGATTATATGGTGAGAAAGTACCAGGATTACATCCTTGTACCACAACCAACAAAATCTTGGATTGAGACCAAAATCACCATTGATCCCTCTCATCCAGAAACCATTCATACCCTGTACAAATCCACCTTGAATTTTACAGCCATAGATATCCTTGTTCCTTGAGACACAATCCAATTGAATCTGGAATGCTTCAAATTCCTCAAAGAGACATACAGAGTCCCATAGCTTGTTATCTTGCCCAGATGTTCTTCACACTTGAAGGACATCAAATACATGCTCTAGAAATCCTCAGCTTACTTGCTTCACAAGCACCAAACCGACCCACTTCTCTCTAGCATGACTTGTAACAGAAGAAACCACCTCTCCACAAGCATTCTGACCTTAGCAAGAGTCATTCATCCAGATAAACACCCCATGATTCAAGACAGTCTTCACTTCATCATTCTCCCATATGATAAGATAGAACACTTCTGATTCAATTGGTGAATATTAGCTTCCACAATCTGAACTCCAAGTTCAGAAACCTTAATGATGTTTTAACATCAGTTAGGACATCCTGATCATATCACAGACACCATACACTATGGTTATTGATACAATTACCACTAGACTTAATATCTGCATAGTAATACAAATGAAGATCTTTAGAGAACACAGCTCATCCAACTTGATCAATAAGACCTCCAGACAACCAAAGAGAGAAATAAACTCTCATTCAACTCCCAAAACAAGGTAATCTTCCATAAGCAACTTAGGGAATCTACCACAAGCTCCAAGATATGAAAAAAACTTGAACCTCCTTTGATTTTCAACCAACTACCCTTCTGCACAAGAGTAATTAGTTCCAAGCACACTGTTTGAATTCACGATAAAGATCAACCAAATGCCACTGTTTGGTTAATCTCAGCTTTCTTCATAATTCAATAAAATCTTTTGATCCACCAATGAAACCTAATCTTCAAGTTACATAATCCACCTACTCCATAGCAAGTCATCTTAGATACACCAAGACTCGTACATGTAACATCTACTCCTTATTGCAGCTCCTGCAAACTGTATGAGATAGACCTTTTTGAAGCATTAATTCCATTTATTTCAGAGAAGATCAACTTATCATTCAATGATGCGCCACAACATCAACTAAGACCCTGAATTTTCTGCTTGATGTCACAACATCTGATCCGACATCCAGCTGGAGAGTTCAGTCCTTCATTCTGCCACTTAGAAGAACCTCCTCCCTATAACAGAACAAGAGTTCTATGTTCTCATAGACTCGATCAATGATATCAAGTTAGAGTAGACAACCTCCATCATGCTTTACTTTACTACAATAACCACCTCATCTTCAGAGAAACCAAAATGCCAAAGCTTGATTCTTTAGACGAGATCAGTCACACAAGGTCTTTACAAAAGGAATCCCACTTTCCTTAAGTAGAGACTTCTTCAGAAAGTCAGAGACAACTGCCACTTATCCTTGACCTCCAAGATGAGCAAGATCACATGCTTCTATGCACCTAGATCAGAAATAAACTGACTCAAGCAGTGTTATCACCGGCAGCATATTCTAGATAAGTCTCTTGCCAGGAAACTCTCTAGATAAAGATCATATGCTTCTAGTAGAAACTGGAACACACCTGTTGCACTCCAATACTCCTAGGTCAGAAATAAACTGATCCAAGAAAATTGTCTTCATCTTCACTTCCATCAGAACTACATTCTAGTTAAGCTTCCTGCTACAAAATTTCCTAGTCTGATTACATGCCTTGTAATACCAAGATAAAGACAGATCTACCATACACACGTGTATGGTACCAAGATCATCGGCTACAACTCCTTTGCTCCAGAGATTCACTCCTTGAACCAACAGGCTTCTGCACATACTCCACTTTCAAGATGTTTCAACATCTGATAGAACACTAGTTCCTTATCTTAACTGTACCCATTCTCCAAAGAACATATCCTTGAGCAGATGCAACAAGAGATGTTGTACTTTCTGATGTACCAACTTGTCACCAGTGATCTTGTACTCCAACATACAAGGATAATCAATTAAATATTTGTGAATTCCACAAATAGCAATAAATCTTAAATCCTTGTCCACAAAGCCATACATCCTGTAGGATATATGCACTATCAGATATCAACACAAATCAAGAATTTTTGTGTCAACGTCTTTCTAATCAAACAACATGTTGAGACATCAAGTCTATCACCCTTGACTCAACCTGCCTATGACTATCCTTTGCTAACAGAATACTTGCAAATCATGAATGGTGAAAATAAATCACCTCTCATTATCTCCAAATTGAACAACATCCATCAGCACCAGAGATCTTCAGAAATCCATCTTCAGCATGAGAACCAAATTATCCTTCTAAAAAACTCTTAAACACGACCAGAGATGCCTTTATGAGTGGACTTGAGTGAAGACTCGAGTATCTTTGGCAACTTTGTCGAAAAGAACATTTACTAAATTCATAGATCATGAATTTGATAAACCCGATCTCAACTCACCTTCTCTTCAAACTGACTTCAAGATACAAGCTGGAACCAAATTTTCAAGTACCAAGTCAACATAACAGAAATCAACCAACAACCCTCTCCATTCCATTGCTCCCGACTTTGGAACGACTAGAGCTTACAATTGTCAAATGTTGATATCTTCAAGAGAAACCAACAATCAAGATCTTCCACCATCTTTCTTCTATCACAACTCCATCCCATAAATACTAGAGTTCTTCCATCAGAAACATATGCAGCGGAACCACCAAGGAACATCTACAACATACCCTAATAAGATGTCAGAACATCTTATAAGATACCATACAAGAGAACTAGCCACTTCTCCTGCAATTGCTGTAGAAACTCCTCAGAAAACTTGAACAACCAACAATAGTTGTTACCTTTGATCCAGAACATACATCCCATCCATTAATACCCTTGAGTATGTCCGAGTGAATGATCTGATCGCATACACACCTTGTTTAAAAGCTAGAAAGTATCTCCCAAGATCTCATCCAGAAACATACAAGATGTCTGCTCTGATACCAATTAAAATTCTGGCATAGCAGATAGCAGATGTCCTAACACATGTTACGACATTGTTCTCTGCACAACTTTAAAACAAGAGCTGAACAAACAAACTGATATTCAAAATACCAGCAACAGCAGCAAGACAGATGTTTCGACGTCTGTTACAACATGTTAATCAAAACTGAACTATAAATTGCAGAATTATAAACAACACAGAATATGATGACCCAGTTCGGTGTACTACAACACCTACGTCTAGGGGCTACCAAGCCAGGAATGAAATCCACTATAATAGTATTAATTCAAAGCTAAACTCCCCCGTTTACAACTTCTCACTTAATCACTACCCGTGCAACTTTTATCTAAGACTCTCCTAGATATGAGACCCATCTCAATTCCCTTTACAATCACCACGTGATAACAAATACTCAATGCTTAAGAGCTTAAGAGTGAACAATTTACAACAACCTATGTCGACCACATAGTATCAAAAGATACATATGTGACTTACAAACTACACAAGAGACTCTCAAAACCCTAAACCCTCATGTTGCACCGACGACTTGTTGTTGTGTGTGCTCACTCTTTTAGGGCTAACAAGTCCTTATTTATAGACTCTTGCAGTATGGGATTGGACTCTTCAATCAGGTCCAATCTTCACGTTTTAAATCAGCTGCAAGATCTTCACATAAAAATAGGAACAAATCCTTTATAGTTTCCTAAAAACTCTCAAAGATCCTTTTTATGAAATCCAATGAAATTTGGACTTGCTCCTAATAAATCTCCTTGACCTGCGCATAATGATGAGGTATATCTAAAAGATTCTCATCAAATAAAATCAAATCTGTCAAGAGATATAAAACAACAGTCCTGTTGTACCAGACCAAGATGCCATGACATTTGTCATGATAGTTGATGAAGATGCTTCAACATCTTACTCGACATCTTGCCAAGTATTATAACCACATATGTACTGATGTATGAGCAACCATGTCAGGACATATTATCCAACATCTTGCTGTAAACTTGGTTTAGCCTAAATGCAGCCAATCAAAGACCTAACAGTATTCTTTGCGTGTTTAAGCCATAGTTTGTGATATGTTAATATGTGATATTTTGCCTAGCCTAGTATTTCAAAAACCTACCCTTACAAGATCAAGAAGATTCAATAGGGTTAGAGTTGAAGGTAAAGTGAGCCTCTTGAGTACCGGCGTGCGTGCATACGTGAGTGTATGTGTGTGTGTGTGCGCGCACGTGTTTTTGTGTGTGTGTGTGTGCGCGCGTGTGTGCATGTGTGCGCGCGTGTGAAGACAAACAATGCACTAGATCAACGGTAGCTAGGGGTTACAAGATTTACGGTTGAATTCTTCCAATGGAATGTAAACAAACTTAAACGCACTCTAGTGCATTATAAGAAGCGTCATGTCGTAACCTATCATCTCAAGTAACATGCCAGGGAAGAGTAACAAAATGTTTCAATGACGTGAAGAAATTTAATGCACCTTTTTTCCACTACTTTTGCAACTGATCCAAGGTGTTTCCAGTTCTGACCAAGAGTGAACATAATTCCTAGAGGCTGGGCACGACTTCTAAGACATCTCTGACTAATAACCGCTTGGCTAACTTTGGTGGAAATTGTTATGGGTGGGGCAAAGGCCAAAAAAGCCAACGCATGATCCAACGTATAAAGCCTTCACACATGATATTCAAGGTACACTTTTTATTTTCATTTTTTGCTACACTCATCTCGAATTCTGAAATGATTTAGATGTTGCGGTGCTAACCTTGCAGGTCCACCATGCATTGTTTCAGAGACTAACACCCTTGATTCAGGATTGTCATCATCGATACATACTAATTCTAGTTCTAAAACGAAACATATAATATTTAAATTTTATTTAAATTTAAATTTTAAATCATATATATATATATATATATATATATATATATATATATATATAATATTTTATTTAATAAAAAGTAAGAATCAAACTAAAGATTACAAGTAATTTATCTAACCAATTTAGACCTATTAAAAATATATGAATAAACTAAATATAGTAAGATTTTTATTCAATTATCATGACTAAATATTTTTCTATTCACAATTACATAAATAAAAAGTAAAAAAATATTGAATCAAAAGTGATAAAATTTGTTCTAATGATATACTATAATATTATAAAAAAACATATATTTTTTTAAAAACTAAAAATAAAAGAGAGAATAATAAATTTAGTTACCCCTATCTCAGAAGAAAATAGTAATCTACATCTATATTCTAGAAACAGGTTTGCTATCTTGACACTTTTTCCTACACCTACACCGTATGTCCGTACTGTACGGACGACACTGTTTATGTACGGACGACACTATTTATTGTACGAACGACATTATTCATTATACGAAAATACGTTACTGTTCATATACGGACGATACTATTCATTATACGGACAGAAACTGTTCATGTACGGACGACATTATTCACCGTCCGTACATACGCTATAGATATAGGGTGGGGTGTCAAAATATCATTTTTGTTCTAGAAAATATGAATGAATGAAGAAAAAAACATTCACGTGTACTAACTCGTCTGGTCCACTCCATTCATGAGAAGGAACGATAGATGCAATGACTGTTTGTTGAGTTTCGTTTTCTCTTCTTTCCTCTCTTGTCTTTTCTTCTTCTATCTCTTTCCTCTCAAATCAACTGAATTTCCATTCTCTCTCTCTCTCTCTCTCTCTCTCTCTCATGGATCATGATCACCCTTCCAAACACCGTGTGATAACTCTTCTCAACGCCCTCAAAGAAGCTTCCAAACATCTCCAAACCAAAACCAACCCTTTCACTTTTCTCTTCAAACCCGACTCCAAATCCGCCATTGAAGCTCTCCTAGAACTCGAATCAAAAGCAACCATCATCTTCTCATCTCACCCAAATCTCCACAATCTCTCTCACTCACTCACCACCCTCAAAACCTTAATCGAAAATCTCCAAAACTGCAAACCCCACGGAGTTAAATCCATCCTCCAACGCCAAATCATCGCATACAAGATTTCCCAAGCTTCCTCCTCTTTAGAATCCGAAATTCAAACCTACTTAGACCGTGTCATAGTTATAAACCTCGTGAAAGCACTTCAAGAACAAGAAAACGAGGAAGAACAGGTTCAGGCTATTGTCGAGTTTCAACAAAGGTTGTCGAAGGGTTTTGATTTGGAGTTTCAAGATTTGATTTTGAGAGCGAAAGTGTTTACCCTTTTGGAAACTACGTTGGTTGAACGTTTTTATTCGAAAAGGGTTCGAGAAGAATCTGCTATGGCGATAGCAGAGTTGGTGAAATTCAACAAGAACGTGTTTGTTGGGTTAGTGTTAATGGGTCCAACGATTAAAGCTTTGATATCAATGGCTTCTGAATGTTCTATAAAGGTTCTGTGTTTACTTGTTAGAATCATTCGAAGTCCTTTGGTTGATGAGATTTTTTCTAAGGGAGAGATTTCTACTATTGTTGGGTTTTTGTTGTCGAGAGATTTGTGTGTTCGTGTTGCGGCGTTGGATTGTGTTCTTGAGCTTGGTTATATTGGGAGAAGGGAAGTAATTGAAGCTATGATGGAACAAAACTTGGTTAAGATACTAATGGATTTGCAGAGAAGAGATGATTGTGTTTTTGATGGTTGTGTTTCGAGATTTGCGATACAATTGGAAGTTGGAGAAGGTTTGAGTAGTGAAGAGAAAAGTGAGGTGAAATTGGAGATGTTGAGGTTGGTTAAGGAAGCTTCAAGATCAGATGCAGAGTTTGCTAGTGTTAGTGCTGAGATACTGTGGGGTTCTTCACCTTAGAATTTGAGATTAGCAACATTTTGTTGCTTTCTTTGGTTGTTTTTAGGATCAAACTTATGATAATTTTGTCCCAAATTTTGTGTGGTGTGTAAATGGTTGGGTTGGTTTGTTATGAAAGGTGGGGCATCGTGTTAAATAGGGATTGTGGAAGTTGTTCATTTTAGGAGGAAATGGGGCACTTTAGGGTTCTTTTTGGGTTTAGTGCCTGAGTTCTTTAATTTATGTATTTGTAATTACTATTGTATAAGAATGAAAAAGTGAGACAGAAAAGAAAAAAGATACAAGGGAGACAAAAGTGGATACTAGAGATGATATATATTGGATTGATTTTTTTTTAAGAAGTGAGTGCTTTATATTTTAATATAGGGTTTAAACTTCAATGCTCAAGAAGTCATTAATCTAATTCCTTTTGAATTTTAAACTTTTTTATTTATGCCCAAAAGAATTTGAAAAATAGTGGTCAGTCTATCATCTTGACATTTATGTGGATCACTTTTGAAAGGTTGAGATACACACATCAACTAGATTCGAGTTTTTCATATTTACTTTGAAACTGTGTATAATTCCTGTTAACTTAGTCAAATTATTTATGAGGCAACTTGTATTTTGAAACAAAAAATCACTGAAAAAATTCTCAAACTTAATTTTCCTCCTTACATAAAAGATAGATATCATTTTGCTTTGGAATTTTACCTTCCCAAATTTTCACCATTACCAACTTTTAAATTTGGTTTAGCTTTTTAGCTGCCATTTTTAAAATAGTTTCCTTGTGGGTATTTTTCAGTCTTATATAATGAGTTTAAAAAATCTGCCTAAAGAGTAATTTTAACTAAGTAAAAATTATAGAGAGCTTTTAAGGGTTGATCATGAACACATCTAAATCCTATCCACCGTCTAAGAAGGTGAGATAGAGGGAATTGTAAAACCTACAAACTCTTTGTTAGCATGTGATTTTCGACTCAAGTTGCACCGAAACCCGCTAATCTTGGTTTAGAAGAATCTCAAGAATAGATCCATAATATTAGGATCACTCTTTCTTCAAAACATGTACAAAGTCTCGAAAAGATTTGCAATGATTTGACATATTCGACATGAATTGGGGTATGAGATAAATACATAAGCTAAAACGCAAGCAGATGACTCATGTTTTCGGCACCAAAGTCATAAAGTTCGACAGGGAGGATTTTTCTATATAGGCAGTTGAAAGGTGTGAGGTTGTTCTCGGCAGCAGTGGTAGTTTTGCAGTAGTTCAAGAAATGAAGATACGTGGAAGTAAAACAGAGGACGAAAGGTCATGCAACAGTGTACGTGTCGAGTGATAGAGAGTCGATTGTTGTCGACAGTTACTGACGTTCGTGTATATAAGTCGATTTGATCTTTGTAACAAGGGTTCGCATTTTTCATTGTTGTTATCGATAGAATTCAAACATCCAAGTTATAAAGATAAAAGGATTTGTGAGAAATGTATGAATTTGCGTCTCACTTTTAACTTAAGCATTTTACTCGATTTCATTTGTGATTTGTTTCATTTTACTTTTTCTTTTCAAGAAATTCTGCACTTTACTTCTTGTGATTTTTATCTAATTGTTTTGCATTCAAACACTAAGTTATCAACCACGAAAGCACTTTCTCAAGCATTTTTGCACAATATGTCCTTAAGATTTTTTTCAAGTTTAATCTTGTAAGTGAATTAAAACTTGTGATTTGATTTACTAAAAACAAAGGTAAACATATTTGCACGCACAGTGGGATCCTTTTGTGCAAGAGATTTAAACTTTTATAGAAAAATGCATGTGCTTTTATTATTTGTTTTGTTCTTCATACATGCAATGTTTTCAATGCATGAGTGTTTATGCGCCTGACGAGTGGTAAAAATCTTGTTGAGATGGCTCGTCCAACGTCAAAAAATTCTCCTCTTCCCCAGAACGACGCTCCAAATGTAGAAGAACAACCAACTGGATTGGCGGTTTGTGGTGTCAGAACATCGACATCTGTTGGAGTAACCACTCCTGTTATAAGTCAAATGTCAGTTTCAACAACGTTTCCAAAGTTGGTAATTCCTCCACCACAAACAACCATTTTTCAAACTACTCCAAAGGCTACACAAACTACTATAGGAGACCCTAGAACTTCTTTTCTTCAAAGATTTACATTACCTTCTGGTAGTAGGGAATATCCATATGGCATGTCAACTGTAATGATTTCAAATTTACAAACTAATGCATCTACGTATGTATATAATGCAATGGCTATTGTATCTCCTTTTAATCAATATTTAGTATCACGATCTGCTATAAACAATCCTAGTCGAATGGGACAACCCCAAGGAGGATTAAGATATGTCCCTCAGGTTATGTCACCCCTAACTACAAGTTCTCTCTTGGCCATGAGGCAAAAAATGGATAATAGTAACCATGATTTGGTCAATATGCTTACCCAACAAATTGATATTGTGTTTAATCCTCTAGTCCAAAACACAAACCATATTTACCAACAATTGGCACATCAAATGGGTCGAATTACTGATTTCTTTGGTGCTCCTCAGACGCCTATTCAACCAGTCCATTAAATCCAAGTAGGCGAGGCAATTCAAAATCTAAGAGTTGCAAACAATAAATGTTTTTTCTAATAATCGAGGGAAACAACGGGTTATGCCCCAATCAGTCTAACAACCCATACCCAGGGTAGTTGAAGGATACTTAGATCGAAAAGGCTCAGAGGCACTATTGATCAATATGAACCAAGATGCAGACCAAGTGGTTGGAAGAATCTAACAAAACCATTTTGGGGGGCAAAATAACATAGCCAATGTGGTCGAACAAATTCTAGCCCAAAATGTTCTTAACGTTGGTCTTCACATACCAAATTCCGTTTCTGCCTTGTCTGAGTATGAATTGCAGAGTGAACTCCCAGGGGGTTGGAAAATACCTAAGTTCACCAAGTTTGCAAGCGACAGTAGTGAATCTACTATTGAACATATTGCTCGATATCAATCAGAGGCGGATGATTTGGCTAATAATGAAAACTTAATAATGAAATATTTCCCTAATTCCTTAACTAAGAGTGTTTTCACGTGGTTTGCCACCCTTTCTCCACACTTCATATACAATTGGAATCAATTAGAAAAAGAATTACATGATCAATTATATATGGGTCAGTAAAAATTTAGCCTGAAAGAATTAGCCAACGTGAAGAGAAAATTCTATGAGTCGATAGATGATTATCTCATTAGGTTTAGGTTAATGAAGGCAAGATGTTTTACTCAAGTGCTTGAGGATGAGTTAATCGAAATTGTTGCAGGTGGCCTAGATTATTCATTTAGGAAGAAGTTAGATACCAAATACCTATGGGACATGGCCTAATTAGCATATAGGGTTTAACAAGTTAAACAATTGAAGGCTGGAAAGGCTAGGGCAAATAGACACCCCAGGAAGGAGAAAGTTGCATATGTAGAGACAGACAAAAATGGTCAAGAGATTGACATAGTTTTTGAATGTGTCAAAGAAAACGAGGTTAATCTAGCTGAATTAAAGTCAACCCCTCCATATGTTTGCAAGGTTCTAAGACCTTCAAATGGGAAAAATCTCGTCGAACCAAGTAAAAATGAAAAGTTTGCTGCAAAAACCTATACCTTCGACATAACTAAATGTGATGAGATATTTGATCTTCTACTTGTCGATGGTTAAATCATAGTGTCGACGGGCCTAAAGGCACCACCATTGGAACAAAGAAAGAAAAGAGGTTTTTGTATATATCATAACTTTCTTGGTCATAAAACGTCTCAATGTGTTCTTTTCAAGGATTTGGTGCAAACTGCTTTCAAGGATGGTAGTCTGAAGTTTGGAGACAAATAGAAGCCACCAATGACAGTCGAATCAGACACTTTGTTGGTCCAAGATGCAAATCTGGTTAAACTTGTAGAAATTATGATGGTTGAGGCTACTGAAGGTCTCGACGCAGAGGTCAAAGAGGTGGCGATGGTACACCCAAAGGCTAAGGAATAACTGGTTAAATTTTTAAACCACTGTAAACTCAAGGGGTCTGAGGTGATGTTATGCCCTCATCTTAGTGTTTTTTTCGACAAGGATGCTATTAAATACTTTTAGAAAATCACGCCCCAACATCCAAGAAAGGTTAGTCGAGATGACAGGAGAACCCAATTTTCTTTTGACAAAGGAAAAGTTCCTTACAAGACAGGCCAAAGAAGGACTTATGTTCTACCAACCAATTTTCCCCTTGGTGGCTGGATTAGACTTCCAGGTAAAACAGACACTGATAAACAAAAGTGGAGGTTTGTCAAAATTAGTGCAGGCTCATCGTACCATTATAACTTACAGATGTCAAAGTAGTATTTGTATGCTTCTAAAAGTTAGCTGGGTAACAAACTTATTACTGGACCCAGTGGAGAAGACACCAACGCAAAAAGAATGAGGCTTTTGAGTCTGCAGATTCGAGTAAGAGTGGCAGCTCCCAGGCAATAACAGAAGTCCAAATGGCAATGAAACTTATGAAGGAATTTTTGTTTCCTCCTTTTCCAGCAATAGTTAAACCCAACGAGAAAGACGCCATGCAAAATAAAGATGATGACATGTTGATTGATAATTTTGATTCTGGATCGGAGGGTGAAGTGGATATAATATGCAATATGATCTTTGTTTTAGCCATAGAACATGACCAGATTATTGAGGTAATTAAAGAAGAGGACGATGATTTTGTTGTAGAAATAAGCCTTTATGTTATTATGTAATGAATAATGAGTGCGTAGAGGAAGAAAATGTCATTTTTGAAAGGTCTGGCAAAGGGATGAAGCAATACTTGAAGCCCCTATTTACATGGGTCAAGGTTGATAATGTAGTCGTCAACAAAGTACTAGTAGATGAAGGAGCGGCGATTAATTTGATGCCAAATTCTTTATTAAAGAAAATTGACAAGTATGACACTAATTTAAAGCCTCGTAATATGGTTATGTCTAACTACGAAGGCAAAATAAGTAAATCTTTAGGGGTTATTGAGGTCAATATAACTGTAGGCAGAACTATAAAACCAACATTGTTTGTGGTCATTTCAAATAAAGCAAACTATAACTTTATGGTTAGTCGATAGTGGATCCATGGTGTGGGGGCAATCCCCTCAACTCTGCACTAGAGAATTTCAATCTGGAGATCAGGTGGTATTGTAGAAAATATTGAGGTTGATCAAAGTTATTTTGTGAATGAGGTTAATCATATAGACAAGAAAAATTTTAATAGATGTAATACCCCGTTTTATTTTAATTATTTTTCGTAATTAAAATTATGTGATGTTGTGTGTATGTATGTGATTATGTGTGTTTTATTATATTGGGGTATCCTGTGGTAGAGGGTAGTGACCATAGAATTATAGACCCTAAGGGTGAGGGGTGTATGCCCGATTGCTTAGAACTTGGTGGTGTGGTGAGAGTGGCTAATTAATTAATATTAGTTGAATATTATTAATTTAAATAATTAGTGAATATTATTATTATTATTATTTAATTTGTGGAATTAATAATAATAATAATAATAATAATAATAATAATAGAAAAAGGGGGAGTTGAGGGGAGTTTGTTGTCAGATCGTGAAAGCTGAAAAGAAAAAAAAAGAAAGAGGAAAGCTAGGGCTAAAGGGAAGAAAAGAAAGGATCACCATTGTTGAAGCTCTTGTAAGAACTCTAAGGTAAGGGTTATCATGATGATTGCTGGGTAGATTATGCCATGTAGGTTTTATGTTTCTTTCTCTATTCATGATTTTGATGAATTAGTATTGTATGTTTGATAAAATTCTTGATGAATTGTGAATGGTTGTTGATGTTGAAATATATGATAGACTGATGTATCGTTGCAAATTCTGTTGTTGGATCTGTATAAGTGGTTGTTGTATGTTGTTGATGTTGTTTGTGGTATAATGAATTCTTGATGGATTGTGTATGATGTTGATGTTTTGATTGATGTTAGAATGATGAATCGTTGTAGTTTCTGTCGTTGGAATCATATATGTTGATTTGGAGTTTGGGACTTTAGAAAAGTGTTTTTTCGTGTTAAAATGTGTTCTAGACGATTTATAAGAAAAATTGTGTTTTGGGAGGGTTCAAAAGTGATTTTTGTATGTTAAGCTGTTGAAAAATTGATTCTGGACGCAGTGTAATTGATTACCACTTTGGGCGTAATCGGTTACACTGCCTAAAAAAACTGCATTTTTGGCTTTTTCGAAGGCGTAACCAATTACGGTATTTGTAGTAATCGATTACGTCAATAGCAGTAGCGCTAGTGGCTGGTTACGCAGGCGTAACAGGTTACCACATTTTGCGTAATCGGTTACGCTACTGTTTTTTTTAAATCTTCTAAAATTCATAACTTTTGTTCCGGGAGTCCGATTCGAGTGTCATTCAAAGCGTCGGGAAGCTGACGTGTCGAACTTTTGTATACAAATAATCTCGGTCGCAGAAGTTGAATAATTATGTGGTTGGTTGTATTAAATGCATTATTATCATTATGTTGTGGTGTGATATGATTATAAATGCCTTGTGGATGCTTGGTATGTTGTATGTCGTTGTTGCTGAACTGTATGGCATTTCGTTGTTCCTGGCCTGTAGTGGCATGTTGCATTGTTAGATGGTCGTTGTCGTTGTTGTTGTCATGCATTTCATGGTTGCATGAGTTATGAGATAAGTCATGTGCTCGTGTGGGGTGTGAGCGTCTTATCCAGATTCTGATTGTGGAATCATATCGTTGTTGTTGTTGAGGTGATTGTGTGCCCATGTGGGGTGTGAGCGATCATGGTGATCCGTGTGCCCATGTGGTCTGTGAGCGATCATGGAAGTCGTGTACCCATATGGGGTGTGAGTGACATTATGGAAATTCTGACGGGAATGGTGATCCTAAAATAGGGATCGGGTTCTGAAATAGGAACTGATGGTACCACATGCATTGAGTCGAGTTGTGAATCTTAATGCATTGCATTTTAGTTGTGTTGGATTTGTTGACATGTTGGTTGTAACTGCTGTTGTGTAGTTGTATGTTGTGGAATAGGTGTTTGTTCATGAATAATATGATGCTTGCTTAATTATCATGCTTTCCTTTATCTAATTATGATATCTCATCCATTCTATTTGAAAGTTGTCTTTACATGGGCATCGTGCAGATAACTCGCAGTAGAGGAGTTGAAGTGAGTAGAAGATGAAGTCTACTATTTTCCTTTTAGTGTCGGTGTCTGCTCTAATGTGTAACACTGGGGTCAGGGAACGTTGTGTTTGATATGTTTGATAGAGATTTTTGGATATCTCTAGAATATTCGTTGTTTATGTTGTTTTGAAGAAATAATTATGCCATGAATAATTGTTTATGATGTTACTTTCGCTGTTTCAATAAAGTTTTGAGATTTCAGACATGTTGAGTTGTTATAGTTATTATCAATAATTTTTAAATAAATTGCATGTGTTACATATCTTGTTATATGAGCAGTTGTAGTATGAATTGTGTGACATCCTGAATATATTTTGATAAAAATACTCTGATTTATATTTAAATTGCACGGGGTATATTTAGGGTGTTACAATAGACAACTGGCGAGCTTTTCTCCATGTATGCCTGCTGGAACATGATTTTCCCTACAGGGATATGTGTTTTATTCAATGAAGTTACATCCTACACATGGGTTCATATGGGAGTACGAGACTATCGGAGGTACTAAATGGTCGAAGACGGATGATAACGATGACTTAGTCAAGCACACTTGCTCGAATTTTGGTATATATGACTGAAAATAGATTAAAGGAGACCTTAGAGGTCGATCCCCAACAAATAATGATTGTTGAAGCCACTACAGTTAAAAGCAATAAAACATACGAGATTAGTGAGAACCCGATTTAAGATGTCTAGAGCTTGATTGAATTTACGACGATGAGCCTTTGGGTTTTGAGAAATATTCATTAGCTTCAAATAAGAGGATACAAGCTCTGGATTCATTGGAAGAGGTTGATTTAGGAGATGGAATAATCAAAAACCAACTTACATAAGTGCAAAGATTGATCAAAGCCTAAATATTAGGATGGTAGAGTTGCTCTAAGAATCCAAAGGTTGCTTCGCTTGGGATTATGATGAAATGCTAGGACTCATCCGAGATTTGGTGGAGTCAAAGTTTCCAATTCGACCAGACAAGAGGCCAATGAAGCAGATGCCAAGAAAATTTTCACCAGAAGTGATGTCGAATATCAGAGAGGAAATCGAAAGGCTGCTAAGGAACAAATTCATATGAACAGCAAAGTATGTCGAATGGTTAGCAAATATTATTCATGTTATTAAATTGAAAGGGAATCTTAGAGTATATATTGATTCTAGAGATTTGAAAGTTGCTACTCTAAAAGATGAGTACCCAATGCCTGTAGCATAAATGTTAGTTGAATCAGTGCCAGATTTTGAATATATAAGTATTTTAGATGGTTATTCTAGGTATAACCAAACTTACATTGCAGAAAAAGATGTACTGAAAACGACGTTTCAATGTCTTGGGGCCTTAGGAACCTATGAATGGGTGGTAATGCCTTTTGGCCCGTTCAAGTCTGCGTCGCAATAAAACTCTCCATTAACATTTCAAGGTTGGGTTGTTGGGAATTTGGTGGTTCCTCGAAATATTGAGACCTTAGAAGTTACAGGGATATGTGTTTTATTCAATGAAGTTACATCCTACACATGGGTTCATATGGGAGTACGAGGCTATCGGAGGTACTAAATGGCCGAAGACGGATGATAACGATGACTTAGTCAAGCACACTTGCTCGAATTTTGGTATATATGACTGAAAATAGATTAAAGGAGACCTTAGAGGTCGATCCCCAACAAATAATGATTGTTGAAGCCACTACAGTTAAAAGCAATAAAACATACGAGATTAGTGAGAACCCGATTTAAGATGTCTAGAGCTTGATTGAATTTACGACGATGAGCCTTTGGGTTTTGAGAAATATTCATTAGCTTCAAATAAGAGGATACAAGCTCTGGATTCATTGGAAGAGGTTGATTTAGGAGATGGAATAATCAAAAACCAACTTACATAAGTGCAAAGATTGATCAAAGCCTAAATATTAGGATGGTAGAGTTGCTATAAGAATCCAAAGGTTGCTTCGCTTGGGATTATGATGAAATGCTAGGACTCATCCGAGATTTGGTGGAGTCAAAGTTTCCAATTCGACCAGACAAGAGGCCAATGAAGCAGATGCCAAGAAAATTTTCACCAGAAGTGATGTCGAATATCAGAGAGGAAATCGAAAGGCTGCTAAGGAACAAATTCATATGAACAGCAAAGTATGTCGAATGGTTAGCAAATATTATTCATGTTATTAAATTGAAAGGGAATCTTAGAGTATATATTGATTCTAGAGATTTGAAAGTTGCTACTCTAAAAGATGAGTACCCAATGCCTGTAATATAAATGTTAGTCGAATCAGTGCCAGATTTTGAATATATAAGTATTTTAGATGGTTATTCTAGGTATAACCAAACTTACATTGCAGAAAAAGATGTACTGAAAACGACGTTTCAATGTCTTGGGGCCTTAGGAACCTATGAATGGGTGGTAATGCCTTTTGGCCCGTTCAAGTCTGCGTCGCAATAAAACTCTCCATTAACATTTCAAGGTTGGGTTGTTGGGAATTTGGTGGTTCCTCGAAATATTGAGAGTGGTTATTGTAGAAAAATTTGGATGATCAGTCCACCCTGAATTATAGGTATTGGGATAAGAATCTAAATGGTTATTGTTCACATAGTTGAACGCATTTTTTATAAACCCCATGCATACCATAAAATAAACAACAGAAAAGAAAAAAGTTGTTATAATCTCTAGGATAACAAAATAAAATAATCAAAACAAATTCTTCGGTTAAAAGGGTTGCGAGAGAACTATAGCAAAAAAAGGATAACAATAAAATAAAACTCTAGTCTATGTGATGACTAAACAGAAATTCAATATCAAGCACAATTGGTCCCTAACAACGACGCGAAAAACTAGACACACCGCAAGTGCACGGTTGTGCGAAGTAGTAAAAGATTATTAAACCATAAGGACCAATAGTTTAAGTACTGATCTTTGTTCTATCAATGTATATCTAGAGGAATCAATAATTTGATATTTGGTAAAAACAGCTTAAATAAAAAGCACTTATAGGAGACAACTTAGTTGAAAATCACTTAAATCGTAATGAGGCAAACATGACTTATGGTTATGGTTCTCACTCCAACACATTCATACGATCTGAGTCACTTCTATTACAAGAGTCGTGATACAATTTATAGAAAATAGATAAATATGGACAACACATGCTTTCGCCAACGTGTTGCTTTAGCGAAGATGAATAATTCGTTGGCTTTCGCTCAACCGTATTATTTGTCAGGGATTTGTTACTTTTGCTCAGCTATAAAAATTAGATCTTTCTCAAATTCATCTAAGCGCTTTCGCTATATTGGACTTGTTTGTTTAAAAACATGCACTTCGGTACTGACATATAATCTTTCAGACTACGATCGGTACTTGGGAACACTTTACTTTCATACATGGTGTCAAACCCTAATTTTTAACCCTAAGATCCCATATCTTTAGGTCAAGCATCTCATGCATAGCTAACCCTTTTATCTAGCATTGTTGTTCTGTTTCTTTGAGAAATCAGGGGCTTGGTGCATGAAAGTGAAGGGTTTGATTAATCAAGATGTAAGGGAGGGCTCAACCAAATCTATCCTATTCACTCCAAATTTTCTCTCTAGAGGTTTATCTGGTCTCTGGTTATGAACTTCTAAGAGTTAGATCATGCAGTGTTGTCAATGTTCATTGTGATTAACAAGTTTCTGGGTGGAAGTGTCAACCTCAAAGTGGAATTCAAGAGGAGTTATTGGATTTTGATCTTTTGTTGCTTCAATTTAATTTGGACCATACTCAAATCATTCTTTAGTTGGTCACAAGGTTTAGCTCTCAATAATGTTGTTAAAAAAATCAAATTTTTTTGGGCCATTAATTCTCATTTTTCAAGTTAGACAAATATGATGTCTAAATCACATTCCAAGTTATGTCAAAAAGAGAATAATGTTGGTGCGTTGGACCCCATTTGAAGTTGCGTTAATTAGTGACAAGAGATTGATCCTACATGACTTTGTAATTCAAATTGTTATTAAGATACACCCAAGAATGGCGCAAAAGAATGTATTGCAAGTCACACGTAAGTTACTAAAAGTTCATTGATTTCAAATAATCAAGATTACAGTTTGTTTTGGTGCTAATTCAAAGGAACATACAATTACTTGACATGTTACAAATTCATGAATTCCGTTTTTTTGGATTTACAAGATAAGAATGTAAATTTGCTTCATCTTCACTATCATCATCTTCACGCCTCATGTCTTCACCATCATGCTTAAGCTTTCATTTCCACACCATGCCACAATCTTGCCTCTCACGCATCACCTTTAATCACCTTCTTCATGCCTTTCCCGCGCCAACCTACATTCCAAATCCTAAACTTGAATTAAATTCCATTCAAACATAACATCCTAGACCTATTCATCATACACCCAAATGACCAAATTAAGTTCAAAGAAAACTTTATGAACTAAACATCAAGCCACAAACCAAATTCAGAAATTCATCATGACATGAGTTGTTCTTCTCAAATAATAAACAATCCACAAATTCATGTCACATGTTATACAACATTTTCATATGTCACAAAGTCAAAATTCAAAATTTTTTCACAAGTGGACAAGGTTCATAGCAGAAAGTCAGAACAACAAAGGTTGCAGAATAAGAAAGAGACCCTACAAAGCATCTACAGTGGTACAAAATACACAAAAATGGGAAATCTCAGTGTATCAGGTATTAGCAGAAAACCTTAAACATAATTTGGGCAAGAAGACAAAATGATAGCAGCATCAGAACACAATATTCAAGAAGGAAGGGTTCAGAGTCAAAGTTTTTTTTAGATTAAAAAGAGGATTTGAGGATGGGAGGATTCATTTGAAAAACTCAGAGAACATACTATCAGAGTAATTTTCACAACATAAAAAATAACACAGAAAACCCTATTTTTTCTAACAACCAAAGATTCTCAAACCCTAACCGCATAATATCTAAGTTGTAAAAAGAAAAGAAGAAGAAGGAAAGGCAGAGAAAAGACTCATCTGAATTCGCAATCTGACGGAGATAGACCACGAGCTGAACGAATCACCTCCCTGGTACATCCTCTCTCCATTTCGATTTGTTTTTGCCGTGATTAAACTCTCTTTGTTGTGATGTTTGTTTCCCCTTTCATTTTTGCTTGATTTGGGACCGAATTTGTGGTTTGGGATTTCTAGGGTTTTGTAAATTCAGGGAGTTAGAGTGAGAATTTAGAAATTTTTAGCCCGGATTTGGTCTCAGAAGGGTTCATTTAGGTTAGATTAAGGTTTGTTTTGAGATTCGGCCGGAGAGAGGACCACCGTCTTCTCCGACGGGTTTCCCTTGTCTCTGATGAGCATGTTGCAGATAGAGAGAGGATACAGAGAGGGAATTTGAGAGGAGTTTAAGGCATTTATGCTTCTACCTCACGTTCTTTTGCCTTTGTTTTAGTCACTTGTTTTGCCCTTTCAGAATCCACCCTACATGTGTCACTCTTGGTGAGTTTGCTTAGAAAGATGGTGACATGTGTCACCATCGTGGCCGTTGATCATCATCACCATTTCATTTAAAGGATCATGTGTGTTCTTTTCCATATACCTTACTGTGTGCTCTCTGTTTTGGCCGTGCGATGAGTTGACTAGGTCAGATCTCAGAATCTGACATCCATGATTTGGAGGCGCCCGGGAGAGCCTCAGTGTACCTCTCCCACTGAATCCTTGTGTTCCATCTCAGACTTAGGCACCAAGGGTTTTGCTATACGCACCCCTATTTTGAAGGTCCATTGTAGTTTCTGGTCATGTGGGTTGTTATTCGCCCCCCCTGTTTTATCTTTCCTTTCTTTTATTTATTTTTATTTTCTGTTTTGATTTTATGTAATTAAAAATACTTTCTTTTATCCAAAAATTACAAAAAAAATCATAAATGTATTTCAATGTCTTATTTAATTTTCTGTATTTTTTATTTTCATTTTTATTTTATTCTGATATTTATTTCAAGTTTTAAGATTCAAGATGTCATTTTTAACCTAGTTTAACTCTTGCTTTGTGTTGAGGCACTTCTTGCTTGATTCTTGGGCTGATCTTTTAGAGTGTTTTGGCATACATAGTAAGGCTGTTTGTGGTATGGTTGCTGACCTTGGATGAGGTTCTTTAGCATGATTTCTATTTTCCTATTTCATGACCCTCGATTTGTACTCGATTTCTTTGGTATTTCACCTTGATGATTGGTTTTGGGATGGTTCTTATGCCTTTCTTTTGACAACCCTCACACACACACACACACACACACACATGGATGCCTAAGCATGTGTTTGAGCTCTGGTTTGAGATTTGAAATTTTATTTTGATCTTTGGCCTTGGTCCATTGACTCTTATTTATCTTTACTATGAGATTTCCCTTTTCCAATACTTGTTTTACAAGTAGTTGTTCCTTCTCCAAAAGGAAAGTTGCTTTGTTGACTCTTAAGTCATGACCTAAGATAGTTTATACTTCTCATTTTAGCTTGATCCTTACTCCTTTTAGGATAGTCTCCCTTAGGATAGCTCCCTTTAGGATAGTTTCTCTTAGGATGTTTAACTTAGACAACTTACAATTAGTCTCCCCTTTTTTCTCCCATGAGAGAATTAGACATGAGTCATCCCTAGTTGAGATGTAAATCTCCTACACCATGACATAGCTGAGAAAGTTGTAAATTCTTTTCCACTTGAGAGAGGTATATGGCATACTCGTCGATCCGATATCCGAGTCAGAGCCCTGTTGAAAAGTTTTTCGGGGGTGTTTTATCGTATCCACATAGATTGTGTATATTGTCGCCGTTCGATAGTCAAAAGCGTTTCAAACTTTATAGTAATAAAGGGTTTGGTTTTTCGTTTCGAATTGTTTGCATAAAATTTAGAATTCAACGGTAAAAAGATTTGGTTTTAAAGATTGGTAAAAACATGCCAAGACTAGTGTTCAATAATCCGTTTCGTACGTATCAACTCGATAAAGCGTGTGAACTCGTTAACAATAAATATAACCACATATCCTCTCAACAAGTTTCTCTCAAACACTTGTTGTGAGATTTATCATATTGATCCTTTGATGATCTCTCACTCAAACCACCAATATGATAACATTCAAGTTCAATATTTATGAACATCAACTTTCAAAACTATCTCTAGCTTTATGATTATTGATGGACTAAAACTTAGGTCAAGTTTAATACATTTCTCTCGAACATGAATTAAAACAAAATATAAACCATGTAAACAAAGTTTTTCTTCTATATTTATCATCAACAAAGTTTACAAACTTACAATCACGATCAATACATACAAAATGATGGATTACCTACCACTAATCTTGGCAAAAGGATGTGTTTAGCTACACATAGTCATGGTAGCTTGCTTCACAAGTTTCGTGAGGAGATGAAAAAGCATCTGCATCGAAGAATCGAGATCGGATGCAAATCCAGCTTCTCTATGTGAAAAATCTCTCTTAGATGAAGAAAACTCAGAAAAATATTTTTTGGTGTGAAAAGGTGAAGCTATTGAGCTCTCAAGATGATTCTAGGTTACAAAGATCTTTCTCCAAGTTGTTATATCCAAAAATATCTAACAAACACCCTAAATACCACTTTCTGTCCAGACAAATTCTCCAGGCGAGCTACAAATTCGCCTGGCGAAATCTTTAAGATCAGCCACGTGACAGAACCGTGCAGAGAAATCTGGGAAAATATCTTGAATTCGCCAGGCGAATCCCTTTAGCCACATCTTCGCCTGGCGAATCTTCCAGCGAAGTACTTCCAGTCGCTACTGGAACTGAAATTCTCACTCTCCAGTTGGCTAGCCAGGCTTTCTCCTGGAGAATCTCTCCTTTCGCCACCCATTCGCCTGGCGAATGCACTGTTTGTTGCAGACACGCGACTTTACTCGTTTCATCATGTTTTCTTCCGATTTTTTCCGCGTCCCTTTTACGAAAAATGCTGCAAAACTAACAAAAACATCAAAGAGACCTAAAATAGACATTGATTCAAAAATCACTTAAAAATAAGTTGTTCCGCATTCAGGCATTTTGAAAAGAGCTTAAAACTGCAGAAAATTGATCTAAAATTCATTTACAACCAGACACTTATCAAACTCTCCCCAACTTGCCTCGTTGTTTGCCCTCAAACAAAAGTAAGTTCCAACAATCACAAGCAATATTTCCAAGTACTTAATCAACCAAAAACATCAATGGTTCAAACTCGACAAATACACGCACAAAATATTTCACAAAGTTGCATAGAATCAAAATATGATTATGAATTAAGTTCTAAACACAACATCATACAATGCAATATCAAGTACCTAGAAGTTCAAGTTGAATCACCTAAATTCACTTATTATCAACGCACTATATACATAATTTCACACGGGACAAAACACTCTCACAAGTAATCGTGCCACATCCAGAATCATTCATGCATTCATCTCACAAAGTTATCAAAAATAAGTAGAAACAAATATCATTAAGGACATTTATGGTTGTAATTTGGCTAGGGTTAAAAACAAGGGTCATATCTAAACGACCATTGAAAAAAAAAGGTAATAACAATGAAGAGCATTTCTTTTTCAACTTTCTCATTCTTTTTCACACTTTATTCCTTCCTTTCACAATGCATTCTCTTCTTTTAATTTTCTTTTCTTTTTGTTCTTTTTCTTTCTTTTTGTTTTTGATTTCTTTTTCTTAGAATGCATTGTATCACCAATTACTTTCTCCTTTCAAAGTAAACGATTCTCCCCAACTTCAACATTACTACAAGCTTAGCTTAAATGCTCTTCAAAACGAGTTAAAATTCAGGTTCATGATTCACAATAAAAAAAATTCTTTTTAGGCTCAAAATGAGTTTCACATACGCGCACACTCACAAGGTTACTTGAAGTGTTTTTGGAATGGTGGTTTTCCTCATAGTGCTAAAAATTTTGCCTTGATCATTTCTAAGTTTCCAATCATTTAAAACAACTCACAAGATTAAACATGAACAAAACGAGTAACACAACGATTACTTGACTCTATTTTTGGTGAACAATGGAAAGCATTTCACTTTTGTGGTTTTGTCCTAATTGATTCACAAATGAACAAGTATTTACAACACAATGCATTACCATAATTTTGTATAAAGCACTAACTCACAATCATGCTAAAATTCTACACAACAAACATTCACACTTTGATTGTGCACAAAATTAAGAATTCTATCATCACCATCAATGTTTAATGCTAACAAAGCACTCTTTTTTCTTGTGCTAACACACAAAATTTTCAAAAATTAAGGGCAAACATCACTTTCTTTGCACAAACACACATAAAATAAAAATAGAATTTAAACTAAAACAAAATTTAACACCAAACTGAAATTTTATAAGTACTGGTGTAAACACACCGAAATTGTACTCGCCGAAGCGACAAAATGCTACAACAAAAATTTCGCCGAAGCGACCCAAAAGTAGTTACTAATATTATAAAGCTGAAAATAAAATACATGAAATAAATAACTAAACAAAATAGAAATCCTTCACTTTGTAGCCTCTCTAATTAATCAACTCATTAAGACCATCTTACATCTCGTCACCTCCATCATCATCATCATCATCATTATCAGCTCCACCTTCACCATCAGCACCAACAGCTCCAGTTGCACCTCCCCCTGAAAAGAATGGACGCCTGCCCACAGGCCAGTTTGCATAATTATCAAAATCTGTCTGAGTAGGAAAAGGAACAACTTCCTGCGGTGTGGTTTGAAACTGGTACAGCTATTGCATACAATTGAAATTGAATTCCGATGATCTTTGGTATGCCTCAGCCATATCCCACGAGTAATTGAATTCCGCTCACATTCTAGGACCCCATGTTGAATAATCAAGAGACTCAGTTCGCTCACTAGTTTGCGAGCGGGATGATTGACCAACACTTGCACCCTTCCTCTTCTCAATCAACTTATTCTTATAATACCGCTCAATATAATCATCATTGATAAGCCCCCTCCTCTTCTAATTAATCACGTCGGGCATCATGATCCACTTTTTAAGACAAAGAGGGGTTACAAAACAAGGAAAAAATGATAGGGGCAGCAGCATGTACCTCAGGTCTTCACGTGTTCTCGATAAAATTCTTCATTTCCGTCGAAATAATCCGAGCTACATCAACCTCTTTGTCTTCCATGATGTAATATAAAAGGAGGGCAACATCAACCAGTATTGAGGAATGGTGCATCTTGGGTTTGATGTTATGGAGGATGAGAAGAAGTGCGGCTTGCACATCCGGAGGCATATCTTCCCTCCTATACCGGATGGCTTCTCCTTGGGCGTTCCTTTCCACACTTTTTCCTTTGAACAAAATGGTCCTGGAAATTTTATCGTGATCTAGATGAGTGCCAAGTTCCTTAGTGTAATCATCCTTCTCAAACATCCCTAAAGAACTTGGTTTTTCAAACAGGTCATTTATGTCCTCACGATCGAATCTGATTTCCTTGCCACGGACAAACGTGATGTACCGGAACACTTGCATTTCCCCTTGAGCTTCGGAAAATTGGAGAGCATTTGCGTAGAATTCACGAACCATCTCGTAGTTTATTGCTTCCAAAGGATTTATCAAATGCCCCCACTTCTTATTCTTGAAAATTTTAGCCAACATCCGGTACGGCCCCTCGGGATGAATATCAAACCTTTTCTCAGACAAAAATTGCCGGCCTTCAAGCATGGTATACCGGGCAGCATAAGCAGCACTTAAAAACCGATTGGGATCAACCTCACTTTGTTGCCCGGAACTTCTTCCAACAACAGTCTTCTGCTTTTTCCCACCGGTTACTCTGGTATTAGGAGGCATCTGAAAAATTAGACAAGACACAAAGCAACAGAATTGTTTTCAATTGTTAGCAAAATCCAAACAGTAAAAACAAATTCAAAGCAGAATTTAAAACAAATAAAACAAGAAGTAAACAGACCAGAATAATAAAAAAAACTGAAAAAGGTTATTCGCCCCATGCTTGCCAGGTGAAGCAGGGGCGACGTCTCGCTGCATGTTCGCCAGACGAAGCTGAAGAGAAAGTTCGCCTCACGCTCGCCAGGCGAATTCTTACGAACCCAGAAAAATTTAACATGCAGGGGTCATCTTCCACAGATCACTTCACAATCTGGCCCTATAAATACATCAGCAATCCAACAACAACTCTAATCTAATCAAAATTCTAGGGTTTCAACAACAACCCTTAACAGTTGTGAAATTCAAACCCTAATCTAACACAATTGAACAACTTAAGTAAAAACAAAATTAAGAACAATAATGAGAATGGAAACATACCTTATATGGGATTGAGAGTGATGGAAGAGTGAGATTGAGAGCTAAAAGCGTGGGGTTTAGAGTGAAAAATGTGTGAGAGAAATAGTAAAATGAGTGAGAGTGAAAGTGAAAGTGGTAGAGTGAAAGTGAGAGGAAAGGAGAGATACGGTAAAAAATATGTGGTCCCAAGTGGACCCTAAATAAAGTATTATATTATAATTTTTTTTCTTTTTCTTTTTCTCTATGCAAAAATCCACCAGCAGTGCCACGCCAGATTCGCCTGGCGAAGCTGTGGCGAGAGGCTGGCGAAAATTAGATTCGCCGGGCGAAATTAGGATTCGCCAGGCAAATTACACCAGAAGCAGAATTCTCTGCTGTCAATGATGCAATGCATAATTTTTTTTTTTCAAATTTTCCAAATTCACTACTATTATCACACAAATCAAATCATCAAAATAGCAATGAAAACATAAATACTTACAATGTTGGGGTGCCTCCCAACAAGCGCTTGTTTAACGTCGAATAAGCTCGACGGTTCGGAGACTTGACGCCTCGAAACCAAAAGCTAAAGAATTGGCTTCCGAGAAAAACACACTTTGCGAACAAGAACTTCAACCGTTATCATGTCCTTTCTTTGATCCGCATCTTCATTTTTTTCTTCCACAAAGCCTCTCTTTCCAATTCTTTCTTTTTATGATCGCTTTCATCTACTTGATTTGCATACATTACTCCTTTGAACAATGTAAAACAAGCTTCTTCCTCTTTTCCATTATCCTTGATCCGCACCTTCATTATGCCTTCATCAACATCCACCAACATTTTGGCGGTTTTCATGAACGGTCTTCCCAAAATAATTGGCGTATCTTCATCCTCATCCATGTCAATGATCACGAAATCAAATGGAAACAAGAATTTGTCCACTTTTACAAGCACATCCTTCGCAACACCATGAGGACGAGTCCTAGACTTATCCGCAAGTTGTAATGTCATGGTTGTTGACTTCGCATTCATATTATCAAGTCTTTTAACCACAGACAACGGAATGAGATTAATACTAGCACCCATGTCAACCAAAGCTTTGAATTTAAAATCATTACCTATAGTAATGGGTAAAGCTACTCTTCCCGGATCTTGCTATTTCCGCGGAAGCACACTTTGAATGACGGCACTACACTCAATATTGAGATCAATGTTATCTTTGTTCATGCACCTCTTCTTTTTCGTAAGTATGTCCTTCATGAATTTGACATACTTCGGTATTTGTTCAAGAGCTTCAGAGAAAGGAACAGTTACTTGCAATCGACTAAACAATTCTAAGAATCTTGCATAATGCCTATCGTTCTCTTTTTTTTAGGAGCAGGGGGATATGGTAATCTTCTTTGTAAAACTTCCTTTTCATACTCCTTTCTTTTTCTTTCTTTTTTCTTCCTTACTTCTTCATCATTCTTTTCAACTACACCATTTTCATCATTTTTTTCGACTTCCTCCAACACAATATCATTTTCCTTTTCGACCACCACCTCATGTTCAACATCTCCTCCAATTGTTCTTCCACTTCTTGTGAAAATGGCTTTACAATGCTCTTTGGGATTTGTTTGAGTGATAGCGGAGAAGGATGGCCCTGGTTGCTTTTCGGCTAATTGCTTTGCAAGTTGCCCTATTTGAGATTCATGATTTTCAATCGAAGCTTCCGTACTCTTTTGAGTTGCCATTGATAATTGCATAAATTATGTGAAAGTCTCCTCCATTTTTGAACTTCCACTTTGATCTTGGGGTGGTTGGTAAGGATTTTGTCGGTATCCTTGTTGATTTTGGTAGTTGCCTCTTGGTTGGTAGCCTTGTTGATTTTGGTAAGGTTGTTGAGCATTTTGGTAAGGAGGTCTTCCTTGATAACCTTGAGTAGGGTTTCCCGCATAATTGAATTCTTCCACTACCGAAGGACAATACCCGGTAGGATGATCCCCTCTACACAATTCACAACAAGCTACTTGTACACTCTTGCTCGGTGAGTTATGAATCTCTTTGAGTTGTTGAGGGAGCTTGGACATTTGTTGCGTTAACAACTCAACTTGTTGAGATAATAACTTGCTCTGAGCAAGAATTGCATCATTTGTTCCCAACTCAAGTACTCCCGACTTCTTTTGAGAAGAGCCACAGTTATGGTTCCCCTGATGGTCGTTTAAAGCCATCTTGTCAATGATGGAAATGGCTTCTTCGACACTTTTGGTCATTAGAGATCCACCCGCGGTGGCATCCAACAATGTTTTATGAACCAACTGAAGACCATTTCTAAAAATATGAACTTGAGTAAGCTCATCGAAACCATGCCCTTTACACTTTCTCAGCATGGACTTGAATCTCTCCCAAGCTTCGCTGAGAGACTCATTTCCACCCTGAGTGAAAACTGCAATTGCTGTTTTAGCCTCCATGAAACGATTGTGTGGAAAAAATCGTTCCAGAAACTTTTCCTTTAGCACGTTCCAGTCCGTCATAATGTTCGTAGATTAGTCAAGATACCATTCCTTAGCCTTCCCAATGAGGGAATGCGGGAATAGTCTCTTAAACAAAGACTCTTCTTCAGCTTCAGGTGCACCAGTTACTCCCGCAATCTCATAGAACTTAGTCAGGTGTGTAAAAGGATCCTCGTGATCCATACCAGTAAATGGATTCTGATATAGAAGCGAGAGGATACCCGTCTTCATTTCTGAATGCTGACCATTCTGAGCATTACGTGCAAATTGTGCAGTATGTCTCAGACTATTAGTACAAGGAACTGAAGCAGGTGGTGGTGGTGGTGGAGCAGCCATGGTTGGCGGTAACTATGGTATTGGCGTTGAAGTTGAACTTTCGTCTCGTTCTCGTCTTTCCTTGGAAAGTTGCCTCCTCTGCCTTGTTCTGCTATTTAACTTATGCGCAGTTCTTTCGATTTCAGGATCAAAAAGAAGTTGGTCTGCGGGTAACTTCCCTCGCATAAAATGGAGTCTGCACACTAAACCAAACAAATTAACAAGCACAAGAAAAAGTTACACAAGTTTAAAACTCAATAACTATTGCAATGCTCGCAATATAACAACAATCCCCGACAACGGTGCCACTTTGTTGAAAAGTATTTCGGGGGTGTTTTATCGTATCCACAGAGATTATGTATATTGCCGCCGTTCGATAGTCAAAAGCGTTTCAAACTTTATAGTAACAAAGGGTTTGGTTTTTCGTTTCGAATTGTTTGCATAAAATTTAGAATTCAATGGTAAAAAGATTGGTTTTAGGGTTTGGTATAAACATGCCAAGACTAGTGTTCAATAATCTGTTTCGTACGTATCAACTCGATAAAGCGTGTGAACTCGTTAACAATAAATATAACCACATATCCTCTCAACAGGTTTCTCTCGAACACTTGTTGTGAGATTTATCATATTGATCCTTTGATGATCTCTCACTCAAACTACCAATATGATAACATTCAAGTTCAATATTTATGAACATCAACTTTCAAAACTATCTCTAGCCTTATGATTATTGATGGATTGAAACTTAGGTCAAGTTTAATACATTTCTCTCGAACATGAATTAAAACAAAATATAAACCATGTAAACAAAGTTTTTCTTCTATATTTTTCATCAACAAATTTCACAAACTTACAATCAAGATCAATACATACAAAATGATGGATTACCTACCACTAATCTTGACACAAGGATGTGTTTAGCTACACATAGTCATGGTAGCTTGCTTCACAAGTTTCGTGAGGAGATGAAAAAGCATTCGCGTCGAAGAATCGAGATCGAATGCAAATCCAACTTCTCTATGTGAAAAGTCTCTCTTAGATGAAGAAAACTCAGAAATATATGTTTTGGTGTGAAAAGGTGAAGTTTTTGAGCTCTCAAGATGATTCTAGGTTACAAAGATCTTTCTCCAAGTTGTTATATCCAAAAATATCTAACAAACACCCTAAATACCACTTTATGTCCAAACAAATTTGCCAGGCGAGCTACAAAATTCTCCTGGCGAAACCTTTAAGATCAGCCACGTGACAGAACTGTGCAGAGAAATCTGGGAAAATATCTTGAATTCGCCAGGCGAATTCCATCCTCGCCAGGCGAATCCCTTTCGCCACATCTTCGGCTGGCGAATCTTCCAGCGAAGTACTTCCAGTCGCTACTGGAATTGAAATTCTCACTCGCCAGTTGGCTCGCCAGGATCTCGCCTGGCGAATCTCTCCTTTCACCACCCATTCGCCTGGCGAATGCACTGTTTGTTGCAGACACGCGACTTTGCTCATTTCATCGTGTTTTCTTCTGATTTTTGCCGTGTTCCTTTTACGAAAAATGCTGCAAAACTAACAAAAACATCAAAGAGACCAAAAATAAACATTGATTCAAAAATCAATTAAAAATAAGCTGTTCTGCATTCAGGCATTTGGAAAAGAGGTTAAAACTGCAGAAAATTGTTCTAAAATTCATTTACAACCAGACACTTATCAAACTCTCCCCAACTTGCCTCGTTGTTTGCCCTCAAACAAAAGTAAGTTCCAAAAATCACAAGCAAGATTTCTAAGTACTAAATCAACCGAAAACATCAATGGTTCAAACTCGACGAATACACGCACAAAATATTTCACAAAGTTGCATAGAATCAAAACATGTTTATGAATTAAGTTCTAAACACAACATCATACAATGCAAAATCAAGTACCTACAAGTTCAAGTTGAATCACCTAAATTCACTTATTATCAACACACTATATACATAATTTCACACGGGACAAAACACTCTCACAGGCAATCGTGCCACATCCGGAATCATTCATGCATTCATCTCACAAAGTTATCAAAAATAAGTAGAAACAAAGAGCATTAAGGACTTTAATGGTTGTAATTTGGCTTAGGTTAAAAATAAGGGTCATATCTAAACGACCATTGAACAAAAAAAATGGGTAATAACAATGAAGAGCAATTCTTTTTCAACTTTCTCATTCTTTTTCACACTTTATTCCTTCCTTTCACAATGCATTCTCTTATTTTGATTTTCTTTTCTTTTTGTTCTTTTTCTTTCTTTTTGTTTTTGATTTCTTTTTCTTAGAATGCATTGTATCACCAATTCCTTTCTCCTTTCAAATTAAACCATTCTCCCCAACTTCAACATTACTACAAGCTTAGCTTAAATGCTCTTCAAAACGAGTTAAAATTCGGGTTCATGATTCACAATAAAAAAACTTTCTTTTTAGGCTCAAAAGGAGTTTCACATACGCGCACACTCACAAGGTTACTTGAAGTGTTTTTGGAATGGTGGGTTTCCTCATAGTGCTCAAAAATTTGCCTTGATCATTTCTAAGTTTCCAATCATTTAAAACAACTCACAAGATTAAATATGAACAAAACGAGTAACACAACGATTACTTGACTCTATTTTTGGTGAACAATGGAAAGCATCTCACTTTTGTGGTTTTGTCCTAATTGATTCACAAATGAACAAGTATTTACAACACAATGCATAACCATAATTTTGTATAAAGCACTAACTCACAATCATGCTAAAATTCTACACAACAAACATTCCCACTTTGATTGTGCACAAAATTAAGAATTATATCACCCCCATCAATGTTTAATGCTAACAAAGCACTCTTTCTTCTTGTGCTAACACACAAAATTTTCAAAAATTAAGGGCAAACATCACTTTCTTTGCGCAAACACGCATAAAATAATAACAAAATTTAAACTAAAACAAAATTTAACACCAAACTGAAATTTTATAAGTACTGGTGTAAACACACCGAAATTGTACTCGCCGAAGCGACAAAATGCTACAACAGAAATTTCGCCGAAGCGACCCAAAAGTACTTACTAATATTATAAAGTTGAAAATAAAATACATGAAATAAATAACAAAACAAAATAGAAATCCTTCACTTTGTAGCCTCTCTAATTAATCAAGTCATTAAGATTATCTTGCATCTCGTCACCTCCATCATCATCATCATCATTATCAGCTCTACCTTCACCATCAGCACCAACAACTCCAGTTGCACCACTTTGTTGAAAAGTATTTCTGGGGTGTTTTATCGTATCCACAGAGATTGTGTATATTGCCGTCGTTCGATAGTCAAAAGCGTTTCAAACTTTATAGTAACAAAGGGTTTGGTTTTTCATTTCGAATTGTTTGCATAAAACTTAGAATTCAACGGTAAAAAGATTGGTTTTAGGGTTTGGTAAAAACATGCCAAGACTAGTGTTCAATAATTCGTTTCGTACGTATCAACTCGATAAAGCGTGTGGACTCGTTAACAATAAATATAACCACATATCCTCTCAACAAGTTTCTCTCGAACACTTGTTGTGAGATTTATCATATTGATCCTTTGATGATCTCTCACTCAAACTACCAATATGATAACATTCAAGTTCAATATTTATGAACATTAACTTTCAAAACTATCTCTAGCCTTATGATTATTAATGGATTGAAACTTAGGTCAAGTTTAATACATTTCTCTCGAACATGAATTAAAACAAAATATAAACCACGTAAACAAAGTTTTTCTTCTATATTTATCATCAACAAAGTTCACAAACTTACAATCAAGATCAATACATACAAATTGATGGATTACCTACCACTAATCTTGACACAAGGATGTGTTTAGCTACACATAGTCATGGTAGCTTGCTTCACAAGTTTCGTGAGGAGATGAAAAAGCATCCGCGTCGAAGAATCGAGATCGGATGCAAATCCAGCTTCTCTATGTGAAAAATCTCTCTTAGATGAAGAAAACTCAGAAAAATATGTTTTGTTGTGAAAAGGTGAAGTTTTTTAGCTCTCAAGATGATTCTAGGTTACAAAGATCTTTCTCCAAGTTGTTATATCCAAAAATATCTAATAAACACCCTAAATACCACTTTCTGTCCAGACAAATTCGCCAGGAGAGCTACAAAATTCGCCTGGCGAAACCTTTAAGATCAGCCACGTGACAGAATTGTGCAGAGAAATCTGGGAAAATATCTTGAATTCGCCAGGCGAATTCCATCCTCGCCAGGCGAATCCCTTTCGCCACACCTTCTCCTGGCGAATCTTCCAGCGAAGTACTTCCAGTCGCTACTGGAATTGAAATTCTCACTCGCTAGTTGGCTCGCCAGGCTTTCTCCTGGAGAATCTCTCCTTTCGCCACCCATTCGCCTGGCGAATGCACTGTTTGTTGCAGACACTCGACTTTGCTCGTTTCATCGTGTTTTCTTCCGATTTTTGCCGCGTCCCTTTTACAAAAAATGCTGCAAAACTAACAAAACCATCAAAGAGACCAAAAATAGACATTGATTCAAAAATCACTTAAACATAAGTTCTTCCGCATTCAGGCATTTCTAAAAGAGCTTAAAACTGCATAAAATTGATATAACATTCATTTACAACCAGACACTTATCAAGCCCTTCTCTTAATGTGAAGCAAGATCCATCTTCCACGTGTTTGTGTTGGTTTAAGTTGAGTTTTCCCTTAAGATGACGACTTGTCTCTTCTCCTAAACCAATCAACAAACCTTGTTTACCCTTATTGAGGGGAACTACGAATGCTCTGATTCTTTTAGACAAGATACGTAGGCACGAGATGCATTGTCTTGGCGAGCATACTTACTGTATATACCCCTAGGTCTTTTTTTTCACCTTTAGCAAACAAAATAGATAACACATTAAAACAAGAGGTTCCTGTAGAGTACTACAGATATCTAGGATGCTAACACCTTCCCTAGGTATAACCAACCCCCGAACCTTAGATCTCTTGAATTGCAATTAGGGCTTTCGATCTTTACCCTTTCCTTTGGATAAATCAAAGTTCGGTGGTGAATTATGATTTGCGATTCAAGTTAATTCAATAGCTTGATATCCAATTCTCACTGTGACAGAAATGGCGACTTCACTGGGGACTTCTTCCCTAAGAGGGTTACACCTATCTTGTTTTATGTGTTATTTGTTCGTATACTTGTATTTGTTGTATATTTGTGTACCTGTATATTTCTATATAGTTGTCTGTTTGGGTTTTTCTGTTTGGCAGGGTTGTTACATTTGAGTGGTGAGATAAGTCCTAACCCGGACTTGAGAGCACACATATGATAGGATTGTGGTGTAATCAATAGTTGGCTGTTGGGGGTAGTCCTAACATGTCTAGCATATGATGACCACGCTCAGTGGAGGCCCCTTTGGGATTACTGATGTCTGATGCGAGTAGTCGTATTGATGTCACTTTTTCCGATCTGGGAGTCTGTGATACTGAGGACCTTTAGTTACCTTTTACCCCATTTGGCCTTTTTAGGACGTAGTGCAGTGATCATCCGGGTGTAGACCTATGATGGTTGTCATGCGATACTACATTTAGACGAGTTTATCTTGAAATTTATTATTAACCCACACGAGTAGTCGTGTAGGGGCCGATATTATCCGAAAGATTTATTGATGACTCTGGGAACTTTTTAGAACCCTGTTTCGCAGATCATAAACCCGTAGTACACACCTCTTGGGATGGGTAGACCATGACTCCGTGCATGTGACCTCTAAACCTAGGCCTTTTGTGTTTGTTGCATGTATATGTGTATGAGTGTTTATCTGTATATGTGTGCTTTATGTATTGCATACATCCATCCATGCATTCATGACCCATTGTTGGTTTTAAGGAACTCAGCCATCTTTTCCTTTGCAAATCATAGGTATCATGGATCTTGAGAAAAGGAACACCAAGAAGTACAATTTCAAGAAGCCCAACTTGGTAGAGTTGAAAAAGTTGGGAGCTTTGGTGTCTTGCCCTGAAGACTTCAGAAAATGTTATGGAAGGTTGATTGGTATCCTCAGGACTAAAATGAAGGATGAAGTTCTTGACACGTTGGTGCAGTTTTATGGCCCTCTTTACCATTGCTTCACCTTTCCCGACTATCAACTCGTCCCAACTTTGGAGGATTATTCTTACTGGGTTAGTCTACCGATATTGAAACAAGAGCCTTTCAGTGGTTTAGAGAAGATTCCTTCACCAAAAGACATTGTCGATGCTATTCACTTGGAAATATCCGAAGTCAAGGCTAACCTTACCACCAAGAGTGGAATTAAGGTCCTACCCTCTAAGTTCTTGATAGATAAGGCTTTCTACTTAGCTAGGGATAACAACATGGATGCCTTTGAGGCAATCTTTGCATTGCTTGTCTATGGTTTGGTTTTGTTCGCTAATGTTGAAGAGTTTATTGATGTCAATTCCATTCGGATTTTCCTAAGTGGGAACCCCGTGCCCACGTTGCTTGGTGATACTTATCACTCAATTCATCACATAACTCTCAAGGGATCCGGTACCATCTTGTGTTGCGCGCATTTGCTTTACAAGTGGTTTGTTACACATTTTCCTCAGACATCACGCTTTAAGGATAATTCAGACAAGCTTCGATGGTCTCAAAGAATCATATCTCTCACTTATATTAATGTGTTTTGGTACGACTCTGCCTACTATAAAGGAGTCATCATTGATAGTTGTGGCCAATTCCCTAATGTGCCACTCCTTGGCATCAGAGGTGGGATTAGTTACAACCCTATTCTTGCTAGGTGCCAGTTTGGATATCCTATGGAAGACAAGCCTAGGAACATCCTTTTGTCTGGTTTCTTCTATCTTAATTAGGAAGCTAGTGCAGAAACTAAGGATAGAGTTTTACATGCTTAGGAAATAATCCATAAGAGGACTAAGGACGACTTGGAAAAGAGAAATTATGTAGCCTTGGAGCCATTCATTCAGTGGGTTCGATCCCGAGATCGTGTTCTTAAGATGCCATACCTCCCTGAAAAACATTCAGAACCTGCCGTTGTATCATCTTCTACCATCCCTATTGAGCGCATGGAAGAATATCAGGAAACTTTGGCAAGGATGAAGCTTGAATGAGACACTTGGGAGGGGAAGTACAACGCCATCTATGTTGAACAGATGAAGATGAAGAAACAGTTGAAAGAGAAGGATGATTTAATTGAGTTGCTCGAAAGACGTGTTGCAGAGAGGCACGTGGCGCAAGAGAATTTATTTTTCTCTAGCGTATAACCGACTTCTAGTACTCACGAATATTCAAGTATTCCTCCGACATCTGGTGCTTGGAAAGGAATTATTGACAAGTTGATTTTGGAAAACGTCAAGCTGAAGATGCAGAAGAGGATGCGTGGAGCAGAGCCTTTTTAGATAGGATTACTTGGGACTCTTTAGGCCTTGCCATTTTTTCCATCCTTGTATTTTGAACTTCTTGAACTGTACTTCGAAGTTCTAACTTTTCTCACTATTAATGAATTGAAGTTTCTTTTGAAAAATGTACCTGATGTGTAATTTACCTTTTTGGGTTCCTTAAAACCAACTGCATTCGTTTTGCATTTTGTATTTTTTTGCTAACCCTGCCAAGGAACTGAAAACCTGTTTTGGAGACATTGTGAGATGGATTTCGGAAAGAGAGGAACTTTGTTGTACACCTTCAAGGTTCCTAATGGTGAGAAACTAAGGGAACTAGGAGAACTGATTGAAGATCTTTTGGCTTTCTCAGAGAAATATGGAAGGATTTTCCCGCTGCTGAAGCTTCAAAGGGCTGATGGACTGTTAGAGACGCTGGTTCAGTTCTACGATCCCATCTATCATTGCTTCATATTCCCTGATTACCAGTTGATGCCGACTTTGGAAGAATACTCTGCTCTAATGGGTCTCTCTATCAACAACCTACCTCCATTCTCCGGGCTAGAGGATGAACTCAATGAGAAGGATATTGCAAGAGCAACGCGCCTAAGGTTGTCAGACGTTCGAACCAACATGACTATCAAGGAAGGACTCTCTGGTTTGCCTGCTCAGTTCTTGTTTGAGAAGGCTCAATATTTCGCTGATACGAAGAACACTGAGGTTTTTGAGTCCACTTTTGTATTGTTAGCTTATGGATTATTCCTGTTTCCCAACATCAAAGACTTTGTCGACATCAACGCCATCTAGATTTTTATGCTCAAGAATCCGGTCCCTACCCTGTTGGCTGATGCCTATCATGCCATTCACTCGAAGATTCTGCGAGAAGAAGGACAAATCACTTGCTCCATTGCTCTCCTCTATAGGTGGTTTGTTTCACACCTACCGAGGTCTGCAACCTTCTGGGATGTGAAAAACAGTTCAATATGGTCCAAGAGACTCATGGAGCTCACCCATTCAGATATCGAGTGGTACGATCCGATATATGAGGGAATTATTATGATTCACAGCTGTGGGGACTTCCCCAATGTGTCTCTTCTTGGCACAAAGGGATGCATCAATTATAATCCCGTTCTCGTCCGTCGACAACTTGGTCACCTAATGGATGAAGAACCTGACCCTAGCAACCTGACGAGACTTTTCCTTAAAGAAGGGGAAAACCCTAAGCTTAAAGCCAAAATCGTGCGTGCTTGGCGCTGCATAAATAAACAAGGAAAGACTGCACTAGGACACCCTGATTGTACTGTCTCAGAAGCCTTCTTGGAGTGGCCACGTGCAAGAGCCCTCACGTTGAGGATGCCCTATCTTCGTCATAAGCCTCCCGTAGTCCATACAAGTGAAGAGTTGAAGACGAAAGAAGGCATTGGAGGAGCTGACCCTCAACAAAGTAAAGATGCAAGAACAAATCGACAAGCTCATGAAGGAACTCTGTGGAGGAGAAGGGCCGTCATCAGATGGATTAGACTCTTAGTTCCTTTTATGTTGTTTCTCTGTATTCGCTTGCTTATGTAACGGATATTGGTGGTGTACCATTTATTTTGTAAAACTTACTAGTTGATTAATGAAATGAGTTGCTTTAAGACGTATCCTTAATGTCTACAATGTTTGCTAATACACTTTTGAGTTCCTTGATTCATTCTCTGCATCGCATTTGCATTGCATCTTTGCATTTCAGGTTCTCACCCTTACTTCTTCTTCAGAGACAAGCTGAATCACAGATATAATGATGCGTGTTATCCGCAAGTATACGGATTACGTCAGACTAATATAAAATATTTATCGATCCCACGGAGACCAATGTCAATCAATCGATTACTATTGTTACGTTGTTTATCTAAGGCTAAAAATCAGAGTAAAAGTTTTCCACAGAACAAAAAATAGAAATAAATCAGAATAAGACTAAGCTGGAATGGTAATTGGAAACATAACGATAAATTGGTTTGCAAAATAAGATATAAAAAAAAATGTGCGAAGTGTGAGAGTGTATTTCTAGAGAATGAACACAAGTGTCACGCTTACGTTCAGTTCCAAAAGACAAATCACACAAACGATTAAAGTAATAAAGTAATGATAGAGGAACCTGCTCCAAAACGGAGACTTAATCTGGTACAGAGCTGGAAAGTAAATTGCGGGAAAGTAAATAACTTCAAATATAAACACTCCTAACTATGGTTGCTCCAATCTAACTAACAACGATAGTGCAATAACCCCTCGATGTGACGGATTATTGCTTTACAAAATGAACTTTATGCCTAACGTTGGAAACTTGGATTGGATAATCTAAAAGTGAAAATACAAGTCTTTTTATAGTAGTCATGAAGTTGTAACTGCCTTTCATCATTATGAAAAAATGGCTGAATAATAATTTTCTTCGTGTGTAACTGCTTCTAACGTTTCTGACCGTTTTCCTGTTACAACGGTCAGTGCCTGCCGACCCCTGATAACTCGAAAATGCATAGTATATTTTGCCCTGAATTACATTGATTTACTTCGTTATTTTCGTTTGTTAACATTGTATTTGCGAGTATTAAGTTCATTTTCAGGAATTCTCTTTAAGTCAACCAGCAAGAAGAAAGAAGAAGAAAACAGAAGAAAATAGAAGAAAAGCAGGTGTTTTTACAGCAAAAATAAGGATTCTGCATTAAGGAAGCGTTACGACCGTAACACAGGTCCATGGCGACCGTCACAAGCTAAAAGCTATGACGCTCGTCACATGTCCATGGCGACCGACACAAGGGAAATTCTCAGAATCCAATTTTAAACTACGTGGACTTCTCAACGGGTATCAACTAGACCAAAACCACGTTCAGCCAGTCAAGGAAGTGCTTCAGATATTTTCGGCCACAACTTCTCCAACTTCCCATTATCTCCACTGCTTCTCCAACGCCCCATTATCTCCACTACTTTTCACATGAATTCTGAAGTAACTTCCAACCTGTTATCACTATATATAGGACCTATCATTTAGTAAAAGGGGGATCCAAGTTTTGGGCACGAAAGCGCTGTTCGTAGTTTTAGGCAGAAAATTACAATTGTAAAAGGAGTATTTTCTCACATCGAGGAATTACTCCACCATTAGTATTTAGGCCTATGTTCTATGTAACTTGCTTGGATCAATAATCTTGCTGTCATTATTGAAGTTAAAGTTAATTCAAGTTTCTTTATTTCCCGCATTTTACTTCAAGTCTTTACAGGCTCTTTATCTAATTATTTGTTATTATTGTTTATCGCTTTCCTAAATTAATTATCATGATGCTTTCAAATGTAATTATAATGTTTAATTTGTTTACGTTTAATTCCATGTCTTGCTAAATTGTCCGGAGACCGGCGTATGAGGACCGTCGTTACCGGCGGGACTCGGTAGAAAATAATAGGTGCGAACTTATGATTAAAATCCTATTTTGGTTTTAATTTCCAAATCTAATTTAAATGGCTTTGTCACGAGAGTGAGAGGTGATTTAACACGATTTTGTCACGAGAGTGAGAAATTAATTAAGGTTAGATCCGGCACTGCGAGAGCGTGGGGGTCGAACCGGACAGTGGAAATTAGGCAACATATCTAAATACAGCGAGAGCGCTTTAGATACGTTTAGGGTATTATTGGCTTTCAAAATATATTTCCTAGTTACAGGGCGAGCGAGAGCAAAATCTTGGGATTAGGGAACATGACTTTAGTTAATACCGCGAGAGCGTGAGGTGGATTTTTTAAGTCGATATATTCTACGGAACTAAGTTATAGTTGTAATTAGCACCCGAATTCTACAAAGTCCTTCAGGAACGCGGAATCCATATTCCGGCCTCTCTTTATTATCATATTTTCTAAGTTCATTTTTAGTTTAGTTCTAGTTTCCTCTTAATTAAATATTCATCAGCCTTAGCTTTACAAAGTAACGATAGATTACAGTAGGTTGACATTGGTCTCTGTGGGTTCGACAATCTTTTATATTACTTTGATATTTTCGTGCGCTTGCGGACGCATCAAGTTTTTGGCGTCGTTGCCGGGGACCAACAGTCAATATTGTTATTCCGTTGTTGCACCGTATAGACTAAGGCACTCCCATAAAAAAAAATAATAAAAAAAAATTAAAAAATTAAAAACTATGTATCACCCAAATTTTCTCTATGATAACCACTCACAATATCTTGAGGAGCCGCACCCAAATTTTCTCTACAATTACCAACCTCAATACTCCCAATATTTTGAGGAACTGCAACCAAATTTTTCCTATGATTACCATTCCCAAAATTTCGAGGAACCGCAAGAATCTCATAATTCCAACCTAGAAATATTAATGCAGGATTTTAATGCGACACTGACTCACTCCCAATATCTCGAGGAACCGCACCAAAATTTCCTCTATGATCACCATTCCCAATATTTCTAGGAACCACAAGAATCTGTTAATTCCAACCTCGAAGCATTAATGGAGGACTTCATTGAAACAACAACTAATTCTAGGGTAGAGTCTATGATGGAGCACTTTGTGGAGACACAAACTCTCCAGAATGAAGAGCTTAGAAAACAACATCTCGATACTTATGAAACCCTTAGGCAGATAAACACAATAGTCGAGTCCCTCGCGACTCACACTGAGGCATTGGAAACTCAAATCTCCCTGCTTGCACAGACACCTATAGGACCCTACCCTGAGGAACATGTGGATGTTGTAGCAACCAATAGTGAAGAACAAATAGAAAATCCTTGGGAGAGTGATAATGAAATTGAGGAGAGTTCTGGTGAGGAAAGAGTAGAGATCGAGAAAAATCCACCGACACCATCCAAAAATGAGGTCGTCGAAGAGGTAGCGAAGGAAGCACCTAATGTTGTTCCTCCTCCCTATACCCCACCGATTTCTTTCCCGCAAAGGTTTGTAGAAGTTAAGGTAGACTCCCAATCCAAAACGTATGTGGAGGTATTGGAAAATATCCACACCGATGAATCTTTGTTTGAGGTCACGCATAAAAAGAGAAAAGTCGAGGACCATGAAACTAGGGATATCATTACTGCTAAGAGGGTAAGGTTAGACTTTGAGGTGATGGATGAAATAACTAAGCTCAAACTTGAAAAGCTAATAATTAGGATAGATCCAGAACCACCACCACAAGTTCAAAAGAATGAACCACCCCACAGAAGGAAAAAAAGAAAAGGTGAGGGATATGTGAGATGGCTTGATAAGTGGCCATGGAAACCGAAAATTATTAGCCGTCGAGCTATCGACGTTAAACAAAGCCCTGCGTGGGAGGAGACCCACAAACTTTTAATTTAATGTTTTCTTTTTATTGTTTGTGTTTGCAGAAAATAAAGAATTGTATCGCTTGTCACGTCTCAGCTACATTTAGGCGAACGATCTCTCGATGACAATCCCTTAAGATGAGTTGCTGGCCACGCACATTCCTACGAATGTCGCTGTTGGTGGTGACACTGATGATGAGTATGATAGGAGAGGGCATATCTCTCCCATTCGTAACTCACCTTCTCCTTGTTCTTTGCATGGTCAGGTTCCACCTGCACACACCGCACCGTATTTTTCTAACAATTTTTGCAGGTACTTCCTTCGGAAACAAATAGTTTGATGAGTGGCTTCAGTAAAGTGAAGTTTCAGCAAATTCAGATAACTCGTAGTACAAGACACCGGAGTAGAAGTGGCAGCGAAGACAGGGACAAAAAGGGAAGAATCAGCGTGAATTTGGCCGTGGTAGCACGCAATGGCATTCATACAGGTTCTATCTTTCCTTTCTCACCTTTTATCAAAACATTGAGGACAATGTTTGGTTTAAGTGTGGGGGAGGAACATTTACCGCTTTCATTTTATCGCTTTCTAGTTAAATTTACTGTTTTCTTGCATGATTTTAAAATTTTTTCTGTTTTAATGTTTCGTTGCGTCTTTGCATGTGCTGTCGAGTCTTTATGCTGATTTTATCGATTTCCCCATTTTCTTGAGCCATACCAAATATTTTGAAAATTTTTGAGTTAAAAATAGTGTTTCTTTTGAAAATCTTAGGTTACAGACGAAATTGAGGTTAGATTGTGAAACTTGGGAAAATTATGTAAGATCGGTATCGTCTTAACACCGTGAGCCTCTAAATTATGGAAATCGATTTGAGTACTTGTTATGCCATAGCCTTAAGTTTTCACCCCTTTAGTAGTCCCTAAGTAGTTTATTTAGCAGTCAGCACCATCCTAAGCACGCACTAAGTAGGAAGCCGATGCAAATAAGTATATGATCTCAGGCTTAAAAGGTAAATTAAGAAAAGAAAAAAATGAATGCTCCTTCTAAGTTAGGTGATCCTCACCCGATCATTTAGCCCAACGGTGCAAACTTCTTTATTTTATTGATATTTAAGCCAATGTGCAAAAAGAAAAAATGAAAGATGATAATGAGATCACAGTCATTAACAGGCTATCCTACCATGAATGTGAAAGGATAACGGGTTTAATGTGATTGTGCCAGAATGAAAAGGGATAAAAGAAGGATGAGTGAGTTAGGCTTAGGTATAATGACATGATTCAGATTGGTTTGTATAGGATGAAGGTTGATGACCGCAAAAGCGGAATTGTGTTGTTACGATATCCTTAGTGTGTGAGCAAGTACCTATCGACACAAACTTAACCGAAGTAGAGTTGGTAGCCTAGGATGAGTATCCATATACACTATTTTTCTCGCGAGTCATGGTTTGCTTGAGGACAAGCAAAGATTTAAGTGTGGGGGAGTTTGATAACTCGAAAATGCATAGTATATTTTTCCCCGAATTACATTGATTTACTTCGTTATTTTCGTTTGTTAACATTGTATTTGCGAGTATTAAGTTCATTTTCAGGAATTCTCTTTAAGTCAACCAGTAAGAAGAAAGAAGAAGAAAATAGAAGAAAATGGAAGAAAAACAGGTGTTTTTACAGCAGAAATAAGGATTCTGCATTAAGGAAGCGTTACGACCGTAACACAGGTCCATGGCGATCGTCACAAGCTAAAAGCTATGACGCTCGTCACAGGTCCATGGCGACCGGCACAAGGGAAAATCTCAGAATCCAATTTTAAACTACGTGGACTTCTCAACGGGTATCAACTAGACCAAAACCACGTTCATCCAGTCAAGGAAGTGCTTCAGATATTTTCGGCCACAACTTCTCCAACTTCCCATTATCTCCACTACTTCTCCAACGCCCCATTATCTCCACTACTTTTCACATGAATTCTGAAGTAACTTCCAACCTGTTATCACTATATATGGGACCTATCATTTAGTAAAAGGGGGATACAAGTTTTGGGCATGAAAGCGTTGTTCGTAGTTTTAGGCAGAAAATTACAATTGTAAAAGGAGTATTTTCTCACATCGAGGAATTACTCCACCATTAGTATTTAGGCCTATGTTCTATGTAACTTGCTTGGATCAACAATCTTGCCGTCATTATTGAAGTTAAAGTTAATTCAAGTTTCTTTATTTCCCGCATTTTACTTCAAGTCTTTACAGGTTCTTTATCTAATTGTTTGTTATTATTGTTTATCGCTTTCCTAAATTAATTATCATGATGCTTTCAAATGCAATTATAATGTTTAATTTGTTTACGTTTAATTCCATGTCTTGCTAAATTGTCCGGAGACCGGTGTATGAGGACCGTCGTTACCGGCGGGACTCGGTAGAAAATAATAGGTGCGAACTTATGATTAAAATCCTATTTTGGTTTTAATTTTCAAATCTAATTTAAATGGCTTTGTCACGAGAGTGAGAGGTGATTTAACACGATTTTGTCACGAGAGTGAGAAATTAATTAAGGTTAGAGTCGACACTGCGAGAGCGTGGGGGTCGAACCGGATAGTGGAAATTAGGCAACATATCTAAATACAGCGAGAGCGCTTTAGATATGTTTAGGATATTATTGGCTTTCAAAATATATTTCCTAGTTACCGGGCGAGCGAGAGCAAAATCTTGGGATTAGGGAACATGACTTTAGTTAATACCGCGAGAGCGTGAGGCGGAGTTTTTAAGTCGGTATATTCTACGGAACTAAGTTATAGTTGTAATTAGCACCCAAATTCTACAAAGTCCTTCAGGAACGCGGAATCCATATTCCGGTCTCTCTTTATTATCATATTTTCTAAGTTCATTTTTAGTTTAGTTCTAGTTTCCTCTTAATTAAATATTCATCAGCCTTAGCTTTACAAAGTAACGATAGATTACAGTAGGTTGACATTGGTCTCTGTGGGTTCGACAATCTTTTATATTACTTCGATATTTACGTGCGCTTGCGGACACATCAACCCCCTCTCAGTGTCCGCCGAGTGTGTCTGTGGAATAAAATTCATTTTGCGACCGTTGGAATGTGGGCGAAACCCACTACTCAATTGGCGTCCTCTTTGGCGTTCGCTGAGTGAAACGGTTAATGTACAATTTGCACAGGAAATCTCCGTTTTAGCTCCGTTTTACGTCGTTTCTTCATTGCAAGCTCAAATCAGGCAATGTATCTGAAAGTAAAACAAAATACCATAATAACAATGGAAAATTACGAATAAACAACTAAAAACATGTGCAATCGAGGTCAAATATACAGTGTGATTTGGTGTTATCAAATTCTCCCACACTTAAACGTTTGCTTGTCCTCAAGCAAACTCTCATAAGCAGAGAAAAACAGCAAACATACAAGTATCTTATCTGGGCTAAAGACTTAAGTTTGATCAATGATACATTAGTAGGTACTAACTCATGAACTAAGGGTATCGTAATGAGACTTTCCGCGATTTGCGGGCATAAGTTCCTCTCCTATACAAACCAATCCAGACCATGATGTTATACTTCGGCCTATCTTACTCATTCCTTTCTTACCCCTTTTCATTCAGGCGCAGTCACATTAAGCCCGTTGTCTTTCACTCACATGGTGAACATAACCTGTGGCAATCCTGATTCTTGGTAATCCTGATATATAATTTTTCTTGCAATTTTTTTTTTCTAAAGGTACTTTAGCATCTTCTTGGATTTTTCTTTTTCTTTTCTTTTTCTTTTGCAGGATCTTACCTATTTGCATCGGTTTGTCACTTAGCGGTGGCTAAGATGGTGCTGACTGCTAGGATAAACTACTTAAGGGTAAGTGATGAAGGGTGAGATTTTAAGGCCACCGTATAAAAAACTGGATAGGCTCCTATATTTGAGGAACTTACGGTGTAAAAACGATATCGATTTTTCTAAAAGTTTTCCCAAGCCTTTGCAAATGATACTTACTTGTCCTAATAGCCCAAATTTTCAAAATAAATGTTGTTTTCTTAGTTCAAAAGAAAAATTAATTTTTATTAAGGCTCAAGAAATGGGAAAATAGACAAACTCACACAAAATGACTCGTCAAGCACATGCGAAACTTTTTTAGAACAAACTAAACTATACTAGAAAGCAATAATAAAATAAAAATAGTAAAGACAAGTAAAAACAGTAAATATCTCCTCCCACACTTAAACCAAACATTGTCCTCAATGTTTCGATAAAAGTAAGGAAGGGATAGATGAAACCTGGAAATAACTCATGTCGGCCACTGTAGGGGTCATAAATAAGTGAACTGAGGAACTCTAAGGTTAGATGCTTATAGGTTACATTCATTGCTTCAGAATACTCATCCCACTGGAGCTGGTGACAAAGGTACCTCACACTGGCCTCAATACCTAAGGTTGTTAGACAGTTTGGGTCAGGGTACCTAGTGGGTAGGATCGGTCTCTCAGAAAGGACTACATATTTCTTCCTCTGTTCGTCATCTCTGAATACGATGTGGATGTCATCATAGCTTTACATCCTGAAAAGAAAGTTAGTGTAGAATATCTGGGATGATGTGATTTGTAACCTGTAAACATAGACATTTCATAAGTCAGTCCAGTTAAATATAATAAATCTTTTTCTTTTTTTCTGAAATAAATTATATACATAAATAAAAAGTAATGAAAAGAAAGTCGTGGGTTGCCTCCCACGCAGCGCTTGTTTTACGTCGTTAGCTGGACGAATGTAAAACTTACGTCGTGGATGTTGCTATAGGTGGGTCTATCAGAGTGTGACCAGAGTAGTAGGTAAGGATATCACCTCCATAGTAGAGTTTTAATCTTTGTCCATTTACTAAAAAGGGACTACATGAATGATTTGCAATTTCAAATGCTCCAGATTTCAGGACTTTGGTGACCTCATAGGGTCCGGTCCACCTTGAGCGTAACTTACCAAGAAATAATCGTAACCTAGAATTGAAAAGAAGTACAGGATCGCCTACGTTGAACTCCTTTTTGGCAATTCTTTTGTCATGCCATGCTTTGGTTCTCTCTTTATATATCACGGCGTTTTCATAAGCATTTTGGCGTAACTCTTCTAATTTGTGGATATCTAGAATGCGTTTATCTTCGGCTGTCAAGTAATCCATATTAAGAGCTTTTATGGCCCAGTAGGCCTTATGTTCAAGCTCGAAGGGTAAATGGCAAGATTTTACGTAGACTAATTCATATGGGGTTGTTCCTATAGGAGTTTTAAAAGCGGTTCTATAAGCCCACAAGGCTTCTTGTAGTCTTAAGGACCAATCTTTTCTAGAAATTGATACGGTTTTCTCTAAGATTTGTTTTATTTCCCTATTTGATACTTCTACTTGTCCACTAGTCTGCGGGTGATAAGGTGTGGCTACTCGGTGTTTAACTCCGTATTTCTTTAAAAGGTTTTCGAATATCCTAGATATGAAATGCGATCCTCCATCGCTTATAACCAATCGAGGTACTCCAAACCTAGGGAAAATATAGTTTTTAAATAGTTTAATGACTACACGAGTATCGTTGGTGGGTGAAGCTATAGCTTCAATCCATTTGGATACATAATCAACAGCTACTAGGATATACTTGTTTCCCATCGAAGATAGAAAAGGTCCCATAAAATCTATACCCCAAACATCGAAGAGTTCTACCTCCTGAATATTTCTCAGAGGCATTTCATCTCTTCTTGAGACGTTCCCTGTGTGTTGACATCTGTCACATCTTACAATGTAGGCATGAACATCGCGCCATAAAGTTGGCCAGAAAAGACCTGCTTGAAGTATTTTAGCGCATGTTTTGGATGAGCCTAGATGTCCACCATATGGTGAAGAGTGATAATGTTTAATTATAGTTTCTACTTCTTCTTCAGGGACACAACGACGGAAAATGCCATCTGCGCCTCTTTTGAATAAGAGGGGTTCGTCCCAATAGAAGTGTTTCACGTCGTGATAGAACTTCTTCTTCTGTTGGTAATTTAGATCAGGTGGTATGATATCAGCTGCTAGATAGTTAACAAAATCCGCGTACAAAGGTATGGTTGTCACTACGAGAGCTTTTTCAATGTCTAATTCTAAATAGGGGTTATGATCATCATCATGGATGGTTCTAACTGCTCCTACTAATCTTTCGTATGCGAAATCATCATTGATAGGAACAAGATCTGGTTTTAGATATTCAAGCCTTGAAAGGTGGTCAGCAACCACATTTTCAGTGCCTTTCTTATCTCGGATCTCCAAATTAAATTCTTGAAGTAAAAGGATCCAGCGTATTAATCTAGGCTTAGCATCCTTTTTGCTTAATAGATATCTTATCGCAGCATGATCAGTGTAGACTATGATTTTTGCTCCTACTAAATAGGATCGGAATTTGTCGATTGCAAAGACTACTGCCAGGAGTTCCTTCTCGGTTGTGGCATAACTAAGCTGAGCTGCATCTAAAGTCCTACTAGCGTAGTAAATCACATGGAGTTTCTTATCCTTCTTTTGTCCTAGAACAGCGCCGATAGCATAATCGCTAGCATCGCACATAATTTCAAAAGGTTGGTTCCAATCAGGAGGTTGAATGATGGGTGCAGAAATCAGTGCTTGTTTTAAGTATTTAAAGGCTTCAAGACATTTATCATCGAATTTGAATTCGGCATCTTTCATAAGTAAGTTGGTTAATGGTTTAGTTATTTTGGAGAAGTCTTTAATGAAGCGTCGGTAGAAACCGGTGTGTCCAAGGAAACTTTGGATTTCTCTAATGGTTTTGGGTGGTTGAAGGTTTTCTATTACTTCTATTTTGGCTTTATCAACCTCAATGCCTCTTTCGGACACTATGTGTCCTAGTACTATGCCTTCAGTAACCATAAAATGACATTTTTCCCAGTTTAGAACAAGGTTGACTTCTACGCATCTTTCCAGGATTTTCTCAAGGTTGGTTAAACAGTTTTTAAAATTGGATCCACATACCGAGAAATCGTTCATAAATACTTTCATGATCTCATCAAGGAAATCTGCGAAGATTGACATCATACAGCATTGGAATGTAGCTTTGACATTGCATAGTCCGAATGACATTCGTCTGTAAGCAAATGTTCCATAGGGACATGTAAAGGTTGTTTTCTCTTGATCATCAGGGTGAATGGGTATTTGGAAGAATCCTGAGTATCCATCCAAATAGCAAAAGTAAGAATGCCTAGCTAAACGTTCGAGCATTTGGTCTATGAATGGAAGTGGGAAGTGATCTTTCCTAGTTACCTTATTAAGCTTCCTGTAATCAATACACATCTGCCAACCATTTTCTATACGTTTGGCTATTTGTTCTCCTTTTTCGTTTTGTACAGCGGTGACACCTCCTTTCTTAGGTACCACATGTACGGGGCTTACCCATTTACTATCGGATATTTGGTATATTATTCCAGCCTCTAACAACTTTAACACTTCCCTTTTTACTACGTCACTCATTATAGGATTTATCCTTCGTTGATGTTCTCTGGAGAGTTTTGCGTCTTCCTCCAGCATAATTCGGTGCATACACACAGAAGGACTTATTCCTTTGAGATCGGAGATATTATAACCTAGAGCTGATGGATATTTTCTTAAAACATCTAACAATTAATTGGTTTCAGGGCCATCTAACGTGGCACTGACTATGACTGGGCGGTTTAATTCTTTGTCTAAGAATTCGTATCTTAAATTCTTAGGAAGCTCCTTAAGCTTTGTAGATGGTTTTTTCGGACATGGCATATGATCTGGGGTAAGTGCCAAGCATTCGTAAAGACTGTTATCTATGTAAGGTTCAGATAAGCGTTCGAATCCGTCGTCCTCCATTATGGGGATCGAAGGTAGTTTGATGGTTTCTACTGGATCTTCTTTATCTAGTTCTCTTATGCATTCATCAATTATATCGATGGCATAACATGAGTCATCTATGGCTGGTTCATTTAAGAATTGGGATAGTATAAATTCTACTTTTTCATTACCTACCTCGAATGTCATTTTTCCTTTTTGTTTTGACATCTATTATAACTCCAGTTGTAGATAAGAAGGGTCTACCTAAAAGGATTGGGATCTCATCGTCTTCCTCAATGTCCATTACGACGAAGTCCGTTGGAATATAAAGTTTACCAAGCCTAACTGGGACGTCTTCTAAACTGCCAATTGGATACTTAACTGATCTGTCGGCTAATTGAAGAGACATCCTAGTCGGTTGCATTTCTCCTAGGTTTAGCCTTTTACAAACAGCTAAAGGCATTAAGCTTACACTTGCTCCTAAGTCCAGAAGTGCTTTATCAATAATTTGGTTTCCCAAAACACAAGGTATAGAAAAACTTCCTGGATCTTTCTCTTTCTTAGCAAGCTTATTCTCAGCAATTAAATTACATTCTAAAGGTTTAGGATCATCTAATCTTCGTTTGTTGGTTAGAATGTCTTTAAGGGATTTGGCATAAGATGATATTTGGTTAATAGCTTCTGTGAATGGAATCTCTACGTGGAGTTTCTCAATCACTTTTATGAATTTCTTATATTAGTTATCTAATTTGGTTTGTTTAAGTCTTTGTGGGTATGGAATCAGAGGTTTGTAAGGAGGAGGTGGTACATAAACTTTTTTATTCTCTTCTCTTTCCTTAACTTCTGTATTCTTAGATTTCTCAGGTTCCACCGATTTCTCAACTTCTTTCTCAGGTGTGTTCCTAACTTCTTTCCTAGGAGGTTCTGGATTATTCAACCTAGGGTATATAGGCCCATCGTAAGTGGTCTCGCTCCTTAGGGCTATAGCATTCGCGTGCCCTTTAGGGTTAAGTTGAGGTTGTCCAGGGAATTGTCCTCCAGGTGTAGCATGGGTGGATTGTTGTTGTGCTACTTGAGAGATTTGGGTTTCAAGCATTTTGTTATGGGTAATTACAGAATTGAGTTTAGTACCCAACTGGGTAATTAGTCCATTCATATGAATGTTTTGGTTCATGAATTCCTTGTTCTGTTGTAATTGAGCTGAGATGAATTCGTCCATCTTTTTCTCAAAATTTGATTTCTGAGGGGCATATGGTGCAGATTGATTGGGTCTTTGAGTTTGAAAACCGGGTGGTCTTTGAGGTGTTGAATTTTGAGTAGGGTTATTATTCTTATAGGAAAAATTTGGGTGATTCTTCCATCCAGGGTTGTATGTGTTTGAATAAGGGCTTCCTTGGGCGTAATTAACCTGATCTGTGGTACTCTCAGCTAAAAGGTTGCATTCAGCTACAGTATGTCCTGAGGTTCCACATATTTCACATCCGGGTTGTATAGCTGCTATGGTTGCTGTGGGGTTGATAGTCAGGTTTTCTACCTTTTGAGCTAGAGCATCCATCTTTGCGTTCATATGGTCAAAACAACTCACTTCATAGACAACTCCTTTGGTCTCTTTCTTCTCCACCGGTGCTCGTTCGGTTCCCCATTGGTAATGGTTTTGTGCCATATCCTCAATGAGAGCGCAAGCCTCGGGGTAGGGTTTGTTCATTAGAGCGCCACCAGCGGCAGTGTCTATGGTCATCTTTGTGTTGTACATGAGTCCATTATAAAAGGTATGGATTATAAGCCATTGTTCTAAGCCATGATGTGGACATGCTCTTAATAGTTCCTTATATCTCTCCCAAGCGTCGAAAAGTGATTCTCCCTCGCTTTGGGTAAATCGAGTTATTTGGTTTCGTAGAATAGCAATTTTACTCGGTGGAAAGTATCTAGCAAGGAATACTTTCTTTAGGTCATTCCAAGTGGTTATAGAATTGGCTGGAAGGGAATCTAACCATGATCGGGCTCTATCTCTGAGGGAAAATGGGAATAGTCTTAGACGTATTGCCTCAGAAGGAGCTCCGTTTGCTTTTAAGGTATCGGCTAGTTGAATAAAGACTTTAAGATGTTGGTTCGGGTTTTCCGTAGGAAGACCTGCGAACTGGTTCTGTTGTACTAATTGTAACAGAGATGGTTTTAATTCGAAGTTATTGGCTGGTATAGCTGGGTTAACTATACTAGAATGAGGTTCTTCATTAGAGGGTAGGGTGAAATCCGTAAGAGGTTTAGCGTTTTCATCGTCTGCCATTGCTCTTTTGAGTTTTCGAAGTAGAAGACGAGCTCGGGCGTAACGTTCAAGTTCTTCTAATAGATCAACTAAGTTTTCGGTACTGTGAGCTCTTTGCATTTACCGGCTAAGGGATGCCTTAGTCTAGACGGTGTAACAACAGGGTACGAAATTTTGACGTAATTGGTCCCCGGCAACGGCGCCAAAAACTTGATGCGTGCTATCCGCAAGTATACGGATTACGTCAGAGTAATATAAAAGATTTATCGATCCCACAGAGACCAATGTCAATCTATCGATTACTATTGTTACGTTGTTTATCTAAGGCTAAAAATAAGAGTAAAAGTTTTCCATAGAACGAAAAATAGAAATAAATCAGAATAAGACTATGCTGGAATGGTAATTGGAAACATAACGATAAATTGGTTTGCAAAATAAGATATAAAAAAAACGTACGAAGTGTGAAGTGTATTTCTAGAGAATGAACACAACTGTCACGCTTAAGTTTAATTCCAAAAGACAAATCACACAAACGATTAAAGTAATAAAGTAATGACAGAGACAGAAAGTAAACGAATATAAAGCAGTGCAATAAACTAAATAAATATAAAGGCAATGCGGATAATAATAAATTGCAAATTATAAAGGAACCTGCTCCAAAGTGGAGACTTAATCTGGTACAGAGCTGGAAAGTAAATTGCGGGAAAGTAAATAACTTCAAATATAAACACTCCTAACTATGGTTGCTCCAATCTAACTAACAACGATAGTGCAATAACCCCTCGATGTGACGGATTATTGCTTTACAAAATGAACTTTATGCCTAAGGTTGGAAACTAGGATTGGATAATCTAAAAGTGAAAATACAAGTCTTTTTATAGTAGTCATGAAGTTGTAACTGCCTTTCATCATTATGAAAAAATGGCTGAATAATAATTTTCTTCGTGTGTAACTGCTTCTAACGTTTCTGACCGTTTTCCTGTTACAACGGTCGGCGCCCGCCGACCCCCTCTCAGCATCCGCCGAGTGTGTCTGTGGAATAAAACGCATTTTGTGACAGTTGGAATGTGGGCGAAACCCACTACTCAATTGGCGTCCTCTATGGCGTTCGCTGAGTGAAACGGTTAGTGTGCAATTTGCACAGGAAATCTCCGTTTTAGCTCCGTTTTGCGTCGTTTCTTCATTGCAAGCTCAAATCAGGCAATGTATCTGAAAGTAAAACAAAATACCATAATAACAATGGAAAATTACGAATAAACAACTAAAAACATGTGCAATCGAGGTCAAATATACAGTGTGATTTGGTGTTATCATATAACACCCGAGCCGGTCACCAGAAGAGGATGGATAAACTCGAGCAGGAAAATAGAGCGCTCCACGAAGAAGTAACAACCTTGAAAGAGAGTTTGGAAAGGCTTAACGGAATGATGGAAGCACTGGCGGCTGCTCAGAATCAGTCGTCGCATAATTCATAAGACCATATTCCAAAAACCGTTATCTCAGAGATTGTCTCCGCGTCGATCCCAGTGGCGTCTGTCAGTGAACCGCAGTATACCATGCCTCCTGGTTTTCCATGGGGAATGCCTCATAATTTCATTCCGGCAGGCTATCGTCCACCAGTTCCTGAAGCCCCTGCTGTAACCGCTGTTATGACTATGCCACCTCTTGTGGTGAATACTGTCCCATATCATTTGGAAGAACTTGTATTCCACACCGCCACAAGTGAGAGTGTCAGATTTGATGAGAGGATGGATGAATTTCAGGATAAATTCCTAGAGATGCAGAAAGAGATCAAAGCCCTTCGAGGGAAGGATCTGTTTGGAAAAAGTGCTTCTGACTTGTGTCTGGTGCCAAATGTCAAAGTTCCTCCAAAGTTTAAGGTACCTGATTTCGAGAAATATAAGGGCAAATATTGTCCTCAGAGCCATCTCATTATGTACGCCCGTAAGATGTCAGCACAGACAGACAACGATCAACTGCTGATCCACTATTTCCAAGATAGTTTGACTGATGCAGCTCTCAAGTGGTATATAGGGCTAGATAATCTGAAGATCCATACCTTCAACGATCTCTGTGACGCTTTTATTAGACAGTACAAATACAATGTCGATATGGCACCGAATAGGGATCAGCTGAGGGCTATGACCCAAAAGGAAAGAGAAAATTTCAAAGAGTACGCCCAACGCTGGCGCGAGGTGGATGCTCAGATTGCACCACCCCTTGAAGAGAAGGAAATGACCAAGATTTTCTTGAAGGCTCTAAGTCCCTTTTTCTATGAGAAGATGGTGGCCAGCGCTCCGAGTGACTTTACCGAAATGGTAAATATGGGGATGCGCCTAGAAGAAGGAATTCGTGAGGGTGGGCTGACAAAAGAAGCTGGTATTTTCGGTAATGTGAAAAGACACGGAAGTAATTTTGTGAAGAAGAAAGAACAAGATGTGAGTGCCATACAACATCGTCGACCCCGGAGGAGAAACCCATAACACCAACAATCTCAGCATGTTGCAGCAGTGACACCGATTTTTAGTGCTCCAGTTTATCAACCACATTTCGCACAACCATATTAACCAGTCCAATCAGTTAAACCGATTCAGCAGCAACAACAACAGCAACCACAACGTTCTCAGAATCAACAGCCTTTACAACAGGCTCGACCATCATTCAACAACCAGAACCGTGCAAAGAGAAGGCCAGATTTTGATCCCATTCCAATGCCCTATGCTAAATTGTTTCCAGCTTTGCTATAAAAGGGGCATATCCGAACCAAGTCACCACCTGAGGTACCTAAAGATCTCCCTTTTTGGTATAGATCTGATCAGTTTTGCCCATACCACCAAGGTGCACCCGGACACAATATTGAGAATTGTATTGGTTTAAAAGCGGATGTCCAGAGATTGGTTAAGTGTGGAATTCTCACTTTCAAGGATTTTAACCCCAATGTACAAATTAACCCTCTCCCTCCATGTGGGTCAGCCAGTGTTAACATGTTGCATGGGTCTTCTAGTAAGAATGATGTGTTTGATGTCGAAGACATTCAAGGATACTTAGTAGAAATGCATGAAGGTTTATCCAAGATGTTTTCCTTTGACTATGAGGGTCATGATTACGCTGTATGTCTGGTTTGTTCTACCGATCCACGTGGATGTGGGCTCATAAAAGAAGATATTCAAGATCTGTTGGATCGAAAAGTTATTGCAATCACCTGTGATGGAGATCTTATTGATAAGAATGAGAATGAAGAAGAGGAAGTCTTGGTGATAGTACCTCATTTTAACAAAATGGAACGCATTGAGATCGTTTATGACAGTAGGAAGTATGCTCCAACTCCTCTGGTCATTAATATTCTAGGCCTGACTCCTTACGCCACCAACGAAGCAGTCCCTTACAAGTACAATGCTACTATGATGGAAAATGGGAAAGAGGTACCCTTGCCTATACAATCGTCGGTCGTTAGTATTGCTGACATCAGTAGAGTGACCAAAAGCGGTCGTGTCTTCTCTGTAACACCTCCAAAGGATAAGGGATTTTCTATTGAGCAGCCGGTTGTAAATGATTCAACTCTGGGGCAGTCCAGTGGAACTAATTCTTCCTCCAAAGCTGATGAATTCTTGAAGATGGTCAAAAGGAGCGAGTATAAGATTGTAGACCAACTTCTGCAGACTCCTTCCAAGATTTCTGTACCTCAACTATTGATGAGTTCTGAGCCCCACAGGGAGGCTTTGCAGAATGTCCTTGAGCAAGCCTACGTCGATCATGACGTGACCTTTGATCAGATTGATGGGATTATAGGCAACATCACTTCATGTAATAATCTCAGTTTCTGTGAAGAAGAGCTCCCGGAAGAAGGGAAGAAGCATAACATGGCGTTGCACATTTTGATGAACTGTATGGATGACGCATTATCTAGTGTGTTAGTTGACATTGGCTCATCGTTGAATGTGATGCCGAAGACTACTCTCACAAGATTATCCTACCAAGGAGCACCTCTGAGGCCTAGTGGTATTGTTGTAAAGGCTTTCGATGGATCAAGGAAGACGGTCATTGGAGAAGTTGTTTTACCTATAACTATTGGTCCCCATCTTTTTGAAATCACATTCCAAGTCATGGATATTCGTGCTGCTTGCAGTTGCTTGCTGGGTAGGCCATAGATACATGATGCTGGGGGAGTCACATCTACGCTACACCAAAAATTGAAGTTTATTAATGAAGGGAAGTTGGTCACAGTCTGTGGAGAGAGAGCTCTAGTGGTGAGTCATCTTTCTTCTTTTTCATACATTGATGCTGATGAAGAAATAGGAACCCAGTTCCAAGCTCTTTCAATTGATGGTAGTAGTGCCAAAAAGAGCGGGGCTTCTATTTCATCTTTCAAGGATGCACAACGTGTCGTGGAAAATGGTTCCCAAGAAGGGTGGGGGCAAGTGATGTCATTGTCCGGAAACAAAAAGAAAAAGGGTCTCAAATTTTCAGGTCCCAGTTCTGACAAGACTGCCATAGGAAGCATGATTATTCCTCCCATTGAAGATGTTTTTCATAGCGGAGGAGTTATTCATCCATCAAGGATTAATGCTATAACTGAAGAAGACTACTCTGAAGGGTACATACCATTTGGCTCTGAAAGTGACTACATCCCTGCTTAAGACTGGGAGCCTTATCTGGAGGATCCCGGATATGGGTCTGAGACTGAAGATGCTTATTGTCCTTTTTATTCTCCTCGATCAAGGTGCAAGAGACCTGAGTATAAAGCTTGTGCAATCCTCGAAGACGAGTCTGACGAAGATCAGTCTAACTTTGTGACGCACGGAGCGGTTGCTCAAAATTGGAGTGCTGTTAACATTCCTATTGTTGTCCATTTTTCAAAGTAGTTGTTTTTCTTTTGCTTTTAGCTCTTCGCTCTGCCCAAGGTGAAAGAGTTTGTTGTGTGGGCCTATTTTTCATAATTCCCTTTGCTCTACCAAAGGCAAAGGAGATTTTATGTTAGGGCTTTTGTTTAGCGAACTGCTATCATCAATAAAATTGTCATTTTAATTCCATTTTATTTGTGTTACTCTTTTTTTTACTTCTCTAAAAAAACGGTAATCATAAAAAACCATTTTTATCACTTTGCATGTTTTATGCACACACTTGCACTTTCATAAAGTCTAAAATAAAGCCAAATCACATGTGCAGATTATTGTACGAACAAACCATAAAAAACAATGACCCAATGCCTCCTCCGAACTTTGAGTTTCCTGTGTTTGAAGCCGAAGAGGAAAAAGAAGAGGTTCCCGAGGAAATATCTCGATTGCTTGAGAATGAAGATACAACCATTCAGCCTTACAAAGAGCCCGTAGAAGTCATTAATTTGGGTACAATCGAAGACCGTAAGGAGGTGTAAGTTGGAGCTTTACTTGCGTCTGATGTAAAAGAAAGACTGATTGAATTACTTAAGGAGTACGTTGATGTGTTTGTCTGGTCATACCAAGATATCCCTAGTGTCAACACCTCTATAGTGGAGCATCGTCTGCCTTTGAAGCCAGAATGTCCGCCCATCAAACAGAAGCTCCGGAGAACTCATCCTGAAATGACCCTGGAGATTAAAAAAGAGGTACAGAAGCAAATTGACGTCGATTTCCTCATTACATCTGAGTATCTAAAGTGGTTAGCCAACATTGTGCCTGTTCCTAAAAAAGATGGCAAAGTTCACATGTGTGTTGATTACAGAGACTTGAACAAAGCTAATCCGAAAGATGACTTTCCTCTGCCTCACATTGATATGCTGGTAGATAGCACTGCAGAGTACAAGGTATTCTCTTTCATGGATGGTTTTTCAGGTTACAATCAAATCAGAATGGCTCCTGAAGACATGGAGAAGACATCGTTCATTACACCTTAGGGCACCTTCTGCTACAGAGTCATGCCGTTTGGTTTGAAAAATGCTAGTGAAACGTATCAACGGGCCATGACTACCCTGTTTCATGATATGATGCACCAAGAGATCGAGGTGTATGTGGATGACATGATAGCCAAGTCCAACACTGAAGAAGACCATGTTGAGTATTTGTTGAAGTTGTTTCAGCGGTTGAGGAAGTAGCAACTCCGTTTGAATCCTAACAAGTGTACGTTTGGTATTCGCTCAGGCAAACTCTTAGGTTTCATTATTAGCCAAAAGGGTATTGAAGTGGATCCTGATAAAGTTAAGGCCATACAAGAGATGCCAACTCCGACTACAGAAAAACAGGTTAGAGGTTTCTTAGGACGGTTGAATTACATCTCCTGGTTTATCTCAAATATGACAGCCACTTGTGAACCAATTTTCAAGCTTCTCAGAAAAGATCAGGGATGTGTTTGGACCGATGTGTTTGAAAATTTTGGAAGATTCCATGGGGTGTGTGCTCGGTCAACAAGACGAGTTAGAACAGAAGGAGCATGCTATCTATTATTTGAGTAAGAAATTCATCGACTGTGAGTCTCCATACACAATGTTGGAGAAAACCTGTTGCACCTTAGCTTGGGCTGCGCGACGTTCGCGCCAGTACATGTTGAACCATACCACTTGGCTGATTTCTAAGATGGACCCCATCAAGTAAATTTTCGAGAAGCCTGCTCTGACAAGAAGAATAGCTAGATGGCAGATGTTATTGTCAGAATATGATATTGAGTACCACACTCAGAAGGCGATTAAAGGAAGTGATTTGGCTGATCACTTAGCTTGTCAACCTCTTGAAGACCATCAGCCTGTTGAGGATGATTTCCCTGATGAAGACGTGATGTATTTAAAAATGAAGGATTGTGAGGAACCTTTGCCAGATGAAGGGCCTGATCCGGATTCCCAATGGGGTCTGATCTTTGATGGTGCCGTCAACAAGTATGAGAAGGGAATTGGGGCAATCATTGTGACTCCTCATGGATCCCATATCCCATTTATTTCCCGATTAACTTTCACATGCACAAACAATGAAGCTGAATACGAGGCATGCATCATGGGCCTTAAAGAGGCAATTGATTTAAGGATCAAGAACTTGGATGTGTATGGTGATTCTGCTTTGGTGATTTATAAAATTAAAGAAGAATGGGAAACTCGCCAAGATCACTTACTTTCGTACAGAGATTATGTAAGGAGACTGCTCCTTTTCTTCAATAGGGTGGAGTTCCATCACGTTCCTCGTGACGAGAATATGATGGCGGATGCCTTGGAAACTTTGGCTTCTATGATTGTGGTGAACCATTGGAATGATTGTCCTAACATCCATGTTATGCGCCTTGACAGATCTGCTTATGTGTTTTCAATAGAAGAAGCCGAAGATGGTAAACCTTGGTATCATGACATTGAGATGTTCCTCCAAATGCAAGAATACCCGGTTGGGGCCTCCAATAAGTATAAGAAGACATTGAGGAGATTGGCTGGCAATTTTCTCTTAAGCAATAACGTACTTTACTAGAGGAATTTTGACATGGTCCTGCTAAGATGTGCCGACAAGAGAGAAGCAGACATGTTAATGACTGAGATTCATGAGGGATCCTTTGGTACTCATGCCAATGGACACGCTATAGCCAAGAAACTCTTGAGGGCGGGCTATTATTGGATGACAATGGAGTCATATTGCTATAAGTTTGCTAAGAAGTGCCAGATCTACGCTGATAAGATTCATGTACCGCCAACTCTTCTCAATGTCATATCGTCTCCGTGGTCGTTCTCCATGTGGGGCATCGACATGATTGGCATGATCAAACCGAAAGCGTCTAACGGACACCGTTTCATCTTGGTGGCAATTGATTACTTCACCAAGTGGGTTGAAGCAGCGTCGTATGCGAATGTCACCAGACAAGTAGTGGTCAGTTTTATCAAGAATCAGTTCATCTGCCGTTATGGTGTGCCAAGCAAAATCCTCACTGATAATGGGTCAAATATGAATAATAAGATGATGAAGGAGTTGTGTGAAGAGTTCAAGATGGAGCATCACAATTCTTCTCCTTACCGACCAAAGATGAATGGGGCTGTTGAGGCGGCGAACAAGAACATAAAGAAGATCATTTAGAAGATGGTTGTCACCTATAAGGATTGGCATGAAATGCTTCCGTTTGCTTTACATGGGTATCGTACTTTGGTACGCACATCAACAGGAGAGACTCTTTTTTCACTTATTTATGGTATGGAAGTTGTACTCCCAGTAGAAGTTGAGATTCCTTCCCTGTGAGTTCTGATGAAGGCAAAACTCTCAGAGGCTGAATGGTGGCAAAGCAGATATGATCAACTGAATTTGATTGAGGAGAAAAGGATGGTGGCCTTATGCCATGGACAGTTGTACCAACAGAGGATGAAGAGAGCCTTTGACAAAAAGGTGCGAGCTCGGGAATTCAGAGAAGGTGACCTTGTACTTAAGAAAATTCAATCTTTCCTCACTGATTCTAGGGGCAAGTGGACTCCGAATTATGATGGACCGTATGTTGTTAAGAGAGTCTTCTCAAGAGGCGCTTTGATGTTAGCAACTATGGATGGAGAGGAAATCACTCATCCCGTGAATGTCGATGCAGTCAAAAAGTACTATGCCTAAAAAATGAAAAGAACAGCTCGCTAAGTTGAAAACCCGAAAGGGCAGCTTAGGCAAAAATGAGCGTCCCGATGGGCAGAAAACCCGAAAGGGCAGTCCAGGCAAAAGTTAGAGACATAAACAGAAAGAAATTATCCCGCTAGGTTGAAAACCTGAAAAGGAAACCTAGGCAAAAGTTAGGGATCAGGCTAGTTCACTGCATCAGGTCAGGTTGGATTATCAGAAGTCTTCTTTCTCACCAAATTCATCAGTCAGATCATCAAAGGCTCAGAGTATAGGAAATTCAGAGTGGTTCAGGAGGATAGTGGACATTGTTTTGATGTAACCTTTTCCATTATTTACCGTTTTTTCAACTTTGTAATGATCCATGGAGTCGCGTCATTTGCCGACTACCATTCTATTAATAAAATTGAGCCTTTTCCATTTATTGGCAATCTCTATGTTATTCTTATTTCTGCAAAATGTATTTTATTTTTTATAGCAGTTTTCAAAACAATTTTAAAACTTTTTAAACGCGTTTGTTTTTTACTTTGATTTATGGACGCAAAAGGGATGATGCTGGTCTTACCAAGAATGACAGACCTCAAAATACAGAGCTATGTTGTTTTCTGACTCGCTTCACCCATGTTCCCGAGGGATTCTGTTTCAGATGGTGTACTTGACCCCCAGTAAGTTACTTCAGGTGGTCATGACAACTCCCTAGTATACCTCCACTTCAAGCAACTATGACAGGTTTGATGCAAGATTTCCCCAGTTGGTGACCTAAGAATTCCTCAGTGAACCTCCTTGGCTCTAACCTTCCCAGTGAAGTGAATGTTATTTCACACCCCAGTGGATTTCTTACAGCTTCAATCTTCCCCAGCAAGATGGATGTTTATTTCATCCCCATGGAGTCTCAACTCTGACAGCTGCAACATTGATTTGAGCTTCCCCAAAGAGGTGGATATTTATTTTATCCCTCGTGAGACCTCTGCTCTGGCATCTCCAAAACTTTCATTCAGACTACTTCAACTCACAGTGGATATTTATTTTATCCCCCATGAAGTCTCTCTAATCAAGAGTTTGATCCTTTCCCAGTGGATCTTTCTCATCCCCAACAGGAAGTGAGATTCATTTTAACAGGCCCCTAAGTAAAGTCATGACTTTCATCCCCAAACAAAATGCTCCCTTTTCCCCAGAGAAGTTTGAAGCCTTAATGCAGGACTGTGGATCCCTTATGTGGCTTCCCATTCATCCCCAGTGATGTTTTTATCTCATGAAGACTGACCAAATATCCTTGTCGAGATGTTTATTTCATCTCCAGTTTACTTGTCCCTCTTGTTTTGTCAGCATAAGCATAACATGACATACATTCATTCATATAGATATTCATGACATCTTTGCATTTTGCATTTTTGTCATACTTGTTTCTTTGTTCGTAACTTTGGTTGCGCTTATCCCCAAGTGAATGGGTTTGTCTTCTCCTTCCAAGTAGAGTCATCTGCCCTAAGCAGAAATAGCACATCCTTTCCAATTCCCCACTGAGTTCGATCCTCGTGGAAGATGGCTGCTTTAGTTTTCTTTTCCATTTCTGGATAAGATAAACCCCAATTGAGTTCATTCCTCATTGGATGGAGTCTTGTTTGACTGTTTCTTTTCAGGTATTTCCTGAATTGAACTTTGGTCCCTGACAATCACAATTTTGAGTCTCTCTAGGCTGTTGAACCTAGATCGAGGGTGCATTTATTTTGCATTTTGTCTCCCCAGGAAGAATCTACTTGAAGATTGTAACACCCTTCTACCCCACATACAATTTTTAGTAAATCATTTCATATTATCAGAGTAAAAACAACATAAAAGGGTGTCACACATATACAAAGACATCATGTAACAATCATTGTCCTGTCCCATAACACGGGTTACCCGTTCATCAATATCAAATTTTACAACTACGCAGCGGAAATCAACTTTTATTTTAATTCAATAAAAGACTTCATAATAAATATGTCCAAATCAAACACCATCATCAACGTTATTCAAAATTCAGCCATAAACTAAAAGAAATGAGGTTCACAACAATCTTCCCAACCCGATGTTACATGACACAGAGCAGGACACCTCAAACTAGACAGTAATAAACGAAACACTCCAAAGCTAATTCCTACGTCACCTCGTCGCTATTCTTGGTTATCTGCAAGTTACCCACATAAGCGGCAACATTTCCAAGCAGGCAGGGTGAGAAAACATAATTCATTATAGTAATACAAGGACATGAAATTTAAATAATTAAGCAACAACAACGTCAGAATAATCATCAACAATTTTTCACAACACAATCTCAACTACTTCATAATATGCGATGTCAACATAATGGTATGCAAAGGATGCATGTGGTACCGATTTTTCTCCATGTGATGGACACTGGCCATCAACCCTCCACAAAGGAGCACAACATAACAACATATCACTTCAATCCGCACTATGGGATTGAAGCTACCAATATGCCGAAGCCCCAACATAAAATGCCATGAAATGCAATGATGCTAAACTCCTCATTTCATCCAAATATCAACATGTGCATCATGCATTTCGTTTTCAACAATATTCATCATAAAATCATATTTTTATCATCCATACAGTGGCAAAGCAACGAGACGGCAAAGATCAGCACGAAAAACATCAAAACAGCAAAAACAAAAATTTCTCAGTGACCTGACACGGCCGTCCGTGTCCTGTGACACGGCCCGTGTCAGGAGACCTGCACGAAAAACCCAAAACAGAAAAATCTTTGACAGAAACAGAGGCCTGACACGGCCGCCCGTGTCCTATGACACGACCCGTGTCAGAAGCTCTGTAACAAAAATATTTATTTTTCCCAACCAGTAGGCTGACACCGGTGCCCGTGTTGTGTGACACGGCCCGTGTCAGGATGCGACAAAACCCAAATTTTCCCAAAACATGATTTTTCTGCATTTTTTATTCCCCTTACCCCAAAATCAGTGTTCTACACGAAATTTGATCAAAAATGCTCACAAAACACACATATAGTAATACATATCAATCAAATTCATCATACTTTCATCAAATTACTCATTCTACATCAACAATCATCAAAATCGACACAATTCATACAATCCTTAATCTATTCATCTCCAATTCCTATGAAACTATAATAAATTATGAACTCTCCCCATACCTTAGAGTAATCTGAAGCTTTTTCCTTCTTTCTTCAAGATTCCTCTAGTAATCCTCAAGCCCTAGTTCTCCTTCTCCTCTCTTCTTCAGTGTTCTTCACAAAAGATACGACAAAATGAGCAATTGATCGTTCTCCTTCTTTGGTTAACAAATCCCAACTTATGAACTTCCCATCCTACCCTTACTTACTTTCCAATAAGACCACCTTGCCCTTTCTCATTTTATTTTTAATAATAATAATAATAATATAAATAACACATGATTATTCACCTTATTAAGATTAATTAAAAATACTCTTTTAAATCCATAATTCTCCAAAATTATCAAAAACCTCCTAATTCCTTCTAAATTAATTAAATAAATAATTAAATAATTGATTTATATTTTCGGGTCGTTACAACTCTCCCCTACTTTAAGAATTTTCGTCCTCGAAAATTACCTGAGCTAAACAGAGTTGGATACGACTCCTTCATCCGATCTTCACGCTCCCAAGTCCAACTATCACCAGCTGGTCCGCCCCACAATACTTTCACTAAAGCAATCTCTTTACCTCGCAGTTGCTTCAATTCTCGATCATCAATCCTTATAGGCAAAGCTTCTACCGTCAGGTTATCTCTCACCTGAACATCATCCATATGAATCACATGCGACGGATCCGGAATATACTTCCTCAACTGTGACACATGAAACACATCATGCGAATTTGCAAGTGACGGTGGTAAAGCCACCCGATAGGCAACCTCTCATATCCTCTGCATAATCTGATATGGACCAACAAAGCGCGGAGTGAGCTTTCTAGACTTCAAAGCTCATCCCACACCAGTCATCGGAGTAATTCTTAAGAACACGTGGTCTCCCACTTGGAATTCAAGTGCTTTTCTTCTCTTATCACGGTAACTCTTCTGACGACTCTGCGACATCTTCATTTTATCCCAAATCATTTTAATTTTCTCCGTTGTCTCCTGAACAATCTCAGGTCCAAGTACAGAACTCTCTCCCGACTCATACCAACACAATGGAGTTCGACAACGTCTACCATACAACGCCTCATATGGAGCCATCCCAATACTAGCATGAAAATTGTTGTTGTATGTGAACTCGATCAACGACAAGTGACTATCCCAAGATCCTCCTTGATCCAGCACACAAGCTCTCAACAAATCTTCTAAAGATTGGATTGTTCTTTCCGTCTGACCATCTGTCTCCGGGTGATAAGCGGAGCTCATCCTCAACTTAGTACCCAAAGCATCCTGTAGACTCTTCCAAAACCTTGACGTAAACCGCGGATCTCTATCCGATACAATACTCGAAGGTGTTCCATGCAACTTCACAATTTCATCAATATAAATTTCAACTAACTTCTGCATAGAGTAATTAATTCTCATCGGCAAGAAATGCGCCGACTTAGTTAACCTATCCATAATTACCCATATCGAATCATTACCTCTTGCAGTCTTCGGTAAACCAGTCACAAAATCTATGGAAATGCTATCCCATTTCCATTCAGGAACATTCAATGGCTGCATCATACCTGAAGGCTTCTGATTTCAATCTTGGACTTCTGGCAAGTCAAACATGCATACACAAATTCAGCAATATCTCTTTTCATACCTGGCCACCAAAACAATCTACGCAGGTCTTGATACATCTTCATAGCACCAGGATGAATACTCAATCGACTTCTATGCCCTTCCTCCAAAATACTCTTTTTGATTCCAGAAATATCCAGAATACATACTCTATCTCGAAATCTCAAAACTCCATCTTCATCAATTTGGAACTCAGCTCCATTACCTTGATTAACCTTCATTAACTGGTCGACTAATTTCAAATCAGATTTCTGACCTTCCTGAATTTCCTCCAAAATCCCACTAGTCAGCTTTAGCATGCCCAATTTCACACTATCAGCAATCGTTTCACACAACAAACTCACGTCTCTGAATTGCTCAATCATTTCAAGTTCTCTCACCATAAGCATCGAAATATGCAATGACTTCCTACTCAAAGCATCAGCCACTACATTTGCTTTACCGGGATGATAATTCAAATCGAACTCAAAATCCTTTAACAATTCCAGCCACCTTCTCTGCCTCATGTTTAACTCTTTCTGATCGAACAAGTATTTCAAACTTTTATGATCACTGAATACCTCAAATTTCGAACCCAAAAGATAATGCCTCCAAATCTTCAGCATAAATACTACAGCAGCCAACTCTAAGTCGTGTGTAGGGTAATTCCTCTCATGGACTCTTAACTGCCTAGAAGCATAAGCGACCACTTTACCATTTTGCATCAAAACTCCACCAAGGCCCATCTTTGAAGCATCACAATAAACCACAAAGGACTCATTCGGGTCTGGCAAAACTAACACCGGAGCAGTTGTCAACTTTTTCTTTAGTTCCACAAAACTTTCCTCACAAGCGACATCCCATACATACGCTTGTCCTTTTCGAGTCAATTGCGTCAACGACAAAGCCAACTTAGAAAAAACTTCAATGAATTTACGATAATAACCAGCCAATCCAAGAAAACCACGAATCTCCGTAGCAGACTTCGGAGTCTCCCACTGCAACACCGCATCAATCTTCGAGGGATCCACAGAAATTCCACCACTTGAAATCACATGCCTAGGAAACTCACTTCCTTTAACCAGAACTCACACTTTGACGACTTAGCATACAATTTCTTCTCCCTCAACACTTGTAACACAACCTTCAAATGTTCCGCATGTTCTTCTTCTGATTTAGAATATACCAAGATGTCATCTATGAAAACCACCACAAACTTATCAAGATATTCATGAAAGATCCTGTTCATATACTCCATGAACACACCAGGCGCGTTAGAAACTCCAAATGGCATCACCGTATATTCAAAATGACCATACCTCGTTCTGAAGGCTGTTTTCGGAATATCATCAGCTTTAACTCTAATCTGATGATAACCAGACCTCGGATCAATCTTACTGAACACACAAGCACCTACGAGTTGATCCATTAAATCGTCGATTCTCGAAAGCGGATACTTATTCTTGATGGTCATGTTATTCAACTGCCGATAATCGACGCACAATCTCATACTACCATCTTTCTTCTTAACGAGCAACACCGGGGCACCCCACGGAGAAACACTAGGTCGAATGAACTTCTTTTCTAACAATTCTTCTAGCTGTTTCTTCAGCTCACTCAATTCCAAAGCAGACATCCGATAAGGAGCCATTGACACTAGACTCGTACCTGGTATTAAGTCCACAGTAAACTCAACTTCACGTTCCAGGGGTAAATCACTTATATCCTCAGGAAACACGTCTTAAAACTCACAAACCACCGGCAACTCAGCACTGACGGCTTCACCATCAACTGGCAACGATGCAAATACTGTGAACATCAACGCGTCATCTAATAAAAGTTCATCCACTTGCTTAGCAGATAAGAACATCAGTTCACCATCCTCACCTAACTCTGGAAACCTCACCGTCTTGCTATAACAATTAATATGAATGTAGTTGAACTCCAACCAGTTCATACCAAGGATAACATCAATTTGGTGCAAAGGTAAGCACACCAAATCCACCACAAAATTCTTCTCAAAGATTATCAAAGGACACTTCAAACAAACAAGCATGGTAGTCACCGAACCATTAGCCGGAGTCTCTATTATCATACTACCATTCATGTTAGACAAATTCAAACCCAATCTAGTAGCACACTTAAGAGAGATAAATGAATGCGTAGCTCCAGTATCAATAATAGCAATCAACTCAACATTGTTAATAAAACAAGTACCTCGAATCAAGTTGTCCTTCTTGGGGACTTCTGAACCAGCCAAAGCAAACACTCTTCCAGTAGTCTGGGCAGCAGTAGCAGTCTTCTTTGGTTTCTGGCATTGAGTACTGATATGCCCCTGTTCACCACAGTTGAAACAGGTCGGACCCTTATTCGGACAATCACCAATTCTATGGCCAGTCTTACCACAACGGTAACATCTCAGAACTTTGTTAGTACACCCCTCAGCTTTGTGACCTGACTCTCCACACTTATAGCACTTAATAGTTGCATTAATGGCTCCCCTACTTGACTTCTTCTCATCTGATACCCTCTGCTTCCCTTTATCACCTTGGGTCGCATAAGGTTTTCCTCTAAACTGACCCTTATCTTTCTTTTCACTTAGTTGTTTGTAGTGAGCAGATCGAGCTCGGCTATCTTCATCATAGATCCTACTCTTATCCACCAGTTCCGCATACCTGCGAATCTGTTGGCATCCAATCCCCTGCTTAATCTCTGGTCTCAGCCCATTCTCAAACTTGAGACACTTAGAAAGTTCAACATCTGCACAATTGTAATGAGGACAAAACTTCACAAGCCTCTCAAATTTGGCAGCATACTCTGCCACAATCATATTTCCTTGCTTCAATTCAATGAATTCCACTTCCATCTTACCACGAGCATCTTCAGGAAAATACTTGCCCAGAAATTCTTGCTTGAACACATTCCAAGTCACCACAGTGCCAACATCTTCCAGCCTCTGACGGGTGTTATCCCACCAGTCCTCGGCCTCCTCTTCCAGCATAGGCGTTCCGAACTGCACTTGCTGCGCATCGGAGCACCCCATCACTCTAAAAATCTTCTCAATCGCCTTGACCAACTTTTGTGCACTCGCCGGGTCATGAGTTCCTTCAAACTTCGGTGGGTTGTTCCTCTGAAACTTCTCCAACGCACGAAACTCATCAGGAGCATGGTTTCGAGCAAGAGCTGCAATAGCATCAGCAAGCGCACGCGTGTTGTTTCCAGCCATTCTGTACAACACTCACCACGTCAGAAAGAAACAAATAATCGTTAACAAGTAACGACTGATAACAGACTGACCATACAAAACTTGGCCGGATAGACCGACCTGCTCTGATACCACTAATGTAACACCCTTCTACCCCACATACAATTTTTAGTAAATCATTTCATATTATCAGAGTAAAAACAACATAAAAGGGTGTCACACATATACAAAGACATCATGTAACAATCATTGTCCTGTCCCATAACACGGGTTACCCGTTCATCAATATCAAATTTTACAACTACGCAGTGGAAATCAACTTTTATTTTAATTCCATAAAATACTTCATAATAAATATGTCAAAATCAAACACCATCATCAACATTATTCAAAATTCAGTCATAAACTAAAAGAAACGAGGTTCACAACAATCTTCCCAACCCGATGTTACATGACACAGAGTAGAACACCTCTAACTAGACAGTAATAAACGAAACACTCCAAAGCTAATTCCTACGTCACCTCGTCGCTATTCTTGGTTATCTGCAAGTTACCCACATAAGCGGCAACATTTCCAAGCAGGCAGGGTGAGAAAACATAATTCATTATAGTAATACAAGGACATGGAATTTAAATAATTAAGCAACAACAACATCAGAATCATCATCAACAATTTTTCACAACACAATCTCAACTACTTCATAAAATGCGATGTCAACATAATGGTATGCAAAAGATGCATGTGGTACCGATTTTTCTCTATGTGATGGACACTGGCCATCAACCCTCCACAAAGGAGCACAACATAACAACATATCACTTCAATCTGCACTATGGGATTGAAGCTACCAATAGGCCGAAGCCCCAACATAAAATGCCATGAAATGCAATGATGCTAAACTCCCCATTTCATCCAAATATCAACATGTGCATCATTCATTTCGTTTTCAACAATATTCATCATAAAATCATATTTTTATCATTCATACAGCGGCAAAGCTACGAGACGGCAAAGATCAGCACGAAAAACATCAAAACAGCAAAAACAAAAATTTCTCAATGGCCTGACACGGCCGCCCGTGTCCTGTGACACGGCCCGTGTCAGGAGACCTGCACGAAAAACCCAAAACAGAAAAATCTTCGACAGAAACAGAGGCCTGACACGGCCGCCCGTGTCCTGTGAAACGGCCCGTGTCAGAAGCTCTGTAACAAAAATATTTATTTTTCCCAACCAGTAGGCTGACACGGGTGCCCGTGTTGTGTGACACGGCCCGTGTCAGGATGCGACAAAACCCAAATTTTCCCAAAATGTGATTTTTCTGCATTTTTGATTCCCCTTACCCCAAAATCAGTGTTCTACACGAAATTTGATCAAAAATGCTCACAAAACATACATATAGTAATACATATCAATCAAATTCATCATACTTTCATCAAATTACTCATTCTACATCAACAATCATCAAAATCGACACAATTCATACAATCCTTAATCTATTCATCTCCAATTCCTATGAAACTATAAGAAATTATGAACTCTCCCCATACCTTAGAGTAATCTGAAGCTTTTTCCTTCTTTCTTCAAGATTCCTCTAGCAATCCTCAAGCCCTAGTTCTCCTTCTCCTCTCTTCTTCAGTGTTCTTCACAAAAGATACAACAAAATGAGCAATTGATCGTTCTCCTTCTTTGGTTAACAAATCCCAACTTATGAACTACCCATCCTACCCTTACTTACTTTCCAATAAGACCACCTTGCCCTTTCTCATTTTATTTTTAATAATAATAATAATATAAATAACACATGATTATTCACCTTATTAAGATTAATTAAAAATACTCTTTTAAATCCATAATTCTCCAAAATTATCAAAAACCTCCTAACTTCTTCTAAATTAATTAAATAAATAATTAAATAATTAATTTAGATTTTCGGGTCGTTACAAAGATCACCCTTAAAGATAAATTCTTTCTTCAGCAATTTATACCCAGACAACAAATGGCAGCTCTTTATTTGAGTAGTTTGTTTTGGTCTCAGGTTTTCTGTTTGGATGACAAATGGCTATCTCTTTTCAAGACAGTTTGTCTATCCCCCAGAAAATTATCAAGATTACCAATTTGTCCTCCATCAAATGGCATCTCGCCGGAAATCCGTCAGAGAAGTTTGTTGAAGACTTTACAAGTGTCTCTTTATCTGAGAATTCATGTTACAAGGATTTTATTTATTCCAATGCAATTTCAAACTACAACAATATTTATCCTCAGTGATGTTCTCCCCGTCAGTTCACTACTCAATTGGCTTCCATCAAATGGCATATCTTCAAGAAGTTTGATGAAGATTTAGTTGATCTTTCTCCTTATTTGAGAAGACATATTTTACAAGTCAGTCGGCCTGCATTTCTTTTGAAGATCCCTGGTGAAACTTTCAAATCTCCAGTAAGTTATGGATTCCCGCTAAAGTCATAAGATCTCTAGTGAAGTTCTGATTCCCTGTGAAATATACTCTCCCATAAGTATTCACCATTCCAGGAAGAAACTGAGACCGGTCCGCGGTCCAAGACCCGGTACGAGGGGAGGGTTGTTTACCCTTTCCAACCTAATGGAGCTTAATCAAAGAAGAAACTGAGACCAGTCTGCGGTCCAAGACCCAGTACGAGGGGAGGTTTGTTTACCCTTTTCAAGCTAATAGAGCTTGATCAAAGAAGAAACTGAGACCAGTCCGCGGTCCAAGACCCGGTACGAGGGGAGGTTTGTTTACCCTTTTCAAACTAATAGAGCTTGATCAAAGAAGAAACTAAGACCAGTCCGCGGTCCAAGACTCGGTACGAGGGGAGGTTTGTTTACCCTTTTCAAGCTAATGGAGCTTGATCAAAGAAGAAACTGAGACCAGTCTGTGGTCCAAGACCCGGTACGAGGGGAGTGTTGCGGTGAAAATCGGATAACAAATTATTAATTAATTTGCATCATTTTTCTTTTACAACTGACTTTGATTTATCCAAAGGAAAGGTTCAAGATCGTTAGAAAAACCTAAAGAGAAAGATCTAAAGTTCGGGGGTTGGTTACGCCTAGGGAAGGTATTAGCACCCTAAACGTCTGTAGTACTCTACAGAAACCTCTTGTTAATGTTATCTAATATTTGCTAAAGGTTCTATGCTAAGGTTGAAACCCTAGGGGTTAGTATCTAAGTATACTTGATAAAGCATCGCACTTTACGCCTACGTATCCTCGGGAATAGAATCAGAGTACGCGTAGTTCTACTTCTACTGACCTATTGACTGTGGTCAATATTCAGAGGGGAAATGAGTACAAGCTCATTGTAGAGTTCAAGAACTCTCTAAATCTAGTTGTAATAGACCTATGATTATGTTTTAGTCAGTAGGGGAAGTGATGATCCATTATGATGAATATCACTAAGAGTTTAAGAACTCTCTCCTAAGGCTAATTGTGATTTCTATGGCTCTGATGAGGCCAAGAAGTAAAATTTTCTCCTAAGAGGTTACTTAGGTTAAGGTGGGAGGTCATGACTTATGAGTCAACAATGATTACCTTCCTTTGGAATGGGGGGACACAAAGAGTGTTAAGGAGGAGAAGCCAAAAAGCTAACCTCACTTGGGGGAACATTTAACAAAGCTATAAGGATAAACATTGCAAGCAAGATGATCATAAAAAGCATGATAAGGATCAATACATTTCATGGGGATTACATGTGAAGATGCTCTATGCAAAAACAAACAGGTGGTATAAGTGAAAGTGACAACTTCTTTGAAAGCTTAAGCATTTATCATGATAAACCAAACATGTAAGCAATCAAAAATAGTTCAAAACATGGCATTCAAGGTTCAAGACATAAACATGTTACATACTTGGTCAAATAATTAGTGTTATCAGACAAATGATCTAAGGAGATCTCATGGTGTTTCAAAGGTTATTTTCATGTAAGAACACAAATCAAAACTCAATGAAATCAAGTGAAACAAAACATACAATGTCAAGACATCATACAAGGTTTAAACAACATACTTTAGGTTTCATTTGATCAATGTAAACAAAAAAAACATGGTAAAAGGATTAAGAGAAATCAAAGTATTATTTTAAGAAACCCTAAAAAATCTTTCATTTGTAACCTAAACCAAAGCTTCAAAAATAAATATTTTCACCAATTTCTTTCCATATTCATAAAATAGACATCTTAAGGAACATTTTGCAAAAAGAATGGATAAAAAAGAGTAAAAAATGAGCAAGTTATGGAAGTTTGAAGTCATGGTATAAAACATAAAACAAAAAAAGAAATAAAACATATAAAAAAATGGGGAATGCCCTCCACATGGTTCGAACCGGTGACCAAGAGTGTACAAGGCAAGCGCGCTACCGTTGGGACGGCCATACATCCGTTCATTTACAGATAACCATTTGTTTTTATTTTAAAACCAAACCACTAAATGGCCAAACTCTCTTCCCCCCTCACGCTCGTCTCTCTCTCACGACCATATTAACACAAACACGGGCAAACTTTCCAATGATTCGTTCTCACTCATTTCTTTATCAAATTGCATGAAATAAAAGCCCAAATTGAAGTACAAATTCCCTAGTTTCTGAATATGTCATTGGTTTACATTAATATGAAACACGCAAACCAGAATCTTAAGAACAACAGTGCAACACACATGAAAATTTCAAACACGGCATCATGCAATATTGTAAACAAACATCAACCAAATGTATTCAGCAACAACAAAACAATAACATACTACACTTCTAACGTGCAAATAATAACAACATGCGCATGAAGATGGAGTTTAAAATTCAAGAAAACCTACCTCTTGGAGAAAGTCCAAGGCTTCTTCAAATCACTTGCAGATGAGAAATAGCAACTCCTGGGAGCTTTATGATCCTATTAGAACGAGTTCAGATGCTTGGATCCTTTGGAAATGGCCTTGAACTCCAATCCCAATACTTGGTGCAAGGTTGAGGTTGAAAATAGCAGATGAATATGGAGCAGTTTCAGTGAGTGTTTAGGTGTTGGAAGCTTCTCTATATGATGTTTAGAGAAGGTTTATGAAGTTTAATGAGAAAACGCACGAGCCAGATGAGCCGCAGCCATGCTTTTGCAAATTGGAGTGTTAAAATGGAAATGGTGGTTGTAGCCGTTACAGAAGTGTTTCAGGTGTTTGGAACTTCTCTATGTGGTGTTTATGAGTGGTTTGTGGAGTTTGAGGGCAAGTGCTCGAGTGGAAAGAGTTGTAGCAAGTGTTTTGCAATTTTGCAAGAACTTGAGAGTGGGAGAAAAGAGTGAGTAATCAGTCTCTCTTTGGAGTGATTCTGGGGTGTTTTGGACTGAGGATCAAACCTCTATTTATAGGAAAAGATTAGGGTTTGAGGTATGGCCAGAATGTAGAAAAATGCAAAGACTGCCCTTATTTTGAAATTTCTTCGTGTGAGCTGGCTGATGAGCATGGAGTCTTCATTGCACTAGCCATATACCTCTGTAGCAATGTGGACTGATTTGAGAGGCTCAGAGTCCAAGTTGCAAGGCAAATGAATTGTTGGAAAAGTTTCTCTCTCCATTGAAAACCACTTGCACACTCTTGACATAAACTAATATATTTGATGTTTGCAACTTGCATTTTCGTGGGAGAGGTTCAAGATATGTTAAACTTGCTACTAAACCACAGAAAAGTGAGTTAATTGGGGATTAGAAGAGTTATGTACCATTTCACAAAAGTTGGAAACTTGAAAATCATGAAATGAACCCTAAACTTCGATAATTCGAAACTCCCAGCTCACTCCATGGATGGGGAAGTTCTTGTACTCTTTGGAAAGCCCTTAATGCCCTCTACAATATTCATGTGGGACTCGAGTTCTGAATCTTAATGTAGCTTGGTGAAAAATAGGGTTGAAGTTGGCTGCTCATGAAGGGAAAACATGCAGAATTTTACCAAGTCCTTGGTCAATTTGGCTTATAAGCTCCATAACTCAAAATCCAAGCATTTTCTGAAGAAAAGTCATATTAAAACAATTGAAGATCTTGAAGAGAGCTTTCTAATGAGCTTTGAATCACTCCAATTGGATGTGTAGTTTAGGAGTTATAGTCCTTCCAAATTATGCTATTAGGGGAAAAATCTCACAAATGATACTTTTCTTGGTCAAAACCCTACTTCTCTTGCAAGAAACCTCATGAAACTTGATGTGGATACCTTGAATACTTCATGAGACAAAATATGATGATTAGAAACATTAATACTTCACTTGATCCAAAAATTCCAAAGGATTAGGGTTTCAGTCAAACCCTAATTTTGACTGTGAATGCACTGAGGTTAGATCTTGTAATCTTGCTTCTTCTTTCTCATCTAAAGGTCTTAGGAGACTCTTGAGGATGTTGATAAACCAATAGGATCAAGAACTAGGGTTTGGGAGTCCATCTTGATGAAGATCAATGCCATTGACTGATAAGTGTCACAGAAACCCTAACTTGGAGGCACAGTGAGGCTGAGGCCTAAACTTCTCTTGTTGAGGACCCAAAGCCCTTGGATTCTTGTTGAATGATGTCCCTTGAATGTAGATGACCTTAAGTGGTAAGTGGAACACACAAATCTTGACTTGATGGAGCCAATTCTTAGTGATTTCTTAGGGCAAACCCTAATTCCAAAGTCCTTGCATTGGAGGTCTTTGTTGACTTGACTTGGTTCAAGCAACTTTTGGAGCCTCATAATGATGAGCAAACCTAATTTTAACACAATGAAACAAACTACAAGATATAGGTTAGTTCACACAAATGCACAGATGTTTCTAAAATGCACACAAGCTAGATGACATCTAAGGGGTGAAAATTTAGGGTACAACAGTTGCCCCTATTTAGATAGCTTCACCCGATGGCACAAGGAACGGAGATTCCAGGGACATCTAGGTGAAAGATATCTAAATATAGCAAACCGAAAATTTTGCCCTTAGATGGAATGCAAATGCTAAGGACAAGCGACAAACATGCAAATGCTGACATGTCATGAACTCTAATCCTAATGATATGATGCCAGGATGCAAAGATGCAGACAAACCAGACACTGGGGCACACACGAAAAGAAAACAACAGAAAGGCTTCCTGGGGAAAGACGAAGGCTAGTATCCAAGAGAAACAAACTCACTGGGGATACAGACCATCCACCGAAAGAGACCCACCGGGAAGACTCCAAAGAAACACTGGGGAAAAACAAAAAGACAATTTCCACCGGGGACAGATCCAAGGAGATAGACTACTGGGGACAAGACAAACTCACACTCTTCTAGGCACGAAACCAAAAAAAAGGACCCGATCACTAGGGATCAGTTAAAGAAGACAGACGACCAAGCAAAGGCTTTCCGGGGATTCCTAGACTGAAGAGTTTAAAGTGGGATCTTCAAGAAAAACCAGAAAAAAATAGAGACAAACTCTGTGCGCCAGATATGAGTCTTAATAAAGCAAATTGTTCCAAGAAGTTTGGCCTAAAACAAGCTTCCAAAAAAAAGTAAAGGTTCATGTTCAACTCGATTCAAACAAGAACAAAAGAAAGCTGAGGTAAGGGATAAACAACGAGCTCACGATAGCTCAAGGTTTAGGTTCAGGTTTGACTCGATTCAAACAAGAACAAAGAAAGCAGGAGGCAAAGCTTGACTCGATTCAAACAAAGCTCGGTTCAGGCTTGACTCGATTCAAACAAGAACAAAAGAAAGTAGGAGGCAAAGCTTGACACGATTCAAACAAAGCTCGGTTCAGGTTTGACTCGATTCAAACAAGAACAAAAGGAAGTAAGAGGCAATGCTTGACTCGATTCGAACAAAGCTCGGTTCAGGTTTGACTCGATTCAAACAAGAACAAAAGAAAGTAAGAGGCAATGCTTGACTCGATTCAAACAAAGCTCGGTTCCGGTTTGACTCAATTCAAACAAGAACAATGTTAAAAAACAAGAGGCAATGCTTGACTCGATCCAAACAAAGCTAGGTTCAGGTTTGACTCGATTCAAACAAGAACAAAAGAAAGTAAGAGGCAATGCTTGACTCGATTCAAACAAAGCTCGGTTCAGGTTTGACTCGATTCAAACAAGAACAATGTTAAAAACAAGAGGCAATGCTTGACTCGATTCAAACAAAGCTCGGTTCAGGTTTGACTCGATTCAAACAAGAACAAAAGAAAGTAAGAGGCAATGCTTGACTCGATTCAAACAAAGCTCGGTTCAGGTTTGACTCGATTCAAACAAGAACAATGTTAAAAATAAGAGGCAATGCTTGACTTGATTCAAACAAAGCTCGGTTCAGGTTTGACTCGATTCAAACAAGAACAAAAGAAAGTAAGAGGCAATGCTTGACTCGATTCAAACAAAGCTCGGTTCAGGTTTGACTCGATTCAAACAAGAACAATGTTAAAAAACAAGAGGCAATGCTTGACTCGATTCAAACAAAGCTCGGTTCAGGTTTGACTCGATTCAAACAAGAACAAATTTTGGAAACAAGAGATCAAGCTTCTTAGGGAACAAAAAAGGTGTAAAGATTCCCATCTGGCGTGCAAAGGTGAAGACCGAACAAGCACGACACTAACAAAGAAAAGCCAGGGATGTCCTTACTTCATAGGGGAAATAAAGACATGCACAAACAAAAGACCACGAGCAAAACAAAGCACAAGGATGCAAAGATGCTAGGGTATGATGCATATGCTTAGCTATATGCTAGAAACGACGCGAGCGACGCAAAACAGGAAAAAGGAAGAAAGGATAACACAAGCCAGCACCCTGAAGTCCAAACAAACAAGGATAATCGGGGCAATCTCCTTTTAGCTGGAGATGGCAGATCCATGCCAAAAATATAGTACTGCTAACTCTCCCTGTACAAACTTGATTCCAAAATGTCTTAATCCAGAGTAAAACTTAGTTTATCTTTGTGTTTTCTCAGAAATTGCAACATTTCCGTTTTCAAAAATCAAATGAAAATTACAAAGTTTTGCAAAAATAAAGATGATAAAATATTAAACAAGAAGATGGTTCAATAGCTGATATTCATTGAAATATGGTGACTTGCCGAATAACAGAGTCCCATGAAATATTACAAATGCAACAAAATGGAAATTTTGGCAAAGGTTACATTATATTCAATGACCAATAACCCTAATGACTAAGGACTCCAGTTGTAGCAAAACTTGAGCTTCCTTAGGGATTCCCGGATACTGGTGAGGTGTCCTTGCCTCAAGCATAATACTTCCGCACTGAATCAGCATTCACAGGATGCGCAAGCTGTTCACCGTCCATGGTTGTAAGAAAAAGAGACCCTCCTGAAAACACAGTCTTGACTACGAAGGGACCTTTATAATTGGGTGCCCATTTCCCACGGGCGTCTCTCTGCGATGGCAAAATCTTTTTAAGTAGCAACTCACCTACTCGGAATTCCCGAATGCGGACCTTTTTATCAAATGCTCTCTTCATCTTCTTCTGGTACATATGACCATGACACATGGCTGTCAGGCGCTTCTCATCAATTAGGTTCAGCTGATCGTATCTTTCTTGAACCCATTCAGCTTCATCAAGCTTTGCTTCCCTCAATATCTTCAGAGAAGGTATCTCAACTTCTATAGGGAGGACAACATCCATTCCATATACCAACGAAAAAGGGGTTACCCCTGTTGATATTCTGACTGACGTTCTATATCCATGTAGTGCATACGGCAACATCTCATGCCAGTCCTTGTATGTTTTGACCATTTTCTGAAGAATTTTCTTGATATTCTTGTTTGCAGCTTCAACCGCTCCGTTCATCTTCGGACGATATGGTGAAGAGTTATGGTGTTCAATCTTGAAGTTATCACATAATTCCTTCATGGTTTTGTTATTTAAATTGGTTCCGTTGTCAGTTATGATTCTGCTCGGAATCCCATAACGACAAATGATGTTGTTCTTAATGAAGCGAGCAACTACTTGCTTAGTCACGTTCGCATAAGAGGCGGCTTCCACCCACTTGGTAAAGTAATCTATAGCCACCAAAATAAAGCGATGTCCATTAGACGCTTTAGGCTCAATTGCCCCAATCATATCGATGCCCCACATAGAGAATGGCCAGGGCGATGATAACACATTCAATAGAGTAGGAGGAACATGCGTTTTGTCCGCATAAATCTGACATTTATGGCATTTTCTAGCGTACTGGATGCAATCAGTCTCCATAGTCAACCAATAGTATCCAGCCCTCAAAATCTTCCTAACCATGGCATGCCCATTGGCATAGGTGCCAAAGGCTCCTTCATGGATATCATGGATCAGTAAATCTGCTTCCCTCTTATCAACACATCTCAACAAAACCATATCATGATTCCTTTTGTACAGTACACCGTTGCTGATAAAGAATTTGGCTGACAATCTTCGCAGAGTCTTCCTATCAAGAACGGAGGCGTTGGCCGGATATTCTTGATTCTTTAGGAAATTCAAAATGTCATGGAACCAAGGTTTACCGTCTGTTTCTTCTTCAAAGGATTGGCAGTAGGCAGGCTCAATCCTCCTTTCAATACTGATTACTGGATCTTCGTTGATAAATCTAACTTGCCACATCGAAGCCAGTGTTGCCAAAGCATCAGCCACATGATTCTCAGTACGTGGCACATGGCGAAAAGTTACCTCGTCAAAGCACTTAATCAACTCCAAAGCATACGCCTGATAAGGGATAAGCTTCTCATCTTTTGTCTCCCACTCACCTTTGATTTGATAAATGACTAGAGCAGAGTCACCCATCACTTCGAGAAAATAGATTCCAAGATCGATTGCGGCTTCCAGACCTAGAATACACGCCTCATATTCAGCAGTATTGTTCGTACACCCAAAATCCAATCTAGCTGTAAAAGGGGTATAGCCACCTTCCGGATTAATTATAACAACACCTACTCTATGCCCCTTGTAATTGGACGAACCGTCGAACATCATCTTCCACCTATACTCAGCCCTGGGATCTTCCTCCGAGCTTGACTCTTCACAATCTTTTAATGTCATAATATCCTCGTCAGGGAAATCAAACTTGAGTGGCTCGTAGTCTTCAACTGGTTGATCGGCAAGATATTCTGAAAGAACACTTCCTTTAATGGCCTTTTGAGTGACATACTGAATGTCATATTCAGATAATAGCATGTGCCAGCGAGCAAGTCTACCCGTTTGAGCAGGTTTCTCGAAAATGTACTTTATCGGATCCATCTTGGAAATTAACAAAGTAGTATGACAAATCAGGTACTGTCTTAGGCGTTTGGCGGCCCAAGCTAGAGCGCAACAAGTTTTTTCAAGTAGTGAGTAACGGCTTTCACTGTCTGCAAACTTCTTACTCAGATAATAAATTGCATGTTCTTTTCGGCCAGTCCCGTCATGCTGTCCCAAAACACAGCCCATAGATTCTTCCAAAACAGTCAAATACATAAAGAGAGGTCTTCCAGAAACTGGCGGAACCAGAATAAGAGGTTCTTGGAGATAACTTTTGAGTTTCTCGAATGCTTGTTGACAGTCAGCATTCCATTCTACTGGCTGATTCTTACAGAGTAATTTAAAAATTGGCGCACATATCGGAGTCATGTTGGAGATGAACCTGGAGATGTAATTCAAACGGCCCAAAAATCCTCTGACTTGAGACTCGGTTTGCGGAGCTGGCATTTCTTGAATTGCTCGCACTTTATCTGGATCCACTTCAATGCCCTTCTGGCTAACAATGAAACCCAATAACTTCCCTGATCTGACTCCAAAGGTACACTTTGCAGGGTTTAACCTCAACTGATTCTTTCGAAGTCTCTTAACTAATTTCATCAAATGGTCTACATGCTCCTCCTCACTCTGTGCTTTGGCTATCATGTCGTCCACATACACTTCAATCTCCTTGTGGATCATATCATGGAACAGTGTCACCATAGCTCTCTGGTAAGTTACCCCGGCATTTTTCAATCCAAAAGGCATAACCTTGTAACAGTAAGTACCCCATGGGGTGATGAAAGTAGTCTTGTCCATATCAGCTGGATTCATTCTAATCTGATTGTAGCCTGAAAAACTATCCATAAATGAGAACATGGCGAAACGAGCCGTGTTGTCTACCAATGTGTCGATATGCGGTAGAGGAAAATCATCCTTGGGACTAGCTTTGTTAAGATCCCTGTAATCCACACACATTCGTACCTTTCCCTTCTTCTTCATAACTGGAACAATATTAGCCACCCACTCTGGGTATTTGGATACTGCTAAAAATCCGGCATCCAACTGTCTTCTAACTTCATCTCGAATTTTGAGGGCCATGTCAGGATGACTTCTGCGAAGCTTTTGTTTTACGGGCGGGCACTCCGGTTTGAGTGGTAACTTATGGACCACAATATCTGTATCTAAACCAGGCATGTCTTGGTAGGACCAAGCAAACACGTCCACATACTCTTCAAGGAGTGAAATCAAATGCTGTCTAATTTCTGGCTTCAGCGATGCCCCAATCTTAACCTCTTTCCTCTCTTCCTCAGTGCCAAGATTGATGACATCCACCTGCTCTTCATGAGGCTGGAGATCCGTGTACTGGTAATCACACATATCTGCTAGATCCTCGGGCACCTCATAATCTTTCTCCTCCTCAGTTTGATAGATAGGAGCGCCGAAGTCGATGGTAAGATCAAGGTCATTGAATACAATGGGTTTATGATCCATTCTGCATGATAGAATGATTTGTCTTATTAAAATGCACAACAATTCAAGAACATGCGGGGTGAAGATGTTTTTAATATTTGAAAAGATTGTCATTTTTAGAAACGGAATGCAATAAAGTAAAGACAACGAAAATTTTAACAAAATGTCATTTCATTGATTAAGATATTGAAAACGGAGGCCCGTACAAAATAATCCACTAGTTCTGGGCAAAACTAGGGAAATGAAAACAACAAATCAAAACACGTTACTCTGGTTCTGGGTATAAGGTTGGGATCTCAACAGACTCCCAATTGCTTAACGCGCCTGCTTGGCGTAAAACCAAACGATCAATATCTTCCTCTTCGTCTGCACTTCCAATGATTGTGTGGACCTGATGTCCACCTCTGACAAATGTTTCCTGCACAGTCTTTATCTTCATCTCTCTTCGTCTTAAACCTGAAGCAGCCTCATCCTCTGGAGTTGGTCTGTAACCCAACCCGTGGTGACGGTTCCTCTTCTCAACCTCAATAACTTCTCCCCATCCCACGAGTACGCCTTCTCGAAGGGCAGATTGGATACTTTTATACGAAGCAAAAGATGGAAACTCCGGTATTACCGGCTTCTCATTGTTAATCATAACTGTATTAGCTATTTCCAGAGCCTGGAAAGAAGTTTCCAACGCATCTTCATCAGACTCGATGTAACGGAAGGACGACAGATTACTAACCATCAAATCTTCTTCCCCGTGCACAATGACCAACTTATCATCAATCACAAACTTTAATTTCTGATGTAGGGTTGAGGTGACAGCGCCAGCCTCATGGATCCAGGGCCTTCCTAGCAGACAGCTATAGGCTGGATTAATATCCAAGACTTGAAACAGAACATTGAATTCCTGAGGGCCAATCAAAATAGGTATCTCAATTTCTCCCATCACAGATCTACGTGAACCATCAAAGGCTTTGACAACTAATGACGTGGGCCTCATTATACCTCCTTGGTATGCCAACTTATCGAGAGTTCTCTTTGGTAAAACATTCAGAGAAGATCCTGTATCTACAAGAACTCTAGCCAACGTGTCTTCCTGACATTTCATGGATATGTGTAGCGCAAGATTGTGTTTCTGACCCGCTTGGGTCAATTCTCCGTCACTGAAGCTGAGTGTATTGCATGCAGTAATGTTAGCGATAACATGATCAAACTGTCTGGCGGTAATATCTTGAACTACATGAGCCTGGGCCAATACTTTCTGCAGTGCTGATCGGTGGACTGGTGAATTAATCAGCAGAGATAAAATGGAAATCTTTGATGGAGTTTGGTGGAGCTGATCCACAACCTTGTAGTCACTTCTTTTTATTATCCTGAGAAATTCTTCGTCATCCTCTTTGGAGACCATTTCTTTACCTTTTTCACTGACGGGTACATGAACATCACTTTCTTTACTAGACACTTCTTTACTCACAGGAGTATAAATCCTTCCACTCCTCGTCATTTTCCCTGTTCCTACTATATTGGATACATTCTTCTCATCAGTCCCCACCTCTTTCCTTGGGACTGGCTCTTCTATAACGACCCCCACCTCTTTCCTTGGGATCAACTCCTCCCTCTTCCTACCACCTGTAATGTCTTCGTAGATCCATGGTAATGCTTTGGTTCCCCTGAACCTAAATGGGACTGGTCTTAGAGGATTATTTCGCCTGACATGATTAACAGGAGAAACAACTTCAGGTTTGTTGAATTTTGGAACAGTTTGTTTAAACACAGGACTCATGGTACTTGCCCCTGGACTGTTGAACACCGGAACTACTGATATGTATTCTTCTTCGTCAAACACTGGTACTTGCTTCGGCAAATTAAACACTGGTTCAATCACTGCTACTCTGTTTTCTTTTTTGAAAACCTGTAGGAAACCTTCATCAATCAACTGCTGAATATCATCATGAACTAACTGACACCCTTTACTACTACCATCACACTCTTCACAACCCTCATGGCAAACCTGGACCAAACCGGCGCTAAACAACTTGGCATGAAATGTTATCATGGGAGTTTTAATCTGCGTTGCATCTGAGACCAACACTTCATCATTCTCGCCTTCGATAGCGTTAGTTGACCCATGCGTTGGCAAGGGGTTACTCTTCACGTTTGGCTGGTTATTAGCGAAAGACAGAATGTTTTTCTCCATCAGGCTTTTTACCAGATTCTTTAATGCCAAACAACTTTCTAAATCATGACCCACCCCTCCTTGATGGAAAGCACATGTTGCATTGGGGTTGAAGAACTGCAGCGACTTCTCAGATGGTGGCCCCAACGACCTAGTAACAACTAATCCTTGCTCCACTAGAGAAGGATACAATGCTGTGTAAGACATCGGTATGGGTGGAAAATTTACCGCCTGTCTTCTTTGAGGGGTATTTTGCTGTGGCGCTGGCCGCCTTTGCTGCTGGTAATTCTGATTTTGATTTCTCGGCCACTGTTGTTGATTTGGTGGCTGGGGAGTAGGAACTTGTTGCATCATCTGATGGTTAAAAGCGGGCGTAACAGCCGCTACATAAGGTTGTTGTGCGAACTGCACTGGGTAAATCGGTTGTTGAGGAAAATCGAGACCTGGTTGTTGTTGAAAGAGAGATCGTTTCCATCTGGGATTCAGACTTTTTGACATAACCGCATTAGTGTCCCCTTCTTTCTTCTTATGGAAATTGCCCGGAGACCTCTTGACACTGTTGCCAGCGGAACTGGGTGAACCGGCTACTTTTCCACTTTTCAAACCCGCTTCTACTTTCACACCAATGGCAATGATATCAGAAAAATTGGCACCAATACTACAGATCATCTTCTCGTAAAATTCAGGTTTTACGGTGTCCACGAACCAATCAACTAATTCTTTTTCTGTCAACGGTGGTTCAACCTGCGAGGCCGTCTCCCTCCATCTTTGAGCGTATTCTTTGAATGATTCGGTGTTCTTTTGGGTCATAGTCAGCAGTTGTCTACGGTCCGGAGCTAAGTCCAGATTATACTTATAATGTCTTACAAAGGCGTCCATTACATCTTGAAAACATTTGACCTGAGATTGATCCATTCCTAGATACCATTTTGCAGCGGCGCCCTTCAGGCTATCTTGGAAACAGTGTATCAATAGCTTATCATTGTCCATATACGCAGCCATTCTCCGGAGGTACATGACCAAATGCGCTTTGGGGCAAGTAGCACCGGAATACAATTCGAAACCTGGCAGCCTGAACTTCGGTGGAATTACCAAATCTGTAACCAAACACATGTCCTTGAGATCAGTACTGAAGACGTTACTTCCCTCCATAGCCTTCAACTTTCTCTGCATAACCTCCACACTTGCTTTCAACTTCTCATTACGATCATCCTCTTCCACAGATATGTTGTCACAATCAAAATGATGATGATTCTGAAAAACAGGTTGGAACTGAGTTTGCACCACGGGCGGAGCATAAGTTGGAATAGTTTGCTGATTCTCACTAAACAACGGCACTGCTTGTTGTGTAGATTGAGGAGTTGCGGCCTGTGTAAAATCAAGTGGCATCCCTAGAGTAGGGTTCACAAGAGGTATAACTGGTGGCTCTACAGTTGTAGCAATGACCTCTGAGACTGCGATAACTTGCGTGTATCCATCTTTGCTCGTATTACATTTAAAACCTCCATGATCTGCCCCATTCCTCCTCTCAATTCATTGAGTTTGTTGTTAACCTGATCCAAATTCTCGCAATCTTCCGACATTCTTCTTCTTCGAGCCTGTGCCCGGGTGTTGTAACGATGTAGAGAATTCAGGGTGACAGTTCTGGAGAAGATAAAAACGACGATGAGACATGGAAGAATGCATATGCACATGCAATGATGCAAATGAGATGCAAATGCAGGCCAAACCATCAAGAACTAAAAATTATTCGGAAGCAGTGTGAACAATGGGATTACCAACAACATAAACTTCTTTCCATTGAAAGATAAACAAGTGCTTACAAAAGGGAAATATTACAACCATTGTTCGAATTACATTAGAGAAATACAACTTAAAACAGGATTACAACAACTGATCATAAAATAGGAAACTTAAAAGCTAAAACTCTAAATAGGAGGGCCCTTCGCCTTCCCTGATCTCCTTGATGCGCTGCTTGGTCCTGGCCTTCTCAACAGCCAGCTCCCCCAATAATTCCATCCTCTTCTGCTTGGCACTCATGGGTGTCTCGTAGTATGGAAAATGCTTCTTCATATTGAGCGAAATCCCTTGTGCCCATTTCAAATGAGCCTCTGTGACGGGACCGGTAGTGGTCCACCTCTGCTGATTGATGTGGGACCAGGCATGCCCCATTTTGAGTTTGTCTTCAAATCCCTCTCCATACCCATAATAGATCATCTCCAGCTCCTTGGGATCTGGTTGTTCCTCAACGGGATGACCAAGTTGGCAATGAGCGAGCACCGGATTGTAGTTGATACAACCAAACCTTCCCATGAGTGGTACGTTGGGATAGTCCCCACAGCTTATAGTCATAAGAGTCCCTCTCGGGTCCGAATCATACCACTTGATAGCATAACGCTCTAGCTCCATCAGTTTCTTAGCCCAAAGGGCGCTGTCTCTTACCTCCCAGAATGTTAGAGTTGTAGGTAAATACGAAATAAACCACTTATAGAGCAGTGGAGCACAACAGACGATCACACCTTCTCCTTCCATGAATCGTGCGGTGACTGAGAAGTACATATCAGCTAGTAGAGTAGGGACAGGGTTCTGACTCATGAAGATTCGGATAGCCTGGACATCAATGAAGTCTTCGATATTGGGAAATAGGAACAGCCCATATACTAGCAGAGCAAACATGGATTCGAACATTTCAGAGTTTCCCCTTTCCTGGAAGTGAAGAGCTCTTTCAATCAAAAACTGAGCTGGTAAACCACGGTACCCTTCTCTAGTAGTCATGTTCTCTCGTATGTGCCTTTTTCGGATCCTCAATCCTGCAGCAATCTCTTGGTTAAGGAACTCCCCTTCCATACCAGAAAATGGAGGGTGATGCTGAATTGGTAAACCCATCATAGCTGAATACTCCTCTTTAGTTGGAACCAACTGGAAATTAGGGAATATGAAACAACGATACGTGGGATGATACAATTGCACCAGGGTTTCCAGCAATCCTTCCTTCACTTGTAGTTTCATTAGGGACAGAAGGTCCCCATACCTGTCGATAAAGCTTGGCGGGTCTTCTATTCTTCCTCCAATCTCTATCAGCTGCTCCATGTTAGGGATCAGGAAGGTAAAGGGCCAGTCTATCTTCTTGGTAGCCTTCATTCTCTACAAAATCTACAAAACAAAGTTTAGTGTTTTGATGGTTTAGCGAAGCTGCAAGATGCAATGCAAAGTTTCATGGAATTCAGACATTTTTGCAGAACATCGTGAAATATCGAAAAGCTCATTTTCATTGAAAACAGATTACAATAGTTAATACACTGCTGAGAGTCATAGAAAAAGAAGCCAAATAAAAGCCTAGAAAGTCCTAAGGGGATTCTCCTAGGAGTCGTAGCTTGAGTCTTCTGTTTTCTTCCTCCATCTGATCTCTTTCTGCGACAAGGTTGTCGACGATCGTCTTCCAAGCTGTAGGCTTAGCAGTAGAAGAACTTGGGCATTCTTGAACCTTTCTTTTCTTACAAGCGGTCAACTCTTCATCCTTAGCACGTAGTTGTTTTCGGAGTTCAAAGTTCTCCTCAACAACCACCTGATACTTGAGTCTCCATGCTTCCTCTGATCGCTGGGTCTGTTTCAATGATATCTCCAATTCCTCTTCCTTTGACATGAAGTACAGAATGGGCTCTTCTTTCATGGGAATTGGTTCCTCCCTTTTGTATGGCATCTTCAATTCAATGGCTCGCTTGTGGACCCACTGAAGATATGGCTCCAATGAAACACAGTTTGGTTTCCCCAAAGAGCTGCTTCCTCTCTTACACCTACTACCCCAAGCCTTCAAAATTAAATCCCTTTGTTCTTCACTTTCTTTGTACTCCTCAAAATAAATTCCCTCCACATGGATGTTTAGAGGTTTATCCTTCAGAGGGTATCCTAATTGACGGCGTGCCAACACCGGATTGTAACTTATTCCACCTTTGATGCCAAGAAGAGGCACATTGTTGTATTGGCCACAACTATCTGTTATTGAGATCTTGTCATATACCCGGTTGTACCAGTCAATATCTGTGTGAGAAAGGGCCATAACCTTCTTAGACCACCATCCCTTCTTAGGATCCCAAAATGCACCCTTCTTAGGCAAATGTGAAACAAACCATCTGTATAAAACAGGGGCACAGCAAATGATCTGTCCGTTACCATGGGCATTTCTTGTATGGACTGAATGGTAGGCTTCAGCAAGTAAAGTAGGTACAGGGTTTTGCTTTAGGAAAATCTTGATTGCATGTAAGTCCACTAAGTTGTCGATGTTCGGGAACAGGAAGAGTCCATAAATAAGCAGAGCAAAAACGGCTTCAAAGGCGTCTCTGTTGGAGTGTTTGGCAAAGTAATGGGCCTTTCCAAACAAGAACTTAACAGTCAACCCAAAAATCCCTCCCTTAGAGATTAAGTTGTTTTTTATGTCAACTAACTCCAAGTGGGTTTCCTTGGCTATCTCTTCTTCTTTAGGATCTCTGTTGAAAATGGGAAACGGCGAATCATCCTTAACAGGCAAACCAATTATGTGAGAGTATTCTTCAAGTGTTGGTAAGAGCTGATAGTCGGGAAAAGTGAAGCAATGATACTTCGGGTCATAAAATTGGAGTAAAGTTGAGAGGAGTCCTTCATCAACACCTTTCCTCAATAATGTCCATAAATTTCCGTATCTGTCCTCGAATCCTTTAGGGTTTGTAAGCAAATCTCCTAATCCCTTTAGGTCAACCAATCTAGGACTCCTGAAAGTGTATTTTATTGTTTTCCTTCTTGATTCGTCCATGATATTTTTCTGACATTTTACAAAAAAAAGTCTGAGTTCCATGAAACAGATATGCCATGAATGTTTATGATGTATGGATGCAAAACAAACACATATACACATATCACAAATATATGAACACATAAAGGGTTTGGGGATGAAAGCATGGAGTCACGGTTTACCCCCCTTTTGGTATGTACTATAGTTTTCACCTGCCGAACAAGGGTCTAAAGAGTTCCCAGAGTCTACAATCCATCTTTCGGATTTTATCGACTTCCCAGATAACTTGGTAATCAATAAAATTCTCAAGAGGATCTCGTCTGAGTGTAGTATCGCGTGACAACCAATTCAGAAATAGACTCCATCATGGTCACCGCACTACATCCTAAAAGGCCAAATGGGGTTTGGTAACTACGGTTCTCAATATCATAGGCTCCTAGGTCGAGAGTAGCACGCTTTCACGAATAGGATCGTTCAACATAACTAGACTCTCGAGAGGGCCTCAACTGAGTGATGGTGTTCTCAATTCAACTTTTTCAGGAATCGACTCCCTCAAAGCCTCCTTGAATATACCATCGTCTTATAATAAGTGTACGCTCAAATCCGGGTATAGGATTTATCTCACTCAAAGGTATCAACCCAAATCAAACAGGATAATCAAAACATAGAACAGATATACAAGCAGATATGCATACAAGTAATCATACAAGTAGATAAGCAAACATGAATAACATAAAAGCAAGATAGGCTCAACCCTCTTAGGAATGGACCAGCAATAGGTCTAACTTTTCCCAAGTAAAGTCGCCATTTCTGTTGCGGTGAAAATCGGATAACAAATTATTAATTAATTTGCATCATTCTTCTTTTACAACCGACTTTGATTTATCCAAAGGAAAGGTTCAAGATTGTTAGAAAAACCTAAAGGGAAAGATCTAAGGTTCGGGGGTTGGTTACGCCTAGGGAAGGTATTAGCACCCTAAACGTCTGTAGTACTCTACAGGAACCTCTTGTTAATGTTATCTAATGTTTGCTAAAGGTTCTATGCTAAGGTTGAAACCCTAGGGGTTAGTATCTAAGTATACTCGATAAAGCATCGCACTTTACGCCTACGTATCCTCGGGAATAGAATCAGAGTACGCGTAGTTCTACTTCTACTGAACTATTGACTGTGGTCAATATTCAGAGGGGAAATGAGTACAAGCTCATTGTAGAGTTCAAGAACTCTCTAAATCTAGTTGTAATAGACCTATGATTATGTTTTAGTCAGTAGGGGAAGTGATGATCCATTATGATGAATATCACTAAGAGTTTAAGAACTCTCTCCTAAGGCTAATTGTGATTTCTATGGCTCTGATGAGGCCAAGAAGTAAAATTTTCTCCTAAGAGGTTACTTAGGTTAAGGTGGGAGGTCATGACTTATGAGTCAACAATGATTACCTTCCTTTGGAATGGGGGGACACAAAGAGTGTTAAGGAGGAGAAGCCAAAAAGCTAACCTCACTTGGGGGAACATTTAACAAAGCTATAAGGATAAACATTGCAAGCAAGATGATCATAAAAAGCATGATAAGGATCAAGACATTTCATGGGGATTACATGTGAAGATGCTCTATGCAAAAACAAACAGGTGGTATAAGTGAAAGTGACAACTTCTTTGAAAGCTTAAGCATTTATCATGATAAGCCAAACATCTAAGCAATAAAAAATAGTTCAAAACATGGCATTCAAGGTTCAAGACATAAACATGTTACATACTTGGTCAAACAATTCGTGTTATCAGACAAATGATCTAAGGAGATCTCATGGTGTTTCAAAGGTTATTTTCATGTAAGAACACAAATCAAAACTCAATGAAATCAAGTGAAACAAAACATACAATGTCAAGACATCATACAAGGTTTAAACAACATACTTTAGGTTTCATTTGATCAATGTAAACAAAAAAACATGGTAAAAGGATTAAGAGAAATCAAAGTATTCTTTTAAGAAACCCTAAAAAATCTTTCATTTGTAACCTAAACCAAAGCTTCAAAAATAAATATTTTCACCAATTTCTTTCCATATTCATAAAATAGACATCTTAAGGAACATTTTTCAAAAAGAATGGATAAAAAAGAGTAAAAAATGAGCAAGTTATGGAAGTTTGAAGTCATGGTATAAAACATAAAACAAAAAAAGAAATAAAACATATAAAAAAATGGGGAATGCCCTCCACATGGTTCGAACCGGTGACCAAGAGTGTACAAGGCAAGCGCGCTACCGTTGGGACGGCCATACATCCGTTAATTTACACACAACCATTTGTTTTTATTTTAAAACCAAACCACTAAATGGCCAAACTCTCTTCCCCCCTCACGCTCGTCTCTCTCTCACGACCATATTAACACAAACACGGGCAAACTTTCCAATGATTCGTTCTCACTCATTTCTTTATCAAATTGTATGAAATAAAAGCCCAAATTGAAGTACAAATTCCCTAGTTTCTGAATATGTCATTGGTTTACATTAATATGAAACACGCAAACCAGAATCTTAAGAACAACAGTGCAACACACATGAAAATTTCAAACACGACATCATGCAATATTGTAAACAAACATCAACCAAATGTATTCAGCAACAACAAAACAATAACATACTACACTTCTAACGTGCAAATAATAACAACATGCGCATGAAGATGGAGTTTAAAATTCAAGAAAACCTACCTCTTGGAGAAAGTCCAAGGCTTCTTCAAATCACTTGCAGATGAGAAATAGCAACTCCTGGGAGCTTTATGATCCTATTAGAACGAGTTCAGATGCTTGGATCCTTTGGAAATGGCCTTGAACTCCAATCCCAATACTTGGTGCAAGGTTGAGGTTGAAAATGGCAGATGAATATGGAGCAGTTTCAGTGAGTGTTTAGGTGTTGGAAGCTTCTCTATATGATGTTTAGAGAAGGTTTATGAAGTTTAATGAGAAAACGCACGAGCCAGATGAGCTGCAGCCATGCTTTTGCAAATTGGAGTGTTAAAATGGAAATGGTGGTTGTAGCTGTTACAGAAGTGTTTCAGGTGTTTGGAACTTCTCTATGTGGTGTTTATGAGTGGTTTGTGGAGTTTGAGGGCAAATGCTCGAGTGGAAAGAGTTGTAGCAAGTGTTTTTCAATTTTGCAAGAACTTGAGAGTGGGAGAAAAGAGTGAGTAATCAGTCTCTCTTTGGAGTGATTCTGGGGTGTTTTGGACTGAGGATCAAACCTCTATTTATAGGAAAAGATTAGGGTTTGAGGTATGGCCAGAATGTAGAAAAATGCCAAGACTGCCCTTATTTTGAAATTTCTTCGTGTGAGCTGGCTGATGAGCATGGAGTCTTTATTGCACTAGCCATAGACCTCTGTAGCAATGTGGACTGATTTGAGAGGCTCAGAGTCCAAGTTGCAAGGCAAATGAATTGTTGGAAAAGTTTCTCTCTCCATTGAAAACCACTTGCACACTCTTGACATAAACTAATATATTTGATGTTTGCAACTTGCATTTTCGTGGGAGAGGTTCAAGATATGTTAAACTTGCTACTAAACCTCAGAAAAGTGAGTTAATTGGGGATTAGAAGAGTTATGTACCATTTCACAAAAGTTGGAAACTTGAAAATCATGAAATGAACCCTAAACTTCGACAATTCGAAACTCCCAGCTCACTCCATGGATGGGGAAGTTCTTGTACTCTTTGGAAAGCCCTTAATTTCCTCTACAATATTCATGTGGGACTCGAGTTCTGAATCTTAATGTAGCTTGGTGAAAAATAGGGTTGAAGTTGGCTGCTCATGAAGGGAAAACATGCAGAATTTTACTAAGTCCTTGGTCAATTTGGCTTATAAGCTCCATAACTCAAAATCCAAGCATTTTCTGAAGAAAAGTCATATTAAAACAATTGAAGATCTTGAAGAGAGCTTTCTAGTGAGCTTTGAATCACTCCAATTGGATGTGTAGTTTAGGAGTTATAGTCCTTCCAAATTATACTATTAGGGGAAAAATCTCACAAATGATATTTTTCTTGGTCAAAACCCTACTTCTCTTGCAAGAAACCTCATGAAACTTGATGTGGATACCTTGAATACTTCATGAGACAAAATATGATGATTAGAAACATTAATACTTCACTTGATCCAAAAATTCCAAAGGATTAGGGTTTCAGTCAAACCCTAATTTTGACTGTGAATGCACTGAGGTTAGATCTTGTAATCTTGCTTCTTCTTTCTCATCTAAAGGTCTTAGGAGACTCTTGAGGATGTTGATAAACCAATAGGATCAAGAACTAGGGTTTGGGAGTCCATCTTGATGAAGATCAAAGCCATGGACTGATAAGTGTCACAGAAACCCTAACTTGGAGGCACAGTGAGGCTGAGGCCTAAACTTCTCTTGTTGAGGACCCAAAGCCCTTGGATTCTTATTGAATGATGTCCCTTGAATGTAGATGACCTTAAGTGGTAATTGGACCACACAAATCTTGACTTGATGGAGCCAATTCTTAGTGATTTCTCAGGGCAAACCCTAATTCCAAAGTCCTTGCATTGGAGGTCTTTGTTGACTTGACTTGGTTCAAGCAACTTTTGGAGCCTCATAATGATGAGCAACCTAATTTTAACACAATGAAACAAACTACAAGATATAGGTTAGTTCACACAAATGCACAGATGTTTCTAAAATGCACACAAGCTAGATGACATCTAAGGGGTGAAAATTTAGGGTACAACAGGGAGGTTTTGTTTATCCTTTTCAAGCTAATGGAGCTTGATCAAAGAAGAATCTGAGACCAGTCCGCGGTCTAAGACCCGGTACGAGGGGAGGTTTGTTTACCCTTTTCAAGCTAATGGAGCTTGATCAAAGAAGAAACTGAGACCAGTCCACGGTCCAAGACCCGGTACGAGGGGAGGTTTATTATCTTTACATGTACTATTCCACCATTATATTTGAGTTCATTTTGGGCTGCTCTGTGAATTGTCAGTTGGTAGTCTTCTCCCTAATGGAGTCAAGTCTTGTCCCAGTGGTAGTTATTTGTTTCTTTCCGGTAGAGCTGCAACCTTTCCCCTGTGGCATCTCTTCCCCACAGATCCTTGTCTTGCATTTCATATCATATCATATGCATTTGGTGGTATCTTAGGGCCAAAAATTGTGCATGTTTGTATTTAAGTCTCTCCTATCGCGTCGAGACGAAGATTTCAATCCTCATATCTCCGGATAGAAGAAACTAAAATACGGGCATGTGTCACACCCTAATTTTTAACCCTAAGATCCCATATCTTTAGGTCAAGTATCTCATGCATAGCTAACCCTTTTATCTAGCATTGATGTTCTGTTTCTTTGAGAAATCAGGGGCTTGGTGCAAGAAAGTGAAGGCTTTGATTAATCGAGATGTAAGGGAGGGCTCAACCAAATCTGTCCTATTCACTCCAAATTTTCTCTCTAGAGGTTTATCTGGTCTCTGGTTATGAACTTCCAAGAGTTAGATCATGCAGTGTTGTCAATGTTCATTGTGATTAACAAGTTTCTGGGTGGATGCGTCAACCTCTAAGTGGAATTCAAGAGGAGTTATTGGATTTTGATCTTTTGTTGCTTCAATTTAATATGGACCATACTCAAATCATTCTTTAGTTGGACACAAGGTTTGGCTCTCAATAATGTTGTTAAAAAAAACAATTTTTTTGGGCCATTAATTCTCATTTTTCAAGTTGGACAAATATGATGTCTAAATCACATTCCAAGTTATGTCAAGAAGAGAATAATGTTGGTGCGTTGGACCCCATTTGAAGTTGCGTTTATTAGTGACAAGAGATTGTTCCTACATGACTTTGTAATTCAAATTGTCATTAAGATACACCCAAGAATGGCGCAAAAGAATGTATTGCAAGTCACACGTAAGTTATTAAAAGTTCATTGATTTCAAATAATCAAGATTACAAGTTTGTTTTGGTGCTAACTTAAAGGAACATACAATTACTTGACATGTTACAAATTCATGAATTTCGTTTTTTGGATTTACAAGATAAGAAAGTAAATTTGCTTCATGTTCACTATCATCATCTTTACGCCTCATGTCTTCACCATCATGCTTAAGCTTTCATTTCCACACCATGCCACAATCTTGCCTCTCACGCATCACCTTTAATCACCTTCTTCATGCCTTTCCAGCGCCAACCTACATTCCAAACCCTAAACATGAATCAAATTCCATTCAAACATAACATCCTAGACCTATTCATCATACACCCAAATGACCAAATTAAGTTCAAAGAAAACTTTGTGAACTAAACATCAAGCCACAAACCAAATTCAGAAATTCATCATGACATGAGTTGTTCTTCTCAAATAATCAACAATCCACAAATTCATGTCACATGTTGTACAACATTTTCATATATCACAAAGTCAAAATTCAATTTTTTTTCACAAGTGGACAAGGTTCATAGCAGAAAGTCAGAACAACAAAGGTTGCACAATAAGAAAGAGACCTTACAAAGCATCTACAATGGTACAGAATACACAAAAATGGGAAATCTCAGTGTATCAGGTTTTAGCAGAAAACCTTAAACATAATTTGGGCAAGAAGACAAAATGATAGTAGCATCATAACACAATATTCAAGAAGGCAGGGTTCAGAGTCAAAGTTTTTTTTTTATTAAAAAGAGGATTTGAGGATGGGAGGATTCATTCGAAAAACTTAGAGAACATACTATCAGAGTAATTTTCACAACATCAAAAACAACACAGAAAACCCTATTTTTTTCTAACACCCAAAGATTCTCAAACTCTAACCGCATAATATCTAAGTTGTAAAAAGAGAAGAATAAGGAAAGACAGAGAAAAGAGTCATCTGAATCCGTGATCTGACGGAGATAGAGCACGATCTGAACGAATCACCTCCCTGGTACATCCTCTCTTTATTTCGATTTGTTTTTGCCGTGATTGAACTCTCTTTGTTGTGATGCTTGTTTCCCCTTTCGTTTTCGCTTCATTTGGGACCGGATTTGTGGTTTGGGATTTCTAGGGTTTTGTAAATTCAAGGAGTTAGAGAGAGAATTTAGAAATTCTGAGTCCGGATTTGGACTCATAAGGGTTCATTTAGGTTCGATTGAGGTTTGTTTTGAGATTCGGCCTGAGAGAGGTGGCGGCGCCGCCGCCAGCCACCGTATTCTCCAACGGGTTTCCCTTGGCTCCGATGAGCATGTTGTAGATAGAGAGAGGATACAGAGATAGAATGTGAGAAGAGTTTAAGGCGTTTGTGCTTCTACCTCGCGTTCTTTTGGATTTGTTTTAGTCACTTGTTTTGCCCTTTCAGAATCCACCCTACATGTGTCACTCTTGGTGAGTTTGCTTAGAAAGATGGTGACATGTGTCACCATCGTGGCCGTTGATCTTCATCACCATTTCATTTAGAGGATCTTGTGTGTTCTTTGCCATATATTCTACCGCGTGCTCTCTGTTTTGGCCGTGCGATGAGTTAACTAGGTCAGATCTCAGGATCTGACAGACATGATTTGGAGGCGCACGGGAGAGCCTCAGTGGACCTCTCCCACTGAATCCTTGTGTTCCATCTCAGAATTTGGCCCCGAGGGTTTTGCTATACGCACCCCTTTTTTGAAGGCCCATTATAGTTTCTGCTCATGTGCGTTGCTATGCGCCCCCCCTGTTTTATCTTTCCTTTCTTTTATTTATTTTTATTTTCTGTTTTGGTTTCATTTAATTAAAAATACTTTCTTTTATCCAAAAATTACAAAAAAATTCATGAATGCATTTCAATATCTTATTTAATTTTTTGTATTTTTTATTTTCATTTTTATTTTATTCTGATATTTATTTCTAGTTTTATGATTCAAGATGTCATTTTTAACCTAGTTTAACTCTTGCTTTGTGTTGAGGCACTTCTTGCTTGATTCTTGGGTTGATCTTTTAGAGTGTTTTGGCACACATAGTAAGTCTGTTTGTGGTGTGGTTGTTGACCTTGGATGAGGTTGTTTAACATGATTTCTATTTGCCTATTTCATGACCCTCGACTTGTACTCGATTTCTTTGGTATTTCACCTTGATGATTGGTTTTGGGATGGTTCTTATGCCTTTCTTTTGACAACCCTTCAAACACACAAACACACACACTTGGATGCCTAAGCATGTGTTTGAACTCTGGTTTGATATTTGACATTTCATTTTGATCTTTGGCCTTGGTCCATTGACTCTTATTTATCTTTACTTTGAGATTTCCCTTTTCCAACACTTGTTTTACAAGTAGTTGTTCCTTCTTCCAAAGGAAAGTTGCTTTGTTGACTCTTAAGTCATGACCTAAGATAGTTTAGACTTCTCATTTTAGCTAGATCCTTGCTCCTTTTAGGATAGTCTCCCTTAGGATAGTTTCCCTTAGGATGTTTAACTTAGACAACTTACAGTTAGTCTCCCCTTTTTTCTCCCATGAGAGAATTAGACATGAGTCATCCCTAGTTGAGATGTAAATCTCCTACCCCATGACATAGTTGAGAAAGTTGTAGATTCTTTTCCACTTGAGAGAGGTATGTGGCATACTCGTCAATCCGATTTCCGAGTCAGAGCCCTTCTCTTAATGTGAAGCAAGATCCATCTTCCATGTGTTTGTGGTGGTTTAAGTTAAGTTTTCCCTTAAGATGATGACTTGTCTCTTCTCCTAAACCAATCAACAAACCCTGTTTACCCTTATTGAGGGGAACTACGAATGCTCTGATTCTTTTAGACAAGATACGTAGGCACGAGATGCGATGTCTTGGCGAGCATACTTAGTGTATATACCCTTAGGTCTTTTCTTTTCACCCTTAGCAAACAAAACAGATAACACATTAAAACAAGAGGTTCCTATAGAGTACTACAGATATCTAGGATGCTAACACCTTCCCTAGGTATAACCAACCCCCGTACCTTAGATCACTTGCATTTGCTTTGCATTGCAATTAGGGCTTTCGATCTTTACCCTTTCCTTTGGATAAATCAAAGTTCGGTGGTGAATTATGATTTGCGATTCAAGTTAATTAAATAGCTTGATATCCAATTCTCACCGCGACACATGGGTTGGAATGCATGAAATCAAATATTAAAATAGATTCGTACAAATAAATCTTGTAATTGACTTGTGAAAGATCATACAAACGCTCATAAGATGATCCCCATAACCCCTAGTCCCTAATGGATTACTCACTCATGGCGAGGGCAAACACAACCAAAATTCATAATTGAATTCATGGTGAACAATTGAATTAAGCAAGCAATTGTAATGAAAACAGATAAGAAAACCTGAATTGATAAGCTTTTATCTAATACTCCAATGGAAACTTGAGTACAGAGAAAAGTAGAATACATAGGAATTTCAGAATAAAAATAAAATTAGCCTCCTCAACTCACAACCAATTGTGAGTTTTATAGAAAAACCTAAACTGGGATAAATATCCCTTTGTTTGATGGTCATTACATCAAAATATATCAATCTAAAGATGCCAAATTCCGAAACCATGTGAAATCAATCTAAAAAGGAAAGAAATAGAATATGTGTCACCCTTCTACTACAGGTGGTCGTAGCAGGCCTCTACTCTTTGTATGGAGAGTTCAAAAGGGAGGAAACCCTAGGGCCTTGTTGCTTCGGCCCGTAGCAGCTTCTACGGGTGGCCGTAGCAACCCTCTGGATTTTCTATAAGAATTTTCCTACTTTTGACATTTTCCACGCTTTGCTCGTTTTCGATCCTTTTTCACCTCAAATACTCATTAAACCCTAAAATTAGCAAAAACACACTACCAAAGCATAAAATACGATAAACGGAAGCAAATCAGGCAAAAATCGGTAAAATGCTAAGGTGAAATGACTAGTAAAGATGGTATGAAAACCACTTATCAAGACATCCACACCACTCAAAGCAAACACCTTTCCACTGGCTTGCGCGACAATTGGTTTCTTCCTCGGTTTCTAACATTGGGTTTTGATATGACCTGGTTCTCCACAGCTGTAACAAGTTAAAATAGTACTCTTGGACTCAGTAACACAGTGTCCTTGTTTCCCATACTTGAAACACTTCAGAATTGTGCCCTTGTACTCAGCAACACGATGACCTAACTCTCCACACTTGAAACATCTCAGATAAGCATGAGTGACTCCCTCACTTGTTTCTTTTCCACCTACAGCCTTCTGTCAAAACTTTTGTTTTCCTTTATCAACTGGAGTCACATATGGTTTACCACGATTTTGATTCCCACTCTTTTTTTCACTCGCACTCTTATAGTGAGCAGATTTGGCCCTACCATCTTCATCATAAATTCTGCATTTGTTCACCAGCATTGAGAAACGACGAATCTCTTAATAACTAATGAACTACTTAATCTCATGACAGAAGCCATTCTCAATCCTCACAGACTTAGATCCTTTAGCTTCCATACCATTATAGTGAGGACAAAATCTTGCCATCTCCTCAAACTTAGTCGCATAGTCAGCCATTGTCATATTCCTTTGCTTCAACTGCAAGAACTCAACATCCTTTTGGCCACGAACGTCAGTTGGAAATACTTTTTTAGAAACCTAATCTTGAAATTAGCCTAAGTAATCTCCGCATTAGCAGACTCCATCCTCTGACGGGTATTCTCCCACCAATACTCATCTTCCTCAGACATCATATGCGTTCTGAACAACACCTTATGCGCATCAGTACACACAATGACTCTGAAAATCTTCTCAATCTCCTGAAGCTAAGTCTGAGCACCTTTACGATCGTACATTCCCTTGAAAGTAGGCATATTAGTCCTCTGAAAATTTCCCAGCCCACGAACCTCATCAGCTCCACCATTTTGATTCTGATTCGCATGCAGCACCTCATTCGCTTATGCCATCACATGAGCCATGAACCCTAACTTCCTCTTCCCCATTTCCTCAGAGCTTTCTTTTCCAAAACACGATCGTACCAAATGAGTTCCTCTCTTCTCTATTTTTTTTCCTTTTTGTTCAACTTACCCCTAAGACCCTTAATAAGATTTCCCAACTTTGTCCTCACTTATTCCACCCAATATTACCACTTAGCCCCTCCTTTTATTTATAATAATAATAATAATACTAATTTAAATGACATTATTCACATTTTCCACTATTTTTATTATCGAAATAATTCTAATAAATCATACACCTCTAAATATCCTCAACATCCTCTTAACATCAACAATACCCCCTCCCCCAACACAAATCATCAGACATCAAAATATTTCGTCAAAATTCACCAAAAATCATGAATATTTATAATAAATAAATTAAATAAATATTCTAATTATTTTGGGCGTTACAAGGCCCGCGTTCTTTATGTTTCTTCCCGATATCAGATTGCTGATATCTTCACCAAAGACCTTCCTAGAGTTCTTTTTGATGATTTTCAGAACAGTCTAAGCATCCGACTTCCGCTTCAATTGCTGAGTGTGACAGAATTATTCTATATTTATTTTATAATCAATTTATAATTATTAGCTTACTATCATCTATTAAGAAAATCAGGTCAAATCAATGTAAAATATATACCCTTGCCAATAATGAGAAATACATTAAAAAAAAAGTCATTTATCTGTTGAAACTATTATGTCAGGGAAAATATATTAAGGAAAGTATATTATACAAAGAAAACATATATCTCTATTGGTATTTGGCATAAAGGTTGGAAACTCGTCTCAGATGAAACATTCGATGCTTTTTTCCTTGCATGCTGAAGTGTAGTCAATTTTCATAATTGTTATTGTCCGGCTTATGGACTTATGTGTAACAACATCAAAGCAAATTAAAAGTCTATTAACATACAATGAATTTGTAATCCATATGAGATTTGTGAAAAGATTACCAATTGGTTGGAAAACATATCTTAAAGACTCATCATTTGAATATTGTTTAGTTTCATGTGGTCATGTAGTTGAAATGAAATTACATATTGAAATGCTTTTGAATCACAATACCTTAACTTTGTATCATCATTTATAGGATTTTTGGTATGAGTGACCACCACGACTTTAAAGACTTTAAAGAAATTAAAACAGTTATAAATCTGTAAAATCCAAATGGAACCCAATAAAATTGAAGGAAATTAAAACATAAATGTGACTTATTCAAAAATTGAGATAGAGTATTCACACTATAATTTCAAAGATATTTTTAATTCTAATAATATCATCAATGTATGACATTTTTCTTATATGGTTAAGCGCATAATTTCAAAGATTATGCACACTTACAAGTGCATAACTATATACTATAATTCATAATAATACTCTACTATACAATAAAATGTGTTTTTGTTAGAAAATTCAATAAAAATGTAAATTACAACCCACCTCAATCATACATGGCACAACACCCCGTCCACAATTTTACAACATTATATTAAGAAAAAATAAACGGTAAAATAATTACTAATAATCCTTAGTGATTAAAATAAAAATTGTTAAGTTTGTGAGATTCTGAAGTTTAAATTGTCGAACGACAAAAATTTCAAATGCAATATCCAAACTGCAAAAGTATGCATAGCAAGCATTAATGAAACATAATGGTTGTGGTACACAAGGTATGAATTTCTGAACTTTAGAAATTTAAGTGAGTTAAGTAATGAGAGTTTAGTGTATGGTCTGCTTAAAATGAGTGCAAGAAACATGACATGTGAAGTCTGCCTAAGGAGCAAGTAGAGCACCATTTGTTTTAGAAATGTTTAAGAGACCAAAAGACGCTTTTGAAGTTGTGTGATCCTTTTGAGGTGTCATCATTAGGAGGAAGTAGATCCTTCATTATTTTTGTTGATGAACTTACAAGAATATTGTGGCTATACACCATTAAGTTCAAAAGCGAAGCTTTTGAAGTTTTCAAAAAGTTCAAAACCTTAATTAAGAAGGATTGTGACAAAGAAATTAAAGTTTTGAGGATTGATGGAGGTGGAGAATATACCTTAAAGGAGTTTAAAGCATATTGCATCCGTAAAGGTATATGATATGAAGTGACTTCATCCTATACACCACAACATAATGGTCTTGCAAAAAGAAGAAACATGGCGATCCTTGATATGGCAAATAGCATGCTGAAGCACAAGAATCTGTCTGATATGTCTTATGGTGAGGCAGTCAATACATCCATACATTTTGAATAGATGTTCTACCAAGAAACTGAAGATGAAGGAGAATAGGTTTGATGTGCAAGAAAGCCACATGTGAAGCATTTGAATGTGTTTAGATCAATCTGCTTCAAACAAATACTTGATCAAAGAAGGACCAAGCTACAAGACAAGAGTGTGAAGATGATATTAATAGGGTATCATTCAAGGGGTGCCTATAAATTATATAATCAATTGACAAAATAGTACCATCTCTGTCTCAAATTATAAGACGTTTTACACATTTCACGTAAATTAAGAAACATAATTATTGTTGTATGAGAAAGAGAAATTACGCATGACTTTACAATATTGTTCTTCATTTATTATAAATCAAAGAGAAATTAAAAGAATTGGAAGAAGAAATAGTAATAAATGATAAATGGTATGTGTTAAGTGCTAAATTGTGCATATTTCTGATAGTATTTATGGCCATTTCCAATTGTTTCTTTGGTGTTTTAGTAGTAAATACATATGTTTTGGTGTAAATACGCAAGTTTCCGATTATGCATGCAAATATTATGAATTATGATTATTTTGATGCTTTTTGATAGGTTTTCTTGCTTGATATAGTGGTTGGAACCCGTGGATGATGGAAGAGGACCTAAAAGATCAAATTCGCGACTTTTTTACGGCAACTCGTGCTTAGCGAGCTTTTCAGCGCAGCTTCGGTGCACTTTTGAGGTGAAGGCAGTAGCTAAGGACCCTTGACCGCGCTTAGCGCGCTCCAACTGTGCTTAGAGCGCTTTCTAGGAATTTGTCGCCTTTGTGCTGATCGCGCTTAACGCGTTCTGATGGCGCTTAGCGCGGTGCCACTTATAGGAACATTGTGAAACTTGTATAAATAGGCACTTTGGTAGATATTTTGAAAACACTTTACATTTTCAGCAACTTTTCAGATTGTAAAGGGATTTTTAGGGTTTGGAGCTTACAAATTCCACGAGAAGTGAAAAATCAAAATTTTGGAACATCAATCTTCGATCTTTCGACTTTGATGCTAGTAAAGCTTTCCTTTTTACTTGTTGATCAAGCTACCATGGTGATGGCAAGCTAAACACCTTTTGTGTCAAGATTAAAGGTAGTTAACCTTACTAGTGTATTTCTTTTGATCTTTTGTATGTGAACAAAGTTGATGATCAATATATGATGAAGATCTTTGCTTTTTATGATATATGTATGGTTTGAATAAATCTTAACATATGTACGGGAATCCTTGCTCTCTTATATCAAAATCCTTTTACTGGTACGGACCATGAGGATCCGTTCACACATCTCACTAAATTCTATGAAATTGTGGGCACAAAGTAAGCACCGGAAGCGGAAGAGGAATCCTTGTTTAAGAGACTATTCCTGTATTCCTTAATCGGGAAGGAGAAGGAATGGTATCTTGATCAATCAACTCTCGTGATGACGGATTGGAATTTATTGGAGGATAAGTTCCTTGAACGGTTTTTTCCCCACAATAGATTCATGGAAGCGAAGACAGCGATCTATGTGTTTGCTCAAGGTGGAAATGAATCTCTCAATGAAGCTTAGGAGATGTTCAAATCTATGTTACGAAAATGCAAAGGCCATGGTTTTGATGAATTAACTCAAGTGCACATCTTTCGGAATGGGCTCCAATCGGTTCACAAGACTTTGTTGGATGTTACTTCGGGTGGATCGTTAATGTCAAAAAGCGCAGAAGATGCAATTGCTATTATTGATATGATAGAACTAAATGATTACCAAGGAAATCATAGCCGTGGTATAACTCAACAGAAACCGGGTATGATAGAGTTGGGAACGAATGACGCTACTCTTGCACAAAACAAATTGGTTTCACAACAAGTGGAGTTGTTGGCTCAACAAATGTCAAAACTTCGACAACAAATAAAAGAAATGCAAGAAATTCCCAACAACAACAAACAAGTGGCAAGTTGTGAGATTTGTAAAGGAAATCACCCTAACGGGTATTTTCCTCTGGTGGTTGATGAGGCTAACTACGCGGGAAATCAAAACCAAGGGTATCAACCTCGACCACCTTACCAACAAGGCAACCAAGGTTACCAACAAAGAGGTAACCAAAGTTATCAACAACAATGGATGCCTCAAGAAGCCAAAACTTCTAATCGTCAACATCAATACCAAAACTACACTCAACCTCCACAAGCTCCAAGTGGAAATTCAAAGTTGGAAGACACATTCATCCAATTTATGCAAATGTCAATTTCTAACCAAAAGAACACTAACACATCTATTCAAAATCTTGAGACTCAAATTGGGAAATTGTCTAAGCAATTAGCCGAATAACCCAATGGTCCATTTCCTGCTAACACTCAAGTTAATAATAAGGAGGATTGCAAAGCTATATTTACTAGAAGGGGAAGAGAGATTGATAGGGGCGTTGACAAAAATGTTGTGGAGAAAGAGGTTGAAGTTGAAAAGGAGAATGAGATTGTTGAAGAAGAAGTTGAAAAGAATGAGAAGGAGTTAGTGGAAAAGAAATGAAGAGAGGATAAAAAGAAGAAAAATACAAAAGGAAAGGAGCATGTGAGTGACATTCCATTGAAAAAATTACTGCATCCCAATGCTCCTACGAAAAAAGACAATGAGAAGCATTATCCTAGATTCTTGGACATATTTAGCCAGTTGTAAATAACTGTTCCATTTTCCGAGGCTCTAGAACGAATGCCAAAGTATGCAAAATTCATGAAAGACATACTTACAAAAAAGAAGAGGTATACAGACAAAGAAACCATTGCACTTAATGAAAACTATAGCACTGTTGTTCAAAGTGTACTTCCGTAGAAGGAAGGAGATTCGGGAAGAATAGCTATACCTATCACTATAGGTAATGATTTTAAATGCAAAGCTTTGATCGATATGAGTGTTAGCATCAATTTTATTCCTTTGTCCGTGGTCAAAAGACTCGAGAACATGGAGATGAAATCAACCAACATGACTTTGCAACTAGCAGACAAGTCAAGGACTCGTCCTCATGGTGTTGTTGAAGACGTGTTATTGAAAGTTTACAAATATTTATTTCCGGTTGATTTCGTAGTCATGGATATGGAAGAAGATGAGGATAAACCAATCATTCTTGGAAGACCCTTCATGAAAACCGCAAAAATGTTGGTCGATGTTGATGAAGGCATCACGAAGGTGAGGACGAGTGAGGAAGAAGTGTGTTTTACACTTTTCAAAAGTGTGGTGTATTCAAGTCTATTGGAATATGACTATCATGAGAAAAACGAAGATGCAAGAGTTGCATCAAGGAAAAAAAGGATGAAGAAGCTAAAGTGGCAATGATGAAGTCTTGTTGGGACTTTTCATTCTTAATGAAAATTGGAAGACAAACTGGTCATGAAAATGGATGAACATCTTTGTGTTGGAAGGTTTGATATGGTTGCTTTCCGTGCCTTTTTGCGATCCGTGAGGTCGCATTGAACCGTCTCAAACGACGTTAAACAAAATGCTTGTTAGGAGGCACCCCAACATTGTAAGTATTTACTATTTTTTTATTAGTGTGAATTTAATTGATTGACAAAAAGTCGGGAGAACACTATCTGAGACCACACTTGAGTGGCTTTGTCTCACTGAGTGCGCTTAGCGCGCTGCTGAGGCCGCTTAGCACGGTCACGTGAAACTAGCCAAACTTAAGTGTGGGCCTGAGTGGGTAATGGTTAAATAGGCCTTTTCTTGGAAAAGAGACAGATTCATTTTGAAATAGTAACAGCTCGTTTCCCACTCATTTCCTAATCTCAGTTTCACTCTTGTGCTTCCAACCTAACTTCTCTCAAGCTCCCTCTTTCACTTCAAGTTCTCTATCTCTTTTTCATTTCCTTGCTCTACTTCTAGGTTTGTTAATACTCATTGCTTTATTTATTGAGATATCAAATACTGTTAGTGTTTGATTTGATTAAGTAGAAGCTGACATTTTAGGGTTGCTTGGGTATAAGTGATTTTGTGAAATCTTGAACTGAAATGTTAGGGTTGTGTTATTTTTTGATTTGCATGCTGTTAAAATCTATGATTCAGTATTTTGTTGTGAATTCATGTTGTTGGGTTGTTGTTTAGGTGTTGATTGGAAGGATTGATAGTGGTTGTAGAGGAATTTTTGCCTATTTTTTGAACCGCGCTCTGAGCTCACCAAGTGCGCCCCTCTGTGCCCTATTTCTGACTTTTTGGCTTTTGCTGGTTGTTTTGTCTCTTTTGATGCAGATTTACTGTTTAGTGTTTTATTGTTAGGATTTTTGTTGTGTAGGAGTAGGTTGGCTGCAGAGGCATTTTTGCTTGCATGCTCAACCGCGCTTAGAGCGCTCTTGCCGCGCTTAGTGCACCCCCTTGGGATCAGACTTCTTGATTTTCAATAATCCCTCACCTGATTACTTGTTGTGTGATGACCTGCAGTTACATATGAATTATTTTGAATTTATGAGCTGGTTTTTTGATGTGTTTGGTGCTATTTGGTTTATTTATTTTGCAGATGGCTCCAAAATTCGCTTCGAAGCATGCTCATTTCAGTGTGGTCAATCATCTCAATAGAGGCAAGAGCCTGCAACGTTTGATGCAAATAGGTTCTTGGGTGCTGAACAGGAATCTCGTTACCTTGAGCTTACTCGGAGGAGCATATGGCCATAGAGGATTTTTAGGATAAACCTTCATGGTGACTTCAGAGGCTGCCTCAACATAATTGAAAACCATAGCTGGGAGACCTTGCTTACTCCGGCCACCCAGCTGAACTATGAGATAATTCACAAATTCTACGCGAATGCTATTCCAGTGGAGGGTCGAATTTATTCTTTCATGACATATGTGCGGGGTAAGCATGTGTCATTTTTGCGGGATGCCATCAATGCATATTTAGGCAACTCGTTGGTGCTGGCTGAGGGTGAGCATTGTTCCTACTACAAGAGGGTAGCAAGGAAGAACTGAAACTTTGCTAATGTGAGTAATGCCTTGGTGCATCTTGGTAGAGGTTTCGAGCTAAATGTGGTAGGTAGGCCAAAGAATCTAAAGAGAGGTGATATGAACATTACTGCACATATCTTGATGACACTAGTCCTTCACTACATAAGGCCTAGGAGTCACACCACCTCTATTCCTCTTGACATAGCATGTATGCTTTATTATATATTGGATGAGAGACAGGTAGATGTGGCGAGGATCATCTTTGACGAGATTCGAGATACTACCGCGAGTGGTCATCGGTTGGGTACCAAGGTACCTTCTATCTTAGTCTTTCCTGGATTGATCATGGGCCTTTGTACTCAAGCAGGTATCCCGATACCTGATGTGGTTCACAAGACCATAAAAGGTGTCGTGACTGATACTTGGATTCAGAGCCATTGCATGCCTAGAGTTGATGCACGACAGCCGCCACCACCACCACCACCACCACCACCAGAGTAGCTAGTACCACTACCACAACAGCATTTAGGGGTCCCTCTTGCTGGTCATGATTATGATGAGCGTGTGGCATGTATATACACGTGGGGCATGCATATGGCTCATCAAAGAGCTTTCAGTTTCTTACATTCATCTATGCGTGCATTGCATTTGCAGATTTGTGAGCCACATGTGGATCGTCCCTTCCATTCCTCTGAGAAGTTCAGTGCTTTCGTAGATATGCCTGAGGACAGGCCTTTTCATTTTTCGAGGGAACGGGTTCCTCCATAACCTCCACAACATACACAGGTACCTCAGGCAGACGTGGCTCAGGAAGATGCAGAGGTGGGTGATGCTGCAGTTATTGATGATGATGATGACAGCGGTGAGATAGAGTGGGAGTTGGATTCGTCAAGTAGTATTGAGTAGTCTGATCTTGGGTTTTATCTGATCTTTTGTTTCCATTATTATGTTTATGTTTGAATTATTAAGACTTGGTTGTTTTATGTTTTCTCTGTCCTTTTGGATTGATTTTGTACCATCCTTTTTTAGGATGAGGATTGTGAACTTATGTTGTGGCACCATGTTTTGGGTGTCACAATTTTTATGATAAGTATGTTTTATTATGTTGAGTAGTATGCAATTGTTTGTTTAGTAGAATTTTTTTTGATTTTGTGTTGTTCCTAAGTTCAAAAACTTGAAGGAACCGGGTGACTAATGTCAAGATTGATGAATCGACATGCAATTGAGTGGTAATGATATGCTTGAGTAAAGGTACAGTTGTGTTGGAGCGGTAAAGCGGCAAGCAAAAATATTATTTCTGGAAGAATTCCCTCAGAGATTTATGTCGTGTCCACAGAGATCGGTTCGAGGGAAAGAATGATGTTCGACAGTTTCTCGCGTTAATGAGTTTGGGTTTAAATGGTTTGAAATATAAAAACAGAAAAGTAAACATTAAAACAAAAAGAATTCATTCTTCAGAGAGAAAAACTTGTCCGACAATGCACATAATCGACTCCTCACAAACTTAAACTTACCGACCAGTTATACTCAACCTACAATACTCCTCAATATCACCCGGCATCGCTCACAACAAAGGTTATGTCTAACGCAAAGTTGAGAGAACAACCGTGGTACCATCGTCGACACTCTCGCACGCGACTCAAGACACTGAGGCATTAAGCTTCGATGCCTATTGAAGATTGTTAGCTCTTAAATCTATCTCTAGAGTCCAGAAACTAACAGATAATCATCCCTAATCGAAGTTTGCGAGGATTATCTCTAACGCAACTCAAACCCCGCGCATAAAGCAAAAATCAAAGACAAACACCAATAGAGATTTGTAAAGCAAGTTTTATACAACGCCATGGGCGACAAACATACATGAGATCATAGTCAATACATATACAAAACCCAACAAAGAAGAAAAATACAAAGAAGAAGAGAAATGAACCAAACATCTCGCGGTTTGTCAGAGCCGATCGACGATCAATCCACCCCGGTTCATCTGTATGCAAGCTTCCATGTTGTTTTCTAAGCAAATCTACTGAAAAATGAAGTTTGGTGGAGTTGGGATCACAAAACCCCAAAACCATACCCTAAAAATGCTGAAAAGTGACTTAAATAGGGGCAGAAAAGACGCAAACCGCGCTAAGCGTGCTTTGAGGGCGCTTAGCGCCATCAGCAAAGTCACAAATCTTATTTCCTTCATAACTTTCGAACCGCAACTCCGATTGACGCGCCGTCAGAAGCGTTGGAAAGCTTATTCAATGCTCTATATGAATATGAATAGAAATCAAGGCTTGAATACCTACAAAAATGAGATAAATTAAAATTAGAAAGAATGAAATTTATTAAAACCGCGCTAAGCAGCCTTAGAGCGCGCTCAGCGCGATCTCATTTAAAATACACGTTAAATCGACTTAAAGCGCGCTAAGCGCGGTCCTGCCCGCGCTAAGCGCGGTCAAGAACCTTAGCTACTGCCTTTGGCAGAAAATGCACGCTGAAACCGCGTCAGAAAGCGCGCTTAGCGCGAGTTACCGACACGACTTCTCAAAAATCAACTTTTAGGCCTTCTCTCCTTCACCAATTGCTCCTATCATCAAATATAAGCTAGAAGACCTGTCAAAAAACATCAAAATGATCAATATTCACAATATTTACAATAAAATGTAAAGTAAACGTATTTATAAACAAATTGGGGTTTATTCGTATGATATTAACCAAAAAGTATCGATAAGTGCAACAAAACTTATATACAAAAATAGTTACATTTTGCACTTATCAAGTTGCAAGGTACATATTTATCACTTTCTAAACTTAGCATGAATATGAAACTTGTGATTGGTGCAAAACATGTTGTCATTAATTCTTTTGTAATACTTTTTCAATTATGAATCACTTAGAATATAACCTTTGTGAGGAAGCTTTCATTGTATAATATATGCGGGATACCGACATCCTTGTTTAACTCGTTCCTATTATGTTGAAATCATGCATGTGTGTTGATTTGTGTCAAAGGAAGAAAAGGATCAAGACAATTTTTTTGTTGTATTTTGAGAAAACCCACTTGAACAAATAGAATGATCAATCTACCTTGCGAGTAAGCGAGTATTTTCTAGCCCTGTTGAGCCTTTATATCAAGATCCGTGTGGATAATTGAATCGTGTAAATATTTTACATGAAAAATAATTGAATTTTGGAATGGATCTTGATTTTTTGTTTGTGAAACCTTTGAACCTCAACTTTTGAGTATGATTTCTTTTGTTGTTCCTTGCCTTAGATGTGTGAGAGCGTTCTTAACACCATATTTTGGATGTATTCAAAGTTGTGGAGAAAGAGGTAGACTGAGGCATTGTGAAGAATAAAATGGTTGTGAATAATGAAAGAGCTTGAAAAATAAACAATGAAAAGAGAAATTGAAAAAGAAAGAAAATTGGGCATGAATTGCCAACAAATGAGCTTAAGGTTGTAATGATGCCTCAAAGAAAAGATAACAAGAGGGTTAAGGTCTTGAATTGTGTATGAATGTGAAAATTGAATGCTCTCATAGGTATATGCATTTTTGTTTCAATGACTTTGATAAATGACCCTTCCTTGTAGCCCAAGCCAAATTACAACCTTTGAAGTAGGCATGGCAACATTAGCCATACCCGCGGGTACCCACCCGAACCCGCCCCGAAGTTGACGGGTAAAACTCGCTTTGACTGGGTTTGGGTTTTCCCCGAATAAAAAAATGGGGACGGGTCGGGTAATGGGGACACTAGTACACACCCCGAACTCGACCCCGAACCCGCCCCGTTTATTTCAATAAGGACATTATTATTTCGTTTTGATAATTTAGAATATTAAATATGTGACCGGTGTTTTGATATTTTGATTTGTATTAATTATTTAAAATATTTGAAATGTATGTATGAAATTTTTTGAGATTGTTTTATTTTATTATTTGTAATGTAGTTTGATTTTGGAAAAAATAAATATTTCTATTAAAAAAATTGAGTTTACTAAATGGATGGTGGCGGGGCGGTGTTGGCTGGGAATTTCGACGCCAAACTTTTGTTTAAGGATACTAAGCAGAAAACAAGTATTTCTTGAGTTTTAGCTGAATTCGACAGGAGCTTGTGCAAGAATTCTTGAGTTTTAACTGTCTTTTGTCCTTATCCGTTTCTAAGAAAAGACGCGTGAAGAGCTATGGCGAAATGAAGGCATGCAGAGTAAAACATGTCAATTTTTGGAGGAATATTTGTTGAAGACAGTTATTTTCGACATGTTATAAACAAGAGTCTCAGTGTTTAGGATTTCTGTGTGTTCAAGTGTTGTACAATACTCATAAAATCTCTCAAAGTAATCTAAGTCAAGTGAGAAAAGAGTTATCATTGAGAATGTACGTCTGAAACACCACATTATTTTATTTCAATAGAAAGTTATTTTCATTTATCAAATTGCTTTTTTTACTGCACTTTTACTTTGAAGTTTTCTTCATTGCATTTTCTTTATCAATTTCTGCAAAGTTTATCTTTTCTAAAAACTTTAAAACGAAATTTTACAAGTATGAACGTTGTCAAAGTGTTCTTCAACTTTTTATAAAGAAATTAAACAATAGTTATGTCCTTAGGATTCACTGGTTGATCCTGCAAGTAAACCATTTTTTGGAAGACCAGCGGTTGTTTACCAATTTTCACGCTAAACAAATTGGCACGCCCAGTGGGACAGTCATTTGTTTCAAAACATATTTTTCATTTCTGGAAATTTTTTGCATTAAGTTCTTCATTTGTACTATCTCTCTAAACTTTGTTGCATGAGACTTAGGAGTGATAGAATAACCACAAACAACAAAGAGAGACCAAAGAGAAGATACATAAGGAGGATGTTGAATCAAAATCTACCAAACAATCAAAATCCACCAAATGATGGAGAACCACCCCCTTCTTCTTTGACAGGGGGAAATACGGTTCCAGCATCAGTGTCTGAAACCATACCATCCACGGCAAGTTCGACGCCTGTGCAGTCAATTGCCTAAAGTGGTCCCATTTTGTCTTATGTGGGAACACATGGTCCACTAATGACCCCCCCCCCCCCCTCCAGTGGGGTATAATTTATTCAGGCCTTATATGCCTGGATTCTCAATGCCCCCAATAGGACGCGAACAACCTTACACCATACCAACATCAATGATGGCAAGTTTGCATAATAGAACATCAGCATTTACAGACCCAATGGTGAATGTAACTTCGCCATTGCAAGGATCCGGTTCAGGCATCAATTACATGGGTCGAATTAGTCAGTCATTAGGGACAACATTTCCTACCCAAATGCCTAATATCACCAATAATTCTACAGCAGTGATAAGGTAACAGATGGACAAAAGTAATCATGAGATGGTCCAAATGCTTGCCCAACAAATGGGTGTCATATTCAACCCCTTAATCCAAAACACTACTCAAACAAACCAATAATTGGCAGTGCAAATGATGCGCATTGCTGGTTTCTTTGGCGTTCCACAACCCCCTCGATATCCCCAGAGGGAATGGATGGTAGAAAACCCAGGGGTAGTCTTAGAAGAAGACCCCGCAATTAACCAAGTTCAACGAAATATATCCCAGGCGAACGTATTAAACCAGGGTGTAGGAGTCGAACCTCCTAGAATTGAACAACCAATCCTAAGAGAACCAAGGGTAGTAATGGTGAATAGGAACCAGAAAGCTGATGAAGTCATAAATTAGGTTCGACGCGATGCTATGGCAGCAGACAATAACCTAGCAGCCATGGTCGAAAGAATTATGGCAAGGAATGGGGTGAATATTGGCCTTCATAGGCCAAATTATACATCACCATTGTCTGAGTATATTCTACAAATAGAATTACCCCTAGATGGAAAGTCCCTAAGTTCACTAAGTTTTCTGGGGATACTAGTGAGTCCACAGTAGAACATGTGGCTAGATACCTAATAGAGGCAGGCGAAATTGCTAATAATGAGAACCTAAGGATGAAATATTTCCCAAGTTCACTTACAAAGAATGCCTTTACTTGGTTTACCACATTACTAGCAAATTCGATCCATAATTGGACTCAATTGGAGAGATTGTTCCATGAACAGTTCTATATGGGACAGACGAAGATAAGCTTGAAAGAATTGGCCAGCATTAAGAGGAAATTCTTGAGCCAATAGACGATTACTTGAATATGTTTCGACTGCTTAAGGCTAGGTGTTTTACACTAGTGCCTGAGCATGAGTTGGTCGAAATGCCTGCTGGTGGCCTGGATTACTCAATTAGGAAGAAATTGGATACCCAATACCTGAGAGACATGGCCTAGTTGGCTGATAGAGTTCGACAGGTAGAACGACTCAAGGCTAAGAAAGTTAGGGCAAACAAGAATAATAGAAAGGAAAGGGTAGCCTACGTCGATTTTGACGAAGACGAACAAGAAACTAGTACTGATCCTTTTTTCGACGAAAGCGAAATCGACCTTGCTGAGCTAAATCAAGGCCCGCCTTATTCCTGTAAAGTCTTAACACCGTCGAATGGAAAAAACCCAGTCGAATCAGAGAAGAATGATAGGTTCCCTAAAAGAACTTATACCTTTGACGTCTCTAAGTGTGACGAAATCTTTGATTTATTTGTTAAAGATGGTCAGATGATAGTGCCTCCTGGCGCTAAAATGCCTCCTTTAGAACAAAGAAAAAAGAGAGGTTTATGTAAGTATCATAATTTTTTGGGCCATAAAACTTCTCAATGCTTTCTTTTAAGGGATCTTGTCCAAAATGCTATCAAGGAGGGAAGACTCAGGTTCACTGACAAATCAAAGAATCAAATGAAGATAGACTATGTCCCTCTTCCAGTGGCGGATACACATTACTCTAAAACATCTATGGTCAACATAGTGGAAGTTGTTGAGGACTTCGCCAATGACGCTGTAATGGTCGGAGCCGCTGATGGCTTCGCCAGAAGAGTCACTGAGGACTCCAACAAAGAAACCACTTAGGGTTTCACCCAAAAAGTTACTGAGAACTTCAACCAAGAAGTCACTGATGACTTAGACGAAGAAGCCACTGAAGGCTTCACCAAGGAAGTCACTGAGGACATCAAAATGGAGACCACTGAGGGTTTCGTCAAAGAAGCTATTGAAGGCTTCGACAAAGGGTGTAAGAACAAGATTTGGTTATACATATGGCCATTAAGTTTTGATGATAAATGCACATGTTATCTACGAGAACAATTCTGTATGATATGGTTTCTGTCTAGTGTGTGGTTGTTGTCAATATGATTCTGACTCTGATAAGAAGGCGTTAGACGTCGTCAGACTCCATTATCAACACTCTGGAAGAAAACATATACGTGTACAAGTTAAAGTCAAGATTCATGAATGTTTCTAATACAACGGTTCTAATGAACATTAGTTCTGGACATTCTAATTAAGACTTTATAAGAAAGGTCTACAAGACTTTCTAATGTGATGCGCTTCAAATGTTACAAGTTCTGAAGATTCTGAAGACATGGTTCAGGTGAACAAAGCTCTGAAGATTCTGAAGACATAATTTGTGAAGATCAAGTTCTGAAGAGTTTCTGAAGACAAGATTCTGATTAGACGAAGTGCTAAAGACAAAGTACGTGCTTAATGAAATCTGAAGACTCTGAAGATAAGGTTCTGAAGGAACAGGTTCTTAAGACTCTGAAGATTATGCTTCTAAAAGAAAGAGTGCTAAAGATTCACAAGATAGATTTTGCTGAACAAAGATCTTGGAATTCTGAAGACTGAGTTTCTGAGGACTACACAAAGAATGACTCTTCTACAACACGTTTCATCAAGTCAATATCTGAAGCCTCTGAAGATGCTAGAAGACTGAATATCAGAATGGTTTTAAGCTGAATATAATAGTATTAAAACTCTATATCCTCTACCTCGAGAAGGTGGCGCAGAAGCAGCTTTTTGTACAGTGATGTTGACCATTCCTTTATGTGAACATTGGGATATTGCTGTTGGAATATGTTTCCAAGAATAACCCTCAATGGATCTATTCTCTCCTGCTCTATAAATTGAAGGCTTGGAAGCTTGAAGAAATGTTGCTCATGGCTAGAAGCTCATAGCTTATTGCTGAAGCAGTCGCTGATCACAAGAGATAAAGATAAAAGATTGTTGATTGCTGTTTATACAAAGGATTACCACTCAACACAGCAAACAAATCAACATGTAGCAAGCAAGATGAAACTGCTACTACAAGAGTACACAAACAAGGATTATGCTAACACCATATGAAACTACTCAAGTGAGACATTATAAGTGAAGCATAGTAGCTTAGTTAAACTTGATGGTTGAATTGGAAAAGCATTATATGCTCAAGAAATGAGTACAAGATGCTGAAAGCTAAAGCTTAAACGAAGAATGCTCAATGGAGAAGAAGCTGAAGCATAATGATGAAGAACACACAACGATGTAATATGTTAAAGCCATGTGAAACTCATCAAGTGAACCATAGTAACTGAGTTGATCTTGATAGTTAAGCTAGAAGAAGAATCAACTACTCAGAAAGGAAAACAAAAGCTTAAAGATAATGATAAGATGTCACAGTGCTCAATAAGAAAGCTTTTAAGCAAATACAGAAGTAGAGAGCTTTATAATCTCTTAGAGATTTATTTTTAGATCATTTCTATATTAGAAACCAAGGAATTGTTGCTCACAACTTGCTATTGTACTTCATTTGTGTAATCAGCTTGCTAGAAGCATAGCACAAGAAAATCCTTGAAAAAGGTAAAGTTCCTTGAGAGGTCGAATGATGACCATAATGCTCGAGAGGTCCAAGTCGTGGTTTAGCGGCTTGGAGGTTGATTCCTTGAGCGGTCGAGTGAATACTAGAAAGCTTGAGAAGACTAAGCGTGTTTCTAACAGCTTAGTGGATGATTCCTTGAGAGGCGAATGAATGCTAGGATTCTCAAGAAGGCAATGAAGGGTTTCCATTGTGGTTACAATCATGTTGATGATTAGTGGATTAAGTCCTTGTGATAAGGCAAAATCATCTTGAGGGGTGGACTGGAGTAACTTCATTAACAGTGAACCAGGATAAAATAATTGTGTTCATTTATTTTATTTACTTGTTAACGCAATTGATTTAAATTCCCCAAATGGGGATGAAATGTGAAACCCAATTCAAACCCCCCTTTCTTGTGTTTCTCAACCTTCAATTGGTATCAGAGCTCCAGTTCTGTTATTGATGTTTATCAAACACTTAACCTTGTCAGATAAAGATCTAGACGAGCTTTGAGAAACACTCTGGTTATACTCCACCATCTACAGTTTCAGTCTCATACAAAGATGAAAAGATTGAGTACTAAAATGACAAACCAGAAAGGTTCATTCTAGATTATGTCACTAATTCTTAGAGCTGGTTGCTATTGACAATATAACCCTCTCTTATTATGCTTGCAAGAAGATTGAAAGCAAGGTAAAGAATCAGTTGGTAAAAGGATAATAGACTCATCAGATAATTTGAAGAATCTGATGAATGCTATTCTTGGAATACGTTAGTTGAGAACTACGTATCTTCTCAAGGTGATGCCTAGACAAGGCTTAAGCAGGATGATCTAAGAAGGATCAACAAGAATCATCAGAAAGCAAGAAATCTTGTTTATTGAAATTTATTCTTTCTGAGTATGGGATGTTTTCAACAATCAGATTCGGTCTACCGTTGACTTTCTCAGGATTGCTCATTAGGAACTCTTTCATGTGAAGAAGAGAAAATGCTTGAGTCATGATATTGAGGCATGAACACTTCAAGGTGAAGTATGCTGAAGATGTTAGAAATCTTGTTATTAAGATTTTAACTCATGACTGCAAAATTTAAGATTCTGAATGATGATCTCTTAGTTGGCATTCTTGAAGAAGATGATCAGAAGCTCGCTATTCGAATAGAAGCTAATGATAACTGATTAAGCCTGGAAATTAACTTTGGAGCTTATTACTAGGATTATGAATGTCTGCACATAATGAAGACATCTACTCCGATTCTGGAAAGCTTTGCAGATTTATTAAATGATCAGAAAGGAAGATTATCAAGCTATCAGAAGTTTGGAAGAACAACACATGCAAGATCAATTTTCTGAAGTCTTGAAATGTGTGTGTTCATAAGGAAAATTGGTGTAACATAAGACAAGCAAGTTATTAGCTTGAGAAAGGTATCTCAGTTGAACAAGCTTAAGTTTGTCAGAATGTTATTCTAATTTCTTTTCAGAAGCTTCTGATACATGAATGTATCCTTCTGTACTCACCACTTTTTAAACTCATGCGACTGAGTGAAAGTATGAGCTTAAAGAAGCTATCTGATGAAAAGAAGATTCTGATGTTCTAAGTTCTTCACAATCAGATACAGATGATTGAAGAATAGAACAAGCTTAGAAAAGAAATGGCTTAAATCATGAGAAATTGTTGTGAAAAAGCATTTGTAGGAGGCAGCTAGCATGTTTATTCAGAACAGAATATGATTCAAATCTATTATGATGTATATTGGTTAAATTGCTCTGAATATCCAAAGGTTACTGAAGAACCTTCATCAGAAATCAAATCAAGGTCGGATTTGATGGTAAGCTTGGAAGTCAGAAACTAAAGCTTAGTAGAAGAACATAAAGCTAGAAACTATCTTCTCTATGATGAAGGAAATGGAGCTGCATAAGAAGTATCAGATCAGAAGATGCTTAATTAGAAGTCATCAAAGTTCACATTTTCTAAGAAAGGAAAGACATACCTTCTGATAAATTATTTCTGGTTCATAAAGATCAAATCAGTAAGAACAAGATTATCATTCAAACCCTCAAAGGAAATAGATTTTGGTTTAATGATATCTGAATCTGGTGAAGATCAGCATTTATTCAATGATTGAATTCTGATGATGCGAGAAGATTCCAACAAGTCTCTTTAGCACATAAATGCTCATTGGTTTGTGTTTAAGCTGAGAAACTTTTGGTCTTCTAGAAATAAGCCTTCTTGAAGAAGCTGCTTTCTGATCTTTGTTGAAGATAAAATATGGACGATTCTAAGGTGAAGATTAGAGAAAGAACTTGGTTCTTCTTCAATGATCAAAGGTGAAACCAACAACAGAAGAAATGTTCTCACCCTTCAGAATGGAAGCCATGAAGATAAACGTGTCTCTGCACAACGTTAAAGATTCTTATGAAGACTGCAGCAGAAAGAAGACAATGGAAGAAGAAATGATTCTAGTGAACCAGCTAGAAATGATGTCAACAAGTCAACAACCACAGAAGATGAACGCTTGGTGATTCTGAAGAAGTCTCAACATTAGAAGATGAAATCTACATAAGTTTTGAGTAATGTATTTCTATCCTTTACTATTTACTTTTGGTTTAGAATTCCATTCTTATATCTTAGAAAAGCAAATCTTTAAGAAAATATGTCCTGAGTAATAAAATCGTGTGAACGGTTGAGATCTTTATAACCGTTGGAAACTGAAAAGTTAACCCTCTCAAACACGTTGTCAAGTATGTGAAGAGGTTACACCTTGATTTAAGACATTTGTCCTTTTTGCAATCCATGTTCAGTAATTATTACCCTAAATGACTAGACGTGTCTTTGGATTACATGCTAAAACTGACTTTACTTCTATCTATGTCTAAACGGTTCCAATTCTCAATATTTTTAATCATCACAATTCTCTATATATATTTTCACAACACATCACATCACACACCTACGCTACATCTTGTCAACACCTTTATCCCTCTAACCTATTTGTTCTTTCAACCCTAAAATTGTGTGTGCTTTCAAATGGATATCTTAACTGTGGAACAACTATTGGATTGGATCTCCAAAAATAGAGATTGGAGAATCACTTGAACGATGATCCAAAAGTCAAATTGGATCTACCTATTGAACTTCTATCGTTCATTTCTGAACATAATGTAGACTTCGAAGATCTCTCCGTACATGGTTTTGAATTCACTGAAACACTTAAGGTTCAAGGATGGAATACATACTTCAATCTTCTGAGAGGACCAACGTATCCAGAACTGGTCAAAGAATTCTGGTAGAACGCCTATGTTTTGAATAACATTATGGTGTGCTCAAGGATTAAAGGTCATAGTATCAACATTCAGTTGGATGGCATTGCTAAACTTCTCTCTCATGACATCACTGGACTTCAATGTCACAACAGAAGGGAAGCTATACTGAGCAACAATCTAATTTTTTCTGAGCAGATTCGGTAAATTCCTCATACCATATTCAAAGATGGTAAGGATTCTAACTTGACCTCAAAACTGTATGATAATCTAAAAGTCTGGCATTATATCATACACCCAGGGAAAATCCAAGAAAATTTGATCTTGATCTAAAGTACATGTTGTTCTATCTGACCAAAAGAAAGAAGATCAATTTACCATTCTTTCTCTTCAACTATTTACGTGAATCTGTGCTTCGATCAAAGAAAATGCTACCAACCTAAAGAACCTGGATTCCTTATGGAAGGCTAATCTCTGCTTTTCTCATTGACAAAAATATCATTGAAGTGATAAACCCTCCGGTAACACCAGAAATTATTTATGGAAAATACTTTCACGGAGGAGATTTGGAAAATTTGGGTCTAACAAGGACATTTGTAGTGCGCAATCCAGAAACAGGTTCAAGTAGAAAAAGGAAAAGAGAAATTGGTGAAGACAGTAGAAAAAAAGAAGTGACTGAAGAGGTTGTCATTAAAAATAATTCTGCAGAAACCTCCTTAAATCAGGAAACTCAACCAAATAAGCCACATTCCTCTGAAGTTAATCTGTTCTCTCAAGTTTTAAATACCTTAATAGATGTGCAGAAAGAACAGAAGAGACTCAATGCAAAAATTGATGAACAAGAAGAGGTTACCAAAAGTATTCTGGAGATGGTCACTCAGTTGTATCTAAGAACCCTTTCAATCCCCAAACCTTAGGTACTTTAGGATTTCTTTACTTTATGCTTTATTTTTCTCCTTCAATGATATTGTTTTGTATACCATTATTGTTTCTCCTTATTTAATGAATGAATGAATGAATGGAGTATTTTTATTGAATATTAATGAAATTTTATTTTTCATATTACTTTGTCAATTTCGTTCTACACCTTTTTTATTTCTGACAAAAGGGGAGAAAGTGATATATGATTTTGATATCCAATCTAAAGAATCTCATCCCAAATATAAATGAATATGCTGAATATGTTTTACTTCTAACCATATGTTTAAGAATCGATCAAGAACTTTGCAAAATTTCACTGCATATTAGAACAGGTTATCAGAAGACAGAAGTTAAGACATATCAGAAGCTATGATATATCAGAATACATAAACTGTATTTGATAAGATATCAGAAGACATGTACAAGAAGAAGAATACCAAACAAGCTTGATCTGATAATATATCTAGTGTTGATCACTAAGTTATGAGAAACAAGAAATGTCCATGAATTTCGCGCTGATACCCAAAACTTGTCAGAAGTTGTTAACTTTCTAAAAGGATGATTCAATTGGTATCTAAAATTCAATGGTATCCAAACCTCATATGGTATCTAGACTCCAGCGTTGAAAGAATGTGAATTCTTTGGAGATGAAATCAAGTCATGGTCATAAAAGAAAATATTTGGTTTCTGAACTATCAAATGACATGAAGATATGTGCACCTGTTGGTGATCTGCGCTAAAATATTGAAGATTTGGTTTTGATACATGATGCGTGGCATCTAAGAAAGCATCTACCAGTTTCTGATATATAATGCAAGACATCAAGTCTGATAAGAAAAATCAAGTTTTGATACGTCTACAATATTCAGATAGTAAGCTTGGTTCTGAGATGAAGACCAACCAGTTCTAGTCAGATTATGATGAAACGTCATTGAGAAGTAATCCTTCTCTTTTGAATATAATTCTACTTCAAAATCATTTTATGATTCTTGGGATCAAGTGGGGACTCTGAACAAGCATAAATGAATTTTGAGAGTAACAGAATCAGGGGGAGCCAATTAAGCTTATCTCTGACTCTATGGATTTATGGTGATTACCCTATACGAATTGCTCTATCAAAATGCATTGTTTGTCATCGTCAAAGAGGGGGAGATTGTAAGAACAAGATTTGGTTCTACATCTGGCCATTAAGTTTTGATGATAACTGCACATGTTATCTAAGAGAATAATTCTGTATGATCTGGTTTCTGTCTAGTGTGTGGTTGTTGTCAATATGATTCTGACTCTAATAAGAAGGCGTGTGACGTCATCAGACTCCATTATCAACACTCTGGAAGAAAACATATACGTGTACAAGTTAAAGTCAAGATTCATGAATGTTTCTAATACAACGATTCTAATGAACGTTAGTTCTGGACATTCTAATTTAGACTTTATGAGAAAGGTCTATGAGACTTTCTAATGTGATGCACTTTAAATGTTACAAGTTCTGAAGATTCTGAAGACGTGGTTCAGGTGAACAAATATCTGAAGATTTTAAACACACAATTTGTTAAGATCAAGTTCTGAAGAGCTTCTGAAGACAAGATTCTGATTAGACGAAGTGCTGAAGACTCTGAACACATAGTACGTGCTTAATGAAATATGAAGACTCTAAAGATAAGGTTATGAAGGAACAGGTTTTGAAGACTCTAAAGATTATACTTCTAAAAGAACAAGTGCTGAAGATTCACAAGATAGTTTCTGCTGAACAAAGATCTTGGAATTCTGAAGACTAGGTTTCTGAAGACAACACAAAGAATGACTCTTCTACAACAAGCTTCATCAAGTCAATATCTGAAGCCTCTGAAGATGCTAGAAGACTGAAGATCAGAATGGTTTTAAGCTAAATATAATAGTATTAAAACTCTGTATCCTCTACCTTGAGAAGGTGGCGCAAGAGCAGCTTATTGTACAGTGATGTTGACCATTCCTTCATGTGAACGTTGGGATATTGTTGTTGGAATATGTTTCCAAGAATACCCCTCAACAAATCTATTCTCTCCTGCTCTATAAACCGAACACTTGAAAGCTTGAAGAAATGTTGCTCACGACTAGAAGCTCATAGCTTATTGTTGAAGCAGCCGCTGATAACAAGAGAGAAAGATAAAAGATTGTTGATTGTTGTTTATACAAAGGATTATCACTCAACACAGCAAACAAATCAACATGTAGCAAGCAAGATGAAGCTGCTACTACAAGAGTGCACAAACAAGGATTATGCTAACACCATATGAAACTACTCAAGTGAGACATTATAAGTGAAGCATAGTAGCTTAGTTAAACATGATGGTTGAATTGGAAAAGCATTATATGATCAAGAAAGGAGTACAAGATGCTGAAAGCTGAAGCTTAAAAGAAGAATGCTCAATGGAGAAGAAGCTGAAGCATAATGATGAAGAACGCACAACGATGAAACATACTAAAGCCATGTGAAACTCGTCAAGTGAAACATCAGTAAGTGAAGCATAGTAACTTAGTTGATCTTGATAGTTAAGCTAGAAGAAGCATCAACTACTCAGAAAGGAGTACAAAAGCTTAAAGCTAATGATAATAAGCCGCAGTGCTCAATAAGAAAGCTTTTAAGCAAATACAGAACTAGGGAGCTTTATAATCTCTTAGAGATTTATTTTTAGATAGTTTCTGTATTAGAAAGTAAGGAGTTGTTGCTCATAACTTGCTATTGTACATCATTTGTGTAATCAGCTTGTAAGAAGCATATATAGTGCACAAGAAAATCCTTGAAAAAGGTAAAGTTCTTTGAGCGGTCGAATGATGACCAGAATGCTCGAGGGGGCCAAGTCGTGGTTTAGCGGCTTAGAGGTTGATTCCTTGAGCGGTCGAGTGAAGACTAGAAAGCTTGAGAAGACTAAGCATGTTTCTAACAGTTTAGTGGATGATTCCTTGAGAGGCGAATGAATGCCAGGATTCTCAAGAAGGCAATGGAGGGTTTCCATTGTGGTTGTAATCATGTTAATGATTAGTGGATTAAGTCCTTGTGATAAGGAAAAATCACCTTGAGGGGTGGACTGGAGTAACTTCGTTAACAGTGAACCAGGATAAAATAATTGTGTTCATTTATTATATCTACTTGTTAACGCAATTGATTTAAATTCCGTAAATGGGGACGAAATGTGAAACCCAATCCAAACCCCTTTTCTTGTGTTTCTCAACCTTCAAAGGGATCAATGAAGGTTTCAACCAAATAATTACAACACATGAAACTGCGGATGGTTTCATACAAGTTAACAACGAAACTAAGGCTACTGAAGGCCTTAGAATCAAATTTCAAGAGTTGGACATCACAGAAGGTGCCAACCTAGGGGTCAATATGGTCGAAATGACCCAAGAATCTGCAATGGAAGTGGACGAACACAACCTCAAGCAGGAAGAATATGTCAAGGTGGCATATCCAAAGCAGGACGAGAATTTGGTCGAATTCCTCCATAGATGCCAAAGAAAGAACTCTGAAGTAATGTTGTGCCCAAGGTGCAGTGCAGTCTTTGATAAGAAAGTTGCAGAGAACATATAGGGAGCTCAAAGAGCAAGAAACAGAAACAACTGGAGGGATTCTAATAACCGTGGGGCTTTCGACAGGAAAGGAGCGCCCAGGAGACATGACCAAGGTGGACCAAGGCTACGTGGAAATAAGCCAGCCACATTTAAGCCCATTCCTGACGCTCCTAGGGGCAAGTGGGTGAGACCAGTCTAGAAGAGGGAACAAGGCCAGAACAAATGGCAAAATTTTGAAGTGGAAAATGGTTTGTCAATAGTATACAAGAGAGAGTTTCAAGCCTTCAAATAGTCAGCGTGGCGCTCTGAGAATTATAAGGGGAAAACCCAATGTTAAGGTCTCAATGGAGACGACAACAGAGAAGACACAAAGCTAAGAGAGAGGTTGCAAAGATGGAAAAAGCTGAGTCAAGCAGCAACATGCCAATCAAGAAGGATATCAACTAAGACATGAAGCTTGTCGAAAAGAAGCCAGTCGAGAGAAAGTTTTTTGGTTACCAGAAGGAAGAATTAAGAGAAAATTCTGACTAAGTTGCTGCAGATGATGACATGATGACAGATGAATTCGATTCAGGCTCAGAATCGTCGTTAGATATCATCAGCAACGTAGTATCCATATTACCCAGAGAATATGATAGGGTTATAGAGATGGATGAACCAGAGGACGAAGTCGAATTGGAGGTGGTCAATCATAGGCCAGTCTGTTATTATATACTAAATAATGGTTGCATCGAAGAATAAAATGCCTTCTTTGAAAGGCCTGACGAGACCGTGAAGAACCATCTAAAGCCTCTATTTATTAGAGGCAAAATAGAAAATGTTTGAATAAACAAGATACTAGTTGATGGCAGAGCGGCTGTAAACTTGATGTTGCACTACATGCTCAAGAAAATTGGGAAGAATGACTCTGAAACAAAGCCCCGCAACATGGTCCTCTCAAACTATGAAGGGAAAGTGGGCACCACTATGGGATTCATGCAAGTGGATCTGACAGTTGGCACGATAACAAGCCCAACAATGTTCATGGTAATTGCGTCGAAGGTAAACTATAATCTGCTCCTTGGTCGAGAGTTTATTCATAGAGTAGGCGCAGTTCCACCTTCTCTTCACCAGCGAATCTCCATCTGGCAAAGCAATGGAATTATGGAAAACATAAAGGTGGACCAAAGCTACTATATGACTAAGGTCAATCAAGTGAATGGGTGACATTTTGACAAAAACTTATCCCATATAGCGCCTTGCAACCCTGCAGGGTTCGACTTCACACCTGCAGATAATGCATTATGTTCCTTACACTTACATCCAACCCATGGTTTCTAGTGGGATATGGAAGTGGTAGGTCAAAAAGACTACGTGTTTGGAACAACAGGAATCCAACCAACTGGTTGGGGTAGCGAGTTTGGTGACGATGATTGAGTCATTGGCACTTAGAAAGATTTTGGCTTACATAGCTGAAAATAAATTAAAAGCGGCCCTAGAGGCTGAATTAAAATACATGGTTGTCGAAGCCAAAAAAACGAAGAAGAGCACTTTGAAGGTCCCGAGAAGGACTTCGATCCAGAGCCACCAGAAAAGGATCAAGTCGAAGTGCAAGGCCAAAGGCTGGACGCCATCAATGATGACGAGCCTTTGGGTTTTGAAAAGGATTCGATATCAAAAAATATCAAGATGCTGGCGTAAGACCCTTTGGGAGGAATGACCTGGGAGAAGGGGCAACAAAAAGGCCAACATACATCAATGCCAACATTGACCCACAACTCAGAGTCGAAGTAATCCAACTGCTAAAGGAGTTCAAAGATTGCTTCATGTGGGATTACAACGAAATTCCTAGTTTAAGTAGAGATCTAGTCGAGCTGAAGCTACCAATAAAGCCTGGGAAGAAGCCCATCAAGCAGACTCCAAGGCGCTTTGCACCTGAAGTTCTCTTAAAGATCAAAGAGGAGTTCGAAAGGCTTCTAAGATGTAAACTCATCCGTACGACCAGGTATGTCGAATGGATTGCCAATATCGTTCCAATCATTAAGAAGAATGAAACTTTGAGGGTTTATATAGATTTCAGATACTTAAATGATGCAACCCCAAAAGATGAGTACCCAATGCATGTGGCGAAAATGTTAGTCGATTATGCTGCAGAACATGAGTATCTAAGTATGCTTGACGGGTATTCTGGATACAACTAGATTTTCATTGATGAGGAAGATGTGTTGAAGACAACATTTCGATGCCCCGGAGCCTTAGGCACCTTCGAATGGGTAGTAATGCCCTTTGGCCTAAAGAATGCTGGGGCAACTTATCAAAGAGCAATGAATTCCATATTTCATGACTTTGTTGAAAAGTTTATGCAGATTTATATTGATGACATTGTGGTTAAGTCAGTTTCAGGAAAAAGTCATATAGACCAACTTCTACAATCATTTGAAAGAATAAGGAAGCATGGTCTCAAGATGAATCCTCATAAGTGTGCTTTTTGTGTGCAGGCGGGAGATTTTGTAGGATTTGTGGTCCATAAGAAAGGAATCGAAATCAACCAGAACAAGACCAAGGCCATCATGGAGGCAAAAACGCCTTCGACGAAGAAGGAGTTGCAGTCATTGCTAGGAAAGATCAACTTCTTGAGGAGGTTCATCTCCAACGTAAGTGGCAAGACTCAAGCCTTCTCACCTCTACTTCGACTCAAGCAAGAAGGATTTGAATGTGGGAAAGCACATCAAGAGGTTTTCGACAAGATTAAAGACTACCTTGCTCACCCTCTAATTCTGGCATCTCCTTGTAGGGATAGGAGTATGAGATTGTACATATCTGCGTCTGATAAGACTTTAGGGAGCGGGTTAGCTCAAGAGGATGAAAATGGGGTCGAAAGAGCCATTTATTACCTTAGTATAGTCTTGAATGATATAGAAACTATATATAGTATAGTCGAAAAATTATGTCTATGTCTATACTTCTCATGTACAAAATTAAAGCATTATATAAAGCAGTTGAAGTTTATGTTTCATCTCATTTCGATGTTATTAAACATATGCTTTCTAAACCTATTTTACATAGTCGAATTGGCAAATGGGCATTGGCCTTAACTGAATATTCTTTAACTTATATGCCTTTAAAGGCTCTAAAAGGGCAAGTGGTATCAGACTTTATACTCGACCACTCTATAGTCAAAAACTCCCTAAACTATGTGGAGCTTAAACCTTGGAAGTTATACTTCTACAATTCTAGTCATAAGAATGGAACGGGTGTGGGAGTATTGATCATTTATCCTAACAAAATTCCAACAAAATTCAAGTACAAGGTCGAAGGCCTTTGTTTAAACAACGAAGCTGAGTATGAAGCTTTGATTGTTGGACTTGAAATCTTGTTGGAATTGGGGAAAACTCGAGTTGAAATAATGGGTGACTCAGAGTTGGTCATAAAGTAAATTACAAAGGAGTATAAATGTGTTAAGTAAAATCTTATCATGTACTTTGTGATAGCCAATAGGTTGTTACGAAGATTCGAAATGGTAAGTATTCGACACATACCTCGACTTGAGAATCAAGAGGCCAATGACTTGGCCCAGATTGCTTCTGGATACAAAATTTTGAAAGAAAAATTACAAGATGCAATCGAAGTCAGAGGAAGAGTTGCATCAACTAGACTATCCCCAACAGACTTAGAGACAGTGAAGCTAGGATATACTGACGAAGAGAGTTTTGAGATATTGGCCATAGATAGTTTGACAGACGAAGATTGGAGAAAGCCAATAATAGACTACTTTCAAAACCCAACAGCATCTTTCGAACGAAAAGTCAAATATCGTGGTTTAAGCTATATTCTAACGGGGAACAAACTATTCAAAAAGACGCCTAAAGGTGTCTTACTCAAATGCCTTAGTGAGTCAGAGGCATACTTGGCTCTTTCTAATGTCCATAGTGGGGCATGTTAAATGCATCAGGTGGGCCATAAAATGAAATGGTTATTATTTCGACAAGGGATGTATTGGCCTACCATGCTTAAAGACTGTATTGAATTCGCCAAAGGGTGTCAAGAATGCCAAACACATGCAGGCATTCAACATGTTCCTGCAAGCGAATCACATTCCATATTGAAGCTTTGGCCCTTTAGAGGGTGGGCTTTGGATTTAGTTGGGGAAATTCGACCAGCTTCATCCAAGAGTCAAAAATACATTCTAGTGGGAATAGACTATTTCACTAAGTGGATTGAGGCTATACCACTAGTAAATGTTGACCAGGATGCAATGATCAAATTCATCTAAAAACATATCATTTATAGGTTTGGAATCCCAGAAACCATTACAACAGGTCAATGATTAGTTTTCACTGGTCGAAAGATTCAAGAATTTGCTAAAGAAATGGGGTTCAAACTTTTGACATCCACACCTTATTGTGCTCAGGCTAATGGTCAAGTCGAAGCAGCAAATAAGGTAGTGATTGTGTTAATTAAGAAGCGTGTGGGGAAGAAGCCAAGGAATTGTCATAAGACATTGGACCATGATGAGTCCAAGCCCCTGAGGTTGGCATCAATTTTGGTAAAACTATCTTAGCAGAAAGATGTTGGACAAGATGTCCTGACATGATGATTTAACTGCAGGTTAAAGATGTTAGACAAGATGTCATATCAGGTGGATTCAACATCTTTGTCTGTTACAGTTTTGGAATAATTGTATTTAGGTTCCAGGTGTGATTGGAATATGACTAGATCCCAGGTGGCATCTGAGATTGAGGAATCAGAGATTCTAATTCTAAAAGGAATATGCGGTTTCCTTGCAAGGAGACATTTTTGGAAACTTGGGATAGAAGAAAGGAATAGGTCGCAGATTCTGTGGAGCAGAATTGCTGCGGTTTGAAGCCCAAATCCAGTTCTGTTTTGCAATATAAATAGGATGGATTTAACCTAGTATTGGAGTTGAATATTGCAGTTGTCATAGAGTACTAGGGTTTGTACTTTTGTGAGCCTCTCGTGTATTGTGTGAATACCAGAGAAGGACAGTTTATTGAGTTGTAATATTTTCAGTCAATGCTATGATTGGAAGGGAATTGAGAAGGGTCTCATACCTAGGAGTGTCTTAGGTAGAAATCTAGGAAGGGTAGTTTCTAGGTACTAAGTTGTAAACGTTGGAGTTTAGCTTAGAACCAATTCTACTTAGTTGATTTCATTCCTGGCTTGGTAGCCCCCAGACGTAGGTGTTGTTGATCACCGAACTGGGTTAACAATTTCTGTGTGCTATTTTTCTTTCTGCTGTTTGTTCTTCCTTAATCCGTGTGATAAGCAGAGATCAAGTGTCACGACATCCTGTCTGACATCTTAGTGATCTGCTTAAACCAGAATTTTAGACCAGATTTTATGGGCATGTCGAACCTCCCCTAAAGAAGCTACAAACATTACACCTTTTCGACTAACATATGGTCACGATGCAGTGTTACCAGTCAAAATCTACCTACAGTTAACTAGAATTCAGAGACAACATGAGATCCCATCTGAGTCCTATTGGAACATGAAGTTGGATGAATTAGTTGACTTGGACGAAGAGAGACTAAATGCATTAGAACTATTAAAGAGGCAAAAGAAAATAGTAGAGAAGTCATATAATAAAAAGGTCAAAGTTAAGTTATTTTTTACTGGAAATTTAGTTTGGAAAGTAATTTTACCCATGGATCAAAAAGATAGAACTTTGGATAAGTGGTCTCCTAAGTGAGAAGGCCCTTTTCAAATTGTTCAAGTTTTTTCCAATTGCGCATATGAAGTCGAAGAGTTATATGAGGATAGAAGAATCTTGAAAGTAAATGGTAAATATTTGAAGAAATATAAGCCTGCACTCCAAGAAGTAAAAATAAGTAAGGAATAATTCATGTATAAATAGTCGAAGCCAAAATGGGGATCAAAATAAAAAGGTTTCCAAAATGGCTAAATCATTACATCAAATGCCACGAAGGGCTTAACATCATTACAACAAAGAAACAAGTTTATCAATTACAACAAAATTAAAAAAGGGAGAGAATTCTTCATCTTCTGATATTTAGACCTTTGGAATATCAAGCGTCGCTCGCAGACAGATTTGTTGGTCGAAATTTCTTCAATTTCTTTCCCAAGCTTTTGAGCCTGTTCGACATGGTGTATGCCAACTTCAATTTCTTTAGCCACTTCATCATGATCAAATTTCAGGAGTTCGTCCTTGCGCTCCTTGGCCTTGGAAATTTTGGCTTGTAAATCTATGATTTGTTGTTCCCAAGCTTTGACATTGTTTTCGCAGGTTTCGATCTCCTTTTTATTCTGTCCAGAACCCTTTTCCAACTCTGCAACTTTTGTAGTGGATTTAGTGGCTGCATCCTATTCAGCCATTTGGGTTTCTGACTTTTTCTGAATTTTATTCGAAGCCTCTTTGATGCGATTAAGATCTGCAACGACATGGTCAATTAGCAAGCCCAACTCCATTATGACACCTGCAACTTCTGGAGAAACCTCAAAAACATTAACTTATTTTAGGAGATTTTTTATCCCAAAACAAGCTGAAGTATCTTTCTCGAAAAGTTGAAATAAGTTAACATCGAAGACCTTTTCCTTAATCTTGAGGAGTAAGTCATCCCCAGGTTTGTTGGCAGATTGATCATCTGATGCAGTCGAGGTGCTGGAGCTTTTTTCAGACGAACTGCATCTGACTTTAATCATAGCCTTGAAATACTCAAGGGGTCTTTGTATCTTTAACGACTCTAGCTCCTCATGAGAAAGGCTAGTAGTGGTTGTTCAAGTCGAAGCTGCGGGTTTTGGGTCAGCCTTAGGTTGGTCATCTTGTTTCTTTTTCTCTTCTTCATTGTCATCCTTATCATCTCTTTCTTCTTCTTCTTCCACAACAATTTTCGTTTCATAGTCAAACAAGGAACGATCCTCTTCTTCCTCTTCCTCTTCGCCCTTTTCACCACCAATGCCTTATTGTGCGTTGATTGAGGAGTCATCTCCAGACTTGTCTTCGACAGTTTTTCTGCAGATGGCATCTCTGTGTCACCTTCTACATCAACTAAGGCGTCTTTCTTTGGTGGGATCTTGTCATGATCAGAGTCACTAGTTTGGGAAAGCTCAGTTGTGACCTTTGATGGCGACTTATTGCTCAGTTGTGACCTTTGATGGCGACTTATTTTGATGTTCGCCAGCCAATTGACTCACTTCGTCTGTGGATTCTTTGGTGGAATCCTTAGGAGAAGTTTGTTGTTGAGAGGGAGCACTCGTAGGATGGTAAGAAGGATCACTGCTGGTTGTAGGAAGAATTTGTTGAACGAGGAGTTATCCTTTGTCATCTTTAACACCCTAAGAAAAATCAAGATAAAAAGATCAGAAGTGAGTAAGTCAAAGTAAGAAGAGAATTATAAATCCCAAATATTAAGGAAGGATTTATTTACCTTATGACCCTTAGCCCCAGGGCTAGAGTTGTCACTTTCAACCTGGTCAGGGTTTGTCTTGGCAGTTTGTTTTTTGGTGGCTGGGTTGGCATCAGTTTCGACTACTTTTGGAGTGGAAGGTTTCTTCACAGGAGGTTTAATTGTTTTCGGTTTGGGTTGAGAACTGGCATCATAAATTTTTGCTTGTTTCTTCTTTTTCTTTGGTTGCTTGGAAGTGTCTGGAGAAAGATCCCCATCATCTGATTCAATCATTTGAACCTCAGGTTCTTTTTATTTCCTCTTTGTTTCCTCTATTTTGGATGTTAGAATAAGAATACATTATATGAAAAAGGAGAATAATCACAAAGTTTACCTTTGTTGTTGTTTTAATGGTGTTGTCTCCGCCTTCTTCTTCGACGACATCCTTCTCAATAGTGGCAGGTTTCTTAGCAGGAATCCTTACAGCTTCAAGAAAATTAATGCAATTAGTACAAGTAAAAAATATAAATAAATAAATAATGGATAAGAGAAGTGGTGTCGAGAAACCTCCGATTCCACACCTTTATATATTGGGGACTCCACACGAACGTGTTCTATGCCAATATGAAGGTGACCTTTGAAATTTTCCAGAGTATACTTAGTCGGAACCACTCGCTTAGCACGTTTTTTTATTCTTGTCGAAGGATTTTCACAAAATCCCCACAGACGAACCAGTATGGAAATAGAGGGCTAAAAGCCACACCAAAATCATTACTTGGCAGTCGAGGGAATTTTAGAGGATATAAATTAAAAGCTAGCTTGTACCGTTGGTCAGGTCTAACGTATGAAGGTAGTTTTAAACCCTCTAATTTCTTTGTGAATTTTTCTTTGAATGTGACTGCTGCTTCGCGAATGGTTCGACCAAGATCATTGAGTCTGTAAGCAGTTTCAAAGTACTTCTGGAATGCTTGGATCTCTTTGTTATGTGTCGAAATACCTTTCTTCACTCTTTCCTACACAAGGGCAAAGACACGAGTTAGATGCTGGTTGAAAGCAACTACATCAAAAAATTATGTATTGTAGTACTCTTTCCACCAAGTGTCGAACTCTTTGGTGCAAAGGAAAGATGGTTTGAAAGCTACAGGGGTGAATTGTGTAAGGCTAATGTATTTAACCATTTCTTTGTTACACTCCACTTTAGTGTGGATAATATTGTAATGAATTAAGGAGCCTTTCTTGGAGGAAAAGTGGTTTTGGTTTGATTTGGATAAGACCAAACTGTCGACCGACAAGGTTTGGTTGGTAGCTAACAAGGGTAAATCAAAGCCTTGAGGGATTGAGTCATGTGGCTAGCAATCTTAGGGTAAGGAAAGCTTTTCATATATCAAGAGACTCTGCATCTTGGTCTTTCGACTGAGCAGGGAATCTTCTAGTGAACCACTCAGGGCCTACCTTCCTATCTGCAAAGGGAGCCATGTTGGGTGAGAAATTATAGCGTTTGGAAAACATCATCACACAACTAGTGAAGCTTTGCTGGAGATTTAACCCTTCATCGCTTGGAGTCAGCAAAGCAAGCCTCATGCCTTCGACTCTCCTGTTCTTCACTTTGACAGATTCTACTTTGATAGGGTTACGAACAGGTGTTAGACGATGGCTAGGATCTAGAAGGGGGTTGAATAGATCCTTCGAGTTTTACACGCAAATGGCTTTCCAAAAAATTTGGTTTTAAAAGTTTGACGGAAGCGGCCACTGAATTGCGTCTACAACGAACCTCTACTAGAGGGATCGGATATGCACGACAATATTGGGAATGAATTATGGATGAGAAAAATTCAGATTGATTAACACAGTTTAAACGCAATCAGCATTGTTTTATTTGCTTGATAGTTAATCCAACCCAACGAGGTAAATCGACAAACAATTAATTGCGAATACGTTCGATTTTGCGTTGAAACAAAATTATCGAACACTTGGTGTGCGTTAACACACTAAGTGCAGATTTCAAAGTAATGTGATGTTGAGCTGCTCCTAAATACAATCCAAGGGATTGTATCAAATTTACAAAACAATTTAACAGCTCAATATAACACTAGCTCAGAAATTTCGATCAGTTTAAACTTCGCAAATTCGAATGATATCAAACGTAAAGAGTTAAGAGAGAGAGAGAACAAACACGATTTGATTAGGCAGTTCACCAATCGTCCTCGTTATGGGTACGTCTGCCCCCAATTCCACAATTGGAATTGAGATATATATATATATATATATATATATATATATATATATATATATATATATATATATATATATATATATATATGTTGCTTTTTGCAAATTGTTTATACAAGAGAAGAACTATGAACATCCAAACTCTCAAACGTCTTTGATTGTTGATGCAGAGTCTTCTCTCCGCTTGATTCAAGACGAATCAAGTGCCTCGAATTCGGTTAAACAAGTCACCGTCCCACGCTACTAGACTGCAAGAAACCAACGTTCTTCAGTCACCTTCACTCGGCCGACTTCAATTCTCCGCAATTCGATCCCTAAACCTTTCTTCTGCGATCCTTCGAATGTAGCTACTAAACTGAAAGAATCCTCTATTCTTCGGTTACCTTTGCACGGATGAATCCCTGTAGAACGAAACGGTTTGTGCCAAAAACCCCCAAAATCACCTTGATTCTTGGAGGATAAAATCTAAGGTTTTATTCAAGAAACACCTACCAATTCTCAACCCAGAAATGAAGATCGCAACACTTCCTAATTCTGAACGTTATCACTTTAAAACAATGGACAACACAAGCAAAAATGATTATGTGTAATTGTTGGTTGACTCAAGGATGAAGATGAAGATTAAGAGAAAGATTGGTATAAATTTTCACGTTTCTTGTTATATTGATATGTGAGAGACCTAACTATTTATAATGAATAACACAAATGACCAACAAAAAGAAATAACAGAAATAACAGACAAAATTAAATGCAGAAAAAATTGGTTCAGGCAGCGTGAGTCAACCGCCCCACACGTAGGGGTCGGCGTGAGCTATCTCGTATGGGTATCTACACAAGTTTTGACACTATGCGTCGACCCGTCAGGACCTTGTGTCGACGCACGCCTGCAGATTTTGCAGAAATTTAAGTTTCCAGAATCATGCGTCGACTCATGATGTAACACCCCAATTCCCATCGCGAATAAATAATGCATAATTAAATCAGAGTAAATAAATAATTTATTTTTCCGACAGAAACAAGGATGCCACAATTAATGAAAGAAAACACATCCTTGCTCATGAATTTGATACATAACACAAAATGGAATAAATATACTAGGGAAACTTTTTCCATATAAAAGGCAAGGTTCAATTTTGGAATAAGCAGAAAGATCTATAACTGCCTTGTTTTACAAAATAAATCGTTTTGTAACATTAAATATTCATACAAAAGTAATACAAAATATATACAACAAATGTATACATATATATAACAAAAGCGTTCCCCGACTCCCTTGTTACGTATCAGAGCAGACAGACCAACAAAGGACGGAGGACTAATCTTCACAAAAGCCTCCAAGACTACTAATCTGCAATTGCCTCATAGAGCAACAAACTACAGCAGAAGGGTGAGAAATAACAACTAAATCAAGATTGCATAATAATATGCAAAACATATAAATTCACATACATAGTTATTCTCACCACAAACATCACATACCAATACATATAGCACGCCACAGATGCATAACATTTTTCTAATAATCCTACCACATAGTGTCGCTCCCAGGATTTTCATCCAGGTACAAACGCGAGAGTGGCGCGGAAAAAACAGAGTCGCCAGCCGTGTAAATTTATCCCAAGAGAGGGAAAGGGAACACCGCATAAACCTTAGGAAGAGGGAAAGGAATGGTCATCGGAACCATAACCTGGGTTCGGGAGTCGGTTACGCGAGGAGAAGGTGCTAGCACCCCACGCGTCCATCGTACTCGATGGGATCCACGCTTGTTGTCTATTCTAAGGGTAAGTTATACTATCATCTAGGGTTGTACTAAGCGGAGAGGGGAAGACAAAGACAAACTCGGTAGGACATCGACGTCCTAGGCCTACGTACCCCCTTTGTGCAATGGGGAATTCAGAGTCAACGTAGTTCGGACCAAGTTCTTTTTGTGTTTTTTATGAGCGACGTTAAGTTCGCGTCCGGCAGTTAGGGTCGATGCCTGTTTGCGACTCAGACGGAAAGTAACGTGCCCTTTTTGAAAATATCCTTTAAGTTTGGAAGGTCCCGAAGGACAACAAAGTTTGAAGTTGGTTAGTGTTTTTTAGGACAGAAGTGGCTTAAGTTAGTTCCTAAGCTGCATTGCACCAAAGTCTAGGGCACAGGGGCGAATACTTAACGCATCGTACCAAGACAGGACGCTCGCTAAGCACTCTAGAAAGATGAGAGGAAGCCCCTCATTTCTCATTCCCCATACTTAAGGCTCGTGCGCAATACACCTTATTATTATTAAGTGTTTTAAAGAAATTTGAGATGATAAGAGAGAAGACACAAGGGTAACTCTAAAGGCAAACTAATGAATCCTAAAGTGATCATGCATGGGTGACCTACGGTTAGTAAGGTTTGACGACAACCTAAATCCTAAAGGAAGAAGATGAGGGAATGAAAAAGTAAGGGTGACCATGGATATTTATCCATACCCTTAAGGAACTTACCTTGATCCTGCATAAAAGGTTAGTGAGAATAGACATAAGTAAGAGAGATGAGGTGAAAGAAAATCAAGCAAAGGCAAACAACAATGATAATAAACCAAACATGAACTCAAAGAAACAAAGGACAGCCCTAAAGCAAATGGCACAAGTGCCTTTTCAAACAGATAATCACACAAGGTCAAAGACGCGCCTGCAAGAAAATCTCAAGTGAAAATAACTCCGATGATTAGAAAAATGATTCCTAAAATTCCCAAATTAATCATTAAAGTTCCTCAACCAGAGGCAAACAACATATAAAAGGTCCCTGCAAAAATCTAAAATGTTAGCTATTCAAATAATCATACAAATTCAAGTAAGGGATAGGTTTCAATTACGCCAAAGAGAAGGACCTAAATGCCACATGAAAAATATTTAAAAATGAAAGAAAAATATTTTTATGCAATTTAGAATATTAATGAATGAATGCAAAAAGAACGAGTGAAAAATGTTTTATAGATAAGGAGAATGAAAATAAAGAAATTTATGCATGCATGAGATGTGTAATTAAAAAGAAGTTTAATTAAACAATTAATTTAAATGATAAGAATAAAATAAAAAATAAAAAAATAAAATTTGTAAAAATTTATAAGACAATAAAGATGATGCGTGAATTTTTTAGGATTTTTTAGATGCAATTTACTATTTTAAAAATTGAAATATGAAAATGTAATTGAAATAAAATAAAAATATGAATTAAACATGGGTTGGGGGTGCACTCAGCAAAAGAAACATGTTGAAAATGCTAATGGGCTGAAGGCGGTGGGTGCGTATAGCAGTCCATGCGCATAGGTCCGTCTGAAAAAATAAAAATAAAAAAACCTGGGGGGGTGTGATCAGTAGAGGGAATGGAAAGGAAACGGGATTGGGCTAACAAGTGGGGGGTGCGCATAGCAACCCGGCCCACTTGATTAATCAGCAAAAAAAATAAAAATAAAAAAGGGACCACCATGCGCCCCCCCCCCCCCCCCCCCCCATGTGCAAGGCACATGACCTCATTAATGAGGTGTCACGAAACTGGCCATGTGATCAAAATAAAAAGAAAATAAAGGGCCACGATTAGTAGATGCATTGTGGAATTCATGGAATGAGAAACATGCGATTAATAAAATAAAAAACAAACAAAAAAAGACAAGTGGCGCACTGGAGGCCGTTAGATCAAGAGGATCAACGGCTGAAACATCATCTTCTTCCCTTGAACCCTTGGCCGGCCGGCCACCACGCCTCGCCGGAGCTCCACCGCCGGCCGCCAGCTGCAACCACCCAACCTGCCCAGAAAATGCGTATGGGTACACTATCCGACCCAGAATTTCGCAAGGAATCCAAATATGGCCTTAAAAATCACAAATTATTAGTGTATAATAAAAAACGCATGCAATTATGTTAGGGCATCAAACTTTAAATCATCATAGCAAGCCATACATGCATCCATAATTAAAAATAATTATATCAGAATGATCAGTGATGAAAACACAACAATATTCACGTAAAATATTGGAGTTTCAGGATCCTTCAAAATCCTTCAAACCGGAGATGGCATACCTTCAAACTTTGCTTTTGGCTGCGAATGGAGGTTGATCTGCACTCTATGGACTACCAAGAGAAGCTTTGTGGAAGAATTCTGGGGAAACTCCTTGTGGATCGTGAGTTTTGTTGAAATAAAGCTTTAGGGTTCAAATGCTCCAATCCTCTAAATGTCACGTGTCTCCTCCTTCAACCCTATCATGAATTGACTTATAAAGACTAGGGTTTTCTTCTGACCATAAGTTGGGCCTGGATAATCCATTGTTTAATTATTTTTTGATTATTTCATTTAATATTGAATTTTAACTAATTAAATCCAATAAAAATAAAATAAAATGAGGAAAAATCAAATGTATGCTCTTTGGGTCGTGCATGGCTTTATGTTTGAGTTTGGTTTAAGAAAATTATGGCCCATTTGTCAAAATTTGGATTTTAGGCATAATTTGCTTTGTGCACCTCCTCAAAATTGCCCAACTTTGACTAAGCATAACTCCTTCAATTTTCAGCTCCTTAATGCAAACTAATACTTTTTAGAAACCTCAAGATGTCCTCTAACCAATACTTTTAGTCCCATGTCAATTTGATCTTCCATGTTCAAGTTATGTGCTTTTGAAAAAGGTTGACTTTTGTTGACTTTCAAAATGACCTATAATGTCTTGGCTCATATCTCCCAAATGAAGCATTTCTGGACTTGGCTTGTGAGACACAAAGTTGTAGGGAATTAAATTTCCTTCAAGATAGGATTTGGTTGAGGAATTTTTTATGAAGTATGTGGAAGTTAGGCCTGGTCAAAGTACAGTTGACTTTTCCTACAAAAACCCTAATTTAGTAACTCCTGATTCTTGATGATTCTGAGGTTTCCCTGATGAATCATGATCAAACCTTGATCAAATGATGAATTTCACCCCATAATCTTGATGTTGACCAAAAATCTTGAGGTTTGACTTTGTGTTGACCACAGTTGACTTTTTGACCAAGTTAACTGATTTTCGATCCATTGGCCAATTGAACTTCTCCCAAATCAAACTGATGGACAATCTTCCACTCCTAGATACTTTGGGACCCAAGGAATACCATGGAATCAAGTCTTTCCCAAAAAATCAGAAATAAACTGACTTTATAGCAAACCCTAGTTTGTGGCACCCTCAGTCTAGGAGGAAATAGCACAGTTTCCAAATCCAAATTCCTCTGAATATGATGTGTATCCTCTTCAACAAAGATAAGATATGCCATTTTCTGATGATAAAAACCCAAGGAGCTTGCCCATTGGAGCCATAAACCCAAGAATTTCAAAACCCTAATTCATGCACTGGTTAGGAGAGAGTGATCCACTTGAGATCCCTTGCCACTTGTGAACTCTTGATGATGTAGTAGGCCAGATAAGACCTTTCTGAAATGCCTCAGGCACCTTGACCCCATGCTAATGATATGCACACATGATAATGTAAGAGAATGATATGAAACATAAGCTAGTTAGTAAAAAAGTAAGGAGGGCAAATTTTGGGGTGCAACAGCTGCCCCTATTCAATCAACTTGGTCTTGAGTGTATGATAGCGATAGCTTTCAGATAATCAGGATACACGGAGATTGAATACCAAACAACCCAGAAATTTGCAATCCTTTACTAGAGAATTAGCTAAAAATGCTGCTATGTTGGGGATAAAACGAAACAAACTTTCCGAAGCTATGTCATCTCTGCTGATAAAGAGAACCGACGAAGTAAATCTTCAAAAGGTGGCTATCTCCGCTGATAAAGAGATTTAGTAAAATAAATGCCATCCCTGCTGATAAAGGGAAACTGACGAAATAAAATCTTCAAACATTGTCGTCCTCTGCTGATAAAGAGAATCTAGCAACATAATCTTCAAAAGATTGTTGTTCCCTGCTGACAAAGAGAATCTAGCAAAATAAATGCCATCCCTGCTGACAAAGGGAAACTGACGAAAGAAAATCTCCAAAATATTGTTGTTCCCTGCTGATAAAGAGAATCTAGCGAAAGAAAATCTTCAAAACCTTGCCGTCCTCTGCTGATAAAGAGAATCTAGCGAAAGAAAATCTTCAAAACATTGCTGTCCTCTGCTGATAAAGAGAATCTAGCAACATAAATGCCATCCCTGCTGACAAAGGGAAACTGACGAAAGAAAATCTCCAAAATATTGTTGTTCCCTGCTGATAAAGAGAATCTAGCAAAAGAAAATCTTCAAAACATTGCCGTCCTCTGCTGATAAAGAGAATCTAGCGAAAGAAAATCTTCAAAATATTGCTGTTCCCTGCTGATAAAGAGAATCTAGCAAAAGAAAATCTTCAAAACCTTGCCGTCCTCTGCTGATAAAGAGAATCTAGCGAAAGAAAATCTTCAAAACACTGCCGTCCTTTGCTGATAAAGAGAATCTAGCAACATAAATGCCATCCCTGCTGACAAAGGGAAACTGACGAAAGAAATTCTCCAAAGTATTGTTGTTCCCTGCTGATAAAGAGAATCTAGCGAAAGAAAATCTTCAAAACATTGCCGTCCTCTGCTGATAAAGAGAATCTAGCAACATAAATGCCATCCCTGCTGACAAAGGGAAACTGACGAAAGAAAATCTCCAAAATATTGTTGTTCCCTGCTGATAAAGAGAATCTAGCGAAAGAAAATCTTCAAAACATTGTCGTCCTCTGCTGATAAAGAGAATCTAGCAACATAAATGCCATCCCTGCTGACAAAGGGAAACTGACGAAAGAAAATCTCCAAAATATTGTTGTTCCCTGCTGATAAAGATAATCTAGCAAAATAAATGCCATCCCTGCTGATAAAGGGAAACTGACGAAAGAAAGTCTTCAACACATTGCCGTCCTCTGCTGATAAAGAGAATCTAGCAACATACATGGCAACTTCGTTGGGGCTATCGTGAAACGAAACTTCTGGTTTTAAACCACTTCGTTTCAAAATCTACTGGTAAGATGACTCTGTTGGGGAGGGAGAGTCTAAATAGAAGACTCTGCCGGGGAGCGCATCTCTCCGAAAGAAACTCCTGAGTTATGCCATCTCTGCTGAGAAAGTGAATTGGCAAAGGAAGTATCAAACCTGGCTTATGTTCCGAATGCAAATGAAAATGCTATGCGTTTGATGCGATGCAAATGTTTATGATATGCAAAAAGGGTCCCTCCAGCAAAATAAATGCTGGAGGGAAAAGACTAATTTAGCTGGGGATGACAAAAATAAATTGTCCTCTGAACAGGAACTCCGCTGAGAAGGATCACTCCAACCGCCTCTTTGGATTAACATCTTCTGCTGGGGATGAAATCTCGAAGAACATCTGCTCCACTGGGGATCATACGTAACTCTTTGAAAAGGGGGGCCATGGCCTGAATCAGAAGAGTGCCAAATATCGCTTGGATTTAAAACCTGCTAGGGATGTCAACCCCTGTTGGACAAACTGTTGCGAGGATCACCACCAAACTCTGCTTGGGGGAACGGTAAATGCTGACATCTATCCTGCTAGCGGATAACATCAAGCTTACTTATCTGTTGAGGATCAGGTCGCACCGTTGCTGCTGAGGAAAACATTTCCTGACTGGTTGAGGAAAATAAGCGTTCAGACTCTGTGGGGAAATAATGTCTTGATCCAGAAAATACCTCCCAAGTCTCCTGCTGGGGAAGGTCTGCTCTGCTGAGGAAAGTGTCATCTCAATGCTGGGGAGAGCAAACTGCTGGGGAAGTACAAACCCGTTGCCCTGCAGCCTGACTTGTCTTTGTGGTCATAAACGGCTCTCTGAACTTTCCACCTGCCCCCAGACCATCAGGTCTAATGGAAGAAATCGTCTCAAGAGGATTTTACAGAAGACCGGGCCTTCGCACTGCCCCGGGGTTTTCAAACTCTTAGAGAGATTTATCAGATCTCGACATAACTGCCCCAGCCGACACAATCTATGAAGTAACTTGCCTCGAAAGGATTTGCAATGACCTGAAGTATTCTGCCTCAGTATTTTGTACCTTGAAGAGGTTCTTCCAATTAACCATTTTCAAGAATGGACACTCTCCCACACTCTAGAGGTGGTCTGTCCCAATATGAGCTTTGAAGTGACTTTGCCCCTGATCTTAGAATGAATGCCCCAGAATAACTGAACTTCGGAGAGATTTCTCGACGTGACTGCCCCAGATTGGCTACATCTTAACACGACTTACTAGGGAGAGCCCCCTCCACACTGAGTCTCTTGGCAGCATGCCTTTTGATATGAGTGTCCTTCAGAATTTTTAAGCATCCCAACTTGGCAGGATCAAGCTTCTTGACTGACGTTCACTGTGTAAGCTACATTGATGCTTAGGCACATGTATGCAAACAGAACAAGTTATCTATGAGAATTCTAATGCAACACTCATGTTAACCTTGAAGTTTTTATTGGAAATGCATCGCCCAACCTTGTGAACGAATCACTAGCTGGGATGCGATCTCGATTTTTGAAGGGAAAAACAATGTGCACATGCAATACCAACAAATCTTATTGGCACAACTTATAGGAGTCAGGAACGCTATCCTGTTGAAGTACGCCTTCGGAATGAACCCTGTTTCAATTAGGACTTTAAAGGGTTGTAATGTGGTCTGGTTCACGGTTTCAGAAAAAAGGATTTATGGCTCGAAGTTTATTGGTGCCCACCCACTCTTCGTGATATTCTCCAGTCCTATGTTCAGTTAATCTGACACAACCGCTCATCTCTAAAAAGGTTTACGATCTTGATGGGGCCCATGCCACTAATGGTTTGACACCTAAGGAGACTTTGGAGTGACAGTCACCCCTTTTTATCTTTTGTGTCTGTAATCACACGAATCTGTCCTTATCGGGGATTTTCTTTTCGCCTTTCGCTTTTTCTTTCTTTTTTTTAATCCCTAATTTTTTCCTGGACTGACTCTTTTGAGTTTTTTCGATCTTGAAGTCCAGCGGGATGCCCTAACTTTTGCCTAAGTCACTTGTTTTCAAGTCTCGACTTAGCGGACTTTCTCTCTTTTTTTTTTATTTCCCTTTTTGGAACCAAGCGTGTGACACTGGTTGTCTTGCTTCCTTGACAGGGTTGTGACTGCCTCACTCCTTAGTTGTCGATGGATAGCCATCATGGTTTCACGTCTTTTGCACACTCTCCTTGGAACTTGACCGCTCGGTCAAACTAACTGACGCCTACCCTGCCCTTGGGTTAAGTATGAGGGTTTTTTCGTACGAAAGAAACTCCTACTCCAAAGCTCAAAGGGGTTAACGAAGGTTTATCTCCTTATCTCTCCAGTGTTTAGGGTTTGAAACAATGCCTATACATCCCCAATAGGGTTCTATCCTCGAACATACAACCAAAGATTCTGCGTTTTCGTCTCATCATCCTTCCTCGAGAGTTCTAAACAAGAAAATCGGTATTGCAGTGCATAAAAACATTTAAGAGTGAATACGAATGGATTACTTCAAGGAAAACATACTCATTGCATTAATATCATCATAAAAACAAACAAGTCTTGCATACATAAGATGCTTTAACAGAAAATAAAAACTACAAATGAAAATGCAGTAAAGAAGCTGAAGATTGCCATTGCTGAGGAAGCCTAATTCTGCCTGGACGTACTTGCAGACTGAGTGTTCATTTGAGAAAGGAGGCTTCCATTGATGTACATATCATCTTCAGTGAATACAATGATCTCTGAGTCCACCAGGTCTTGCACCTTATGCCTGAATACATTACACTCATCAATCGTGTGCCCGAACGTTCCCGAGTGGAACTCGCACCTAGCAGTCATGTCATAATCGGGAGGAATAGGGTACGGTACTGGCGCGGTCCCCCTTGTTTGAATCAGAGACTTCTTGAGCAGACGCGTAAACAGCTGACTATAAGGGATAGGAACAGGATCAATTATCCTTTTGGGCCTTCTTGGTCTCAGTTGCCCCTGTTGCTGATAATTCTGCTGTTGGTGCTGATTTGGGCGCCCAGTCTGGCCCTGCACTTTCCTTTCTGTACTCGGCTGAGGCACGAACAAGGGTTGTGGAAGAGATCCCTGGTGTGAGGTGGATCCTCTGGTAAAAGAGGGAGTCCTCGGTCCCTTTGCAACACCGGGAGTAACATCACTTTGTTTACCAGTGCCAACTGATGTAAACTTGATTGCCCCTGAATCAATGAGCTCTTGGACTTTGTACTTGAGCATCTTACAGTCTTCAACATTATGACCAGGTGCCCCTGAATGGAATTCACACCTATCATGGACGTTGGAACCCATACGAAACTTGGTGTGTGGGGGTCCCGCAACAATCAATTCAATTAGTTGAAACTTGAGCAAGTGCCGAAGCAACTGAGCGTATGGCATCGGAATCTGATCAAACTTCTTATCAAGTTTCTCTGGATTAAGACCCTCAAGAAACAGTTACTGATGAAAAAGCTCTGACGGTGGAGAGGATCCACGAGGCAATCCATGGTCCAGAGGAGACCCCAAAGAGGTGGGAGAAATGAGAACCTCTGCTGTGGAAGCGGGCACAGGACTGTCTTCCTTCTTCAACACCCTATTCAGCATTTCCATGATCAAACCCATCTGAGTCTTCAACTGATTGATCTCCTCCCTCATCATTTTCTGCTCCTGGAGCATGTCTTCCCCAAATTGCCCCATCTGGCTTCGCATTTCCCTCAACTCAGCTCGAACTCGTTCCATGATCAACTCTGCAATTCTGAGATTATAACAAGATAAGAACACCAGAGATAAACACCTGTCATGCAAAATGATTATGAATATGCAAATGCAAATGGACATGTTTAAAAATTCACAAGGCGATCCACCCCTTGATTCCGGTTTAATAACAAGATATAATGGAACTTCTGCTCATATATTAAGAAAACCAGAGAAAAGCCAAATGTCAATAGTCACAAATCCGATATAACAAGTCTGAATATAAAAACCATAGGTCCCAACCAACAAGCCTGGTGGTGATCCACATACAATAAAAGAGAGAAGAAAACTACGACATATCATCAAAGTCCACGAGCGTCAATCCCCCCCATCCATTATGCTTTCTGCACCAGTCCTGAATTTCCTCGAACAGTTTTCTGGTATCGGGATGCTTCGGTCTCTGAATCAATCCTTGAATAAGAAGGTCTCTCCTGTGTATGATCCCATCCAAGTATCGGCAATGTAACTCCCAAGCGTCTTCTCCAGAAACACCATCCATGCTAGGACCCTCATGTCTAGATCTCTTCACTTTAGCTTAGACCTTCAGTTCTTCCATGGAGGCTATGGCTTCATTGAGTCGACCCTCGACTACTTGTCTCTTGAATATCCCCGATAGGATCTCAGCGTCTTTCTTTTTGAGCGTCGACTTCAACTGATCAATCTTAGCTATGTAGTCGTCTTCCTTTCTTTTGTTCTCAGCCATGGCAGTCTCTTGGTGATCATTGAACCTGTGAATCTTCAACAAAGCCTTGCCTAATTCCTCCTCCTTGGACCTGAGAACACTACTGATACCATCCAAAGCTTGTTTCATCCTTTCTCTGGATTCGACCATGTCAGCAAGCTCTTTTTCTGCTTTAGCAAGGAGTTCTGTCTTCAACTTGGCGGTATGAACAGCTTCACCCCGCTCATGCTTCCACTGATAAATCTCTCTCTTTAGCTCATTATTCTCTTCCCGCAACCTTTCCTTTTCAGCCCATAATGTGTTATACTTCTCCAACTCAACGGTGGTAGGAGGCTCGATCACCCAAGGATACAAAGGTGGTTCCACCGGGAATGGAAGAAGCTCATCTTCTGCTCTCTTCTTAATCCACTCTTTATATGGAGGGAACGCCTGATTCTTACTTTTCCCAAATGGAATCTTACCCTTCTTGGTTACCTGTTTCCAAGCATTCACAACCTTCTTTATCATCTCCTGATCCTTAACACCATTGAAGAATAAGGACTCTCTGATGTCTCTCTCATCCGGTGGACCTCTCAAAGGATAACCAAATTGTCTGATAGCTAGGGAGGGATTATAGTTAATTCCACCTTTCCTCCCTATCAAGGGAACATTAGGGAATTCTCCGCATTTGCAAATGATCTCCATTCCCAGCAAGTCACGATTAATCCAAACGATGTTATCGGCAGTCAAGCCCATAACCCTCTTAGACCACTTCAGAGAATCTTTCGTATCAACAAAAGCGCCAGATTCAGGGAGACGACTCAAAAACCAAGTAGCTAAGAGCGGCGCACAGTAACTCACAGTTTTCCCACGCCTATTCTCATTCTTATAGTGAACTGAATGGTACACATCACCTAGCAAGGTAGGTATAGGATTCTTCGAAATAAAGATTCTGACGGCATGCATATCCACCAGATCAGGAATATTCGGAAACAAAACAATCCCATAGATACACATAGCTAGGATGGCTTGGAAAGCAGTCCAGTTCTTCTCTTTGACATGTATGCAAGCCTGATCGAACAAGAACTTCAACAAGAAACCCTTAACTCCTTGTTTTTATGCAATATTACTGTTAAGAACGGATTCGTCAATATGAAGAGCAACAACCATATCTTTCACCCCGGGGTGTTCTTCAGAAAAGAAAACTATATCATGACTGATAGGAATTCCCAAAATAAATGAGAACTCCTCCAACGTTGGGGCCAGGATGTAGTCCGGGAAAGTGAAGCAACGCAGAGACGGATCGTAAAACTGAAGGAGTGTGTGAATGGCATCTTTCTCATACTGGGAGATATTATAGACAAATTTCAGAAGTCTTCCATACCTTCCACTGAACTCTGTGCGAACCCCGGAACTAGCCATATTAATCAGTTTATGAATCAGTGTCAAAGTCGGCTCTGGGAACGAATAGGCAACAGTCTTCTTTCTCTGAACATCCATGCTGAAGTAACCTCAGAAAACCGGAATCAAGAGTAAGATGCAACCCCTGCAAAATGTCAAACATGTCAGAATGCAAGTAAAATGATATGCTCATGCAAACATGGGGTCAAGGAACACTGTTGGATGTGCTGTACTGTTAGCTGAACGAGAAACCAGAAAACCAGAACTCTGAACCACTGAGGAACCCACATAATCAGACATTGATGAGAAATCCAGAATAAAGGTAGGTTGAAGGTCTCGGTTACCTGCAAACCTGCAAACACCCATCCCCTCTCACGGGTAGGTACTAGGATGTTCAGTATCCCGGGCTCTCAGGTCGAGAAATGATGATACGTTCACCATTTCTGGTTTGGCATCATCATCAATCGAGGAGGCCTCAACTGATTCTCCAAGGCGGAAGGTCCTCAGCTTTGGCACTGAGGTCGAGAAATAATAGTACATTCATCCTTCGGGGTACAGTACTAAAGTCAATCGAGGAGTGCCTCCACTGATTCTCTTCAAAACGTAGGGGCCATCCTATGCGAGTTCCAAAGCGGGTCCTCGGGTGCGAATGGGTTTGCCACAGGATGTGGTCTGCCACTGTCACCACTAAAGAGGGATGTTTCCACTAAGGTCCTCAATGATCGGTTACCAGAGTCGACGGCTCTCTAGATCAACACCCCAACATGTGCAAGACACACACGTTAGAATGCGTCCCAAGATAGCCTCGTCTGGTTGTGAATTTCGTGAACACACAAACGTACCAAGCGGGCACGTAGGTCCCACTACTTTCCACTCTAGTCCTAGGGTATTCTCAAGCCTTGGTATTGGGCTTAGATCTCAAACCCACCCAACCTGCAAAACAAGGACAGCCAGCACAACACAGCAGCATGACAGTAATAAAAAATGAAATGCGGAAAATGCGGTAAAAATAAAATACAACACATAAAGCAAAACAGAACAGGACACCCAAAGAAGATAAAGACAATCAAGCGTTAGGATTGACTCGCTTAGGGATGGACCAGCATAGATCAACCAGAATCCCCAGCAGAGTCGCCAGCTGTCGCTCCCAGGATTTTCATCCAGGTACAAACGCGAGAGTGGCGCAGAAAAAACAGAGTCGCCATCCGTGTAAATTTATCCCAAGAGAGGGAAAGGGAACACCGCATAAACCTTAGGAAGAGGTAAAGGAATGGTCATCGCAACCATAACCTGGGTTCGGGAGTCGGTTACGCGAGGGGAAGGTGCTAGCACCCCACGCGTCCATCGTACTCGATGGGATCCACGCTTGTTGTCTATTCTAAGGGTAAGTTATACTATCATCTAGGGTTGTACTAAGCGGAGAGGGGAAGACAAAGACAGACTCGGTAGGACGTCGACGTCCTAGGCCTACGTACCCCCTTTGTGCAATGGGGAATTCAGAGTCAACGTAGTTCGGACCAAGTTCTTTTTGTGTTTTTTATGAGCGACGTTAAGTTCGCGTCCGGCAGTTAGGGTCGATGCCTGTTTGCGACTCAGACGGAAAGTAACGTGCCCTTTTTGAAAATATCCTTTAAGTTTGGAAGGTCCCTAAGGACAAAAAAGTTTGAAGTTGGTTAGTATTTTTTAGGACAGAAGTGGCTTAAGTTAGTTCCTAAGCTGCATTGCACCAAAGTCTAGGGCACAGGGGCGAATACTTAACGCATCGTCCCAAGACAGGACGCTCGCTAAGCACTCTAGAAAGATGAGAGGAAGCCCCTCATTTCTCATTCCCCATACTTAAGGCTCGTGCGCAATACACCTTATTATTATTAAGTGTTTTAAAGAAATTTGAGATGAGAAGAGAGAAGACACAAGGGTAACTCTAAAGGCAAACTAATGAATCCTAAAGTGATCATGCATGGGTGACCTACGGTTAGTGAGGTTTGACGACAACCTAAATCCTAAAGGAAGAAGATGAGGGAAGGAAAAAGTAAGGGTGACCATGGATATTTATCCATACCCTTAAGGAACTTACCTTGATCCTGCATAAAAGGTTAGTGAGAATAGACATAAGTAAGAGAGATGAGGTGAAATAAAATCAAGCAAAGGCAAACAACAATGATAATAAACCAAACATGAACTCAAAGAAACAAAGGAAAGCCCTAAAGCAAATGGCACAAGTGCCTTTTCAAACAGATAATCACACAAGGTCAAAGACGCGCCTGCAAGAAAATCTCAAGTGAAAATAACTCCGATGATTAGAAAAATGATTCCTAAAATTCCCAAATTAATCATTAAAGTTCCTCAACCAGAGACAAACAACATATAAAAGGTCCCTGTAAAAATCTAAAATGTTAGCTATTCAAATAATCATACAAATTCAAGTAAGGGATAGGTTTCAATTACGCCAAAGAGAAGGACCTAAATGCCACATGAAAAATATTTAAAAATGAAAGAAAAATATTTTTATGCAATTTAGAATATTAATGAATGAATTCAAAAAGAACGAGTGAAAAATGTTTTATAGATAAGGAGAATGAAAATAAAGAAATTTATGCATGCATGAGATGTGTAATTAAAAAGAAGTTTAACTAAACAATTAATTTAAATGATAAGAATAAAATAAAAAATAAAAAAATAAAATTTGTAAAAATTTATAAGACAATAAAGATGATGCATGAATTTTTTAGGATTTTTTAGATGCAATTTACTATTTTAAAAATTGAAATATGAAAATGTAATTGAAATAAAATAAAAATATGAATTAAACATGGGTTGGGGGTGCACTCAGCAAAAGAAACATGTTGAAAATGCTAATGGGCTGAAGGCGGTGGGTGCGTATAGCAGTCCATGCGCATAGGTCCGTCTGAAAAAATAAAAATAAAAAAAACCTGGGGGGGTGTGATCAGTAGAGGGAATGGAAAGGAAACGGGATTGGGCTAACAAGTGGGGGGTGCGCATAGCAACCCGGCCCACTTGATTAATCAGCAAAAAAAATAAAAAAATAAAAAGGGACCACCATGCGCCCCCCCATGTGCAAGGCACATGACCTCATTAATGAGGTGTCACGAAACTGGCCATGTGATCAAAATAAAAAGAAAATAAAGGGCCACGATTAGTAGATGCATGGTGGAATTCATGGAATGAGAAACATGCGATTAATAAAATAAAAAACAAAAAAAAAGACAAGTGGCGCGCTGGAGGCCGTTAGATCAAGAGGATCAACGGCTGAAACATCGTCTTCTTCCCTTGAACCCTTGGCCGGCCGGCCACCACGCCTCGCCGGAGCTCCACCGCCGGCCGCCACCTGCTACCACCCAACCTGCCCAGAAAATGCGTATGGGTACACTATCCGACCCAGAATTTCGCAAGGAATCCAAATATGGCCTTAAAAATCACAAATTATTAGTGTATAATAAAAAACGCATGCAATTATGTTAGAGCATCAAACTTTAAATCATCATAGCAAGCCATACATGCATCCATAATTAAAAATAATTATATCAGAATGATCAGTGATGAAAACACAACAATATTCACGTAAAAAATTGGAGTTTCAGGATCCTTCAAAATCCTTCAAACCGGAGATGGCATACCTTCAAACTTTGCTTTTGGCTGCGAATGGAGGTTGATCTGCACTCTATGGACTACCAAGAGAAGCTTTGTGGAAGAATTCTGGGGAAACTCCTTGTGGATCGTGAGTTTTGTTGAAATAAAGCTTTAGGGTTCAAATGCTCCAATCCTCTAAATTTCACGTGTCTCCTCCTTCAACCCTATCATGAATTGACTTATAAAGACTAGGGTTTTCTTCTGACCATAAGTTGGGCCTGGATAATCCATTGTTTAATTATTTTTTGATTATTTCATTTAATATTGAATTTTAACTAATTAAATCCAATAAAAATAAAATAAAATGAGGAAAAATCAAATGTATGCTCTTTGGGTCGTGCATGGCTTTATGTTTGAGTTTGGTTTAAGAAACTTATGGCCCATTTGTCAAAATTTGGATTTTAGGCATAATTTGCTTTGTGCACCTCCTCTAAATTGCCCAACTTTGACTAAGCATAACTCCTTCAATTTTCAGCTCCTTAATGCAAAATAATACTTTTTAGAAACCTCAAGATGTCCTCTAACCAATCATTTTGGTCCCATGTCAATTTGATCTTCCATGTTCAAGTTATGAGCTTTTGAAAAAGGTTGACTTTTGTTGACTTTCAAAATGACCTATAATGTCTTGGCTCATATCTCCCAAATGAAGCATTTCTGGACTTGGCTTGTGAGACACAAAGTTGTAGGGAATTAAATTTCCTTCAATATGGGCTTTGGTTGAGGAATTTTTGATGAAGTATGTGGAAGTTAAGCCTGGTCAAACTATAGTTGACTTTTCCTACAAAAACCCTAATTTAGTAACTTCTGATTCTTGATGATTCTGAGGTTTCCCTGATGAATCATGATCAACCCTTGATCAAATGATGAATTTCACCCCATAATCTTGATGTTGACCAAAAATCTTGAGGTTTGACTTTGTGTTGACCACAGTTGACTTTTTGACCAAGTTAACTGATTTTCGATCCATTGGCCAATTGAACTTCTCCCAAATCAAACTGATGGACAATCTTCCACTCCTAGATACTTAGGGACCCAAGGAATACCATGGAATCAAGTCTTGCCCAAAAAATCAGAAATAAACTGACTTTATAGCAAACCCTAGTTTGTGGCACCCTCAGTCTAGGAGGAAATATCACAGTTTCCAAATCCAAATTCCTCTGAATATGATGTGTGTCCTCTTCAACAAAGATAAGATATGCCATTTTCTGATGATAAAAATCCAAGGAGCTTGCCCATTGGAGCCATAAACCCAAGAATTTCAAAACCCTAATTCATGCACTGGTTAGGAGAGAGTGATCCACTTGAGATCCCTTGCCACTTGTGAACTCTTGATGATGTAGTAGGCCAGATAAGACCTTTCTGAAATGCCTCAGGCACCTTGACCCCATGCTAATGATATGCACACGTGTTAATGTAAGAGAATGATATGAAACATAAGCCAGTTAGTAAAAAAGTAAGGAGGGCAAATTTTGGGGTGCAACACATAGCATATATCAACTATACCAACATAAACACATATTCACACATAAGGCATACCAAAGTTATAACATATGTAAACACACCACCACATCACATAACACATGTCTATACAAAACATATATCATCCATAACCAATGCATTTATCACATATGCACATCAATTCACCAATCCAATCATAAATCTCAACACATACTCAATCAATTCACAATTTCCACACATAATTAATCCATTCATGATTTATGCAAATGCACAAAGACCGACATAACGACTCTATGCAATGCATATGCGGTACCATCCATCCATCAATCTCATCACTAGTTCACTCAGGAACTATTGGAATCATCGCTTGTTACTTAGTGTAACTCCCCGTCGGGAAAACGATGTTCCCCGTCGCTCACACCTCTTTGTATAAGGCACACGACGTTTATGGATCGCTTACACCTCTTTGTATAAGGCACACGACCCGATCGCTCACACCTCTTTGTATAAGGCACACGATCGTCTATAATCATCGCTCACACCTCTTTGTATAAGGCACACGATGTTATAGCGGATTCCCTCTGGAATCGATTCGTCGCTCACACCCACTAGGGCACACGACATCACAAGAATGCATATCATGATGCTTGGCATACAATGACTCATGACATTCAAATGCACACATATACACATCCATAATCATGCATATATTTCAACTCATCAATTCCATACATTCACAATTCAACAATATGAATTATCTCATCATCATTATTCATGCATTGGAAACCAATTCAAACAATGCATTTCAAACCATAAATTCCACCAAACCACATATATTGAATTTCACACAAACAATGCATTTTACCACACAACAACATCATTATCACATGCATCAACATCATATAGATAACACAAAAGACCCACATTTATATGACGATAACATATCACGTCAAACACAAACAAACACAACAAAACCTACAAACCACTAATCATCCTCTACCAAATATTCTTGGTTAAATCGTGGTCTAACATCACCATTTAATAGTATCTTAGGTTATCTATCTAATTCCTCAAGTCCCACATTAATCGGACTCGCGATTCGGGAGTTATGGTGGAAACATAAACCACACTTTTCACACATACATCAATTTTCCATATTTTCTTATCAATCCATGGCATAAACATATGCTTCTATTCCACTATCATAAAGAGCATTGAATTAGCTTTCCAACGCATCCGACTGTGCCTCAATCCGATTTACGGATCAAAAGTTATGAAGGAAACAAAAACTGAAAATCTGTCACGTTCGCAATGCGAATCTCCCAGCGAACCGTGGCAGAAGCAAAAAGACCTAAAGTTCGCAATGTGAACAGCTAGCGAACGTTCATTGTTTCCTTCGCTTTGGCTCGCAATGCGAACCTGCGAAACCCAGAATTTCCAGCAGCGATAACATAGGTCATTTGGGGTCAAAATCCCTCATTTCTTCCACCCAAACACTTCCAAAACATACTATAACAACCAAAACGTGATCCAAACCTAACGACAAGTATTCTACGCAGTTTATATCGAATTTCATCCGTGAAAACATCGATTTCTATCAATCGCTCCTAATTCCAATCGATACGAAAAGTTGCAAAACAACCAAAACAATTACAACAAACAACACATATACATACACAAGCAAGATATAATTGAAACTTCTCACCCTTACCCGATTAATCGCGCTTGAAACGGAGATATGTCGATTTTCCTCTTTCTCCCCTTTTCTCTTTCTTTCTTTTCATTTTCTTTCTCTTCTTTTCCTTTCCCTTTCTTTTCTCTCTTTTTCTCTCCACTTTCTATTTATATGAAATATCTAAACCCTTAAAAGACTATTTTACCCCTCAGCTCAAGTATCTCGCAAACGCTCTCAAAATTCGATAAAACATAAACAGCGATGAAAAATAATATATTGCCAAATAAAAGTTAAGAATAATATAAAACGAAAATAATTAAATCGACTCGATTAAATAAATAAGACAAAACCGGGGCGTTACAATTCTCCCCCACTTAGACATTTTCGTCCTCGAAAATATACTGAGACGAACAACTCCGGACACGACTCTCGCATCCGACTAACAAACTAACATGCCAACAAGAGGCACCCCACGAATAACACAAACTGACAAACCACCTTGCTAACAGCAACTACAACTACGACACGACCACGACGACAACTACAACGACAAGATGCAAAGCCCATACAATGCACTTGACGACCAACTCACGACTCAAGGAAATACCCAAGTTATGAACACACATAGGTTCACTCTTGAACCGAAACACAACAAGAACATAAAGTTCCACGACCCAACATCATTCCAACAACCTCTACATAACCACAACACCAACCTCCTTGTCACACCACAATATTACAACAATGCTACGATTCCCCAATCGAACATATAACCAAAACATCCATCCACATAGTAGCCCATGAATAATGTTTAAACCTTTCACCTAACACTTCCATTCTGAAACGTCCAATGGTCTCATCATTCCTACATGTTCACAATGTTCAACCTAAGAACTCTTACAAGTCGCACACGCATATACGAATTGTGCCACATCACGCTTCTGCTGCACACTCTGATTATTCGTAACCATCAAAACTACCAATCTCACGTCCAAAGTCTAACTCTTTCTCATATTCACCAAAAATCACTATTCACTTTTAATATACCCAACCTCACACTCTACTGTGTTATCTCCCACACCAGACACAAGTCTCTGAATTACTCAATTAATTCTAACTCCCTAACCATCAAAACAGACATGTATAAAAACTTTCGACATAACTCTTCCGGCACAACATTCGCTTTTTCCCAAAGGATAATCCAAGCCAAATTCATAACTCGTCACGAACTCTAACCCTCCTCGTTGTCTCATACTCTATTCCTTCATACCAAACAAGTACTCTACACTCTTGTGATTACTAAACACTTCGAACCTAGAACCATAAAGATAATACCTCCAAATATTCCAACACGATACAACCGCAACCAATTCCAAATCCTGAATAGTATTGATCCTTTTATGAATCCTCAATTATCGTAAAGCATAAGCTACGACTTTACCTTCTTGCATTATCACAACACCTCACAAACGGTTTATCCGGATCACGCAGTATCAAAACTGGAGTCGTAGACAACTTCTACTCTAGCTCTCCGGAACTTTCCTCACAATGAACATCCAACACAAACGACTCACCATTTGCAAGTCAACCAAAGTAACGAAAACACTAACTTGGAAAAGCCTTCCATAACCTGCAATACAACCAACTGAGCCCAAAGTTTCTAATCTCCTTAACCAACTTCGGAGCCTCTCATTGTAGAACTACATCTACTTCCGATGGATCCATAACAATACTCTCATCTGAAATAACATACCCAAGAAACTAACCCTTTTCAACCCAAATTCTCGCTTGAATAACTTAGCATAAAACTTCGTCTCTTTTCAACACTTGCAATTCAAATCTCAAACACTCTACCTGTTCTTCCTCTGAGTTTATAACAGATTCGAATATCCTCAATCAAAACCGCTAGGAACTTATCCAATTAAATATGGAAGATACGATTCATATACTCCACGAACATTCCAGACGCATCACTTGAAGCTTTTAACGTGTTAACAGTTTCGTTTTACGTAATTCACGTAGTTCCGACTAATCCCAATAATCGACCAAAAATCCATTCCATAAATAATATTCCGCTTTCCAAAACATAGAACCCTTTCATAGCTCCACAACGATATAAAGAACGTTTAAATCGGACAAACGAAGCCAAAGTTAAGAAAGAAACAATTTGGAAAGATCTGCCATGTTCACAATGTGAATCTCCCAGCGAGCATTCGCTTTCCTCATTCGCAATGCTAACCCCCAGCGAACCAAGGCAGAAGAAAAAGGGTACAAAGTTCGCACTGCGAACTGTAGGCGAGCCTTCGCCTTGACCTTCGCATTGCGAAGCTCCGGCGAATCTTCGTATTCCCATTCGCGTTGGTTTCACTTATTCTTAATCGTTACCTTATTCAACTATCAGTAATCCATACACAATTTTCTTCTCTTGACCGTCCAATTCCACAATTTCCAACATGTGTCAACAACCAACCAAAAAGAACTCTTAATATCAATATTACCTCCACACACAAAGGTTTCTCAAAATTTCCATTCAACCGTCCCTCCTTTTTGTTACTAACCATGCTGGACCTCATCAAGCCGACACACTAAAGTTTCACCCAAAGACACATCTGAAAACCATGCACAACTGACAGCCCATCACTATGGCTTTCCTGCCAATTTCCAGAACACTAACCTCACAAACATAACAAACACCTTAGTCTCAACTCCAAAGAGTGTCCTACTCACTTAGCAGATATAACCTCGACTATTCACCTACGTCCAATTTAAGTTCACTCTCTACTCTCTGAGAAGCAGCCATTAATAATACCCAATCATTCTCCCACAGAGACATTCCAACTTGACCAACATACAAAAACCTCGAATCCGCCTCACCTTCAGATATAAAAATCTTCATCGACTCATCAAAACAATCTGTAATCACTTTCTTAATTCCAAACCATTCATTGCACACACTATCAAAGCCGGAAAGACACGTCTATTCCATCCAACATAATTCCCGTCTACTATCAACAAGAGATTAAGGGTGATCAGTTCCTCAATTTGTCAATAGACAGCCGACAATCATGATGGGGCATAAACCATCTTTACAAAACTATAATAGCATTCCTTACACCTCATGCACAAAACTATCTAAGGCACCAATCCTTAGTCGACATAAAGCTTACCTCCGTATTCCCTCCGGAATCGGGAACAACACTGTCCAAACAACCCTTACAATCTTGCAACCAACGGCACACTGAGCCAATGCTCCACACCTGAAGCAACTTGGGGAAGTACCAGCTTCTCCCCCATTTATCTCATTCTAAATCCTGCAGACCAAGGATTAGAAAACCAGAAAGTACTGACAGTGTTTCACATACAAATCACGTACTAAGGAACAAACAACATCGACAGTATTCAACTGTCACACCAACTGACTCAACAACTTGGCCGGACAGACCGACCTGCTCTGATACCACTATTGTAACACCCCAATTCCCATCGCGAATAAATAATACATAATTAAATCAGAGTAAATAAATAATTTATTTTTCCGACAGAAACAAGGATGCCACAATTAATGAAAGAAAACACATCCCTGCTCATGAATTTGATACATAACACAAAATGGAATAAATATACTAGGGAAGCTTTTACCATATAAAAGGAGAGGTTCAATTATGGAATAAGCGGAAAGATCCATAACTGCCTTGTTTTACAAAATAAATCGTTTTGTAACATTAAATATTCATACAAAAGTAATACAAAATATATACAACAGATGTATACATATATATAACAAAAGCGTTCCCCGACTCCCTTGTTACGTATCAGAGCAGACAGACCAACAAAGGACGGAGGACCAACAAAGGACGGAGGACTAATCTTCACAAAAACGTCCAAGACTACTAATCTGCAATTGCCTCATAGAGCAACAAACCACAGCAGAAGGGTGAGAAATAACAACTAAATCAAGATTGCATAATAATATGCAAAACATATAAATTCACATACATAGTTATTCTCACCACAAACATCACATACCAATACATATAGCACGCCATAGATGCATAACATTTTTCTAATAATCCTACCACATAGCATATATCAACTATACCAACATAAACACATATTCACACATAAGGCATACCAAAGTTATAACATATGTAAACACACCACCACATCCCATAACACATGTCTATACATAACATATATCATCCATAACCAATGCATTTATCACATATGCACATCAATTCACCAATCCAATCATAAATCTCAACACATATTCAATCAATTCACAATTTCCACACACAATCAATCCATTCATGATTTATGCAAATGCACAGAGACCGACACAACGACTCTATGCAATGCATATGCGGTACCATCCATCCATCAATCTCATCACTATTTCACTCAGGAACTATTGGAATCATCGCTTACTACTTAGTGTAACTCCCCGTCGGGCAAACGATGTTCCCCGTCGCTCACACCTCTTTGTATAAGGCACACGACATTTATGGATCGCTCACACCTCTTTGTATAAGGCACACGACCCGATCTCTCACACCTCTTTGTACAAGGCACACGATCGTCTATAATCATCGCTCACACCTCTTTGTATAAGGCACACGATGTTATAGCGGATTCCCTCTGGAATCGATTCGTCGCTCACACCCACTAGGGCACACGACATCACAAGAATGCATATCATGATGCTTGGCATACAATGACTCATGACATTCAAATGCACACATATACACATCCATAATCATGCATATATTTCAACTCATCAATTCCATAAATTCACAATTCAACAATATGAATTATCTCATCGTCATTATTCATGCATTGGAAACCAATTCAAACAATGTATTTCAAACCATAAAGGCCACCAAACCACATATATTGAATTTCACACAAACAATGCATTTTACCACACAACAACATCATTATCACATGCATCAACATCATATAGATAGCACAAAAGACCCACATTTATATGACGATAACATATCACGTCAAACACAAACAAACACAACAAAACCTACAAACCACTAATCATCCTTTACCAAATATTCTTGGTTAAATCATGGTCTAACATCACCATTTAATAGTATCTTAGGTTATCTATCTAATGCCTCAAGTCCCACATCAATCGGACTCGCGATTCGGGAGTTATAGTGGAAACATAAACCACACTTTTCACACATACATCACTTTTCCATATTTTCTTATCAATACATGGCATAAACATATGCTTCTATTCCAGTATCATAAAGAGCATTGAATTATCTTTCCAACGTATCCGGCCGTGCCTCAATCTGATTTACGGATCAAAAGTTATGAAGGAAACAAAAACTGAAAATCTGTCACGTTCGCAATGCGAAGCTCCCAGCGAACCGTGGCAGAAGCAAAAAGACCTAAAGTTCGCAATGCGAACAGCTAGCGAACGTTCGCTGTTTCCTTCGTTTTACCTCGTAATGCGAACCTGCGAAACCCATAATTTCCAGCAGCAATAACATAGGTCATTTGGGGTCAAAATCCCTCATTTCTTCCACCCAAACACTTCCAAAACATACTATAACAACCAAAACGTGATCCAAACCTAACGACAAGTATTCTACGCAGTTTATATCGAATTTCATCCGTGAAAACATCGATTTCTATCAATTGCTCCTAATTCCAATCGATACGAAAAGTTGCGAAACAACCAAAACAATTACAACAAACAACACATATACATACACAAGCAAGATATAATTGAAACTTCTCATCCTTACCTGATTAATCGCGCTTGAAACGGAGATATGTCGATTTTCCTCTTTCTCCCCTTTTCTCTTTCTTTCTTCTCCTTTTCTTTCTCTTCTTTTCCTTTCCCTTTCTTTTCTCTCTTTTTCTCTCCACTTTCTATTTATATGAAATATCTAAACCCCTAAAAGACTATTTTACCCCTCAGCTCAAATATCTCGCAAACGCTCTCAAAATTCGATAAAACATAAACAGCGATGAAAAATAATATATTGCCAAATAAAAGTCAAGAATAATATAAAACGAAAATAATTAAATCGACTCGATTAAATAAATAAGACAAAACTGGGGCGTTACACATGACTCCCAGGGGGTCAGCGTGCGCTTTCCCGAACGTTTCAAAAAACTTGCTCAAACTAGCATGTGTTGACGCATGCTTACTTTGGGTCGACTCAAGACCTGCATATTTTCAAAAATCCATTTTTCTACACATTGTAGCTGACCAAGACTAAGAAAAACACACCAAATATCAATATTATGATCATGCATATGTAATTTTAGGTAAGACCTCTTCCTATATGTTTGGACGCATGAAAAACAATGGTTAGATGTAATTTTCCTGACAATAAAGTGATACCGCTCAAATTACAATCTAATGACACTCTTATTGGTTGACATCATTAAAACCAAAATAGATAAGAGACCTTAGCCCTCACATACTCCCCCTTTTTTATGATGGTAACCCTGTATGTCTTTCTCTTGATTTGTAATTTGAGAACGGAAAAACTCCCCTATCTTTAACACTTTAACGTCTGCTGCTTTAATATTTTTCTGCTGCTAGTATCCTTCTCCCCCTTTGACAACATCAAAAAGAGTAAAAGAAGGTGGTCAAAGAGATATCATTATATCCAATAATGGTTCATTCACCAATTTGAAAAAAGATACACTAACAATGCATCCACATATGATACGGTTAATGCAATACTATAACGGAATAGATACGGAACATAAGAAACAAACACAATTCATTCCATAGTTCAAAACATAGATTCAATAATAAATTGAAACATAGTTCAAAGTAAAACAAACGAAAATAACATGTAATCCAAAGAACAAAACATAGACTCAAAGGCACAAACAATATAATGCACTAATAATGATACTAATTCCTATGGTCTCCTCCCCCTAAATGGGTGACCTCTTCCTCGGTAATAATGGTCTGGTGGTGGCAAGCCCTCTACGGAATGATTCAATTCAATGACCGTTTGCCAATGACACGTTGAGAAGCCATTATTAAAGATATGAGGAAGATGATGAATAGTATGCAGTGAACAGCGATCAAATGATGAACAATTGATAGAGTGCTTGCTTCCAAATACCTTGTGAAACCTTTTTTATAAACCTTATGAATTCAAACTTTGTGGGTTTTGAGTTTTAGGGTTTTAATGGACTTTGATGGATTTTGAATGGGAATTTGGAAGAAAAGGAAAGGAGAAGACCAAGAACGATCAAATTATGACATGCAATGAAAGGATATTAAGTGCATTGAAAGTATGTAGTGAAGTTTAGAGACACTAGGTCGGCGCACGCGTTCCCAAAAAAAATCAAAATTTGTTAAGTATGCGTCGACCCAAGCACTGGATGCGTCGACGCAAGATGGCGTGTTTTTGAAAAATTTTAAAAAATTTTGAGATGCGCCGACCGCAGGTAGGCGTGCGCTGACCCGGTTGTTTTCATTCAAACATTTTCAATTCATGAGTCGACCCATGGCATTCTTAGGTCGACTCATCCAAGTGAAACATGGAAAAAATTTATATTTTGCAAACAAAAGTCCCAAAATAGAATAAATAAACATGCAAACACATAGATCAATCATCCAAATGAATAATATATGCTAACATATGTAATAAACATCAATTTTTAAAGCACTTAATATGGTACATATACTTAAAAGGAATTTACAAAGCAGAACGATATTACCTTGACCATGAACGATGATGAGAGCCCTCACATATTGCTCAATAACTCTTGGCATAGTTAGTCAAAAACCATACACAAGCATATATAGATGTGAAGAGCTACTATTCTAAGGAATTATCAAACACGGTCCGAAATATCGAGAACGCCTAGTTCCCTAAGGATGTGAAAGAAAGGCTCAGTAGCTAGTGGTTTTGTAAAAATGTCAGCAAGTTGATTCTTAGTATCAACATGCTCAAAGACCACATCACCTTTCTCTACATGATCCCTAAGGAAATGATGACGTATTTCGATATGTTTGGTGCGTGAATGTAACACGGGGTTCTTAGTTAGGTTTATTGCATTAGTGTTATTGCACAAAATGGGAATACGTTCAAGTTTTAAATTGAAATCAAGCAATTATTGCTTAAGCCATAAGACTTGAGCACAACAACTGCCTGCGGCAACGTATTCTGCCTCAGCTGTTGACAAAGCAACGGAAACCTGTTTCTTGCTATGCCAACTCACCAAGGAATTTACGAAAAAGTGACACGTGCCACTAGTACTTTTCCTATCCAACTTGCACCCGACAAAGTCGGAGTCGGAATAACCAACTACGGAACAAACACTACCTTTGGAATACCACAGCCCATACTTTGGAGTACCGGAAAGGTATCGAAGTATGCGCTTAACTGCTTTTAAGTGGGATTTCTTGGGACGTGCCTGATACCTCGCACACATGCATACACTAAACATAATATCGGGACGTGATGCAGTAAGATAAAGAAGAGATCCAATCATACCTCGATACTTCTTTACCTCTACATCCTTACTATGTTCATCACGATCAAGATTGGCACATGTAGGCATAGGAGTATCTATTGCCTTGCAGTTTAGCATGTCGAAACATTTGAGAAGCTCCAAACAATATTTGGTTTGACTCACAAATGTGCCCTCTTCGAGTTGTTTGATTTGCAATCCAAGGAAATAGTTGAGCTCCTCCATCATGCTCATTTCAAACTCCCCCTGCATCAAACTAGAAAACTCCTTGACCAAGGTCATGTTAGTAGACCCAAAAATAATATCGTCAACATAAATTTGTACCAAAATTAAGTGTTTTCCTTGACGTTTAATAAAGAGGGTTATGTCAACCTTGCCTCTTGAATACCCTTGATCAAGTAAAAATTTGCTTAGACGTTCATACCAAGCCCTAGGGGCTTGTTTAAGTCCGTATAAAGCATGTTTAAGTTTGTAGGCATGATCAGGATATTCATGGGATTCAAAACCTGGAGGTTGGGCAACATAAACCTCTTCATTTATGTATCCATTAAGGAAAGCACTTTTAACATCCATTTGGAATAATTTGAAGTTCTTAGTGCAAGCATAAGCAAGTAAAAGGCGTATAGCCTCGAGTCGGGCAACCGGCGCATAAGTTTCCTCATAGTCGATTCCTTCCTCTTGGTTATAGCCTTGCGCTACAAGACGCGCTTTGTTACGTGTTATAACTCCGTTTTCATCAAGTTTATTTCTAAATACCCATCGGGTGCCGATTACTCGATGATCTCGCGGAGGGGGGACAAGGTCCCAAACCTCATTTCTCCTTAATTAATTTAGTTCATCTTGCATTGATAAGAACCAATGCTCATCAAGTAATGCCTCCTTTGCGTTTTTACGTTTAACTTGTGACACAAAAATGGAGTAATAACAAAAGTTACTAAGTTTAGAGCGAGTGGTTATTCCCTTAGAGATGTCACCGATGATATTGTAGATTGGATGGTCTTTGGAAGACTTCCATGCTGGAGGAAGGTCATCTTCATTTGTTGGATGATCCTCCTCACTCTTCATTGGTTGGTGATCCTTTTCCTCCTCAATACGCACTGCTTCAGGCTGATCAGTTCCCTTATAAGTGTCCTTGAGTATGTCTTCAGAAGATGCACCTGCATCATGAAAAGAACTACCTTCTCCGACATTTCTCGGATAAGACTCATCATAAGTAACGTGTACCGACTCTTCAACAATTCGTAACCTTTTATTATATATTCTATAAGCTTTACTTGACTGAGAGTATCCAAGAAAAATACCCTCGTCGGCCTTGGCATCAAACTTACCAAGTGTCTCTTTTCCATTGTTTAACACGAAACACTTGCAACCAAAGACATGAAGGTGAGAAATATTTGGCTTACGCCCTTTTAAAAGTTCATACGGTGTCTTGTTTAGAATAGGCCGGATGAGCACCCTATTCAAAACGTAACAAGTCGTACCAATGGCGTCGGCCCAAAAGTATTTTGGAAGTCCACTCTCATTGATCATAGTCCTTCCTAATTCTTCCAAAATTCTATTTTTACGTTCCACAACCCCGTTTTGTTGAGGGGTACGTGGTGCGGAAAAATTATGATCAATTCCATGGGATTCACAAAATGCTTCAAATAAATGGTTTTCAAACTCACCCCCATGATCACTGAAATTTTGGCACAGATATCAGATGTCCTACACAGATGTTGAGACACCGATATCCAACACAATGAACAAGTTAACAATAATAATAACAGTGCAGAAAGTAAAGAATACAGTGATATGTTTACCCAGTTCGGATCAACAATCCTACTCTGGGGGCTACTAAGTCAGGGACGAAATCAATATACGATAGTATCAATTCACAGATCATACAGCAACTACACCCAGTTACAATCCGCTCACTTAATCACTACCCTTCCTATGACTTCTACCTAAGACTCGCCTAGGTATGAGGCCCTCCTCAAATCCCTCTTCAATCATAAACCGTGACTGGTTCCTTTCAACACAAGTAACAAAACGAAAGCCACACTTTCAAAACACACAATTCTCAATACTTCAAAGCTTATGAGAACTGACACACAAGAAACTCAATGCTTAAAAGCTTATGAGTAACTGACAGAACTTACAACACAAAACCAGTCCTTGTACTGTTATCAGAATGATACTAGTTAGGCTCACAAATAACACTCAAAAACCCTAACAAAACACACGTAAGTTCCACGCCTAAACTAGGTTTACACCAGTCAATATATAGCATTAAATCTGGACTGGATTGGGCTTCAAAACATAGCAAAGAGACTGCACACAATTCTACAATAAAAACTCCAAGAAAATAGGTCTTTAATCCAAAGTTTCCTAATATGTCTCCATATTTAGAAAATGGTGAAAATCCGAAAACCAACACAAAAAAACTCAACCCAAAATACTTTGGATGCCACATAGGATAACTAAATATTCACAGAATATTCAGTAACAAATACCAACAACAGAATCTTCCTTTAAAACCAAAATCAGACGCGATGTCCTATGATCCAGGATGTGACATCTTTATCCGACATGTTTAATGCAGAATATTAGAACATCTTGTTTCAACATCTTGCTGCTAGAATAGTTTTAGCAAAACAAATGCCAACCACAAAATCAAAGAAATAACAATCTCCCCATTTGGCTTATTTTGGCTAAAACTACACACCAAACAATCTTGCAAAGATAACACAAGCAAAACAACAATATCAGAGACAGCAGCGAAAAACACACCATAACACCAACACAAAACACAGCATAGCAGCAAAAATTCACACCCAAAAAAAACTCCCCCTCAACTGCAGCAACACAACAACATTCTCCCCCTCAACTGCAGCACCAGCACAAGCACACCACAAAGCACACTACTCCCTCTTTTTAGCCATAAATATGACAAAGGCAAGTAGAACAGTTATTAATTTTGAGAAATGGTCAAGTCATAAACCAGAATAAATAGCATCAGAAAGTAGATGCACACAATATCACATGACCAAATGTCATGCACAAACTTCAGCATCTTTCCCTTCATAAACACCTGCACAAGCTGCACTACCAGAATTACCTTTATTCTTTTTAGTCTGGCAGCCAGAAAGAACATTAATTGCTATAGTTCTTCATGAATACAAACCCCAAGTCTACTCCTCAGGTTTTCAAACTGAACTGCATCCAGAGCCTTGGTAAATATGTCAGCGAGCTGATTTTCTGTGCTAACATGCTCAAGAGTTATGACTTTGTCCTCCACAAGTTCTCTGATGAAGTGATGCCTGATATCAATGTGCTTAGTCCTGCTATGTTGAATAGGATTTTTAGAAATATTAATAGCACTCAGGTTGTCACAAAATAATGTCATGACATCTTGTGTGACATTATACTCAGATAGCATTTGCTTCATCCACACCAGTTGAGCACAACTACTTCCAGCTGCTATGTACTCAGCTTCAGCAGTAGAAAGAGATACAGAATTCTGCTTCTTACTAAACCATGAAATAATATTATTTCCCAAAAAGAAACAACCTCCAGAGGTACTCTTCCTATCATCAGTACTTCCAGCCCAATCAGCATCACAGTATCCTACTAAAATGGAACTTGAGTCATGGGAGTACAACAACCCATAATCACATGTACCACTCATATACTTAAGAATTCTCTTAACTTGATTGATGTGACTGACCTTGGGTTCTGCTTGGTATCTTGCACATACACCAACTACAAAGGTTATGTCTGGCCTACTTGCTGTGAGATACAGCAGACTGCCAATCATGCTTCTGTATAAACTCTGTTCAACATTCACTCCTTTTTCATCTTTGGATAACTTCAAGTGAGTAGGAGCAGGAGTTCTCTTGTGCTTGGCATTATCTAATCCAAACTTCTTCACAATATTCCTCGCATATTTGCTCTGACAAATAAAAATGGAATCTTCCATCTGCTTGACTTGCAATCCAAGGAAGTAAGTCAATTCACCTACCAAGCTCATTTCAAATTCAGATTGCATTTGGTTGACAAAATGTTGGACCATTTCATCCGACATCCCACCAAACACAATATCATCTACATAAATCTGAGAAATCATTAGTTTCCCATCCTTCTCCTTGACAAAGAGTGTTTTATCAATACCACCCTTCTTGTATCCATGTTTGACTAAGAACTCAGTCAGCCTTTCATACCAAGCTCTTGGAGCTTGTTTCAAACCATACAAAGCCTTCTTTAGCTTGAAGACATGATCATGAAAATTTGGATCCACAAACCCTTTAGGCTGCTCAACATAAACTTCCTCATTAAGATAGCCATTCAGAAAGGCACTCTTGACATCCATTTGAAACAATTTGAATTTCTAAAAATATGCCACTCATAGCAACAATCTGATGGATTCCAATCGAGCCACAGGAGCAAATGTTTCATCAAAATCTACTCCTTCAATCTGTGTGTATCCTTGAGCAACTAGTCTGGCTTTGTTTCTGGTAACAACTCCTTGTTCACCAGACTTATTCTTATAAACCCACTTTGTTCCAATCACATTTGTTCCTGTTGGTCGTGGTACCAGTTCCCAGACTTCATTCCTCTTGAATTGACAAAGCTCATCCTACATAGCACTTATCCAGAACTCATCTGTCAATGCCTCTTTAATATTCTTTGGTTCAAGCTTTGAAAGAAAACAGGCATTTGACACAGCCTCCTTCGATCTGTTCTTACACCTTCATTCAGATTTCCAATAATCAACTCCTTAGGGTGATCCTTCTGAACCCTTATAGAGGGTCTCCTGTTAGCATCCTCTACCTCTTCATTCTCAAGTCTAGTGTCGGTCTCTTGAGCATTATCTTCTACGGACTCAGTGTCTTGTGAGATTTCATTGTTCATGGGAAAGCATGTTCCAACATCATCTGGGACATCTTCGTCTTTGCCAGAGTCATCAACCACCACATTTATGAATTCCATCATCACCTTAGTTCTGGAATTAAATACCCTATATGCTTTACTGTTTATAGAGTATCCCAAAAATATCCCTTCCTCAATCTTAGGATCCATCTTTCGCCTCTGCTCACGATCCGCCAAGATATAGCACTTACTCCCAAAAACATGGAAATATTTCACATTTGGCTTTCTACCTTTCCATAGCTCATAAAGAGTAACAGAAGTACCTGATCTGATAGTCACCCTATTGTGTATATAGCAAGCGGTATTCATGGCTTCAGCCCAAAAATGATATGGAAGCTTTTTGGCATGAATCATGACCCTTGCACACTCTTGAATAGTCCTATTCTTGCGTTCCACCACACCATTTTGCTGAGGTGTGATTGGTGATGAGAATTCATGAGTGATTCCTTCAGATAAACAAAAATCTTCAAACCTGCTATTTTCAAATTCTTTCCCATGGTCACTTCTGATTCGAACAACACCACAATCCTTTTCTCGTTGAATCCTTTGACACAATTCTTTGAAAACTGTAAATACTTCAGACTTCTCTCTGATAAAGCTTATCCAGGTGAATCTGGAGTAATCATCAACGACAATATAGGCATATTTCTTCCCACCAAGACTTTCAACCTGCATAGGTCCCATTAAGTCCATGTGAAGCAGCTCCAGAACTCTAGAAGTTGTGGTAAGATGTTGAAGCTTTTTGTGTGACATCCTTGTTTGCTTCCCAACTTGACATTCACCACATATTCTATCCTTATCAATCTTCAACTTGGGAATACCTCTAACAGCCTCACTTAACAGAACTTTCTTCATCCCTTTCAAATGTAAGTGACCCAATTTCTGATGCCACAGTTTGGTTTCATCTTCCTTTGACATCAAACAGGTAGACAAACTTTCTGATTCTTGAGGATTCCACAGATAGCAGTTATCCTTAGACCTGGTTCCCTTCATGACAACTTCATTTTCTTCATTGGTTACTAGGCATTCAGATTTTGTGAAATTTACTTTGAGTCCTATATCACACAGTTGGCTTATACTGATCAAATTTGCAATCAGCCCTTTGACAAATAGAACACGATCCAGATTTGGTTGTCCTGTGTAGTCCAGCTTTCCAACACCTTTTATTTCACCTTTTGATCCATCCCCAAAAGTGACATAATTGGTAGAGTGAGGCTTGATATCTGACAAAAATTTCTTCACACCAGTCATGTGTCTTGAACAACCACTGTCAAAGTACCAATCTTTCCTTGCAGATGCTCTGAGAGAGGTATGTGCTATGAAACCAGCCATCATATTTCTAGGAGTCCATCTTTTCTTTACTTTAGCCCAATTCTGTCCTTTATTTTGTTGATGAGAAGTTTTGGGATAACCATGCAAATTGTAGCAAAAGGACTTTAAGTGACCAATCTTTCCACAGTAATGACATCTCCATGGTTTATACTTTGAACTACATACTATTTTCTGATGTTTCATCTGATGTTGAAACATGTGATTTGACATCTCCTCCTCTTGCTTTATTTTCTGAGGAACAAACTTTAATACAGACTTCTTGTAGTTCTCTGCTTGATTGTTAAAACCAAGACCTTGTACATTTCCAGCATTTTTCCCAGTCTGAAGAATCTCATCCAGCTGCGTGGAACCATTGTTCCGCATTCTTATAGATTTGGCCATATTGTCAAGTTTTGACTTTTGCCATACAACCTCCTCTTTAAGATCAACAATGATTGATATATATTCTTCCTTCTCAGCTTCTAGTTGAGCTATCAGAACCTTCTGTTCTAATATTATCTGGCACCTCTCTTCATTCTTGATACACAACTCTGAGAACCCAGTGATACCTTCCTGCTTAGTGAGTTCTCCAATATAAGATTCTTTGTCAGAATCAGACTCACAAGTTGTTTCTCCATCAGATTTACAGATTCCAGTCAAGGCTGTCACCAATTTTGCTGATTCTTCTTCAAGATCACTCTCAGACTCTCCTTCTGACCAAGACACAGATAAGCCCTTCTTCTGCCTTTTGAGATACGTGGCACACTCAGTTTTTATGTGCCCAAATCCCTCACATTCAAAACACTGAACTCTCTTCCCTTGATTGGAGTCTTCTTCAGTTCTGGACCTTCTGCCTCCATCCTGGTTTTTACTGATGTCGAGTGACTTGTTCTGAACATTTGCTCTTGACTTCCAGTCCATCCTTTTCAACACTTTGTTAAATTGTTTTCCAAGTAATACCAGATCTTTAGACACCCCTTCATCTCTGACCAGGTTACCTTCATCGTCTGAATCACCAGCATTTGACACAAAAGCTATACTCTTCTTCTTTTCAGACTTTTCACTGATCCCCAATTCAAATGTTTGAAGTGATCCCACAAGTTCATCCACTTTCATCTTATCTATGTCCTGAGCTTCCTCTATAGCAGTCACTTTCATGTCAAATCTCTTAGGTAGAGATCTGAGGAATTTTCTGACCAGTTTGCTATCAGACATCTTTTCACCTAGGGCACTTGAAGCATTAGCTATCTCAATAATGTTCATGTGAAAATCATGAATGCTCTCATCTTCCTTCATCTTCAAATTCTCAAACTTGGTAGTGAGAAGCTGAAGTTTTGACATCTTCACCATTGAAGTCCCTTCATGAGCAACCTTCAAGACCTGTCACACCTCTTTTGCAATGGTGCAATGTTCAATTAACCTGAAGATATTCTTATTAACACCATTAAACAGTGCATTCATGGCTTTGGAATTTCCCAAGGACCCTTTGTAGTCTGCATCATCCCAGTCTTCCTCTTCCTTCACCACATTAGTAGGATTACCTTCTCCATCTCTAACCTTTGGGGGTTCCCATCCTTTGATAACAGCTTTCCATGCTTGATCATCCATGGATTTGATGAATGCTACCATCCTTGGTTTCCAGTATTCATAGTTGGAACCATCAAGCAGAGGTGGTTTGTTCAAAAATTCTCCATCCTTGTCCATTGCACCAGAAAGTACCTTCCCTGAATCTCACCCAGAACCAAACAAGGGTGCAAGCTCTTGATGCCAATTGAAATTCTGGCACAGATATTAGATGTCCTACATAGATGTTGAGACACCGATATCCAACACAATGAACAAGTTAACAATAATAATAACAGTGTAGAAAGTAATGAACACAGTGATATGTTTACCCAGTTCGGATCAACAATCCTACTCTGGGGGCTACTAAGTCAGGGACGAAATCAATATACGATAGTATCAATTCACAGATCATACAGCAACTACACCCGGTTACAATCCGCTCACTTAATCACTACCCTTCCTATGACTTATACCTAAGACTCACCTAGGTATGAGGCCCTCCTCAAATCCCTCTTCAATCATAAACCGTGACTGGTTCCTTTCAACACAAGTAACAAAACGAAAGCCACACTTTTAAAACACATAATTCTCAATACTTCAAAGCTTATGAGAACTGACACACAAGAAACTCAATGCTTAAAAGCTTATGAGTAACTGACAGAACTTACAACACAAAACCAGTCCTTGTACTGTTATCAGAATGATACCAGTTAGGCTCACAAATAACACTCAAAAACCCTAACAAAACACACGTAAGTTCCACGCCTAAACTAGGTTTACACCAGTCAATATATAGCATTAAATCTGGACTGGATTGGGCTTCAAAACGTAGCAAAGAGACTGCACACAATTCTGCAATAAAAACTCCAAGAAAATAGGTCTTCAATCCAAAGTTTCCTAATATGTCTCCATATTTAGAAAATGGTGAAAATCCGAAAACCAACACAAAAAAACTCAACCCAAAATACTTTGGATGCCACATAGGATAACTAAATATTCACAGAATATTCAGTAACAAATACCAACAACAGAATCTTCCTTTAAAACCAAAATCAGACGCGATGTCCTATGATCCAGGATGGGACATCTTTATCCGACATGTTTAATGCAGAATATTAGAACATCTTGTTTCAACATCTTGCTGCTAGAATAGTTTTAGCAAAATAAATGCCAACCACAAAATCAAAGAAATAACAATCACTTCTAATTGACACAATGTTCGTGTTTAACTTGTTTTGAGATAACTTAGCAAATTTCTCAAAGGCCGAAAAGGTATCACTCTTATTTGCTAAGAAAATGGTCCAGCAAAACCTAGAAAAATCATCGACTATTACAAAACCATAATAGTTACCACCTAGGCTTTTAACCCTAGATGGTCCAAAGAGGTCCATATGGAGGAGCTCAAGGGGTCTCATAGTTGAAACGATATTTTTAGATTTGAATGAGATCCTTGTTTGCTTCCCCATTTGGCAAGCATCACAAAGGTGATCCTTAGTGAATTTGATTTTGGGCAAACCGATGACTAGGTCTTTAGAGACTATTTTGTTAAGAAAATCAAAGTTGATATGAGCCAACCGTCAATGCCACAACCATGAATCTTCATTCATAGTGACTAGACACTTGTCTCCATTCAACGATACCTCATTTAAGTCTAGCATATAGACATTGCTCACCCTCAAGCCCTTAAACACATCCTTCTTGTCACTATCTTCAACTATGCAACATTCTTTTGAAAATGATACTTTATAATTTTTGTCACATAGTTGACTAATACTTAAAAGGTTGTGTCTAAGGCCTTCCACAAGCAGCACATCAGAGATAGTAGTAGATGAGGGGTTACCTACACTACCTTTACCGAGAATCTGTCCCTTATTGTTATCTCCGTAGGTGACAAACCCCTTTTTCTTCCCCACAAAGTCGATGAAAAGAGATATGTCGTCGGTCATATGTCTTGAGCAGCCACTATCCAGAACCCATCTTCTTTCGGTGGTCTCAAGACTTTGTACCTACAAAACAATCAAGGGAGAGTAGGTACCCAATTCTCATTGGGTCCTTTGTGGTAAGTGAAACTAAGATCGCACTTGGGCAACCATTGATAAATGCCTTTTGAAACAAGAAATCTTCTAAAACGGCATTTACCAATAGTATGGCCAGGTTTGCAACAATATAGGCAATCACGGTTCATTTGGAATTTACCTTTGTTATCTCTATCTCGAATCACATACGTATACCTTTGATACGGATTATTCATACTTTCTCGATAATGTGATCGATCAATAGCAAACGTAATTTTAGGCTTAAAAGCCTTGTCTAATTTGGCCTTAAGGTTCTCACCTCTTTTTGCCAAATATGACAAGTATCACAACCCCCAAACTTGAACCATGGAGATTTATTCTCATCAATATTAGCTTTTGATGCATCCACCATGGAGTTTTTAAGATCTTCCAATTTCTTTTCGGAATCGGAAACCTTTTTCTCCAAGTATTTAAAAATCTTTTTGTTCGAGGCTAAGCGTTGAAAAGCTTCCTTAGCCTCATGGTGCAACATATCAAAAGCCTTTTACAATTATAAATGAGACATAGTATTAGAATGATCATATTTAGAGTGTTTTACCTCTTTCTTCTTGTTGTAACGTGCCATAAGACATAGATTAACGGATTCACTTTCATCACTTGAGTTGTCCTCTTTTTTCGACTCGCTATCGTTTTCCCAAGCGATGTATGCTCGTCTAGATTTGTGTGACTTTTTATGTTGACGACTCTTATCCTTGTCCTTATCCTTGTCTTTCTTAAGTGATGGACAATCCGGCTTGTAGTGCCTGGATTTTCCACAGTTGTAACACGTTCCTTTAACCTTGCCATTCTTATTTCCTTCATTTCTAGATTTCCTCTTAAATTTGACTAGATTTTTATCCGAGTGTTGAATCTCATTCTTCCGAACATACCTATTGTATCTCTTCAAAAATAGACTCATGTCATCATCGGAGTCATCATCTTCGTCATTGTTGGTTTCATCATCACTTTGCTCTTTTGATGTGGACTTTAAACAAGAAGCCTTAAGAACAATCGACTTCTTTTCCGTATCTTTTGTTTTCTCCTTCTTTATACTCTTTTCATGTTTATCAAGGCTAATGAGCACTTGCTCATGCTCATCGAGTTTGCCAAATAGTGTGGTGAGGTCTAGAGTAGCTAGATTATTTGCCTCTTTGATCGCGGTGACCTTCGGCTTTCATTCCCTGTTAAGACACCTCAAAATCTTATTAGTAGCAACCTCGTTTGGAATTGGTTTACCAAGTACATGCAATTTTTTGATAATGTGAGTAAATCATTTTTGCATATCCGCAATGGTTTCCCCTTGCTTCATGTAAAAAAGATCGAAATCTTGCGTTAGTGTGTTGATACGAGCCATTTTAACATCATTAGTGCCTTCGTGGGCTACTTGTAAAGCATCCCACATGGCTTTGGCCATTTCACAATGAGAGACACGATAATATTCGTCAACTCCCAAAGAGGAGATCAAAATATTTCGAGCCTTCCAATCATAGTTGTACTTTTTCTCGTCCTCCTCATTCCATTGGTCTTCGGGTTTGCGAACGACAATGCCTTCGGCATTAGCCATTGTAATTTCCATGGGACCGTTTAAAATAACATTCCAAACCTTCCGATCTATGGAATTTATATGGACGCGCATACAATCCTTCCAGTAGCTGTAATTCTCGCCTGTAAAAATTGGAGCTCTATTATAAGCCCCTTTAGGTTCGTTCGCCATGATCCAAGAAGTTTTATCGAAGCACCAGATAAACCGGAGCTCGTGATACCACTTGTTAGACGATGGCTAGGATCTACAAGGGGGGTTGAATAGATCCTTCGAGTTTTACACGCAAATGGCTTTCCAAAAAATTTGGTTTTAAAAGTTTAACGAAAGTGGCCACTGAATTACGTCTACAACGAACCTCTACTAGAGGGATCGGATATGCACGACAATATTGGGAATGAATTATGGATGAGAAAAATTCAGATTGATTAACACAGTTTAAACGCAATCAACAATGTTTTATTTGCTTGATAGTTAATCCAACCCAACGAGGTAAATCGACAAACAATTAATTGCGAATACGTTCGATTTTGCGTTGAAACAAAATTATCGAACACTTGGTGTGCGTTACCACACTAAGTGCAGATTTCAAAGTAATGTAATGTTGAGCTGCTCCTGAATACAATCCAAGGGATTGTATCAAATTTACAAAACAATTTAACAACTCAATATAACACTAGCTTAGAAATTTTGATCAATTTAAACTTCGCAAATTCGAATGATATCAAATGTAAAGAGTTAAGGGAGAGAGAGAACAAACACGGTTTGATTAGGCAGTTCCCCAATCGTCCTCGCTTTAGGTACCTCTGCCCCCAATTCCACAATTGGAATTGAGATATATATATGTTGCTTTTTGCAAATTATTTATACAAGAGAAGAACTATGAACATCCAAACTCTCAAACGTCTTTGATTGTTGATGCAGAGTCTTCTCTCCCCTTGATTCAAGACGAATCAAGTGCCTCGAATTCGGTTGAACAAGTCACCGTCCCACACTACTAGACTGCAAGAAACCACCGTTCTTCAGTCACCTTCACTCGGCCGACTTCAATTCTCCGTTATTCGATCCCTAAACCTTTCTTCTACGATCCTCCGACTGTAGCTACTAAACCGAAAGAATCCTATGTTCTTCGGTTACCTTCGCACAGATGAATCCCTGTAGAACGAAACGGTTTGTGCCAAAAAACCCCAAAATCGCCTTGATTCTTGGAGGATAAAACCTAAGGTTTTATTCAAGAAACACCTACCAATTCTCAACCCAGAAATAAAGATCACAACACTTCCTAATTCTGAACGTTATCACTTCAAAACAATGGACAACACAAGCAAAAATGATTATGTGTAATTGTTGGTTGACTCAAGGATGAAGATGAAGATGAAGAGAAAGATTGGTATAAATTTTCACGTTTCTTGTTATATTGATATGTGAGAGACCCAACTATTTATAATGAATAACAAAAATGACCAACAAAAAGAAATAACAGAAATAACATAAATAGCAGACAAAATTAAATGCAAAAAAAATTGGTTCAGGCAGCGTGAGTCGACCGCCCCACACGTAGGGGTCGGCGTGAGCTATCCCGTAGGGGTATCTACGCAAGTTTTGACACCATGCGTCGACCCGTCAGGACCTTGTGTCGACGCAAGCCTGAAGATTTTGCAGAAATTTAAGTTTCCAGAATCATGCGTCGACTCATGACTCCCAGGGGGTCAGCGTGCGCTTTCCCGAACGTTTCAAAAAACTTGCTCAAACTAGCATGCGTCGACGCATGCTTACTTTGGGTCAACTCATGACCTGCATATTTTCAAAAATCCATTTTTCTACACATTGTAGCTGACCAAGACTAGGACAAACATACCAAACATCAATATTATGATCATGCATAAGTAATTTTAGGTAAGACCTCTTCCTATATGTTTGGACGCATGAAAAACGATGGTTAGATGCGATTTGCCCAACAATGAAGTGATACCGCTCAAATTACAATCTAATGACACTCTTATTGGTTGACATCATTAAAACCAAAATAGATGAGAGATGTTAGCCCTCACAACAGGGAGAGATGCTTCAAACGTGGCATTTAGCCATAACTGTAGTAGCCAAAAGGGGCCAAAAAGCAGTAGGTTTCCTTTGGACTTAAGGGTTTTCAGTGCTGTAACGCCTTCCCTTAAAGATTCATAGAGGTTGGCAAGGATCATTTCGCCAAGACAAAGATTGTGTCCAGCGTATAATTGGTTGGCCATTGTTAGGTATCTCTTTGCTACCTAAAGGAATCTTTAACAAAAGACGCAACGGGAAATCCAGAGAGCCATAAATGCAACATGCTCTTAGTCAGAGACTTCATTAGATTCTTTATCATGGTAATAAGCGATATAAGTGGTGAAAGCTACTTTGGTTGTGTCAAAGCCTATGGAGTCTTCATCTAAAAAGTTAGGATCGTAAGTTTCTCTAGTTGGCTTAAGCCCGGTGATGGCAGCAACGTCGAATAAGGTTGGAGTCACCATCCCATAAGGAAGATGAAAGTTGTTGTGAGTGTTATCCCAGAAATATAGAGAAGCAATCAGCATGGACGGGCAATAGCCAGGTCCCACCTTCGACAACTGGATCATGTCGAAGATGCCAATGTCTTTCCAGACATGGGATTTTGCTTTCTCTACTTTCGTTAACCAAGCAAGATACTCAGATGGGTCTTTGAACAAGGGGCATGACCTAAATACCCTAAAGTTATTGTTCATATATTCAAGGTTAATAGGGTCTCTGGAAGCTTTAGTCGAAGGAGAACCTTGACCATCAACTCTTAATTTTTCATCAGCCTTAATTTCCTCACTAGACCTAGGTTTTTTACCATTTGTTATAGGCTTATAACGATGATAAGCGGAGAAAAATTCCTTAACCTTAGCAGGGTCAGCAGAAAGGTTGGGAAGAGGACCTAACATGGCATGTGTTTTTCCAGAAACAGAGACGGGAATGAGTACCTGGGATTGGTAGATTCAGCGCTCCCTTCTTCAAGAGGAGGCTCAGGAATGTATTGTTGGTTACCTGTTGCTGTAGGACCCAAAAGTTTGAGAACAGGAGCAAGCTCTGCAGATTTCTTGGACTCCTTGATGATCTTGCCTGAATCTTTGGATATCTTAGTTGAAGATGTCATTGATGAAGTAGATTTGAAGAAAAAAGGGTTTGCAAGAGATGAAGAGTTGAAAGAGTGTGCCCAAAGAAGTTCAGAGGGTGAAAAGTTTGAAAAATGGTGATTTCCGCTATTTATAGATGGAAGAAGTGTAAGCGGTTTACTGTACACATTAATGGTGAAAGAAATTGTGGGGCGCGTGTCATGTTGAGGATGTGTGATGAGACGGTAGCAGTTAAACTGGCCCAAGATATCCTAGGGACTAGATGTGTGATGATTGAAAAGATTCACACATGGGTTTTTTAGGAGACATTTGGAAAAAGTTGTCATGATGATGATGACGTCATAGTAGACAAAGGGTTTCTGGTGTCGAATGTGAACTTCAAAAAATGTTATTTTCTCCATTTAGTCGAAAATGACATTTTTGGGGGGCAATATGTTGGCTGGGAATTTCGACGACAGGCTTTTTGTTTAAGGATACTAAGCAGAAAGCAAGTATTTCTTGAGTTTTAGCTGAATTCGACAGGAGCTTGTGCAAGAATCCTGGGCGAAAAGGTCTTCATGATGAGGACATGCTGGAAAAACACTTAGAAATATTTTCTAAGTTTGGATAGCAACTTCGACGGAGGATGTATAAAGCTCTCCTTCGACAGAAGTTTTGAATTTCAAAATACGAATAATAGCTTTCTTTTGTCCTTATCTGTTTCTCAGAAAAGACGCGTGGAGAGCTATGGCGAAATGAAGGCGTACAGAGTAAAACATGTCAATTTTTGGAGGAATATCCATTGAAGACAGTTATTTTCAACATGTTATAAATGTGAGTCTTAGTGTTTAGGATTTCTATGTGTTCAATTGTTTTACAATACTCATAAAATCACTCAAAGTATCTAAGTCAAGTGAGAAAAGAGTTATCATTGAGAATGTACGTCTTAAACACCACATTATTTCATTTCAATAGAAAGTTATTTTCATTTATCAAATTGCTTCTTTTACTGCACTTTTACTTTGAAGTTTTCTTCATTGCACTTTCTTTATCAATTTCTGCAAAGTTTATCTTTTCTAAAAACTTTAAAACAAACTTTTACAAGTATGAACGTTGTCAAAGTGTTCTTCAACTTTTCATAAAGAAATTAAACAATAGCTATGTCATTAGGATTCACTAGTTGATCCTGCAAGTAAACCATTTTTTGAAAGACCAGCGGTTGTTTACCAATTTTCACGGTAAACAGGCGGGGATACCCGAACCCGTTTGGGACGAGTTTGGGTTTTAATTCTCCATCCCCGTTTGGGTTTGGGGCAGGGAACGAGGATTGTTTGGGGTTTGGGTTTGGGTTTGGGGGAGGTAAAAACTGTCCCCGACCCACCCCGTTGCCATGCCTACTTTGAAGTCCTTGTGATTCCTTCTTTTACACTCATTAATGCATGTTATTTGTTGAATGCATAATTCATTTCAGATGTTTGCAGGATTGTTTGGTGAGTGATAAAACCTCATAATATTTTCATCCCTTGATGAATGTGTGCTTAGGTGTGATTCATGTTGGAATTATATTGCTTTAGAAGTTTCGATTTGTGTTTTGCACTTAACAATAGTTTCATCTCCATGAATTGTTTGAGTGTGGTAAGTTTACCTTGTTTGCACATTTTGGAACTTGTATAAATAGGCACTTTGTGGAACTTGTATAAATAGGCACTTTGGTAGATATTTTGAAAACACTTTACATTTTCAGCAACTTTTCAGATTGAAAAGGGATTTTTAGGGTTTGGAGCTTAGAAATTCCAAGAGAAGTGAAAAATCAAAACTTTGGAGCATGAATCTTAGATCTTTCAACTTTGATGCTAGTAAAGCTTTTCTTTTTTACTTGTTGATCAAGCTACCATGGTGATGACTAGCTAAACACCTTTTGTGTCAAGATTAGAGGTAGTTAACATTACTAGTATGTATTTCTTTTGATTTTTTGTATGTGAACAAAGTTGATGATCAATATATGATGAATATCTTTGCTTTTTATGATATATGTATGGTTTGGATCACTCTAGACATAGATTTTTGAAGTCTTGATCTAAGTTCTTCATCTATTAACAAACAAACTTTAGACATAGATTTGGGAGTTAATATTTGCTTTGTATCGATCTTTATGTTTATTGTTTCGATTGTTATTTCGAGAAATCATCTAGCGATTGAAACAATAATACCCACAAAGCCGCTTTAGAAATAAACGGAATCGAGAGGATGCACGATTGTATTGATCTAAACTAAGTTCACATGCTTGATTAATCGGATTGTATGAAATGGGTCAACGAAATCTAATCTTGACATGCTTTTCTTAAAACAGACATCTTTCTTTAATTTACTCTTTGCTACCAAAACAAGTGAAAACTTATGTTACCAAACCAAAACTCTTTGTAAACCCTTTTCTTGAAACTCATAAACTATTGAACGGCAAGCATCATTTTATCAAGACAATTCTTGCGGATACGATAAAACAACCCATCTAAAATACTTTTCAACAATATGTTGGAAAAAAAAGTCATTAATGTTGCATTAGAATTGTAAAGTGATTTATAATTTGGAACAAATTTTTTTAAACAACGTGACTTATAATTTGAAATAGAGGGAGTTCAAATTAGTATGAATGTGATTTTTGATGAATTAGATGCTTGAAATTGGGCAAACTGAAAATACAAAAGAAGGTGAGGTCAGACACACTTTTGTATACCATGATCAGAATGAAGAATCTGATGGTGAAACAAATGATGAAAAATTGAAATTGATGATGTTGCACCAATAGAATCTCATGCTCATAAGATGCCACAAAGAAGAAAACAGGCTCCTAGAAGACTTAATGATTGTGAAATACTTTTTGCCAGTGTTGTAAAAAATGAATAAAAAACCTTATACATCAAGACCCAAGAGGAAGGTACTACTAAGTTGTCTAAAAGCTTTTAAATAATATAATTAGAAACAATTAATAAACGCATAGGAAAATGAATGGAAAACAGACAAATTTGAGAGTTTGAGACATTTAAATCTTATATAATTAAAATGGAATAACTTTATTTCACTTATGACAAAAAAAAGAAAGTGGCAAATCTTAAAAACAAAGACATGTACTTTTTTTCTGCCTTATTATAATTCATATCCCACCTCACTACCAAGCACAAAATCCAAACCTTATCAAACTAAACACTGCTCAAACCTTGAGCAAAAGTAGAAACTTTCTGAAACCTAACATAATAAGGTTCATCAATACCATCACCAACAGCCATAACTTTAGTTCCATCACTATCTTCAAAAGTTCCAACAGGAGCACACAGAACACCAGGAACAGAAGGACAGAACTTGAAGCTATAAATCTCATAAGCATGTTCTCCTTCAAGCCTCTCAATCTTGAACTTACTGACAAGGTTCCCAGCCGCACCACCAGTGCTGACAAACCAGAACCCTGATCCCTCCTTTGAAAGCTTCCATATTTTTGGCTCGTTGCAAGGACTGCCCAGGATTGGAATCTCAATGGTGAGATCAGTTTGAGTTGGAATGTAATCGAGACCTGGTGCAGAGAAGTACACCGGCGAGCCGAGTGCGGCCGGGTTACGGATGACGTCGAGAGGGCATGTTCTGTTTCTTGTTGGACTCAATGTAATGCCGCCATTGTCGGCCCAGAGTGGGAAGACGTAGTAGCCTTCACCTCGTTGAAGAGGGTTGCCTTGTTTGTCTACTACTGGTTCTGGTTCGGCTCCTTGTAAGGGTTGTGTGTTGAATAACAACACTAAGAGAGAGATTAGGAAACATAGTGGGATGAATTTCATATTCTTGATTGTTTCTGATAGTGTGGTTTATGATGTTTGTATTTGTGTTTTTCTTAGTCAAGTACATGATTGTTTATATAGAGATGTGTAAGGTTTCATTTGGGCATATTTATGGAGTGATGATATAGAAGTTTAGGTGTATGTAACACGAGGTTATTAGTTTTATGTTAAGATTTATTTTAAGTTTTGATTTGATTTATTAAGAATATCTTAACACTATGTTTCTTTATATTATATTAGCCATGAGTGCCACGAGGAGTTAATTTAAAATAAAATTTTGGGAATATCGTGGATCACTAAGAAGCATAAAGAGCATCTCTATTCACAATTCATGTACTTATGAATTTTGTATCTCATGACATGGACTTATGAATACAAATCTTGGCCCATTTGTTACAGCAGTGATTTTGTTTTGATAAAAAGGGAGGGCCTGGCCCAAAGAAAAAACTAACACACATTGAAATTTAGGGTACTATTTTTTTTGACTCCATGGGGTGAAGGATTATCTCTTGGACTCGAAAATACTTTTGCCAAAATTTAGAAGTCCATATTCGGATGGACCTTAATTACACACCGGCATTTCAAAAGTGAACAATTCATCCCATCTTTGCCAAAAAAATGGTTTAGAAGTGTATCTTCGTATTTTCTGCATGATTAGTCCATAAATGCATTTTCAGACTATATACTAAGGATGTCCTAACACCATACAATTAATGTAATTCAAGGATGTCACATATAAATTCAAACATTAATCAATTAATCGAAAACATTACCACGATACATAATTTGTTCAAAAAATACAAATAATACACCTGTTACCAAAATACTAATAAAATAAACTAATGTGTATATCTAAACCCCCATGTTTCTCCTCGCCTCATGTACTCCAAAGCATTTTGTTCCTAAGCTAAAATGGCTTGTACGATGGCCATACTATATCTGCTTTCCACGATATCTCCTCCTCTCTAGAGCATCTTTAGCAAGAGTCGCAATACGTCGACAGATCGACAACACTTCATGGGTATGGTTATCCCTAGACTTCTCTTCTTTCAATATCTCCTGATGAGCTTATCTAGGAGGCGCTCCTGCAACATCTTGTGTCATGTAAGGATGTCACATGATAGAACCATGGATATAGCCCAATGCAACAACCCATAGATCATGAGCTGGAACACAACTTGCATCCTCTAGTACTAAGAGATTATAGAAATTATCAAATATGACATCAATATCTCTACAGTGGACTATCAGAGGAGCAAACATGAAGGGATGTCTTAGAATAAACTGAAGAAACTCGAGCAGGTGCATGATCCGCTTAGGAAGATGTGAATATATCAGGTGAGACCCAGAAGTCAACCATTCAAGGTAAAAGGATGTGTCGTCCAAGGGATACGTCTGATGGTGATCATTGTATAGGCAATGACATATGTCATATACTATAGTGTGGTCAATAAACAACCAAAATAACTATATCGCCTGTTTCCATCTGAGCATGATATAAGAGCAAGCATGAGACCAATCCTCAATGTAGTTATCATCAAGTTCCCAACAAGATATGCGAGGAAAGTGAGAAAGAATTTATGCCAAAAAATGATTCAGATCAAATATAAGTAACGATGTAACATAAGTGTTATAAAATATTACTAACACTAATTGTGCAAATATATTATCGTAAGTAGCGTATAGCTTTCTGTCATTTGTCTTGTCTTCCAAAGATAAGCTCCACCTACCTTCGAGTAGAGATAAACCAAATGTGTGGTGTAACACCCCAGACTGCTTTCAGGATTAGCGACTGACCTCACAAAACAACACGAGTCTTTTCAGTATACTTTGTCCTCACTTACACGCTTTTTGGGAAACTTCCCAGAAGGTCACTCATCCAAATACTACTCCAAGTCAAGCACGCTTAACTATGCAATTCTTACTTGTTAGGCTACCAAAAAGAAGATGCATTTTGTTAGTATAGGTAGTATCATTTAATCTTTATAAGTCTTCCTTCAACCATGCAGTCTCATACCTACACAGCCTCAGGATCCTTTCATTCCGAAGTGAATCTGGGCGACCACTCCTCACACTTTTCGGCCTCGGGTGTTACGACCACTCCCCGCCATATTCGGCCTCGGGTGTTACATGTCCACTAACTTCCATTTGGTTCGTCTACGAACCACATCGTAGTGGGAGAGGTAAGCTTTGATACCATTAGTAACACCCCAAATTGCTTTCAGGATTACCGACTGACCCCACAAAATAACATGGGTCTTTTTAGCATATTTTATCCTCACTCACACGTTTTCCAGAAAACTTTCCAGAATGTCACTCATCTAAATACTAATCCAAGTCAAGCACACTTAATTATGGGGCTCTTATTTGTTAGGCTACCAAAAAGAATATGCATATAGTCGGTATAGGTAGTACTGATCAATCCTTATAAGCCTTCCTTAAACCATACAGTCTCATACCTATACAGCCTTAGGATCCTCTCATTTTGATGTGAATTCGGGCAACCACTCCCCGCCCTCTTCACCTACCTTCAAGTACAGATAAACCAAACGTGTGGCACCTGAGTTGTACTTGTGGATCCGCTCTAAGTCGTTGAAGTATATTAGTAGGCTACATCAACGTAGGTTGCACTTTTCCATAAATATGGACGTGTCAACCAAGTACATGAGGTATGACCTTAATACACGTTGTCAGTCGTACAAAACATGTTCACGAGCGCCTCTCGTGACATCAATCTCTATTTGGGCTTCACTCGATTCAACTCCCAAATAAGTCACCATCATGTCTAGTTCCTCAAGACAAGAGATTCTTGAGTGGTTTGGTAATCTTCCCTAGATCGGAAGATGTAGGAGACATCATCAAAGGTGGTATACATATCGTCAATAGGAATATGAAAAGACGACGTCTCTGAGTGTCATCTTTCCAAAAATGCCGCCAACATGCCATGGTTAATGGTCTTGTACCCAATAAAAAATAAACCTATAGCCCAGATAATTGCAGTACATCCTGAAACCATGCCTTTTTGTAGGTGAAAAATGTATAATGCGCAAGTATACTCAGTCCATAGTAGCAAGTGATAAAAAGTAAGAATTTCATTCCCATATGGAATATAATAACTTATATTGATTTGCAAAACTTATATTTTATGAATGGGCATGAGCAATGGTAACAATAATCGATGGTTTCACAGGTTCAATTTTTTTTAAGTAAATAATGATAGAAATGACGTTGAGTAAGGGAAATCAATATTGGAATATATGTTGGACAATGATCCATTTAATATATTTTATCTTATATGTGTATATGATGTGATATGTTGTGCCAGATGAGGTCGGAACGTGATCTTATGGTGTATTCTTACAACATCAACATATATGCAACAAAACAAGGTGATAAATTCCTAAGCCTCACATTTAACTTTAATGTATGTTTGGTTTCATTCAAAATTTCCTATATGCATGTTTTCCACATATGCCTAAAGTAGATATTCTAGTGAATATGTCCATCCTACTATTTTCAATCACATTTATCATGCAATCTTCCTAAATGATAAGCCAAAGAATCAAATTTATAATAGTATAATGCATGATATAATCAGTCACTGACATCACATCAATATACACAAAAGATTAACTTATATAAACTTCACATTTCTCAACATAAAGAGTTTAGCTCATAATGAGCCTAATAAATACATCAACACTAGTTCCTAAGCTAAACATACTTAAACAAATCATGATAAAGAAATGAAAATCTAAGAGTAACATCTTTGTCTTCTTGAAATCTTCAATCAACAAGAGACGTGTTATGTCACACCAGATACTACTTTCTTCTACTCAAGAAGAAGAGAAAATAAGTCTTCCACACTTGATTGAGCTCACTTTCACACAAGTCTCTCTCTCTCTCTCTCTCTCTCTCTCTCTCTCTCTCTATCTATCTATCTATCTATCTATCTATCTACCTATCTCTATCTCTATATATTTATCTATCTATCTATCTATCTATCTATCTATCTATCTATCTATCTATTTATCCATCCATCTATCTATCTCTATATCTATCTATCTGTTGTTTCTCTCCGAGTATGAACCTTCTCTCATTTCCAAGGGATCCTTTTAAAGGCAACCTTATCTAAGGTTTTGTGAGGTAGTGGATCATGGGATTCTTGATTATCCATCCCTTTTAGGCCCGTGAGAATCATCATATTCCCTCACTTTTTCTCTCCCGTACAAGTACCAAGTGAGGTACACAACATATGCATGGGACAAAGTGTCCAGTGACACACATGTTATGTAGGGGCATAAGTTGCATTCTGCAGCGACTATACTATTTGCAGTCATTTGTCTTGTAGCGGTTGGTCTTATCCATTTTCTTTCTATCTCAGCTTCCTACTTTTACACCAATCTCTTTCCATTTATGCTTTCCTCTTGAATTTCTCTAATTCTTTCAACATCTTCTGGCCTTAAAGCCTATTGAAAATGAAGTGTTTTCCTGGCGCGACAGAACTCGTCATCAAAGTGCGATTCCTACACAGAAACAAAACACATAAAATTCACAAAAGAGATCATCTAGTTTGCTCTAAATAATATAAATAAAAACATTAAAACTCAACTAAATACTCAAATTAAAATCAAATAAAGTAACACAAATTCAAGTGTTAAGGGCTTAAATATATCACAACATATCAGTTATCACACCCTTAAACTTGAACCACTACATGTCCTTAGGTGATGCGACAAATAATATCATCTCTTACCACTAATACAAAACGCACAAACAACAACGACAGGTTTACAACGGATTCATATAAACCGTTGTAATAGGTTAAAATTTTCACGCCTAGTAATTAGCTGTATGTATAAACAGAAATATAATGTTGGTTGTTTTAAAATACCGTAGTAATAAATATTGTGTAGCAAGCTTCGATTCCCAGCAGTTACACTTTTTCCATTTTTTAGAGTACATTAAGTGTTTTTCACTTAAGTCCATTATTTATAAAATAAATTGAAAATGATTTTACAACGGTTTATTAAACCAACCATTGTTATAGGACTTAACTCCATTATTTTAAAAATAAATTGTAAAAGAGTTTACAACGGTGAAGTAAAACAACCGTTGTAAGAGGACTTCAATTCCACTACGGTTGTGTTTTCCAACCGTAATTAAAGGGTTCACTGATAAATTAAAACAAAACTTATTCTGCATTATTTCTTTCAAAAGACGCCCTAGGCGAACAAGCGAGCCAGAGACGACAGCGGTGGAATAATCTTTACCCTCTTCGTATCCGTTCATTTGTAACCCAAATCTTCACCCTCTTCGTTCATTTGATTCTTCAGCTTTGAAGTACGGTATTCTTCAATATCTTCATTCCTTTTTTCTTTGTTTATGTTGTATATGCTCAAGTTAGTATGTTTATGTTGTTTATGCTCAAGTCAGTATTAGAGTAAATTTTTTATATGCTTTAGGTTTAGATTTGCATATGCATTAAGTTTTTAGATTACATTTTGGTGTGTCATTCACATTATTATATGTGTATAAATTTCAGAAGTTGTTATGGATCGGAATTGGATGAAAGCCGATAGATTAGGTCCGGTTTATGAGAAATGAGTTCTTGAATTTCTTGAATACGCTGATAAGCATTTTCCCGACAATAATGGTATCTTTTATTGTCCTTGTGTTCTTTGCGCGAATATCAAAAAGTGTATAAATGATGAAATATTCCATCACCTTTGTTGTGATGGTATATGTCAAAATTATATAATATGGACGTGGCATAGTGAGGTGGATAAAGAGGAAATTTTTGTGCCACAAAGTCAAAGAGTGGATGAAGATGAATATATGGTAGATCAATTAGAGGATATGTTCCGTGATATTGGGGAATCTTCTTTTAAGAATGCTCATATTTATGATACTTTATGTAGTGATAAAAACACCCCTTTATATAAGGGATGCACATATTTTACACAATTGTCGGCGGTGTTAAAGTTGTTTAATCTAAAGGAAAAGAATGGATGGTCGGATAAAAGTTACACGGAATTACTTGAATTGCTAAAGGAAATGTTACCAAAAGATAACAAATTACTAGATCATTTTTATGAGGCCAAGAAGATATTGTGTCCAATGGGTCTGGAGTATATCTGTAGCTCGGATTCTGTGACGCGACCACTACCGCATTTAGTGCTACTTTCTGATTTTTGTATTTATTCTTTGAAGCTTAAAAGGAAGGGGAAAATATCTCAAACTAACCCTACGTGCAAATGTTTTTCTTAACAAATGCGAAGAGATCGGGGATCGGGGGTTGGTTATACAAAGGGAAGTTGTTAACACTCAGAGTATCTATAGTAATCTATAGGAACCTTTATTTGCATATGTTTCTACTGTTGTATTTCTTGGTTGCTTAAATCCATTTACTGTTGAATAGGGAAAGTTTCTCCTATGTGAAGGTTGAGGAAATGTTTTTGTTGTTTTTGGGTTTTCTATTGTTTTTGGGAAGGTACTGGACCTAATGTTTTTTATTAGTGTGCTCGCTAAGATTTCGCAATTTTATGCCTACGTATTCCCGTAAAAATACTTCAGCAAATCAGAGCGTTCGTAGTTCCTCCTATTCTATGGGAGGAAATTGTTTGGTGTCTTGTTCAAAGCCTAAGATTGAAGCTAAAAGAGTATTAATGTATTGTTCAAAGCCCAAGATTGAAGCTAAAAGAGTATTTGTGTCTTGTTCAAAGCCCAAGATTGAAGCTAAAAGAGTGACTGAGAGAGAATTTGTCATCTCTAAAGGGAGATATCTCCTTTATTCATCACAAACATTGAAGAATTGATTTATAAGGGAAGTTGCTTTAACTGGGATGTGTGGAATCCAGCAATGCCACATCTTCCTTTATAAGTCTTTACATGCTAAGAGAGGGACATTAACTTGGATGTGTAAAATCCATAGGTTTGCCACTTACATCACTTAGATGAAAGAGAACTTTAGCCATGATAAAAAAGGGACTCCAGCTTGGATTTTGAACCAACAAGTGTGCCACTTACATCAATTATCTAGAAAGGGTCTTAATTGTTTATTTTGAAATGTGATATATAGAGGAAATATCTTCCTACATAGAGGACGCGTGGTCTTATCTGTGGGGATGATGGATTTTGTGCCTTGATCAAAGCCCAAGGTTGAAGCTATAAAAGTTGAAAAAAACTGACTCAACTGGAGGAGTATTATATTTGTCTTGTACAAAGCCCAAGATTGAGGCTGGCTGGGAAAATCATTATATGAAGCCTAAGAGGAGGCTGACTCTTGTTGAGGATTATTTAAATCTAGAAGAGGGTCTAAACTATTTTGAGGAATCAAAAGGGAAATTAAATTTTGCTAGGGATTAGAGAACAGCTGAATTATCAGATGCTATGAGGCTTTGATTTTTTTGGGGATTTGTTGATGGTAACTTGGTTCTGGATGGGGATTTTAAAGTGACAACCAAACCTTGTTGAGGATCAGAAGAGACTTAGAAGGATAAGCTTGAATTCCTTAGAGGCATTAACTCTCTTGGGGACTAATGTATTGATAAATATGACTAGGATCTATCCCATGCTTTTAGGAAGCCTAAAGGTCCTGGTATGAAGCCCAAAATAAGGATGGGGATGCTTCTAGGAAGCCTGTGGGTCCTTGTATGAAGCCCAAGAGGAGGCTGAACTATTGAGACTTTCCAAGTCTAAGAAGAGTTCAAGAAAGGTTTCACCAGGAAATAATCCTTTCTTTGTTGAATTGTTCCAGGGTTAAAGGGATTAAAGAAGTGGTTTCACTGGGAAACAATCCTCCCTTTACTGAAATGTTTCATGGTTGATCAAATTGAACAAAGCACAAGAGGAGGCTGGTTGTACTGGGAAGAAGAATTCCTTTGTACAAAAGGGAACTAGTTGTTTGAACTAAGTTATACTGACTGAAAGGATCTTATTGTTTGAACTAGTCTAAACTAAGGATGCTTTGAATGCTAAGAGTAACTTAACAAAATATGTACAAGTATATATACAGACATATGAACAAGTATATAGACATGCATGAATTGAATTGAGAAAGGTGGTGGGTCTTATTCTCTGGATAGAGACCCAAGTGTATTGTGATTGATTTAGATGTTTTCTTCAAGATAGGATTAGTGTTTTGAAGAAATTGAAGAAAGTTTTGAATTTGAAGATTACTTGATCTCAAATAGGAGAGAAGCAAAGGTGTTGGGTCTTACACTCTAGATAGAGACTCAGATGATTGTTTGTATCCTGTACAAAGCCCAGGATGAATAAGGCTAAAATATTTTCTATTTACAAAAAAGTGTTGGGTCTTACACTCTATCAGAGGCTCAAGGATTGTTTAAAACAAAGTTTATGTACAAAGGGATGAGACTTACACTCCTAACAGAGGCCCAAAGATTGTTATGAAAACAATGATCGCACCGTGATTTTGAAAAGTGCGATGGGACTTACACTATAGCAGAGGTCCGATGAAGTGGTTTATTTACAAAGAGGGTTGGGTCTTACACTCTAATAGAGGCCCAGATGATTGTTGAAATGAAGTTTGAAAGATAGAATCAAAGTCAAACCCTAATTTCATTTTTTTTATATAATTTTCAAAGAAAATCAATAAAAAATGATAAAAATATCAAATATAATCATTAATCATGTTATAGACAATGATTAAGGTTTATGAAAAAAGGTATTTTATCTACGTGGATATTTAAAATCATTTTTGATTAAAACATATCAAGAAAAATAAATTATATTAAAACATTTAAAACAATTTTAAAATAATATTTTTAATATATTAAAATATATCAAATAAAAGTTATTTTTGTGATTTTTTGTGGATTAAAATAATAGGGTATTTAAATGACATGTGTAAAAAAATGGGATTAAAAATAATTAATTTGATAGGAAAAATCTATATTTGAAATTAATTTTAAAATAATTAAAAATAGTATATTAAATATATTAAAAATACATCAAATATAAAATTTTTTTTTTTATTTTTTTGTGTGAATAAATTATTTAAACAAGTGAACAATATTTATGCAAAAAATCATTTGAAAATAATCAAAATTGGATGTAGAAATTAATTTTTGAAAATAAAATGAAAATATTCAAAATATTCAAAAATTCCAAAATTTGAAATATGGCGCCAAGGCCATCTTCTTCTTCCTCGCGCGTACCACCTTTACCAGATTTGCAAAACCTCTCATATCTCCCTCAATACGTAATGATTTTGCACAATGTAAACATGAAAGTTGTTCGTTTTTGAACAAGGAATTCAATGGTACCAATTAATTTCATTTCTTTTAAGTGTAGAGTGAGTTATCAAGTGATGAACAAATTAATCCTAATTTTTGCAAGAACACTATGAAATCTTATATACGATTGATACATAGCAATTGATTGAGGGAAAACATTCTATATAAGTGCAGAAACATGTTGGTAACTTGAAATATAAAAAATGATGCATGTTTCATGGAGTTTGGGAAGTTCAGGCTTACCTGTGCAAGAGGAATTTGAATCCTCAGTTGTAGGTATTACAGATGTGAAATGCTGACTTGGACAACTTCCCTATACCTCAAGGAATGTGTTGAGATGCTTGGAATGGTTTGAAACCTTCTGGTTTGATGGATTTGATGTTACAGATTTTGTTTAAGTGTTTGGATCACTCATATATGATGTAAGTAAGGTGTTTGCATCATTAGTTTGGATTGAATTGCTCTCTATTTGAAAATCCGATTCTCACTTCTTAAGGCTTTGGAATTTTGAAGTGAATGAGGAAATGAGAGAAAACATGTGTTGTGATGTTTTTGGGTAGTTTGAATGATTAGAAATGACTCCTATTTATAGGAAGAGAAGTTTGTTTTTGGAGGAATAGTGAATGGATGAAGGATCACTCTATTACCCAATGGATATGGTTATGTAGCATGACTTGAATGCTAAGGTACCTCAAGTCTCCTCTAGCATAGCAATGTGTTGACTCCCATCAATTTTGCCGTTTTGAAGTCTTCTTATTCTTGGATATGTCTTGTCTGGTTTGTGCTTGATCCATGCCACCTCAATGCATCACATTAATGCTTGATGCCAAAATTGAAATTCAAGGTTCATGTAATGATGGATTTGCACATGCTAGGCTAGATACTTGACTCCTTGGTCCAAAGTTGAAAATATCAAGTGATTCATCAAGATTCCTTCTGATCTTGGATGATTCCAAAGCTTGCAAGATGACAAACTTGTTGTGGAAAATCATGTGGTGCAAGTAATATGCCAAATGCTGTCAAAAAAACAGTTTGTGTCAAGGCATGTTGTGAGGTTCATAACTTCTTGCTCAAGTTGAATTAATGGAAGTTCTTGTACTTCTTATAAAGCTTGTATATCATACTTCAACTTTGATGTTTACATTTGGTCTTGATTCATCTTGGATCATAATGAAAAATGCCTCAAAAGTTGGACAAAACATGAGGTAGATTCTGCCTAAAAAATTCTAAGTGTCAAAGTTCAAAATCTCATGAAACCCTAACTTTAATGCTTCATATCTCAAAATCTATGCATTTTTTAGGGGTACTTGTGCTTAGAAATCTTGTTGTATGTAAGAAGGTCTATCATTTGAGCTTTGGATGGGAAAAAATGGTTGCTTGGATCACAAGTTATGACCTTGCAAAGTTGGGTAAAAACCATTATTTTCCATAACTTAGTGAAATTTTAAGTTTCTCAAGGTTGCCCCTTTTGCAAGTAACCTCACTTTCCTTGATTTTTCTTGATTGATCATGATCCAAATCACAAGTTAACATTATTTTTTACTTAAAGAGGCCATGTTTACAAAAAAAAAATCCAAAAGTCAAACTTGGTTTTGATCACAGTTGACTTTTTATCTTAGATGAAACTTGAATTTTGTGATCCTTTATAAAATCAAGTCCTTGGGATAAATTAAACCTAATGGATGGATTCTAAAGGTGTTTTTGAGTGTCTTGAATCATGTCCCAAGGTTTGAGATCATGCTTTGCTCAAAAGTCAAAGGTATGGTTGACTTTTTCTCAGAAACCCTAGTTTATGGTCTAGGTGAATTTGAATCCTTGGTGCTTATGAATTAATCTCTTTGAATCAATCCAATCTTATGAATGGATAAATATGATGTATTTGAGTTCCTTAAAGCATATGTTGAATTTTTAGATCAAGCCTTGCTCCAAAAGTCAACTTAAGGACTAAAATAGGTCAAAACCTTAATTCCTGATTTTTGATAGATGCATCCCCTGAGGCTATTTTGAACTTATGAATAGGCTCATGAGGTTCTTTTGAGCTTATTGAATCATATATTGAAGTATTGGCTCATGCCCATATGAGAATTTCTCTCTGGAGGCCTAGGTCGACCAAAACCCTAATTTGGTGACACTGATGATCTTGAGGCTTAATCAACTTGAAATGATGCAATCTTGTGCTTTATTTTTGATGTGGGATACCTCTTGATCCTTCATGGATGTTTGATAGGCTTGACAAGTTAAAGATAATGTCAATTCTTGATTGATCTTTTGCCTGAACCCTCTGAGAGGCTTAAAAAACTCTAATCCTTGGTTGAGGTAGATACTCAACAGTCTTTGAAAGTATTAGTGAGGTATGAAAGTACATCCATATTGTGGTGATGATTTGCACAATGATGTGAAGTCTTGTAGTTAAAATTTAGGGTATGACAATATCAAAATACATGTTTGCCCTAATGATTGCATATTATACTGGAAAGAGTATGAAGACTTGTATCAATGTCTGAAATATGGTGTGTCGCGTTACAAGCTGAAGGCCAACAATGACAATGACTATGACAATGTTAGTAGGAAGCATCCTTCTGCTAAAGTGTTATGGTACTTGCCAATAATTTCACAATTTAAGAGACTTTTTGCTAATTCGAATGACGCAAAGAATCTTAGATGGCATGCAGATGAAAGGACTCGTGATGGAAACATTCGCCATGTTGATGATTTATTGCAATGAAAGAAAATTGATTCGTTGTTTCTGGATTTTGGAGTTGAGCCAAGAAACCTTAGGCTTGGACTTTCCACCGATGGAATGAACCCCTTTGGTAATTTGAGCACTAATCATACTTCGTGGTTTGTTCTTCTCACTATTTACAACCTATCTCCTTAGTTGTGTATGAAGCGCAACTATATACTGTTAAGTATGATGATTTCTGGACCACGACAACCTGGTAACGACATAGATGTTTATCTAAGTCCATTAATTGATGATTTACGACTCTCGTGGGATGAAGGCGTTGAAGTTGATGATGCATATTATGGGGAAAAGTTTAAGATGCGTTCAATGTTATTTTGCACAATTAACGACTTTCCTGCTTACGGTAACTTGGCTGGATATAGTGTCAAAGGACATAGAGCGTGTCCTATATGTGAAGATTATACTTGTTATCACCAACTTGAGTTTGGAAAAAAGACAGTTTACCTTGGGCATCGAAAAATTTCTAAAACCCGATCATCTTTATCGTAGATTGCAGAAGGCTTTTAATGGAGAGCAAGAGTTTGATGAGGCACTTGAAGCTTTAACTGGGGAAGAAGTTTATCAACGGTAGAAAAACATTAATGTTGTCTTTGGGAAGAGAAAAAAAGAAAAAGGGGAAGTTGTGAAAAATATTTGGAAAAAGAGGTCCATCTTCTTTGATCTTCCGTATTGGTCAAGTCTTGATGTTAGACATTATCTTGATGTGATGCACGTGGAGAAAAATATGTGTGATAGTTTGATTGGCACACTTCTAAACATTCCAGACATGACTAAAGATAGTAAGACTTCCCGTCTTGATATGGAGAAGATGGGTATACGAAAACAGTTGGCTCTAATAGAGAAAGGAAAAAGAACGTATCTGCCTCCAGCATATCACACTCTTTCTAAAAAGGAAAAGAAAATTTTCTGCGAGTGTTTGCAAGATATTAAAGTTCCGCAAGGTTACTCATCAAATATCAAGGAACTTGTATCAATGAAATTTGAAAAAGAGGTTCATCTTCTTTGATCTTCCGTATTGGTCAATTTAATTGGTTTAAAATCTCATGATTGTCATGTATTGATGCAACAACTTCTACTAGTGGCTATCTGTGGGATCCTACCAAAAAATGTGAGAGTAACTATAACGAGACTGTGCTTATTTTTCAATGTCATATGTAATAAAGTTCTTGATTTCAAAAAATTAGATGAATTAGAAGATAAGGCAGCCATAATCTTTTGTCAATTGGAGATGTATTTTCCTCCATTATTTTTTGACATTATGATTCACTTACTTGTTCATTTAGTAAGAGAAATCAGAATTTGTGGTCCAGTTTATTTAAGGTAGATGTATCCAATAGAGCGATATATGAAGATCTTTAAAGGATATATGAAGAATCATCATCGACCGGAAGCTTCGATTGTTGAAAGATACATCACAGAAGAAGCTGTTGAGTTTTGTACAAACTATTTGTCGGACGCAGATTCTATAGGAATTTCAAAGTCTCGTCATGCTGACACAGACGGAAGAGGTATTCAAGGTCTAAATGTTAAGTCAATGGCTCGGGATGTAGTTATTCAAGCACATTTCTATATATTGAATAATATAGATGAAGTTCAACCTTTCATAGATACTCACAAAGGACTTTTGAGGAAAAAAATATCCACGAATGAGTGACAAGTTGTTGTTGATAGAGCATAACAAGAGATTCATAGATTGGTTTAATAAAAGTGTATTTAATGATCGTAGTGCATCCGAGATACTTAAATGGTTGTCGTACGAGCCAAAATTTTGAGTCATTACTTGGACTGCATACGACATTGGTCATTATACCTTTTATACAAAATCAAAAGATGATCATAGTACAATGCAAAATAGTGGGGTTATGGTTGAAGCTGAATCGATGTATTTCTCTAGTTTGAAAGATAAGAATCATGTATTGGCAACTACCGTGTTTTATGGTGTCATTGATGAGATTTTGGAGATTGATTATGTTATTTTCAAAGTGGCTTTATTTAAATGCAAATGGGTTCCCAATAATAGTAATTATTTATACATTGATGACTTAGGATTCTCACGGGTCAACCTTGGCAATGCATCTTTTATGACCGAACCACTCATCGTGGCTTCTCAAGAAAAACAAGTTTTCTATGTTACCGACCCATCGGACAAATCGGGGAAATGGTCAATCGTTCTCCAGGGAAAAAACATTCCTCTTAGTGATAGAAGTCTTGATATTCCATCCACACCTTCTTACACAACACAAACCCCTACTTCATATGATGAAGTTGATGGAGATGTCGTGCACGCTATTCGAATTGATCATGAAGAAGGCATATGGGAAAATTAACAAGTACGTAATTTAGTATTTATTCATAATATATTAATTGTATGTTATAGTTTCTAAATATTTTTACTAACAAGTATAATTATTTGAAATCATAGGTCTTTAGAGTCAAGACACCAAGAGACAAGAAACCAAAACACCAAGTTACAATTATGTGATGTTATGTAATGTGTAAACTGTATATTGTTTGTTCTGATAAATTGTAAGATATTTGTTACAATTGAATATGATATAATTATGTGATGTTATGTAATGTCTAAACTGTAGGTTGTTTGTTCTGATAAATTGTAAGATATTTATTACAATTGAATATGATACAATTATGTGATGTTATGTAATGTGTAAACTGTATGTTGTTTGTTATGATTAATTGTAAAATATTTGTTACAATTAAATATGATACAATTAATATTATTATGATTACTTTATCATAAATGTTAGTTGTATTTTCTGTTGTGATATGGTGAACAATAATACAGGTTAAAAAATGGGATTAATTATAAAATCAACAATCTTTTTCTTAATTCTGCAGAATATGTAACAACGGTTATATATCATAACCGTAATAATATCTTGTGCTTTAACAACGGTTATATTACACAACCGTTATAATATCTCGCGCGATGTCCATAAAAAAAAATATCAAAACAGCGCAGCTGGCAATCGAACCTGGAACAATTACTTTATCACAACAGTTGTTTTTATAAACTGTTATGATAGGTAGCGCTCTTTCCAGTTTAATACAACGGTTACTGATCTGTGATTGTAAGTATCATATATACAACGACACTCAACATAACAACAGTTGTGCACGCGTGATTACATACATTTCCCAACCGTTGTTAAATGGGTTTTCGGTAGTAGTGTACTCTAGCTACATTTTTCACACAACCCATAATTTATCTAAGAAGAACGCATGAAAACATTGGCATAAGTTGGTCTTTTCACATATTAGTCCTATTTGTGTGTGTGTGTGTGTGTGTGTGTGTGTGTGTGTGTGTGTGTGTGTGTTAGATTGCACGTGTGTATGCGCGCGCGCGTGCATGCTCTTCATGATGCTACTTGTCATGCTAAAAGTCTTCAGTCAAGATAATCAGCCTAAATTCTAGTTTGTTTATTCTATCCTATGGTCCAAGATTTAATTTTTTTTTTCAGTTTCAATAGAGGGAAATTAACTAGCTTGTTTTGTTTTGGCTTTTTAGTTCATTTTGAACTTGAAGATTCTACTTGCATCACTTTTCTTAATAAATTTTTCTAGATGTTCTACCTGTTCACCTGACGAGATCTCACTTGTAATGAGTTCAACCGGTTACTCAAAGTGAAAATACCCATTATTCCTCCAGTTTCGGAAATAAGGACTTTATTTAGAATTCTCTTTGACATTTTCATTCTTTTTGCACACTTTTGTGTGTTTCTTTGTAATATTTTAATAAATACACTAGATCCTTGTTCTAGCCTTATTTACTAGTGTTTTCCTCCCTTAAACTAAATCCAACAATAAATCGTATTCCATACTTTAGAACAACTCAAACTTTTTAAGAGGCTAACTACTTTTCTGACTTCTTCTAGCACGACTGTGTTTATCACCAAGTCACAAATTGGTGCTTTGATTCTTATCAAGACCTTATTTCCAATATTGTCAACAATCCAATTAGAAGGCTCCTAAGTTCTTAAATCATATGTCATTTTTTAAATGAATTTGGTTATATTATTTTTTTTTTTACTATTGTTATTATTATTTTTTTAAATTCATATTAAAAACATTAAACATTATAACTTATATTTCATTAACTAAACTGAAACATAAAAGACATTAGCGATTGAAACATAAACTACAATCAATAACTAGAGATATGACTAATGACATGACGGAAGTTGCCATACCTTCAAACATTGAGTAAGGGCAGGGTCCTCACTATCATTTGGTGAGTTACGGCATGTTGTTGCCATACCTCAAAAAAATACAATCCTTCATGATGGGACGCGGAAAAAATGTTCGAATAGAGTCGTCACCGAACTTTATTCCTTCCAATGAAGGAATAGGAAAATATCGATAAAAACTTTAAAGATAAGAACATGGTCATCACAACCAAATTTTAGGTTCGGGAGTCGATTATGCAAGAGAAGGTATTAGCACCCCTCATGTCTGTTGCACTCAAATGGAAACTCTTAGTCGAACTTGTGATTGAATGCTAGCTAATGTTATTTGTTTTATTCTAAGCGAATAATGCGAAAAGGTATGAGAAAAGTGTTTCGTGCTAAGGGGAAATTGGTGTTTTTTTATTAGGGTGCTCGCCAAGGATTTGGGCCATTGTGCCTATGTATCTTCATTTGAAAGAAATGAAGAATCAGAGCGTTCGTGGTTTATGGGACTACAGGTTGTTGGTTCATTTTATCGAACGAATGTTTAGGTCACATTCTAAGGGCAAAACGTTAGCTTGTCTACTCTTGCGAAGGCTTAAACATTTAGTTTGTGGGCGCATTAGAAAAGACTAAACATCTTTCTTTTGAGAAAAATTTTTGATCACCCGGCGGCGAGAAGTTGAATTAATGTTTTGAATGTTTTGTTTGGATGACGATCACTTGGATGGCCAAGGAAGGCTCCTTGTATCCAAACATTCGGGAGAGAGAATAGAAGGCTCTAGAATGTCTCTTTTTCAAACTTAATTATGAAAAGGGCTTGATATGATTAGAGTGTATTGATTGGATGACGAGTACTCGAATGGCCAAGAAAGTATCCTCATATCCAAGTATTCGGGAGAGAGAATAGAAGGCTTTAGACTCCCTCTCTTTTTCATCTAAGTGATTGATAAAAATAGGTTTGATTCAAGTTGTTTGGAAAATAGTTTAAAGTGAATCGGATTAGAAATTTTTTAGTGATGACATTTCTTTGAATAGTAAGGAAAGCTCCTAGCACCCAAACAATCGAGGAGAGGAATCGAAGGCTCCAGACCATCTTCCTTTTCACCTTTAATGAAATAAGGTCTAAGTATGATTAATTGATTTAGTTTGATTTGAAGAAAGTACTTGATGTTGATAGAGGTTTGAGTTTGCGTTCGAAGCGTGACAAGGTTTGAAAATGATTAGAAGGGAGAACCTAAATGCGTTAGGAAAGGTTGATGGCGATGCTCGAGGCAATCGACTTACAAAGGTGTAAAATGGCTCGACGTTGAATCGAGAATTAGTTTGAAATTGCTTTAGGTGATGCAATGGCAAAACATAAACAAAATAAAGGAAAGCGATAAAATTATTTTACACTTCATGGGAGTGGGGTACATTTTTCGAATGGGGATAAAAATTAACAACAAACACACCACCCAAACAATATTGAATCTAAACTACACGTGTACTAGTAAAGTGAGTTAGTCTTTTAGACGGCCAACTAAAATTAATTGATCGAATAAGTCTCATTGTATGAAAGCCCAAGAGTAAGCTATGAATGATTTGCAACGATGTCCTAAGCTAAGAGAAAAAAAATAGAGAAGTCAATGATCCAAATCTCCTTTTCTAGGATTTAAGTACAAGGTCTAAAACTCCATGATGTTAAGGATAGTAGCCATAGTCCAAGATTATATGTCTTTTAGGGTTTTTGATCATTTTATCATGTTTTTGTGTTTTTTTAATGAGATGAACAAATAAAGATGAAGATAGCATAATGAGCAATGAAATAAATGAATAAGAAATAAAGAGTAAGGAAATAAATGGCGGAAAGCAAATAGCAAGAAAATAAATAGCGGAAATGTAAAAGTTAGATGTTAGTTATTAATGGTTATTGATTGGATGATCACTTTCTCGAATTGGGACCAATTTAGTGCTATGTTAAGCAATCGTAGCACAATCTATGAGGAAGATCATATGATGGGAGGTCGATTAATAATAATGTTTGTGTTAAAACATGCTAGAGAAATGATATGTAGATCATTGTCCTAAAGTCATGCCGCACAAAAAGAAAAAGAGAATGGTCTCATCTTAATCAAGAATTTCCATTGATTAATCAAAGGCAATCTATCACTATCCCAAAGTGTAGAGAATGATCCAAATGATCATTCAACCACAGATTTGAAATAATGAAGTTAGACATCTTTAAAAACCAACATTCCATGATATTTAGATCTCATTGACCAAGAAGAAAAAAAAATCAAAATGAAAAAAATAAATAATGGATGAAAATAAAGTCAAGAGCCATGATCAAAAAGTAAAAAACAATCATTAAAATATAATGGAAAGAAAAAAGAACAAAGGATAAAACAAATAATAAGAAATTCAAAGAACTAAAAGCAAAGAAAAAAAGGTAGGGTGCATCAAAACTTTTGAGGGTATGAATATGAATCCAACATGGGATCTAAGGCCCAAATGCACATCATCTTTTTTTAAAAAACAAAAACAAATTAATAAGAGGAAGTCCATGATCATGAAAGAAGAAGAAAAAAACAACATCAGTACGCCATATTTCATTCCAACCTTTCCATTTGCTCTGCAAATCGCGCGACTCTCCCTCAATCTCTCTTTTTCTTCTATTTCACACCACTCTCTCTATCTCAGTGAAAAAAATTCTTCCTCTCACAATCTCGATTCTCTCTGCTTCTCGTTGCTTTCAACTCGTTTTTAGTTTCGTTGTTGTGGGCTGTTGTTGATTTGTGGGTTTAAATTTGAAGTATGGATTGGGTTGTGTTTGGTTGATGTTTTTCAGATTTGAAGGTTTGAGGATTGTATTTGAAGCATTGAAGGTTTGAAGGATTAATGAAGGTTTGTGATGAAGGTTGGAATTGGAATTGGGCAGAGTTTTGTTGGTTTCCTCAGAGCTTGAGAAATGGATGAATGAAGGTTTTTATTTATATAGGAGAAAAATGACGTGAGGTGATTTCAATTGAAATGGAATTGCTTGCTGTGAAAGTCGTTTTTCCATTTGATGTTGTTGCTGCATTTTGATTTTATTTGTCGTTCGCTGAAGTCATTTTGTAAAGTTGTTGTGACGTTGTGGAATGTTCTGCAGTGCATATTGGAAAGTTTGGAAAGGTTTCGTTTTGTACGTCATTTGTTCATGTGGGCCTGTGAAGTTTTGTGGGGTATGCTGCTGAATTATTTTGGCGTGAAGGTAGTTGGCTGGGACGTGGAATTGGCTTGTGTTTAAGGTAGCTTGGCTCAAGTATTTTTGGCTTGCCTGCTGTGTATTCAAGAGATTGTTTTTGGAATTGTTCTCATGAGCTTGTAACTGCTTGTGATTTATGAATGTGCCTTGAATGGAGGCTTGTGCATGTAAAGCTTCATATTTACGTTTTGGCTTGACATGTTAATGGCTGTAGTATGTAAGGCTCGCGTGACTTCATGTTTGCTGGTGTAGTGAAGGCTGGCTTGGTTGTTTGAATAAGGTTGAAGGCTTTGGCTTAAGTGTTGGGTTATTGTCGTTTGTAGTCTTGTAGATGGCTTGGGAATGCTTGGAGAAGTTTGGATGCAAGTTATTTTGGAGTCATGCTCATGTTTGTGGCTTGGGCTGAGTTTGGAAATGTAGTATAATTGTTAGCTTGACTTTGGATGGCCCATGTGGAAGTTTGGAGTAATGAAGTAGCTCATGGCTGGCCGTGTTTTCCTTCTTTCATGATGCAAATTGGAAAATTTTACCCCATACGCCTACATTTATCCCCATGCCCCTACAAATTTTTTAAAATTCCAATTTTGTCCTTTTATTTTTTGTTTAAATTTTTTTTACTTTTTACCGTACAGTCACACAAGTCCAAAAGCAATTTTTGTCATTATTCGACGAGAACCGGAGAACCCAGGGTAAGGATTTCCGGAATGATTTTTTTTTAACCGGAGAACTTGACAACAAGAAATCCGGTTACTGTTTTTAGTGAACCGGATAACACAACCATAAGTTATCCGGTTTGAATTTTAGAGGCAATGTTTGTTAACCGGATAACTTGTCTCCAAGATATCCGGTTTGTATATTTTTCTTCACCGGATTTCTTGTTGTCAAGTTATCCGGTTTTGGTTACTATTCAACCGGATAACTTGGTCCATAGTTATTCGGTTCGTTTTTTTTTTAATTTTATTTATTTATTTATTTATGTTTAATTTAAGTTTGTTTAGGAGACATGGACATTCTTTTGATGATATGTGACAAAGACCAGACAGGTATAGATACAACAGAAATATTGTCGACTACAGAAAAATTTCCTACAAGAGAAGAGGCGACTAGGTGGATTAAGGAGGTTGGACTGAGGAATAGAGTCACTGTTATTATAACCCGTCCGGACACCAATACTGGCAAGAGAGGAAGAAGTGACAAGGTTATATTTGGTTGTGATAGAGGTGGAAAATACAAAGAAGGGGATAGCGAAACACAAAGTGCTACCAAAAAATGTAATTGTCCTTTCAAAGTAAGATCAACACCTTCAAAAGATGGCTCTGGTTGGAAAATTGATGTAAAATGTGGAGTTCACAACCATGGTTTACCTGATAGATTTGAAGGCCATGCGTTTGTAAGTCGACTCAATGATGACGACCAAAAACATATAGCTGATTTGTCAAAACGTCATGTTCCTTCAAGACACATATTGTTATCATTGAAAGAACGAGATCCGGAGAGTGTGACTCGAATCACCCAAATATATAAACATAAGAGTAAGATTAAAAAAACATCAGGAGCCCTAGAACAGAAATGCAACAGTTGTTTAAATTGATAGAGGAATCTGATTATGTTTATTGGAGTAGGAAAAAAGACGAGTCAGAAGTTGTGAGAGATATCTTCTGGGCCCATCTAGACTCTGTGAAGTTATCGAATCTGTTTCCTATTGTGTTGATTATGGATAGTACTTACAAAACCAATAAGTATAGGCAACCTTTGTTTGAAATAATTGGCGTGACATCAACTGAGTTAACATTTTCTGTTGCATTTGCCTATATGGAATCTGAGCAAACAGAGACTTTGTGTTGGGTACTAGATAAATTGAAACAGTTATTTACTAAACAAGGATTATGGCCACAAGTAATTTTAACTGATAGAGATCTTGCTTTGATGAAAGCAATTGAAACAGTATTTCCTACGACAGTTAATTTGCTGTGCCGATTTCACATAAACAAGAATGTGAAAGCGAAGTGCAAGGAGTATGTTGTGAATGACATGCGAAAATCGATAGAGGAGCTTTGGTATGAACTTGTAAAAGCTAGTGATGAGGTGGAATACCATCAAAAGTTGAAATTGCTTGAGCATGCCTGTTTAGAATATGGACCTTTTCTGGATTATGTGAAAGACACATGGTTGACACCTCATAGGCATAGATTTGTTGAAGCTTAGATCAATAAAGTGTTGCATTTAGGCAACATCACTATTAACAGGTAATGTGTTTATTTTATAGCCATAGTTTGTGAAATTCTGGCACAGATATCAGATGTCCTATACGGATGTTGAGACACTGATATCCAACACAATGAACAAGATAACAATTAACAGTAACAGTGCAGAAAGTAAATAACACAGCGATATGTTTACCCAGTTCGGTCTAACACACCTACTCTGGGGGCTACCAAGCCAGGGACGAAATCAATATACGATAGTATCAATTCACAGATCATACAAACACTGGATAATCTGCTCACTTAATCACTACCCTTTCTATGACTTCTACCTAAGACTCACCTAGGTATGAGGCCCTCCTCAAATCCCTCTACAACCACAACCCGTGATTGGTACCTTTCCACACAAGAAACAAAAACGAAAGACACACTTTCAAAACACACAATCCTCAATACTTCACAGCTTATGAGGATTGACACACAAGAAACTCAATGCTTAAAAGCTTATGAGTAACTTGACAAAACTTACAACACAAGAAATCAGTCCTTATACTGTTATCAGAATGATACCAGTTAGGCTCACAAAATACACTCGAAAACCCTAAAAACACAAGTAAGTTCCACACCTAAAACTAGGTTTACATCAGTCAATATATAGCAATTAATCTGGACTGAATTGGGCTTCAAAAACGCAGAAATAGACTGCTCACAAATCTGCAAAATTAACTCCAACAAAATAGGTCTTCAATCCAAAGTTTCCTATTATGTCTCCATAATTAGAAACAGCAGCAAATCCGAAAACCAACAAATAACCACACTCCAAAAATGCTTTGGATGCCACATAGGATAACCAAATATTCACAGAATATTCAGTAACAATTCCCACAAACAGAATCTGCATTAAAACTGAATCCACAACGCGATGTCCTATGAGCTGGTATGGGACATCTTCATCCGACAAGTTGAAAGCAGCCACTTAGAACATTAAGATTCAACATCTTGCTGCTATAATAGTTTTAGCAAAATAAATGCCAACCACAAAAGCACAGAAATAACAATCTTCCCCTTTGGCTTATTTTGGCTAAAACTACACACACGCAAAAACTTGTAAAGAAGCACAAAACAGAAAAAAAAATCCATATATCCATATATCAGACAGCAGCGAAAACACCAACAGCACACAGCAAAAACATTCAGCATAGCAGCACTCCCCTTCAGCTGCATACAACACTCAGTACAGCAAACAACTCATCATAGCAGCATAGCAAAAAAACTCCCCCTCACCAGCAGCAACATTCCACATTCTCCCCCTCAACTACTGCAGCAACACAAGCACGCAAGCACTCCCCACACAAACATCCACACAACATACTACTCCCCCTTTTTAGCCATAAATATGACAAAGACAAGTAGAACAAGTTAAGATAAAAATAAACCAGAGTAAACTGCATCAGCGAGTAGATGCACACCACATCACATGCCCAAATGTCATGCACAAACTTCAGCATTTTCCCTTCTTTCACACACTGTACTACCAGAACCTCATTTAGTCTTTTCAATCTGGCAGCCAGAAGGAACATTGATTGCTATAGTTCTTCATGAATGCACACCCCAAGTCTGCTCCTCAGGTTTTCAAACTGAACTGCATCCAGAGCCTTGGTAAATATGTCAGCAAGCTGATTTTCTGTGCTCACATGCTCAAGAGTTATGACTTTGTCCTCCACAAGTTCTCTGATGAAGTGATGCCTGATATCAATGTGTGTAGTCCTGCTGTGTTGAATGGGATTTTTGGAAATATTAATAGCACTCAGGTTGTCACAAAATAGTGTCATGACATCTTGTGTGACATTATACTCAGATAACATCTGCTTCATCCATACCAGTTAAGCACAACTACTACCAGCTGCTATGTACTCAGCTTCAGCAGTAGAAAGGGATACTGAATTCTGCTTCTTGCTAAACCATGAAATAAGATTATTTCCCAAAAAGAAACATCCTCCAGAGGTACTTTTCCTATCGTCAGCACTTCCAGCCCAATCAGCATCACAATAACCTAATAAAATGGGACTTGAGTCATGGGAGTAAAGCAACCCATAATCACATGTACCACTCACATACTTCAGAATTCTCTTCACTTGATTGATGTGACTGACCTTGGGTTCTGCTTGATATCTCGCACACACACCAACAGCAAAAGTTATGTCTGGCATACTTGCTGTAAGATATAACAGACTGCCAATCATACTTCTATACAGACTTTGTTCAACATTCACTCCCTTTTCATTTTTAGATAACTTCAAGTGAGTAGGAGCAGGAGTCCTCTTATGCTTGGCATTATCCAGTCCAAACTTCTTCACAATGTTCCTCGCATATTTGCTCTGACAAATTAAAATGGAGTCTTCCATCTGCTTGACTTGTAATCCAAGAAAGTAGGTCAATTCACCCACTAAGCTCATCTCAAATTCAGACTGCATTTGAGTGACAAAATGTTGGACCATTTCATCCGACATCCCGCCAAACACAATATCATCTACATAAATTTGAGCAATCATTAGTTTCCCATCCTTCTCCTTGACAAAAAGAGTTTTATCAATACCACCCTTCCTGTACCCATTGTTAACTAAGAACTCAGTCAGTCTTTCATACCAAGCTCGTGGAGCTTGTTTCAGCCCATACAAAGCCTTCTCCAGCTTGTAATCATGATCAGGAAAGTTTGGATCCATAAACCCTTTAGGCTGCTCAACATAGACCTCCTCATTAAGATAGCCATTCAGAAAGGCACACTTGACATCCATTTGAAACAATTTGAATTTCAACAAACATGCCACTCCTAGCAACAATCTGATGGATTCCAATCGAGCCACAGGTGTAAATGTTTCATCGAAGTCTACTCCTTCAATCTGTGTGTGTCCTTGAGCAACTTATCTGGCTTTGTTCCTGGTAACAACTCCTTGCTCATCAGACTTATTCTTATAAACCCATTTTGTTCCAATCACATTTGTTCCTGCTGGTCGTGGTACCAGTTCCCAGACTTCATTCCTCTTGAACTGACAAAGTTCATCTTGCATAGCACTTATCCAGAACTCATCTGTCAAAGCTTCTTTGACATTCTTTGGTTCAATCTTTGAAACAAAGCATGCATTTGACACAGTCTCCCTCGTTCTGGTTCTTACACCTTCATTCAGATCACCAATAATCAATTCCTTAGGGTGATCCTTCTGAATCCTTATAGAGGGTCCCCGGTTAGCATCCTCTACCTCTTCATTCTCAGGTCTAGTGTTGGTTTCTTGAGCATTATATTCTACAGACTCAATGTCTTGAGAGATTTCATTGTTCATGGGCAGACATGCTCCAACATCATCTGGGACATCTTCATCTTTGCCAGAGTCATCAACCACCACATTTCTGGATTCCATCATCACCTGAGTTCTGGAATTAAATACCCTATATGCTTTACTGTTTGTAGAGTATCCCAAAAATATTCCTTCCTCACTCTTAGGATCCATCTTTCGCCTTTGCTCATGATCCGCTAAGATATAGCACTTACTACCAAACACATGGAAATACTTCACATTTGGTTTTCTACCTTTCCATAGCTCATAAAGAGTGACAGAAGTACATGATCTGATAGTCACCCTATTGTGTATATAGCAAGCAGTATTCATGGCTTCAGCCCAAAAATGATATGGAAGCTTTTTGGCATGAATCATGACTCTTGCACACTCTTATATAGTCCTGTTCTTGCGTTCTACCACACCATTCTGCTGAGGAGTGATTGGTGATGAGAATTCATGAGTGATTCCCTCAGATAAGCAGAACTCTTCAAACCTGCTATTTTCGAACTCTTTCCCATGGTCACTTCTGATTCGAACAATAATTTATATCATTTTTACATTAGTGTCAAAATCATATAAATTATTAAAATAATTTATATCATTTTTACAAAAAATTAGAAATCAATTTTCTTTTTAAAAATATATGGACCAACTTAATAAAATCACTAAAAACATAATTATCGACAGTTTTTAAATATTATTCTCTCTGTCCCAAATTATAAACTACTTTGTCAAAAAAAATATGTTTTAAATTATAAATTATTTTACAATTTCAATAAAATATGTTTTAAAAGAATATTAGGATGCTAATTTATATTTGCATGAGGTTTGAATTTAAATTAATTTTTTAAATATTTATATCATTATTCAAAACTCTAAATTGAATAATCACACTTGTCAATTTAATTAATAATCACACTTATCAATTATTTAAATAATTCAAATTTATTTTTTAAATATTTATATCCTTATTCAAAACTCTAAATTGAATTTCTCTAATCTCACTGTATTATTCAACCTTATATTTGACATTGATATATAAAAATATAGAGTTAATACACATTTTGCCCCCTGCCATATGAGCGAAATCGCAAAAACAACCCTGTAAAAAAAACACAGATTTCATCCTGTAATTTGAAAATTCCTTCGTTTTGCCCCCTGAGTAGATTTGGTCAGCAAAATTGATGATGTTGTGCTGCTATGTTGGCTTTTTTATTTTTTATTTATGATGACCAAATCTACTCAAGAGGCAAAACGAGGAATCTTCAAATGGCAGGGATGGAATCTGTGTTTTTTTTACAGGGTTATTTTTGGGATTTCGCTCCTATGGCAAAGGGCAAAATGTGTATTAACCCAAAAATATATAATGAAAACAATGTGCCAAAGCCATTTTGCTTACTACAACGTCGGTGGTTCATTAATATCATTACAACTGAATTTAATAATATCATTACAATTGTCCTACCTCCATCTTAAATGGTAAGACGTTTTAAAAAAGTAATTAATATTATATGAAAAAATAAATTATTTATGATTTTATAATATTATCTTTCATTTATTACATATAAATGAAAAATTATAAAATTATAAAATAATAATAATAAATGATAGATGATAATATATTAGAAAAAATATTATAAAAGTTATATTGAAATTGTAAAATAACCTATAATTTAAAATATATTAGAAAAAATATTATAAAAGTTATATTTGAATAAGGATATAAATATTTAAAAAATACATTTGAATTATTTAAATAATTGATAAGTGTGATTATTTATTAAATTGACAAGTGTGATTATTCAATTTAGAATTTTGAATAATGATATAAATATTTAAAAAATACATTTAAATTCAAACCTCGTGCAAATATAAATTAGCATCCTAATATTCTTTTAAAACATATTTTATTGAAATTGTAAAATAACTTATAATTTAAAATATTTTTTTTTGACAAAGTAGTTTATAATTTGGGACATGGAGAGTAATATTTAAAAAACCGTCGAAAATTATGGTTTTAGTGATTTTATTAAGTTGGTCCATATATTTTTAAAAAGAAAATTGATTTCTAAATTTTTGTAAAAATTATATAAATTATTTAAATAATTTATATGATTTTTACAAAAAATTTAGGAATATTATTTTATATAAATTCTTTTACGGAAAATATATAATACTTGCCATGTTTGTTGAGAAGATTAATTAAGTAGCGTTTAAAGATAGATTTATTTATTAAATTCCATATCAAATAATTAAATTAAGAAAATTTTACACTTTTTATATAAAGATATTTTGGTAAAAAAAAATATAATGTAGGGGTAGAGGAATAAATAATGGGGTATGGGGTAAAATTTTCTTTTTAGTTTTGTCTTAGATTTTGGTCTCTTTTTGAAAACTAAAATTTAACCCAAAAACTTAAAAAATAGACCAAAACCATGGTTTTTAAAATGAGAGATTAAAATCTATAAAAAAAAGGTAAAACAGAGGAATCAAAGTTGCAGTTAAACTAAAAATATTTTTAAATATTTTTAAAAAATTTATAATATATAGAATAGCATTTTTTTAAATATAAAATTTTATATTACAATATATCTATTATGCTAAATAACCTATATAAATTAAAGACTATATGATTAAAATTATTAACATTGATTTATGTATATTCTTTCACATAAATTTTTATTTTTTAACCATTAAGTATATAGGTAACAATTAATTTTTTATGGGAACAATTTAAAAACTTTGTGCGCTTACTAACAATATTTTACTTTTGTGGGGGCTTAAGCCCTCTTATGGATGCACCTGCATCCGCCCCTGATTGAGAAAGGATTCTCACATAGGTTAGAGCTCCGAGATAACATATAGTGTTATGGTAAGTACATTACGTTTTACATCGAACGATTGATTGGTGTGAAAATTCTTTATCACCTCAGAGTCACTAGCATAATCAAATGGATATATAACTATATAGGATTAGGAAACAATTTTTCCCATAAGTAGACTCTTAACTGAAGGAATATAGGACACGTTTCGCCTAAGCCAGAAGAGAAACCAAGAGAATAGTAATGAGAATAGTTAATAATGAGTATAAAGAGATATAGTAAAGCTTATGTATGTATTGTGAAAGATGTAGGAGTGGCTCACAACATGAAGAAAATTTTCCATGAAGAAGGAATATTCACTATCCGTGTCACTCCTTTGTGAGCGAATATGTGCATATTGGAGGACCTGATTGAAGGAGAGGTTATGGATTTCATTAGTGAGAGAGGATTGTGGTGGGGAGACTGGTTTAAGGAGATAATACCCTGGAATCCAGAAGACGTTGACCCTGAGAGGATCACTTGGATCAGAATCTCAGGGATACCATGCCACGTTTGGTCCGACAATTCGATTTTTTATCGGCTACTCTGGGCTCATTTATTTGTTGCTATAGCGAAACTCTGATGAAGGTCCGCATGGACGTCGCAAGAATAAAGATCAGAACAAGATGTACTGGAATCATTCAAGAATCGTTATCTGTCAAGGTTGATGATGCCACTTTCAGGATCAATTTAGTGGAAGAATTGCAAGGTCTAAAGGTTCCCTCCGATAGTCATCACATTTCGGAAGGAGAGACGGAGACAGGCGGGTCGTCGGTGTTTGGGAACGACGGAGTAGGGGAGGATGATGGCTTCTCGGATGTCGAGGTAGCAGGCGGTAGGGGAAAGGATACTCAGAGCATAGTGAATGAGATAGTAGAGTGTATTTATGATATCCAGTCTACTTTTGTGCAACCCAAGGAGGCTACTAATGTTGTTTCACGCAAAAAGAAAAAGAAAAAGGTCGAGTCCCATCCTAAAAAGCGAAGAAGTGGCCTTAGTGGGGAAGACTTTGTTTTATTAAAGGAGAAAGGGTCAACTCAGCATATGAATAGTTAGATAGGTATAGGAGCGTGTTTGGTGAAAAATATTTTAGGAGATTGTGAAAGGGTGGCGAGTAGTGGAGATATTCCTTTGAAAGACATAAATAACATTATGGAGCAAATTACCTCAAGGGAACCAAGTGGGCCTTTATTGAATAAGTTATTTTTAGAAGGCCCAAAAACCTTTGATGAGGCTTGCAGAAATTTAAGAGTCAATAAGCCTAATAAGAGAAAATTGAGGGAAGTAAGAGAATTGGGGAAAAGAGTGGAAGTTCGACCTTCTTATTATGCTTGTCTGGTTACAAAGAACATTGGTAACACTTCTGGGAATAGAAAGTCGAATAGCAGAGGAGAGGAAAGCATCTCAAATTTTTCAATTTCAAACTGCAATTCTATGACGGATTCAGAAGTCTTCAAATGTAATAGGAGGTTGTTGAAGAGTGAAACTTCTGAAGTGGGTAAGAAGACTTGGGAGTCTATAGCCAGATTGGGTATTGTTAACAAGGTGGATGAAGACAAATGCATCAAAGAAGTAGAACTGATGGAGTCCAGAGACAAAAAAGGGAGGAAGGTGAAGAAGGCGAAATCTATTATGTTTTGATGAATATCTTATCATACAATATCAGAGGGGGAGGATCGAGCGTGAAAAGGAAAAGGGTTAGTTTCCTAATTAACTCAGGTACGATTGATTTATGCTTCATTCAAGAAACCAAAATCAATTATTTTGATGATAATTTGGCCCATTCTTTTTGGGGTAATTCGGAGGTGGAGTGAACGACTAGTAATTCGAGAGGTGCGGCGAGTGGTATGGTTATCCTTTGAGGCGTAATCTTCTGGATTTGAATTATAGTTTTTCTGGTAATGGTTATGTGGGAATCAACGCTAAGTGGAAGGGGGAGGTTTATAACTTTGTGAATATTTATGCACCTAACAGTGCGATTTACAGGAGGTTGTTGTGGAGAGATTTGGAGGATAGGAAGTCGAGAGGAGGCATAGGTGATTGGTGCTTAGGAGGAGACTTTAATGAAGTTTGCTTTAGAGAAGAGAGACTTAGAGTGGGAGATGTTCTTAGGAGTAGAGACAGGGATGATTTCAGAAACTTTATTAAGGCTTTGGAGCTGGTTGATGTCCCTTGTGTTGGAGGAAGATTTACTTGGTTCAACGAAAATGGTAAAGCTATGAGTAGGATAGATAGATTCCTTCTTACTAGTAATTTGATTGAAGCTTGGAACGTGATCGGCCAAAGAGTGGGAAGCAGAGATATATCAGACCATTGTCCTATATGGCTTCAATCGAGGAAGTTAGATTGGGGCCCGAAACCGTTTCGCTTTAATAATGCATGGTTAAAACACGATGGTTTCAATTCTTTTGTTAAAGAGGAGTGGGACTGAAGATGGCTGGTTTCTACCTGAGTGAATCGCACACTCAAAGATACAACAGAGTCGCCACCGAACTTTATTTAGTCCCAAAGGACAGGGAAAATATCGATAAAACCCAAGGGGAAGAGAAACGGGAACGGGGGGTCGGTTATGCGAAAGGAAGGTATTAGCACCTAACGCATCCGTCGTACTCGACGGGAACCATTTCGCTTGCTTCTAGGCTTGGATGGGTTATCTATCTAAAGGCTTCTAGCTAAAAGAAAGAGGGGAGAGAGAAAGGGGAAAAAGAAAAGAAAGAAAGAAAGAAGGTGCTCGCGGAGGAACGAAGTCCTCGTGCCTACGTACCCTCATTGTGCAATGAGGAAGTCAGAGCGTCGTAGTTCTTGGAACAAGGGGACAGAAAGGAGAGAGGAAAAAGGATGGAAGGGTGGAAGTGTGCTCGCCGAGATCAATACGATCTCATGCCTACGTATCATACATTCAAAAGAATGCAGAATCAGAGCTTCTGTAGTTCGGGGAACTGAACGGACAAAAAATAGGAAAGAAACAGGGAGACGAAAGAAGTGGTATCGAAACCAAGAGCAAGAGTGAAAGAAAAAAAAACTCTACTGGGAAAGACCCCGCAGTGAGAGCGTTTGCACAAAAGCATAGGAAAAGAACGGTGTCAAAACCAAGAATGAAAGAAACTCGGCTGGGGATAGCAAAGAGAATTGGTGTCGAAACCAAGAAAGTAATAACAAGGGGAATATGAAGGACTCCTCTGAGGCTCCAAAAAAGGGATGGTGTCACAACCACGAGAAAAAGGAGATTCGGTATATTAACTGGCTGGCCGTGGTTAACCGAAGAAAGAGAGTAGACCCTGGCGGGGAAAAGAAGCTGGTGTCAACAGATGGACTGTGATAAACCAAGATAGAGAGTGCTGAACTGAGAGAAGGTGTTTGACTCTGAAGGGGCCTCGATATATTAACTGACTGGTAGTGGTTAACCGGGGAAGAAAAGACTGCAACTCTGTGGGGGTAGAGCAGCATTGGTTTTAGCAGAGAAAACTGCAATTAACCAGAAAAGCAGGTATAGGACCGAATAAAGATCATAACCCAAAGGACGGGTATAGGATCGAGCAAAGGTCGTGACCCAAAGGGGTTCGGTAAACTGACTGAACAAACAGTACTCAACCGAAGAAAGGGTATTTGAACCAAAGAAAGGTTACTAACCCAAGGGTGTAAGTATTCGAACCAAGAAAGGTTGCCAACTGCGGGGGACTCGGTGTTTACAGACGGACTGTGACCAACCGAAGAGAAAAGCGAGTGATTAACCAAGAGAAGGTGATTAACTCGAAAGGGTTCATTATTTTAACAGACGGACTGTGGTTAACTGAAGAGAAAAGCGAGTGATTAACCAAGAGAAGGTGATTAACTCGAGAGGTGCTCAGTGATTAACAGGCGGACTGTGATTAACTGAAGAGATGAGTGATTAACCAAGAAGAGCTGATTAACCCAATAGGAGCTCAGTGATTAACAGACGGACTGTGATTAATTGAAGAGACGGGTGATTAACCAAGAAGAGATGATTAAACCAAGAAAGGAGAAGAACCAAGAGAAGGTTGCGAACTCCAGGGGAAAAATGGTCGTGACAGGAAAACTGTGTTGGACCAAAGAAAGAGAATTGAAACTCTTCAGGGGAATCAAGAAGCAATGATGGACCGCAAGAAAAGCATAGGGTATTGAAACGAAGAAAGCTTACTAACCCAAGGAACAAAGGATCGTAACCAAGAAGAAATGTGATAGATCAAGAGAGAGATTGAGATAGGAGTGATTAAGGATCGAAAGAGATCGCAAAGAGAGAAGAGTGATCAAGGATCAACTCGACGGGGGAAGGAAAGCACATTACCACCTAGAAATAGAGATGACTAAGCCAAGTACAGGGTCATTCGTCCCCTACCTGAAGTAGTCAGAATGAGAGTAGGAATTCTCCCTTCTCATCCCTTCCCTAACACACACAAGGTGTAATGCGGAAGTTGAACCGGATGGCCCAACAACTCCAAATTGTACAGTGCTCCTGCGTAGAGAAACGGACAGCATAACGGCGTTAATTTGTACAGTGCTCTGATGCAAGGCGCAGCGCGAAACTCCAACTCCACGGGGGGAAAGAGAGTGAAAGTTCTAAAGGAGGCCTAAAGAGAGGAAAAGGGAATATCGATTAATCAAAACAAAGTTTCGATCAATTAATCAAGGGATAAACATGCTAACAACTTTCCAAAGATGATGAAAAGTCATTAAAGCAAAAAGGAATGAATGATTGATTATACAAGATTAAGTTTATCCATGAAGAATAAACTTAAGGCAAATCTGAAATGGAAGGTGCAAAACAGTGCCAAATGATCATCAAAATGCCACGCACAATCATGTATCATGTTAACAAAGATAGTGCAAGAATTACTATGTTCATACAATGCTAAGAACACGAAACAAATGAATAATCGAAAATGTGCATCGAAAGTTCATGAACATGCTTCAACCAGAAGTGAAATGACATTAAAAACATCCATAAAATCAAGCATGACAATCAATGGAAGTTAAAATGAAGAAATCATGGCAACCACACTTGAAAATGCAAGAAAATGGCCTTCTGGTTCAGTGTTAATCGATTAACACAATTGCACTGCAAAGTGTTAATCGACTAACACTTGAAAAAGTGCAAAAAAACACTGGTTAATCGATTAACACAATTGCACTGCAATGTGTTAATCGATTAACACTATACAGGGAGCAGAAAATCAGTTTTGGAAAAGTGATTTTGGCCAACTTTTTGATTGTGCAATCACTCCAATGCTATGGCAAACAATTATGCACAAAAAATCAAGTTTAGAAACAGCAAATGATCAACAATAGAATCAATTAACAATAAAGATCATGGATCAATCAAAAGTATAATTAATTCACATGCAAGAATATCAAAATTATGTCGCGAACGATACGAAAACGATCGAAATGATGAAATGAATGAAATCCACCAACCTACAAGGCTGAGATGTGCCTTGGTAAATGTTGCAATGTGATCTTGGTGCAGAAGATTAAAGAAAACCAGAGGATCCTTGAATTGTAGACGAAACGCGTCGAAACCGATCAAAACGCGAAAATGCATCGAAATCGAACTTGCACCAAAATAAATGGTGTGAAACCCTTGGGTTGAAGTAGAATGAGATGTAATTCCAGAAATCCAACCAAAGAATGCCAAATGATGAAGGTTAAGCTCAAGAATTAATCACTTTCAATGTGAAAAGTGATTATCCTTCAAGAATAAGAGCTTTTGGTGAGGTTTGATGGAGAAGAATTGAGATGAAGATGAAGAATGAGTAGAGAAATCAGAGAAAAAGTGAGAGAATTGAGAGTAAAATGTGAGAAGTTTGGTGAAAAATGGTAGAGAATGGTTGAGGAATTGAAAAGTGAGTGAAGGTGTGTTTATATAGGCTTTAGGTTTGGAATATGAGATGGTTTGGAATTTGGTTTGGAATTAGCTTTGGGTTTGGAGCTAGGTTAGGAGTTAGTTGGACTTGACTCACCGAGTCAAGGCGGTTAACTCGGTTTGTTAGAACCAACTCGGTAACCATCCCAAGGTGAATTCCAACATCCAGAGATCCACATTACTTGGAGAACAAGGAACATGGTGCACTTAATTTGAAGTGAAGTATCATAGCAAATGCACTTGGAATGAATTGAGTAGCTTAGAAATGTTTAGAGGTGTCTAGAATATTCCATATGTTGCTAGAATCCAAGACCAAAATGTGTGCAAAGGTGTTGTCATGAAAAAAGCAGCAAATTGTGCCTATTTTGCCTGGGTTAATCGATTAACACAATTGCACTGCAAATGGTTAATCGATTAACCAGGGCAAAATATGCCCAATTTGCCTAAAAAGGGTGTTGTGGTCCCGGCTTCAATTTTCCACCTCTTGTATTGATGAATAGGTATGGAAACCTTCATTTTGTGCTTGTTTTGATGAGGTGATGACCTTGTGAGGATATGATTAATCGGGCTTGGAAAACCTGAATATCCTGCAACCAGAAACACACGGAGAAAAGAATGCGAATGCTTATGCTAGCGATGTGAATGCTTATGCTTATGTAAAGGCAAAAGAGGGAGGTCAAATTTCGGGTTACGACAGCTGCCCCTATTTAATCCACTTAGACCTGAATGTACGAATCGAGGTAAAAGGGGATTAAATAAAAGAGTAGCTCGAGAATTTGGCCGACAGCGACAAAAGAATAGTTGAAAGTGCAGAATAGATGAGTGCAAGGATTGCTGAAAATCTTCTGGGAGATAAGTCAGGCAAAAAGAGAGGGAGTATGATCGATGCATATGCTATGTATGCGATTCTACACGATGCTTGATATCATGCAATGCAAAGGCTCAAGAAGAGGCACAGTGAGGCGGTTAGGCAGAAACCGTAGCGAAACGACTTCGACATCCTCGACCGGGGAGAGGACCTGCAAATAAAGACAAACTCTGCTGGAGAAGAGAATTCACAAAGGATGATGATCCTGCCGGGGAGAGAAACCGAGAACATCTCAGGTTTCTAAATTATCATGGCTGTCTCTATTGGGGATGAAAGAATTAAATCAATCATTCCTACCAAGATTGGCTCTGCGTGGGGAAAAGAGATTCCCGAATCATGTTGACTCCACTGAGGAGAAACCACTGCTACTGGTGACAGATAGTTCCTGATCATTGGAGATGATGCACAACCCTTGCTGGGGAAAAGAGGACAAAGCGTCTTTGCTGGGGAACACCTTGGCAACCTGTTGGGGAGAATGATGACTCTGTTGAGGAACTGCTGAGGAGACAACAACTTCTTCATATAATCATCCCATTATCGGCCAGGCGTTAGGCTTGCCAAGGGATATCACCGATCATCCTGCAGGAGTTACCAGTAACACATGCGATGCATAATGCTTTCTCGGTGAATTTAGCTTTTTATTATTCTCAACGTTTTTTAGTATTATGTGGTCACAAATAATTGTTTATTTTGCAAACAAAATACTGGCATGAAAACAAATTGAGATAACAAAGAATGCATTTTATTGAATGTGAAAATTTTTGTACATAAAGTGTGTACAAGGATGCAAAATCCTTGATGAGGAAGTTTGCAATAAAAATTGAAAAACAAATGTAAATGGCAAAGGGAAATCATGCTTTGCATTGATTACAACACTGGCCACCATCCAGAGTGATTCTAGGTTCCAACGCCTTGCACCAGTCGATGATGATTGGAGTGTTCTGTTACTGTCCGAGGTCTAGCCGTGATGAAAAGAGGCTCAAGTGTTCACAATCAATGCCTTTATCCCTAATTTTTGCCTGGACATGTTTTCACATTTTTTCTTTGTCCACCGGGATGCCCATTTTTGCCTAAGTCGCCCTTTCGGGTTTTCAACTTAGCGGGCTATTATTGTTTTTCCCATTGTCCCTAACTTTTGCATGGACATTTCTTTTTTTGGTCCATCGGGACGTCCATTTTTGCCTAGATTGTCCTTGCGGATGTCAATCTAGCGGAATTTTGTCCATTTTTTTCAGGCATAATATTTTTTGACTGTATCGGAGTTCACGGGCGATGGTAACTCCTCCCCATCCATTATGGTGAGGATCAGGGCTCCGCCTGAGAAGGCTTTCTTGACAACAAAAGGTCCTTCGTAATTGGGAGTCCATTTGCTTCGTGGATCCGAGTGAACAGGTGAATATCTCTTTAGCACGAGTTCGCCTTTACAGAATGTTCAAGGAAGAACTTTCTTGTCAAAAGCTCGTTTGAGGCGTCTCTGATACAATTGACCATGACAAATGGCTGTAAGGCGCTTCTCTTCGATGAGATTCAGCTGGTCGTACCGAGATTGAACCCATTCAGCTTCATCAAGACCTACTTCCATGATGACTCTGAGCGAAGGAATTTCAACTTCGATGGGTAGAACTGCCTCCATACCATACACAAGCGAATACGGAGTTGCCCCAGTGGAAGTGAAAACTGAAGTTCTGTAGCCATGCAGTGCAAAGGGAAGCATTTCATGCCAATCCTTGTAAGTCTTGACCATTTTCTGGATAATCCTCTTGATGTTTTTGTTTGCTGCTTCAACGGTGCCATTCATCTTGGGCCGATATGGTGGAGAGTTGTGGTGCTCGATCTTAAATTCTTGACACAACTCCTTCATCATATTATTGTTCAGGTTGTTTGCATTGTCCGTGATAATGTTGCTAGGAATGCCATAGCGAAAAATTATCTCTTTCTTGAAAAATCTAGCAACCACTTGTCGCGTAACGTTTGCATAAGAAGTAGCTTCAACCCACTTGGTGAAGTAATCGATAGCAACCAGAATAAATCGATGACCGTTGAAAGCCTTCGGCTTGATCATTCTAATCATATCTATACCCCACATGGAGAATGGCCAAGGTGCAGTCAAAACATTCAATGGAGTTGGAGGCACATGGATCTTGTCTCCGTAGATTTGGCACTTGTGACATCTTTTGGCAAAGTTGTAATAATCTACCTCCATTGTTGTCCAGTATTACCCAACCCGAAGGATCTTCTTGGCCATAGCGGGACCTTTAGCATGTACACCCTCGCAGCCCTCATGTATGGACCTTATGATCATGTTAGCTTCGTGTCTATCCACGCATCTGAGCAACACGGAATCATAATTCCTCTTGTACAGTATACCGCCACTTAAGAAGAATTTGGCGCAAAGCCGTCTAAGGGCCTTCTTGTCAGTGATGGTGATACCCTCGGGATATTCCTGTTTTTCCATATATCTTTTGATGTCGTAGAACCAAGGCTTGTCATCAGACTCATCCTCGATTGCTAAACAATGTGCTGGTTCGTTCAAGTGATAAATGCGGATATGAGGAGCTTCATTCTTCCACTTGAGCTTGAACATGGATGCTAAAGTGGCAAGAGCATCCGCTAGTTGATTTTCCTCTCTAGGAATATGATGAAAAGTGATCTCATCAAAGTAAGGAATCAACTTCGCTATGTGTTGTTGGTACGGAACCAGCTTGGAATCCCGAGTCACAAAGTTCCCTCTGACTTGACTGATGACCAAGGCAGAATCTCCATAGACCTCAAGAATCTTTATTCTCATGTCAATAGCCGCTTCAATACCGTAGATACATGCTTCGTATTCAACCATATTGTTGGTGCATGCAAAGCATAATCTGGCAGTGAAGGGAAGGTGAAAACCTATTGGAGAGATGAGGATAGCACCGATTCCACGACCTTTAGAATTGGAGGCACCGTCGAACACGAGCATCCATCGCGCCCCTGGTTCGGGTCCTATATCAGGATCTGGAGTCTCATAATCTCTGATAAACAGAACGTCCTCATCGGGAAAGTCAAACTTCATTTGTTGATAACCCTCTACAGGTTGATGAGCAAGATAGTCAGACAAAACGTTCCCTTTTATTGCTTTCTAGGTAAAATGTTGAATATCATACTCAGTTAACAACATTTGCCACCGAGCCATCCTTCCAGAGACAGCAGGCTTCTCAAATATGTACTTTATCGGATCCATTTTGGATATCAACAAAGTAGTATGGCAAATCATGTATTGTCGTAGGCGTCGAGCAGCCCAGACCAGAGCACAACAAGTTTTCTCCAAGAGTGAGTATCTGGTCTCACAATCAGTGAACTTCTTGCTCAGATAGTAAATTGCATGTTCTTTTCTGCCAGTGTCATCATGTTGACCCAATACACATCCCATTGATTCATCGAGAACGGTGAGATACATGATTAAAGACCTACCAGGAACCGGCGGTACTAAGATCAGTGATTCTTGTAAGTATTGTTTGATTTTGTCAAATGCTTCCTGACAATCATTATTCCATTCAACCGATTGATTTTTCCTTAGCAATTTGAACATTGGTTCACAGGTAGTCGTCAAATGAGAAATGAATCTTGAAATGTAATTGAGTCTGCCCAGAAAGCCACGGACTTCTTTTTCTGTTTTGGGAGGCGGCATGTTCTGAATTGCCCGAACCTTATTAGGATCAACTTCAATGCCCTTCTGACTTACAATAAAGCCCAACAGTTTACCAGATCGAACTCTAAAGGTGCACTTTGCAGGATTCAACCGCAGTCTAAACTTCCGGAGTCTGTCAAATAGCTTCTTCAGATGAACCAAGTGTTCATCTTCAGTTCTGGACTTAGCAATCACATCGTCCACGTAAACCTCAATCTCTTTATGTATCATATCATGAAAGAGGGTTGTCATGACACGCTGGTATGTTGCCCCTGCATTCTTTAAACCGAATGGCATGACTTTGTAGCAATATGTGCCCCCATGGCGTGATGAAAGTAGTCTTCTCCATATCAGCTGGGGACATTTTAATCTGATTATATCCTGAAAAACCGTCCATGACGGAAAAGACAGAGAACTGCACAGTGTTGTCTACCAAGACATCAATATGAGGCAAAGGAAAATCATCCTTCAGGCTTGCTTTGTTGAGATCTCGATAATCCACACACATTCAGACTTTGCCATCCTTCTTGGGAACCGAGACAATGTTGGCAATCCATTCAGGATACTCGGAAGTGACTAGGAACCCAGCATCAAGCTGCTTCTTTACCTCTTCTCAGATTTTGAGTGCCATGTCAGGTCTAGTCTTCCTGAGTTTCTGCTTGACAGAAGGACATTCGGTCTTGAGTGGCAAGTGATGTTCAACGATGTTGGTATCCAACCCAGGCATATCTTGATAGGACCAGGCGAAGATATCAACATACTCTTTCAATAACTTGACCAACTCGGAGTGTACATGCTCTGCGAGGGATGCGTCAACCTTGACTTCTCTTCTGATCTCATCAGTACCAAGATTGACAACTTCTACTGGCTCTTTGTGTGGCTGAATCTCTCTACGCTCGTGCTCAAGGAGCCTTTCCAGTTCAGCCGGTAATTCAAAATCTTCCTCACCATCTTCTTCGGCTTGGTTAATTGGAATTCCATAATTACAATGGATGTTTGCCATGTTGTTATCAATGCTTTTATTAGTTCTGCATGTTTATGAATATGTTTAGAATGAGCTATTTAAAAAGTGAAAAAAGAAAAGAAACTTTTGCCATTTGTTTTTTTTTGTGAAACAGTAAAATAAGGAAAGAAAATAGAGCATGATTTTGAATGCAAAAAACTTTTATTTATTGATCACATAATATTGCAAATGCGTGAGGCCCTTTACAAGCTATCCACTCGTCTCGGGCGAGGACGAGGGAAAGGGAAAGCAGAATGCATTACATGTTATATGGGAAAACCACAGGAATCATGGTAGATGTCCAATTGTTGAGCTTGAAACCTAGCGGACACTTGCGCACAAAACTTGAAATCTGATTACTCGGACCAGCATCATCAGCAGCTACCATGATGTCACCCTGCTGGAAACCCGCGCTGTGGAACTTGAAAATGTTGCTTTGCTTCTAATCAGAGGAACCAGATTGACGACCAGGATGATAACCCACTCCAAAACAATTATGCTTTTCAACCACATCAATCACGTGCCCCCAGCCTGGCAAGGCACCTCTATCGATGGTCTCTTTAGCACTCTTAGCAGACGCTAAAGTCAATTGTGGTGATCTACTTTGACTAGTTGAAGTAGAGCTGACATCTTTGAACTCGAGACACTGCAACGGCACCTCAGCTATGCCTTCTTCGGTCTCGACGTATCGAAAGGACGATAACAAGCTTACAATCAAATCCTCTTCACCACAGACAATGACAAGCTGATCGCCAAACATGAATTTCAACTTCTGATGCAAAGTGGAGGTAACTGCCCCTGCCGCGTGGATCCATGGATGACCCAATAGGCAACTGTACGCTGGATTAATATCCATCACTTGGAAGGTGATGGTAAACAAATGCAGCCCAATATTGATGGGTAAATCCACTTCTCCAATGACCTGTCTTCGAGAACCGTCAAAGGCTTTGACAACTAAGGCGCTTGGTCTCATCTCGCTTCCTTCCACCAATAATTGACTCAATGTGCCCTTAGGCATCACATTGAGAGAAGAACCGGTATCCACTAGAACACGAGATAACAGGATGTCTGTGCACGTTACAGATATGTGTAGTGCTTTGTTGTGGGCAGTTCCTTCAGGAGGTAATTCTGATTCATTGAAACCTAAATACCGACTTGCAGTTATGTTAGCCACTACATCATCGAATTTGACGACGGATATATCTTACATAACATGGACGCTGTTCAACACTTTCAACAAGGCTGATTTGTGCGCAGGCGAACTCATGAGTAAGGACAAAATTGAGATCCTCGAGGGAGTCTGACCCAGCTGATCCACAATCTTGAAGTCGCTTTTCTTGATCAGCTTAAGGAACTCTTGATCATCAAGGGTCTCTTTGCTCTTTGAAACATTCTCAGATGGGATAGTCGGGACTGGAACTACGGTGGAAGATGCCCCTTGTTGAACAACAGGGATTGCAGTTGCAAATGTTTCCTTAGGATGGACAACAGTTGGAACTTGAACAGGCTGTGTAGTGACTTTTAGAGCGAACACACGTCCACTGCGAGTCATACCTCCACCGGCTGTAACATTCACGATCTCGGATTCGGCGAACCTTATCTCTTGACCTCCAAAAAACACGGAAGACCCATACTTCCACGATACCTCTTTAGAACTCTGATACGGAAACGGCTTTGGCTGGCAAACAACGATGGGTTGCACCTTCTTCTGCTTAGGGGATTCCACAGGAACTTTCCTATAGACGATGGTGAATGGCTCGATGGCAGTAACTTCCTCGACAGGTTTAGATCTGGCAAATTGCACTTTGCCACAGTTCATCAGAATCTGGACACAACCCTTCAGCCTTCGACACTGGTTGGGATTATCGTCGCAAATCTGACACTTACCATGCAAACCTTTCAACAGCCCATGTTCCTTCAATTTCTGGAAAACCATGGACATCGGAGTCTTTACTTCGTCAACATCCAAGATTAATTCAGCCCTTGAAGTATCCTCAACCATGTTAACCACAGGCCCACCGTGATTCGGCAACGGATTACTCTGAATGTTAGGTCCTTCCTCAGCAAAAGTCAGAACCTTCTTATCAATGAGCTCCTGAACCTTGGTTTTGAAAACAAAGCAATCCTCTGTTGCATGTCCTATGTATCCAGCATGATAGGCACAAGACGTATTTGGGTTATGCTTCGGGCCAAATGGACAAATTGCGGGCGCAATCTGTTTGGGGACAATTGCCCCTTGGTGAACCAAGTAAGGAAACAGTTCCGTGTATGACACCAGAATTCTATCAAAATTCAGACGCTTACGGTTTCCTTGACCATTGTTGTTCTGACGGTTATGATTCTGCTGATTTTTGTTCTGTTGATTCTGTTGCTGATTCTGAACTGGTTGTTGCGGATGATACTGATATGGAGGTTGTTGATACTGTGCAGCAGTAATGTACGGATATGAATAGTACGGCAAGGGAGCCATGGGAGCTTGATATTGAGGAGAAGCTTGAGCTGTCACAGCGTTGGCTTCACCTTCCTTTTTCTTGGAATGATTGTTCTGAGATTTCTGAGTGGCCGGATGCTGGGAAGCAGTTCCAGGAATCTTTCCAGTCTTCAAACCATTCTCAATCTGTTCACCAATCGTCACAACATCAGCAAAACTCGATGAAGAACTACCCACCATTTTCTCATAGTAAGATCCTTGCAATGTACCCATAAAGATGTCAACCAACTCATTGTCAGAGATAGCTGGTCGCACATGAGATGCCATATCACGCCATCTTTGTGCATGCTCCATGAATGTTTCAGCTGAGCGCTGAGACTGACTCTGCAATTGCAATCTAGTTGGTGCCAGATCAAGGTTATATTTGTATTGCCTCACGAACGCTTCAGACAAATCCCTCCAAGTACGGATTTTGCTGCGCTCCAAGCCCATGTACCAATCCAATGAAGCACCAGACAAACTATCTTGAAAACAATGAACTAGCAATTCATCATTATCAATATGGGATGCCATCTTCCTGCAGTACATAGTGATGTGGCTACGCGGGCAGCTCAAACCCTTATACTTTGGCAAATCAGGTATCTTGAATTTTTGTGGCAGCACAACATTTGGAACCAGACACAAGTCTTTGGCTTCCATACCAAAAGAAGAGAAACCTTCGATAGCTCTGATACGGTCTTCCAACAACTTGTAGTCAACCGATCTATTCTGATTAGTGGGTCTGGCAAGAATCTGAGGATTTGGCAGCTGAGAAGCGGCAGGAGCATTCACTTGCGGAGTAGCAAACTGAGAAAGATAAACCAAACCCGGATTAACCATTTGACCAGCATTTTGACCCATCGGAACACCAGATGGATAATTCAGAGGGGGTACCCCAGCGGCTGAGGAAGACGCCCCAGGATAGAACATCCCAGGATGAACATTCGGAACAGCGGTTTGAGCAACTTAAAACGGAACCGGAACATGAATAGGAGGACCCCTACACACATGCTCTTCATCATCAGGAGTTTCAGTGTCGATCAATCCGGCAATTTGATGAGTTTGAGCCTGAAGATTCTCAGGATCCTCATTCACCACTGGAGGTGGGACTAGAGTAGGCATGACCCATGGATAGGCGGCAGCATTCCCATTAGGCATGGGTGCAACAAAAGGCTGATATGGCATGAAGGCACTACCATTATTTGCAATCTGAGGAGTGTAATTCGGAGGCATGCCCCAAGGAAAACCAGCGGGCATCTGGTTCAAACTGGGTTGAATGGCAGGCTGATTCACAGGCTCAACTGACACTTCAACTCTAGCAGGAGAAGGAACAACAACAGCAGGAGCGGCCGTAACAACAGGAGGAACAATCACAATAGGAGTGACAATAGTTGCATCAGTAGTAGTTGCAACAATAGTGGCAGCAGCAGCGACATCCCTCTGGGCACGAAGGAGCTCTATAATGACATCCATGTTCGTTTGGAACTGATACATTCGACCTTGGAATTGAGCCAGAGTTTCCTTGTACGCAGCATTCTCAGCTTCGAAGTCAGCCATGATTCTGGATTTGCTTGAGCGAGTAAAATACTGATGTCGAGTCGTCGTCTTGCTACAAGGAATACGGACAAGGATGAGTAACGGTTTCGGATGAAGGGACGTGCATATGTGTGCAGATGAATGTATGATATGCATGCAAAAATAAAGTTTTAAATTCCAGGAATTTTTAAACTTATCTTTGTTGACAATATCATAAAGCATACAAGTAAAGGCATAAAAGGTAGAGTGAGCAAGCATCTTCATTCATTCATTCAATAGAGGAAAGAAGTACAAGTCGAATACAAGTCAAACATCTGCCTTTTGGGCTACAACAAGATCCGCATGGATTCTATCAAATACCACCCTACACACAGATAAGAAATGAAAAACAGCCCAAGGAAGCCAGCGTGGCAATGCATCAGCATATGCATCCCTCAACAACCCTGGTAGGTCCTCCAATGCATGCTCAACAAATCTGGCTAAACGGCCGTACCTCTCACTCCAGTACTTCGCATCCTTCATGAGGTTGCGCAGCAAAGAATGATTAGGTCCCTGAAGCATATCCTGAAAAAAGGCCTCTTTCTGATCCAGGAGGTTCTGTAGATGACGACTTTGATGCTCCTAGTGAGTGCTCTCTGTGTTGAGCTGACTAATCTACTCTTGACTCTGATGTGCTTGATCTTGCAGCTTTTGAATCTCACCGAAGACTTTGTCGAGCTTAGCTTGACATTGGGAAAAGTCCTTTGCTAACTGATTAGCACGGTCTTGTTCACTTTGCCACTTTGCCTTGAATTCGGATAACTTCCCTCGAAGCTCTTCAAGTTGCTTGTTGTAGCTCAGCTCCTCTTTGTAGGCTTGATAATGAGCATCGGTGAGTTATCTCTTCTTTGAAGCAAGTCCCTCATAGGTGCTCTTCAAAGCATCACCCACCTTCCTACGCTTGTTCTGTTCAACCTCCACCTCTTTGAGCATACGCTCGTGCTCCTGATAGAGCTCAATCTGTAGGCTATCCTTCTCGGAAGTGACTCTATCAAGGTTGAGACGAAGATCAACATTCTCTTTCTTCAACTTCTTAATAATCAGCTTGAGTTGATCGACCTCAGATGGAGGAACAATGGCAAGTTCAGGAAGCTTCGCATTCATGGAAGGCTCAGGAGAGAATGGCAACAAAATCTCTTTGACGCGCTCTTTGACCCAAAGTGTGTAAGCTTCCTTGGCTACGCAATTCTTCTTACCCAAATCGGCTCTTCCTTCGAGATGGATCTGAGTCCAAGCGGCACTAAACCTCTTCAGCAAACCCATGTCATCAACCCCTTCATGAAAGATGAACTCTTCCACTACCTCAGGATCAGGTTTGTCAACCATAGGGTATCCCAACTATCGGAAAGCCATTCTCGGATTGTAGTTAATTCCACCCTTTGTACCCAAGAGAGGCACATTGGAGAATTTCCCACAATGAAGAATGATCAGAATGTCGTCGAAGACTCAAGAATACCAAGAAATATCATCAATGATAAGAGACATGATTCGTTGAGACCATTTGAGATTATCCTTATTCTCAACAAAGGGGCCCTTCTGTGGAAGGTGAGACATGAACCATCGGTACAACAAAGGAGTACAACAGATAATGGTTCCCTTCTTCTTTTCATTCCTAGAATGAATAGAATGGTAGGTATGAGCAAGAAGTGTCGGAACAGGGTTCTTGGACAAGAAAATGCTGATGGCAGCCTGATCTACGAAATCCTCCATGTTCGGAAACAAGACAATCCCATATACCAGCAAAGCGAGAACGGCGTTGAAAACCTTCCAGTTTCCATCCTTAGCAAAAGTAGTAGCCTTGTCAACCAAGAACTTCGAAGCAAACCCTCGAATACCTTTCCCTTTGGTCTTGAGATTATCCTCCACATCTTTCTTACCAATGCAAAGCGCATCAGCAATAAGATGAAACTTCGGACAACCACTAGTGTAAACATAAGGAACCTGCTTCTGGATCTCAACCCCCAGAATATAAGCATACTCCTCAAGTGTAGGTGCTAGCTGATAATCCTGAAATGTGAAGCACCTATATGGCGGGTCATAGAACTGAACCAGAGTATGAATAGTAGTGATGTTGACTTCAGTGTTAAGGATGGTCAACAGATTACCATAAGTACCTATGAAAACCCCTCTGTGATCTCCAACCAACAAAGATGCCAAACCTCTCAAAACACTCAGCTTAGGCTCCACAAACTTGTAACTGAAGATGCCACGACAACCAGTACTCATCTCTATGATAATGTCGACAAAAGATAAGCCTTCGAATACCTGGAAATGCACATGCAAAAAATTAACTTACATGATGAAATGATATGTAACACAGCAACAAGAAGCCAACACTGCCCGAATAATCAAATCTGAACAATCCGAATATCTGCATATAATCTGTGTCAGTGCAACATAATCTGATGTGTCGATGAGGAAATCTGGCGTGTGTGAGAACAATGGTATGAAGTGGCTTGTTTTTCTACAAAAACCCATCCCCCTCACAGGTGTGATCTAGACACAACAAGGTGGTCCCTAGAAAGGTCGCCCAAACCATAGGACTCAGGATGTAAATCCCCCGCCGTAGTGAATTCTCACAGGACAGAAGTATTCTCAAACGAATCACGATCTGGGATGTGGGTCTCGTGATATCCCAACGCGAAAAATGCAGGCCTCACGACTATCCACGTTCTAGCCTATGTGTATACTAGGCCCAGTGTTAGGACCTTTCTCTCCAATAATATCTACCCATCCAAACAACAGCAGAAAACAACAGATGTCCAGAATATACAGTATATGAATATTCAAAGCAGTAAAGAAATACATTAAATAAACATAAAGCTAAAGCATGAAAATAAATCTAGTAAAGCGCTAAAGATAAACACCCAAGCAAGCAAGAAAGCAAACAAAACTAGGCGAGACCCCTCAAGGGATGGACCAACAATAGGTCAACCAGTCCCCAGCAGAGTCGCCAGCTGAAGATGGTTGGTTTCTACCTGAGTGAATCGCACACTCAAAGATACAACAGAGTCGCCACCGAACTTTATTTAGTCCTAAAGGACAGGAAAAATATCGATAAAACCCAAGGGGAAGAGAAACGGGAACGGGGGGTCGGTTATGCGAAAGGAAGGTATTAGCACCTAACGCATCTATCGTACTCGGCAGGAACCATTTTGCTTGCTTCTAGGGTTGGATGAGTTATCTATCTAAAGGCTTCTAGCTAAAAGAAAAAGGAGAGAGAGAAAGGGGAAAAAGAAAAGAAAGAAAGAAAGAAGGTGCTCGCGGAGGAATGAAGTCCTCGTTCCTACGTACCATCATAGTGCAATGAGGAAGTCAGAGCGCCGTAGTTCTTGGAACCAGGGGACAGAAAAGAGAGAGGAAAAAGGATGGAAGGTTGGAAGTGTGCTCGCCGAGATCAATGCCATCTCATGCCTACATATCATACATTCAAAAGAATGCAGAATCAGAGCTTCCGTAGTTTGGGGAACTGAACGGACAAAAAACAGGAAAGAAACAGGGAGACGAAAGAAGTGGTGTCGAAACCAAGAGCAATAGCGAAAGAAAAAAAAACTCTACTGGGAAAGACCCCGCAGTGAGAGCGTTTGCACAAAAGCATAGGAAAAGAACGGTGTCAAAACCAAGAATGAAAGAAACTCCGTTGGGGATAGCAAAGAGAATTGGTGTCGAAACCAAGCAAGTAATAGCAAGGGGAATAGGAAGGACTCCTCTGAGGCTCCAAAAAGGGGATGGTGTCACAACCACGAGAAAAAGGAGATTCAGTATATTAACTGGCTGGCAGTGGTTAACCGAAGAAAGAGAGTAGACCCTGGCGGGGAAAAGAAGCTGGTGTCAACAGACGGACTGTGATAAACCAAGATAGAGAGTGTTGAACCGAGAGAAGGTGTTTAACTCTGAAGGGGCCTCGATATATTAACTGACTAGTAGTGGTTAACCGGGGAAGAAAAGACTGCAACTCTGTGGGGGTAAAGCAGCATTGGTTTTAGCAGAGAAAACTGCGATTAACAAGAAAACAGGTATAGGACCGAATAAAAATCATAACCCAAATGACGGGTATAGGATCGAGCAAAGGTCGTGACCCAAAGGGGTTCGGTAAACTGATTGAACAAACAGTACTCAACCGAAGAAAGGGTATTTGAACCAAAGAAAGGTTACTAACCCAAGGGTTCAAGTATTCGAACCAAGAAAGGTTGCCAACTGCGGGGGACTCGGTGTTTACAGACGGACTGTGACCAACCGAAGAGAAAAGCGAGTGATTAACCAAGAGAAGGTGATTAACTCGAAAGGGTTCAGTATTTTAATAGATGGATTATGGTTAACTGAAGAGAAAAGTGAGTGATTAACCAAGAGAAGGTGATTAACTCGAGAGGTGCTCAGTGATTAACAGACGGAATGTGATTAACTGAAGAGACGGGTGATTAACCAAGAAGAGGTGATTAACCCAATAGGAGCTCAGTGATTAACAGACAGACTGTGATTAACTGAAGAGACGGGTGATTAACCAAGAATAGGTGATTAACCCAAGAAGGGAGAAGAATCAAGAGAAGGTTGCGAACTCCAGGGGGAAAATGGTCGTGACAGGAAAACTGTGTTGGACCAAAGAAAGAAAATTGAAACTCTTCAGGGGAATCAAGAAGCAATGATGGACCACAAGAAAAGAATAGGGTATTGAAACGAAGAAAGCTTGCTAACCCAAGGAACAAAGGATCGTAACCAAGAAGAAAGGTGATAGATCAAGAGAGAGATTGAGATAGGAGTGATCAAGGATCGAAAGTGATTGCAAAGAGAGAAGAGTGATCAAGGATCAACTCGACGGGGGAAGAAAAGCACATTACCGCTTGGAGATAGAGATGACTAAGCCAAGCACAGGATCATTCGTCCCCTACCTGAAGTAGTCAGAATGAGAGTAGGAATTCTCCCTTCTCATCCCTTCCCTAACACACACAGGGTGTAATGCGGAAGTTGAACCGGACGGCCCAACAGCTCCAAGTTGTACAGTTCTCCTGCGTAGAGAAACGAAAAACATAACGGCGTCAATTTGTACAGTGCTCCGATGCAAGGCGCAACGCGAAACTCCAACTCCACGGGGGGAAAGAGAGAGAAAACTCTAAAGGAGTCCTAAAGAGAAGAAAAGGGAAGATCGATTAATCGAAACAAAGTTTCGATCAATTAATCAAGGGATAAACATGCTAACAACTTTCCAAAGAGGATGAAAAGTCATTAAAGCAAAAAGGAGTGAATTATTGATTATACAAGATTAAGTTTATCCATGAAGAATAAACTTAATGCAAATCTGAAATGGAAGGTGCAAAACAGTGCCAAATGATCATCAAAATGCCACACATAATCATGTAGCATTTGAACAAAGATAGTGCAAGAATTACTATGTTCATACAATGCTAAGAACACGAAACAAATGAATAATCGAAAATATGCATCGAAAGTTCATGAACATGCTTCAAGCAGAAGTGAAATGACATTAAAAACATCCATAAAATCAAGCATGACAATCAATGGAAGTTAAAATGAAGAAATCATGGCAACCACACTTGAAAATGCAAGAAAATTGCCTTCTGGTTCAGTGTTAATCGATTAACACAATTGCACTGCAAAGTGTTAATCGATTAACACTTGAAAAAGTGCAAAAAAACACTAGTTAATCGATTAACACAATTGCACTGCAATGTGTTAATCGATTAACACTGTACAGGGAGCAGAAAATCAGTTTTGGAAAAGTGCTTTTGGCCAACTTTTTGATTGTGCAATCACTCCAATGCTATGGCAAACAATTATGCACGAAAAATCAAGTTTAGAAACAACAAATGATTAACAATAGAATCAATTAACAATCAAGATCATGGATCAATCAAAAGTATAATTAATTCACATGCAAGAATATCAAAATTACGTCGCGAACGATACGAAAACGATCGAAATGATGAAATGAATGAAATCCACCAACCTACAAGGTTGAGATGTGCCTTGGTAAATGTTGCAATGTGATCTTGGTGCAGAAGATTAAAGAAAACCAGAGGGTCCTTGAATTATAGACGAAACGCGTCGAAACCGATCAAAACGCGAAAATACACCGAAATCGAACTTGCACCAAAATAAATGGTGTGAAACCCTTGGGTTGAAGTAGAATGAGATGTAATTCCAGAAATCCAACCAAAGAATGCCAAATGATGAAGGTTAAGCTCAAGAATTAATCACTTTCAATGTGAAAAGTGATTATCCTTCAAGAATAAGAGCTTTTGGTGAGGTTTGATGGAGAAGAATTGAGATGAAGATGAAGAATGAGTAGAGAAATCAGAGAAAAAGTGAGAGAATTAAGAGTAAAATGTGAGAAGTTTGGTGAAAAATGGTAGAGAATGGTTGAGGAATTGAAAAGTGAGTGAAGGTGTGTTTATATAGGCTTTATGTTTGGAATATGAGATGGTTTGGAATTTGGTTTGGAATTAGCTTTGGGTTTGGAGCTAGGTTAGGAGTTAGTTGGACTTGACTCACCGAGTCAAGGCGGTTAACTCGGTTAGTTAGAACCAACTCGGTAACCATCCCAAGGTGAATTCCAACATCCAGAGATCCACATTACTTGGAGAACAAGGAACATGGTGCACTTGATTTGAAGTGAAGTATCATAGCAAATGCACTTGGAATGAATTGAGTAGCTTGGAAATGTTTAGAGGTGTCTAGAATATTCCATATGCTGCTAGAATCCAAGACCAAAATGTGTGCAAAGGTGTTGTCATGAAAAAAGCAGCAAATTGTGCCTATTTTGCCTGTGTTAATCGATTAACACAATTGCACTGCAAATGGTTAATCGATTAACCAGGCGAAAATATGCCCAATTTGCCTAAAAAAGGGTGTTGTGGTCTCGGCTTCGATTTTCCACCTCTTGTATTGATGAATAGGTATGGAAACCTTCATTTTGTGCTTGTTTCTATGTGGTGATGACCTTGTGAGGATATGATTAATCGGGCTTGGAAAACCTGAATATCCTGCAACCAGAAACACACGGAGAAAAGAATGTGAATGCTTATGCTAGCGATGCGAATGCTTATGCTTATGCAAAAGGCAAAAGAGGGAGGTCAAATTTTGGGTTACGACAGGGACAAGCTTAGGGTGGAGGGAAGAGGTGACTACATTTTATATGAGAAGTTGAAGAGGTTAAAGCTGAGTATAAAGGTTTGGAATCAGGAAATTTTTGGGTGGGTCGATTTGAAATTGGATGACAAGGTTAAGTAGCTGAACGATATGGATAATAATTTGATTGAGAATTTTGAAGGTGATAATGAAGACTTGGTGCAAGATAGATATGGGGTGACAGGTGAAATCTAGAACACTTTAAATCTAAAGGAGTGCATACTAAGGTTGAAATCTAGACAAAATTGGCTCAAAGAAGGTGATAGGAATTCTCGTTATTTTCATAAGTATATGAAGGAGAGATATAGAAGAAATAACATATCTATGTTGGAAGAGGAGGATGGTAGGGTCGAAGATGTGGAAGGAATTAAAGAAGCAGTGAAAACTCATTTTGAGGAGTTCTTCAAGGAGCCCAATTTGCTTAGATCGGTTCCCGAGGGTATTACGGTGAAGGAGTTGAGTGATCATGATAAGAGGTGGTCGGATAGACCTTTTACTGAGGTGGAAATAAAGGGTACGGTTTGGTCTTGTGACGGTTTCAAAAGTGCTGGACCGGACGGGTACTCAATGGAATTCTACAAGAAGAATCGAGACTGTGTCAAGAAGGACGTTATTAGATTTGTGACAAATTTCCACACGAGTGGAAAGCTGACGAAGGCTGCTACTTCAGCATTTATCACACTTATTCCTAAAATCACAAATCCTCAAAATCTTCTCGAATATAGACCAATTTGTCTTGTGGGGAGTTTACTCAAAATCCTTTCTAAATTTCTTGCTGCTAGAATGAAGACAGTCCTGGGCAGCATTGTTTCGTATAATTAGTCTGCATTCGTTCCTGGCAGAAACATTGTGGATGGCGTCTTAACGGCTAATGAGGTGCTGGATTTGGCTAAAAGAGGTAAGAAAGGCTGTGTAGTTTTGAAGGTGGACTTCGAGAAGGCTTACGACTGTGTGAGATGGAACTACTTGAGATTCATATTAAAGAAGATGGGATTCAGTTACAAATGGATTCAGTGGATGGAAGGCTGTGTTTTTACAAGTTTTATGTCAGTTATCGTCAACGAAAGTACGACTAAAGGTTTTAAGGTGGGAAGAGGATTACGGCAAGGAGATCCACTATCCATTTTCTTATTTGTGTTGGTAATGGAAGGGTTAACAGGGCTTGTGAATAAGGCGGTGGAGATTAGAGATTATAAAGGTTTTAAGTTTAATGAGGAAGAAGAGGTCAACATACTTCAATTCGCGAATGATACAATTCTTGTGACGGATGGGCGATGGGAGAATTTGTGGAGCTTGAAAGTTATTCTTAGAGGCTTCGAGATGATATCGGGTCTTAAGATCAATTTTCACAAAAGCAAAATATATGGTTTAAATGTGGAAGAAGAGTTTTTAGAAGCAACCTCTTTTTTCTTGTCTTGTGATATTGATAGGCTTCCGTTCAAATTCCTTGGAGTCAAAATTGGGGACAGCCCAAGAAAGGTTTCTATGTGGAAAGAATTGGTAGATCAAGTAAGAAGTAGATTAGCTTTATGGAGGGGTAGATATCTCACTTTTGCGGGAAGGATCGTCTTGATCAATTTCGGGCTAAATGCAATCCCAATTTTTACTCTTGCTTTTTACAAGGCCCGGGCTAAAGTGATTCTCAATATTCGCCGTATTCAAAGTAATTTCTTATGGCATGGGAGAACGGATAGGAAAGAAATTAATTGGGTGAGTTGGAATTTAATGTGTAAATCGCGAGAAGAGGGTGGTCTCGATATAAAAGATGCGGAGATAATAAATAGAGCTTTGTTGAACAAGTGGAAGTGGAGGATTCTGACAGAAGCGAATACGTTGTGGAGCAGAATTCTTAGGAGTAGATATGGAAATATCGAGAAGAAGGTCCTAATAGGAGACAAAAGTGTTATTCAAAGGAGAGATTCTATATGGTGTAGGGATGTGGTTTTGATAGATAGTAAAGATGTTATTGCTGGAAACAAGTTCACAACAGCAGTGCAATGCAGAGTAAAATCTGGAATTAAAATACCTTTCTGGTATGCATAATGGATTAACAGGCAGTCGTTGGCGGATGCTTTTTCAGAGGTTTTCGACCTTGCAACTGATAAAGGTTATTGTATATTTGATGCAGGTTGGTGGGATGACGATGATTGGAAGTGGAATTTCGAGGCGATGGTGTCCAACAGTGATGAGTTGGATCATGACATCTGGTGCCAATTTAAGAATCAGGTTCAGGAGGGCTCGCTGGACAGGAATGGGGAGGATGAACTTTTGTGGAGAATGGATGATGATGGAGTAGTCTCAGTCAAATCCTGCTATAGATTAATAAAAGACAATGTTATAGATGTGCAGTTAAATAGTAGGACAGTGGCAGCCATTAATCACCTCTGGGGAATAAAAGTTCCTTCTAATATTGCATATTTTGGTTGGAGACTAATACTTAATATGATACCAACCAAATATCTTCTTCTTAGAAGAGGTGTTGTCACAGATAGAATGTGTGTGTGCTGCAGTACGAAGGAAGAGTCCATTCATCATCTTTTTGGATTATGCACGTTCGTGAACAACATTTGGTAGAAGGTGTTCTCATGGTTGGGAAGTGAGTTGGAGATATCTCTGATGGATCTTCTTAATTTCTTCATCCATTGGGAAAAGTGAAGATAAAGAAGAGGAGGAAAACCATTACGGTGATATGGCTGGCTACAAATTGGGCAATTTGGAATATGCAAAATAATATCATTTTTAACGGTGGTGTGATCAATTTTGATGATTGTTTTTCTGAGATTGTTTTAAGGTCTTGGATATGGTCGAGTGCTTATTGTAATATTGCAGATGGCTGTAATTTTTTGACTTGGAACACTCTTCCACTCCTTTGTTTTAGGAGCTAAGAGTTTTCTTTGTGTTTGTTTTGGGTGGAGTACCCCTTATACTCCCTTTAATAAATCATTGCCTATTAAAAAAAAGAGAAAATTCAAATTCATATATACTTAAGCATGCAGAAACAATGTTAATTAACAAACTTTAAATTGTTTAAGTGGTTTTGTATGTAAGTTTGAATATTGCTTAATCGACGCCCTAAATATTGAATATTATAGTGGTCCAAAAAGTCATACAAATGAGATTTATTTATTGCTCTACAAAGACGCATGTATCTAAATATTAAAACAAAAGTCAAATATTAAAGTGAAACATTACATTAAAAATGATTAAAAACAATAGATATAAGTTGATACCACTTAAAAAAAAGTACTTATGTGCACGGAAATTGTAGCATATATATAGGTCCAGCCACTCAGTACCATACATCGGATCTCTAATACACTTCTTTGAAAGATAAAAAAATTGTACATGCGTTCGATCATGCACTGATTGTAATTTAATTGGATCTTTAAAATCCATGACCATTGTGAGACTCTTTTTCATTTATCATGGTGTGGTGCTGGAGATGTATGCAATTAAGGCTTAAGGAAATATCTTTCAACTCTTGTCATCAATGATTTTTTTTATTAATCATTATCTCCTTTAATTTTGTATATCTTCCACCAGATAATTCGCGCAGAAAAAGAACTACTCATTGGATCATGTGGGTTTATGTCCCCACTAATATGTCGCGTGTACATGCACTAGTACATGTACTTATAATACTAAATAGATACTGATCGTACCTGGATCAGAAAGTATGACAGTGGCCAACAACGTCGTGAGATCTTCAACCCCAGCGCGGGGCCAACGGTCTCCTGCACTGGGCTAGATTGCCAGGCCCAATCCAGGTGACTGCCAGGGCTTACGTGGCGTAGGGAAAACCAGCACGTGGTCTTCGCACTAGGATAACGGTTCCGAGATCTTCGAAAGGTGGGCAGACCGATTCCTTCGGAAGTGGGAGGTTATAAGGTGACGTGTCCCCGCGGGGAGGAGAACGTGGAGGTCGAGGAGAGAAGTGTCCTCCTAGACTCAAGGACGCTGCTCGACGGAGCATGTCTGATACGTGCCCGACGAGAGGAGTGTCTTAGACGTGTTCGACACTGGATAGCTATGGGCCCTGATGGGCCTTCTTAGTCTATTGGGTTGGGCCTGCCCGACCAATGGGCAGGCGCTGGCCCAGTCCAGAACAGGATCCCCCCAAGTCATTGCTCCGAGGTTTCAGAGTAATGACTTAAGGGTCAGCCACCAGTCAAGGTTCTGCCCCGACAGGCCGGGCTAAAGGTAGTTCAGGTGTCTATAGGTGATCTTCTGTCGGGGAGATGTTGCAGGGAGAAATTTCGAGTCTGTGACTACGGAAGGACCACGAGCGAGGGATGATAGGCGGGCATAAATTTTGAGTTTTGCTCGCAGTTAAGCAGAAATTTCGAGTTTTGCTCGCCTGTCGCTGATGACCGGCATTGCGGGGATATGAGAGGTTGCGGATTCGAGCGTCAAAGCAGACGAGAGGACTAACGTGGGAACCCGTGTGCCACATGTCACGCGTCATCATTACCTAGGGCGACTAGGCTAGGGTTAGGGCACTCAAATTCCTAGGGGCGCCTCGAGTTCCGTGAGAGCTCTATAAATAAGATCCAGCCCGTTTCATTTGCACATTTTTCTCTCCTTTACTCACAGTTGCTCTCCTTCTTTCTCTGCTCTCTCCACTATTTCGCCACCACACACCGCCGTACCGGAATTTTGCAACAGCCATTTTCAAGTAAGTTTCTTGATCTTTTTCTTTCCTAATGCGTTTTCTACGGTGGTCCTCCGGTGAACTGATGAAGTTCCCGGGGATGCCGCAAAATTTTCGGCAAAAACAGCGGTGTTTCTCTAGTTTTTTTATGGATGTTTATGAATCTCGCGGAGAGATGGGATGAATTTCACGGGGACCTGAGGAAGGTCCGGAGGACGTGGGATGAATCTCTCGGGGACATAGGACGAGGTACCGGGGACCCGAGGACAGTCTCGAGGATGCCCGCCTGATGCCCTGGGGAGCGGGGGTAAACGTGCGACCCCAACATCCCTGGATGGGGGCGTTGCCCGTGCAGTTCCCCGCGTCCCTTCTTCGCCTTTTCACTTGATCAGCGGTGGAGGGGTGAATTTGATAAGGACCATCGAATTCACCATTTCCTTCTGCTTTTCAGGTAAATGGAAGTCGTGGTCGTGGCCGTGGGATCTATAGATATCGACGACCAACCTGACTCCCCGATGGCGCCGATCACCAGTGTCGAGGGACGGCCACCCGAGGATTGGGCTAGCGAGGAGCCTCTGAACATTACCTCCCAGTTCGTCGCAGGTGACGAGGACGATATCTTCGCCACAGTCGAGCATCGTCTGGAGGGCTCTTCGAAGACCTGGATGGTGTATAGACCTCTGGAGCACCATCACATCTGCTCAACGTACAGAGGAATGAGATTTCCCTTGTACGAGTTCATGTTCAACGAGGCGGGGGTGGCGCCTGCCCTTCATCAATTTTTAGTGAGAGATATTCATTTGGCTGCTCCTGGCACCGTTGCAACTCCACCCCAACACCCTCGCCTTTATTCGCGCCTTCGAGCTCGTCTGTCAGTATCTCCGCATCGGGGCGACCCTACCTCTGTTTTTCCGTATATTCCACTTGCAAAGGCAGACAATTAATGGAAGACATGGTTGGGTGTCTTTCAAGCAGGTGATCAGGTTGTTCCAGACTTACATGGACTCTGTTCGCCACTTTAAGTCCCGGTTCTACATTGTGAAACCCATCTCGTTCGAGGCCGTGGAGTCGGTGTACAGACGGGTGCACCGAGAGATAGACGGGCAACAAGAAGAGGTCCTCAAAGCGAAGTTTCCCCTATTCTGGACGGAGGAGCATTTCAAGAGGGGCACAGATAGTTATATATTCAGTCACGGCAGACTGTGCGAAGGGGATCGTCTGGCTCACGAGGAGATAGTCAAATTCGTCGCCAGTTTCTCCCCGGCACAGCTCGTGACACCAGAAGGGAAACCCATCCGCGGCGATGACGGGAGGCCTCTAGATTTATTAATACGAGGGCCCTCCTCGAGACGTTTTCTGACGAGGACGCCCTTAAGCTGTTAGGTGGTGGATGCCTCCTCGACTTGATCTTTCCTTGCATTTTGGTCTTCGATTTACTAATGTATTTCTTTTTCTTTTGTAGAGACAATGTCGAGCGCGGAGGAGCGTATCAAGAAGCTGGCGGCCACCCAAAATTTGAAGAAGAGTGGAAAGGGTCAGGTCAAGCAGATCCGGTCACAGCGCCCAGGCTCCACTCCGGCAACCGGGGATTCTTCCGGCTCTTCCCAGGGTAGCCAATCTCCCAGCACTCAGGGGTCCCCGAAAAGACAGCAGCTCGATGGACAAGTGCATGTTGACCTGACAGAGTTTGAAAGCCCTCCCCCTGAGAAGTTCGTGCTTCCGCCTTGTCACTCGAGGCCAAATTTCTTTTCGAAGGCTAATTCCTCGGGCATCGGTACGGCCGAGGTCCAGGTCATCCTAGGTACTGGTCAGGTTTCGAGGGGGAAAACTTTGCTTGAGGACCTCTTTGCTGTGATGTGATTCTGCTCGGATGCTCTGGTCCTGAATGATGAGACATGCCCAGCGGCCGAGCTAACCAGGCTGCAGGAGAGCTTCAGGTCCATTGCAGCTGAGATGGAGAAGGTGGGCAAGGAGCTGACCGACTACAAAAATCAGAACAAGGCCCAGGTCGAGCTTCAAGGGAAGTTGGAGGAGAAGTTGAAGAAAGCCGACAAGGAGAGGAAGGGTCTCTTGGCGAGAGTCGTCGAGCTAGAGGAAGTTGTTCGCCCTGCTGAGGAGGAAACCGAGGAAGATAGGAAATTGACGTCTCGGGCAGCACTGATCGCAAAGCTCAGGCAGACCGAGCAGGATATCCTCATGGCGGCTGACGTGGGTTTCAACAATGTCGTGCAACAGCTTCGGATTGTGAACCCCGACCTCATCACTGAAGGGATTGACCCCGACTATGAGGTGATCGAGGTTTAGATCGTGCAGCCGATGTAGGAGGGGAAGGAGGTCGACTGAGGGGTTACGGGGAACGAGCAGCCAGAGGAGGACATAGTCGACTAGGTTTTCACTTGTTCGTTATGCTTAGCCTGCGAGCCATTTTTTTCTTGATGACTCTTGTCCGGCCTGCGTGCCAGGGGCTTTTTGATATCTTTGTAATATTTGTGCAATGGGCTTCTGCCCGATTAATGTTTTGACCTTCGCTTATTTGTGTGTGTGATGCTTGTATGCTTAATATACTTTATTGTTTTTGTCTAAGTAATCTGTCTAAGTAATCTGTCTAAGTTGGGGGTTTGCTCGACTTTATTAATCCTCGACAGTGTGGGGAACTACTCAAGTGGTCGGGGCTGTATTCCGACCTTTAACGAGGCTAAGAGCTCGGTCGAGGTCTTAGCTTCGTGGCGTGAACTTCCCATCGCGAGCTGGGCGTTCTGCCTAACTGGTACGACGACGGCGGAGCTCGGTCGAGGAATCCTCATCGGATCAAAGGTCTTCGTGCACACACAACGCAGCCTTTCATCTTCGTGTGTCGTGGAGGGGAGTCGCGCTTGTAGCTTAGTGCGTCCCCGTAATCGCGACGTTGCTATGTCGCTGGCAGTGTTTAACTGTAGTATTGTTTAAGCTTCTCAGCATTCCATGGTCGAGCAAGTTCCTCCCCGTGTAGATTTTCGAGGTAGTAGGCTCATGTCCCCGTTTTCGCACGGACGTGGTAGGGGCCCTCCCAGTTCGCGGCGAGCTTGCCTTTTCACGAATCTTTCTAGTTCCTTCGTAGGACGAGGGTGTCTACCTGAAAATCACGTTTGATAACTTTGTTGTTATAACGTAGAGTTATTTTTTGTTTAAGCGAGGCTTCTTGGAGGGATTCGCCCGACCTTATCTCCTCGACAAAGTCGAGCTCTTCTCTTAGGGCCTCCTCGTTCGCCTCCTCGTCGAGGGGAGATTCTGTTCTCCTCGATGGTTCCCTTATTTCTACGGGAATCACCACCTCTGTTCCATAAGTCAAGCGGAAGGGGGTCTCCCCGGTCGTGGAATGTGGGGTTGTTAGGTAGGCCCAGAGGACACTGTGTAGTTCCTAGACCCATCTTTTCTTGGCGTCGCCTAGTCGGTGTTTCAATCCTCGCAGGATCACTCTGTTAGCCACTTCAGCTTGCCCGTTCGTTTGAGGGTGTTTGACCGACTTGAAATGTTGCTTTGTGCCCAGCTTGGTGACGAAGTCTTAGAAATTCTTGTCGGTGAACTGTGTCCCGTTGTCGGTGACAATCTCTTGGGGCACACCGAACCGGGCGAGTATGTTCCGCTTGTAGAAACGTAGTATGTTATGAGCGGTGATTTTGGACAGGGCTTCTGCCTCGATCCACTTCGTGAAATAATCCACGCCGACGATCAGATACTTGTTTTGGTACGAACCCACGACTAAAGGACCGAGTATATCCATTCTCCACCATGCGAACGGCCACGGGGACGACAATGTTTTAAGCTCGTTGGGCGGAGCCAGGTGTATGTCCCCGTGTCGTTGGCATCTGTCGCACTTCTTGCGAGCTAAGGACCGTCCGCCGAGGTGTTGTGTGTTGATCCCCTCGTGGATTTCTTGGAGAATACTGGGGACCTTGGTCTCTTCGACGCACCTGAGGAGGGAAATCAAAAATCCACGTCGGTATAGTTTGTCTTCGACAATTGTGTATGAGCACGTTCGACGTTTAACCACTCCAGCTTCCTTAGGATCGTCGGGGAGCTTGCCAGTGGTGAGATACTCATATACCGGGGTCATCCAGCAGTTGCTGTCCCCGATGAAGTTCATGTCAATCACAGGGACGAGTTTGTCGATGCTCGGATGGGAAACCACTTCTTGTATGACAGATTTGTTCCCGCCTTTCTTTTTTGTGCTCGCCAGTTTGGACAAGACATCTCCTTGGGTGTTATGCTCGCGCGGGATGTGTGTTACTTCCGCGGAGGTGAAGTTTTTATTTTTTTCCTTCACCAGGGCCAAGTACTCGATGAGGCTGTCGTTATTGGTTTGGTACTCTCCTCGGACTTGAGAGGCTACGAGCTGAGAGTCGGTGAAAATTTTGACTTCTTTGGCGCCGAGGTCCTCGGCCAACCGTAGCCTGGCGAGGAAAGCCTCGTACTCTACCTGGTTGTTTGACGTCGGGAAGGAAAATTCGAGGGAGACTTTGATCAGGATGCCTTCCTCGTTTTCGAGGATGATGCCCGCCCCGCTACCTTTCGTGCTGGATGCCCCGTCGACGTAGATTGTCCACTTTTGGGATCCGTTGGTCGAAGGTTCCAGGAGGGTCATTTCTGCCACGAAGTCGGCCAGTACCTGAGCCTTCAGGGCCTTTCTTCCCTCATATTGAATGTCAAACTCAGCGAGTTCGAGTAACCACCTAAGCATCCTTCCTGTTATGTCTGGTCGGCCGAGGAGCTGCCTTATGGGTTGTTCGGTCCTTACCACGACCGTGTGGGCCAAGAAGTAATGACGCAGCCTCCTGGCCATGGTGACGAGGGCCAGAGCGACTTTCTGGATCTGCTGATACCTGAGCTCAGGGCCATGGAGGGCCTTGCTGGTGAAGTAAATCGGTTTCTTCCCGTCGGGGGTTTCCCGGATGAGAATGGCGCTGACTGCTTCACTCGTGATGGCGAGGTACAGGAATAATGTCTCCCCGTTTTTTGGTCATGAGAGACCTGATGGTTGTGATAGGACTTGTTTAAGGTGGAGAAGCGCTTGCTCGCACTCCTCGGTCCATTTGAATGTTGTTTTCTGTCGTAGAAGCTTGAAAAATGGGAGTGCGTACTGTGCAAATTTGGCGATGAAGTGGGAAAGCGCAGTTAGCATCCCGTTTAGCGATTGTATCAACTTCTTCGAGTTCGGGGTCGGGATCTCAGAGAAAGCTCTACACTTGTCAGGGTTCGCCTCGATTCCTCGCTCTAAGAGATAGAAGCCGAGGAACTTGCCCACCCGAACGCCGAAGGTGCATTTGTCGGAGTTGAACCTCATCCTGCATCTCCTCACTGTGTCGAAGACTTTCTTGAGATAGGCAGCATGGTCAACTTCCTCTGAGGATTTGACGATCATGTCGTCCATGTATACCTCGAGCATGTCACCGATCTCTCTCCGGAAAACTTTGTTCATCATCCGTTGGTAGGTCGCGTCGGCGTTCTTAAGGCCGAAGGGCATTACGTTGTAGTAGTTATTGCCTGACTCAGTCATGAAGGCGGTGTGTTGCTTGTCGGTCTTAGCCATGGGGATTTGGTCGTACCCCCAGTAGGCGTCCATGAAGGACAATAGTTTGAAACCTGCAGAATTGTCGACCAGTTGGTCGATGTTAGGCAAAGGATAAGAGTCTTTCGGGCATGCCCGGTTAAGGTCGGTATAGTCAACACACATCCTCCATTTTCAATTATTCTTTTTGACAAGTACAACGTTGGACAACCAGGTTGTGTACCTGGCCTCCGAAATAAAATTCCCCTCTAGGAGGTCTTTTACAGCTTTTTCAGCAGCCTCCGCTTTTTCGGGAGACTGCCCACGCCTACGTTGAACTATGGCCCTAGCGGCCAGATCTACGGTGAGCTGATGGAAGGCCACTTCTGGGTCGAGGTCAAGCATCTCGGAGGCACTCCATGTGAACAGATCAGCGTTCTCCCAGAGACATGCCTTCAGCTGCTTCTTCGCCAGGTCAGGGAGTCCGGTGCCAATCTTCACGCTCCGGTTTGGATCATCTCCGAAGGCGACGAGCTCGAAATCTCTGTCTAGGATGGGGCGCATTGGGTGGAGAGGCTGCCCGTTGTTTTCCGCTTGGAGGTCATGGTCAGCTGCTCCGCCTTCCTCCTGCTCACCAGGGAACCTACTGTCGAGGTCGACCGCATTGATGCGCGGGAGTGGGTTTTACACTGCGTCCGGGGATGGCTTTGCTTCGGTCTTGGGCTTGGTGCTGATGGAACCCAGGCCTTTGGTCGCGGCATCGAAGCACCGCCTGGCTGCTTCAATGTCCCCGTGAATGGTGATGACCCGGCCCCTGGCCGTGTAGTACTTCATCTTCAGATGGACTGTCAATGGTACCGTTGTGAGTTCGGCCAGAGTGGTCCTCCCTAGGATGCAGTTGTAGAGGGACGGACATTCGACCACCAAGAAGCGGGCCTTGACTTGTCGGCCGGTATCCTCGCCCCCGAAAGTGACCATCAGTTTAACATAACCCCATGGTCTGGTGGTGGTGCTGTTGAACCCTTGTAGATCCGAGCCCACGTAAGGGGTCAAATGCTTCTCGTCGAGCTGGAGGGTCTCGAAGAGGTGGGCGTACATGATGTCCACTGAGCTCCCCTGGTCGACCAGGATCCTGTGGACGTCAAAATTAGCCATCTGTGCCCGGATCAAGAGGGGAATAGTGGCGTTGGGCGCTCCGCCTGGCAGCTCCTCGAGGTAGAAAGTGATGGGGTTTGAATTCCCTCGCACCTTCTCGAGCGTGGTGGTCTTCACTGAGGTCGCGGATTCCAGCCGTCAAATTTTTGCTTGATTGACCCGACGGAGACCTTCTCGAAACCTCCGTCGGATATGACCATTGCCCTGGGGAAGCTCTTCCATGTGTTGCGGGCAGTGATGGGGTCTTCATGGAGGAAGCTTGCCCACATGCTACGAACTGCCTCTTCGTTCTCGATTCCCTCAGGGACGAAAAAGTCCTCGGGTCGAGTAACACTGAGGGCGACTTGCAGTCGATTTTCCCCGACGGAAGGCGTCGTCTCCTCGACGCTTTGAGCATCTTGGGCATCTGACCGAGGAGCGTCGTTCCTCTTGGCGTACTGCTTTAGATGCCCTTCTTTGATTAGGATCTCAATTGCGTCCTTGAGGTGGACGCAATCTTCCGTGACATGTCCATGGCTCTGGTGGAACCTGCAGTACTTGGACTTGTCTGTGTTTGATTTGGGGGTGTCGGCTTTGGAAAGCGGGCACCCCCTTTTTGAAACTCCGAGTTGGCGCATTCGTTGAGAATTCGGTCGTGGGGAGCGTTGAGCGGAGTGTACTCTGTGAACCGGCCAGCTAGTCCCCTCGGGTCACGAGAGTCCTTGGGACGGCCTTCGCGTCTTCTCTCTCCCCCACGCCGAGGGGGATGAGAGCCTTCGTCTCTTTGGCCGCGGGGGCAATCCCAACGTCTTGAGTCGAGGGCGATTTGGTCAGCCTCCAACTCTTCGAACTCGATGTATGATTGAGCTCGGTGGAGGAGGTCTTCTAAGTTGCGGGGTCTATGAATGCCCACAGACTTGGCGAACTCCGTCACGTTACGTAGTCCCCGTATGATCAGGAACTTCTTCATGTCGTCCGTCGTGTGAACCTCGACAACTTCTCGGCTGAACCTCTCAATGTAGTCTCTAAGAGATTCGCTCTTCCCCTGGAAGATGCCTTCCAACGAGGCTACCGTCTTCGGATGTCGGTGAGACGCAGTGAAATGTTTAGTGAAACGTCCCTTCAGTTGCCTCCAGGACGTGATTGATTCAGGCGCGAGACTTTTGTACCAAGTCATGGTGCCTTTCCGAAGAGTGGTCGGGAAGAGCCTGCACTTGATAGCTCCCCCGACATTTCAATAGTCGAGCATGGCTTCAAAGCTCTCGAAGTGATCGTCGGGGTCGGCTGTGCCGTCATAGGTCCCCAATGGTGGAGTTAGGGATGGCAATGGGCAGAGTATAGGTAGGGTACTATAGTACCCGTCCCCATACCCGCAGTTGAAGAAAATCCCCGTACCCGAGCCCATACCCGCTTGGGTATCAAAATTGGCACCCGTCCCCGTACCCTATGGGTATATAAGTACCCGTACCCATACCCGTTACCCGAATTTATAATAAAAATAAATATATCAAGTATAAAATATCATAATATTTTAAGTTTTTAAAAATATTAAAAAAATTTATTGTTGAATTATGAAATAAATGATCATGTATATTAAATATGTAGTAGTTTAAAATTGATGTTTTTTTTTAAATTTTATAAACATTTATTTTTATATAATAATATAAATTAAAATATATAAATATATATTGTGCGGGTATGGGGCGGGCTGGGTACTAAGGTGTCCATCCCCGCACCCATCCCCGCTTATTTAAGTGGGTAATTACCCGAGCCTGTACCCGTACCCATTTTTGCGGGTTTTTACCCTACCCGTTATGGGTAATTTTCTGGGTACCCACTGGGGATGGGCCAAATTGCCATCCTTAGGTGGAGTATTCTCCATGCCCACAGGGATAGAGGTGTCCATGATCTCCCTGGACAGAGGGGTCCTCTGGTCGTCCTCATCACTTCTGATTGGCGACCGTGATGGGGAGTGATGGCCTCGACCAGGTCCATGTCGTCGAGGAAGTTTCTGGAGTGGTTCTTCGGCTTTTCACCGTCAGCCTTGCTCCTCTTCCCGGTCGGGGAGTGCCTTGGCTCTTGCGAATGAGGGGAGCGATGGCACTTCTGGGTGACCACAGGCTGGAGTCGCTCCAAGAGTGGTTGGCGGCTCTCACGCTGCGAGGAGGGGCTGCGAGAATCTGTCAGGGGAGTCTTTCGCGGGGAAGGAGGACGGTTGGGAGATGGTGGGTGACGATGTCTTCGCGGGGAAGAGCGTCGTGGTCGCCCTCTCTCGAGCACTTCGATCCTGAGATTCTATTGGGTAATCAATTGGTTGGTCTGGTTGACCAAGGCAAAAAGGGCCACCGTGCCCGGATCCGCGTTTGGTGGTGGAGCGACTGGCTGGTAGACAACCGGCGGGATGTCCTGTTGGACGGCGTCATACGCCGCGTCTTCGAAAAAAGGGGAGGCGGTCTGCCCGTCCCTTACGTCGGCTTCCTCAGCGTGGATGGCAGCATTGTCCTCACGGTGGTCTCCGTTGTCGGGCTGCGTGAAGACGGTGTCTGGAGCTTTGTTCCCAGGTTGGGTGCTGGCCATGGTTGTCAGAAAAGGTAGAAATTGCTTTGGTTTAACGATGAGGAAAACGAGGAAGCAAGCTTTCCCACAGACGGCACCACTGATCGTACCTGAATCAGAAAGTATGACAGTGGCCAACAACGCCGTGAGATCTTTAACTCCGATAGTGATGAAACGACGCGGGGGGGGGGGGGGTTGTACCTGCAAGGTACTCCGATGCCAAAGTCAGAAAACGGGAGTAAGCAAGTACAAAATATAGGTGTAAGAGTAAGAATGAACGTAACCTGACCCTCTTAAATGAGAGGGTATTTATAGAATGCCCCCAGCGTGGGGCCAGCGGTCTCCTGCATTGGGCTGGATTGCCAGGGCCAATCCAGGTGACTGCCAGGGCTAATCCAGGTGACTGCCAGGGCCAATCTAGGTGACTGCCAGGGCTTACGTGGCATAGGGAAGACCAGCATGTGGTCTTCGCCCTGGAATAACGGTCCCGAGATCTTCAGAAGGTGGGAAGACCGATTCCTTCAGAAGTGGGAGGTTATAAGGTGATGTGTCCCCGCGGGGAGGAAAACGTGGAGGTCGAGGAGAGAAGTGCCCTCCTAGACTCAAGGACTCTGCTCGACGGAGCATGTCTGATACGTGCCCGACGAGAGGAGTGTCTTGGACGTGCTCGACACTGGATAGTTATGGGTCCTGATGGGCCTTCTTAGTCTATTGGGTTGGGCATGCCCGACCAATGGGCAGGTACTGGCTCAGTCCAGAACAGATACTATAATTGATTCAATTTTTTAATATGTAAATATGTAATTCAACATTGAAATCAATTGATACCAAAACAGTTGGAAGTAGAATGCAGGTTTTCCTGAGTTTGTAGTAGTTTCGGCTGAGGCTAAGGAATTCAAAGTTTTATCCAGTTTGTTGCAGATTTTGAGGCTTACTGAGTCGAAACCAGGTTGCTATCATTGGATTGATTCTGATGCGAATTCTTTTTCTGTTAGTTTTGTTTATAAATTTTTGGTGCAAGGGAGCTTGGTAGATGAAGATATCAACAGATCTCTAGATGTTATATGGAGGATTTCCATCCCTGTGAAAATCCAAATTTTCATATGGAGGCTGTTGCGGAACCATTTGGCGACTAATGACCAGTTGATTAAAAGAGGTGTGTCCATTGGGTTTGTTGATCCTCTTTGTTCCCTTTGTAGAAGTAGTGAGGAAAGAGCTACTCATCCGTTTCTCTGTTGCCTGGTAGTAACGGAAGTTTTGAGGGGTGTCGCGAGGTGGGTTGCCTTCGAGATTAAGTTGAATGTTGAAGTTGTGGATTCTTTTGCTGATTTTGGTTGTTCTGTTAGAAGGGCAACCGGTAACTCTGTTGGTTTAGTTATTTGGGCAGCTGTGGTGTGGCGTATTTGGTTAGGTAGAAATAATGTGATATTTAGGAGTATCGGTTTTTTGGTTGAAGATTGTGTTTGTGTAATCAAATTTCAGGCTTAGAGGTGGTTGGGAATTAAGTCTAGAACCTTATCTTTTTGTCCCTTTTATTACTGGTTCAACTGCCCAATTAATTATTTGAAATTGGGGTAGTTTGTAGTTGTTTTTTTATGTCTAGGTTTGTGCACCCCTAGTGCACGGTTTAATCTTATAGCTTTAAAAAGAAGAAATCAATTGATACCAAATTTTGTATGAAATACTTATGTTGAATTCTTAGTTAAAATTCATTAGATAAGAAGAATAATCTATTACTATGACATATAATTAAGGCAAATTATTGGTACCTTTAGTTTTTGTTGGATAAAGGGTATAGTGTTTAATTTTTTTTAATTTTTAATTTTTTTTAAAAATTAAAATATAATATGACATTGTATATTTTTTTATGATTGGAGGAAAATATTGGTACCTTTAATGTTAATTGATTTAAAATTTTAATTTTTAAAAAATTAAAATAATATTAAAAAAATGATGCGACAATATTTTTTTTATAGTTAATTAAAGACTCTTAAATCAAAATTCTAAACTTTAGATCTTTTACTTCTGTATTTTTCATAATTATTGTCATTATATTTAGACACTAAAAAGCTATTATATTAATAATGATATTTATTTTTAAAAATAATATATTTTTTACATTTAAAACTAATATCTCTTATTTTAAATTTAGTTTAAATCTCTTCCTATGCTAGGGTTCCGACCATGGCAAAAAGGGGTGTTGGCCGGCCAAAATCTCAGGTGACGGCGCACCGGAAGGGATCCGTTCGAACAATCGCCACACAAGCAACCATTGAAGGAGGGATTGAAGAACCGGAGCAATATACAAGTCAATCACAACCACAAATTGAGCAAACACATCCAGAAAAGGAAGAACCAAGTGTGGAGGTTAACCAAGAGAACACGAACGGAGGAGAACAGGAGAACAAGGTTGATACACCCACCAAACCATCTGCAAACATGTCAAAACCATGGGTTGAGGTACTCAAGGGCAACCGCACGCTGAGCAGAGGAATGATGGTTGATTTTATAGCACCAAAGTTGGTAAACGGTGAAATTGAAATCAATATTGAAGATTAAGATGTGGAAGATGAACTGGTCTACTGGCAAAGCGCTATGATTCTATTTGCTCTAGGAGACGGTCTTTTAATGAATGCAGTCAAAAGGTTTATGGAGAACTCATGGGGGTTTGTGTCAATGCCTGAACTCTACTACAATGAAGAGGGCTATTTTATCGTTAGGTTCAAAACGGAAGAGGATCGGCAAGAGGTTATGACTAAATGACTGTACTTCATACGAGGTAAACCAATGTTTCTTAGAAAATGGTGTCCAGAATTTGAGATGAAGGAGGATCTATTGAGGATATTACCCCTTTGGGTGACACTACCTAATCTGCCACTACATATGTGGGGTGATAAGAGTATTTCAAAATTACAAGTGTTATTGGCAAACCAATTACCACAGACGAGTGCACGACGAAGAAATTGAGAGTTTCATATGCAAGAGTTTTGGTAGAAGTGGATGTTACCCATAAATTGAAGCAGTCTATCAAGATACGAGACCCTCAAGGGAGATTGATTGAACAGCTAATTGAGTATGAATGGAAGCCCTCGTATTGCCATAAGTGTCTTAGAATTGGGCATAACTGTGAGAATATGCACAGGGTGGACAAGGGAAAGAAGGTGTGGAAACCTGTTGTCAAAGATCAAGCAAATAAAGAGCAGGAAAAGGAACCAATTGTGCAGACAAGGGATACAACACAAGATCATATGGCTAGTCAACCGGCACAGAAGAGTATACAAGCTTCACAGAACAAGGATAAGGGGGAAGGCTGGATCACACCAAACAAAGTAGACAAGGGTAGAACGAACATGGAGCATAACCAACAGAGCTCAATTATAAGGTATGTAAACTCATTTACTCCTCTTAGGATTGGAGACTGTCCAAGTGGAGATAAATTGGGGGATCCATGTTAGTTAGCTGGAACGTTAGGGGCATAAATAAGGAGGCTAGGCACAGAGAGATCCGCTCCTATCTCTCTACATTCAATGTGCCCATTTGTGCATTATTAGAAACCAGGGTTAAAAAGCACAATGCTGATAGAATTAGAAGGAAACTTGGTACATATTGGAACTATATAGATAATTATGAGCAACAGGATAATGGCAGGATTTGGATGCTTTGGAACCCATCCAAAGTTTATGTCAGAATTCTTCAGTCACATGATCAATTTATTCACATGGAGGTCACAGAAATGAATCAAGCCTACAGGTATATCTTGACAGTGGTGTATGCAGCTAACCAAATTGAGTGCAGAAGAGGACTATGGAAAGCTATTGAGGATATTGGTGAGAACATCAATGATCCTTGGCTGGTTATTGGGGATTTCAATAATGTGAGAACCAGCCAAGACAGGATTGGAGGGAGAGAGATTACTGAGGCAGAATACAAGGATCTGGTGGATATGATGCAAACAACTGGTTTGTTTGAGGCAAATACAATAGGCCCTCACTTTACTTGGAACAACAAACATGCTACAGGCTTTATTCAATCAAGAATTGATAGAACTTTAGGGAATGCCCTATGGTACCAAGCATTCGAAGATGCTATTGTAGAGAACTAGGGGTGTTCGCGGTGCGGTTTGGGCGGTTTTGACGCTAAAAATCATCCGAACCGCAAGGGAAAAACGCATGCGGTTTGGTTTGGTTTGGTTGGCTTTTAAAAACAATCCGAACCAAACCAATGCGGTTTGGATTGGTTCGGTTTTTTACAAGATTTTTATTGAGTGATATTTACATATATAGAGAACAACATAATTTTGTGTTTAATCATTCATACATTGCCAAATAACAACAAAACTCATCATATTTAGACTAAAAGTTCTCATTCAATATACAAAAATCAATTTAAACAAAAGTGAAAAAAAATAGTAGCATAAAAAAATATCAAAATATTATAATAAAACAGGAAATATAAGAGAAGAGAGATTAGAGAAAATGAAAAAGAAAGAACATAACAGATGTGAGATTAGAGAAGAAAGGTGCGATAAAAATATAATTAGAAAAGAAAATAGTAACATAAAAATGAGAAGATGAAAAAGAAAGAACATGTGAGATGAGAGATTAGTGTAGAAGAGGAGAGACGTACATGACAAAGAAGATGAGAAGAATGCACAATACTATTAGGAGAGATTTGAGAAGATTAAAACTGAAAAGTTAAGTGTGAGCAAGAGAAAATATTTCGTAATTGTAAGGTTAAGGCATAATGAGTTTTGGGTTAGATGTGAGATAAGTGCAGTTTGGGTTGTAACATAATGCGGTTTGGTTTGGTTTAGTTCGGTTTGCAAAATACAAACCGCAAACCAAACCGAACCATGCGGTTTTGTTAAAAGATGGTCCGAACAAATCCGAACAAAATGCAGTTTTTTGCGGTTTCGATTTGGTTTGGTTTGATTTGCGGTTTTTTATTGGGTTGGTTCGGTTTTGAACACCCCTATAGAGAACCGGTCACCCAACATCTCAGACCACACACCTGTTAAGTTAAGCTACCATGTTCAGCAACCTAGAAGGAAATCAGTGTTTAAGTTCCTGAATTGTGTGACTACAGAACAGGATTTCTTAAAACTTGTTGAAGATAACTGGACAATGGATATACAAGGATCACCTATGTACATATTGTGGGAGAAATTGAAGAGGCTCCAGCCTAAGTTGAAGCTTCTGAACAGAAGATACACAAGGATACAGGAGCAAATTAATGCAACCAGGGAGGAACTATATCAAACTCAAACAAACTTACAAGATGATAACCTCAATGACCAGATTATCAGGCAGATTAAAGAGAAGACTGACCAGCTTATTCACCTGAATCAAGTGGAAGAGGACATTATGAAACAGAAATCTAAAGTCAACTGGATTCAATTTGGAGATCAAAACAATGCTTACTTCCATGCTCTGCTGAGAGAGAAAAACAGGCAGACAAATTTAACAAGAATGCAGGGTCTTAATGGAAATGATCTTAATGGACATGATGAGCTTGAAGCAGAAATCTTAGAGTTCTATAGTAACCTGGTTGGGACCAAAACTCAAAGCATGAGAGGTTTTGATATCCCTACTATCAGGAAGGGGAAAATCTTGCCAAGAGAAGATGCTCAAGGGCTTATATATGATATAGAGGATAAAGAAATTTGGGATGCACTCAATAGTATAGGCAATCATAAAGCTCCTGGGATAGATGGATATAATGCCTATTTTTTCAAAGTGGCTTGGAATATAGTGAAACATGACATGAAGGCTGCCACAAATGACTTCTTCCAGACTAGTACTATGTATCCAGCAGTGAACTGCACCCTAGTCACTCTTATCCCCAATGGCCCAGATGCAAAAACAATTAGATACATAAGACCAATAGCCTACTGCAGCACTATTTATAAGGTGATCTCTAAGATTTTGACTTCAAGACTTGCTAAAGTTATTGGTAAGGTTGTGGAAGACTCCCAGTCAGCTTTTGTGCCTGGAAGAAATATTCAAGATAATGTGATTCTTGCACAGGAACTGGTGAAAGGGTATGATAGGAAGCATGTGTCTCCTAGGTGTATGATACAATTGGATATTCAAAAAGCCTATGATACGGTGGATTGGCAGGCCTTAAATCAAATTATGGTGGAATTAGGTTTTCCTATGGTGTTTATTCAATGGGTTATGGCATGTGTGTGCACTATTTCTTATAGATTTTCTGTTAATGGTACCCCCTACCAAGTTACTAAAGGCAAGAAGAGGATTGATACAGGGGGATCCCATATCCCCCTGCTATTTGTACTCATTATGGAGTACCTTCATAGGACCCTGCAAACCTTGCAATTCACACCTGATTTTAATTATCATCCCAAGTGTGAAAGGGAGAATAATCAATTTGTTTTTTGCAGATGACATTCTATTATTTACTCGAGGGGATTGCACGTCTTTGAGGCTCATTATGGAGAAGATCCAATGCTTTTTAGAGGCAACTGGGTTGTATGTAAGCCAATCAAAAAGTAAGCTTTTTGCAGCATGTGTGTCAACTGAAGCGAGTAGCTCATTTTACCAGCAGACTGGTCTCACAGCAGGTATATTACCAGTCAGATATCTGGGAGTTCCTTTGGATAGCAAGAAACTAACGGTTCAGGCTTGTCAACCACTTATAGAAAAGATGATGAAGAGAATTATACATTGGAGCACTCAATTATTGTCTTATGCAGGAAGGATACAACTCATTAGAAGTGTGATTCTAGCCATAGGTAACTACTGGCTACAGATATTTCCTCTACCGAAAAAAGTGCTTAAACATATTGAATCGTTGTGCAGAACTTTTGTGTGGACTGGTAAGCAAGTAAAGAGTAGGAAAGCTTCCATTGCTTGGGAGCATGTCTGTGACCAATTTGCTATGGGAGGGATGAACATGGTGTCACTCAGTGAATGGAATATAGCTACTTTGGGCAAACAGCTGTGGAATATTTGGATCAAGAAAGATGTGATTTGGATAAAATGGATTCACCATTACTACCTGAAGCTGATGGATATGCAGTCTTTCGTACCAGGGCCAACTGCATCGTGGGTGATTCGTGCAATTTTCAAGCATAGGGAGACTCTGATAAGTACAGGCTGCTGGCAAAGTTTTGTATCAACAAAGAAATACAAAATAACCACGATGTACAATGCGATACGAGAGGTGAAACCAAAAGTTGACTGGAGGTTCTTATTGTATGGTAACATAGCAAGGCCAAGAGCCATCCTTACATTGTGGATGACATGCCACAAGCGATTAATGACGAAGGACGGGGTGCAGAAATGTGGGATTACAACTGATGGTAACTGTGTTTTTTGTGGTGCACCTGAAATAATTCAGCATCTGCTCTTTGATTATGCTGATACTAAACATGTATGGAAAAACCTGCTGCTTGCCATATCAGTTGTGCGTGATCCTGGTGGTTGGGAGGAAGAGTTGAAGTGGGCCATTTGAGCCACTAGAGGGAAAGGTATAAAAGCTAGGTTGCTTAAAACACTGATGGCGGAGACAGTCTACTATGTGTGGTCTATTAGAAATAAAAAAGTATTTCAACCTGAAGGTCGACACGTGCTAAATGGCACTGAAATCCGGACTATGGTGCTTCGTAGGGTGGAGAAAAATGCTAAGTTGTATAAGTATTGTCAACGAATGAACTATGTCTACTAGGTTTCCTTGTTTTCTATTTTAATTAGTCTTTGTGTGTCTGGATCATGATGATCGGCGGTTGTACTGAATTGTTTTTTGGTAATATAATTTTCTTATTATTCAAAAAAGAAAATTTAGTTTAGTTAGTATATATATTATTAAAAAATATAAAAATATTATACATTTTATTCAGTTATGTCTCACAAATATAAATATTATGCAAATATTTTATGACTATTATTAGAAAGTAACATAATAAAAAATAATTTAATATGTGTATTTGCCCCCATATGCTAATTTTTCTGGTTCCATCCCTGTCTATATGGATATTTATTTTAGCCGCATTTTCTTTTCAGTCATCGATTCAAATTTTCATACGTTTTTCGGTATAATATGTAATTATTACGACATGCATGTCTTTTGATATAGTTCATACCTATTGGACACAATATCTTCTTGCACTCATAATTAAGGTTTGGCGAATATAGGGTCTTTGTCACTTCACCATGTCACGTCCATGTCGTATAATGTTGACAAAATTCATCACAACATAGATGATTCAATATTTCTTTTTTTTTTGTATTCCCATAAAAAATATATTATTGTTAGGAATAATTATTTTAGCGAGTCATTTTCATACTTTGCATTTAATTTATTAGGTTTCATCCAACTACGGTTCATAACTACTTTTTGAAAATAAAATCTAAATCCAATAACTACGTTCCATAAGTACATGTAATACAACCATAAAACCAACTAGACACACTAACTAACACTTGTTAATTCAAATAGTTTTTCTTAACCAGACAACTAATATTTCAATTAATATTGAGTAGCTCATCATTTACGTAAAGAAGTAAATAACTTATTAACTCACTTTATGCGTCAAAAATACTCACTTTATAAACTCACAATAGAGAGAAAAATGGATATTATTGTTCATATATCAACAAATCAAGTGCAAAAATTGCAAGTATATCATGACAAATCATGTGTTTTGAATAAAAATCATTTGATTGACTCAGTTGATATTTTACTAATTGATAAGTGCCAAAATTATGTGATTTTACATATATATTTTATGGCACTTCTCAAATATAGATTAAACAGTCCCAAGATAGCAAAAGTATCACTAAATAGAGGATTATGAGCAGTAGAGAGTTTGTTGAGCGATCATGTGCTAGCTCAACAAAATCAAGGCAGTGAGCAGTGGATTTGCAAAAGATGATTTTCATTGAGCAAGATTATTTTTGTTGCACGCAAATGATTTTACACCACCTTTACGTTACATGCATGGATAAGAAGCTAAAAAATTTGCTAAGTTCAAAACTTTGTTAAATCACATTGTAATATCAAAAGATTGCTAAGTCACATTGTGATAAATCTACACCAAGAAGATGAAAACATTAACATTGTAAAGTTACATACATTGAGAAAACATTTACGTATCGAAGAAGTGATGAAGAAGATAATGACTTTCAGATGGAGTTTCGTTTAGCGTTTGGATTTAAGACAATCAAGTTTGAGTTTTGTTTCCTTACTTCATTCGAGTCTCGTTTGATCTAATTCGTCTCAAGACAATGACGCTCAGTTGGAGAAGAGAATACAAAAATGGATTTTCTAAATGACATTCGGTTGGAGACGAAAAGACGAAAAATGGATTTTGTGAAAGATATGATGTTTTCAACTTTCATTTAATAGAGAAATGAAGTTTACAACTTCTTTATGGAAGATGAAGATTCGAGGGAGAAAATGAAGTTGTGTTTAGGGAAAAAATGAATGAATGGAAGCGTGTTGTGTTTTGGAAATAAGCTGGGAAAGTTTTCCTATGAGTTAGGTGGTCCAACCAAGAGAATGTCTAGGACACTTTCTATTAGTTGGGGGCTCGACTGAGGGAACAATTGGAATTTTTAATTTAAAAATAAAATGAATTAAAATACTTATCCAATCGTTTTGTTTGTCAACCAAAGTGATAGCTGGGAGGATTTTCCTGTCGGTTAGGGGCTCAACCGAGGGAATAATTAGAATTTCTTAAATTAAAAATAAAATTAATTAAATAGAGCCAATTAAAAAATTATTCCCATCGAATTTTTCCCAACCGATGGAATATGTAATCTTTTTTCTAAATAAAACTATAAAAAAAAAGTAGTTGTTGGGAATCAAATCATGTCTCAAAAAGACTCTTCCCATCGGTTGTTTGACCAACCAAGGGAATAAGTGAATTTTTAAAAAAAATGGTATTCCTATATTTTTCACCTCGATTGGTGTTTTGGACTGGACCGGCGCCTGCCCACCAATCGGGCAGGCCCAACCCAATGTTACGCTAAACATCCCATTAAGGCCCAATCCTCTCCCTCGTCGGGCACATCCAGATCCCATCATCGTCAAGCAGGCACTACATGGCTCGGGTAGAGAGCTCGCGTCTGCCGCTACAGACTCCACGTGTTCCCCCCGCAGGGACACGTCATCAGGTAACTACCCACCTCCGGAAGAGCTAGTCAACCCCCTTTCTGGAGATCTCGGGGCGGTTACTCCAGGGCGAATACCACGTGCTGGTCTTCTCTATGCCACGTAAGCCCTGGCAGTTATCTGCATTGGGCCTAGTGACCCAACCCAGTGCAGATGACCGTTGGCCCAGCGCTCAGGGCACAATATAAATACCCTCTTTCACTAGAGGGTTAGGTATTCAAATTCTCACTCTCACTACCTTTTTGTACTTGCTTGCTCCGTCCCTGACTTTAGCATCGGAGTACCTTGCAGGTACACCCCTCACCTTCTCACCACCACCGGAGTAACGGAGCTCACGACGTGCAGTTGACCACTGATCTAATTCTGATTAGGTACGATCAGTGGCGCCGTCTGTGAGAAACCTTTGCTTCCCCATTTTTCCTCCCGTAAAAAGCAAAGCAACATTCAACCTCTGACGATCATGGCCAGCCCTCGAACTGACGCCAACACTCCGAACACCGCCTTCGTGACATTAAATAACGGGGACGACCACGACCCTAACGTGGTCATTCACGGCGAAGAAGGCAACCATAGGGACGGGCACACCGCCTCCCCCTCCTCTGATGACGCGGCCTTCAACATCGCCCGACATGATGATAGTCCAGCTATCTACCAGCCCATCCTTGCGTCACCTAATGTTGATCCGAACATGGTAGCTCTATTCGCACTGATCAATCAGACCAATCTGATGATCTTCCAGCAAAATGAATGGATTGGATTGTTCGAGAGGGAGCGACTGCAACGTTCTCCCCTGCGGAGACATCGTGTCCCCATTTCTCGCAGCCCATCTCCTCCCTCGTGGAGGACATGACAAGACGACTCTCAGAGTCCTTCCCCCCAACCGACTGGGTGTCGCCCTCGCTTGGAGCGACCTCAACCCGTGGTCACACTAAAGTGTAATCGGTCCCCTCCTCGGAAGGAACGATGTTCCCCTATTCAGAAGAGGACCAAGGTCGACAAGTACGGTGAGAAGCCAAAGAGCTGACCAAGAAGTCCCCCTCGACAAAGCAGGTGCGGTCGGGGTGACCAATCCCCATCACAATCACCAGTCAGGAGTGACGAGGATGACCAGCGTACCCCACTGTCCAGGGAAATCATGGAGACCCCTTTGCCCGTCGGGATGGAGAAGACTCCACCCTTGGCGACGTACGACGACACCGCCGACCCGGACGACCATGTAGAGAGCTTCGATACAATGCTCGACTACAAGAACGTCCGAGGAGCTATCAAGTACAGGCTCTTCCTGACCACCCTCCGAAAGGGTGCCTTGGCTTGGTACAAGACCTCGCACCGGAGTACATCACCACCTGGAAGGACCTGAAAAGACAGTTCTCCATTCATTTCACTGCTTCCTGACGCCACCCGAAGACGGAAGCCTACCTGGAAGCCATCATCCAAGGAAAAGACGAATCTCTCCGGGTTTCATCGAGAGATTTAACCGGGAAGCCGTTTAGGTAGCCACCTCAGACGACATGAAGAAGTTTCTGATCGATCAAGGACTACGACCTCGCACCGAGTTCGCCAAGGCTATGGGCATTTAAAGGCCCCACAACTTGGAAGAGCTCCTCCACAAGGCCTAAGTATACATCCAGTATGAGGAGATAAAGGTCACCCATTGTGCCCGCGATTTGCGGAATCAAGAGGGCCCCCGAAGCTCCAAGAACGAGGACTCCGCCGCCCACCGACGAGGGGGAGAAAGAAGAAGAGAAGACCGTCCCAGAGACTCTCACGAGCCGAGAGGACCAGCTGGCCGGTTCACAGAGTACACGCTACTCACTGCTCCCCGCGAGTGAATTCTGGCCGAGTGCATCAATTTGGAATTCCAGAAAGGAGGTATCCGTTTTCCAAAGCCGACACCACCCAAACCAAACGTTGACAAGTCCAAGTACTTCCATAAGAGTCACGTGCATGTCACAGAGGACTGCATCCACCTAAAGGATGCGATAGAAATCCTAATCAAGGAGGGGCACCTAAAGTAGTACACAGAGAGGAACAACGCCCCCATACAGGATGCCCGGGAGACGCAAAGGGTCGAGGAGGCGACCCATTCCTCCGGAGAAAATAGACTGCAGGTCGCTCTGTGTGTCACCCGACCAGAGGACTTCTACTTCCCCGACGAGCCCGAGATCCCTGTGACCGCTCGCAGCCCGTGGGAAAGTTTCTCCACTGTAATAGTTATAACCGGCGGGGGGTTCAACGAGGTCTCTGTGGGGTCGATCAAACGGAAATTCGACGAGCTGATTGACGCGAGCTCAGCGCAGACTGCCACCTTCGAGAAGGTACAAGGAAAGTCGAACCCCATCACCTTCTACCTCGAGGAATTGCTGGGCGGCACCCCAACTCCATCATCCCTCTCCTGAACAGGGCGCAGATGGCGAACTTTGATGTCTGCCGAATCCTGGTAGACCAAGGGAGTTCGGTGGACATCATGTACGCCCACCTCTTCGAGACCCTCCAGCTCAATGAAACACATCTGACCCCCTACGTGGGCTTAGACCTATAGGGTTTCACCAGAACATCGGGCTATGTCGAGCTGATGGTTACTTTCGGGAGTGACGACACTGCCCAACAAGTCAAGACCCGCTTCCTGGTGGTGGAGTGCCCTTCCCTGTACCAGTGCATCCTGGGAAGAATGACTCTGGCTGAGCTCACAGCGGTACCATCTACAGTCTATCTGAAGATGAAGTACTACATGACCAGAGGCCAGGTCGTCACCCTCCACAGGGATATTGAAGCTGCTAGGAGATGCTTCGAAGCGGCGACCAAGGGTCTGAACTCGATCAACGTCAAGTCCAACACCGCAAAGAAGCCAGCCCCTGACGCAGAGCAGAAGCCACTCCAACGCGTCAATGTTATGGACCTCGATAACTGCTTCCCCAACGAGCAGGAATAAGGAGAAGCAGCGGGCAATGACCTCCCAGTCGAAGGCAACGAGCAGACTCTCCGCCCAACGCGCCCCATTCCAGACGGAGACTTCGAGCTCATCACTCTCGGAGACAATCCAGACAGGAATGTGAAGATTGGTACCGGGCTCCCCGATCTGGAGAGGAAGCAGTTGAAGGCCTGCCTCCGGGAGAATGCTAACTTGTTCGTGTGGAGCGCGTCGGAGATGCACGGCCTCGACCAAGACGTGGCTTGTCACCAACTTACTGTAGATCCAACCGCTAGGGCTGTAGTGCAACGTAGGCGTAGGCAGTCTCCCAAGAAAGCGGAGGCTGCTGAAAAAGCTGTAAAAGACCTCTTAGAGACAAACTTTATTTCGGATGCCCGATACACCACCTGGCTGTCCAACGTTCTACTTGTTAAGAAAAATAATGGAAAATAGAGTATGTACATTGATTACACTGATCTTAACCGGGCATGCCCGAAAGATGCTTATCCACTGCCTAACATTGACAAACTGGTCGACAATTTTGCAGGTTTTAAATTATTATTGTTCATGGACGCTTACTCCGGGTACAATCAAATCCCCATGGCGAAGGACGACAAGCAGCACACAACCTTCATGACCGAGTCGGGCAACTACTACTACAATGTAATACCCTTTGGCTTGAAGAACGTCGACGCGACCTACCAGCGGATGATGAACAAAGTCTTCCGGGAAGAGATCGGTGACATGCTCGAGGTCTACATTGACGACATGATCGTGAAATCTGCAGAAGAAGTCGACCACGCAGCCCATCTCAAGAAGGTCTTCGACACGGCAAGGAAATGCAAGATGAGGTTCAACCCGGAGAAATGCACCTTCGGCGTCCGAGCAGGCAAGTTCCTCGGTTTCTACCTCACAGAACGAGGGATCGAAGGTAACCCTTGCAAGTGCAGAGCATTCTCCGAACTCTCGACACCGAACTCAAAGACATCGATACAATCGCTAAACAGGATGCTCACCTCGCTTTCCCGCTTCGTGGCCAAATCAGTGCAATACGCACTTCTATTTTTCAAACTCCTGCGTAAGGAGGCCACGTTTGAATGGACCGAGGAGTGCGAATAAGCGCTCCTCCACCTCAAACAAGTTCTCTCGCAAACCCCGGTCCTCTCGCGACCAAAAAACGAGAGGACGATGTTCCTATACCCCGCCGTCACGAGCGAAGCGGTCAGCGCGGTTCTAATCCGGGAAACCCCCGACGGGCAAAAACCGATTTATTTCACCAGCAAAGCCCTCCAGGGTCCTGAACTTAGATACCAGCAGATCCAGAAAGTTGCTCTGGCCCTCGTGACCTTGGCCAGAAGACTGCGACACTACTTCTTGGCTAGGGATGGCAACGGGTCGGGTCGGGTCGGGTTTCACACTACCCAAACCCGCACCCGAAATTACCACCCGAACCCGAACTCGAACCCAAAGGCTATTCGGGTGGCAAAATAACACCCACGCCCACACCCGTTGGGTTCAGGTTTTTTCACCCAAACCCGAACCCGTAGCAAAAACTTAATATATATATATATATATATATTTATTTATTTATTTATTTATAGCGGGTGCGGTTTCGGGTTTTGGGCACGGGTTTTACACTACCCAAACCCGCACCCGAAATATCGGGTGGCACCCGAACCCAAACCCGAACTCAGTCAACTCGGGTTTTCACCCGTTGACTCGGGTTCGGGTTCGGGTGGGCCCCACGAGTTTGGGTCTGCCTGCCATCTCTGTTCTTGGCCCACACAATCGTAGTGAGGACTGAGCAACCCGTGAGAAAACTCCTTGGCTGGCCAGACATGGCGGGTAGGATGCTCAAGTGGTCGCTCGAACTCGCCAAGTTTGACGACCAATACGAGGGGAGAAAGGCCCTAAAAGCCCAGGTGTTGGCCGACTTCGTGACGAAGATGACCAGCCCAGAACCTTCGACCGATGGATCCCAAAAATGGATGATCTATGTCGACGGGTCATCCAGCTCGACAGGGAGTGGAGCGGGCATCATCCTAGAAAACGAGGAAGGTATCTTGATAGAGGTCTCCCTCACGTTATCCTTCCCAACATCAAACAACCAGGCCGAATACGAGGCTTTCCTCGCCGGGTTACGATTGGTCGGGGATCTCGGCGCCAAGGAAGTAAAGATATTCACCGACTCCCAGCTCGTGGCCTCCTAGGTGCGAGGAGAACACCAAGCCAAAAACGACAACCTCATCGAGTACTTGGCTCTAGTGAAAGAAATGATGAAAAAGTTCACCTCGGCGGAAGTGAGTCACGTCCCGCGCGAACACAATACTCAGGCAGATGTCTTATCGAAGCTCGCGAGCACAAAGAAAAAAGGCGGGAACAAGTCTGTCATTCAAGAAGTGCTTCCATGACCGAGCATCGAGAAACCCATTCCCCTGGCTGACGTGCATGCCATTGGAGACAACCACTGTTGGATGACCCCAGTATACGAGTACCTTAGCACGAGAAAGCTACCCGACGACCCCAAGGACGTCGGAGTAGTTAGGCGACGTGCCTGCTCCTATACGATCGTCGAGGACAAGTTATATCGACGCAGCTTCTCGATCCCCCTCCTCAGGTGCATCGAGCAGTCTAAGGTCCCCAACATACTCCAAGAGATCCACAAGGGGATCAACGCGCAACACCTTGGAGGACGGTCCCTAGCCCGTAAAGCGTTGCGAGCAGAATACTACTGGCCCACCATGCAGCAGGACACCAAGAAGCACGTCAAGAAGTGCGACAGATGCCAACGACACGGGGACATGCACCTGGCGCCACCCAGTGTGCTCAAAACGCTTTCTTCCCCATGGTCGTTTACCTGGTGGGGGAAGGACATCCTCTGACCCTTCACTGTAGGGTCGTACCAAAATAAGTACCTGATCATCGACGTCGACTACTTCACCAAGTGGATGGAGGCCGAGGCCTTGGCCAAAATCACGACCCACAACATACTGCATTTCTACAAGAGAAATATACTTTCCCGGTTCGGGGTACCCCAGGTAATTGTCACCGACAATGAGACACAGTTCACCGACAAGAACTTTCAAGACTTCATCGCCAAGCTGGGCACGAAGCAACATTTTACATCGGTCGAGCACCCACAAACAAACGGGCAAGCCAAAGCCGTGAACAGGGTGATCTTGTGAGGTCTGAAACGGAGACTGGGCGAAGCCAAGAAAAGGTGGGTCGAGGATCTACACAGCGTCCTCTGGGCCTACAAGATAACCCCGCACTCCACTACCGGGGAATCCCCCTTTCAACTAACCTACGGAACTGAGGCGGTGATCCTAGTGGAAATAAGAGAACCCTTGAGAAGGACCGAGGCTCCCATCGATGAGGAAATGAACGACGAGGCCCTAAGGGAGGAGCTCGACCTGGTCGAGGAGATACGAACGGGCGCATCCCTCCGCGAAGCCTCGCTCAAATAGAAGATAAATTTACGCCATGACAACAAAGTTATCAAACGCGAATTTCAGGTAGGCACCCTTGTTCTGCGAAGGAACCAGAAAGATTCGTGCGAAGGCATGCTTGCCGCGAACTGGGAGGACCCCTATCGCGTCCGCGCAAAAACGGGGACGGGAGCCTACTACCTCGAAAATCTGCACGGGGAGGAACTTGCTCGACCATGGAATACTGGAAAAACTTAAGCAGTACTATAGTTAAACAATGCCCACGACCCATCTACGTCGTGACCACGGGGGCGCACTATGGTACAAGCGCGACTCCTCTCCTCGAGACAAGAAGACAATGGGTCGCGTTTTGTGTGCACGAGGACCCTTGATCCGACGGGGATACCTCGACCGAGCTCCACCGTCGTCGTACCAACTAGGCAGGACACCCAGCTCACGATGAGAATTTTACGCCACGAAGCAAGACCTCGACCGAGCAGCTTCGTCGAAGGTCAGAATACAACTCTGGCCACTTGACTAATTCCCTACACTGCTGAGGATCAACAAAGTCGAGCAAAGGCCCCAAAATACTTAAACAAAAATGAAAGTAACGGATATATAATCAACATACAAGTATCACACACAAGATAAGAAAAGGAAATACATTCAACCGGGCAGAAGCCCATTATTTAAAAGCGACAAAAAGTTCCAAGCCCCTGGCACGCAGGTCGGGCAAAATTCAATACAAAAAACTGGCGAGCAGGCCAAACAAACTAGACAAGAAAGAAAATTAAATGACTGCATGCTCCTCAGGTTGCATCTGGTCATCCTCCATGGTCTGGTCATCCTCTTCCTCCTCGGCTTCCGGCGCGACAATCGACCTTCAACCACCTGATGGTAAGGACTTGTCCCCTCAGTGACGAGTTAAACACCTGGGTTTACAAGCTAGAGTTGCTTCACTGCGGCAGCAAAACCCACCTCAATGGCCCCTAGGACATCCTGCTCGAGCAGCCTAATCCTCGATATCAGCTCGGCTCGAGAAGTCAGAAGCTTGTCCTCATTGGTCTCACCTTCAGCGGGCCTGGCAGCCGCCTCTAGCTCAGCGATCCTAGCCAGGATAGTCTTTCTCTCATCATCAGCGTCCTTCATCTTTTTCTCCATCTCCCCGTGGAGCTCGACCTGAGCCTCGTTCTGTTTCTTGAACTCAGTAAGGTCTTTGGCCAGCTTCTTCATCTCAACCTCGATGGACACGAGGCTGTTCTGCAGTTTGGTCAGCTCAGCCGACGGAAAGGTCTCGTCGTTCAGGACCAAAGCTGTGGCAAAGACCCACATCATCGCGGTCATGTCCTCCGACAAGACTTTCCTCCTTGCAGTCCAATCAACGCCCAAGATAGCTTGGGATTCAACAGCGCTGACGGTCGGGGAGTTGGCCCTAGAGAAAAAGTTAGGCCGCAGGTAGCAGGGCGGAAGCACGAGCTTCTCATCAGGCGGGCTTGCGGTGAGGTCGACGTGCACAGGTTCAACGGTTCGCTGCCTCTTCGGGGAACCCTTTGAAATCGGGGATTGGCTGCACTGTGGGGAGCTGGACGAGTCCCCGGGTGTCAAGTTGGGGCCTTGCATTTGTTGTCGGACCTGATCAACTCTCCCCTTTCCACCTTTCTTTGGGCCTCGGGCAGCAGCCAGCTTCTTGATGCGTTCTTCCATGCTCGACATTGTACCTACAAAAGGGAAAGTAAACATTAATGAACCAGCAACATAAACATTTTTGGGGCCCAAATAACAGGGGGGATGCCCGCTACCTAAGAACCGGACAACCTCCTCGTTGGTCTCGCACTCGAGAAGGGCTTTTGTGTTTATCAGTCGGGCCTCCGTTAAGATCTCCTCGCGATCATTGCACTTGAAGTTTCCGTCTGGAGTCACTAACTTCGCGCGAGTGAAACCGGCAACAAACTTGACTAACTCCTTGTAGGCCTGCCGGTCCTCCTCGCCCAACGCACCAGGACTGATAATATAATTGTTTGTGCCCCTTTTAAAGTGCTCCTCCGTCCACTCCAGGGGACACATTGATTCCAGGACCTCCTCCTGCCATCCATCTTCCGTCTCCCTGAACACACGATCATATAATGTGTTGGTGGCCGCGTGAGTGAGGGGCTTGACGATGAACCATCGGTTTTTAAAATTCCCTACTACCAACAAAGGGCAGGACGACAAAGGTAACGATCTCACAAAGGGAAAAGATTACCAGCTATCAAATAAGTGACAACTGTAACAAGGCAACCAAACCGGTCTATATTACCTACTACCAACAAAGGGCAGGACGACAGAGGTAATAAGCCAGCTAAAAAAAAAGATTACCAACCATCAACCAAGTGACAGTTACAACAAAGTAATCAACCAAGGGTATGAGAAAGATTACCTACTACCAACAAAGGGTAGGACAACAAAGGTAACAATTTCAAAAGATCCGAGAAATACCACCTACTACCAACAAAAGGGCAGGACGACGAAGGCGATAAACTCGAACAAGGGAAAGATTACCGGCTATCAACCAAGTGACAGCTACAACAAGGTAATCAAACCAGGCTATATTACCTACTACCAACTAAAGGGCAGGACGACAAAGGTAATAAGCCAGTTATATCACCTACTACTAACAGAAGGCATGACAACAAAGGTGATAAGCTTCCATTGCCAAAGCAAGGGACCAAAATTCAATCCGGGAAAAAACCAGAGAGAAACGGTCAAACAAGACTCATCCTGAGGAAGAAATATCTCAACTGAGGATAACTGTATATGGAAATAAACCACAACAAAACAAGGATATAACTCAACAGGGAAGACTTAGCACAACAAGGCTCTACTGGGGAAAATCAATACCTCAACAATAAATTATCTCTAGCATACCGAAGAGACTAATCATCCATGGAATAGAAAACCTCAACAACGAACTGTCTCGTCCAACCGAAGAGACTTACCATTCATTGGAGTAACAAAATCTCAACAATGAACTGTCCCGTCTAACCGAAGAGACTTACCATTCATCGAAGTGGAAGAATCTCAACAACAAACTGTCCCGTCTAACCAAAGAGACTTACCATTCATTGGAGTAGAGATCAACTACTATCGGGCATATGGTAGGCGAACCAAAGAGAACACGAGATATATTAACTACAACGAGGGTAATAAACTCAAATGGATAGATTTAATGAGATCTTTTAACAAATTCCACTTGGAGAACCTGCTGACGAGTTCCACTGCGGGGATTTCAAAAGATATCAACAGCAGGAGTCTGCTGTCGAGACTTAGGACTTCATTTGGGAATACTTTCTACCAAGATTTTTTTTGAGAAATGTGTCAACCATCAAAAAATTACTGAAGAATCTATTGCCAAGGTCAACTAGAGAACCTTTAAATGAAACACCTTCTGCCAAGATTTTATATGTAATTCCTACTGCCGAGGAATAATCAAGAACATGCCTGCTACCGAGGCTTTACTGAAAAATCTTTTAAGGATTCTACTACTGAGATCCTAAAAAGAAAATACCTTCTTCCGAGGTTGCTGTAATCCTTTTTTTGAAATTTTCTGAGAAATCTACTGCCGAGATTCTTGGAAAGAAAATACCTTCTGCCGAGGCTTGTTGAGAATTCTATTTTTTTAAAACTTACTGGAGAATCTACTGTCGAGATTAACCAAAGAATCTGAAATAGAGCCACCTTCTGCCGAGGTTTGCTGGAAATCTTTTGAAAATATCCAAGAAATTTACTGCCGAGATTCTTGGAAAGAAAATACCTTCTGCCGAGGTCAACTGAAAATCTTTTGAAAATATCCAAGAAATCTACTGCCGAGATTCTTGAAAAGAAAATACCTTCTGTTGAGGTCAACTAGAAATCTTCTGCCGAGATTTGCCAGGAACTAGGAATCAATAACTCTACCAGGGATCTTCACAGGAGATATGGGCAAGTTAGATCACGCAACAGACTTCTCAAATAAAGAGACAACCATCTGTTGGAAATTCACAACAAACTTCTCTGACAGGCACAACCTGAGGGATACCATTTGATGGAAAGAATAACATCTGATAACCGGAGACACACAAGTTTCTCAAATAAAGAGGATACTGCTTGTTGTCACGTAATAAATTCCAAAAGAGTGTTGTCACAACCCTGTTGGAGGAAACAAAATCTTCATCTTCTGATGGTAATCACAAATAGATCATCTGCTGAGTAATACAAAATCTTCGAAGGTGCAAAATAAATGCACTCCCAATCACCTAGGTTGCACAGCCTAGAGAGTTTGAAAATAGTCACCGCCGGAGACCAAAGTTCAATCCAGGAAGAAACTGGAGAGAAACGGTCAAATAAGACTCATCCCAAGGAGGAAATAACTCAACTGGGGGTTAATTCCTTCCAGAAAACACATTGGGGAGGAAACTGAATCAATAATCATCCACGAGGAACAAATTCAGTGGGGAATTGGAAAGGATAAACACTTTCTTCTTAAGGTTGACACTCTATTGGAGAAAGGACACACACACACGCACTCTGCGGAGGATAACAACACCAGAGAGCCGGGAAGCACTAAAACAGATGCAAAATGCACAATGCACCAACAATATGCTATGCACAACAAAGGAATGCGTATGCAATGCTCATGAGTATGAATATGCTGACAAAACAGACACACGGATAAACAGAGGATGAATAAACACCACAGCTCAGCTGAATACTCGACTAATCTCAACAAGATAGAGATACCAAAAGAGATCCTGTCAAGGAGTACACACAAAGCCAACCCTAATGGGGATATCAACCAATTGGGGGAATAAGAAGTCAACATTACTCTTTGCTTGGGGAGTGATCAAAGCAATCACAACGAGAGGTAAAACTCTGTGCGAGGATTCCACATCAAGGGGAAACATCACCCCAAAGCTTCACAAATGCTTGATCATAACTTGGCTGGAGAATAAAATCATACTCAGCTGGGGAAATCTGAATCAAGACTTACCCGGAGGAATACCCAAAATAATACTTGGACGGGAAATACCCAAACTGGCGCTCAATTGAGGAATAATGGATTTCAAGAGTCCAACACCTCATAACAATCTTGAGGGAATCCATCATCTGATTAACAACATGATTACATCCACAAGAACAAATCTGCTTATGTGCGTTGAATTCACCATTTAACTTTTGCCCCAGACTGCATGGTCTACAAAGGATTTTACACCAAAAGGAAACTTTGTACCATAACGACTTGAGATAATCTGTCCCAGTGTCTTCAAACTCTGAGAGATTCATCGAATCTCGACGTAACTGCCCTAGATTTACTAAATTTGGTACACTCTTCAATCAATAGAGTCCTCCAGCTTTGCCCCATGCGAAAGCATCAACTGGGAAAACAAGTTTGCTCATACTCAACAAAGCCTTCAAGCAACATGCCCCTGGATAGGATCATTCTTGAAATGATTTGCCAATTGCTCATCAGAGTTTCAGGCCTCAAAAGATTAGACTCATCACTGATGCTCAAATGTAAACTTCCATGATGTCAAACAAATGTATGCAAGCAGAAAAATGTTAATTCTGAGAATGATAATTCTAATGCAACATACATGTTAATCTTGAAGTTTTTACTGAAAAGATGTCGCAAAACCTTGTGAATGAATCACTAGTTTAGATACGACATTGATTTTTGAATGCACATGCAATACCAACAAAGATCTTTTAGCGCAACTCATGAGAGTCAGGAACGCTATCTCGTTTGGAGTATGCTCTCAAAATAAACCCTACTTCAATTAGGTATTTTGAGGGTTATAACTTGGCCTGGTTCACGGTTTTCAGAAAAAATGATTTTTAGGCTCAAAATCATTTGTACCCACCTATTCTCCATGATGTTCTTCAGTCATATATTAAGCTAATTTGACACAAATGTTCATCTCTCAAAAGGATAAAACTGATGGTTTAAGAACCAATGAGGTTATTCGGGGATAATAGTCACCCTTTTTGTCCTTCGAATTGGTAGTCACATAAAGATTTGCTCTTTTGATGAGAGTTTTTCTTTTATTATTTTGCTTTTCACATTTTCATTTTATTTTTTCCTAACTTTTGCCTGGACTAATTTTTTTTTTGAATTTTTTATGTCCAGATGGATGCCCCAATTTTTGCCTAAGTCACTTGTTTTCAATTTTTCTTTTTCGACTTAGCGTGCTTTTATTTTTCTTTTGATTTTTTTTTGAACAAATCATGTGACATTGGCTTATTTGAAAGGGTTATGCCTGCCTATTTCCTTCATGGATGAGGAATAACCATTGTGATTTCCTTAGACGCACACTCCTTTTAAAATTTGGACACTTGGTCAAATTAACTGAGGACTACCCAGCCCCAAGGTTAAATGTGAGGGTTTTCTTATTTAGAAAAGAAACTCCTACTCCACGGCTCAAAGGGGTTAACAAGGGATTATCTTCCTTATATCTCCGGTGTTTGGGAATTTGAAACAATGTCTGTACATCATCAGCAGGGTCTTATTCAAAAGCACACAACCAGAAATTTTGCGTTTTCACTTCATCATCCTCCCTCCAAGAGTTTAAACAAGAAGTTGGTATTGCAAATGCAAAAAAACATTTTTTTAGAGCGAATGCGAATGGATTACTTCAAAACAAACATACTCATTGCATTATGATTAATATTCAAAACAAACAAGTTTCTACATGCATACAAAGCATTAACAAACATAAAAGATTACAAACAAAATTGCAGTAATAAACTAAAGATCTGAGGAGATTGTCTTAATCTGAGCTTGAAAGAACATCCTCAACTCTCTTGGGAGACACAAAAGCAAACAACACGACCACCAGGGGCCGCTCTACTAATATTTGCATAAAGGCATTCCATTCACAAATGTGCTTCCTTCCTTGAAGGTCAACACCTCATCGTCAATCATCTCTTGAACCTTTTTCTGGAAAACCTTGCACTACTCAATCGGATGCCCCATTACTCCATCATGGAATTCACAACTGGTGTTTGGGTTGTACCAAGGAGGGCGAGACTTCATAGCTCTAGTCCTTCTGGGTGTCATCACTGAGTTTAGGGCTAAGTAAGACCACAATTGACTGTAAGTTATTGGAATTGAATCAAACTGACGAGTCTCTCTTTCTGAATTATTCAGAGGTCTATGCTGCTTCTGGAACTGATTCTGATGTTGGTGATAAGGCACCGGAACTAGAGCTTGCGGAATCTGAGGAGAATCATGAATTACATCAACTTCAACATTTTCTTCCTCTTGGGAATCACATACAGATTTCTCTTCACTTGCATGGTCATCTGGAACATCTCACATCCTTCTACATTTAAATGCATTCTCGAGGTTTATTTCGACTTCAACAATTTTGGAGAAATCTAGAGGTACAACGCCTACCATCCTGACATAATAGGAGTCTGGCCTTAGAAACATTTTGGACAGTTCTTTCTCTAAGAGTGGTGGATGAACTTGAGTTGCTAATTCTTTCCACCTTTGTGCATACTCTCTGAAGGATTCGATGTCCTTCTGACTCATACTCATCAATTCATCACTATCTGGAGCCATGTCCAAATTGTAGTCATATTGTTTTACAAAAGCATCTGCTAGGTCTTCCCAAGACTGAATATGGTCCCTTTTCAGTTTCGTATACCACATCAAAGATCCTCCATATAAACTTTCTTGAAAGCAGTAAATCATCAGCAGATCGTTGTTGATATGAGTGGTCATCTTTCGACAGAACATCGTCAAATGGTTCCTTGGACAGCTAACTCCCTTGTATATTTCAAAGACAGGCATTTTGAATTTCGGAGGAATAACCACATCCGGAACCAGGCACAAGTCATGAGCCTTAAAACTAGATGCATTGGGTCTCGTCAACATTTTCAATTCCTCAGTGAGATCACGAAGTCCTTCTTTCATTTCCACAACTTTAAGATCAATCATCTCTATCACAGGTGGACATTCTGAGGATTTGGCATATACCTCAAAAATCAAGAATCTTTTTCAACAACTTGACCAACCAGATTATTTTGCACAGGCCGGGATCGAGTAGGAACATCCACTTGTGGAACATCATCGTCCAGTGGAGAATCAAACATCGAATTGGTCATTACTGTAAATCCTGACATGAGATCGTCATCTTTTGTTCTCTCCATGTTCCTTCAGTAACTACCTCAAACTTGGTACGAATGCCAGAAAATCAGCTAAATCCTCTTCTTTCTCTGATTAGCCCGAGTATTAAACTGGTGCGATGGCTTGGCTGAATGAAGACCAAAGGGAAACAATAAGACACCTGGAATAGGCAAGAAACAATGCAGAATGATGCGAATGCTAATGCAAAAATGCAAATGTTTCATTCAACTTTCCAGGATCTTTAAAATATAAAGCAATTGCAAGCATCGTAATAACACTTTTTGAAATACTGATAAACATCTCATTTTATTGAATATTATCTACGATGTCTGCAAAAGGAAAATCTCAAAGATCCTTGAAAATTGACTGAAACAGAATGTCCATGAATGCATGAGTGCATGTATGCAGCAACCACAAACAAGATCACACAAAGCACACGGGTTCAAGGTTCCGAGTCACGAGCATGGAGCCAAGGGTAAGAACCAATCCCACAAAGGTGTGTACTAAGGTTTTTCTTCATTGTAGCTGCAGAAAACAACGGTTCTAACAGAGTGCCCAGGGTTCACAATCCACTATCAGACACACCAGCGCACCGATTTGCTCGGAGGTTGGTAGTTATCCTCAAGAGAATCTAACCTGAGTGTAGCATCGCGTGATAGCTATGTCGGATTTGCATCCTCATAGCTTCCGCGCTACGATCCTAAAAAGGCTAAGATGGGTTAAGGGTTACTACGGTCCTCAGTGTTATAGGCTTCTATGGAAAAAGAAATGCCTTCACGATCACTCGATCGGCATCAGTAATTCCAAAGAGGTAACCACCGAGTGGATAGATTCTCAAGTTCTGCTTTTTCAGGATTCGACTCCCTCAAAGCTTCGTTGACTATACTATCCTCTTATCTCAAAGTACACTCTGGTCTGGGTATAGGACCTATCTCACACACAGAGGAACTCCCAAACAGAACAAACAAGTAACAAGCAAATTGAAGATGGCTGGAAATCTACCTGAGTGAATCGCACACTCAAAGATACAACAGAGTCACCACCGAACTTTATTTAGTCCCAAAGGACAGGAAAAATATCGATAAAACCCAAGGGGAAGATAAAAGGGAACGGGGGGTCGGTTATGCGAAAGAAAGGTATTAGCACCTAACGCATCCGTCGTACTCGACGGGAACCATTTCGCTTGCTTATAGGCTTGGATGGGTTATCTATCTAAAGGCTTCTAGCTAAAAGAGGGAGGAGAGAGAGAAAGGGGAAAAAGAAAGAAAAGAAGGAAAGTGCTCGCGGAGGAACAAGGTCCTTGTGCCTACGTACCCTCATAGTGCAATGAGGAAGTCAGAGCATCGTAGTTCAGAGGAACCAGGGGACAAAGAAGGAAAAGGAAAGGAGACAGACGGAAAAAGGATGGAAGTGTGCTCGCCGAGATCACTGCGATCTCATGGCTACGTATCATACATTCAAAAGAATGCAGAATCAGAGCTTCCGTAGTTCGGGGAACTGAACGGTAAAGGGAAACAAGAGAGAAACAAAGAAGCGAAATAAGTGGTGTCGAAACCTAGAGCAAGAACAGTAGGAGAGACTCTACTGGGGAAGATCTCGCAGTAAGAGCATTTGCACAAAAGAATAGGAAAAGAGTGGTGTCAAAACCAAGAATGAAAGAAACTCCGCTGGGGATAACAAAGAGAATTGGTGTCGAAACCAAGAAAGTAAGAGCAAGAGGAATAGAAAGGACTCCGCTGGGGATCCGAACAAAGGGATGGTGTCATAACCAAGAGAAAAGGGAAATTCGGTATATTAACTGGCTGGCAGTGGTTAACCGAAGAAAGAGGATAGGACCCTGGCGTAGAAAAGAATGCGGTGTCAACAGGCGGACTGTGATAAACCAAGATAGAAGGTGTTGAACTGAGAGAAGGTGCTTGACTCAGAGGATGGGTGTAGGACCGATCAAAGGACATAACCCGAAGGGGTTTGGTAAACTGACTGAACAAACAGTACATGACCGAAGAAAGGGTATTTGAAACAAAAGAAGGTTACTAACCCAAGGGTGCAAGTATTCGAACCAAGAAAGATTGCCAACTGCAAGGGATTCGGTTTTAACAAGAGAGCTGTGATTAACCGAGAAAATGAGTGATTAATCAAGAGAAGGTGATTAACTCAGAAAGGGCTTCAGTATTTTAACAGACGGATTGTGGTTAACTGAAGAAAAGGGTGATTAACCAAGAAGAGGTGATTAACCCAAGGGGCGCTCAGTGATTAATAGACGGACTGTGATTAACTGAAGGAGATAGCAAGCATTGGTGTTTTAACTGACTGGCAGTGGTTAACCAATCAAAGGGAGAGGAACCAAAGAAACGGTTGCAAAACTGGGGAGGTGTCGGTTGTTTAACAGAAAGACTGTGTTTAACCAGAGAAAGGAGTAGAAACTCTGCAGGGGAATCTAAATACAATGATTGATTTCAAGAACAGAGTAATGAGGTAAAAAGAGATTGCTAGCGCAAGAATGATGATCTCAACCAAGAAGGGTGGTGATTGATCAAAAGGAAAGATTGAAAGAGGTAAGAGTGATCAAGGATCGAAAAGGATCGCAAAGAGAGAAGGGTGATCAAGGATCGACTCGATAGGGGAATGGGAAGCACATCACTGCCTGGAGATAGAGATGACTAATCCAAGCACAGGGTCATTCGTCCCCTACCTGGAGTAATCAGAATGAGAGTAGGAATTCTCCCTTCTCATTCCTTCCCTAACACACACATGGTGTAATGCGGGAGTTGAACCGGACGACACAAAAGCTCCAAGTTGTACAGTGCTCCTGCGTATAGAAACGGACAGCGTAACGGCGTTAATTTGTACAGTGCTCCGGTAACGGCGTAGTGCGAACTCCAACTCCATGGGGGAAAGAGAGAGAAAGCTCTAAAGGAGGCCTAAAGAGAGGGAAAGGGAAGATCGACTAATCGAAACAAAGTTTCGATCAATTAATCAAGGGATAAACATGCTAACAACTTTCCAACGAGAATGAAAAGTCATTAAAGCAAAAAGGAATGCATTATTGATTATACAAGATTAAGTTTATCCATGAAAAATAAACTTAATGCAAGCTGAAATGGAAAGTGCAAAACAGTGCCAAATGATCATCAAAGTGTCACACAAAATCATGTATCATGTGAACAAAAATAGTGCAAGAAGGATTATGTTCATACGATGCTAAGAACATGGAGCAAATGAATAATCGGAAACATGCATCGAAAGTTCGTGAACATACTCCAACCAGAAGTGAAATGTCATTAAAAACATCCATAAAATCAAGCATGGTAATCAATGAACATTAAAATGGAGAAAACATGGCAAACACACTTGAAAATGCAAGAAAATGGCAATTATGTTCAGTGTTAACCGGTTACTCACCATGCGTTAACCGATTACTTGCTTGAAAATCCTGAATATCCTGCAACAAGAAACACACGAAGAAAAGTGCGAATGCGTATGCTAGCGATGCGAATGCTTATGCTTATGCAAAAGGCAAAAGAGGGAGGTCAAATTCGGGTTACGACAGCTGCCCCTATTTAATCCTCTTGGACCTGAATGTACGAATTGCGCCAGGTTTTCGATTATTCGAGGTAAAAGGGGATTAAATAAAAGAGTAGCTCGAGAATTTGGCCGACGGCGAGAAAAAGAGTTGAGAGAGTTCGAAGGTTGATAAGTGCAAAGTTTGCTAAAAATCTGCTGGGAGATAAGTCAGGTAAAAAAGAGAGGGAGTATGATCAATGCATATGCTATGTATGCGTTTCTACATGATGCTTGATATCATGCAATGCAAAGGCTCAAGACAAGGCACAGCGAAAAGTGATCAGGCAGAAATCATAGCAAAACGACTTCGACATCCCCGGTCGGGGAGAGAACTCGCAAACAAAGACAATCTCTGCTGGAGAAGACAGTTCACAAAGGACGATGATCCGGCAGGGGAAAGAAACCGAGAACATATCAAGTTTCTAAATCACCATGGCTGTCCCTGTCGGGGATGAAAGAACCAAATCAATTCTTCCTACCAAGACTGGCTCTGCGTGGGGAAAAGAGATGCCTGAATCATGTTGACTCAACTGAGGATAAACCACTGCTGCTGGTGACAGATAGTTCCTGATCATTAGAAATGATGCACAACCCTTACTGGGGAAAAGTGAACAAAGATGTCTTTGCTGTGGGACACCTTGGTCACCTGCTTGGGAGGATGATGACTCTGTTGAGGAACTACTGAGGAGACAACAATTTTTTCACTGAATCAAAACATTGTCGGCCAGGCATTATGCTTACCAATGGATATTATCGCTCACCCTGCAGGAGTTACCAGTAACACATGCAATGCATATTGCTTTCTCGATTGATTTAGCTTTTTATTATTCTCAACGTTTTTTTTTAGTATTATGTGATCACAAATAATTGTTCATTTTGCAAACAAAATACTAGAATGAAAACAAATTGAGATAACAAAGAATGCATTTTATTGAATGTAAAAACTTTTGTACATAAAGTGTGTACAAGGATGCAAAATCCTTGATGAGGAAGTTTGCAATAAAATTTGAAAAACACATGTAAATGGCAAAGGGAAATCATGCTTTGCATTGATTACAACATTGGCCACCATCCACTGTAAGTCTTGGTTCCAACGCCTTGCCCCAGTTGATGATAATTGGACTGCTCTGTTACTGTCTGAGGTCTAGCCATGAGGAAGAAAGGCTCAAGTGTTCACAGTCAATGCCTTTATCCCTAATTTTTGTCTGGACATGTTTTCACATTTTTTTCCGTCCACCGGGATGCCCATTTTTGCCCAAGTCGCCCTTTTGGGTTTTCAACTTAGCGGGCTATTATTGTTTTTTTTCATTGTCCCTAACTTTTGCATGGACATTTCTTTTTTTTGGTCTATCGGGACGTCCATTTTTGCCTAGATTGCCCTTGCGGATGTCAATCTAGCGGACTTTTATCCATTTTATTTTCAGGCATAATATTTTTTGACTGTATCGGAGTTCATGGGCGATGGCAACTCCTCCCCATCCATTGTGGTGAGGATCAGGGCTCCGCCTGAGAAGGCCTTCTTGAAAACAAAGGGTCCTTCGTAATTGGGAGTCCACTTGCCTCGTGGATCCGAGTGAACAAATGAATATCTCTTGAGCACGAGTTCGCCTTCGCAGAACGTTTGAGGAAGAACTTTCTTGTCAAAAGCTCGCTTGAGGCGTCTCTGATACAATTGACCATGACAAACGGCTGCAAGGCGCTTTTCTTCGATGAGATTCAGCTGGTCGTATCTGGATTGAACCCATTCGGATTCATCAAGACTTGCTTCCATGATGACTCTGAGCGAAGGAATTTCGACTTCAATGGGTAGAACAGCCTCCATACCATACACAAGTGAGTACGGAGTTGCCCCAGTAGAAGTGCGAACTGAATTTCTGTAGCCATGCAGTGCAAAGGGAAGCATTTCATGCCAATCCTTGTAAGTTTTGACCATTTTCTGGACAATCTTCTTGATGTTTTTGTTTGCTGGTTCAACGGAGCCATTCATCTTGGACCGATATGGTGAAGAGTTGTGGTGCTCGATCTAAATTCTTGACACAACTCCTTCATCATGTTGTTATTCAGGTTGCTTGCATTGTCCGTGATAATGCTGCTAGGAATGCCATAGCGACAGATTATCTTTTTCTTGATAAATCTAGCAACCACTTGTCGTGTAACGTTCGTGTAGGAAGCAGCTTCAACCCACTTGGTGAAGTAGTCGATAGCAACTAGAATAAATCGATGACCGTTGGAAGCCTTCGGCTCGATCATTCCAATCATATATATACCCCACATGGAGAATGGCCAGGGTGAAGTCAAAACATTCAATGGAGTTTGAGGCACATGGATCTTGTCTCCATAGATTTGGCACTTGTGACATCTCTTGGCAAAGTTGTAACAATCTACCTCCATCGTCGTCCAGTAATACCCAGCCCGAATGATCTTCTTAGCCATAGCATGACCTTTAGCATGTACACTCTCGCAACCTTCATGTACGGACCTTATGATCGTGTTTGCTTCGTGTCTATCCACGCATCTGAGCAACACGAAATCATAATTCCTCTTGTACAGTATACCACCACTTAAGAAGAACTTGGCGCAAAGCCGTCTAAGAGCCTTCTTGTCAGTGATAGTGATACCCTCGGGATATTCCTGTTTTTCCAGATATCTTTTCATGTCGTAGAACCAAGGCTTGTCATCAGACTCATCCTCGATTGCTAAATAGTGTGCTGGTTCGTTCAAGTGATCAATGCGGATGTGAGGAGCTTCATTCTTCCACTTGACCTTAAACATGGATGCTAGAGTGGCAAGAGCATCAGCTAGTTGATTTTCCTTTCTGGGAATATGATGAAAAGTGATCTCATCAAAGTAAGGAATCAACTTCGCTATGTGTTGTTGGTACGGAACCAGCTTGGAATCCCGAGTCACAAAATTCCCTCTGACTTGACCGATGACCAAGGCAGAATCTCCATAGACCTCAAGAATCTTGATTCTCATGTCAATAGCCGCTTCCATGCCATAGATACACGCTTCATATTCAGCCATATTGTTGGTGCATGCAAAGCATAATCTGGCAGTGAAGGGAAGGTGAAAACCCGTTGGAGAGATGAGGATAGCACCGATTCCACGACCCTTAGAATTTGAGGCACCATCGAACACGAGCGTCCATCGCGCCCCTAGTTCGGGTCCTATATCAGGATTTGGAGTCTCATAATCTCTGATAAATAGAACATCCTCATCGGGAAAGTCAAACTTCATCTGTTGATAACCCTCTATAGGTTGATGAGCAAGGTAGTCAGACAAGACGCTCCCTTTTATTGCTTTCTGGGTAACATGCTGGATATCATACTCAGTTAACAGCATCTGCCACCGAGAAATCCTTCCAGAGACAACAGGCTTTTCAAATATGTACTTTATTGGATCCATTTTGGATATCAACAAAGTAGTATGGCAAATCATGTATTGTCGCAGGCGTCAAGCAGCCCAGACCAGAGCACAACAAGTTTTCTCCAAGAGTGAGTATCTGGCCTCACAATCAGTGAACTTCTTTCTCATATAGTAAATTGCATGTTCTTTTCTGCCAGTGTCGTCATGTTGACCCAATACACATCCCATCGATTCATCGAGAATAGTGAGATACATGATTAAGGGCCTACCAGGAACCGGCGGTACTAAGATCGGTGGTTCTTGCAAGTATTGTTTTATTTTGTCAAATGCTTCCTGACAATCATTATTCCATTCAACCGATTGATTTTCCTTAGTAATTTGAACAGTAGTTCACAGGTAGCCGTCAAATGAGAAATGAACCTTGAAATGTAATTGAGTCTGCCCAGAAAGCCACAGACTTCTTTTTCTGTTTTGGGAGGCGGCATGTTCTGAATTGCCCGAACTTTATCAGGATCAACTTCAATGCCCTTCTGACTCACAATAAAACCCAACAGTTTGCCAGATCGGACTCCGAAGGTGCACTTCGCAGGATTCAACCGCAATCTAAACTTCCGGAGTCTATCAAACAGCTTCTTCAGATGAACCAAGTGATCATCTTCAGTTTTGGACTTGGCAATCATGTCGTCCACGTAAACCTCAATCTCTTTATGAATCATATCGTGAAAGAGGGTTGTCATGGCATGCTGGTATGTTGCCCCTGCATTCTTTAGACCGAATGGCAAGACTTTGTAGCAATATGTACGCCATGGCATGATGAAAGTAGTCTTCTCTATATCAGTTGGGGACATCTTGATCTGATTATATCCTGAAAAACCGTCCATGAAGGAAAAGACAGAGAACTGCACAGTGTTGTCTACCAAGACATCAATATGAGGCAAAGGAAAATCATCCTTCGGACTCGCCTTGTTGAGATCTCGATAGTCCACACACATTCTGACTTTGCCGTCCTTCTTTGGAACTGGGACGATGTTGGCAATCCATTCAGGATATTCGAAAGTGGCTAGGAACCCAGCGTCAAGCTGCTTTTTTACCTCTTCTCTGATTTTGAGCGCCATGTCGGGTCTAGTCCTTCTGAGTTTCTGCTTGACAGGAGGACATCCGGGCTTGAGTGGCAAGTGATGTTCAACGATGTTGGTATCTAACCCAAGCATATCTTGATAGGACCAGGCGAAGATATCAATATACTCTTTCAATAACTTGACCAACTCGGAGTGTACATGCTTTGCGAGGGATGCGTCAACCTTGACTTCTCTTCTGATCTCATCAGTACCAAGATTGATAACTTCCACTGGCTCTTTGTGTGGCTGAATCTCTCTATGCTCGCGCTTAAGGAGCCTTGTCAGTTCAGCCGGTAATTCACAATCTTCCTTACCATCTTCTTCAGCTTGGTTAATTGGAATTCCAGAATTACAATGGATGTTTGCCATGTTGTTATCAATGTTTTTACTAGCTCTGCATGTTTATGAATATGTTTAGAATGAGCTATTTTAAAAGTGAAAAACAAAAGAAACTTTTGCCATTTATTTTGTGAAAAGTAAAATAAAGAAAGAAAATAGAGCACGATTTTGAATGCAAAAAACTTTATTGATCACATAATATTACAAAAGCGTGAGGCCCTTTACAAGCTATCCACTCGTCTCGGGCGAGGACGAGGGAATGAAAAAGCAAAATGCAATACATGTTATATGGGAAAACCACAGGAATCACGGCAGATGTCCAATTGTTGAGCTTGAAACCCGGCGGACACTTGCGCACAAATCTTGAAGTCTGATTGCTAGGACCAGCATCATCAGCAGCTGCCGCGATGTCACCTTGCTAGAAACCCGCGCTGTGGAACTTGATAAAGTTGTATTGCTTCCGATCAGAGGACCCAGATTGACGACCAGGATGATAACCCACTCCAAAACGATTATGCTTCTCAACCACATCAATCACGTGCCCCCAGCCTGGTAAGGCCCCTCTATCAATGGTCTATTTAGCACTCTTACCAGATGCTAAAGTCAATTGTGGTGATCTACTTTGACTAGTTGAAGCAGAGCTGACATCTTCGACTTCGAGACACTGCAACGACACCTCCGTTATGCCTTCTTCGGTCTCGACATATCGAAAAGATGATAACTCGCTTACAATCAAATCCTCTTCACCACAGACGATGACAAGCTGATCGTCAAACATGAATTTCAACTTCTGATGTAAAGTGGAGGTAAGCGCTCCTGCAGCGTGGATCCATGGACGACCCAAAAGGAAACTATACGCTGGATTAATATCCATCACTTGGAAAGTAATGGTAAACAGATGCAGCCCAATGTTAATAGGTAAGTCCACTTCTCCAATGACCTGTCTTCGAGAACCGTCAAAGGCTCTGACAACTAAGGCACTTGGTCTCATCTCAATTCCTTCGACTGATAATTGACTCAATGTGCCCTTAGGCATCACATTGAGAGAAGAACCAGTATCCACTAAGACGCGAGATAACAGGATGTCTGTGCATGTTACAGATATGTGCAACGCTTTATTGTGGGCAGTTCCTTCAAGAGGTAATTCTGATTCATTGAAACCCAAATACCGACTTGCAGTTATGTTGGCCACTACATCATCGAATTCGGCGACGGATATATCTTGCATGACATGGGCGCTGTTCAACACTTTCAATAGAGCTGATATGTGCGCAGGCGAACTCATGAGTAAGGATAAAATTGAGATCCTCGAGGGAGTCTGACCCAACTGATCCACAATCTTAAAGTCACTTTTCTTGATCAGCTTAAGGAATTCTTGATCATCAAGGGTCTCCTTGTTCTTCGAAACATTCTTAGACGAGATAGTCGGTATTGGAACGGCAGTGGATGCCCCTTGTTAAACCACAGGGGTTGCGAATGCAGGTATCTCCTTAGGAGAAACAACAATTGGAATTTGCACGGGCTTTGTAGTGACCTTCGGAGCAAATACTCGCCCACTAAGAGTCATACCTCCACCAGCAGTAACATTCACGATCTCCGATTCGGCGAGCCTTATCTCTTGACCCCCAGAAAGGACAGAAGACCCATACTTCCATGGTACCTCCTTAGAATTTTGGTACGGAAACGGCTTCGGCGGACAAACCACGATGGGTTGCACCTTTTTCTGTTTAGGGGATTCCACAGGAACCTTCCTATAGACAATGGTGAATGGCTCAATAGCAGCTCGACTTCCTCAACAGGTTTAGACCTGGAAAATTGCACTTCGCCACGGTTTATCAGAATCTGGACACAACCCTTTAGCCTTCGGCACTGGTTGGGATTATCGTCACAAATCTGACAGTTACCATGCAAACCTTTCAACAGCCCATGTTCGTTCAATTTTTTTAAAACCACAGTCATCGGAGTCTTTACTTCGTCAACATCCAAGATCAATTCACCCCTTGAACTATCCTCGATCATGTTAACTATAGGCCCCCCGTGATCCGGCAACGGATTACTCTGAATATTGGGTCCTTCCTCAGCAAAAGTCAGAACCTTCTTATCAATGAGTTCCTGAACCTTGGTTTTGAAAACAAAACAATCCTCTGTTGCATGTCCTATGTATCCAGCATTATAGGCACAAGATGCATTTGGATTATGCTTCGGACCAAATGGAGGAATCGCAGGTGCAATTTGCTTGGGGACAATTTCCCCTTGGTGAACCAAGTAGGGAAACAATTCCGTGTATGACACCGGAATTCTCTCAAAATTCGGGCGCTTACGGTTTCCCTGATTATTGTTGTTCTTACGGTTTTGGTTCTGCTGATTTTTGTTGTTTTGTTGATTTTGTTGCTGATTCTGAGCATTCTGAACTGGTTGTTGTGGATGGTACTGATATGGAGGTTGTTGATACTGTGCAGCAGCAATGTAGGGATATGGATAGCATGGCATCGGAGCCATGGGAGCTGGATACTGAGGAGAAGCTTGAGCTGTCACAGCGTTGGCTTCACCTTCCCTTTTCTTTGACTGACTGTTCTGAGAGTTCCGAGTGGCCGGCTGCTGGGAAGTAGCTCCACGAATATTTCCAGTTTTCAAACCATTCTCAATCCGTTCACCAATTGTCACCACATCAGCAAAGTTCGATGAAGAACTACCCACCATTTTCTCATAGTAAGATCCTTGCAACGTACCCATAAAGATGTCAACCAACTCATTATCAGAGAGAGCAGGTCGTACACGAGATGCAATCTCACGCCATCTTTGTGCATACTCCTTGAATGTTTTAGCTGAGCGTTGAGACTGATTCTGTAATTGCAATCTAGTTGGCGCCAGATCAAGATTATATTTGTATTGTCTCACGAACGCTTCAGACAAATCCCTCCAAGTACGGATTTTGCTACGCTTCAAACCCATGTACCAATCCAACGAGGCTCCAGACAAGCTATCTTGAAAACAATGAACAAGCATTTCATCATTGTCAATATGGGATGCCATCTTCATGCAGTACATAGTGATGTGACTACGCAGGCAGCTCAACCCTTTGTATTTTGGCAAATCAGGTATCTTGAATTTCGGCGGTAGCACAACATACGGAACCAAACACAAATCTTTGGCTTCCATGCCAAAAGCAGAGAACCCTTCGATAGCTCTGATACGGTCTTCTAACAACTTGTAGTCGACCGATCTATTCTGATTAGTGGGCCTAACAAGAACCTGGGGATTTGGCAGCTGAGAAGCGGCAGGAGCATTCACTTGCGGAGTAGCAAACTGAGAAGGATACACCAAACCCAGATTAACCATCTGACCAGCGTTCTGACCCATCGGAACACCATACAGATAATTTGGAGGAGGTACCGCAGCAGATGAGGAAGATGCCCCAGGATAGAACATCCCAGGATGAATATTTGGAACAGCAGTTTGAGCAGTCTGTGATGGAACCAGAACATGAATAGGAGGACCCCTATACACATGCTCTTCGTCATCAGGAGTTTCAGTGTCAACCAATCTGGAAGTTTGATGAGTCTGATCTTGAAGATTCTCAGGATCATTATTCACCACTGGAGGCGGGACTGGAGTAGGCATGACCCATGGATAGGCGGCAACATTCCCATTAGGCATGGGTGCAACAAAAGGCTAGTATGGCATGAAGGCACTACCTTTATTTGCAATCTGCGGAGTGTAATTCGAAGGCATGCCCCAAAGGAAACCAGCAGGCATCTGATTAAAACTAGGCTGAACAGCAGGCTGATTCACAGGCTCAACTGGCACGTCAACTCTAGCAGGGGAAGGAACAACGACAGCAGGAGTAGCCGTAACAACAAGAGGAACAGTCACAACAGGAGTGACAACAGTTGCATCAGTAGTGGTTGCAACAATAGTGGCAGCAGCAGCAACATCCCTCTGAGCACGAAGGAGCTCCATAATGACATCCATTTTAGTTTGCAACTGATCCATCCGACCTTGGAATTGTGCCAGAGTTTCCTTGTACGCAGTGTTCTCAGCTTCAAAGTCAGCCATGATTCTGGATTTGCTTGAGCGAGTAAAATACCGATGTCGAGTCGTCGTCTTGCTACAAGGAATGCGAACAAGGATGAGCAACGGTTTCGGATGAAGGGACGTGCATATGTGTGCAGATGAATGTATGATATGCATGCAAAAATAAAGTTTTAATTTCCAGGAATTCTTAAACTTATCTTTGTTGACAATAATCATAAATCATACAAGTAAAGGCATAAAAGATAGAGTGAACAAGCATTTTCATTCATTCATCCAATAGAGGAAAGAAGTACGAGTCAAATATAAGTCAAATATCTGCCTTTTGGGCTACAACGAAATCCGCACGGATCCTATCAAATATCACCCTACACACAGATAAGAAATGAAAAACTGCCCAAGGAAGCCGGTGTGGCAGTGCATCAGCATATGCATCCCTCAACAACCCTGGTAAGTCCTCCAATGCATGCTCAGCAAATCTGGCTAGACGACCATGCCTCTCACTCCAGTACTTCGCATCCTTCATGAGGTTGCGCAGCAAAGAATGATTAGGTCCTTGAAGCATGTCCTGAAGAAAGGCCTCTTTCTGATCCAGGAGGTTCTGCAGGTGACGGCTTTGATGCTCCCAATGAGTGCTCTCTGTGTTGAGCTGGCTAATCTGCTTTTGACTCTGATGTGCTTGATCTTGCCGCTTCTGAATCTCACCGAAGACTTTGGGAAAAGTCCTTCGCTAACTGATTAGCACGGTCTTGTTCACTTTGCCACTTCGTCTTGAACTCGGATAACTTCCCTCGAAGCTCTTCAAGTTGCTTGTTGTAGCTCAGCTCCTCTTTGTAGGCCTGATAATGAGCATCGGTGAGTTATCTCTTCTTTGAAGCAAGTCCCTCATAGGTGCTCTTCAAAGCATCACCCACCTTCCTACGCTTGTTCTGTTCCATCTCCACCTATTTGAGCATACGCTCGCGCTTCTGACGGAGCTCAATCTATAGGCTATCCTTCTCGGAAGTGACTCTATCAAGGTTGAGACGAAGATCAGCATTCTTCTTCTTCAACTTCTCAACAATCAGCTTGAGTTGATCGACCTCAGATGGAGGAACAATGGCAAGTTCAGGAGGCTTGGCATTCATGGAAGGCTCAGGAGAGAATGGCAACAAGATTTCTTTGATACGCTCTTTGACCCAAAGTGTATAAGCTTCCTTGGCTACGCAATTCTTCTTACCCAAATCGGCTCTTCCTCCGAGATGAATCTGAGTCCAAGCGGTGCTAAACCTCTTCAGCTGACCCATGTCATCAACCCCTTCATGAAAGATGAACTCTTCCACTACCTCAGGATCAGGTTTGTCAATCATAGGGTATCCCAACTGTCGGAAAGCCATTCTCGGATTGTAGTTAATTCCACCCTTTGTACCCAAGAGAGGCACATTGGAGAATTTCCCACAATGAAGAATGATCAGAATGTCGTCGAAGACTCGAGAATACCAAGAAATATCATCAGCGGTGAGAGACATGATTCGTTGAGACCACTTGAGATTATCTTTATTCTCAACAAAGGGACCCTTCTGTGGAAGGTGAGACATGAACCATCGGTATAACAAAGGAGCACAACAGACAATGGTACCCTTTTTTTCATTCCTGGAATGAATAGAATGGTAGGTATCAGCAAGAAGTGTCGGAACAGGGTTCTTGGACAAGAAAATACCGATGGCAGCCTGATCTACGAAATCCTCCATGTTTGGGAACAGGACAATCCCATACACCAGCAAAGCGAGAACGACGTTGAAAGCCTTCCAATTTCCATCCTTAGCGAAAGTAGTAGCCCTGTCAACCAAGAACTTCGAAGCAAACCCTCGAATACCTTTCCCTTTGGTCTTGAGATTATCCTCCACATCCTTCTTACTAATGCAAAGCGCATCAGCAATAAGATGAAACTTCAGACAACCGCTAGTGTAAACATAAGGAACCTGCTTCTTGATTTCAACCCCCAGAATATGAGCATACTCCTCAAGCATAGGTGCTAGCTGATAATCCTGAAATGTGAAACACCTATAGGGCGGGTCGTAGAACTGAACCATAGTATGAATAGCAGTGATGTTGACTTTAGTGTTAAGGATGGTCAGCAGACTACCATATGTACCTATGAAAACCCCTTTGTGATCTCCAACCAACAAAGATGCCAAACCTCTCAGAATACCCAGCTTAGGCTCCACAAACTTGTAACTGACGATGCCACGGCAACCAGTACTCATCTCTATGATAATGTCAACAAAAGATAAGCCTTCGAATACCTGGAAATGCACATGCAAAAAATTAATTTACATGATGAAATGACATGCAACACAACAATAAGAAGCCAACACTGCTCGAATAATCACGTCTGAATAATCTGGATATCGGCATGTAATCTGTGTCAGTGCAACATAATCTGATGTGTCGGTGAGGAAATTTGGCGTGTGTGAGAACAAGGGTATGAAGTGGCTTATTTTCCTGCAAAACCCATCCCCTAGAAAAGGTCGCCCAAACCATAGGACTCAGAATGAAAATCCCCGCCGTAGTGAATTCTCACAGGACGGAAGTATCCTCAAGCGAATCACGATCTGGGATGTGGCTCTCGTGATAACCCAACGCGCAAAATGCAGGCCTCACGGCTATCCACGTTCTAGCCTATGTGTATACTAGGCCCGGTGTTAGGACCTTTCTCTCCAAGAATATCTACCCATCCCAACAACAGCAGAAAACAGCAGATATCCAGAATATGCAGCATATGAATATTTAAAGCAGTAAAGAAATGCATAAATAAACATAAAGTGAATAAAGCGTAAAGATAAAGCTAGTAAAGTGCTATAGATAAACACCCAAGCAAGCAAGAAAAGCAAACAAAACTAGGCGAGACCCCTCAAGGGATGGACCAGCAGTAGGTCAACCTCTCCCCAGCAGAGTCGCCAGCTGAAGATGGCTGGAAATCTACCTGAGTGAATCGCACACTCAAAGATACAACAGAGTCGCCACCGAACTTTATTTAGTCCCAAAGGACAGGGAAAATATCGATAAAACACAAGGGGAAGAGAAAAGGGAACAGAGGGTCGGTTATGCGAAAGGAAGGTATTAGCACCTAACGCATCTGTCGTACTCGACGGGAACCATTTCGCTTGCTTCTAGGCTTGGATGGGTTATCTATCTAAAGGCTTCTAGCTAAAAGAGGGAGGAGAGAGAGAAAGGGGAAAAAGAAAGAAAAGAAGGAAAGTGCTCGCGGAGGAACAAGGTCCTCGTGCCTACGTACCCTCATAGTGCAATGAGGAAGTCAGAGCGCCGTAGTTCAGAGGAACCAGGGGACAAAGAAGGAAAAGGAAAGGAGACAGACGGAAAAAGGATGGAAGTGTGCTCGCCGAGATCACTGTGATCTCATGCCTACGTATCATACATTCGAAAAAATGCAGAATCAGGGCTTCCGTAGTTCGAGGAACTGAACGGTAAAGGGAAACAAGAGAGAAACAAAGAAGCGAAAGAAGTGGTGTCGAAACCTAGAGCAAGAACAGGAGGAGAGACTCTATTGGGGAAGATCTCACAGTAAGAGCGTTTACACAAAAGAATAGGAAAAGAGTGGTGTCAAAACCAAGAATGAAAGAAACTCTGCTGGGGATAACAAAGAGAATTGGTGTCGAAACTAAGAAAGTAAGAGCAAGAGGAATAAAAAGGACTCCGCTGGGGATCCGAACAAAGGGATGATGTCATAACCAAGAGAAAAGGGAAATTCGGTATATTAACTGGCTGGCAGTGGTTAACCGAAGAAAGAGGATAGGACCCTGGCGTGGAAAAGAATGCGGTGTCAACAGGCGGACTGTGATAAACCAAGATAGAAGGTGCGGAACCAAGAGAAGGTGCTTGACTCAGAGGATGGGTGTAGGACCGATCAAAGGTCATAACCCGAAGGGGTTCGGTAAACTGACTGAACAAACAGTACATGACCGAAGAAAGGGTATTTGAATCAAAAGAAGGTTACTAACCCAAGGGTGCAAGTATTCGAACCAAGAAAGGTTGCCAACTGCAAGGGATTCGGTTTTAACAAGAGAGCTGTGATTAATCAAGAGAAGGTGATTAGCTCAAAAAGGGCTTCAGTATTTTAACAGACGAAATGTGGTTAACTGAAGAAAAGGGTGATTAACCAAGAAGAGGTGATTAACCCAAGGGGCGCTCAGTGATTAACAGGCGGACTGTGATTAACTGAAGGAGATAGCAAGCATTGGTGTTTTAACTGACAGACAGTGGTTAACCAATCAAAGGGAGAGGAACCAAAGAAACGGTTGCAAAACTGGGGAGGTGTCGGTTGTTTAACAGAAAGACTGTGTTTAACCGAAGAAAGGAATAGAAACTCTGCAGGGAAATCTAAATACAATGATTAATTTCAAGAACAGAGAAATTAGGTAAAAAGAGATTGCTAGCGCAAGAATGATGATCTTAACCAAGAAGGGTGGTGATTGATCAAAAGGAAAGATTGAAAGAGGTAAGAGTGATCAAGGATCGAAAAGGATCGCAAAGAGAGAAGGGTGATAAAGGATCGACTCGATAGGGGAATGAGAAGCACATCACCGCCTGGAGATAGAGATGACTAATCCAAGCACAGGGTCATTCGTGCCCTACCTGGAGTAATCAGAATGAGAGTAGGAATTCTCCCTTCTCATTCCTTCCCTAACACACACAGGGTGTAATGCGGGAGTTGAACCGAACGACACAACAACTCCAAGTTGTACAATGCTCCTGCGTATAGAAACGGACAGCGTAACGACGTCAATTTGTACAGTGCTCCGGTAACAAACGTAGTGCGAACTCCAACTCCACGGGGGAAAGAGAGAGAAAGCTCTAAAGGAGGCCTAAAGAGAGGGAAAGGGAAGATCGACTAATCGAAATAAAGTTTCGATCAATTAATCAAGGGATAAACATGCTAACAACTTTCCAACGAGAATGAAAAGTCATTAAACCAAAAAGGAATGCATTATTGATTATACAAGATTAAGTTTATCCATGAAAAATAAACTTAATGCAAGCTGTAATGGAAAGTGCAAAACAGTGCCAAATGATCATCAAAGTGTCACACAAAATCATGTATCATGTGAACAAAAATAGTGCAAGAAGGATTATGTTCATACGATGCTAAGAACATGGAGAAAATGAATAATCGGAAACGTGCATCGAAAGTTCGTGAACATACTCCAACCAGAAGTGAAATGTCATTAAAAACATCCATAAAATCAAGCATGATAATCAATGAACATTAAAATGGAGAAAGCATGGCAAACACACTTGAAAATGCAAGAAAATGGCAATTATGTTCAGTTTTAACCGGTTACTCACCATGCGTTAACCGATTACTTGCTTGAAAATTAGCGTTTTTGGTGAAAATTGAACTGAGTAACCGGTTACTGACTAGGTGTTAACCGGTTACTCTGAGCAGTTGTGAAAAAAAACAGAAAAAACAGCTTTTCAAAAGTAGTTTTCCACACATAATCACTTATGCAACCTATCACATGCTTGGAACTGAGATTGTGCACGAAAATTGAACTTGAAAACAACAAATAAACAGAGATAGAATCACCTAAGACAATTGAATCATGGATCAAACAAATGCAAAACCAAATCACACACAACAGTTATCGACTACATTACGAGCGATACGAAAATGCGCGAAACGGTAAAATTAGTTAGATCTACCAACCTACAAGCCGGAGATTTGGCTTGGTGAATGTTGCAAAGGATTATTGATGCAGAAAATCAAAGAAAACCAGAGGAATCTTCAATTTGTAGACGAACCGTATCGAAATCGGGTAAAATGCGATAAAACTCCAAAATGCGAATTCGAACCGTTAGAAGTTGCAGCAACTATTCAAGATCAATCCAAAAGCTGAAATAACTCCAGAAATCCAAGTGTAATAGCAAGAATGATGAAGGTTGAGCTCAAGAAATAATCACTTTTGATGTAAAAGTGATTATCCTTCAAAGTAGAAATGAGCTTTGGTGAGGTTTTGGAAGAGAATTGAAATGAAGATGAAAATGTAGTCTAGAAATTCAGAGAGAATGTGGGAGAATTGAGAGTGAAATGGAGCAAATGGTTGAAGGTCCTTGAATATGAGTGAAGGTGAGTTTATATAGATTTTAGGTTTGGAGTGTGAAATGGTTTGGAATTTGGTTTGGGATTAGCTTTGGGTTTGGAACTAGGCTAGGAGTTAGTTAGACTTGACTCACCGAGTCAAGGCGGTTAACTCGGTTAGTTAGAACCAACTCGGTACCAATCCCAATGTGAGTTTCAAAATCCAAAGGTTGACATGTTGGTAAATTAAGTAACATGGTGCACTTGAATTAGAGTGATGCATTGGAATAAATGTACTTGGGTTGAAATGAATAGTGTTGAAATATCTAGAGAAGTCTAGAATGTTCCACACACTGCTAGAATCAAGTAGAACCAAAGTCCAAAGAGAGTGCATGGATGATGTCCCAAAAATGCAGCAGGAATTGCAAAATTGCACTGAGTAACCGGTTACTCACCATGCGTTAACCGGTTACTTCAGTCAATTTTTGCCCAGATTGCTCAGGAAATGATACTGGAGTCCCGGTTGTGGTTTTCCACCTCTTGTCTTGATGAGTAAACATGGAAACCTTTATTTTGAGTTTGTTTTGATGAGGTGATGACCTTGTGAGGATACGATTAATCGGGCTTGAAAATCCTGAATATCCTGCAACAAGAAACACACGAAGAAAAGTGCGAATGCGTATGCTAGCGATGCAAATGCTTATGCTTATGCAAAAGGCAAAAGAGGGAGGTCAAATTCGGGTTACGACAGCTGCCCCTATTTAATCCTCTTGGACCTGAATGTACGAATTGCGCCAGCTTTTCGATGATTCGAGGTAAAGGGGATTAAATAAAAGAGTAGCTCGAGAATTTGGCCGACGACGACAAAAAGAGTTGAGAGAGTTCGAAGGTTGATAAGTGCAAAGTTTGCTGAAAATCTGCTGGGAGATAAGTCAGGTAAAAAAGAGAGGGAGTATGATCAATGCATATGCTATGTATGCGTTTCTACTTGATGCTTGATATCATGCAATGCAAAGGCTCAAGACGAGGCACAATGAGAAGTGATCAGGCAGAAATCGTAGCAAAACGACTTCGACATCCCCGGTCGGGGAGAGAACTCGCAAACGAAGACAATCTCTGCTGGAGAAGACAGTTCACAAAGGACGATGATCCCGCCGGGGAAAGAAACCGAGAACATATCAAGTTTCTAAATCACCATGGTTGTCCCTGTCGGGGATGAAAGAACCAAATCAATTCTTCCTACCAAGACTGGCTCTGCGTGGGGAAAAGAGATGCCTGAATCATGTTAACTCAACTGAGGATAAACCACTGCTGCTGGTGACAGATAGTTCCTGATCATTGGAAATGATGCACAACCCTTACTGGGGAAAAGTGAACAAAGATGTCTTTGCTGTGGTACACCTTGGTCACCTGCTTGGGAGGATGATGACTCTGTTGAGGAACTGCTGAGGAGACAACAATTTTTTCACTGAATCAAAACATTGTCGGCCAGGCGTTATGCTTACCAATGGATATTACCGCTCACCCTGCAGGAGTTACCAGTAACACATGCAATGCATATTGCTTTCTCGATTGATTTAGCTTTTTATTATTCTCAACGTTTTTTTTAGTATTATGTGATCACAAATAATTGTTCATTTTGCAAACAAAATACTGGAATGAAAACAAATTGAGATAACAAAGAATGCATTTTATTGAATGTAAAAACTTTTGTACATAAAGTGTGTACAAGGATGCAAAATCCTTGATGAGGAAGTTTGCAATAAAAATTGAAAAACACATGTAAATGGCAAAGGGAAATCATGCTTTGCATTGATTACAACATTGGCCACCATCTACTGTAAGTCTCGGTTCCAACGCCTTGCCCCAGTTGATGATAATTAGACTGCTCTGTTACCATCTGAGGTCTAGCCATGAGGAAGAGAGGCTCAAGTGTTCACAGTCAATGCCTTTATCCCTAATTTTTGCCTGGACATGTTTTCACATTTTTTTTCGTCCACCGGGATGCCCATTTTTGCCCAAGTCGCCCTTTCGGGTTTTCAACTTAGCGGGCTATTATTGTTTTTTTCATTGTCCCTAACTTTTGCATGGACATTTCTTTTTTTTGGTCCATCGGGACATCCATTTTTGCCTAGATTGCCCTTGCGGATGTCAATCTAGCGGACTTTTATCCATTTTTTTTCAGGCATAATATTTTTTGACTATATCGGAGTTCACGGGCGATGGCAACTCCTCCCCATCCATTGTGGTGAGGATCAGGGCTCCGCCTGAGAAGGCCTTCTTGACAACAAAGGGTCCTTCGTAATTGGGAGTCCACTTGCCTCGTGGATCCAAGTGAACAGGTGAATATCTCTTGAGCACGAGATCGCCTTCGCAGAATGTTCGAGGAAGAACTTTCTTGTCAAAAGCTCGCTTGAGGCATCTCTGATACAATTAACCATGATAAACGGCTGCAAGGCGCTTTTCTTCGATGAGATTCAGTTGGTCGTATCTGGATTGAACCCATTCGGATTCATCAAGACTTGCTTCCATGATGACTCTGAGCGAAGGAATTTCGACTTCGATGGGTAGAACAGCCTCCATACCATACACAAGTGAGTACGGAGTTGCCCCAGTACTGAAGTTCTGTAGCCATGCAGTGCAAAGGGAAGCATTTCATGCCAATCCTTATAAGTTTTGACCATTTTCTGGACAATCTTCTTGATGTTTTTGTTTGCTGCTTCAACGGCGCCATTCATCTTGGGCCGATATGGTGAAGAGTTGTGGTGCTCGATCTTAAATTCTTGACACAACTCCTTCATCATGTTGTTATTCAGGTTGCTTGCATTGTCCGTGATAATGCTGCTAGGAATGCCATAGCGACAGATTATCTTTTTCTTGATAAATCTAGCAACCACTTGTCGTGTAACGTTCGTGTAGAAAGCAGCTTCAACCCACTTGGTGAAGTAGTCGATAGCAACTAGAATAAATCGATGACCGTTGGAAGCCTTCGGCTCGATCATTCCAATCATATCTATACCCCACATGGAGAATGGCCAGGGTGAAGTCAAAACATTCAATGGAGTTGGAGGCACATGGATCTTGTCTCCATAGATTTGGCACTTGTGACATCTTTTGGCAAAGTTGTAACAATCTACCTCCATCGTTGTCCAGTAATACCCCAGCCCGAAGGATCTTCTTAGCCATAGCAGGACCTTTAGCATGTACACTCTTGCAGCCTTCATGTACGGACCTTATGATTGTGTTTGCTTCGTTTCTATCCATACATCTGAGCAACACGAAATCATAATTCCTCTTGTAGAGTATACCACCACTTAAGAAGAACTTGGCGCAAAGCCGTCTAAGAGCCTTCTTATTAGTGATAGTGATACCCTCGGGATATTCTTGTTTTTCCAGATATCTTTTGATGTCGTAGAACCAAGGCTTGTCATCAGACTCATCCTCGATTGCTAAATAGTGTGCTGGTTCGTTCAAGTGATCAATGCGGATGTGAGGAGCTTCATTCTTCCACTTGACCTTAAACATGGATGCTAGAGTGGCAAGAGCATCAGCTAGTTGATTTTCCTTTCTGGGAATATGATGAAAAGTGATCTCATCAAAGTAAAGAATCAACTTCGCTATGTGTTGTTGGTACGGAACCAGCTTGGAATCCCGAGTCACAAAATTCCCTCTGACTTGACCGATGACCAAGGAAGAATCTCCATAGACCTCAAGAATCTTGATTCTCATGTCAATAGCCGCTTCCATGCCATAGATACACGCTTCATATTCAGCCATATTGTTGGTGCATGCAAAGCATAATCTGGCAGTCAAGGGAAGGTGAAAACCCGTTGGAGAGATGAGGATAGCACCGATTCCACGACCCTTAGAATTTGAGGCACCGTCGAACACGAGCGTCCATCGCGCCCCTGGTTCGGGTCCTATATCAGGATCTTGAGTCTCATAATCTCTGATAAACAGAACATCCTCATCGGGAAAGTCAAACTTCATCTGTTGATAACCCTCTATAGGTTGATGAGCAAGGTAGTCAGACAAGACGCTCCATTTTATTGCTTTCTGGGTAACATGCTGAATATCATACTCAGTTAACAGCATCTGCCACCGAGCAATCCTTCCAGAGACAACAGGCTTTTCAAATATGTACTTTATTGGATCCATTTTGGATATCAACAAAGTAGTATGGCAAATCATGTATTGTCGCAGGCGTCGAGCAGCCCAGACCAGAGCACAACAAGTTTTCTCCAAGAGTGAGTATCTGGCCTCACAATCAATGAACTTCTTTCTCAGATAGTAAATTGCATGTTCTTTTCTGCCAGTGTCGTTATGTTAACCCAATACACATCCCATCGATTCATCGAGAACAGTGAGATATATGATTAAGGGCCTACCAGGAACCGGCGGTACTAAGATCGGTGGTTCTTGCAAGTATTGTTTTATTTTGTCAAATGCTTCCTGACAATCATTATTCCATTCAACCGATTGATTTTCCTTAGTAATTTGAACAGTGGTTCACAGGTAGCCGTCAAATGAGAAATGAACCTTGAAAGGTAATTGAGTCTGCCCAGAAAGCCATGAACTTCTTTTTCTGTTTTGGAAGGCGACATGTTCTGAATTGCCCGAACTTTATCAGGATCAACTTCAATGCCCTTCTGACTCACAATAAAGCCCAACAGTTTACCAGATCAGACTCCGAAGGTGCACTTCGCAGGATTCAACTGCAATCTAAACTTCCGGAGTCTGTCAAACAGCTTCTTCAGATGAACCAAGTGATCATCTTCAGTTTTGGACTTGGCAATCATGTCATCCACGTAAACCTCAATCTCTTTATGAATCATATCGTGAAAGAGGGTTGTCATGGCACGCTGGTATGTTGCCCCTGCATTCTTTAGACCGAATGGCATAACTTTGTAGCAATATGTACCCCATGGCGTGATGAAAGTAGTCTTCTCCATATCAGCTGGGGACATCTTAATCTGATTATATCTTGAAAAACCATCCATGAAGGAAAAGACAGAGAACTGCACAGTGTTGTCTACCAAGACATCAATATGAGGCAAAGGAAAATCATCCTTCGGACTCGCCTTGTTGAGATCTCGATAGTCCACACACATTCTGACTTTGCCGTCCTTCTTTGGATCTGGGACGATGTTGGCAATCCATTCAGGATATTCGGAAGTGGCTAGGAACCCAACGTCAAGCTACTTCTTTACCTCTTCTCTGATTTTGAGCGCCATGTCGGGTCTAGTCCTTCTGAGTTTCTACTTGACAGGAGGACATCCGGGCTTGAGTGGCAAGTGATGTTCAACGATGTTAGTATCTAACCCAGGCATATCTTGATAGGACCAGGCGAAGATATCAATATACTCTTTCAATAACTTGACCAACTCGGAGTGTACATGCTTTGCGAGGGAAGCGCCAACCTTGACTTCTCTTCTGATCTCATCAGTACCAAGATTGACAACTTCCACTGGCTCTTTGTGTGGCTGAATCTCTATATGCTCGCGCTCAAGGAGCCTTGCCAGTTCAGCCGGTAATTCACAATCTTCCTTACCATCTTCTTCAGCTTGGTTAATTGGAATTCCAGAATTACAATGGATGTTTGCCATGTTGTTATCAATCCATGTTTATGAATATGTTTAGAATGAGCTATTTTAAAAGTGAAAAACAAAAGAAACTTTTGCCATTTATTTTGTGAAAAGTAAAATAAAGAAAGAAAATATAGCACGATTTTGAATGCAAAAAACTTTTATTTATTTATCACATAATATTGCAAAAGCGTGAGGCCCTTTACAAGCTATCCACTCGTTTCGGGCGAGGACGAGGGAATGAAAAAGTAAAATGCATTACATGTTATATGGGAAAACCACAGGAATCACGGCAGATGTCCAATTGTTAAGCTTGAAACCCGACGGACACTTGCGCACAAATCTTGAAGTCTGATTGCTAGGACCAACATCATCATCAGCTGCCGCGATGTCACCTTGCTGGAAACCCGCGCTGTGGAACTTGATAAAGTTGTATTGCTTCCGATCAGAGGACCCGGATTGACGACCAGGATGATAACCCACTCCAAAACGATTATGCTTCTCAACCACATCAATCACGTGCCCCCAGCCTGGTAAGGCCCCTCTATCAATGGTCTCTTTAGCACTCTTAGCAGATGCTAAAGTCAATTGTGGTGATCTACTTTGACTAGTTGAAGCATAGCTGACATCTTCGACTTCGAGACACTGCAACGAAACCTCCATTATGCCTTCTTCGGTCTCGACATATCGAAAAGATGATAACTCGCTCACAATCAAATCCTCTTCACCACAGATGATGACAAGCTGGTCGTCAAACATGAATTTCAACTTCTAATGTAAAGTGGTGGTAACCGCTCTTGCAGTGTGGATCCATGGACGACCCAAAAGGCAACTATATGCTGGATTAATATCCATCACTTGGAAAGTAATGGTAAACAGATGCGGCCCAATGTTAATGGGTAAGTCCACTTCTCCAATGACCTGTCTTCGAGAACCGTCAAAGGCTCTGACAACTAAGGCACTTGGTCTCATCTCAATTCCTTCGACTGATAATTGACTCAATGTGCCCTTAGGCATCACATTGAGAGAAGAACCAGTATCCACTAAGATGCGAGATAACAGGATGTCTGTGCAGGTTACAGATATGTGCAGCGCTTTATTGTGGGCAGTTCCTTCAAGAGGTAATTCTGATTCATTGAAACCCAAATACTGACTTGCAGTTATGTTGGCCACTACATCATCAAATTCGACGACGAATATATCTTGCATGACATGGGCGCTGTTCAACACTTTTAATAGAGCTGATCTGTGCGCAGGCGAACTCATGAGTAAGGATAAAATTGAGATCCTCGAGGGAGTCTGACCCAACTGATCCACAATCTTAAAGTCACTTTTCTTGATCAGCTTAAGGAATTCTTGATCATCAAGGGTCTCCTTGTTCTTCGAAACATTCTCAGACGAGATAGTCGGTATTGGAATGGCAGTGGATGCCCCTTGTTGAACCACAGGGGTTGCGAATGCAGGTATCTCCTTAGGAGAAACAACAATTGGAATTTGCACGGGCTTTGTAGTGACCTTCAGAGCAAATACTCGGCCACTAAGAGTCATACCTCCACCAGCAGTAACATTCACGATCTCCGATTCGGCGAACCTTATCTCTTGACCCCCAGAAAAGACAGAAGACCCATACTTCCATGGTACCTCCTTAGAATTCTGGTACGGAAACGGCTTCGGCGGACAAACCACGATGGGTTGCACCTTTTTCTGTTTAGGGGATTCCACAGGAACCTTCCTATAGACAATGGTGAACGGATCAATAGCAGCGAGTTCCTCAACAGGTTTAGACCTAGCAAATTGCACTTCACCATGGTTTATCAAAATCTGGACACAACCCTTTAGCCTTCGGCACTGGTTGGGATTATCGTCACAAATCTGACAGTTACCATGCAAACCTTTCAACAGCCCATGTTCGTTCAATTTCTTGAAAACCACAGTCATCGGAGTCTTTACTTCGTCAACATCCAAGATCAATTCACCCCTTGAACTATCCTCGATCATGTTAACTGTAGGCCCCCCGTGATCCGGCAACAGATTACTCTGAATATTGGGTCATTCCTCAGCAAAAGTCCGAACCTTCTTATCAATGAGTTCCTGAACCTTGGTTTTGAAAACAAAATAATCCTCTGTTGCATGTCCTATGTATCCAACATGATAGGCACAAGATGCATTTGGATTATGCTTCGGACCAAATGGAGGAATCGCAGGTGCAATTTGCTTGGGGACAATTGCCCCTTGGTGAACCAAGTAGGGAAACAATTCCGTGTATGACACCGAAATTCTATCAAAATTCGGACGCTTACGGTTTCCCTGATTATTGTTGTTCTGACGATTTTGGTTCTGCTGATTTTTGTTGTTTTGTTGATTCTGTTGCTGATTCTGAGCATTCTGAACTGGTTGTTGTGGATGGTGCTGATATGGAGGTTGTTGATACTGTGCAGCAGCAATGTAGGGATATGGATAGCATGGCATCGGAGCCATGGGAGCTGGATACTGAGGAGAAGCTTGAGCTGTCACAGCGTTGACTTCACCTTCCCTTTTCTTTGACTGACTGTTCTGAGACTTCCGAGTGACCGGCTGCTGGGAAGTAGCTCCATGAATCTTTCCAGTTTTTAAACCATTCTCAATCCGTTCACCAATTGTCACCACATCAGTAAAGTTCGATGAAGAACTACCCACCATTTTCTCATAGTAAGATTCTTGCAACGTACCCATAAAGATGTCAACCAACTCATTATCAGAGAGAGCATGTCGTACACGAGATGCCATCTCACGCCATCTTTGTGCATACTCCTTGAATGTTTCAGCTGAGCGCTGAGACTGATTCTGCAATTGCAATCTAGTTGGCGCCAGATCAAGATTATATTTGTATTGTCTCACGAACGCTTAAGACAAATCCCTCCAAGTACGGATTTTGCTACGCTCCAAACCCATGTACCAATCCAACGAGGCTCCAGATAAGCTATCTTGAAAACACTGAACAAGCATTTCATCATTGTCAATATGGGATGCCATCTTCCTGCAGTACATAGTGATGTGACTACGCGGGCAGCTCAACCCTTTGTATTTTGGCAAATCAGGTATCTTGAATTTCTGCGGTAGCACAACATTCGAAACCAAACACAAATCTTTGGCTTCCATGCCAAAAGCAGAGAACCCTTCGATAGCTCTGATACGGTCTTCTAACAACTTGTAGTCGACCGATCTATTCTGATTAGTGGGCCTAACAAGAACCTGGGGATTTGGCAGCTGAGAAGCGGCAGGAGCATTCACTTGCGGAGTAGCAAACTGAGAAGGATACACCAAACCCGGATTAACCATCTGACCAGCGTTCTGACCCATCGGAACACCATACAGATAATTTGGAGGAGGTACCGCAGTAGCTGAGGAAGATGCCCCAGGATAGAACATCCCAGGATGAATATTTGGAACAGCAGTTTGAGCAGTCTGCGATGGAACCAGAACATGAATAGGAGGACCCCTATACACATGCTCTTCGTCATCAGGAGTTTCAGTGTCAACCAATCCGGCAGTTTGATGAGTCTAATCCTGAAGATTCTCAGGATCATTATTCACCACTGGAGGCAGGACTGGAGTAGGCATGACCCATGGATAGGCGGCGACATTCCCATTAGGCATGGGTGCAACAAAAGGCTAGTATGGCATGAAGGAACTACCTTTATTTGCAATCTGCGGAGTGTAATTCGGAGGCATGCCCCAAGGGAAACCAGCAGGCATCTGATTCAAACTAGGCTGAACAGCAGGCTGATTCACAGGCTCAACTGGCACGTCAACTCTAGCAGGGGAAGGAACAACGACAGCAGGAGTAGCCGTAACAACAAGAGGAACAGTCACAACAGGAGTGACAACAGTTGCATCAGTAGAGGTTGCAACAATAGTGGCAGTAGCAGCAACATCCCTCTGAGCACGAAGGAGCTCCATAATGACATCCATTTTCGTTTGGAACTGATCCATCCGACCTTGGAATTGTGCCAGAGTTTCCTTGTACGCAGTGTTCTCAGCTTCAAAGTCAGCCATGATTCTGGATTTGCTTGAGCGAGTAAAATATCGATGTCGAGTCGTCGTCTTGCTACAAGGAATGCGAACAAGGATGAGCAACGGTTTCGGATGAAGGGACGTGCATATGTGTGCAGATGAATGTATGATATGCATGCAAAAATAAAGTTTTAATTTCCAGGAATTCTTAAACTTATCTTTGTTGACAATAATCATAAAGCATACAAGTAAAGGCATAAAAGATAGAGTGAACAAGCATCTTCATTCATTCATCCAATAGAGGAAAGAAGTACGAGTCAAATATAAGTCAAATATCTGCCTTTTGGGCTACAACGAAATCCGCACGGATCCTATCAAATACCACCCTACACACAGATAAGAAATGAATAACTGCCCAAGGAAGCCGGTGTGGCAATGCATCAGCATATGCATCCCTTAACAACCCTGGTAAGTCCTCCAATGCATGCTCAGCAAATCTGGCTAGACGACCATGCCTTTCACTCCAGTACTTCGCATCCTTCATGAGGTTGCGCAACAAAGAATGATTAGGTCCCTGAAGCATGTCCTGAAGAAAGGCCTCTTTCTGATCCAGGAGGTTCTGCAGGTGACGACTTTGATGCTCCCAATGAGTGCTCTCTGTGTTGAGCTGGCTAATCTGCTCTTGACTCTGATGTGCTTGATCTTGCAGCTTCTGAATCTCACCGAAGACTTTGTCAATCTTAGCTTGACTTTGGGAAAAGTCATTCGCTAACTGATTAACACGGTCTTGTTCACTTTGCCACTTCGTCTTGAACTCGGATAACTTCCCTCAAAGCTCTTCAAGTTGCTTGTTGTAGCTCAACTCCTCTTTGTAGGCCTGATAATGAGCATCGGCGAGTTATCTCTTCTTTGAAGCAAGTCCCTCATAGGTGCTCTTCAAAGCATCACCCACCTTCCTACGCTTGTTCTGTTCCATCTCCACCTCTTTGAGCATACGCTCGCACTTCTGATAGAGCTCAATCTGTAGGTTATCCTTCTCAGAAGTGACTCTATCAAGGTTGAGACGAAGATCAACATTCTCCTTCTTCAACTTCTCAACAATCAGCTTGAGTTGATCGACCTCAGATGGAGGAACAATGGCAAGTTCATGAGGCTTGGCATTCATGGAAGGCTCAGGAGAGAATGGCAACAAGATTTCTTGATGAGTAGACATGGAAACCTTTATTTTGAGCTTGTTTTGATGAGGTGATGACCTTGTGAGGATACGATTAATCGGGCTTGAAAATCCTGAATATCCTGCAACAAGAAACACACGAAGAAAAGTGTGAATGCGTATGCTAACGATACAAATGCTTATGCTTATGCAAAAGGCAAAAGAGGGAGGTCAAATTCGGGTTACGACACAAATTAAACAAAAAGCAGTAAATAAATCAAAGTAGGCTAAACCCCTCAAGGGAGACACTCCCCAGTAGAGTCGCCACTTTTCTGTAGCGGGGAACTTTGTGAGTGTAAGCTATTGGTTAACTTAACTAAAAAAAACAAGAGTCACCACCACACTTTTATTTTATCCAAAAAAGGAAAGGAAAAAGAGCGAACAAAACCTAAAGAGTTCTTAAAAAACAGGAACAAACAGAGAATGGGTAAGGGGGGTTGGTTACGCAATGGGAAGGTGTGATGAATCGAAAAATAAAACTACGGGCCAAGCCCAAGGTGCATTGAAGAAAAATCCTCTTTTAAAAAAACAAGTGGATCAGAATTTTCATTCATCATCTCCTCTGGAAAACAAGTCGTGCGAAAAACAAAAAACTCCATAGCTAGCACTTTCTCCGCCGCGCCGGAGCTCAAAATTTATGCCAAAACGATCACAATGCAGAACACTACACAATGGTACCAACAGTTCAAAGAATCTCAACGGAAAATAACGGATAAAAAATGACGGAAACTCTTCGAACTACCTTCAAAGTCACAGGTAAGAATCAATTTGAACTTCCTCTTGCTCCTCTTCTTCTTCTAAATGATTTATGGTTCAAAATTGATTTGAAATGGAGGTTAATTTGGAGGATGAATTGAACGAAACAGTTTTTTTTTACGAAGTGAGAAGATGAGAAAAAATTCTGCAGAGTTTTGGAGGCTTTGAAGTTTGAAGAAATGAATGAGTAGTGGTCTCTATTTATAGAATGAGAGTGAGGGAGAGTGAAAATGAAATTGATGTCGTTTATGAATTTCCATTGCGTTTTAATTGGTGTGTTGTGCGTGATCTGAAGCCGAAACTTTTGGCGTCGTTTTGATTTTCCAATTTGCAGCTCATTTGTAATTTAAACATGACGTGGACTGTTTTGCTCATGTGACGTAGTGTTGAAACTCGCATTCTACATGTGACGTGGATTGTGGCTTGCATATTTGCATTCATGCTTGTTTGTAGATTTCGAAGTCGTGTTGAAGGATTAAGCAATATAGGCTCAACTACATCCTCAAGTGAAGATTCGAGAATCATAAGTAAACATGACAGTGCAGCTACTTGTATATAACACCCAGGACTTGAGTTATTTACTTCAGAATATGAATTGATGGGACCTTTACTAATCCTCTCAAACAAAAGCACCGAACACTTGGAGTCTTATCTGATATACATCTGCATAAAACAGCAACCATTTGCTCCAAAAGCGGACCAGGTCCAACGCTATAACGAACAAATTCTGACAAGGCAACAGCAGCACCAACTTCCACGTCGGCGTCGCGTATATCATAACTTCTTGTAAACCAACAATAACAACACCAACATCTAATACAACAGACCTCAGCCATGACATAAGTGACTCTTGAGAAGCTCTATTTTGACCAACATTCCATGTGCCAATCAAAATTCGGATACTATGTTGTCTTGTATAGGTGAATTCCTTTGTGGCTAGCTCTGATCGTATTATGTTATTGACAGGACCTGGAAATGCAATACTCCATCCGAGTATGCCATATGCTGCGTATGTCGCATGAGACTATAGTAACAGCACCTTTTCACAACATATCTTGCTTGGAGTTTAAGCATGGAATTTTTATTAGTAACATTAACAAGCTCATCATCATATTGCCTTCTTCGATAAGCAACAATGGCAAGAGTAGGATCTCGTTTCTCATAATTTTTGCCAATGACGCGAGAATCATAATATGAATTGGTTGATGGCTTGTTTTGGAGCAGTTAGAAGCATAACATGAAATGACTGTGTGGAGCTCACAGCAGCTTATTTTCGTGTGAAGCTCACAGCGACTTGAACTGTGGATTGTTAAGCACGCATCTCAAGCAGTTTTGATCTTGCATCTTGGAAAAGAGCATTTGACCTTGAAGTCGACAATTGCTGGATATGATCCATGGCTGCAAGGTTAAAACCAAATATATCTTTCCAACCCTTGACTCGTTCACCAAAAGCAGTTAACACAGGTCCAGCAGCCAGTGTTGCAAGCAACTGATTGTAATGTGTCTGCAACAGTAGCGTGCCCATCCGACAAACAAACTCAACTTTATCAGAATATGAAGTTCATTCTTTCAAGTATGGCAAAAGCTTCAAAACATCTGAAAATGGTAAAGCCTTTTCTGAGCACTTTGGAAATCAACTCTGGCTTCATTTTTCATGGCTACATGTATCCAACTTTGGAGTAAGGGCAACCTCATACAGTATGCTAATGTATGAGAGAAGTTCAGTACTTTACGGTTCTTTACTTTGTAAAGATTTATAGATTGAACTCCCGGACGCAGACAACCGTGCAACTATTATTTCTCTACCACTAACAAGTGAAATCCCTTGTGTTGGCACCCTGTTGTTGCTGCTTCACCTCGCAACTACTTGTAAAGCTTCCGAAGCAATATTCCTCGCAAACTAGATTGCAAACCAACTGCGGCATGACCAATCCAATAAATTCCTTGTGTGTTTCCCTCTGAATGACTCTAGCTGCATTTCCAAGGGCCTCGGATCTTCTTGCATCCAATATAGTGAGGTTCAGTTGAACTTAGGATCTCCATCAAGGATTGAAGTTGTGACTTAAAGCGAGATCCTAGCTTTCAAATGCTTCATGATGGTCTCATAGTTATTATGATTCAATAAATCAGGCAGTGACTCACTTTGATCATCTATCTTATCTTCATCCAAAGACCAACCACTAAACATAAGTTCCTTCGGGCCACTATATACATGGCTACATTATCCATTAAAATTGATAGCAGACAAAAAATGTATCATGCAAGATACTAGCCAAGTCAGTCCCATCCAGTGGACACAACAAATGCATAACCACTTGGCCCATTTATGCCTTCACTGCCTTCTCACAAACCAACATCATCATAATTGTAACCACCAGCAATCTTTGTATTATTGCTGTCAAAAGCGGTATTGAACATTATGGAAACCATTATCATCATTGTCGTTGCCAACGTCATCATCATTATCATTAATCGACTGTGATACAGACTCCTCCTCCATTGATAACTCTTTCGACAAGCGGCTGCTATGGTGATGAGCTTGAACACTCTACATCAAACGACCGACTACTCACGTACATCAATGGTTGTACTGAGCTTTTGAAACTCTTCCTTTTTTATGATGAAGTTTTAGAAGCATGCAGTTAACGGCATAATGTTTCTTCAACGACATTTAACAATGGTAAACCTTTCTTTTCCATCTCCCACTCAGAGGAAGTCCATACGCACGCAACTATGAGCTCTCGATTTCAATTCAAAACTAACTTGCACTGTTTCCCACGCGTTTCTGATAAAATGAATACAACTATTGGACCAGGACCAGAGAATTACTTGCACCTGAAGCAACAACCATCTGAATCAATTTTGGACTTTACCCTGATTATGGATCAACATTGAGGAAAATAATTTCATAGATGAACTACTGAATAACTTGTAACTGAAGCAATGACCACTTGAACCAACTTGAACTTTTCCATAATGGAATAAATTCTGAATCACTTTGAATTTGTCCTGAATTAACCTCTGGGAAAATAAATCCACAGATGAACACAACCTGGACTGATGAACCTTGATCATGATAACCTGGACCAAAATTTTTATAGAACACTGCTTGAAAGCTTGATGAATTCTAGCACAAAACAACTTATCCTTGAATACATGTTGCCTGAGAAATAACCCACTGCCACAACCAATTTGATATTGAAGCAATCTCTTGATAGTTTGACCAAGATTAGGTCAAACTTCCATCTGACCTTGACCATAAATGAATAGCCACACTTGATTCCAAGTCATACCTTTGCCATCAATCTTCCTGCAAAACCCTAAACACACAGAGAAGAAGAAACAAGGAAAAAATTCAAAATATTTTTGGTATTTTAGTTAGAGGTTAGTAAACAGAAACAAAAGCAAGTAATAAAAACACACGGATACTGGTGATCTTGTTTGTGACATGAGATGCAAATGATATGTGGGATCTTAGGGGTAAAAATTAGGGTATTACACATAGCCCATGGGAAACTTTCCCCTCCGCCATGGTCATCTCCGGAGGGGGCTTCAACAAAGTCACAGTGAAAAGAAATTTCGAGCACTTACTCAGCACGAGCTCCAACAAGAGTACAACACTCGACAAGGTCCGGGGAGAATTGGTCCCCATCTCTTTCTACAGAGAAGAACTCCTCGGAGGTGCCCCGAATTCGAGCATTCCTCTTCTTGTAAGAGCCCAGATGGCAAATTTTGATGTTCGCCGAATCTTAGTCGATCAGGGAAGCTCGGTCAACATCATGTACTCACAGCTGTTCTTAACCCTCCAGCTAGATGAATCATACCTCACTCCCTACGTGGGCTCGGACTTGCAGGGTTTCAACGGGTCGGTCACAAAACCCTGGGGGTATGTCGAGTTGATCGTGACCTTTGGATCTGCAGAGACGACCAGATATATCAAAGTCCAATTCCTGGTTATTGACTGCTCGTCTCTCTATCAGTGCATATTCGGGGGCCAACTTTGGCAGAATTGGAAGTCGTATCGTCAACTGTCCATCTCAAAATGAAGTATTACACTTCGAAGGGTATGGTCTCCACCTTACACGGGGACATCGAGGCTGCACGAAGATGCTTCGAAGCGGCCACCAAGGAACTCAACACCATCGTTGCCAAGCCAAAGACGTCCAACAATCCAACCTTGCCCAGCAGCTCTGAGGAAGCCAAGCCACTGCCACACGTCGACTCTATCGACCTCGATAGCCACTTCTCTGAAGATGATCAAAAGGAGGACCAGACTTGCCCGAGCAGCTCATCTACTTCGACCAGCACCAGCAACGGCTCCCATTCGATACGCCCGATTTCGGATGGCGAGTTCGAAATCGTCCTTCTCGGCGATGACCCTCAGCGAGGAGTAAAGATAAGGACCGGCCTCCTCGACATAGCGAGGAAACAACTCAAAACTTGCCTCCGAGAAAACGCCGACTTGCTCGCCTGCAGTGCTGCGGAAATGCCCGACTTAGATCCTGTTGTCGCCTGCCATCAACTCACAATTGACCCCGCCGTCAAAGCTGTAGCACAACGTAAGAGAAAGCAGTCTTCAAAGAAAACGAAGGCTGCAGAACAAGCTGTAAAAGACCTCCTCGAAGCAAACTTTATTTTGGAAGCCAAGTACACCACTTGGATGTCCAACGTTGTACTCGTCAAAAAATCTAATGGAAAGTGGCGTAGGTGTGTTGATTATACTGATCTCAATAAGGCATGCCCAAAAGATGCCTACCCCTCCCCAATATTGATAAACTTGTTGATAATTCTGCCGGTTTTAAACTGTTATCATTCATGGACGCCTATTCGGGCTACAATCAAATACCAATGGCGAAAAGTGACAAAAAATACACGGCCTTCATGACCGAGTCAGGCAATTATTACTACAACGTAATGCCCTTCGACTTGAAGAACGCTGGTGCGACCTTACAAAGGATGATGAACAAGGTCTTCCGGGGAGACATCGGCGACATGCTCGAAGTCTATATGGACGATATGATCGTAAAAACCCACGAAAAAACCGATCACACGACCCATTTAAGAAAGGTCTTCGAGCAAGCCAGGAAATACCAGATGCGTTTCAACCCAGAGAAATGCACTTTTGGGGTGCGGACGGGCAAGTTCCTCGGCTTCTATCTCACAGAACGAGGAATCGAAGCTAACCCCGACAAGTGCAGGGCAGGGCATTCTACTAATTTCCAACACCTAACTCGAAGAATTCCATCTAATCCCTCAACAGAATGCTTGCTTCTTTATCTTGTTTCGTGGCCAAGTCTGCCCAGCTCGCTCTGCCCTTCTTCAAACTCCTCCGCAAGGAGGCCGCGCTCGAATGGACAGAGGAATGCGACCAGGTTCTCCTCCATCTAAAACGAGCACTATCAGAACCGCCAGTTCTCTCTCGGCTAGACAATGATGAAACTCTGTACCTCTACCTCGCCGTAGCAACCGAGGCCGTTAGCGCCACCCTCATCCGTGAAACGCCCGACGGGCAAAAGCCTATATACTTCACGAGCAAAGCTTTACAGGGACCAGAGCTGAGATACCAGCAAATAGAAAAGGTCGCACTGGCCCTCATCAATATTGCGCGAAGGCTAAGGAAATATTTCCAGGCTCACACGATCGTGGTTCGAACATATCAACCAGTAAAGCAACTGCTAGGACGACCTGATATGGCCGGCAGGATGCTTAAGTGGTCATTGGAACTATCCGAGTTCGACGTTCAATATGAAAGCAGAAAGGACCTCAAGGCCCAGGCGTTAGCCGATTTCGTCGCAAAAATGAAGTTCAAAGTTTCCCCCACCTACGGGGCGCGCAAGTGGGACCATCTTCGTTGACGGAGCATCCAGCTCGGCGGGGAACGGGGCAGGTATCATCTTAGAAAACGACGAGGGAATCATCGTCGAGGTATCACTCACTTTATCTTTCCCTACTTCCAATAACCAAGCTGAGTACGAAGCATTCCTCACCGGTCTGCGCCTGGCCGAGGACCTGGGAGCAGAAGAGGTCGTCATCTGCACTGATTCACAACTCGTGGTCCCGCAAGTTCGAGGAGAATATCAGGCCAAAAACGACAACCTGTCCGAATACTTGTCTCTGGTCAAAGAAAAAATAACGAAGTTTGCAACAGTAGAGGTAAACACATGTTCCCTGTAAACATAACGTTAAAGCAGACATGTTGTCTAAACTGGCGAGCACGAAGAAAAAGGGCAGAAACAAGTTTGTCATCCAGGAGGTGCTTCCTCGACCCAGCATCGAGAAGACCTCCACGATCCTCGGTGTGCAAGTCATCGACGACAGCAACTGCTGAATGACTCCCGTTTATAATTACCTCGCTAAGGATGAACTCTCATCCGACCCCAAGGAGGCCAGCATAGTCAGGCGCAGAGCCTGCTCCTACGTCTTGGTCGAAGACAAGCTCTACAGGCGAGGGTTCTTCATACCTTTACTCAAATGCGTCGAGGAAGAGATGGTTGCCCATGTCTTGTGTGAAATCCACGAAGGAATCAACGCCCAACACCTCAGGGGAAGATCCCTCGCCAGGAAAGCCCTTCGAGCAGGGTACTACTGGCTAACCATGCAACAGGATGCAAAAGAGCACGTGAAGAAGTGCGAAAAATGCCAACGACACGGGGACATGCACTTGGCTCCGCCTAACGAGCTCAAAGCTATCTCCTCCCTGTGACCCTTCGCAAGGCGGAGCCTGGACATCTTAGGGCCATTCGTAGTAGGGTCAAAACAGAATAAGTACTTGATAGTGGGGGTTGACTACTTCACAAAGTGGATAAAAGTAGAGGCTCTGGCCAAAATAACGGCCCAAAACATATTTTGCTTCTATAAGCGAAACATCCTTGACCGCTTTGGCATCCCTCAAGCAATAGTCATCGACAACGGGACATAGTTTACGGATAGAAAGTTTCAGGACTTCATCGCCCAGCTAGGCACGAAACAACATTCCGCGTCTGTCGAGCATCCTTAAACCAACGGGCAGGCCGAAGCGGTAAACAGAGTAATCCTGCGAGGCCTCAAATGAAGGCTGGACGAAACAAAGAAAGCCTGGGTCGAGGAGCTGCACAGCGTACTCTGGGCCTACCGCGCTACACCCCACTCCTCGACCGGGGAAACCCTTTTCTACCTAGCTTACGGGACTGAGGCAGTGATCCCCATCGAGATACACGTACCATCCCGATGGACTGAATCTCCTTTAGATGAGGAGACAAACGACGAGGCACTAAGAGAAGAGCTCGACCTCGTCGAAGAGGTCCGATCAGGAGCAGCTCTCCGCGAAGCCTCATTGAAGCAGAAAATTGCAATCAGGAACAACGCCAAGGTGTACGGCGAGAATTCCAAGTGGGCAGCCTTGTCTTTATGAGGAACCACAAGGATTCTCGAGAAGGCAAACTCGCCGCAAACTGGGAAGGACCCTATCGCGTCTGACCAAAGATGGAGAATGGGGCCTACTACCTAGAACACCTCAACGGGGAAGAACTTACTCAGCCATGGAACACCGAAAAGCTAAAAAAATATTATAGCTAAGGCCCAGATCGTCAGTTTACTTCGTCAAAGCAACGAATAAAACATCCCGACTATGATGCACGCCCAGGTACAAGTGTCACATACCAACTAAGACAGGATCCCGCTCAAGAGCGAGCGGGACCCCTGTCTGATGGCGGTTCCTCAACCGAGCCTGCCGTCGTCAAAGTACCATGACAGGCAGAACACCCAGCTCGCGATAGGAGGTTCACACCGCGAGCTCAGGCCTCAAACATGACCTGAGTTCCGCTCTCATGCCCGGAAGCTACCCAGGTCGTTCGACCAGTACCCCTCACTGCTGAATACATCTACGTCGAGCAAACTCCGGAACTACAAATCACTCGAAGTTACCCTTATTACGGGCACACACACGCATCGAGCAAAGTTTCTACACTTAGCGAAAATAAAACATACAAAACCGACCAGGACGGACGGACACATACATATCAAAATAATTAGTGACCACAAGGGCCACGATTGTGCTTGTTACATGATAAAGGGGCCACACCCTTTACAAAATAACAATAAAATTACATAAAACATGGCACGCAGGCTACAAACATTACGACAACAAAAGGGAGACATCATTCCTCCATCTGCTCGGCCTGCTCGGGGATATGCTGTGTCGGCTGAGACTCCTCGTTAAGGAGACAGACATGCTCATCGCCAATCTGAAGGAAGTCTGGATTAACAATTTTGCCATTTTCAACGTGACTCAAAAAACTGGTCCCCTCCGTGGATAGCTGGATCCTTGGATTCACCACCTTGAGTTGAGCCACAACATTGTTGAACGACTCCTCCCCGATGCATAGACATCGTCCTCCGCTCGTGCAATGCGAGCAACTAGCTCGACTCTAGTTTTCAGCGCCTTCACCTCCTTAGGCTCATCTTCAGCCGGGGCCGCCGCAGACATTAACTGCTCGACCAGGTCTTCGGCAACCTTCTTTTCAGCGACCTGGGTCTCCTTCCCCCCTTTCAGTTTAGCAGCCTCCTCCTGGGATTTCTTCCTCGCGTCATCAATAGCCTTGGCCTCCTCCTTGGCCTTATTCACCTTTTCTTCCAGGGTTGATATTGCAACCTGGGCCTTCTTTAGCTCAAATTCGAAGGAGGAGTCTTCCTCGGCGTAGACTGCCGCCATCTCCAGTACTCGGACCAACGCAGAAGCATCTTGCGCCAGCATTGCCCTTTTGCTCAGGCGGTCCATACCCTCGAGCTTTAGGGACTCTGCCTGAGGAACCATCAGCGATGTGCCCTCGAAGAACTTCCTGTCATGAAGGCAGGGAGGAAGCTCAAACTTGCTCTTCTCTGCCGCCCGACTGAGATCCACCAGCTCGTTCGGTCTGGTTCGCTTAAACCTTAAAGCCCTGGGCACAGGAGATCCCTGGGCAGAAGAAGGAACATGAGAGGAGCTCCCCGCAACCAGTTGAGGAGGAGGCACCCGCTAAGTAAACCGAGGCTTGGGGTTGGTCGCGCCCGTCTTGCCCTTCGTTAGAGCATTCTTCGCCATCCTCTCATCAGCAGATGGCATTTCACCTGCAAAAAATGTAACAAGCATGTTAGCAACCGAATGAACTATAATCCGAACAAGCTAAAAAAGTAAAAACTACCAAGCAACTTAAGGGCGTCAGCATAGGTCTTACACTCTAGAAGCCCTTTCGTGTTGATATGGCAGTTTTCCACTTTTTGCCCACCATCTTCATCGAAGATCGGGTCCCCCTTTTTGGTCTAACACTACGCGAGCTTAAAGCTGTTAACGTAGTTTACCAGCACTGTGTAGCCAGCCCTGTCATCCTCGTCTAGCATTTTCGGTTGGGCAAGGTAATGGTCGGTGCCCCGGGAGAAATGGTTCCCACTCCAATAGAAGGGAAACTTAAACACTCAGTCCGCCACCAAATTCCCACGGATAAACGCCAACGAGTTAGGGTGCAGCTGTGACGGGGCCAGGTCCAAGTGTACGAAGACGGATCCTTGGAAGTCGGTGAAGGGCATCCTCAGCCCTATGTCTTTAAAAGCATACTCGTACATCGGGAACCTCTCCCCGTAATCCGTACATATGCGGTCGTCCTGACTTGGGAAATGCATCTTCCACTCCCCGTATAGCCCCACATTCGTGAAGACGTCCCCTGCATATGAAGCAAACAGAGGCATGCTCGGCGGGCTCTCCGCAACTATCCATTCCTCTGCGGAAGCATGCTCGGGATTCTCCCCGACATCACTAGGGGCGGTCGAAGCCTCAGTATCACTATTCTCCGAGGAGCTCTCCTCGGACGAGTCGATAAAAATCTCTTTCTCGGGTTCATGTGCCATCTCGTTCACTTGAAAAGCAGTGGACAAAAGTGAATTCGACTGCAAAATCAAATTCACCCTTCCACCGCTAGTCAAGTGAAAGGGCGCGCAAAGGGCCAAGGATGACGTCCCCGACCTAAGCCCTAAATCAAATGGCACGAGGGTATTGTGCGAGGAGATGCCCTGAGGCAACCCCTACTGCACGTATGGGGAGATTCTCCCCGGGCCGCTACCCAGTTTTCCATTTGAAGCTCCACCGGAAAACTCATACATTCATCGAAAAATTCATGAGAGCGCCAGAAAACTCACGAGTTCTACCGGATACGTTCACGGTCGTCATCGCAACAACGTTGAAAACAACCTAACTCTACGGTCCCTTAAAGCTCTGGCGACCATGACAGCAACAGAGAGTGACCAAGCCACCGTCTACCACCAACAGTCGCTGAAAAACACTATGCTATCTACCTAAAGTCATCCTAACCACATGCATTCTAACAAAATGAAAGCAAAAAGCTAGAAATGAGTGATTTACGTGGTCGGGGAAGATTTGAAGGGTCGAAGAGCTTGCTCGGAGCTTTGAATGGTGGCAGACGGTGGCGATAGACTGGAAACTCAGAAAGAAGAACGAGGAAGAAGAGAGAAGCGAAAAGCCCAAATGAGCAGCTTCTCCCTCTAATTATAAGTACTCTGAAGGCACGTACACGAGCACGTGCGGCTAGGGGCATCATCATGACCCTAGCCTAGCCATCATGATGCAATTAATGCTGCACAAGGCTCGAGGCACATGTGGCGTCACATATCTTCAGACTACCTCAATCGTTGGTCTCCCCGCACGCCGAGCAGACTGAACAACGTTATGCATCCCGCGGACACTGAAATCCCCGAGCATTAAAGGACAACCCCACCTCGTCGACAAACGACGACCCCTTTAGAGTTCCCCGGGGCCGCGAGCTATCCTTAAGTCATCACTCCCATGCTCGGGAGCAACGACTTGGGGGGCTCTTGTTCCGGACTGGATCAATGACTAGGCATGATCCAATCCACTTCTACTCCCTAAACGACCCAATTGCCTATGTCCATCCAATAGGGGCAACAATTACCTTTCTACCCCTCTATCGGGCACATATGGTCAGAGGGCCCACAGGGTCACTTGCTCCTCCTCGGCATTCCTGCCCGTCATGCACGACTCTACCATCCAGAAACAGCCACGATGCCCGTGGCCGGAACTACGCCTTTTCCCGTGGCAACGGCTAGTTTCGGGCACCTCTGCCCGTCCTAACGGCTAGTTTATGGCAATTACCTATTCTTTGGGAAACAATTATTACGCCTCGAAAATAAGAATCGTTAGCCACGCGCTGGGGCACTATAAAAACCCTCTCATTCGAGAGGGTTAGGTATTCCGAACCATCCTAAGAAACACATCCTTTTGTACTTGCCTTTTTCCTCTCCCGATTCTTACTTTAGCATCGAAGTGCCTTGCAGGTACACCCCCTCCTCATCTCACACGCCCAGCATCACATACGTCTTTCTTGGCCCACTTCTGGTTTTGATCAACCTTCAAGATCATAACACATACATAATACTTGTGGTTTGTCTTCTGAAAAATTAAATACAATGACCATATATGAAGATAATATTGCATGCATCACTCAATTGAAAGATGATTGCATTAAATGAGACCGAACAAAACACATTTCTTCAAAGTTATTTTTCACTCATGATCTTCAAAAGAGTAGTGATATAAACATCTAACAAATCCGTTCATGTGATAATCTTACAGACATTTTCACAAAGGCACTCCCAAATAGAACTTTTAACAAACTAGTACAAAAGATTGGTCTTCAACGTCGAAGAAACAATCGTTCAAATGAGGGGAGAAATGAATTTAAATTAAAAAAATATTGTACCCTTTTTCCTTCACTAGATGTTTTCTCAGTGAATTTTTTTCTAGTAAGGTTTTAACGAGGAATATCCAAAACAAACATCCAAGGGAGAGTGCTATGAATAATTGGATGTTTGTCTCCCAATAATCTCATTCCTTATTTAAAACAAATTGTATTTATTACATTGTTTATATGATGTCCTATAAATAGAATCAATTTCATTGTAAAAAATGACACCAATGAAATGATATAGATAAATTATTCTCATATTTCTCTCTTCCCTTTTATTTTCTTTCTCCTTATTTCATAACAAAAATAAAATAAAGTCTATGATTTACGCTCAATAATATTGTTGCATCTTAGCCATTTAAAATAAAAAATTTATCGAATTGATTAAATTAACTAACAAAATTATATTTAAAAAATCAAATAATAATACTTATTAAATAAATGATCAACATGAAAATAATAATTTAATTAAAGAACTTAAATTCTAAGTTAGCATTATTTTTAATCTCTATAAAAAATAGTGTTGATGAAGATTAAAAAATAAAAATAATATATTTATTATATCAAATTAGGGTTGAAAATGAGTCGAGTTAAACTCGTCTCAACTCAGCTTGACTCGATGAGAGTTGGTTCAGTTTAAATTTCGATTCAAATTCTATATAAATATTTTTTAAACTCAAATTCAACTCGTTTTAAGTTCACGAACAACTTCGACTCGTTTTAAGTTCACGAACAACTTGATTTAACTTGTTATATTCATCTTGTTAAATTTAATTCGTTTGTTTCACGGGTGTCGTTTTTCTAATTTAATTATTTTTTTATATTTCATATTTTAAATTAATATTTTATTTAAAATACAATAAAATAAAAGTTATAATATTGAAAAAAAATAAAGGACTAAGATTTGAAGGAAGTAGGGGTGGGAATAGGCTGGGCCGAGCTAGGCTTTGCCAAGCTTGAACTTGGCCTGCTAAAAAATTCAAAGCGTAAGCCTGGCCTGTAGCCTATCATAGGCTTATTTTTAGGCCTAAACTTGACCTTTTCGAAGGCTTGATTGACCTACTAGCCTATTTAAAAGCCTACTTCATTGAACATTTGTAAATTAGAAATTCAACTAATGTTAAATAGACTAACAAGTTAAAAATTCAATGAGATTAAATGTTTGATTTCATTGTCTCATTCAAGTTTTCCTATTAGCATAAGTTTGATGATACTATTTGTTGGAGAGAACTTATGAGAATAACTTATGACATTGTTTTTAATGTTTTTTCAACTTATTTTCATAAGTACTTCAAGATAACTAAGTTTTATTTTCGTATTTTAATTCAAAGTACAAAATAGAATATAATAATAATAAATTGGGTTAATACACATTTTAGACCCTGCCATTTGGGGCGAATTCGAAAAAGGACCCTGTAAAAAAAAAACACAGATTCAATTCCTGCCATTTGAAGATTCTTTCATTTTGGACCCTGACGCTGCTGCAATTTGAAAAAAGTTTCATTTTGGACTCTGACGCTGCTTTGTTGGCTTTTTTATTTAATTTTTATTATTTTAATGTGATGTGGCTGCTTTGTTGGCTTTTTATATATTTTATCTTTTTATTTTAATTATACGGGTGGCTTATTTATTACTACCTCTGTTCCTTTTAATATTAGTAATTAATAATAAATTGAAAATAAAAATATATACGTAAATTAAAATTAAATAATTATCTTAACATTAAATATATACGTAAAGTGAAAATAAAAATATATACGTAAATTAAATAGTTATTTCATTTTATTTCATCAAAATACGTTAATATTATCTTATTATAATTTAATTAAAATGTTAATATTAATTTAGGTTATTTTTTTATTAATATTAATTTAGTTAAAACATTAAAAAATAGTTTAGTTTAATTTGGTTTATATTGATATTAATTTAGTTCAAATGTTAATATTAATTTAGTTTATTAAAACATTAATATTATATTATAAATAAAATATTATAATAAAATATAATTTATTAAAACGTTTAAAATGCTGTAATTAAATAAATTTTAGATTAGTTTATATTAAATATTAAATATTAAATAAATAAACAAATCAAAAATATTTTAACATGCGTCTAAATTTAATTTAGTTTAGTTTATATTATATATATCTAATACAAAACATAAACAATAAAAGCATAGTAGCCTAGTGGTAAAGGGACTTTCTTGCAAGCAAAAGGACATGGGTTCAACACTCTTTAGAAGCAAAATTTTTTCATTTGAAATTTAACAATTTAAACTACAATAATAAAATAATAATAAATAAGTTACGCGTGTAATTAAAATAAAAAGATAAAATATATAAAAAGCCAACAAAGCAGCCACATCATATTAAAATAATAAAAATTAAATAAAAAAGCCAACAAAGCTGCGTCAGGGTCCAAAATGAAACTTTTTTCAAATTGCAGCAGCGTCAGGGTCTAAAATGAAATAATCTTCAAATGGCAAGGATAGAATCTGTGTTTTTTTTTTACAGGGTCCTTTTTCGAATTCGCCTCAAATGGCAGGGTCTAAAATGTGTATTAACCCTAATAAATTTATTGAGTTTTTCTTAAATAGGACAGCCTGATAAGCTTAAAAGGTTTTTCGTACGGCCTGTGCCCTAGCCTTTTTAGCTAAATAGATTTACAAAAAAGCTCAGGCCTTTTCTATTTAAGAAAAAGCCTGGCCTGCCCTGGGTCTATGTAGGCTAGGCCGTAGACCCCTGCTAGTTGGTCTGACCTATTCCCACCCTTAGAAGGAAGTCTTTAAAATCTAAGCGAATTAATTTATAAATTTAACGAGTCAAAATATACATGATTCGAGTTTAGTTTATTTAATTAACAAATTTTTTTAAGATAGATTTAACTCATTTAATTAATAAATTAAATTTAATAATTTAATTGTCAAATTAAATTTCGAATTATATTAGTTTCAATCATTACCAATTCTATATAAATACAATTTTTATTTAAAAAGTAATTAACCCTTGTATCATTTAGAATTCTAGTTATATTTTCCAATCCAACTCAACGTATAAGTGAAAAGGTAGCGTTGCGTGCGTCAAAGCACAACAAAAAAAACTTGATTCAGATTAAACAAAGAACACAACATAACATTGTGTTTTGGTTCGGTAAAAAAAATTGTGTTTTGGTTCATCGAGTTGAGGCAACAAAGGCCTAGATCAACTCTATGGCTTCCTTCACCAAATCACTCGTTCTTTTTCTTTTCATTCAATTTACCTTCTCACTTTTTCCCTCATCAATCGCTCAATCCCCTGCCACAGGGTATCAATTTTACATTCCATAAACCCTAATTTCAATTTTTTCTGTAATCAAGTTTTCGATTGCATCGGTTAATTCACCTTGATTTTGACTTCTATACAGGTCTTCTGAAGGGTACACTATTTATGGTCGAGTGAGGATCCCTAGTAAGTTCTCATACACCCACCATCATCATCATATCACTTGTCTGATTTCCCCAATTACTTTTTCTTAAAAATTTATACCCCAATCATTAATTGATGTTTGATGTGAATTTCAATCAAAGTTTAGGATAGTGAAAAGTATTGAACTTCGATCTATAAACTAAGCTTTAAATTCTATTGGATAGTGCTCCAAGTTATTTAGTTTAAAGTTTTTACCAGGTTATATTTTGATTTGTAAGATTAAATATTTTGTATTTTAGGGTTAAGCAATATTGGGAATATCAGAATAGTTTTCTTCAACCATGCTTTAATGCACCGTTGTTTTATTCATATGCCTTGTGCAATGTTTTATTTCTATGCTCATTGTGTCAACAAACTAAGAATATGATTGGTTTCTATTTTCATTTTCAATTACAAAAACAACACCTTGGTTTCATTTAATTTCCATTTTCAATTTATTTATATAGGAAGCAGTGCCTAAACTATCTTGTCCTTGATTAGGTTTATCTGGTGTTGTTGTTTTTGTCAAGTTCAGCAAGGTTGTCAGGAAGTTAGTGACTTACTTAGTGATCCGTTATGAAGCGTGGACACCTCTAGGAGTAGGCGTGTCGCGGTGCCCGACACTTGTATGACACCCATACGACACGTGTCGGAAAAGTCAAAGGAGTGTCAGAAAAGTCAGACAAGTGTCCTCCAGAAAAATGCTTGTTTTCTTTGATTCGGCACTCTTTGAATCAATGTTCTACACTTATGACTCATACAACATGTGTCGAACAATACATAAAAGTGTTAAAAAAAGTGTTTTCTTTCTTTGTTTCAACACACCTTATACATTTTTTAACAAATCTCACAGATCAAAAAGAGTCAAACATAGATCAAAAGGGTTAAACATGTACTGAAGCAAAGTTATTAATGAAGAATTAAAGACGATAATTTTGATTAAAATATTTTAAACTCTTTAAATAATAGGTGGATAAATGAAACTCAAATACTATCATATATGTAGCGGTGTCGGTGTCCTATATTTTTTTACATTATCGGTATCGGAGTGTTGTGTCCGTGTCGGAGTCCATGCTTCATAGGTTATCCAGGGGTTGAAATGTCAAAATTTGATTCTTTATTATTCATAATCCATAATGCGTACTGCCTGTCGCACGACTATTCTCTGGGTATACATGGATTTGTTATAAATTTTGGTTGTATAATGGTATCACTGGTTTCTTTTGGTAGGTTTTGGAACAAAAGAGTTCAGCCTTCCTGCAAAAGTTTCAAATGTCAAAGTGATACTTAATGGTGGTCAAAGAGTTTCTTTTCTGAGGCCCGATGGATATTTCTCATTGTATCCTTTGATTTACAAGTTACAACTTTGTGTCAACCTCCTTTTAATGTGCAAGATGACTTTTTTGAGATATTAAGCCCCATTTAATTCTATATTTGCTTATCTTCTTGTTCTGGCTTTTGAGTGGGAAGTTACAGTTAATTTTAGTAAATCATTGTTAAGAATAAGTTCCTTAACGTGTATGCTTTAAGCCACAATGTACCTGCAGGGACTCATTTAATTGAAGTGGCGGCAACAGGCTATTTCTTTTCTCCTGTGAGTACTCAATTTGGAATTTACATCTATAATTTTTCCATAATATTCTTGTTCTCCTATGGGTGCTCATGTATTAAATTATTGTGCTCATTAAAAAAAGGTACGAGTTGACGTTAGTGCCCGAAATCCTGGCAAAATTCAGGCAGCACTGACAGAAAATAGGAGGGGGCTCAGTGAGTTTGTCTTAGAGCCATTGAAGGATGAACAATATTATGAGGTTGGTTTCGACAAAAACTTTCTTTTGTGCTTCCCTTCACTCCACATTCCTTAAGATTATTATCTGAATGTCTGCCTGTTGTTATCTTGTTTTGCTACAGATTAGGGAGCCATTCTCTGTTATGTCCATTGTGAAGAGTCCAATGGGTCTAATGATGGGATTTATGCTGATTGTTGTCTTCCTTATGCCCAAATTGATGGAGAACATGGGTATGCTTTCCAATGTTTATATAAGAACTTTTTTCATTTTCATCCGAGTTTATCTCATTTTTTCCAATAGAATTTTATTAGACTAGTCTTATCCCATACATCAGTTTATGTTTCGAAGCATACGTCAAAATATTAAAGTCAGTCAAAATTGTTGAACAAGTGACTCCAAACACAAGAGGGAATATAAAAAAAATTGTTTTTAAAGTGTTAAGAAAAATGATTTTAGTCGAAAAATTTGAAGATGAATAAGATAGAGATCATAGCAAGAGATAAGAATACTAAAAGTATAAGAGATTAGGGATATAAAAGATCACACTAGAGTTTACTGATTCGACCCAAAACCACTTGGCCTATGTGCATTCTGCAAGGAGAGCACCTTAAGATATTACTAATGTACTATAACCAAGGTTTTAGTACAAGTTCAACTTGTAATCTTTACACCTTACAAGCATTTTTTAAACCAGAGTCTTAATTCAAGAGATTTTACCTCTCTTGGTTTATAATAAGATCACACTCAAAAAGGATAAGGAATTACTAAGGATAATGCTTCATATCACTTGTGGATGAATCATGAAACAATTTGAGACTTATAAAAAATTACAAAAGATAACAACACCTCGCGTGTCGATGAAGCAATTTGAGTCTTAAGGGTTACAATAGTAAGTATATAGTAGAGGCGCTCTCAGAAATAAAAAATATTTCAGCGTATTATTAGAGAGGAAAAAGGACTGTTAGAGATTATTTCAGTCAAAAGGGGTATATGATTTGCAACAATCTTAAGGGCCCTTTATATAGATGAGGTGATATAATTATCAAATTAAGTGGTAATCATGGTTTTGATATGTAACAATGTCCGTAATCAATTATTTGAAAGGGTTTTAGGAAGTGTTGGACCTGATATCATCTTAATCGATTATACAAAAGTTATAAACAATTATTCAGCTAATAAACGGAGCTAATCAATTATGACGAGTCCCATAATTGACTATGGAGCTTGTTTAAAGACACATGAGGCTTTTGCACACATAATTGATTATCTATGTCTAAACATGTTTTCCTCAAATCATTTTCTTTGAAACAGGTTTTGAAAATTTAAAAAGTTAAGAAAGTATTTGTGTCTATATTTTATTAAAGAGAGCTTTCTACTATTTACATATGATCCTAAACAAAAGGAATAATCTTCCAATAAACATCTTTTGAAGAGTTGGATCACTTTGACCGCTTTTTTTTTTTTTTTTCTTTATTCAACGTTAATTAAAATAAATAAAATTTTCATTGTCAATCATCAAAATTACTTGTTAAAACACATATTCACATTCTCCTCCCTTTTTGGATCCACGAGAGTATAGACGGATGTGAGAGGGACCAGCTTGATCAGTTTCCGGTCTGAGAAAGGTGTGAGAGAAATGAGAGGGACCACACCTTATCCTATTTACCATACCCATCTGATTCCTCGCCAATTAGATCAATACTAGCCATAATAAAAATTTTAGTCACAATGTGCCCATACAGTAAGCCTCACATGTCCATCCGTGCATCAATCATGTATTGAGCTATTGAAGCTACCCAATTTGTAGTTTCTTTGTTTGCAACAGCATATAATGATGACATCCAATTTCAGTGGTTTGGCAAGATTGTTGCGTTTGGGATAATAACAGTCTAGGAACAGTGTTAATGCAGCATCCTACTTTCAAACTTCATATAATCAGCATTAGTTTTCTCTTGACAGTATAACAAGGGTTAATCAAGAAAGATTGAGTTGTGACTAGATTGAATAAATCAATCAGTTCGCCACCGAGTCCGTTCGAAGAAGCAATGGTGCCTTCTGAAGTCCGACGGATTCGATGACGAACTAAAAGATTTATTCAATCTGGTCATTGCTACTCAATCTTTCTTAACTGACACTGGGATAGTAGTCTCAATTGTCTCACATCTCTAACTTCAGAAATCATAAAATTCATGAACTTTGAATGTGTTGATTTGCTTTACCTGGTAGAATGATAATCTTCTCTCTCTCTTTTTCCTTTTTTTAGGGTCCGAATACTCTTTTTTCCTTCTGTTAAGCACTGTTAATTGTCTCACTTGTCTCAATGCCTGAAAATTATCCTTGGCATCTCACCAAGTTCGAATTTGGAGTATTGGTTTGATGACCTCGGCTTTGTCCAGTTTACTGTTCCATCTTTTAGTTACACACCTTCAGAAGTATGCAATACATACACATACAATCAAGAGTGGCTCTATTTGTGTGTGCTTTCTTGCTGCTCCATATTATTGCATGATGAAATGACATCCATCATCTAAGAAACAATCTGAGTGACAGTTGTCTTGTCTTGTATAGACCTGTAATGCTCATTATTGCAGTACTCTTAGCATAATTTGTGCTCATAGCTTCACTGTATTTGTTGTGCAACAGATCCGGAAGAAATGAAACGCGCCCAAGAAGAAATGAGAAGTCAAGGAGTTCCGTCTCTAGCAAACTTGTTACCTGGTGCTGCAAGAGGCAACTAGTTGTACAAGTAATGATGAGAACCAGTGGGCAATTTGGTTTTCCTGAGCAGAAGCTAAAGATGTATTATGAAGTACCATGATTAGAGAATTTTGTTATGACAAATTGGTGCAGAGAAAAATCTTTGATTATTTAAGTTGTTGAATAGTTGAATTTGAAATTGCTGATAGAGATGTTAGCATGTTTAATATAATCAGACATGAATAGGGTTCCATTCCATGTAACTTGGGTCACCTTCTTCAATGTTGATAACCATGCACGGCCAATATGGATCATATGTTTTGGGTGGCTTGCAGAAACTTTTGTTTGATTTCTTCATTTGGTCCTCTTATTTAAATTGGAAAGAGACATAGATAAATACTAGTTAGTAGATTCCACTATCAAATGAGTTTTAATCATCAAAGACTAGTTAGTAGATTCCATTATCAAATGAGTTTCATTAATAATAAATGTATGTTTTGGTTTAGTTTTTGGAAGAGTAAAAAAATTGGAATTGATATTTGAAATAATTTTGAGGTGTTTGATTTTTTTAAGAGAAAAAGGAATATGCTCCGACAATGTAAATTATTTTTACACTGTCAATTAATGAGAGACGTGTATCTCGTTATATCATACTTTTATTTTTAAAATACTGATACGACGTGGAAAATTTAAGAATTTTGATTAATTGTAAATTTAATGTTGTTTTACACTTAAACTATTCTTTTAACGTAGAATTGATTTTGTATGCAAAATTGATTTTACTTGAAATTATAATTTGTAATTTTTTATTTTAAATGCGTTTTTTACTATGAAATTTGTCGTTCAACTCATTTTTATACATAAATTTATTCAAAATAATTAATTTTACATTTAACTCATTTTTAATCGAATTAATTTTATAAAAACAATTTACTCGGAATTAATTCTCGTCACCACGGAATCAAACAAATTAGTTATTTTTAAACTCAATGAAAAGTGTTAAGAAACTTAAAAATGGAAAATCTTGAGGTCGAAAGGCATTACGTTGTAGTAGTAGTTGTCTGACATGGTTATGAATATCGTGAATTTTTTGTCCCCCTTTGTCATGGGAATTTAGTTGTACCCCAAATACGCGTCCATAAAAGACAATAATTTGAAACCTGTAGAGTTATCAATTAGTCTATCTATGTTAGGTAAAGAGTAAGCATGTTTAGGGCAAGCCCTATTAAGATCAGTATAATCAACACACATCCTCCATTTTCCATTAGATTTTTTAACGAGTACAACGTTTGAAGCCAGGTTGTGTACTGGGCTTCTGAAATAAAATTTGCCTCTAGGAGGTCTTTTACAGCTTTTTCAGTAGCCTTAGCTTTTTCGGGAGACTGCCTACGCCTACATTGTACTACAACCCTAGCGGCGGGGTCAGTGGTCAGCTGGTGGCAGGCCACTTCAGGGTCCAGTCTGGGAATCTCAGCAGCGCTCCACGTGAACAGGTCAACATTCTCTCTCAAGTAGGCTTTCAGCTGCTTCTTTGTGAGGTCGGGGAGCCTTGTGCCAATTTCCACCCCCTTGTTTGGGTCTCTGCCGAGTAGGATGACTTCGAACTCGCCTTCAGGAATGTGGCGCCTAGGATGGGCAGATTCCTCGTTGTTATCTGGTGCCAGGGAGTTTTCCGCTGCTAGCCGGGCTCCTCTCTCTTTCTTCTTCTGCTCCTTCAAATCATCCTTGGTGAAGCGACTGTCCAGGTCGACCGAATCGACACGAGGCATTGGTTTTTGATCCTCCAAGGTGCTGGGTCGCGATGGCTTGCTGGCAACTTCTGGGCGGCGCGTTGATGGGGTTCTGCTCCTTCGAGGCCGCTTCAAAGCATCTCCTTGCAGCTTCTATGTCCCTGTGAAGGGTGGCGACGTGCCCCTTGGCCGTGTAGTACTTCATCTTCAAATGAACAGTGGATGAAACAACGATCAGTTCGGCCAGAGTTGGTCTTCATAGGATGCACTGGTATAGAGAAGGGCATTCTATGACCAGGAACCGGACTTTGATCGACTTGGCGGTCTCGGCCGCTCCGACCGTGATAATCAGTTTGACATAACCCCACGACTTTGTGATTGCACCATTGAAGCCCTGCAGATCAGAGCCCACATAGGGTGTCAAATGTGTTTCGTCGAGCTACAACGTCAAGAACAACTGAGAGTACATGATGTCAACTGAGTTTCCCTGGTCGACAAGAATGCGGCGAACGTCAAAAATCGCCATTCGTGCTCTCACGAGCAAAGGGATGCTGAAGTTAGGGGATCCACCGGGGAGCTCTTCGCGGTAGAACGTGATAGGGACTAAGCTTCCCCGACATTTGTCCAAGGTAGAGTTTTGGCTCGAGCTCGCATCAATGAGTTGCTTGAACTTCCTTTTCACCAATCCTACGATGAACTTGTTGAACCCTCCACCAGATATGACCATGGCGGAGGGGAAAGTTTCCCATGTGCTGTGCATCGAAAAATGGAGGGGGTTTTCGGCCGCGTCGGGGACGTAGAAGTCCTCGGACTGGGAGATGAACATGGAGACCTGCAAGTTGGTGGTGTCGTCAGAGGGTGGCTTATCCTCCTCGACCTTCTTCGCTTCCCGGGTGTCTTGCTGATGAGCCTCTCTTCTCTTGGTGTACTGCTTCAGGTGCCCGTCCCTGATGAGGATTTCAATCGCATCCTTGAGGTGGATGCACTCTTCAGTAACGTGCCCATGCCTCTTGTGGAAGCGGCAATACTTAGTCTTGTCCGCGGTAGGCTTGAGAGGTGTCTGCTTGGGAAAACAGACTCCAGCCTGCTCGGATAGAATACGGTCGTGAAAGGCGGTCAGCGGTGTGTACTCGGCAAAATGGCTAGCAGGTCCTTTGAACTCCCGAGACTCATGGGGCTTATCCTCTTACCTCTTCTCTCCTCCTCGACGAGGCGCCATGGGGTCATCGTGCCTCGAAACTCCGGTGTTTTCCTGATGTCGCGAGTCTCGAGCATTGTTGGCAACTTCTTTCTCCTCGTACTGAATATAGGCTTGGGCCTTGAGGAGGAGGGCATCCAGTGATGCGAGCGTTTCGAAGCCGACGACCTTGGCGAAGTCACTGCGGGGGCGCAGTCCCCGCTCGAACAGATACTTATTCATGTTGTTGGTCGTGGAGACCTGGACAACTTCTCGATTGAACCTCTCAATGTAGGCTCGGAGAGATTCATCTTTCCCATGCATGATTGCCTTGAGCGTCGCCTCAGACTTTGGATGGCAACGAGAAGCGGTGAAGTGCCTCGAAAACTGCCTTCCTAGGTCCCTCCAGGAAGTGATGGACTCTTCAGCGAGGCTCTTGTACCATGTGTTGGATCTCAATTTCGACGCCTGGTTTGATTCATGTAACAAATAAATAAAAGGGAATCTTTTGCCAAGTTCTGATGCATTTCGACTAGGCAAGTTCAATGATGGATGCTCAATCGAAATCATTCCTCACGAAAGGAAGAATGACCAGGTGGACTTAGGAAAATTTCTAAGTATGGAATTGTTGTTTCGACGGAGTATTACGGATGATGTTTTCGACTAGGATTTTGAATTTGAATCAAGGAGGAAATATTGTCCTTATCCAGTTTTTAAACAGAGACACGTGGAGTATGCTGAAGAATCGAAGACATGTCGAGCGCCACTTGTATTAATCTTAGAGAAAAGCCGTTAAAAGCAGTTATTTCGATTTATTATAAATAGACAGTCTTAGTGATAGGATTGTGTGTGTTCAAAGTTGTACAAAATCTCTAATTTACTCAAAGTACTCGTGTGCAGAGAAAAGAGTGTTGAAAAAATGTACGTTTAATGTAAACACCATACTTTTACATTTTAATTCAAGTTTATCTTCTTTATTGCCCAAGTTATTTTTAAACACATTTACTTGCTTTTTGATTAAATTCTGCAATTTACTTTCTTTAAATTCTCACCTTTAAATTATAAATGTTGTCGAAGTATTCTTCATTTTTTTCAAACTTTATTTTGTTAGCACATGCCCTAGGATTTAGTATGGTCGATCCTGCAAGTAACCCAATACCATATTGATTTGGAAGACCGGCGATTGTTTACTAATTTTCACAGTAAACAAATTGGCACACCCGGTGGGACAGTGCTAACTAATTTTCTTTACAAAAAATTACGTTTTGGTCATTGTTCTCTTTGAAAACTTTGTTGTATATTATTGAGAAGTGGCAAAGTAGCCACCACTAACGAAGATAAACCAAGAAGAAGATATACGAGGAAAATGGCGAATTCAAATCAACCAAATGTTTCGATTCCTCAAAGTAACAGTGGAGAACCGCCCCAAGTATCTTCGACTAGGGGAACCATGGTTCTGGCGACTGTGTCAGAACCAATGACATCCATGGCAAGTTCGACACCCTTGCAGTCGATTACCCATAGTGAGCCCATTCTAACTTATATTAGGCCAAGGGGTCCTCCAGTAACCCCCCCTCCAATAGGGACTACTTCGAGTAGGCCCTTCATGCCTCCAGGTTTCTTTATGCCCTTAGGCGGTCGAGAACAACTTTATGGAATGCCAACATCTATGATGGCGAACTTGCATAACGCCGTCTCAACATTCTCAGAACCAGTCATGAATGTTACTTCGCCGTTACAAGGATCAGGATCTGGGATAAACATAGGTCAAAGTAGCCAACCTTTAGGGACAGGCTATTCCACCCAACTACCAAATTTGACTAATAATTCTGAAGCGGTTATTAGACAACAAATGGATGAGAGTAATCATGAAATGGTCCAAATGTTGGCCCAAACAATGGGGATAATTTTTAATCCCCTAATCCAAAGTACTACTCAGTCCAATCAACAAATGACAGCGCAGATGACACGCCTTGCAGATTTCTTTGGAGTACTACAGCCTCCTAGACATCCACAGAGGGAATACGTATTGGAGAATCTGGGAGTAGCCCTCGAAGAAGATCCTACCATTAATCAAGTCCAGCAAAACCAAGGAAACCCGCCACATCCAAATCTAGTCAATCCAGGAGTAGCGGTCAAATAGCCTAGGGTCGAACCCCCCAGAGCCCAACCTCAAATCCCAATTGAGGAGAGACCTAGGGTAGTAATGGTAAATAGGAATCAAAATGCTGATAACATTGTGCAGCAGATTCAACGTGATGATATGGCCGCAGATAATAACCTAGCAACAATGGTCGAAAGAATAATGGCGCGAAATGGGTTAAACTTTGGTCTTCAAAGACCAAATTATACTTCACCATTGTCAGAGTATATTTTACAGACAGACCTACCCCCTAGATGGAAAGTTCCTAAATTCACTAAATTCTCTGGGGATACCACTGAATCCACTGTCGAACATGTGGCTAGGTACTTGATAGAGGCTGGAGAGATTTCGAATAATGAAAACCTTAGGGTAAAATGTTTCCCAAGCTCTCTCATCAAAAACGCTTTTACATGGTTTACAACCTTGCCACCGAATTCAATCCATAATTGTACCCAGTTAGAAAGGTTGTTCCATGAACAGTTTTATATGGGACAAACCAAGATTAACCTGAAGGAATTGGCTAGTATCAAACGAAAGTTCACTGAGCCAATAGATGATTACCTGAATAGGTTTTGATTACTTAAAGCAAGTTGCTTTACGCAAGTGCCTGAACATGAGTTGGTCGAAATGGCCGTTGGTGGTCTCGATTACTAAATTAGAAAGAAACTGGATACCCAATACTAGAGAGATATGGCCCAATTGGCTGACAGAGTTCGACAAGTCGAGCGATTGAAAGCTGAAAAAGTTACGACAAACAAAAATAGAAAAGAGAGGGTGGCCTACGTCGGAATTAGTGAAGACGACGAAGAAACATATAATGAGTCTTTAGACTTCGACGAAAACGAGGTCGACCTTACTGAACTAAAGCAGGGACCTCCTTATGCCTGTAAAGTCCTGGCCCCTTCGAACGGAAAAAACCCTTTCGAACCAAAAAAGAACGATAGATTTCCTAAGAAAACTTACACATTCGACGTCACCAAATGTGAAGAAATCTTCGACTTGTTAGTTAAGGATGGTCAAATGATAGTGCCTCCTGGTGCTAAAATGCCTCCTTTAAAGCAAAGAAAGAAGAGAGGTTTTTGTAAGTATCACAATTTTTTGGGTCATAAAACATTTCAATGTTTTCTTTTCAGGGACCTCGTTCAAAATGCCATCAAAGATGGAAGACTAAGGTTCGGAGAAAAAGTGAAGGCTCAGACGAAAATTGATGCTGACCCTTTGCAAGTGGCTGATGCTCATTTTACTGAACCAGCTATTGTCAATATGATCGAAGTCACTGATGACTTTATCAATGATGTTGTCATGGTTAAGATCATTGAGGATCTTAATGAGAAGGTTATGGAGGATTGCATGTGTGAGGTTACTGATGGCCTCACCAAGGGAATCATCGAAGACTGTAACAACGAAGCTGCTGACGGTTTTGATACTACAGGAATCACTGAGGATTCTAATTTGGCGATGGTAACAAAAGAAACTGCTGATGGTTTCGTACGAACGGATAACTTGAACAAGACTACTGATGGCCTTACATTGATGTTTCAAAGTTTGGACATTACTGAGGATGTCACTATGGATGTTAACATGGTCGAAGTTTCACAAGAGACTTCGATGGAGATTGTCGAAGAACAACGACAAGAGGAATACAATAAATTGGCTTTCCCAAAGGAAGAGGAAAGCCTGATTGATTTTATACATAGGTGTCAGAAGAAAAAGTCAGAGGTTATGCTTTGTCCAAGGTGCAGTGCCGTGATTAAAAAGTGGCCCAAAATATGGAGGGAGTTCGATTGGAAAAGGCTAGAGGAAATTGGAGAGACTCTGGTAGCCACTAAGGTTTTGACAAAAAGAGACCATACAGGGGGCATGATCAAGCGAAGCCAGGATTCCCATGTGCCAAATCCACTACTTTCAAGCCAACTGCAGAGGCTTCTAGAGGAAAGAGGGCTAAGCCAGTAGAAGACAGAGAGAGGCCAGCAAAAGTGGCAGAACTTCGAGGTTAATAGGGCTTCGTCGATTGGGTACCGTAGGGAGTTCCAGACCTCCAAAAAGTCAGCTTATATCTCTGAGAATTACAAAGGCAAGAACCCGATGACTATATCTCAATGGAGAAGGGAGCAAAGGAGAAGAAAGGCAGAAAGGGAGGCTAAAGAAAATCAGAAAGCTGAATCAAGCATCAATGTGTCTGCTGAAAAGAAAGAGAAAAAGGAGTTGAAATCCGTTGAAAAGAAGCCTGTAGAGGGGAAGATGTTTCCCACCCAAGAAGAATAGGATAAAAATGAGTGTGATCTTTCGATCGCTGAAGACGAGATGCTCATTGATGATTTTGATACAAATTCAGAAGTGTCTTTGGATATTATGGTTAATGTAGTATCTGTGTTACCAAGGGAGTTCGACCAAGTTACTGAGGTCGAAGAACTAGAGGATATTACCGATATAGAGATGACCACTCATAGGCCAGTTTGTTACTATGTTTTGAACAACGGTTGTGTAGAAGAACATAATGTGTTCTTCGAAAGACTTAATGAGGCTATGAAAAGTCACTTAAAGCCTCTCTTTATTACGGGAAAGATCGAAGATGTGTCAGTCAACAAGATCCTGGTAGATTGCGGTGCAGTAGTAAACCTGATGTCGCATTTCATGCTAAGAAAAATAGGGAAGTTCGACACGGACACGAAGCCCCACAATATGGTGTTATCCAACTATGAAGGAAAAGTTGGCACCACTTTAGGTGTGATTCAAGTCGACTTGACGGTATAAATAATTACCATACCAACCATGTTCATGGTTGTGGAGACTAAGGCTAACTACAATTTGTTGTTAGGACGTGAATGGATTCACGACATAGAAGTCGTGCCATCATCGATGCATCAGAAGATTACCATCTGGCGAATGGATGGTATTGTGGAAATATCGAAGCCGATCAGCGCTATTTTATGGCTTCGGTTAATCATGTCGACAAACGCAGTTTCGACAAACATTTGGCTAATATTGCTCCTTGCAATCCAGCCAGTTTTGCTTTTACTCCATATGATAATGCATATTGCTCTTTGTGCCTACACCCCACCAATGGTTTTTAGTGGGATTGAGAGGTTGTGGGCGAAGACGACCTTGCATACATAGGGACATCTGGAATCGACCCAACGGGTTGAAGGGGGGGGGGGAGAATTTGGCGACGATGACTGAGTTACCAGCACTTAAAAGAATATCGGCTTACATAGCCGAAAATAAGCTAATAGCGGCCTTTGAGGCTGAGGTAAAATTCATGGCTGTCGAAGCCAAGAAGGAATCATGTCAGGAAAGTCCTGGTAAGGACTTCGACTCAGAGCCACCTGATAAGGCTCGGGATGAAGTGCAAGGCTAGAGGCTCGACGCCATTTACGATGACGAGCCTTTGGGGTTCGAGAAGGATCTGTTGGAAACCAACACCAAAATTCTAGCGCAAGATCCACTTGAAGAGATCGAATTCAGGAAAAAAATCACACAGACCATCTTCGACACTCCTTTGAAAGGATGAGGATACATGGTTTGAAAATGAATCCTCTCAAGTGTGCTTTTTGTGTGCAGGCGGGGGATTTCTTAGGCTTTGTGGTCCACAAAAAGGGAATCGAAATAAACCAGAATAAGACTAAGGCCATAATGGAAGCGAAAACACCATCGACAAAGAAGGAGTTGCAGTCATTGTTGGGCAAGATTAATTTCTTAAGAAGGTTTATCTCGAACCTTAGCGGCATAACTCAAGCCTTCTCGCCTCTTCTTCGACTCAACAAGAAAGGATTCGAATAGGGATAAGCTTAACAAGAGGCTTTCGACAAAATCAAGGAGTATTTGAGTCACCCTCCAATACTGAGTCCACCTTGTAGAAATAGGAGTATGAGGTTGTATATATATGCGTCGGATAAGACTTTAGGGAGCATGTTAGCTCAGAAAGATGAAAATGGTGTCTAAAGAGCCATTTACTATCTTAGTAGGGTCTTAAATAATGCAGAAACCAGATATAGCACAATCGAAAAACTATGCCTGTGTTTGTACTTCTCATGTATAAAACTTAAGCATTATATAAAACCTATTGATATTTTTGTTTCCTCACATTATGATGTTATAAAGCATATGTTATCAAAACCAATTTTGCATGGTCGAATTAGTAAATGGGCATTAGCTGTTAAGGGACAAGTAGTGGCAGACTTTATAGTCGACCACTCGATAAATGAGGAATCATTAAATTACCTCGAACTACAACCTTGGAAGTTGTACTTCGATGGTTCAAGTCATAAAGATGGAATAGGTGTATGAGTCTTAATTATTTCTCCTAAGAAAATTCCAACAAAATTCAAGTATAAAGTGGAAGGTCTCTGTTCGAATAATGAGGCTGAATACAAGGCTCTTATAGCCGAACTTGAGATATTGTTGGAATTGGGGGCAACTCGAGTCGAAATAATGGGTGACTCAGAGTTGGTCATAAAACAAAATCACAAAGGAATACAAATGTGTGAAAGAAAATCTCATCGTGTACTTCGTGATAACCAATTGACTCTTAAAAAGATTTGAGTTGGTCAGCATTCGACACATTCCTCGATTGGAAAATCAAGTAGCTAATGATTTGGCTCAGATTGCCTCTGGGTATAAAATTTCGAAGGAAAAGTTGCAAGATGCGATTGAAGTTAGAGGGAGGGTTGTGTCGGCCAGATTATCCCCATTAGATCTAGAAACAACAAAGCTAGGATATGCTAACAAAGAGAGCTTCAAGATATTAGCAATAGGCAGCCTGCCGGACGAAAATTGGAGAAAACCTATAGTGGAATATTTGCAAAACCCAACGGCATCTACTGAACAAAAAATCATATATCAAGCTTTAAGTTATGTTCTTTTGGGAAACGAATTGTTTAAAAAGACTCCTGAGGGAGTTTTGCTTAAATGTCTGAGCGAATATAAGGCATATCTAGCTTTTTCGAATGTCCATAGCGGGGCATATGGGGCACATCAGGTGGACCATAAAATGAAGTGGTTGTTATTTTGACAAGGAATGTATTGGCCCACCATGTTGAAAGATTGTATTGAGTTTTCCAAAGGATGTCAGGAATGTCAAGTGCATGCAGGCATACAACATGTTCCTGCAAGCGAATTGCATTCTATAGTCAAAACATGGCCTTTTAGAGGCTGGGCTTTAGATCTTGTTGGAGGAATTCGACCAGCGTCATCCAAAAATCAAAGATACATCTTGGTTGGTATTGATTATTTTACAAAATGGATCGAAGTTGTACCACTGACGAACGTTGACCAAGAGGATGTGATCGAATTCATCAAGAAATACATCATATATAGGTTTGGAATTCTAGAAACTATTACAACAGACCAAGGATCGGTATTTACGGGTCAAAAGATGCAAGAGTTTGCTAAGGAAACGGGTTTCAAACTGTTAACACCTACACCTTACTACGCTCAAGCTAATGGGCAAGTCGAGGCAGCAAATAAAGTTGTCATTGCTTTGATTAAGAAGCATGTGGGGAAAAAGCCTAGAAATTGGCACAAGACTTTAGACCAAGTCCTCTGGGCATGTCGAACATCCTCTAAGGAGGCTACTAATAATACTCCATTTCGATTGACATTTGGCCATGATGCAGTTTTACCAGTGGAAATTTATTTGCAATCGACAAGAATTTAAAGACATCATGAAATTCCATCAGATATATATTGGAATATGATGTTGGACGAATTAGTGGATCTGGACGAAGAAAGACTAAAAGCCTTGGAATTGCTAAAAAGACAGAAAAAGAGAATAGAGAAGTCTTATAACAAAAAAGTTAAAGTTAAAACATTTATTCCTGAAGATTTGGTTTGGAAAGTGATCCTTCCTATGGATCGAAAAGATAGGACTTTGGGGATATGGTCCCCTAAATGGGAAGGTCCCTTTCAAGTTATTCAACTATTCTCTAATGGAGCATATGAGATCGAAGAATTAAACGAGGATAAAAGGGTCTTGAGAGTGAATGGAAAATATTTGAAGAAATATGAACCTTCACTCCAAGAAATAAAAATAGCAAAAGAATAATCGCATACAAAATGGTCGAAGCCAACATGGTAAATAAGTATTGCCAAAATGGCTTAAGTCATTACAAGTCATGCCACAAAGGGCTAATTATAATAAAAAAGGAAATAAAATTCAATAATTCAGTTCAGAATGGGAAAGAGCTCTTCATCCTCTCATATTTGGATTTTTGGAGCATCAACCGACATTCGCAGAGAGCTTTGTTAGTCGAGAGGGTCTCGATTTCCTTTCCAAATTGCTGGGCTCTATCGACATGACACATTCCAACTTTGAGTTCTTTGGCCACCTCTTCCTGATTAGATTTGCGAAGCCTATCTTTACGTTGCTTAGCCTGAGAGATTTTGCTTTGTAGAATCTTGATTTGCTTTTCCCATTCTTTGACATTTTCGTCACAATTGTCGATTTCCTTTTTATTATGCTCAGAGATCTTTTCCAAGTTTGAGACTTTGGTAGTAGATTCAGAGGCTGCGTACCATTCTGTCAGCTGGGTCTCCGACTTGTTGATAATTGTGCTTGAGAAATCTCGAAGACAGTTTAGATCAGTAACAACAAGATCTATCAATGTGCCCAGTTCCATGATGACATCGACAACTTCTAGAAAAACCTCCAAAACATTGACTTGCTTCAAGAGTTTCTTAAGCCCAAAATGGGGAAAAGGATCCTTTTCCAAGAGTTGGAATAGGTCCATGTTGAAAATTCTCTCTTTGATTTGAGGAAGCAAGCCCTCCCCAGGTTTTCCGATGGATTGGTTGCCTGAGGCAGTCGAAGTGCTAGTGCTTTTATCACCAAAGTTGTATCTGAAGCTAATCATGGCTTTTAAGTACTCCAGCAGCCATTGTACCTTCAGTGATTCTAGTTCTTTGTGTGAAAGACTGGTAGAGTTTGTTCCAGTTGAAGCAGGGTTGGTTTTCGATGGATCTTCTTATTTCTTCTCTTCTTTTTCGTCTTCCACGATAATTGTATCCTCAAAATCATCTTCCTCCTCTCCTTCATCCTCCTCACCCTTTTCGTCGCCGTTGTTCTGTTGAAAGTTTGGAGACTTAACTTCAGATTTATCTTCAACATCTTGGTTTACCATAACTTCGTCAATGACGTTAGCCATAACTTCTTCCCTGGCTGGGCTTGTTTGTTGTTCAGGTTCGTTGGTGTGCGAAAGCTTAGTGGCGGCCACAGGTGGTGTTTTCTCTTGAACATCAGCAAGTTGGCTCAGTTCGTCAGCGGACCCTTTTGTTGAATCCTTGGGGGAAGTTCTGGAAGGCCTCGTTGGATGGTAGGTAGGTTCACTGCTGGTGGTTGGAATGATTTGTTGTGCCATTGGACGCCCTTGATCATCTTTAGCAGTCTGAGAAAAAAAATCAAATGAGTTAGAAGCATGTTAATCAAAGAAGATCATAAAAGTTCAAAACTAAGAAGAAATTTATGTACCTGAGGATTCTTAGTCCCAGGACTAGAGTTATCACTCTTAGCCTGATCAGGATCTTTCTGGTCAGTTTGTCCTTGGCCAACAGGTGTGGCATCAGTTTCGACTACCTTCAAAGTAGGAGGTTTTGTTGCAGGTGCTCTGGTGGGTTTTTGCTATGGACGAAAACTTACATCAATGATCTTCATTTGTTTCTTCTTATTTTGTTTGAGGTGTTTTGTTTGGTCTGGCGAAGCATCCCCGCCATCAAATTCAATCAGGTGAACCTCAGGATCCTTCTGTTTTCTCTTTTTAGGTGTCAGAGGAGGTTTTCGACTTACCTGTAAATAGTAAAAGTTATATCATATTTTGATGATAATCTGAGAAGGCAATATATAAAAAGAAAGAGAGAATAAATGATAAGTACAAAAGTTACCTTTGATATGGGTTTCTTGGTGTTATCATCATCTTCTTCTTCTTCATTGGTTTCTTTCTCGACAAGAGTGGCTTTTTTAGCTGGAATCCTTACAACTGCTAGAGAAAAGTAGTGCAGTTAATATAAGAAAAAAAGAGAATATAGATGAAATGAAAAGAGGAGATGTTGAAAAACCTCTCATTCCACACCTTCATATATCGGAGACTCCACGCGAACGTGTTCTATGCCAATATGAAGGCGGCCTTTGAAATTGTCCAGGGTATACTTAGTCGGAACCACTTGTTGAGCACGTTTTTGATAATCATGGCGAAGATTTTTCATAAAAGTCCCATAAATGAACCATTCTGGAAATGGAGGGCTAAAAGCCACACCAAAATCAGCAATTGGCAGTCGAGGAAATTTTGGAGGATAAAGATTAAAATCTACCTTGTAGCGTTGATCAGGTTGAACGTACAAAGGAAGTTTTAAATCCTCTAATTTCTTAGTAAATTTTTCTTTTAAAGTTACTGTTGCTTCGCTAATGGTTCGACTAAGCTCATTTGGCCTGTAGGAAATTTCAAAGTATTTCTGGAATGCTTGGATCTCCTTAATGTGTCTTGCAGTACCTTTCTTCACTTTGTCCTGTACAAGGGCAACAGCTCTAGTTAGTTGAATGTTGAAGGAGGCTACATCAAAAAATTTTGTGTTGTAGTATTCTCTCCACCAGTCGTCGAACTCCTTGGAGCAGAGGAAGCTTGGTTTTAAGGCCGCAACATTAAATTCTGTCAGGCCGGAATATTTGGCTAGCAACTTGGCACACTCTGTTTCGTTATGCACTGTGTTGTAATGAATCAATGAGCCTTTTCTCTGAAAGAGAGGCCAGGGTGTAATCTGAATCAAACCAAATTGTCGAGAGACAAGGTTTGGTTGATAATTGACGAGTGAGATTCGAAGCTTAGAAGGGTTAAGTCTTGAGGCTAATAGTCGCGGTGTAAGGAAAGACTCCCAGATATCGAGAGATTCTCCTTCCTGTTATTTCGACTCAGGAGGAAATCGTCTTGTAAACCATGCAGGGCCTACTTTCCTGTTAGCAAAAGGGGCCATGGTAGGCGAAAAGTTGTAGCACTTTGCGAACATCATTACATAACTGGTAAAAGTCTGTTGAAGACTCATTCCCTCATCACTAGGAGTCAACAGCACAATCCGTGTTCCTTCAAATCTTTTATCCTTTACAGAGGCTTCATTGACAGAGTTTCGACCAGGAAGTGATGCTTCAAAAGTGGCATTCAACCATAGTTGGAGTAACCAGAAGGGTCCAGAAAGGAGCAAGCTTCCTTTCGTCTTGATCGTCTTGATCGTCTTCAACACCGTAATGCCTTCGCGAAGGGATTCATACAGGTTCGCCAAGATAATCTTGCTAAGGCAAAGGTCATGACCAACGTGCAGTTGGTTCGCCATGGTCAAATACCTCTTCTCCACTTGAAGAGATCTTGAACAAAAGACATAGTGTGAGAGCCAAGAAGGCGACGTGCTATTGGTCTGAAACCTCTTTGGTTTCCTTGTCGTGGTAGTAGGCGATGTAGGTGGTAAAGGCTACTTTGCTGGTATCAAATCCTATTGAGTCATCAGATAAAATGTTGGGGTCGTAATCTACTACAGTCGGTTTCAAGCCAGTGATGGCAGCAATGTCGAACAAAGTTGGGGTGACCATTCCACAAGGGAGATGGAAATTGTTATAGTTACTGTCCCAGAAGTAAAGGGAGGCGATGAGTATCAAAGGACAATAACCTGGTCCTACTTTCGACAGTTGGACAAGGTCATAAATGCCCATTTTCTTCCAGACTTGGGATTTGGCATTTTCTATCTTTTCTAGCCAAGCTAGATAGTCAAAATGATCTTTCGACAAAGGGCAGGATCTGACAACCTTAGAACTAGTATTCATAAATTCTAAGTTTATTGGGTCCCTAGAGGCTATGGTCGAAGGTGAACCTTGGCCATCTAACTTGGATTTTTCATCAATCAAAATTTCCTGGTCAGTCCTAGGTCTTACACCATTTGCTATGGGTTTATAGCGATGGTAGGCTGGAAAAAATTCCCTAATCTTAACAGGGTCAACATTTAAATCAGGCAAAGGACCTAGCATGGCATGGGTCTTACCAGATGCAAGAATAGTAATCAATACCTGAGATTAATATATACGGCGTTTCTATTCTTCATTTGGAGGTTCTGGAACATATTGTTGATTCCCAACCACCTTTGGACCTAACTCCTTATGAACTGGAGCAAGCTCCTTTGACTTCTTAGAACCCTGTGCTTTCTTGTTGGTTTCTTTGGAGGTTGTTTGAACGGAAGCCATTGCTGCAGTGGAGATGTGAAGAAAGCTTGGAGAAAGAAGACGTTTGGGAGATGATACGGTTTCAGAAATTCAGGAAGTGAAAAGAAAAGTGAAAAATGGTAACTTTTTCCCTTTTTATAGGTGAATTAAGACAAACGGTTGCTATACACAATCATTGTACCTCATTAATGGTGAAAAGATCATGGGACACGCGTTGCATGGAGGCGATGTGATTAGATGGTGGCAGTTAAGTTTCTGACCCATGATCTCCTAGGGGCTAGAAACGTGATGATTAAAAAGATTTAGGCATGGGAGTAAAGAGACGTTTCAGAAAAGGTGTCATGACGTCACAGTTTTACTGAGTTATGTGAACAGTTCACAATGTTGAATAGTCCATGGCGTCGAATCATGCTATAAAAAATATCCTTTTCTATATTAGATGTCGAAAAAGACATTTTTGGGGGGCAATTTGTTGGCTCTCAATTTCGACGTCTGGTTTGATTCATGTAACAAATAAAGAAAAGAAAATCTTTTGCCAAGTTCTTATGCATTTCGACTAGGCAAGTTCAATAATGGATGCTCAGTCGAAATCATTCCTCACGAAAGGAAGAATGACTAGGTGGACTTAGGAAATTTTCGAAGTATGGAATTTTTGTTTCGACGGAGTATTACGGATGGTGTTTTCGACTAGGATTTTGAATTTGAATCAAGGAGGAAATATTGTCCTTATCCAGATTTCAAACAGAGACACATGGAGTATGCTAAAGAATTGAAGGCATGTTGAGCGCCACTTGTATTAATCTTAGAGAAAAGCCGTTAAAAGCAATTATTTCTATTTATTATAAATATGCAGTCTTAGTGATATGATTGTGTGTGTTCAAAGTTGTACAAAATCTCTAATTTACTCGAAGTACTCGTGTGCAGAGAAAAGAGTGTGTTGAGAAAATGTATGTTTGATGTAAACACCATACTCTTACATTTTAATTCAAGTTTATCTTCTTTATTGCCCAAGTTATTTTTAAACACGTTTACTTGCTTTTTGATTAAATTTTGTAATTTACTTTCTTTAAATTTTCACCTTTAAATTATAAATGCTAAGTATTCATCATTTTTTCCAAACTTTATTTTGTTAGCACATGTCCTAGGATTTAGTATGGTCGATCCTGCAAGTAACCCAATACCATATTGATTTGGAAGACCAGCAGTTGTTTACTAATTTTCACAGTAAATACCATGTCATGACACTCTTCCTCAAGGTTGTGGGGAACAATTTGCACTTGATGGCGCCTCTGATGTTGCGATAATCGAGCAGCGCATCGATGTTTTTAATGTGCTCTTCGGGATCTGTCGTTCCATCGTATGTCCCCAGGTTTGGGGGGTTTCCAGCCCGACCGGAAGGGGAGCTTCCATGATCGCTCGTGATAGTGGACTGTGGGGGTCGTTTTCGTCGCTCCGGAGTGGTGAGCTCTGCAGAGAGTAGTTGTACTTCCCTCGCCGAGGGCTGTCATTGCGGCGTGGCGGTGAAACCTTTGGTCGGCTCTTTAATTTGCGTGGGGGCGAACGACGGTTATCTGACCGTCCGCTGGCTTAGCTTTTCTTGGCAACCGGGGAGCTTCGGTCCTCGCGGAGAGGAGTACGGTTGCGCTTCAGAGGTTGTAGCCTCTCTAACTGCTGGCGGCGGCCTTGTCGTTGCGATGCTGGGCTTCGGGACTCATACCATTGGTGTCTCCGCAGGGGAGAGCATGGATGGAGGTCTTTCTCCAATGCTCTGATCCTTTCATTTTATTGGTAGATCAACGCGTTGGTCTGGTTAAGGGCCACGCCCAGGGCCGCCATGGTCGGGTCGACGTTAGTCGGCACCACGATTGGTTGGAATTTCTCCGGTGTCTTCTCTGGAGCTTTTTGGATTTTCCAGGTCTCGATGTACTAGACGTCGTTATCAGCCGCATCGTCGGAAGAGAGGGAGGCGGTGTGCCGGTCTCTTCTCGTTGGAGTGCCTTCCTCCAGAATTGGCATATCGTTCTTCTTGTCGGCGTCATGGACGAGAGAGAGGATAGTTTCATGATCGTTGTTGTCGTCGTGTTGCCTGGTCATGATTGGTTTTTGAAGTTTTCTGTTTTGAACTCTTGGTTTCAAGGAAAGAAAAAATGGGGAAACAAAATTCCCACAGACGGCGCCACTGATCTAACCTGTTGATCAGAATAGGTGGCCAGCAACACGTCTGCAGTCTTGACAGTCGATGAAAAGAGGAGGGAGGGGGTACCTGCAGACACTCCGATGCTTAAGTAAGTTCGGGTGAAGAGGTGAGCAATAAAGGGTAAAGAATATAATATATGACCCTCCTGCAGAGGAGGGTTTTTATAGTGAGTCCCCAGCGTTGGGCCAATGGTCTCTGTTATGGGATGAGTGTCCAAGCGCACAACGGATGACTCTCAGAATTCCTACGTGGATGCAGGGATGAGCAACTCGTGCCCATCGTTCTGGGTCAACCGCTCTGCATTCCCCAGTTAGTGGACGAACTTGCCCGTTGCAAAGGACAAAAAAGTTCCAAGTGGCGTGCGAGTCGGTTGGTGACGTGTCCTCGGGTGAGGAGCACGTGAGAAATGTGTTTTCTACAAGCCCAATCTAGAATTATATATATATATATATATATATATATATATATATATATATACACCCTCCGTCCCATATTATAAGCAAAAATTACTTTTTAGATACATTGAATAATTAATGTATCTGACCTATATATAGACCAGATACATTAATTATTCAATGTATCTACAAAGTAATTTTTGCTTATAATATGGGACGGAGTATATATATATATATATATATATATATATATATATATATGGCTTAAATAGTGTTTTCGTCCCTGTAAGTTAGCGTGTTTTTGGTTTTCGTCCCTGTATTTTTTTTTTGTTTTATTCCCTATGTTTCACATTCGTGTTTATTTTAGTCCTTAAAACCAAAATCCGCAGGAAAATCTGCAGGAAAATTCGAAGGAATTTTATTGCGGATTTTGGCTTTAGGAACTAACAACAAGCAAAATGTAAGATATAGAGACTAAAATAAAAAAAAAATTACAAGAACGAAAACCAAAAACTCGCTAACGTACAGGGACGAAAACACTATTTAAGCATATATATATATATATATATATATATATATATATAAGAGAAAAGGGATGGTGCACTGACAATGTAAATTATTTTTACACTGTCAACCAATGACAACCATGTATCCCGCCAAGTCAGCCTGTACATTTTAAATTATTTATATGATTTGGCACTTTAAAATATTTTGATTGGATGTATGTGTAATATTTTTTTACACTGACAGTGCACTATCATTAAACCTTATATATAAATATAAAAGATACGAAATAAACATATAATTATAATTGACATTACCATTTTTTTAATGAATATAAAACAAATAAAAGATGCTTATATTTATTAACGGATGAAGTATGAGATTAATTTCACTTTTAACTTGTTTGAATAATTTTAATCCTTTTTATTTTGTTTCCTTGTGATTTGATTGTTTTTTTAATTCATTCGAATTAAATTTACTGATTGATTTATATATATATATATATATATATATATATATATATATATATATATATATATAATTATAATTATAATTATTATTATAATTATTATCGTTATCATTATCGTTATTATTATTATTATTATTATCGATATCATTATCGTTATCGTTATTATCATTATTATCGTTATTATTATCATTATCGTTATCGTTGTTTTTATTATTATTATTATTATTATTATTATTATTATTATTATATTATTATTATTTTATTATTATTATCGTTATCGTTGTTATTATTATTATTATTATTATTATTTTAAATGGTATAAAAGAGAGCCTAATAGCCTAATGAATTTTTCATTGGCCTTCAAATTAGAGGAAAATTTTACCCCATACCCCATCATTTACTCCTCTACACCTATATTATATTTTTTTTTTTACAAAAATATCCTCATATAAATAAATGTAAAGTTTTCCTGATTTAATTATTTGATTCGAAATTTAATAAATAAATCCATCTTTAAACGCTACTTGATTAATATTCTCAGGAAATATGGCAAATATTATATACTTTCCGTAAAAGAATATTAGGGACGCTAATTTATATTTGCACGAGGTTTAAATGTCAATATCTATATACAACAAGATTTTTATCTACTAGTTTTTTTTTTTTCAAAATATTTCAATCATCGTCGTCTATGAGCTATGTTTAATTGACGTGCACATATTCCTTTTATTTCATTAAATTGAGGAGGTTTATTTATAATCTATAATATAAGAAAAGAAAGGGCTATGGAAAACACATATTTGCCCCTTTCTCTTTTAATGCCACGTCCTCATTTTAAGGGCAAAAAGTGTCCAAAATTTACTTTATCCAACTATTGATGTCACATTATTGTAATCCAACTATATAGTTATTGTTTTAAGTCTTTGTTGATTACAATTGGTTCAAATGATGATGTCATTTACTTCTATCCCAATTATATCATTTCTAATAGTTAATTTTAATTAATTATTTATGACATTTTGGTGTCTTGTCTCCCTCTTTCACGCTTTCTCTTTCACGCTTTCTCTTTCCATCTTTCTCTTTCTCACTGTTTCTTTCTCTTTCATGCTTTCTCTTTCCCTCTTTCTCTTTCTCACTGTCACCGTGAAAATCACTTTCTTCGTTTCTCGTCTTTGTCTTCTTCATGGATTTGTGTCCGTGCGATGGTGTTGTGGATGGAAATGGAAGCAAAAGCAGAAGAATATGATAGGAAGGGTTAAGGTTTGGTCTTCTGGTAAGTCGGCATCTTCGTCAATTGTCATTATTTTGATAAATGTGTTTATCCTTTTTCTTCTTTTTCTGATTTTAGCTTTTAGGGTTTGTTTTTCTGATAAATCTGTTAGATCTACAAAACCGTGCTTCAGATTTTAGGGTTTATTTTTCTTCTTTTTTTGATTTTAGGATTTCGTTGTGAGAAAAATGAAGTTACGTTTGATGATTCGTTGTCTTTGTTTATGTTTTTGATATATTCGTTTTTTTTTGTGATTACAGAAAAGAAAGGGTGAAAAAACAAGGTGATGTGGTTCAATTGGCTGCAATGATGCAAATGGAGAAAACTGTGCTTCAGATCTACAAAATTGTGCTAAAGATTTAAGGGTTTCTTTTTCTTCTTTTTCTGATTTTAGGGTTTCGTTGCGACAAAAATGAAGTTAGGTTTTATGAATGTTTTTCTTTCTCACAACTCTCACATTTTTGTATTTTGTGTTGTCATATTTCAGTAAATCTTCATTATGGGTGTGAGAATAGGTAAGGAAGGTTTCTATTCCCGCACAACATGTAATGGGTTTGAAAATATGTGAGAGATTATGTAAGTGTATATGTGTTGAGATGACAGACTGGTATGTAATTCTTATGTTTCTGTGATCAACAAACTTGGTTAGCCTTTGTTTATGTGTTTGATTTATTCGTTTTGTTTTGTGATTACAGAAAAGAAAGGAAGAAAAAACATCATGATGTGGATCAAATTGCTGCAATGATGCAAATGGAGAAATACGAAAACAGTATGTTGTAAAGTGTCTTAATTTATATTAATTTCAATTTCAGTTTGGATGTTTTGCAGTCTTCCCTTCATGACTGATGACGCCTTACAGTTGTAACGTATTAGTTTGTGAAATTCAAATCTTCGCAGGTTGCTATTTCTCAGCTAGAAGTTCAACTTACAATCAAGATAAAGTTTGTAAGTACAGTTCCCTTAATTAGATATGATTTGATTTACCTCTTAAGGTGTGGTCACTGTAAGCATGTTGTCCCCATATGTGATTTATGTATTTGATATGATATGATATGATTTGTTTTATGTTCAACTTCTAAAATTATACAATTGTAAATCTACTTTCTGCAACATAACATTATATTGTTTTAAATACCACATCTAATGTCACGACAATAACCGTGTAGGAGTTTTGGTGAAACCTTGGTATGATTACTTTTGGCTGATGTAATGTCAGCATTATGCTTCAATTTTGGAAAGACCGGTTGAATCTATGAAGGTGTATTAAAATCATATTATCCTCTTCTCTATGATTTACTCCTTGTCTTTCTCTCTTTTCTCTATCAAGTTATGGATCTGTTTTGAGAGTTATTGTCGCACTGTTGTTGTGGTATCGAAAGATAGATCTCAATGAAAGGACTCAGATTATTGATGATTTGTGTTTTTGATCTATTTCTTTCAATCTATAGAGCATTGCAGGTTAGGGCTTGAGTGAAAATGGCAGTAAGAACTCAGATTTTCGACTGAAGAGGCAGTAAGGTTGGTTTTGCTTTTAACTGAAAAACATTTGAATGCTGGATGAAGGTTATGGATTTGTAAACATAAGGTCTTTGTTTTGATCTTTGTGTTGTAAATAGTATATACTATAATTGTTAATTTTATCTGATTTGATTTATCTCTTAAGGTGTGGTGACTGTAAAATGCTGGATGAAGGTTATGGATTAGTAGGCCTTAAAACTGGTGTTTCTTGGACGATAGATAAGGTACATGTACTTTCTGCAACATAACATTATATTGTTTTAAATAGCACATCTAATATCCCATGGTTTAATATAATTGTGTGTTTCTTAATTTTTACTTATATAGATATGAAATATTCATATTATATTTATGCCTTTGAAATCTATTTACCACTTCTCATGTAAATAGGTTTTGGGCCCATAATAACAATAAACAATGTTTTGCTTCCCAAAGCCCCATATTTAATAATTATGTATTTTAAATTAAATGATTAACTTGACCATTCATATTCAATTACCAGCACTGGTTTATGAACTTCCCAACCAATAATTACAGTCCAAAAAAAACGTTTAGAATCTCAACATAATCCATTATATAAACGTTTTCGTCTTCATTGTATCACACAACCAGCATAATTCAAGAAGAAAAATGAACATGAGTTCCAATGATTCTTTCCTTCCCCAACAAAGTTTAGATGTTCAAGAACCAACTTCAGATGTTCAAAAACCTATTTATGATGTTCAACAACCTGTTCACACCCAACAAGTCCAGCCTGAGGAAGTTGTTCAGAGGCTACAGTCGGTCTCAGTTGAAAGAAGACGGAGGAGGAAGAGATATAACAGAGCAAGAAGGATACGGAAGAAACGTACGTTTGATTCAGATGATGAAGACTTAACATCAATCGGTTGCAGCAATTTCATGTCCTTCAGGCCTTATAGATTTGACATTTAGGAGTTTTATTTTTCTTAATGCTGTAACTTTCGTTTCTGAATGGACCACTTTGAATGATATAGATTTCAATTCATATGAATGAAATTGGTTTTGATATTTTGATTTCCTTTTCTGCGTTACATATTTACAAATACAGTTGTTTGTTGTTTGAATGTATGAATTCCTTTTTGTTGTTTGGATATTTCACTTTGAATTTGTAGAGCATTGAAGGTTAGGGCTGGAGTGGAAATTGCAGTACAAACTCACCGTGAACGTACATTTTGGACTGGAGTTGCAGTAAGCTTATTCTTGCTTTTACCTGAACAACATTTCAATTTAATGTATGTTAAAAGTACATTTCACTTGTTCTTGCTACTCGACTTTCTCTTTTGTCTAATTTTGTGTTGCTGATGATCTGCAGGTCGAGGTAGTATTGGAGAAGGATAACTACACGGAGGTGTATATGTGCCTTATCTTGCAGAGAGGCAATAGTTCTGCAGATGTTGGTGGTGCTGCTGACAGGGTTTTGAATCAACTACTTACAGAAATGGATGGAATGTCGACGACGAAAACTGGGAGTATGTGAAGTTGTTTGAGTGGTATTTAGGGTTTCAGTAACCTGGTTTTAGGGCCTCAACAAAAAAATTCAACCTCGGTTTAATTCTTCTGTATATTAGATAAATCGACGTGATACATCGGGATTTATCAGCAGTTTAAACTACTCCTTTTCATGTTATAATATTGGATACTTTCTAGAAATTAGAAATTTAAATATATATATCTGACAACATATTTTAAATAATTCCAAGTTTTTATACATGTTTGTTTAATATACTTTTGTTTTGGGCGAGGCAGGTTATAGGAGTTGTTGCAGTTGTTGGTCTTTCTCTTGCTAATGTTGCTGCGGAAGCAAGATATGCGCCTAAAAATGTGGGAGCAATAGGTGTTGCTTTAAAAGTGTGCACATTCCCTGGAGACAATCGAGTCATGTTTTACAGTTTCATTCATGTTTGGCTCTAACGTTGTGTAAATATTCAGCCTGGCTCATTTAATATTGCTATTGGTTGTTAAGCATTCGTACAACAAAACAACTTAAATCTTTGCAGTCGTATATAGATTTCTTATTGAGCATTTTTTTGCATGTTCATACTCTATTTCACGAAATAAAATTATGTAGGACGTCAAAATTATGTCCCATGGTCAATGCATTATGATGATGATATCAACTTTCCTTTTACATATAAATGTTTGACTTCTGGTTTCATTTTTCACCAGGCTGCTAAAATTTTTAATAAACGAACAAATACTATAGTTATAAACGAGTGCAACTATAATTTTTATTCAATTTTTTAATCTACAAAACAAATACTATTGTAATCAACGGGCGACAACTTTTTTTTTATTCAAATTTTTTTATATAAAAAAAAATACATATGTTTTAAACGGACACAATTTTAAATTGAATTCAATTTTTTTATATACAGAAACAATTTCTATTATTATAAACGGGAACAACTAGACTACTAATTCAATTTTTGAATAATACAAATTTCTCGACAATTTCTTATATTTACCAATACAAAATTTTAATTTAAATAATATCTATTTTTCTAATTTTACCATTTCTTTTTTCAATTTGATTAACAATTACACGTCCATAACATAAAACCCTCGAATAGACATGCCCGTGCGAACGCACGGGTTAGTTACTATTTTTTCAATACTCTTTTCCTTTGCTTTTTTCTTACGTTTCACATGATTTCTCAATTATATCAAAAATCAATCATTTAATGACTTCTCATTAGAATTGTCTTTTTTTTTTCATCAATTATATATTTTCAACAATTTCTCAATTGTTCAACATTACATACAATGTTATTATATCAATGCAACTATTTTTACTTCAACATAACTGATTCCTACATTTTTAAAATACCTATTTGTGAGGGATATCCTTCTAGCCATCTTGTTTTAATGATGTCAACAAATGCATTAGATTGTAATTTGAGCGGTATCATTTCACGTGTCGGGCATACAGAGTCTTATCGTTGTTGGTCATGTGTCTAGATGCATAGGATCTTATTCTCCTCAAAAATAAATGTCCACAAGTGATTTAATAGTGTCTAGCATGTGTGTTTGACCCTGGTCTGGTGAAAATAATTCAAAAAATGAAATTTCTCAAAAAATTGGCCTTCATGCGCTGACCTCAGAACTTATGTGCCGACCTCAAGAATCATGCGCTGACCCCCAGAACTCACGGGTAAGCGCATAAACATGAGAACTCAAAATTGCCTTTCTATGCGTCGACGCATAGACTCCAGAGGTCGACGCATGACACTGTTTTTTGTGCTTTTTCACTTAAATTCATTTATGTTATTTCCTGTTATTTCTTTTGGTCATATTTTTTCATATAAATAGTTTTGGGTCTTCATTTTTCATAATAGAACAAGAAACGTGAAAAATATATGTCAGTTCTCTCTTCATCTTCATCTTTTTCATTGTGTAAACAAACAATCACACATAATCATTTTTGTTTGTGTCGCTCATTGATCGAAGTGATAACGTTCAGAATTTAGGAAGTGTGATCTTCATCTTCTGGGTTGAGAGATTGGCAGGTGTTTCTTGAATCAAACCAGTTGGGTTTGTCCTCCAAGAATCGAGGAGATTTCGGGGGTTTTGTACAAACTGTTCTTTCTACAGGGATTCAGTTGGGCGAAGGTAACCGGAAATTGGCGCAACTGTTTCGGTTTAGTAGCTGTAATCAGAGGATCGTAGAAGAAGGTTTAGGTTCGAATTCTTGGAAGATTTCAATTGACCGAGTGAAGGTAACTGAAGAACGGAGTTTTCTTTCGGTTTAGTATCGTGGGACGGTAATTGAATCATCCATATTCGGAGCACTTGATTCATCTTGAATCAAGGGAAGAGAAAATTCTGCATCAAAGATCGAAGACGTTCGGGGTTTGAATGTTCATAGTTTTCTCTTGTAATAAACATTGCAACAACTACATATATATATATATATATATATATATATATATATATATATATATATATATATATATATATCAATTCCTTTTGCGGAATTGGGGGCAGACGTACCCAAAGCGAGGACAATTGGGGAACTGCCTAATCAAATCTCAGGTGTTCTCTCTCTTTCCCTTAACTCTTTTACATTTCAGTATTGTTCGATTTTGTGACGTTGCAAACTATCGTAATTTCTGTCATAGAATAATTGTACGCTGTTAAACTGTTTTTGTTAGATCGATACAATTCATTGAATTGTGTTTTGGAGCAGCTGCACATTATTCGCCATAGAAATTCTGCACATAGTGTGTTTACGCACACTACGTGTTTGATAATTTGTTTCCAAGCAAAATTCGAAAACATTGCTTTAAATTGTTTATCAATTAACCTCATTGGATCGGTATAAACATCAAGCAAGTGATAATTTGTTGTCTGCGTTTATAAGTGTAATATTCAGAACTGAATTTTTCTCTTTCGTTCTCATCCACAATATATTCGCGCATATCCGATCCTTTCGGTAGAAGGTTCGTTGTAGACGTTCTATCCAGTGGTAGCTTCCGTTAAACAAATTTTTAAAACAGAATTTTGTAGTCCATTTGCGTGTAAAACTCAAGGGATCTATTCAACCCCCCCCTTCTAGATCTATAACCATCGTCTAACAAGTGGTATCACGAGCTCCGGTTTATTCTGGTGCTTCGGTAAAACTTCTTGGATCATGGCGAACGAACCTAAGGGGGCTTATAATAGAGCTCCAGTTTTTATAGGTGAAAACTACAGCTACTGGAAGGATTGTATGCGTGTTCATATTAACTCCTTAGATCGGAAGGTTTGGAACGTTATTTTAAACGGTCCCATGGAAATCACTATGACTAACGCGGAAGGCGTTGTCGTTCCTAAACCCGAAGACCAATGGACTGAGGAGGACGAGAAAAAGTACAATTATGATTGGAAGGCTCGTAATATGATCATTTCCTCTTTGGGAGTTGATGAATATTATCGAGTCTCCCATTGCGAAACAGCCAAAGCTATGTGGGATGCCTTACAAGTAGCCCGCGAAGGCAATAATGATGTTAAATTGGCTCGTATTAATACACTAACGCAAGAGTTTGATTTGTTTTACATGAAGCAAGGGGAAACCATTGCGGATATGCAAAAACGATTCACTCACATCATCAACAAATTGCATGTTCTTGGTAAACCAATTCCTAATGAGGTTTCTACTAATAAAATTCTGAGGTGTCTTAGCAGGGAATGGCAACCGAAGGTTACCGCTATCAAGGAGGCCAATAATCTTGCTACTCTAGACCTCACAACACTCTTTGGTAAACTCAATGAGCATGAGCAAGTGCTCATTAGCTTGGATAAACATGAGAAGAGCATAAAGAAAGAGAAGGTAAAAGATACGGAGAAGAATTCGATAGCTCTCAAGGCTTCTTGTTCAAAGTCCACACATCAAGAGCTAAGTGATGATGAAGCCAAAAACGACAAAGATGAAGAATCCGGTGATGATATGAGCTTATTTGTGAAAAGATACAATAGATATATTCGTAAGAATGATATTCAGCACTCGGACAGAAATCTTGTCAAGTTCCGTAAGCAATCGAGAAGTGAAGGAAATAAAAATGGCAAGGTAAAAGGGACGTGCTACAACTGTGGAAAATCCGGGCACTACAAGCCAGATTGTCCATCCTTAAAGAAAGACAAAGACAAGGATAATGACAAGAGTCGCTCAAACAAAAAGTCCAACAAGTCTCGACGAGCATACATCGCTTGGGAAAGTGATAGCGAGTCGGAGAAAGATGATTCCTCAAGTGACGAAAGTGAATCCCTCAACCTTTGTCTCATGGCACGTCACAACAAAGGAAAAGAGGTAAAACACTCTAAATATGAAAACTGTCAAAATATGTCTCATGCTGAATTAAAAAGAGCTTTTGATACATTACACCACGAAGCTAAGGAAGCATTTCAACACTTAGCTTCGAATAAAAAGATTTTTTCCTATTTGGAGAAAAAGGTCTCCGATTCCCAAAAGGAATTAGAAGATCTTAAAAACTCCATGGTGAATGCATCAAAAACTAAAATTGATGAGAATAAATATACATGGTTTGACCTTGGGGGCTGTGATACTTGTCACATTTGGCAAAGAGAGGTGAGAACCCTCAAAGCCAAGTTAGACAAGGCTCTCAAGCCTAAGATTACGTTTGCTATTGATCGATCACATTATCATGAAACAATGAATAATCCTTATCAACAATACACGTATGTGCTTCGAGATAGTGATAGCAAAGGTAAACTCCAAACTAATCGTGATTGCTTATATTGTTGTAAGCCCGGTCATACTATTGCTAAGTGCCGCTTTCGGAGATTTCTTGTTCCAAAGGGCATTTATCAATGGGTGCCCAAAGGCAATTTTGGTTTCACTCACCATAAAGGACCCAATGAGAATTGGGTACCTACTCTCCCTTGATTATTTTTGTAGGTACAAAGTTTTGAGACCACCGAAGGAAGATGGGTTCTAGATAGTGGCTGCTCAAGACATATGACCTGAGACATATCTCTTTTCATCGACTTTGTGGCGAAGAAAAAGGGGTTTGTCACCTACGGAGATAATAACAAGGGACAAATTCTCGGTAAAGGTAGTATAGGTAACCCCTCATCTACTACTATCTCTGATGTACTTCTTGTGGAGGGCCTTAGACACAACCTTTTAAGCATTAGTCAACTATGCGACAAAAATTATAAAGTCTCTTTTTCAAAGGATTGTTGCGTAATTGAAGATTGCGACAAAAAGAATGTGTTTAAGGGCTTGAGGGTGAATAACGTCTATATGGTAGACTTAAACGAGGTATCATTGGATGGAGACAAGTGTTTAGTCACTATGAATGAAGATTCATGGTTGTAGCATAGACGCTTGGCTCATATCAACTTTGATTTGCTTAACAAAATTGTCTCTAAAGACCTAGTCATCGATTTTCCCAAAATTAAATTTACAAAGGATCATCTTTGTGATGCGTGCCAAATGGGGAAGCAAACAAGGATCTCTTTTAAATCTAAAAACATTGTTTCAACTATGAGACCTCTTGAGCTCCTCCATATGGATCTCTTTGGACCATATAGGGTTAAAAGCCTAGGTGGTAACTACTATGGATTTGTTATAGTCGATGATTTTTCTAGGTTTTGCTGGACAATTTTCTTAGCAAATAAGAGTGATACCTTTTCAGCCTTTGAACGATTTGCTAAGTTATCTCAAAACAAGTTGAACACAAACATTGGGTCAATTCGAAGTGACCATGGGGGTGAGTTTGAAAATCATTTATTTGAAGCATTTTGTGATTCCAATGGAATTGATCATAATTTTTCCGCACCACGTACCCCTCAACAAAATGGGGTAGTGGAACGTAAAAATAGAGTTTTGGAAGAACTTGGAAGGACTATGATCAATGATAGTGGATTACCAAAATACTTTTGGGCCGACGCCATAAGTACGGCTTGTTACGTTTTGAATAGGGTGCTCATCCGGCCTATTCTAAACAAGACTCCGTATGAGCTTTTAAAAGGGCGTAAGCCAAACATCTCTCACCTTCATGTATTTGGTTGCAAATGCTTTGTGTTAAATAATGGAAAAGAGACTCTCGGCAAATTTGATGCCAAGGCTGACGAGGGTATTTTTCTTGGATACTCTCAGTCAAGTAAAGCGTATAGAATCTATAATAAAAGGTTACGTATAGTTGAAGAGTCAGTTCATGTTTCTTTTGACGAGTCTTATCCGAGAAATGTCGGAGAAGGTAGTTCTTTTCATGGTACAGGTGTACCTACTGAAGACATACTCAAGGACACTGATAAGGGAATTGATCAGCCTGAAGCAGTGCGTATTGAGGAGGAAAAGGATCACCAACCAGTGAAAAGTGAGGATGATCATCATGCTAAGAAAGATGAACTTCCTCCAGCTTGGAAGTCTTCCAAAGACCATCCAATTGACAACATTCTCGGTGATATCTCTAAGGGAGTAACTACTCGCTCTAAACTTAATAACTTTTGTTATTACTCTGCTTTTGTTTCCCAAGTTGAACCTAAAAAACTCTAAGGAAGCGTTACTCGATGAGCATTGGTATCTATCAATGCAAGATGAACTAAATCAATTCTGGAGAAATGAGGTTTGGGACCTTGTCCCCCCTCCGCGAGATCATCGAGTAATAGGCACCCGATGGGTGTTTAGGAATAAACTTGATGAAAATGGAGTAATAACGCGTAACAAAGCTAGACTTGTAGCGCAAGGCTATAACCAAGAGGAAGGAATCGACTATGAGGAAACTTATGCGCCGGTTGCCCGACTCGAGGCCATACGCCTTCTACTTGCCTACGCTTGCACAAAGAACTTTAAGCTATTCCAAATGGATGTCAAAAGTGCATTCCTTAACGGATATATAAATGAAGAGGTTTATGTAGCCCAACCTCCAGGTTTTGAATCACACGAATATCCTGATCATGTTTATAAACTTAAGCGAGCTTTGTACGGACTCAAACAGGCCCCTAGGGCTTGGTATGAACGTCTAAGCAAATTTCTACTTGATCAAGGGTATTCAAGAGGAAAGGTTGACACAACCCTCTTTATTAAACGTCAAGGAAAACACTTAATTTTGGTACAGATTTATGTTGACGATATTATATTTGGGTCTACTAACATGACCTTGGTCAAGGAGTTTTCTAGTTTAATGCAGGGGGAGTTTGAAATGAGCATGATGGGGGAGCTCAACTATTTCCTCGGATTGCAAATCAAAAAACTTGAAGAGGGCACATTCGTGAGTCAAACAAAATATTGTCTTGAGTTACTAAAAGGTTTTGATATGCTGAACTGCAAAGCAATAGATACTCCTATGCCTACAAGTGCTAATCTCGATCGTGACGAAAAGGGTAAGGATGTTGAGGTAAAGAAGTACCGAGGTATGATAGGGTCTCTCCTTTATCTTACCGCATCACGTCCCGATATAATGTTTAGTGTATGCATGTGTGCGAGGTATCAGGCACATCCCAAGGAATCCCACCTGAAGGCAGTTAAACGCATACTTCGATACGTCTCTGGTACTCCAAAGTATGGGTTGTGGTATTCCAAAGGAAGTCTTTGTTCCTTAGTTGGTTACTCTGACTCCGACTTTGTCGGGTGTAAGTTGGATAGGAAAAGTACTAGTGGCACATGTCACTTTTTTGAAAATTCCTTGGTGAGTTGGCACAGCAAGAAACAGGTTTCCGTTGCTCTGTCAATAGCCGAGGCGGAATACGTTGCCGCCGGTAGTTGTTGTGCTCAAGTCCTATGGCTTAAACAACAATTACTGGATTTCAATTTAAAACTTGAACGTATTCCAATTTTGTACGATAACACTAGTGCGATTAATCTAACTAAGAACCCTGTACTACATTCACGCACCAAGCATATCGAAATACACCATCATTTTCTTAGGGATCATGTAGAGAAAGGTGATGTTATTTTTGAGCATGTTGACACTAAGAATCAACTTGCTGACATTTTCACAAAACCATTAGCTACAGAGCCTTTCTTTCACATCCGTAGGGAACTTGGCATTCTCGATATCTCAGATCGTGCATAACATCCTTTAGAATTATGATCTTCACACATATATATATATGCTTGTTCATATCTTTAACTAACAATGCAAAGAGAAATTCATCCATATGTGAGGGATCTCACCATCATGACGTTCAAGGTAATATCGTTCCAACTTATAGAGGTTTATCAACATTTTGTGCCATGTTACTTACTCTAATCTTGATGTTTATTTCATTTTGAGCACTTATCATTCATGTGAATGTTTGGTTCTGTGTGTATATGTGTATTTATCAGCTTGGAACAAGAATTTTGCAAAAATTTCATTTTTACACTTCCATGCGTCGACGCATGATTTCACGCGCTGACCTATCAAACTCTCGGGTTAGCGCATAACCACATGGTCAAGCAATTTTCAAAATTTTCAGGAAGCGTGCGCCGACGCACAAGTTCACAGGTCGACGCATGAAGGATTCGTTCAGACTTCTTTATGTTTCTGGGTTGCGTGCGCCGACCTATAAATGCTTTACCTTCCCTATGTTTTCTCATTGCACATTAAACTATGATTATTGCATGTCATCTAATTAGCTTTTGTGGTCAATCTCTCCCTATTCTACTCCTTTAAACCTCATCAATCTCAATAAATCCCCACTAAACTCCCATCAAAACCCTAATAAATTAGAAAAAGGGAAGGGAATACCAAGAGAGAAATTTCTCTATATATCTACAGCAAGGTACTCAAAGGATTTCACACATCTTCTCTTCTATCTCTGCAACAATCAAGTTTGAAAATCTTCCTTCAACTCTTCTTCAACAATGGCTTCCAGAAGAAATGCTGGTACAAGAGGAGGAAGAGGATCCACTTCACAACAAGCTCAAACAAGAGGATCATCCGTACAACGAGTAACTTTTGAATCTTTAATTTTTGAAAGGTTAGCCACTCCGTTTGCGGAATTATTTTCTAACCGGGCTGTTATCAGACAACATGGCTTTTATCCGTTGATGGGTCAAGATTTTCACATTCCTGAAATTTCTGAACTCATCAATTTTCAAAATCTGAATGAATTTGTTGAATGTGATGACAAGTACAGTGAAGACTTGACTAGATTGTTCTACTGTGGGATAAAGGGAAAATTTCGTGGGGCTGAATTTAAGTTCTCTATCAATAATGCAGAATATCAGGTGATAAACGATGTATGGTCTACATTGTTTGTTTTGAATACTGATGACAGTCTCCTAAAGGTTACTGATAAAACCTTTGTTAAAGACTATGCATTCAAAACTGCTTTGAATTCTATGTTGAGGGAACCATATTCAGCTGATTATGTGGCAAGTGAAGCATTTCCTAAGAGTGTCACCACCGGTCATCTGAAATTTAAAGAACGTATTCTTCAGTGGATTGTTTCTCGAATCTTGAGACCTAAGAAAGGAGGCTACTCAAGAGTTGAACAAGCGGAGGTGCATCTTATCTATATCCTGAGCGAAAAGATCAAAATCAACTGGCCTTACTACTTTGCTTCTAGGATGTTCACAACTCGCAGCTCTAACAAATTTTTAGCACTTGGATATGCATCTGCTGTGGCAAATTTTCTGAATCACTTTGACATTCCTATTCCAGAGATTTGTCATGTTCACATTACTGCTGAACAACAGTTTCTGGCCAGAACTTTGTCCATGATGGGTTACCATTGGAACTCTCGTGAGCGAAGGTTCATCCATAGACAGAGAGCTACCCATCCTGAACCTGTCCATCTTGAAGCAAGTGAGGATGAAGGAAGTCAAGGTAATGCAGATCATGTTGGTAATGATGAAAATGTAGTGATACAGGTAGACGTTGTCATGAAAGACAATCAAGCGAAAGAAGAAGAAGACAATTAAGAAGACAATGAGGCATGGATGGGATATCAACTGGAAGAATCCTATGACAATTAAGGCTGGGGTCAGTGGCAACAAAACTGCTGGACCAACCTTGGTGCTGTGTATGTTCCTCCATCCTATGATGCTGACTCTGAATGGCAGCTTCCAGAAAATTCTGCTCCACCAACTCCACCGTCTCAGCATTATCAACAATCCAATGATGAAATTTTGGCAAGGCTGACTGAGTTGTCTCTGCAACATCAAGAATTTCAAGCGCAGCAGGAAACTCGATACCTGACTCAACAGGAACAGCTTACCAACCTGTCTAACCAATTATCGTCTCATGCCACCAACTTCAACAATTTTGCAAATGCTGTTATGACAAGGTTCAATCAAATGGATGCCAATCTGACTCAGCAAAATCAAAACTTGGCCAACAGCCTCGGTAACCGCAATAACACCTTGATTGACCTCAACCTTCAACTCGAAGAATTTCCACCACCAAGTCAATACCATAGGGGACGAGGTTATTCGTTTAGGGGGAGGAGACCATAAACCTTAGGGCATCATGTTTAGTTGTGCATGAATTTGTGTTTTGTTGTTTGCTTTCTGTTATTTTGACATGTGCTGCACTTTTCTGTTATTTTGTTTCAAACTTTATGAAGTGAATGTTTTGCTTTAATATCGTTGTTCCGTATTTAATCAATACTAGTTTACATTAGCAGTATCATATGTGGATGCTGATAACTGTCTTGTTGTTGCAAATATTTGATGATCCAATACATATTTTCGTATGCTATTTTGACCACTGTCTTCTCGTCTTTTTGATGTTGTCAAAGGGGGAGAAGAATACAAGCTACAGAAACGTTTAAATCGGATGTTAAAGACAGGGGGAGCATTGATCATCTCAAATTACATCTCTCGTGACATTCAAGGAAGTGTTGCCATCATCAAAAAGGGGGAGTATGTGAGGGATATCCTTCTAGCCATCTTGTTTTAATGATGTCAACAAATGCATTAGATTGTAATTTGAGCGGTATCACTTCACGTGTCGGGCATACGGAGTCCTATCGTTGTTGGTCATGTGTCTAGATGCATAGGATTCTATTCTCCTCAAAAATAAATGTCCACAAGTGATTTAATAGTGTCTAGCATGTGTGTTTGACCTTGGTCTGGTGAAAACAATTCAAAAAATGAAATTTCTCAAAAAATTGGCCTTCATGTGCCGACCTCAAGAATCATGCGCTGACCCCCAGAACTCACGGATAAACGCATAAACCTGAGAACTCAAAATTGCCTTTCTATGCGTCGACGCATAGACTCCAGAGGTCGACGCATGACACTGTTTTTTGTGCTTTTTCACTTAAATTCATTTCTGTTATTTCTTTTGGTAATATTTTTTCATATAAATAGTTTTGGGTCTTCATTTTTCATAATAGAACAAGAAACGTGAAAAATATATGTCAGTTCTCTCTTCATCTTCATCTTCTTCATTGTGTAAACAAATAATCACACATAATCATTTTTGTTTGTGTCGCCCATTGATCGAAGTGATAACGTTCAGAATTTAGGAAGTGTGATCTTCATCTTCTGGGTTGAGAGATTGGCAGGTGTTTCTTGAATCAAACCAGTTGGGTTTGTCCTCCAAGAATCGAGGAGATTTTGGGGGTTTTGTACAAATTGTTCTTTCTACAGGGATTCAGCTGGGCGAAGGTAACTGGAAATTGGCGCAACTGTTTCGGTTTAGTAGCTGTAATCAGAGGATCCTAGAAGAAGGTTTGGGTTTGAATTCTTGGAAGATTTCAATTGACCGAGTGAAGGTAACTGAAGAACGGAGTTTTCTTTCGGTTTAGTAGCGTGGGACGGTAATTGAATCATCCATATTCGGAGCACTTGATTCATCTTGAATCAAGGGAAGAGAAAATTCTGCATCAAAGATCGAAGACGTTCGGGGTTTGAATGTTCATAGTTTTCTCTTGTAATAAACATTGCAACAACTATATATATATATATATATATATATATATATATATATATATCTCAATTCCTTTTGCGGAATTGGGGGCAGACGTACCCAAATCGAGGACGATTGGGGAACTTCCTAATCAAATCTCGGGTGTTCTCTCTCTTTCCCTTAACTCTTTTACATTTCAGTATTGTTCGATTTTGTGACGTTGCAAACTATCGTAATTTCTGTCATAGAATAATTGTACGCTGTTAAACTGTTTTTGTTAAATCGATACAATTCATTGAATTGTGTTTTGGAGCAGCTGCACATTATTCTCCATAGAAATTCTGCACATAGTGTGTTTACGCACACTACGTGTTTGATAATTTGTTTCCAAGCAAAATTCGAACACATTGCTTTAAATTGTTTATCAATTAACCTCATTGGATCGGTATAAACATCAAGCAAGTGATAATTTGTTGTCTGCGTTTATAAGTGTAATATTTAGAACTGAATTTTTCTCTTTCGTTCTCATCCACAATATATTCGCGCATATCCGATCCTTTCGGTAGAAGGTTCGTTGTAGACGTTCTATCCAGTGGTAGCTTCCGTTAAACAAATTTTTAAAACAGAATTTTGTAGTCCATTTGCGTGTAAAACTCAAGGGATCTATTCAACCCCCCTTCTAGATCCATAGCCATCGTCTAACACTATTTACAATATAATTAACATATTAACAAACCATTACGTAAAACCATCCTACCATCCGGCCCGTGCGAACGCACGGGTCAGTTACTAGTTTAGAATAGAAAAGAATGTAGTTTTTCGTATTAACTATGAAGCACCCTAATATATAGTAATGTCAATTACTCAAATCAAACTACAAGAACCCATTATGTTCAAGCGTGAACAACTTGAAAAGTTTCCTTAACAATACAGTAATTTATTGTTTTATATTAGAAACTTATCCATAAACAATCATTTGTAATTGATGCTAAGATGTGCACAGATTAGTGGAGTTGACATCGAGGGAGTTGACGTGGAGTTGACTTGGAGCATCCCTAACATTCTTTTATTGAAAGAATACTAGTCTATACACCCGTGCAATGCACAAATTTATAACAGTAATGATTTACATGAGTAATCAGTAATCAATAATAGTAATAAATCAATTATATTAGAAACATAATAATAATGAAATAATATTAATAATTTAAAAAATTATTATTAAAAAATATTTTTTAATGTATAAAATTTTTTTATCAAATTAAAAATTGAAGTAAATATTAAATTCTACAAAAAAAAAAATTGATATATCTAAGAATTTAATAATATTGTGATGATAAAATTTCGCAATAGAGTCTATATCCAAAATAGATTAAACTTAACATTAAATATATCATTGATGATGCTAATGAAAAATATGGCTGATATGTCAAAGCTAGTAAATAGTAAAATAAATGTATAAATTGATGAGATATAAATTTGATTAGTGGGAAAATAATTTTGTGAAAAATTGGAATAAAGAAATGAAATCAGTGGGGGCTATAAAAAACTTTAACTGTTTATGAATTATATTTATTAATTTATTTAACTTTAACTAGCAATTTTAGGGTTTGCATTATATGTCTTATTTATTTACTTTTTTATTTTTTAATTTAATATTACTATGTTTTATTAATGTGGGGTTAGAGAGATGTTATGAGTGGGGAGAGGTTAATTGTTTGTATGATATAAATAGAGAGTGTTGAGTGAAGAGAAATTTGAGAAATAAATATGTTAAATATTTTAATTTAATTATTATTTAATAAATAATAATATTATTATTATTATTATTTAATTATTAATAATAAAATATTAATTAATAGAATGAAGAGAAAAGTTACGTTGTGTAGTTCCTATGTTAACATATTATTGGTAGGTGGTTGTATTTAAAAACAAAATTTTGGACGTGTCTTATTGCATTAGTTAATTAATAATTATTTAAAGTATAAGAATGTGACTTAGTTGGAAGTTTTAAATGATGAAGTTAATAATAAATATATTTATATTTAATTAATTAATTAAAGAAAAAAGTTTTAGCGGAAAATCTTTGATGGAGGCATTATAAAATTATATAATAGTATAGATATAGATAATACTTACCATGTTTGCTGAGAATGTTAATAAAGTAGTTTTTTATGATAGATTTATTTATTAAATTTCGGATCAAATAATTAAATCAGGAAATTTTTACACTTATTTATATGAGGATATTTTGGTAAAAAAAATATAACGTAGGGGTAGGAGAATAAATGATGAGATATGAGGTAAAATTTTCAAATAAGAGAGTTTAAAGAACGGTGAATTCATTATTTTTAAAAGTAGATTAAATATATGTGAGATTCTTATAAATATCTCATAATTCAATTTTAGTTTTTTTAAAAAAATTTATTTAAACAATACTCCTCATAAACTTTTCCATCTAGAGTATTGGTAACTCCAGTTAAAAAGATTTAACGGTTGTTTATGTGGACGTTCAAATGAGATTTTTTTTACACGTTGGATTTTTTTTTGTATTTTTTTATTTATGTTTCAATTTCAGAGCCCTAATTTTAGCATCCAGTTTCACATTCCCATTTCATTCACCTTATACAAGCAATTCCATTCTTCTTCATTGCAAGTCGTACCATTCTTCTTCTTCTTCATTGCAAGTCATTCCATTATTATTCTTCATTGCAAATCGTTCACAAATCCTGATCAAATAACATCTTCATCAAGGTGAAGCAAATCAGTTTCTTATCAATCCACAAGTGCAGCAACTGTTCAAGAATATGGTGTGGGTGTATTACTTGTATACTATCATTTCATTGCAAGAACAGACATAATAAAGGGAGACTTTCTTGGAGATGTCCATTTTGGCAAAGTGAGAAAACTTGCAATTTATTCATATGAGATGAAGATATAACACAAGGAAAAGATGCTTATGAAGTTTTAGATGAAGATTGGAGCAAAGATGAGAGCAAGATAAATGAGATGCAAGTTATTGAAATGTTTAAGGAGCTGTATGAATCTTTAATGAAGAAGAACAAAAAACCGCAGATGAAGATGAAATCAGAGGCATTTTATGGAAATTTGAAGTCGATATGTCTTATATTTTCATTTATGCTTAACATGTACTTGTTATTGAAGTGTAAATGTTGAGGAATATATTGAAATTTAATGTTGTTGAAATACTCTTCCAATGTTGTTCACGTAATTGATGTATTTTTGTTCAATTGTTGCTGAAATGGTATTCAAATGTTGATAGTTATGTAATATTTGTTCAATTGTTGATGTAATGTTGTTCAGTAATGCAATGTTGTATGGATAAATTTTGACATAATATGGGCTTGTTTTTTTCACATGGTGTAGCCTATATTTTGGACATATGGTGGCCTAAATTTTGGACATAAGGTTTTGAATGATTTGGACATAGTATGACCTATAATTTGACATAATTTTGACATATTTAAACATAGTATGGTCAAACAAATTTGTTTAAGTACATATCAAAGGTTTGATTTGAACATAGTAAGTTCCATTCATTACCGTACATATCAAAAGAGTATTTGCTCAATTCTTTACATTACATATCAAATAAATAGTTTGAACACCATTCAAATGACAATACATATGACATGGTGGTGATACAACACCATTCAAATCTCTTAAAAACATAAATATCAGCACATGAAAGTCACGGATACAAAACATACATTTCTTTAAATGGATCTTCAAATGGTCTTTATTGAGTTAGCCCATTGGAAATGTCTGCCCAACATTTTGAGTTCCTACCACAACCATTGACATCTTCTGTGGTTTCGTATTAAGTAATCACCAATGGATCATTGGGTTTTTTTACTAAGGCCATATATGTCTCTTGTTTTCAAGGTCTTTAGCCTATCACTCTTTCTTTTTGCACCAGTCGAATCAACATTTTTCTTCACTCTGTTCTTTGGTATCAGTTTCTTGACATGACATAAGAAGGAATAAGCATAAGAAGGAAACATAAGTAAACCACATAAGTGAATCAAATAAGAAGGAATAAGCATAGAAAATGTGTATATACTCACAGGATAACTCAAACATGGTTATTATTGGTTTGTCCCTTTGTAACAAAATTGTTGCATTGAATGATTCACTTAAATTGTTCATTAGGACATCACACTTAGAGTAAAAAGGAAAAGCATGCTTACACCATTTAATTTTGGGAGTATACTCTAATCTTTCACATGCCTCCAAATTAACCTTCTTGATTTGAAGCATCTTATATTCTTGTGCTTCAAAATAAGTTGCATTTGCTACAACCAACATAAGATCTCTAAAAAATGTTCCTCCTCCAAACTTATTCTCGAAGTTAGCATATAAGTGCCTTAAATAGAATCTGTGTTCAAATCATGGGTAATCCTCTTCAAACACTTGAACCAAGCCCTTTGTAACAAAAAAACATGTTCATTTAGTATAAAAACATAACAATTAAAGCAAACAACCTAATGAGATTCAAACTTACATTTTACTGGTCAAATATGAAACACCATCTGCTTTCTCCAATGTCTTCAAGAAGAAACTTAATGTACTAACTCCATGAGTCCTTTGTTTTTTTCTCAACAACTCCAAAAGCAATAAGAAAATACTAATCATTAAGATCTGACCCAACATCAATTAGGAATACACCACCATACTTGTGCTTCATATGACATCCATCTAAGCCAATAAATGGCCTGCATGCTTTTATCTAAGACTTCTTTGTCCCATCAAAACATATGTAGCAGCTTTCAAATCTTAGTTGCAAACCTGGAGCTCGACAATGAATGTTGACCTTGAAAGTGTTTCATGCGGAAGCCCTCTTTAAATCAGCACCATATGACCACAACAGGCTAAATTTTTTGCTAGAGTCCCCTTCTACTATTTGTCTAGCAAGCCGCCTTGCCTTGAAAGCTCCACAACCTGGGATTTCAGTTGCATACCTAAGTCTAAGATCTGCTACCACCTCATTTTACTACATCTTTGTATTATTCTTTAACCCATCAACAATAACCTTTGTAACCTACACTACTTTGGCTCTTTTATTGAAGAATTATCTTCTAAAATTGTGCTTGTGAAATACTGTCTTGATCCTAAATGTTTTGGAGGTTAAAACTCTACTGCACAATGTCGCAACTGCGAAAAACAACCGGCGGGAAAACAGAAGAGTCGCCACCAAACGTTATTTATCCTAATGCATGGAAAAGAAACGATCGAAGAAAACCTGAAGAAGGGAAATATATGGTCATCACAACCATAATCTGGATTCGGGAGTCGGTTACGCGAGAGGAAGGTATTAGCACCCCCTCGCGTCCATCGTACTCGATGGGATCCACGCTTGTTGTACCGATCAAAGGGTGTAGATATCTGAAGCTCCACTGCTAACTGGAAAGGAATAAAATGAGAAACAAAGAAGAGGGGAAAAGGAAAGAGGTGACTCGATAGGACTTCGCCGTCTTAGGCCTACGCATTCTCTAGTGTAATGGGAAAGTCAGAGTCAACGTAGTTCGAAGGACTACGGGTGGATGGTAAAGGTTGCTCGCCAATACATCGTCGTCTTGTGCCTATGTATCCTCAATCGGACGAGAGAGAGGAAATCATAGCAGTCGTAGTTCGGCCTACTACGGGTGGCCTTGTTTGTTTAGTGTTTTTTAGGTGGACGACGCTAACGTTCGTGTTCTAGCAGTTTAGGTGTTGTTGCTCGTTGTGTGGAGTCTTACGCATTTACCTGTTTGCGGTAGAACGAAAATAGCGTGCCCTTACGATTAGAGGGAGTGAGATGAAAAAAGAATCCCGAAAGAAGACGATTGATTTATTTATGTCTTTTAGAAGAAATGATTTGATTTGTTTTGTTTGCAATATGTATTATGCTAAAGACTATGACATAGGAGCGAATACTTTGACAAGGTCGCCCCCAACGAGATGTTTGCAAAGCACCCTAGAAAAGTAAAGGAGACCTTCACTAATCATTCCCCATGTGCTTAAGGCTTGTGGCGCACTACACATACAATATTTGTTAAGTGTTTTTGCTTTTACCTTTTGAGAGAGAAGAGAGACTCAAATGGTTAAAAGAAAAATCTAAGGGGATCTTCATCCTAGAAGTTGTCATGCAATGATTGATCCTATAGTTGAAATAAGGAAAGAGAATCTCTACCTAATGTTAGCATGCAAAGAGATAGACCTAAGGTTAAGGTTTAGAAAAGGACTATCCTAATTGTTAACATACAAAGGATTGAAAGCCTAATGTCTTTCCTACTTTGAACCTAATCCAAAATTAGATTCAAGCTAGGAGCCTTAAGGGAACATGTGAATAAACACAAGTAAACATTATACTAATCAATCACAAAATAAACGATGTCGTGATCTCAGCTAAGAAGCAAAACTGAGTGACTCCTCGTTATCGACTAAAAGAAAATAACATGAAAAGAACGATGTCGTGATCTGTTGAAGAGTAATTCGGTGGGTATTTTTATCGTATCCACAGGGATTATGCGATATTTTGATGCTTGTCGTTCAATTGTCGAAACGTTTTAAGTAAGGGGTTTTCCAATTGTTCTTGGTTTTGTAACATCAATTTTGGTAGCAAATAAGTAAACTATAACAAAGATGTTGTATGTTGTATAAAAGCATGTCAATATTAGATTTCGCTAATCCTTTTCATACATATCCTATTAATCAAGCATATGAACCTAGTTCCGACCAATACAATCGCGTATCCTCTCGAATAAGTTTATGTCTAAAGCAAATTTGTGAGTATCGTTGTTTAGACCGTTAGAAGATGTCTCACGCTAACAATCGAAACAACGACCGTTAAGATCAATACAAAGCGAATATTAAACCCCAAATCTATGTCTAGAGTTTGGTTTTTAAGAGATGAAGATATTAGGTCAAGATTTGGAAAATCTATGTCTAGAGTGATTCAAACCACAAATACATCATTAAGAACAAACAACTTTATCATATATTGATCATCAACCTTGTTCATATACAAACGATCAAAAGAAATACATATAAGCAAGATTAATTACCTCTAATCTTAACACAAGAGGTGTTTAGCTACACATTTTCATGGTAGCTTGGATAACAAGTTTCAAGAGGAGATGAAAGAACATCCGCGTCGAATGATCGAGATCGGATGTGACTTCAGCTTCTCTATGTGAAAATTCACTCTTGGATGATCAAAACTCAGAAAAGTATGTTTTAGTGTGAAAATATCAAGTTATGATCTCAAGAAAATGTAAAAAACACTTTATAGTACACTTGGGATCTGATGCATTCGCACTGCGAATGATTCATTCGCCTAGCGAATGAAGAAAATGGCACCTTAAGTGCCTTCTGAAAGTTAAACCGCCCTTGGTTGTCATAGTGAGTTCGCAAAGCGAACCATTCATTCGCAAAGCGAACCACTCGCCAAAACATTCGCAAAGCGAATTTTGGGTCCTTTTACCCCTGCCTTGCTCGCTGAGAGCTTCGCCAAAGTTCGCAAAGCGAACGTTCGCTGAGGACTTCGCCATGGTTCGCAAAGCGAACCAGCTGCTGTTTTCCTCTTTCTTTGGCAGCTTGCATCAATTCTTTGTGTCTTCTTTCTTTGACCAATCAGTGCATTTTCTTGCACAATAGCACACAAATTATAAGCACCAAAGGTATAAATATAAAGCATGAAGAACAACAACATTTCACTACAAAAATCCACAATTAAAACATGAAAGTAATGAAAAATGCCAAGTATCAAGTACAAATATATAGCATGTTTGACATCTAACAACTCTCCCCAACTAAGTCTTTATTTGTCCTCAAGCAAAGTATGCCTCTCAATGAAAACAAGAGGATTTACTCGAGCATTTGATTCATTCCAAGAAAGGATAAACGGATCAAATAAAACAACAATTGTAACAAAGCACAATTACACAATCCTAGAATCGACAATGGAAAAAAACTTGATTCTTAAAATAAATCTCAGACAATGTTTCTAGAAACAACTAAACCATCATGCTCATGTCACTCTAACACTCCTCTTCGAAAAAGGATTGAAGGAAATTAACGCGTTTGCAATCGCGGGGCAATTTCGCTCAAATGACAAATGAAGCAAATACTAAGCAATTCATACAATATCTAATCTATCGCAAGAAATTATGGAAGCAAAAGATCACTAAGGGCTTTTATCGGTTGTAACTTAGCCGGGGTTAAAAACAAGGGACATATGTACACAACCATTGAAACAAGAAAGGGTAAAGACTATGAAGAGCATTCTTTTTCAAAATTTTCAATCTTGTTCAATCCTTATTTCTTTCTTTCACAATGCATTCTCTTTTTTTTATTTTCTTTTCTTTTTGTTCTTTTTCTTTCTTTTATTTTCTCTTTTTTTTTTCAAATTCTGTCTTAGAATGCATTGTATCACCAAATCCTTTTTCTCTTTTCAAAATAAACCATTATCCCCAACTTCAACATTGCCATAATCTTAGCTTAAATGCTCTTCAAAACGGGTTAAAATCGGGTTCATGATTTAAACAAAATTTCGGCTCAAAAGAGGTTTCAAATACACGCACACTCACAAGGTGACTTGAAAGTGTTTTTGGAATAGTGGTTATACTCAAAGTGCACAAACATTGCCTTGACCATTTCTATGTTTCCATAATTTCAAAACAACAAGCAAGATAAAGCATGAATTATAAGTATCAAACAACATTCATCATCCATCCAAAGCATTTAGTACAACACAGAGGTTTCTCACTTTTGTGGTTTTTGGACCTAAATGACATAAGCAATCAAATAGAGTTGTAACAAGAAACAACATTTTCATTTGTACAAAGACAACAAAGTTCCAATACATTCTAAATTCTAGAACTAGGTAACTATGTACTTTGCCACAACATCATGCTTAAAGTACTATCATAGCCATCCAATCTTGGAGGAATCTTCTTTGATGCACAATCAACACCAACCTAAGTTTCTTCCACAAAACATCCAAAAGGTGGAAATATTAATTTCCACAAGCATACCAACATTTTAAAAGTTGAGAATTTGTGAACTGAAGAACTCAACTCTTAATAACAATAATTAAAACTGAAATATTAGTAATATTAAAAACATAAAAAATTTACTGAAAAACAACATATATTACTAATAATAATAAAAAAATGTACTGGTGTGAACACACCTACAAAGTCAAAAGTACCACAAAAGGGTACAAGTACATCATAATAACCAAAATAATCCAACAAAGTGGATAGAGTACATCAATAAAAACTGAAATAAAAACAGAATACTAGAAAACTTCACTTTGATGCTCAAAGGAAATACAAAATCATCACAACAAAAAATTAGTCCTCCTCGGACTCTGAAGCATACACCTCAACCTCCTCCTCCTCTGAGCCAGAACCAGAACCAGATACCTCAACCTCAGCACCATCACCCTCCTCATCAGCATCATCATCAACACCAGCCACGTCCTCTCCCCCTCCGAATATTGGCCTGGCCTCAGGCCAACCAGCATGTGCAAGGAACTGCTCCCTTGTCATCATGGTATGCTCAGTGGCGGGATTGTGAATCTGCAGCTGTAGTACCTAAATGGAGTCATATAAATCAGTAATGGCACGCTGAGAAGCCGCCATCCAGTCCCAGTTGTACTGGCATATCTCCTGCTGATAAGGGTAAAATTCTAAGACCCTGAACCAGAAGCATCTCCACCCCTTGTGCTAGCCTCAGCACCAGCACCCGATGTCTCACCCCTTGTCCCCTTAGGCTTGCAAAATTTGTCGACATAACGATCATCGATCGCAGAAGGAATAGTGACCTGGCGGCGTGTGGGAATATCAACCCCAGCACCCGCACACAAAGACATCATCAGACAAGGAAAATCGAGAGGGGCATTCTTCCGCGAAGCGGTACCACCAAGGCCACTCTCCACAATTGCCCTTTTCTCATCGGCAATAATACGGGCCACATCAATCTGCACATTAGTTAAGAAACTATAGACAAAGTGAGCTAATGGTATAGGGATGGTAGACGAATGCGGCATTGGCTTGATGTTGGTTATCACCAAAAGCAATATAAGTTGAGCCAAAGGTTTCATGTCCTCCCGCCGGTACCTAATAGCAACCCCAGATGGGTTGAGTTCAACAGTTTTTCCCGGTCGAAGGAGATCTCCGGTCATTTTTGGGATATCTCGGTGAAGGAGTAGGTCCCTATGGTAATCATCAATCTCGCTAGCTCTTAAAGGCAGAGGACTTCCAAGAATAATACTAACGGCTCTACGGTCAAATCTCACCACCTTCCCCCTAACTAAGGTTGTCCAACTAAGCTGCTCGCCATCATCAGGAAGGGTGTTCGCATAAAATTCTCGGACAAGCTCTACATTGTAGCTATCAACTGGAGTTATCAGTCGTCCCCATTTTTTCTCTTCCAAGAGTGCAGCCACAGACCGATAACTCCCTCTGTCACTTAAGTTGAATCTCTTTTCCGCTAAGATGCTTCTTTTTTCTAAGGTAAGATACCTTGCTGCTTGTTTGGCACCTTTAAAGCGAGTGTCGTCAAATTGGATTGGCACTTGTCGCGATGTGGAGGACTTTCTTTTCTTGGTGGGGTTAACCTTGGGGGCCATCTGCACACAACAACAAGTAAAACAGCAAAAAGTAGAAACACAGTCATTAGAATTGGAAGCCAAAAACAAATCATAACTGAAACAACATAAAAAAAAATTCAACATTCTGATATGTTCGCTCCAGAGTTCGCAAACCAAAGGCTGGCGAACATTCGCCCCAAATTTGCAAAGCGAAGGTCTGGCGAATGCTCGCCCATGTTCGCACGGCAAATAAAGCAGCAAACCCACGAAAATTCAGAAAAACACAGCTATACTTCCAATCATCAGAGCTTCATTCACAAAATAACATTTCTATTCTAAGGCTTGTACAATATTCAACATGTAATCACTCAAACCTTAGAACAAAAATTAAACCCTGAAATCATTAATGTCTCTAATGCAAACCACAACCCTAACATAATGTCTAACAGAAATTAGCAAGAAAAAAAGATGCAAACCTGAGCTTGTAATTGAAATTGGGGAAAATTTTGGGTGAAATTTGAGAAACTAGAGCACGTGAGAGATTGAGTTCTTGAGAGTGTTTTGTTTGAATGAGAGCGAGGCAAGAGTCGGAGTAGGGTTTTCCTTCTCAATTGTTCAAAAAATGATATGGGTGTTGGGCCCAAGTGTTGGCCCACCCATAACATTAAAACCTTTTTTTTAAACTGAGGTGGCAGCAAACACACTTCCCCTGTCTCGCTGAGTTCGCAAAGCGAACTGGCTGGCGAATGCTCGCCCCAGGTTCGTAAAGCGAACGCCAGCGAACATGACATGTTTTGAAAAAAAAAATTCTGCACTGCTGCCACTTCCTAAACCACTCTAAACATCTAACATCATTAAAACAACAAATTAAGCAATAAATACTTACAATGTTAGGGTGCCTCCCAACAAGCCCTTGTTTAACGTTGGCTAAGCTCGACGGTTCAATGCAACCTCAAGGATCACAAAATGGCACAACGGAGGGATTCCGCTCGAAATCACCACCGAGATAAATCTTTAACCTCTGACCATTTACAGTCCAACTCTCATTTGACTTTGTGTCTTCAATGGGTATTGCCTTAAATTGTTTGATCTCACGAATCCGGAATGGACCAGACCACTTAGATTTCAATTTATCTGGGAACAGTTTTAATCGAGAATTGAAAAGTAGGACCAGCTGCCCTACTTCAAACTATTTGGCCACTATCTTTTTGTCATGGTAAGTTTTGACTCGATCTTTATACAGCTTGTTAGAATCATACGCTTGGAGGCGCAATTCCTCCATTTCATGCAATTGCATATTTCTTCTTTCTCCGTTTAAAGTTGGATCAAAATTTAGAAATTTCAAGGCCCAAAATGCCTTATGTTTCAACTCCACCAGTAGATGACAATTCTTACCATAGACTAATTTAAAAGGTGTAAGACCAATCAGAGCTTTAAAAGCTGTTCGATAGGCCCACAAAGCATCATCTAGCTTATTTGACCAATCATTTCTTGAGGATGACACCGTTTTTTCCAAAATTCTTTTAATTTCTCGGTTTGATACCTCCGCTTGCCCATTGGCCTGTGGATGATATGGTGTTGCAACCTTGTGCTTTACACCATACTGCTCCAAGGCTTTTTCAAGCTGAGTGTTGCAAAAGTGGGATCCTCCGTCACTTATCAACACCCGCGGAGTACCAAATCGAGAAAAAAATGTTTTTTTTCAAAACATTTATCACAGTTTTTCCGTCCGCTTTAGCACATGCTATTGCCTCTACCCATTTGGATACGTAATCAACTGCGACCAAAATATACTCATTGGAAAACGATGATGGAAAAGGTTCAACAAAGTCGATTCCTCAACAATCAAACACTTCAATTTCCACATGTTGTGTAAAGGCATTTCACGCCGCTTTGAAATTCCACCACTCCTTTGACACTTGTCACAACTTTGCGCATGCGCATGCGCATCTTTGAATAAAGAAGGCCAATAAAAGCCCGATTGGAGGACTTTCGTTGTCGTTCTTATTCTGTTAAAATGTCCTCCATAAGGAGAGTTGTGACAATGCCAAAGTATGCTAGTGGCTTCATCTTTTGACACACATCTTCTCAAAAGGTTATCGAAACCAAGTTTAAACAAATATGGTTCATCCCAAACCAAAGACTTGGCGTCCGATAAAAATTTCTTTTTGTGATGGTGAGTTAAACCATTTGGTATTAATCTGGCGGCTTTGTGATTAGCTATGTCGGCGAACCATGATTTAACTTGCACCATATACAACTTTTCGTCCGGAAATTCCTCCTTGACCTCTAATTCCTTTTTGGTCACTTCAACATTTACAAGGCGGGATAAGTGATTCGCCACCAAATTCTCAGATCCTTTCTTGTCACGAATTTCCAAATTAAATTCTTGTAACAAGAGGATCCAACGAATTAGCCTTTGTTTTGAATTTGGCTTGGTGAGCAAATACTTAATCGCCGTGTGATCCATGTAAACAACTACTCGAGACCCAATTAAATAAGAACGAAATTTCTCCAATCCATACACTATCGCAAGCAACTCTTTTTCAGTTGTTGCATAGTTTACTTGAGCTTTATTCAAGACTTTGCTCGCGTAGTGTATAGCATGAAAATTTTTTGTTTTCCGTTGACCAAAAACTGCACCCACTGCATAATCGCTCGCGTCACACATGAGTTCAAAATCCATTTTCCAATTGGGCGTGATGATTATGGGTGAGGTAGTCAAACTTTGTTTTAAAGAATTAAAAACGACCATGCAAGACTCATCAAAATCAAAGGACTTATCTTTATTGAGCAAATTGCTCAAAGGCTTTGCTATCTTCGCGAAATTCTTGATGAACCTCCGATAAAATCCCGCATGTCCGAGGAAACTCCTTATACCTTTTACATTCAATGGTGGTGGCAATTTCTCAATAACATCAACCTTGGCTTGATCGACTTCAAGGCCCTTTGAAGAAACTTTGTGTCCAAGCACAATTCCTTTGGTCACCATGAAGTTACATTTTTCCCAATTGAGTACCAAGTTGGTTTCCACGCACCGTTCCAAAATCGCATCCAAATTTTTCAAACAAATATCAAACGATTGCCCAAAAACCGAAAAGTCATCCATAAAAACCTCAATTGTCTTTTCGATCAAATATAAGAATATTGCTTGCATACACCTTTGAAAAGTCGTTGATGCATTACACAACCCAAACGACATCCTCCTATAAGCGAAGATTCCAAAAGGGCATGTAAAAGCGGTTTTTTCATGGTCCTCCGGGTTCACGATAATTTGATTGTAACCTGAATAACCATCTAAAAAATAGTAGAATTGTTGACCGGAAAGTCTCTCGAGCATTTGGTCCATAAACAGGAGAGGGAAATGATCTTTCCTTGTAGCTTGGTTTAACCTACGGTAATCTATGCACATTCTCCACCCGGTTACGGTTCTCGTTGAGATTAACTCATTTTTCTCGTTTCAGATAACCGTCAATCCGCCTTTTTTCGACACCACGTGTACCGGACTAACCCATGGGCTATCAGAAATGGGATAAATCATTCTGGCATCTAACATTTTTACCACTTCCTTCCTAACCACCTCTTTCATGGTAGGATTTAAGCGGTGTTGCGGTTGAGCGACCGATTTGAAATCTTCTTCCATGAATATTCGATGCATACAATAAGAGGGACTTATTCCTTTTAGATCGGAAAGAGTCCACCTCATTGCCTCTTGATTCTTCTTTAAAACACCCATTAACTTTTTCTCCTCCATTGTGGTTAGCTCCGTGCTTATTATCACCAGTTTATGCCCCTCATCATCAAGAAAAACATACTTAAGATGAGACGGCAACAACTTCAATTCAAGCTTAATTTCCTCATTGTTTTCTTTTTTCAAAATTTCCACCTTTTCTATCAAAGGAGGAATTTCATCCAATTCTTCTAGCTCTCGCAAACACTTTTCGATCTCTTTTTCTTCAGCTTCATCGATACTTTGAAGAGCATTTGTGAGAAATTTTTGCAAAGGGGTTGGAACTTGTAATTGCTCATTTACTTCTTCAATCGCCTTCTCCGTTGCATCTATTCTAAAACAACCGCCTTTGTCCTTTTTGTGCTTCATGACCTCAAATAGATTGAAACAAACCTCATCTTGGACTCTAACCTTCATAAGACCGTCGTCCATATCAATTGCCATTCTAGCAGTTTTCATAAACGGTCTTCCAAGAATCAATGGAGCATCTTCATCTTCCTCCATTTTAATTACCACAAAGTCGATAGGAAATAAGAATTTTTCCACTTTAACCAATACATCTTCCTCTACACCGTGAGGACGGGTAGTGGATTTATCGGCAAGTTGCAATGTCATTTGAGTGGTTCTTAATTCCAACTGTCCCAACCTTTTCACAATAGAAAAAGGTATCAAATTGATACTAGAACCCAAATCAATCAACCCATTGCCAATATAGATGTTTCCTATTGTAACCGGTAAAGTGACTCGTCCCGGATCACTTTCTTTCCTCGGGAGAGTACGTTGAATGATAGCGCTACAACTAGCATCAACCATGATAGTTTCTTGATCTGTATACCTCTTCTTTTTTGTGAGAATATCCTTCATAAATTTTGCATATTTTGGCATTTTCTCCAAAGCCTCGGAAAATGGAATGTTTATTTACAACTATTTGAAAATATCCATAAACCGAGCATAGTGCCTCGCACTATCTTTCTTTGACGGAGCATGAGGATATGGCAAATGTTGGATCAGAATAGTACTCAACGGTTCCTTCCCCTTCCTAGTATTTTTCAATTTTTCTTATCTCTTTCTTTTTTTTCTTCCAAAGTTTTTTCCATTTCATTTTCTACTAAGTCACCCTCAACATTTTTTTCTACTTCAATCTCATCACTATCTTTCTCTTTTTCAACTACTTCCTCCTCCTCCACTACAACTTCACCTATGCCCATGTCAATCTCTCTTCCATTTCTTGTTAGAATAGCCTTACAACGCTCTTTTGGATTTGGTTGAGTATTCGTCGTAAAAGTTCCTTTTTGTTGGTCGGCTAATTGTTTTGATAATTGTTAGACTTGCGTCTCAAGATTCTTTATGGCCGCATCGGTATTCTTCTGATTTGACATTGACATTTGCATAAATTGCATGGGAGTGTCTTCCATCTTGGTGTTTCCACTTGGGACTTATGGAGGTTGAGTGTAATTTTGGTATTGTTGATGATTTGAAGGTCTAGCTTCTTGAGGTCTCCACGGTTGTTGATAACCTTGATTAGCTCTCGGTTGGTAACCTTGGTTGCCTTGTTGGTAAGGTGGTCGAGGTTGGTATCCTTGATTTTGGTTTCCCGCATAATTTACCTCTTTCACTACCGGAGGACAATACCTGGTAGGGTGATCTCCTCTACAAAGCTCACAACTCGCTATTATTTGGTTTTTATTGGGAACTTCTTGCAACTCTTTTATTTGTTGTGGAAGTTTTGCCATTTGTTGCGTCAACAACTCCACTTGTTGTGATAACAGTTTGTTTTATGCAAGGATTGCGTCATTAGTTCCCAACTCAAGCACTCCCTTTTTTTTTGTGAAGGGTGGTGGTTATGGTTCCCTTGATGGTCATTTAAAGCCATCCGGTCAATGATAGAAATAGCCTCCTCAGCGCTTTTAGCCATTAACGATCAACCCGCGATGGCATCCAACAATGTTTTATCCAATTGAAGACCGTTTCTAAAAATGTGAAAGTGAGAAAGCTCATCAAAACCATGCCCTTTGCACTTTCTCAACATGGATTTGAATCTCTCCCACGCTTCGTTGAGAGATTCATTTCCACCTTGAGTGAAAACTGTAATTGCTGTCTTAGCCTCTATGAAACGATTGTGTGGAAAAAATCGTTCCAAACACTTTTCCTCAAGTACATTCCAGTCAGTCATGATTGTCGTAGATTGGTCAAGATACCATTCCTTGGCCTTCCCAATGAGGGAATGTGGGAATAGTCTCTTAAACAGTGATTCTTCTTCAGCTTTGGGTGCACCAGTTGCCCCCGCAATCTCATAGAACTTAGTCAAGTGTGTAAAAGGATCCTCGTAATCCATACCAGTAAAAGGATTCTGATATAGAAGCGAGAGGATACCAGTTTTCATTTCTGAATGGCGACCATTCTGAGCATTGCGTGTAAATTGTGATGTATGTCTCGGACTATTTGTACAAGGAACTGAAGCAGGTGGTGGTGGTGGTGGTGGTGGTGCAGCCATAGTTGGCGGTAACTGTGGTATTTGCGTCGAAGTTGAACTCTCGTCTCGCTCCCGTCTTTCTTTGGCAAGTTGCCTCCACCGCCTTGTTCTACTATTTAACCTACGCGCAGTTCTTTCGATTTCAAGATAAAAAAGAAGTTGGTATGCGGGTAACTTCCCTCGCATAAAATGGAGTTTGCACACTAAACCAAAAAAATCAACAAGCACAAGAAAAAGTTAATAATCTTAAAACAAAACAACTATTGCAATGCTTGCAATATCAAACAACAATCCCCGGCAACGGTGCCATTTTATGGAAGAGTAATTGGGTGGGTGTTTTTATCGTATCCACAGGGATTGTGCGATATTTTAATGCTTGCCGTTCAATAGTCTAAATGTTTTAAGTAAGGGGTTTTCCAATTGTTCTTGGTTTTTTAACATCAATTTTGGTAGCAAAGAAGTAAACTATAACAAAGATGTTGTACGTTGTATAAAAGCATGTCAAGATTAGATTTCGCTAATCCTTTTCATACATATCCTATTAATCAAGCATATGAACCTAGTTCCGACCAATACAATCGCGTATCCTCTCGAATAAGTTTATGTCTAAAGCAAATTCGTGAGTATCGTTGTTTAGACCGTTAGATGATGTCTCACACTAACAATCAAAACAACGACCGTTAAGATCAATATAAAGCGAATATTAAACCCCGAATCTATGTCTAGAGTTTGGTTTTTAAGAGATGAAGGTATTAGGTCAAGATTTGGAAAATCTATGTCTAGAGTGATTCAAACCACAAATACATCATTAAGAACAAACAACTTCATCATATATTGATCATCAACCTTGTTCATATACAAAATATCAAAAGAAATACATATAAGCAAGATTAACTACCTCTAATCTTAACACAAGAGGTGTTTAGCTACACATTTTCATGGTAGCTTGGATAACAAGTTTCAAGAGGAGATGAAAGAACATCCGCATCGAATGATCGAGATCGGATGTGACTTCAGCTTCTCTATGTGAAAATTTACTCTTGGATGATCAAAACTCAGAAAAGTATGTTTTGGTGTGAAAATATCAAGTTATGATCCCAAGAAAATGTAAAAAACACTTTATAGTACACTTGGGATCTGATGCATTCGCACTGCGAATGATCCATTCGCCTAGCGAATGAAGAAAATGGCACCTTAAGTGCCTTCAGAAAGTTAAACCGCCCTTGGCTGTCATAGTGAGTTCGCAAAGCGAACCATTCATTCGCAAAGCGAACCACTCGCCAAAATATTCGCAAAGCGGATTTTGGGTCCTTTTACCCCTTCCTTGCTCGCTGAAAGCTTCGCCAGAGTTCGCAAAGCGAACTTTCGCTGGGGACTTCGCCATGGTTCACAAAGCGAACCAGTTGTTGTTTTCCTCTTTCTTTGGCAGCTTGCATCAATTCTTTGTGTCTTCTTTCTTTGATCAATCAGTGCACTTTCCTGCACAATAGCACACAAATTACAAGCACCAAAGTTATAAATAATGCATGAAGAACAACAACATTTCACTTCAAAAATCCACAATTAAAACATGAAAGTAATGAAAAATGCCAAGTATCAAGTACAAATATATAGCATGTTTGACATCTAACATGATCTCAAGACTGAGTGACTCTTCGTTCACCACAACGTAAGACAAAAAAGGGGAGCAAACAAGATCAAAGTATCAATGAATTGGCACCTAAGCCAATTATACAACTAGGAGTGAAAACTCCTCACTTAACAACAAGTTGTAAGCAAAAATGCTAAATCCTAGGCATGCTTCATACAAGTGCGCAAGTGGTACCTAACGGAGAAGGTCTGTTGCCTCTTCAAAGCGCACAAAAAGTCCAAGACTCGAAGGAAGAAGATTCCAAGGTGGAATAGAATCAAGCCGTCAAGTACTTCGAAGTCGGAGGATTGTCGCGACGGAAGGGAAGACGACGAATCACACAGAGATTCTCCTAGAAATTCCTCAGCGAGTAGTTTCGAACTCCGGTTCCTTTTCTTCTCTCCTACCAGCTAATGCTTCTCCGTTATTATGGTTTGAAGAAAACAATGTAAATTATGCTTCTTGAATTAGCAGGATTGAAGTCGTTAACGTTGCGTAAATTCCTTGACGAATCTGCTTGATTATCAAGTTGGAGTTTATTTAGGCATGTGTTGAATCTTCACTTTCGTCATTTTTCTGAATCCTCATCTTCTTTGCGATTTACGCTTCTGCTGTTGCTATCGTTGTGGTTCCGGATAATGTCGTGAACTCGTTCTTCTACTCCTTCTTCGTGTTGTATTGTTAAACGTGTTGTTGTAAAATGTTGAATTTGCAGATGTGTTGTAGTGTTATGCTTTTTGAGGATTTGTGAGTTGTTCCTGAATTCGTCTCTTCCGCGTGACCTGTTCTTCTTCTTTGATGTTAAGTTTGCTATGCGAATTGTTGCTGTTGATATTGTAAATCTGTAGCTCGCGTTGAATCGCTCTTGTGATGTTGTGTTATGCAGGTTCTTGGTGAAGTTTGTTACAGAGTTTGCAATGGAGATTGATGAAGCTTATGGAGGGAGAATTGGAGAATGAGACGATGGAGAGAAATTGAAAGAATGAAGGAAGAAAAAAATATAGTGTAATGTGGAAAAGATTTTATGAAGCTTGAAGAATCATGGAGATGGAAGAAGGAGAAGAGTGGAAGAGTGATTGAAGCAGTGATGGTGAAGAATTTTCAAAATGTGGAAAAAACCGCCCAAAGATGAAGGCTCTAATGAGTTTATAGTGAATTCAATAAGGGTAGATTGGTATTTACAATGTAATTCTGTTATGAATCTGTTATGAATTCAATTAGGAATTCGGTTTGATAGAAGATGGAGTTGTGAAATCATCCGATTCTATTATGTAATTCCTTCTGAATAATTTCTATTGTGAACTCTTGATTTTTTTCAATTCTGTTATCCCCTTTCCTTGCAGTGAATTTTTCTGTTTATGTATTTTTCTCCCAAATGGAATTCTGTTATAATAATTTTGGCTGTGAATTTCTTTTACTGATATGAACTTCTGCACTATGTAATTTTATTGTTGCACATTTGTTTTTCTGCTGTTATTATGTACTTTTTCAAATGAAATAACTGTGATGAAGCTCCGCTGCCCTTTATTCTTCTTTCCTGCGCCATGTTGCTTTTTCCTGTCATGATCTTACAGTAACGATTCCACAAAACTTCCAAAATCTTATCAAAGTAGGATGGAGACGTGCCATTAGGTACAAAACAACACCGAACATTAAAGGAACTGCTGTTACAATTGGAATCTCAGCCAAGAGTTTTGAAAACAGATATGGACCCAAGGAATAGGAGCCTTTAACACATTATCTATTAACAATCGCCCGTTCTTTTAGAAACACACCTCCAGTCTTTGTGAGAGCAGCCATAGCTATGTTTATTGCAGCAAATTGAAACAATCCTATTTTGTCTTGTATTGAAGTCTGAGATTTTCCCATTCGCCAAATTATTGAACCAAAGATAGTTGCTGATGCAATTGACATCCTCGCCTGAACATTGTTGGTAGGTGCATCGCGAAAAACCTACACCCATGCTCGTTTAAAAAGCAACTAGAATTGCTTCCCCCATCCTTCTTTCCTTTTTGCTATAGTCCTCTTGATGATTCTCTTTCTGCTTTTTGAGAGGACGTCTAAAGTAACTGGAATAACATATATTATTGGGGTAATTTATTGAAATGGATATTATCAAAATGGTTAGTGGTTAAAAAAATGGACTTGTATCTTAAATCCCAAGTAATCCCCGTGACCAATCTTAACACGTTCAATCTACATCAAACTTAAAATCCCAAGCAAACTTGTACTCAATCAACCCGCAACTTCAATCAATAAACCCCATTAACCTGAATCTAAGCAAAATGCAAACAAGCGACTGATAGGACAACAATGTTCTGATCACGATCTGGGCTCACAATTTGATCTCTTGTACCATGAATACCACGATACCTCTGACATGAAACCCTAATCGGCTCTGCACACACTAGGATCTTCAATAACATGCGCCTCAAGTAATGACATAATTCCTTAAATGATAAGATTCACTGGTGAGCAAACTTCGCAAGGAAACTCTCTTAAGTACCATATTATTAGAGAAATAAACCCCAACTCATGATTTGAGTGACAAAAATGGCTCGAGACATTAAGAATCAATAACATCATAGCTCATGGCAAAATTCATTTATACCCTTGATGAAACCCTGATCTTCTGAGAAACACAGAGAGATAAACTCTGATTCAAGATCATGGTGAATTTCGGAGACAAGTAGCCCTGGTAGCTTGAAGAAGAAGAAGAAGTCCATGATAACTATACTTCACAACCCTAATCCCACATTTCACTGCTTGAAGAAGAACCAGAAGAACCAGGCTTTATTGAAGATACACCTCAGCCACTGTGAAACCCTAATTTGCAAGATCACATATCCTCTTGAACCAAGGTGCTAAATTGAATGGATGCATGCTATGCAAATGACCTAAATGTACATGTATGTGAAGCATAAGCCATTTACTGATGGTAAAATATGAGGGTAAATTTTGGGGTGTTACACACAAGACATTATAATTATATGTTTTTTTTCCCTTACATACCCTCCTACACCTATTGACATCATTTTTTTTCAAACCTCACATCCCTACCATTAAAAAAAATTATGCTCTAGTATAGTATTATTAAACTGTTTCAATGAATAAACCTCAATTCCAACCTTGAAACTAAAATTCTTACTAAGACCATATTCTTGAACCTAATTACACTAGGTCTGTCATCACAAATGTCATCATCTACCCCACCATGAAGTTCATCAGTCATGTATTCTTCTTCAATGTCATATTCCATACCCATATTTTATGTGATAAATATGTTGTTAGGTGGTTCACTCGAGGTCTCACCATCAACAAGAGATCCAGTTCTAGGTTCATCCATCAACACCTTCATCAAACCCTTTCATCCTTTCCTCCCCACTATCATCATAATGCACACCCTTAACATATTCATCACTAGATCCATCACCAAATACACTTAAATTGTCAACCTCTTCATCACATGTCTTCCCCTTTCCTTTCTCCCTAACCCTATCCATAAAGGTGACATCTCCTGTAACTGTTTTTGGCTTAGTAAAAATCTTAACTTCACAATTATTTCCAAGAGCATACACAACTAATTCACTAGCATCTCCATCATCCCTAAATGGTTTTAAATCTTCTTCCAAAGAACCACCATCATGCTTCTATCACATTTTAACAATCCCAACATCAAACTTAAGGTCAATCCCTTTGACTAATTCACAAGCTTCAAAATAAGACCAATAATCCGAATCTTAACCATTATATGCATAAACTTCCCCACACTCGTATCTTAAGTTAATGTCTTTTACAAAACAACCCTTGGTGTAGAAAACAACCTTAAATTTACCTATGTCTTGTACAATTAATTCACTTAGGGTCAAAGTTTTTCAAATTAGGTTAAATACGATATGTAGTAGAAATATACACATACAATCCAACACATACAATATTCAATATTAATATAAGTAAAACAATTCTTAAACTAACCTTAACATTACTTAATAAACAAAATGAAATACCTGAAGGGACCACAAGCTGCGAATAACTGGGGACTACAAACTTGCTTTCAATTGGAGGGACCACGACACTAATGCGATTTTGACTGGAAGGGATCACGAGCACAATATCTGGGATGAACCAGATGAAAAAGAAGAAGTTTAGGGCTTGACTTTCAAAGAAAAATATTGGAATGAATTAAGACTTTTGATTTTTTAAGCATCTAGCTAACGTTATCAGAATATCATCCGTTGGCGAATAACTAAAAAAAATAATCCACGTTGGCAAATTAAACATGTTTCACGTAAGCCTCTATTAGTGGAAACTAACAAGAGGGACTAAATTTATGACAGAAAAGTTTACGAGGATCATTGTTTGATGAAAATTTTTAGAGGGACTAAAATTGAATTATGGCCTATTTATAGGTACTAAAAACATATTTAACCCTTAAAATTAAGATTATGATTGGCTAGCCAATCTGCACAACGATTGCCTTCATGTCAAGTATGGTCGAATTTGATGTGTCAATCCTTTTAAGTCATTTTTCTAATTCTACGAACTAAAGTTGGAAAACTACGATCATCTAAAATCTCTTGACTCACCATATATCAAGATTTTAAAGCCACTCTCGACCACTATATTTGTAAGTCTGTCTTACCAAGCTAGCTTAGGTCATCTAGCATCACCCACATCTCAGAAATGAGAGCCTCACACTCACCAATTTTTCGAGCATAACCCCTCACCCAACTCTTTGAAGAATCTTTGAATACACCTCTGCAGCCAACAATAGAAGTAGAATTTTTATAGGTACTGTAACAATTGAGCTTAATTCAATTGGTAGATAATCGTTTCTATTGAACATGTATGATTTTTGGTCTTAACAGTTAGACATTTTTTAAATATGGTTCCCATTCTCGAATTCTCTCACTAGATGTATGATTGTTTTCATTTTTTTGTCAGGACGCTGAAAACATTCCTAAAATATTTCTTTATTTTTCCACTACATTCCAAAAGTACTGGTAAGAGGTCATAAAAATGGACTTCTATTGCATTCTATGAACTCCAAAACATCTTCTATAAGATTGTAAGAAATTCAATCCATGCATGAAAATGAATAAAACTTAATCATTTTGTTTGAAAGAACAAGAAAAATCCATACATGTGTTGCATAAGGGAAATTCTGTAGTACATGGACCAAAGTCTCTTCAGTGTTCATACACTAGTTGCAATTATCAGGGATTGCAGGGTTCCACTTGTGACATCTAGAGTTTGTCAAAAGCATCTAACGTGCCATAAGCCAAGTGAACATTTAAATTAATGTGGGAGCTCCACTTCCAAATGATATTCTAGTTTTTACTAGTATTTATCACAATTGGAGAAACATAAATATAAGTTTATGCATTCCTAACAAAAAAGTCATTATCTCTAATGTCCCGCACCACAACTTGTCTACACCATCTTCAAGAAGGGTCGAAGGAATGACCATAATACGATTAACCATCTTTATAATGAATCAATTTTGAAGCAAACTCAAGGTTCCACCTTCCCTCCTCATTGACAACATCTTTAACCATCAGATTAGTATCTATAATCATATCAGTTTGGACCAAATTAAATATTTTTTTGCTCTGTTAGAATCCAACGATTACTAAAAATTAACCCTCTTTCTGTCCACAAGCTTCCACCTCATATTCTTTTGAAATTTGTCCCAATTCTTCACTATAAGTTTCCATTGCGAGGCATCAACTGCCTTGTAAATAATATTCTCCACCATGTTTTGCTTCCTACTATATTTACTAATAAGAACCTAACATCATAAGTCATTAGGATTAGCCAATAAATTCCATATTTTAAAAATAAAAGCATCATTCATTAATTAAGTTTGTTTAATGCCTAAGCTCCCATGACCCTTAGGCATACAACAAACTCTTCAACTATTTAGATGAGCCCTACGGGTTGTCTTAGTGTCTCCCCAAATAAATCATTGTTGTAAAATTTTCACCTAAGAGATGAGACACCTAAGACTCCTCTTGCTCTACATGCATAGACTTAGAATAACCAGTGTCAATATAATCAACAATAATATACAACAAACTATCCCTATAAATAATACAAATATAAAAAGAAAGATGATCACCTTAATGAATACTTACGAATGAAGTAAAGCTATCAAGATTATCTCCATTCCATAACACTTTTGTTCTGGTCTGGGCCGAGGCTACCCAACAGTCGAGCAGGCCCAACCCATATAGCATGGAGAGGCCCAATAAGACCCCTCTGTGGGGCACTTGACTGCTGCAAGCATACCAATGTTCCCCCCGAGCACTTCAGTGTCGGGCACTTGGGCCAATAGGGCAGGAGGACCTCGCACCCCGACGGATAGGTACATCCCCGACATACCGGCTTCTCTCCCCGCGAGAATACCGCACATCACTCCTCGACAGACATGTCTCCTCCCCGCGAGGCCATGTCCGTCGTACGGCTTGACGGGTCCTCGACACAGAAGGCTCCTCCCCAGCGAGGAGTGTCTAACGGTCCGTACCACGTGGACACGTTCCAAGTAACCTCCCACTTCCGCAGGATTCGGTCTGCCCTAATCCCGAAAATCTAGGAACGGTTACCCCAGGGCGAAGACCACGTGCTGGTCTTCACTACGCCACGTAAGCCCTGGCAGTTACTTGGATTGGGCCTGACAATCCAGCCCAACGCAAGTAACCGTTGGCCCCGCACTGGGGGCTCTCTATAAATACTCTCTCACTTGAGAGGGTCAGGTTAAGTCACTTTTCTCACTCTTCTTGTATTTGCTGTTACTCTGTGCACTCCCTAACTTGAGCGTCGGAGTACCTTGCAGGTACACCCCCCCCCCCCCCCCCCCACCGTCCTTCAACCTCACCGGAGCTGGAGCTCGAAGGACGTCGTTGGCCACCAGTAACTGTCTGATCCAGGTACCGATCAGTGGCGCCGTCTGTGGGAACTCTATAAGCTTCCCCGTTTTCTCCTCGATAAACCAAAGCTTCCTCTATTCATCACCATGGCCAATCCGACCTTCAACCAGGCTCTGGACACCGTGCTCGCGCAACTGGAGAACGGGAGCCACCTTGAGGACGCCATCATCCTCCACGGCGACGAAGGCGACATAAGGGACGGGCAGACCGCCTCCCCGGACTCCCAGGATGCGACCATCAACGTCGTCCGCACGGACGACCAGCAAACCCCTCTCCAGCCGGTGGGTCCGCCGCCCAACGCGGACCCAAGCACCGTGGCCCTGTTTCCATTGATCAACCAGACCAATCAGCTGATCGCGCAGCAGAACACCAGAATCGAAGCCCTGGAGCAAGGACGGGCACGACGGTCTTCCCCGCGAAGACATCGTCGTCCCCCATCACCTCGCCGCTCTCCTTCCCCGCGGAGGACCCCTTCCGAAGATTCCCGGACCCCGTCTCCCGTACGCCATGGTCGACGACCGCGTCTCGAGCGCCCCCAGCCGGCGATCACCCAGAAGCGCCCTCGCTCCCCGCCTCGGAAGGAACCCAGGGCCTCCACCATCTCCAAGAAGTCCAAGCAGGCTGAAGAGAGACCAAAGAACCGTTCGAGGAACTCCCCTCCACGGCACCATGGATCACCTTCGAGATCCCCGGCTGGTAGCGACGACGAGGACCAAAGGACCCCCTTGTCGTGGGAAATCATGGACGCCCCAATCCCTCCGGGCATGGAGAAACCACCACCATTGGGGACCTACGACGGACTGACCGACCCCGACAATCACGTGGAGAGTTTCGAAGCGATGCTCGACTTCCGAAACGTCAGGGGAGCCATCAGGTGCAGGCTATTCCCTACCACCTTGCGGAAGGGAGCCATGACATGGTACAAGGGTCTGGAACCTGGTTCGATCACGTCATGGAAACAACTGAAGCAACACTTCACCAAGCACTTCACCGCGTCATGTCGACACCCGAAGACAGAGGCTGCCCTAGAAAAGATCTTCCAAGGGAGGAACGAATCCCTTCGAAATTACATTGAGAGGTTTAACAAGGAAGACGTCGAGGTCCATATGACCGACGACATGAAGAAATACTTAATTATTCACGGACTACGCGCCGGGTCGGACTTTGCCAAATCAACTGGCCTCCGAAGACCCCGGCGTCTCGAGGACCTTCTCGCTCGAGCCCAGAAGTACATCGAACTCGAAGAGACGGAAGCAGCCTAGATCGCTCTTGAGACGAGACGTAGGGAAGGCCCCCGCGGCCACAAAGACGATGACGCTTCTCCCCGACGGGGAGGAGAAAAGAAGAAAGAAAACTGCAATCGAGATCCCCGGGAACAGCGCGGGCCAGCTGGCCGATTCACGGAGTACACGCCGCTCAACACTTCCCGGTCTCGGGTCCTCTCAGACTGCCAGAATTCCGAGTTTGTGAAAGGAGGAGTTCGCTTCCCGAAGCCCGCGACTCCCAAACTAAACGTTGACAAATCTAAGTACTGCAGGTTCCACCGAAGCCACGGGCATGTGACCGAAGATTGCATCCACCTCAAGGATGCCATTGAGATTCTCATCAAAGAAGGGCACTTGAAGAAGTATGCCCAACAGAATGACCCTCCTCGTCCCAGCTCAAAGGAATCACAGAACGTCGAGGAGGCAACACCTCCTCTCGGCGACAGCCAGCTTCAGGTCGCCCTCAGCGTCACTCGACCCGAGGACTTCTTCGTCCCCCCAATCATCGAGGGCGAAGAGGCAATCCGCAACATGTGGGCGACTTTCCCCGACGAGGGCCCCGTCACGGCCCGTAGTACCTGAGAAGGCTTCCCCAAAGCAATGGTTATCTCCGGAGGTGACCCCGGGAAAATATCGGTTGGGTCGATCAAACGGAAGTTTGACGAGCTGGAATCCGCGACATCGTCGAAGGCGACCACCCTCGAGAAAGTGCGGGGAAACTCCAATCCCATCACCTTCTACCTCGAGGAACTCCCCGGGGGAGCACCAAACACCACTATTCCCCTCCTGGTCAGGGCCCAAATGGCGAACTTTGACGTCCGAAGAATCCTAGTCGACCAGGGGAGCTCGGTCGACATTATGTATTCTCATTTGTTCGGGACCCTTCAGCTGGACGAGAGGCATTTGACCCCGTACGTCGGGTCAGACCTACAGGGGTTCAATGGAACCACCACCAGACCATGGGGTTACGTGGAGCTAATGGTCACGTTCGGGGCCGAAGACACGGCCCGACATGTGAAGATCCGTTTCCTGGTGGTTGAATGCCCATCCCTTTACAACTGCATCCTCGGAAGGACCACCCTTGCTGAACTCACGGCGGTCCCGTCGACGGTCCACCTCAAAATGAAGTACTACACGAGGAGGGGACGAGTAGTGACGATGCACGGGGACATCGACGCGGCCAGAAGATGTTTCGACGCCGCCGTCAAGGGCCTAAGTTCCATTGGTCCTAAACCTAAGGCCGTGGCCAAACCACCCCCGGACATCGGACAGGTACCTCTCCCGCGCGTTAACGCGGTCGACCTCGACAGCAGGTTCTCCGGCGAGCCTGATGAAGACAGAGTCGAAGACCCCGACCACCAGGCGGAAAACAACGGGCAACCTCTCCACCCAGCGCGCCCCATCCCAGATGGAGATTTCGAGCTCGTGGCCCTTGGAGACGACCCAGATCGCAACGTGAAGATCGGCACCGGGATCCCTGACCTAGCCAAAGAGCAGCTGAAAGCATGTCTGAGGGAAAACGCTGACCTCTTCGCGTGGAGCGCGTCCGAGATGCCTGGCCTCGACCCCGAGGTGGCTTGCCATCAGCTCGCAGTAGATCCGGCCGCTAAGGCCATATCACAACGTAGGCGTAAGCAGTCTCCCGAGAAAGCGGAGGCTGCTGAGAAATACACGACATGGCTGTCCAACGTTGTACTTGTTAAGAAAAATAATGGAAAATGGAGAATGTGCGTTGATTATACTGATCTTAACCGGGCTTGCCCGAAAGACTGTTATCTCTTGCCTAACATTGACCAACTGGTCGACAATTCTGCAGGTTACAAACTACTATCTTTCATGGACGCCTATTCAGGATACAACCAAATCCCCATGGACAAGGTCGACAAGCAACACACGACCTTCATGACCGCGTCGGGCAACTACTATTATAACGTAATGCCTTTCGGTCTGAAGAATGCCGGTGCGACCTACCAACGGATGATGAACAAGGTCTTCCGGACTGAAATCGGCGACATGCTCGAAGTTTACATGGACGACATGATCGTCAAGTCTGCAGAAGAAGTCAACCACGCTGCGCACCTCAATAAGGTGTTCGACACGGCGAGAAGATGCCGCATGAGGTTTAATCCCGACAAATGCACCTTCGGCGTCCGGGTGGGAAAGTTCCTCGGATTTTACCTCACAGAACGAGGAATCAAGACAAACCCCGACAAGTGTAGAGCCTTTTCCGAGCTCCCTACTCCGGGCTCGAAGAAGTCAATACAATCATTGAACGGAATGCTCACCGCCCTTTCCCGGTTCGTCGCCAAATCCGTACAGTACGCACTCCCCTTTTTCAAACTCCTCCGGCAAAAAGCGGAGTTTGAGTGGAGCGAGGAATGCGAACAAGCACTCGCACATTTGAAACAAGTCCTATCGCAACCCCCGGTCCTCTCGCGACCCGAGAACGGGGAAACACTCTTCTTATATCTTGTGATCACGAGCGAGGTGGTCAGCGCCGTCCTCATTCAGGAAACACCAGACGGACAGAAGCCAGTTTACTTCACGAGCAAAGCTCTCCAAGGCCCCGAGCTCAGGTATCAGCAGATCGAGAAAGTCACACTGGGCCTCGTCACCGCGGCCAGAAGACTACGCCACTACTTCCTCGCCCATACCGTCATCGTGAGGACCGACCAGCCGATCAGGCAACTCCTCAGACGACCAGATATGGCAGGAAGGATGCTCAGGTGGTCACTCGAGCTGGCCGAATTCGACATCCGATATGAAGGGAGGAAAGCCTTGAAGGCACAGGTACTGGCCGACTTTGTAGCAGAGATGACCGTCCCAGAACCCTCAACCAACGGGTCGCAGAAATGGACAATCTATGTCGACGGAGCATCCAGCCCGAAAGGAAGCGGAGCGGGAATCATCCTGGAAAACGAGGAAGGCATCCTCATCGAGGTGTCCCTCGAACTATCCTTCCCGACTTCGAACAACCAAGCCGAATACGAGGCTTTCCTCGCGGGACTCAGGCTGGCCGAGGACCTTGGCGCCAAGGAGGTCAAGCTTTTCACCGATTCCCAGCTCGTAGCCTCGCAAGTCCGAGGAGAGTACCAAGCCAAGAACGACAGTCTTATAGAATACTTGGCCTTGGTAAAAGAGAAGATGAAAAAGTTCACCTCGGCGGAAGTGACTCACATTCCCCGGGAGCATAATGCCCGGGCGGACGTCCTGTCAAAATTAGCAAGCACGAAAAAGAAAGGCGGGAACAAGTCCGTCATACAAGAGGTCCTTTCCCACCTGAGCGTTGACAAACCAGGCATGGTTTCGAACATCAACGCCATCGGGGACAGCGATTGCTGGATGAGCCCGGTATACGAATACCTCACGACGGGTGAACTCCCCGAAGATCCCAAGGAAGCAAGAATGGTCAAGAGACGGGCGTGCTCGTACACTATCGTCGAGGATAAGCTATACCGGCGAGGATTCTCTATTCCCCTCCTCAGATGTGTCGAGGATACCAAGGTCCCCAGCATACTCCAGGAGATCCATGAGGGAATCAATGCGCAGCACCTCGGCGGACGATCGCTAGCTCGTAAAGCACTCCGGGCAGGATATTACTGGCCCACCATGCAACAAGACGCCAAGGAGCACGTCAAGAAGTGCGATAAATGCCAACGGCACGGGGACATGCACCTCGCTCCTCCCAGCGAGCTCACGTCGCTATCCTCCCCGTGGCCGTTCGCATGGTGGGGGATGGATATCCTCGGACCTTTCGTCCAGGGGTCGTATCAAAACAAATACCTCATCGTCGGGGTAGATTACTTCACGAAGTGGATTGAAGCAGAAGCATTGGCCAAAATCACTGCCTTCAACATACTACGTTTCTACAAAAGAAATATCCTCGCCCGGTTCGGCATACCTCAAGCCATCGTCACCGACAACGGAACCCAGTTCACCGACAGGAACTTCCAGGACTTCGTCACAAAACTAGGCACGAAGCAGCACTTCACGTCGGTCGAGCACCCTCAAACGAACGGACAGGCTGAGGCCGCGAACAGAGTGATCCTTCGAGGATTAAGACGACGACTGGGCGACGCCAAACAACGGTGGGTCGAGGAGCTACACAGCGTTCTCTGGGCCTACCGAACAACCCCACACTCCACGACCGGGGAGACCCCTTTCCGTTTGACCTATGGAACGGAGGCAGTAATCCCCGTGGAGATCAGAGAACCCTCGAGGAGGACGGAAGCCCCCCTCGACGAGAACGCGAACGATGAAGCCTTGAGGGAAGAACTCGACTTCGTCGAGGAAACACGCTCGAGCGCTTCTCTCCGAGAGGCGTCACTTAAACAAAAAATAACACTGCGTTATAACGACAGAGTCATTAAGCGTGATTTTCAGGTGGGCACCCTCGTCCTACGAAGGAACCAGAAAGACTCGCGGGAAGGCAAACTCGCCGCGAACTGGGAGGGCTCGTACCGCGTCCGCGCGAAAGCGGGGACAGGAGCCTATTTCCTCGAAAATCTGCACGGGGAAGAACTTGCTCGACCATGGAACGCTGAAAAGCTAAAACAATATTACAGTTAAACACTGCCCGCGACTCACTAGCACCGCGATTACGGGGACGCGCTAGGGTACAAGCGCGACACCCCTATAAGAACACGACGATCAGAGACCGCGTTGTGTGTGCGCGAGGACATTTGATCCGGCGGGGATACCTCGATCGAGGCCCACCGTCGTCGTGCCAACCGGGCATAACACCCAGCTCGCGATGGGAAGTTTATGCCACGAGACTAGGACCTCGACCGAGCTCTTAGCCTCGTTGAAGGTCGGAGTCCTCCTCCGGCCGCCCGACCAGCTCTCCACGCGGTCGGGGACTATCAAGGTCGAGCAAATCCCGAAGCCTTATTACTTAGGCAAAAATAAAGTATAACAAACACCACATCACACACAAGGAAAATTAACAAAGAGGTATTATAAAGTACGAATAGCGGGCAAAACCCTTAGTCCAAAAAGTTACAAATATGAGCCCACAAGCCAGGAAAAAATAAACATCGTGCAAATAGTACATCAACTAAGCCCACAAACCGGGCGAAAACAAAACGGCTCGCAGGCCGACCAAAACAAAGCTAAAAAGAAAAGCCTACTCAGCTGCGGCCCCGTCAGGCTCCTCGTGCACTTGAATGTCGTTCTCCCGCAGAGGATGCACGATCTGGCCATCCACCACCTCAGCGTCGGGGTCAATCCCTTCGGTGACGAGATCTGGGTTGAGAACCTGAAGCTGAGCCACGGCACTGCGGAACCCTATACCCGCGGTTTCAATAGCATCATCCTCGGACAACCGGAGATCCTGCTCGAGCTTCCGGAGATGGGCCACTAATGCTGCACGAGTGGTTAGGAGCCTGTCTCCCTCAGTCTCCCCCTCGGCCGGCCGCACAACATCCTCCAACTCGGCAATCCTTTCCTTAAGCCGCTTCTCCTCCAACTCCAGTTCAGCGATTCGGGCAAGGTGGCCTTTCTCTGTCTCCTCGGCTTCCTTAAGCTTGGCCTCGACCAGCTGTTGCTGCTTGCTTTGCTCTTTGTTCAGATCTCGGCACTCTTTTAGTTCCTTGCGCATACCGAGCACCTCAGCGCCCAAGGTATCCAGCGCCTCCTGCAGGCGGGCCAGTTCAGCAGCAGGGCGGGTCTCGTCATTTAGAATGATGGCAGTCGAGCAGATACGTATGACGGCCGACAGGTCCTCAAAAATCATCTTCCTCCTCACTTCAGTAGCGGTCCCTAACACAGTTTGGATCTCGGAGGGAAGGGTGCGAGGATAAGTGACCTCAGAGAAGAAGTGAGGTTTTTGATGGCAGGGGGGAAGGTCAAAGCTGGAAGGCACCGGGGGACTGTCTTCACCACCCAGGTCAACGACCTCCGCAACGCGTTGCCTCTTCGGAGTCCCTTGGGTAGCCGGGGATTGGCTTCACGCAGGAGTTGTGCAATCACCCGCGGTCCCCGACACAGCGGCAGCAGGCTGAGACTGAGTGGATCCTCCGGGGGCAGCAGCCGTGGAAACACCCTCGTGCGGGGCCCCAGAAGGGACAACTTCTTGATCTTTAGAGCGCGACGCCTCTTCCCGGGCCTGCGCTTCCCGGGCCCTGTTCGCTTTCAGCTTCTTCAACCTCTCCTCGGCTCCGGCCATTGTTCCTGTAAAAGGAAAGAAAATGTTAGTAAAGCGAGAAACACATATACGAGGAAGACCTAAAGCGAGGACGTTTTCACCACCTAACAATTCGATGGCTTCCTCGTCGGAGAAGGTCTCGAGCAGAACGCGGGTGTTTATCAGGCGACGTTCTTTCTTCACCTGCCCATCTGCACCTATTATAGGCTGGCCGTCCAGCGTCTCGTGTCGAGCTTCGGTAAAACTGTCGACGAAAGCTACGATTTTATCGTAGGCTTCCCGCTCGTAGGCCTCCATCTGAACAGGCTTCGTTTTATATTTGTCAACTCCCTTCTTAAAATCTTCCTCCGTCCAGTACAAAGGAAACTTTGGCTCCAGCACCTCCTCGGAACGGCCGTCGACCTCGCGGGTGACTTTCCGGTACAATGAATATATCGCCTCGAGGGTGACCGGCTTCACGTAGAAATAACGGAACTTGAAATCCCGGATGGAATCCAAGTAAGTATGGAACAGCGCCTTGCTCTGCTTGAAGGACACCCAGCCGTGTCGACCTTCGGCCGACGACCGTTGGAGGTGGAATATGCGGAAGAAAAGGCGAACGGTCGGCACGATCTCCAAATATCTGCATACGAGCTCGAAGGCCCGGATGAAGGCCAGCGAGTTCGGATGAATCTGCGAAGGGGCCAACTTCAACCAGTCAAAGATCCCCTCCTGAAAACCCGTGAAAGGCAGCCTCCACCCCGCCTTCTCGAACATAAACTCGTATAAGGGGACTCGCATTCCCCGGTAAGGGGAGCATATCCGGTGATGCTCCTCAGGACGAAAAACCTTCCAGGATTGGCCACTTCCGATTAGTCGGTGCTCGACGGTACAAAAAGCATCGCCCACATCTGGGTACACGAAGATGGACGACATCTCCAGGGCTTCGCTACAGACCCAATCCTCGAGCGGCCTCTCTTGCGCAAAGGCCATGTGAGCCATGGGGGAGTCGGGCTGGTCGTCGTCGTTTTCCTCGAAATATCCTACGGACACCTCCGCAGCCAAATCGTCCATTTACCTGAAAAGCAGAAGGAAACGGTGAATTCGATTGGTCGTATCAAATTCACCCCTCCACTGCTGTTCAAGCGAACGGGCGAGGAAGGGGCAAGGTTTTCTCAACTCCCCGACGCGATCGGCCGATGATCAACTTGCCCACCGGGGAACTCATCGTCTCCCCGGAAGGTTCTGCCCCGTGTCCCCGCGGCACTAACAAATATACTGATTATTAAGGACCCCGAGACATTCAACGGGTCCCCGACGTGTTCGTCCCTGATCCCCGAGATATTCATAAAAAACGAGCAAATCTCTTCGCACTCTCTCCCTCCACAACAAAAGATTCCCGCCGTATTCGCTAGGAATCCCTTCGTTTCTCATGGGAATATCATCAATTCACCAAGGAAACGTCCTACACTAGTTAAAATTGAAGAAAAAACGCAAAATAAAGGTCCGGTTTGAAGCAAATACCTGGTAAGCGGCGGTGTAGGGTTCCGGCACGGAGGTTTCAGGCTATGGTACGGCGGCGAACGGCTGTCGTAGCGGAGGAAAGGCTTCCGACAGAGAGTGCCCGGCGATTGACGGCGGCGAGCTACGACGGAAGAGGTTAGAGAGAGAAGGAGAAGGATTCTTGAGAGAGAAGCGGAAAAGTGAAAAATGAGTGAGGGGAGCGGCTTTTATAAGCGGTTCTCGCGAGACCCGAGGGGCGTAGGGCACTCGAGTGCGCTACCCTAGCCAGCCGCCCTAGCCTCCCTAGGTAATAATGGCAGGCGACACGTGGCACGCATGCAGCCGCCCGTCTCCCCACGCGTGTCGTTTCGGTTTTCCCCAACGCTTCGAATCCGAAACCCTTCATCTCCCCGACCATACGACCAGACACATCTGTCCGACGCCCGACGCTCATCCGGCCGAAGGAATTTCGCATAGGAGAACGACCTCCTCGGTTCCTCTCCTAGCGTATCCTCGACATGCCAATAACCCTTAAGTCATTGCTCTGCCACCTCAAAGCAACGACTTGGGGGGCTCCTGTTCTGGTCTGGGCCGAGGCTGCCCAACAGTCGAGCAGGCCCAACCCATATAGCATGGGGAGGCCCAATAAGACCCCTCTGCGGGGCACTTGACTGCTGCAAGCATACCAACGTTCCCCCCGAGCACTTCAGTGTCGGGCACTTGGGCCAATAGGGCAGGAGGACCTCGCACCCCGGCGGATAGGTACATCCCCGACATACCGGCTTCTCTCCCCGCGAGAATACCGCACATCACTCCTCGACAGACATGTCTCCTCCCCGCGAGGCCATGTCCGTCGTACGGCTTGACGGGTCCTCGACACAGAAGGCTCCTCCCCAGCGAGGAGTGTCTAACGGTCCGTACCACGTGGACACGTTCCAAGTAACCTCCCACTTCCGCAGGATTCGGTCTGCCCTAATCCCGGAAATCTAGGAACGGTTACCCCAGGGCGAAGACCACGTGCTGGTCTTCACTACGCCACGTAAGCCCTGGCAGTTACTTGGATTGGGCCTGACAATCCAGCCCAACGCAAGTAACCGTTGGTCCCGCGCTGGGGGCTCTCTATAAATACTCTCTCACTTGAGAGGGTCAGGTTAAGTCACTTTTCTCACTCTTCTTGTATTTGCTGTTACTCTGTGCACTCCCTAACTTGAGCGTCGGAGTACCTTGCAGGTACACCCCCCCCCCCCCGCGCCGTCCTTCAACCTCACCGGAGCCGGAGCTCGACGGACGTCGTTGGCCACCAGTAACTGTCTGATCCAGGTATCGATCAACTTTGAAGGATGAGAAATAAATAAAACAACAAATTATGTTAATTAACTCTTTAGAAAACTTAAAAGGGTTAATAGTGATTTACCCCTCTGACATATGAGCGTGTTTCGGTTTACCCCCCCCCCCCCCCCCCCCCCCCCCCACCGTTGCCAAAGGCAGGTTTTGGCAACGGTTTTTTTGAAAAAACCGTTGCCAAAAGGCAAGGAGGGGGGTAAAGTAAAATTCGCTCATATGTCAGGGGGGTAAATCACTATTAACCCAACTTAAAATCACACCGACATTGAGTAACAAACCTTTAATCGCATGCACATCTCCCCGGCTATAACGATATTCTAAAACAAATTAGGCAAATTTTAGAGGTTGTTATTTCCAATTAGACAAATTTTAGAGGTTGTTATTTCCGCTCTAAAGGGTGCTCCCGCACACCTATGAAAAATCAAAACAACACCCTTGATGCTTTCTCAATGTAGGATTTGTTGTCGGAGCAATTTTTTAACATGTATTTTGAAGCTTGGATATTTACAAAATCACCTTACAATCTTCTCTGAAATTAATGCTTTATGGAAAACAAACATTATAGAAATATATATCTGGATTTATTTCAGAAATATATTTCCGAGCTAGGTTTTTAAGGAAAAAATAAGGTGCAACTCAATTATAAAGGAATGTGGTGTATAAAATGTTAAGCTGTAACAAGCAATTCCAAATTTCTTATCACATAGGTGTTTGTTAGCATTTAAATAGAGAAGCGAGGAAATGCCACTTTATTTAGCAAAAAGGGGAGCGCGAATAGCAGGCACACTACTTCAAACAAATACATTTGACTCGGTTCAACTCGCCCGAGCGAACTCGAATGTTGATAACACTATCGTAAGAACCAAAACAGAACCAGTAGCACGAAAAACCCTATGGGTACCTTCTCTCTTCTCAAATGCCACACCCCCTTTTCCTCCATGCTTTTCGCCCACTCCCCTCGAACCCTTTTCTCCGGCTACCGCGCCGCCGTCTTCAGAAAAAAGAAATTCCCTTCCTTTCGCGCCGTCTCCTCTTCTCACTCATCGACGGCGGAGAAGAATTCCAACGACGGTGAAAGCTTCCGTTCAAAGAGTCCATCGCCGGAAGTATGGCTTCACAACACCATGAGTAAGAAGAAAGAGCTTTTCAAACCGAAAGTTGAGTCGAAAGTTGGAATGTACGTTTGTGGAGTCACTGCTTATGATCTTAGCCATATTGGTCATGCTCGTGTTTACGTCAATTTCGATCTTCTTTATAGGTTACTCTCTTCTCTTGAAAATACCCTAATGCAAAAAATTGTTTTTTTTGTTAATCTGCACAAATTGTGATTTGGGTGCTAATTAGTTTTTGGTTTGTGTTCTGTTTGACAATTAGGCAGATATTTTAAGCACTTGGGATTGGAAGTTTGTTATGTTCGCAATTTTACTGATGTGGATGATAAGGTGAGTGTCTATTTGGCATTTGCTTTCTTTTTGTGAAGTTCTCTTGGTATTTTTCAATAGGGTCTGTTTGGATTGACTTACTTGAGTTCATGTAACACAAACTAGGAGACTGTTTTAGAGAGATTATGCATGTGTTTGGTTCTGCGGTGAAAAAAAAATGATTTTCAATGAATTGTTTATGTAAAGTTGATTTTAGCTAAAATTGAGTTGAAGGTAAAGTGATTTATGTCTGGATAAATTTATATAGAAGTGAGTTGATCAGTATATTTCAATGTAAAAATCACGTACAATCAAGTAGAATCAATTCTGGAGGCAGAATCCATTATACATTAGAAGAACCAAACATCTCAAAATCATTCCAAAATCAATTCTACACCTCTAGAATTACTTTTCCCTTTTCCAAAAGCTAAACCAATCATAAACTACGTAAACTTATGAGTTATGACATGTTGATAAGCTATACAGTTTACAGCTTATTACCCATAAGCTCTACCAGATAGCCTATGATAAGCTTTTATGCTAAAAGCACTTAGTTTAGCTGTTTATCCCAACATGGTCTCCTTACTTGCCATGAATCACAATAATTTTAAAAAGCTCTTTTGATGTTTCTTTGTGATCTTATATAAATTGGCACCATTAAGGCATTTACCTTCATAGTTTGGTAGCTCTAGCTTATAGAAAACATCTGTTTTAATAATTTCTTTTAACTTTGGTTTGATTAGATTTAGTTTTGCACATATTGAAAATATTGATTGTAAGTTTGTAACATAGTTGAAGAAACATAATTCTTCAAAATACCTTTTTTGGAATTAGCTACTTAATGTTACTCTTTACACCGAGTGGGAGAGGGAAATGAGATTCTAGGGGAATCCTTGATTGGTTTTAGGTGATAATGTATCTGAATTCTGTCTCTGCAGAAATGAAGTTAATCCTTTCGACAATCTATGCCATTTCTTGTCGCTCGACCATTCCCTTTGTTATCCTATGATTTGTACTTTTAATCCTTTAAGAGTTCGGAGGACCTTGAGAATTTTTGGGAATTTTGATTATGTTTTTATATTGATAGTTCAAAGTACCCACTACTTTTTAATTGGTATTACAGGATCTTAGTCTGCAATTTTCAAATTATGTAGATAATTGCTAGATCAAAGGAGTTAGGAGAAGATCCAATCAGTTTGAGTCATCGCTATTGTGAAGAGTTCTGTCAAGACATGGTAACTCTTAATTGTTTGCCTCCAACCGTGGAACCAAAAGTCTCTGAGCACATACCCCATATCATTGATATGATTGAGAAGGTACCATCGTCTTTAATTTTAAGGAGATTGACAAATTCCATATTATTGTTACGTATTACATTTCTAAGAAAACTTACACTGATATGCTAATGGTAATTGGTATATGAGATGATTCACATCATGATGTATTACCATGCTCTCTTTTATTAATCAGATTCAGAAGTTATAGTATTGGTTCATTGTTAATCAGTTAAATACTTGTTGACAGATTCTTAATAATGGGTATGCCTACAATGTTGATGGGGATATATACTTTAATGTAGAAAAATTTCCAGAATATGGGAAGTTGTCTAGTCGAGGTCTAGACGATAATCGAGCTGGTGAGAGGGTTGCTGTTGATTCAAGGAAGAAAAATCCTGCCGATTTTGCTCTATGGAAGGTATAAATATATTGATGATAGATAATTGTAATGCAGATATGTTACATATGTTGATCTAATTATATATTTTAAATTGATGATTATAAAATACTTAAAATTCTAATTTAGTTTGAAACTTATCTATCGTGGATTTTCAATGCTTTTTACAGTCTGTAAAGCCAGGAGAGCCATTTTGGGATAGTCCCTGGGGTCCCGGAAGACCTGGGTGGCATATTGAATGCAGTGCTATGAGTGAAGCTTATCTTGGTTACTCTTTTGACATCCACGGTGGAGGGATTGACCTTGTATTTCCTCACCATGAAAATGAAATTGCTCAGAGTTGTGCTGCTTGTAGCAAAAGTGATATTAGTGTATGGATGCACAATGGTTTTGTCACCATTGACTCCGTAAAGATGTCTAAATCTCTGGGAAACTTTTTCACAATACGGCAGGTGACACAGTCCTCATAGTTTAGACTTATTTTTGTATAATATCTTTCGCGTTTGTTGTTGGCTACCACTCAAAAGGGTTAAATTCTTATTCCACAAACCTTTCATGTTTGCAGGTTGTAGATGTTTACCATCCACTGGCTTTGAGATATTTTCTGATGACTGCTCATTATAGATCTCCCGTGAACTACTCTAATATACACCTTGAAAGTGCTTCAGACCGTGTTTTTTATATATACGAGGTACTGCTTTATTTGGCTAGAAACTGGCTTTTCCCCCTTGTTCTGCGTGCTGTTGTCGATGCATTGGCACGCATAATTTTTTTAAGCATTTGTTCATTATATAAGTTGTGTAGTGTAGATGTGTATTGATAGTTATGTTTGTTTGCAGACATTACATGCATGCGAAAGCTTGCTGAACCAGCATGATCAGACAGTTAGGAAGGACTCCGTCCCATCAGATACTTTGAATATTATTGATAACCTCTATAATGTTTTTCTGACCTCAATGTCTGATGATCTTCACACTCCAGTAGTATTAGCCGGACTATCTGATCCACTTAAGTTAATTAACGACTTGCTGAATACTCGCAAGGTATTGTATTCTCTTTTGTAAAAACATGGGTTCTAGATGTTCTGATGTGAAACTTGTATCTATCTCTCTTTGTTAACTGTCTTGGAAATGAGTATGTTAAGATGGTTTGAGATATGAATACTATTTTTCAGACTTCCAGTGGTAGAAGTGCAACTTCAGAACTTTTATCTTGTGGATGATGTCATGTGAATACTTGTTATTTGGTATCAACACATAAAATATATCACATGATTGTTGTTTTTAACATTTCTAAATTCATATTCCTTGCAGGGGAAAAAACAACAATTTCGAATAGAATCACTTGCAGCGTTGAAGAAAAGCATTGGGGATGTCCTAACTGTTTTAGGTCTTATGCCTTCAAGTTACTCTGAGGTATGAGTATGAAAATATTTTAATTTTTAAGTGTTTGGTTTCTCTCACTTTTACAATTATTGACATTCGAGATATCATATGTCCATTAGTTTCGCACGCGTGTTGCATTGCACTTATATTATTGTACTAAATGCATTCACTTTCTTGTAATATGTAAAATCAATGTCATTCTGCAGGTTTTGCAACAGCTTAAGGAAAAAGCTCTGAAGCGTGCAAACGTGACGGAAGATGAAATCTTGCAGAAGATTGAAGAACGGGATGCTGCTAGAATACAAAAAGAGTATGCCAAATCCGATGACATAAGGAAAGATTTGGCTGTTCTTGGTATTGCTCTTATGGATAGTCCAAACGGCACAACTTGGAGGCCTACCATTCCTCTTCCGCTTCAAGAGCTGCTTTAGTCAAAATAAGCATCAGTTTTCCAACATTTGCAAAGAAAAATCAAAGGAAACTGCTCTTCCTCAATCCTTGATGCCTTGAAGCTATGAATTAGAATTTTTGTTTCGATAAAAAAAAGTGTCGCGAGGTTAGTGCTGTTGTCTTGGTGGTCACAATTGAATTAATTAATATTTTTTTTAACATATAAGGCTTTTTTTTTGTAGAATATTCATAATAAACTCCATTGAAATGATAAATTAGTATTTGAAATTAAAGATTGTTAATCAACACGGCTCTTCTGTCATAGAAATTCTGTGGTTGTATGCATTTACAAGTTTAATCAGGAAAATGACTGTGAACCTAGAGATTTGTCCATACAGTTCCAGCAACATGATAAGAAACCTACGATTCCTGTCTCCACATGTCCACCAACATCTCCCTCTCTTTTGTGCAGCACTCTAATAAACTCATTTGAACTTAGATTTCCATCCCCACTTGTGTCAAACAAATGAAAAACAATCTCAACCACATTGTCAGAAAGAGCTAAACCGCAAACCTGAAACCAAAAAAACAGAGAATTCATTCTATCTGATGGCATATTTTATAAAACCGAGGAAGAAATCAGAGATAAAAATGGCGTACATTTGATGCAGCATGCCGAAAATCGGCTCTTGTTAAAAGACCATTTACTTTTGCGAAACTGAAAAGAGCCAATGAAAGTGGCACTAACTTTTTCCGCAGTTCTGCAAAGTTTTTGAACTCCTCAAATGTGATGCGAACATTATTGAACTGAGGATTATTGTTCATTTCTTCAACCCTTTCGAGTAACTTGTTCAGATGACTCACGTCTGCAGAAGCAACTATGGAGTGTGCAAAATCTTTTGCTGATATGGTTTTTTGCAATTTGAAGTCATAATCAACAAACTCCAGCCTCAAAATCTATACACATAATATTGTAATCAGTTTGTATACACAATCACATATAAGATCACTAAAAAAAACAACTTTCTTAATTTGTCCATCAAGAGTCTGAGGCGACATACTTCATCATGCAAATCTCTTATAAACTGCACAAATTTATCATGTCTGAGGCGACCTTTTCCTTCTTTACCAAATAAGTACTCCACCATATTTCCATTTTCTACGGAGGCATCGGCCTCTAGATCCCTTTGATGAACACCATGCTTGCTATGCGATCGTATCGATGCCATCACTCTTTTGAATTCTTCTTTATCTATCTCCCTAAAGATGTGATAAAAGCAGTTAAGCATCAATGTACAATCTATGTCTGTTTAAATTTGATCCCATAACAACAAGAATGACACACACCATATAACAAACTAGTATAGAAATATTAGAAAAGCATCACATAGAATGAGTACTACTAACCCATCATTATCCATGTCAAACATTTTGAATACTGCAGAACAGCTTGATTCTGGGATGCTAAGCAGTGTTACCAAGAATAAATACCTATTGCAGTTAATATAAATATTATAGGTTAAAACCTTAGCCTCTGATAAAAAATTATTCTGAAATTTCCAATAATACGTAAAAATTTCAGAAAACTCACTCCCTGAATGATATAAGACCATCACCATTTACATCGAAAAGCATAAAGAATTCCGAAGGAGGACATAACAAATGTCCGGGACTTCTTTCGCCTTTCAAAGATCCATCTCTAACAAGATTTGATTCAGATGGAGGGAAAACAGGAACAACTGCACGCATTAAATCTACAGGCTTCATATGAACTTCCCCTTCTGGTGTACAAGAAGATGCAAAGTATTCGAAAACCTTAATGCAGAAGAGCATAAATTGTTAACGTAAATGAATTTTCAACTTTTACCATTATATTGAAAGTATATAAGAACATTAAACTCATATATACATATTAAGAAGCTAATTAGCAGAAAAAATAGCAGAGAATAAACACACCTTCTCGGGTGGACTATGCAACCTTATGCGCTTCTCATAGTTGAAGAAAACTTTACTTCTGTACGCATCTGCAACATGGCATCAATTATGAAATGAGATAGAAAAATTATAATGTAGAACTCGAATATGATCAACTAAGGTAACTTGGAAGTAAAGTTATACATTACATACCTCCAAAGAGAAAGGGATTATCATTGGAACTCTCAGGATGTGATGATTTTGTAAAAGCATGGTTTAAGAAATGAGAGTCGAAATGTGAACTGTGTTTGGAGAAGTAATAGAGAAGAGCCAAAGCAGAAGCAAGAGCAAAGGGAGAAATCCAGTTTGGAAATCGCGGTGAGTTGGAATTCGGTAAGGTTGGTGCAGGGGGAGAAGATGGTGGAGTTGAGGTTCGGAAGCGTTGGATGAAGACGGAGGATCGACGGAGAGTAGAAAAGAAAGACATGGTAATGGTAATGGTAATGGCATGCTCATGGAATTAACCAAATGAGAAGAAGATAGAAAGTTGAAAGATGTTTTTCTTTTGCTTGGTATAGCTAAGGTGGCAAGGCAAGTATCAGAACAATGTCTACTGTTCCTGTCAAATAACATTGATAAATCATTAAAAATAGAACCGGATACACACAGTATATTTGTACATTGTTTGTAGGTAACAAACTTGTGCCAAAATAAGATTTCTGTATATGAATAAGAGTTGAAAATATTGATATCAATTATAGTGTTAGAGTATATTATGATTAAGTGATTATCAATGGGTAGGGTAAGGAGAGTGATCATTGTCTCTTGTCCAAACTCTTCAAAATATCAATGAGTAGTGATCCATTGTCTATTGTCCAAACCCTTCAAAATATCTCATATATTCACCACTGCAGGAAGATTTTTTTCATCTTCATTCTCATGAATTTCCATGGGTCTCTATTGAAAATGTTGGATTTTATTATGGATCACTTTAAATAATTGATTAACATAATTTTCAAACCACAAACAACATTAAATATTTGCCATTAAACATTAATATAGTTTAAACAATTTATTCATATATAAAAATTAATTTAAATAAAATAATAAAATATAAACAACTTACCAAAGCTCTTATGATACGTTCCTCAACAAAATCTCCCGATTTTTTAATACAACCAACTCATTCATTTGCAGGGATCTCTCCAAATCCTTACTAATTAATAAAATTAACTTTAATTAAAAAGATATGGTAAATCAAAATATAGCTATAAAAAGTAGTTATAATTATCCGGTGTCGAGCATGTTCGGCGATACTAATGCTTCCAACTAGATTAAGGTGACTCCCCTTTTCAGAAGTTCTCATTTTCTTTGCAATTTAAGATTTTGCCTTAAACCATATGAGTCCCAATAGACAAAAAGTTCATCAAATACTTTCTTGCCTATGCAGTTAGGACGAACATTTTGTTCTTCCCAACCACATCTAGCACGGCATAGCATGTCAGAAAATCGGACTACTGTTCTGCCCCATTTTTTTTTAAATCCTAGTCCTGTTCATTACTTCTCACGTACACTTTTCCTGCTATGTTGTATGACATTCAAATAAATTGTTAGATAATTATAATAATAAGAAAGTAATTAAAATAACTTAACCTAAAATAAATTCACTATACCTTAAATTTTTTAAACCAAACATCTTTTTCACCCAAGAAAAATTCTCCAAATCTATTCCAAACTTTTTTATACATTTGTTGAATAACATAAATTATACATTTGGCAGCAATCTGACTCGACTCGAAACTAAACAACAACAATTAGAATAAGTATTAAATCTAAAAAATGGCAACATGTTTACTTAAATAAAAATTTATAAATTAGAAACTTACGAGTTTCCACTGGGCCAAATATAATATCTTCCATCAATCATCTGATACTCACTCGAATGTGCAGCGTAATCCTCCAAAATACGGTCATCCTGCCCCTCATGACCGTCCTCATCCTGCTTTTTATGATTGTCCTCATTCTGCCCCTCATGGTCCTCCTCACGCACAAGTAAGTGTGTGGTAGGTGAGGTGCAGGGTCCCACAGGATGCATGGATGGTAAGGGTATGTGTGTGGTATGTGAGGTGCGAGATCCCCCAAGATTCATGGATGATGAGGGTATGTGTGAAGGGTGTGGGATGCAGAGCGATCCCCTAGGATATGTGGATGGTGAGGGTATGTTTGAGGGATATGGGGTGTGTGATCGATCTCCCATGATACATGGATGGCGAGGGTATGTGTGTGGGATAATGAAGGCATGGAAAGCTAAAAGGTACCTTTGTGGGATTTGAAACTAGATCCCCCAAGATGCATGAAGGGTGCCTGTGTGGAATTTGGAAAACTAGATCCCCCAAGATACATGAAGGGTGCATGTGTGGGATCTGAAAAGCTAGATCCCCCAGTCTGTTGGTATGGAAAGCTAGATCCCCCAGATGGGCTAATAAATGTTGGATTCCCAGATGGGAACATAGGATGGTCATGAGGGGATAGTAGTTCCATAAAAGGTTGAGAACTTGCCATAGACATGGGATCTACCTGACTCTGTGGGGGAGGACACATGGCCAATTGAGGTTCCTCACATACCATTACCTTCGGGCGCTAATGTCGAGTCTTCTTACCCTTACCCTTATCAGTTCGGGGTGGCATTATATGCATTTTAGAGAATACACATATAATAAATTAACACAATATATACAACTAATTCATCAACACAAATAATAAATCAACAAAACATATTTAAATCAACACATTATTTTCTACCAATAACATAGATGCATCCACACATTCTCTATACACAATTCATTAAGTAAAATTACAAAATCGATATATTCAAACTCTTCATGCTCTTCATCCATATCAATCTCATCACCTGATTTAATATTGTCCTCTGATCCAAACTCTTTATGCTCTTAGTCCACATTATTTTCTTCTAACAAAATAGATGCGTCAACTTGATGACCCTCAACTACTGTATCACACAAACTTGTAATTTGTTCAACTTCAATCACGTCATTAATTTGAGAAATCTCATCAACTTGGTAAGCAACATCTTCCGCTAGATTGTAAGTTTCAATATGACCCAATAATTTTGTTTTGATTACAACACACCACCCTCATTTACGTGGTACAATTGAAGGATAAAGAACTTAATAAACTTTCCTAACAATATGTGACATTATTAAAGGGTCATACTCTTTTTACCTTCAGTCCATTCGAATCTCAACAGTATTATATTTCTTATCTATTTTTTTGCCTCTGTAAGCTGGATCATACCAATTATAATAAAACAAGACAACTTTATTTTCCAAGTCCGAGTAATTGTATACCAACTCGTAGATATGTGTAACAACGCCATATAAGTCGTCTTCACCACCATCTATAAATCCTTATACAAATACACCATTGTTTGTGGTTTTTTTCCCTTTAGTTTATGTCTCACTGTGAAATTTATATTCGTTCACAAAGTATGTGTGCCATTCATTTGCGCTTTGAACAGTACCTTCAGACAAGTTTCTCAAATGGAGTATTTCTTGAGTCGGTGCAACAATACATAATAATTGCTCCTTGAACCATGCTGGAAAATAAGCATGAATGTGACTGGTAGTTGTTCGTGATGGGAAATTAAGACACAATAATAGACCAATACGCAGCGGATATAAAACTCCCCCAAACTTGTAGGAATCTTGAGGATCAAAAACAAATATAACATGGCAAATCGAACAAAATAAAGGAACAAAAAACACCAATATTTTTAACGTGGAAAACCCCTCAATATGAGAGTAAAAATCACAAGTCGTCCAGACCAAAGAAATAACTCCACTATAATCAATTAAGGGTACGAGAGAGTCTTAAAGTAATTCACAAACTAGTGCTAACAACCGCAAATCACAAAGCAAACTACCTTACAAATAAGAATCAAAAAGCTGAAATTTTTTCCCAAATTTGCAGCTTCAGTGCGAAGCAAATAACTTTTACCTCAGACGTTGTTTTAAAAATCTGAACGGTCAAAAGTTAGATATATGTGTTACGAACCTGTCCACCAAATTTGAGCTCAATCCAACGGTTAACAAATCGAAGATCGTCGATTTAGTGAGAGTGGTTGCAGAAAAACGAGAATGAGTTTCTCTCCTCTTTTCTCTCTTTTTGAATCCTTATTTTTCTCTATCTCTCTCAACCCTAAATTGATCCTCTCCACTTAAATAAGTGAGACAAATGGGCTATTCATATTTGGGTCTATCTCCACATAGGAAGGTGTAATACCCCAAATTTTGACCACTTAGATTTTCCATCATTGTGAAAATCATCATCACAATATGGATGTACCTTTATGCTTCATTAGTCTCCCCAAAGATGGGTGAGCATCCACTACAATCAAAATTAGGGTTTCAAGCCCTCTCTGAGTGCTTAGACAAAGGATCAATCAAGAAATGACATGATCTTCAACTTGTCTAATCTCTTAAACATCCACAATGGATCAAAAAGGACTCCCACTTCAAGGATTAAGCACAAGGCTGCTCCCTTCTAGGTGGATCAAGTCTCAAGATCGACAGTGTCACCAAATTAGGGTTTTGGTCGACCAGGGCCTCCAGATGGAAATTTTCATCTGGGCACAAGGCAATGATCCAAAACATAACCTAATATATTTCATGGAACCTCATGAACCCATGCATCAAGTCAATTTTGCCTCAGGGGATGCATTCATCAAAAATCAGGAATTAGGGTTTCTTGACCTAATTCACCCCTAAGTTGACTTTTGGGACAAACCATGAGCCAAGACCTCAAGAGATGATCTGAGGGTCTCTAATATACCATATTGATCCATTTGGAACAATGGATTGATCCAAGAAGTTTGAGCAACAAGTCTCAATTTCATCTGCACCACCATTAGGGTTTTAAGGGAAAAGTCAACTGTAACTTTGACTTTTGACCAGGATATGCTCCCAAACCCTAATACATGATTGAATATACCCTATGACACCCATGGAACATGTCCATCAAGTTTGATTTAGGTCAAGGACATGATTTCCTGAAGAATTGCACAGTTTGGAATTCATCTGATAAAAAGTCAACTGTGCACAAAAGTCAACTTTGACTTTTTGAGATTTTTCACCAAAATGGATTTTTAACCCTAAAATGATGTTAATGTATGATTTGAATCATCATTCATCAAGAAAAATCAAGAAAAGTGCGATAACTTGTAAAAGGGGTAACCATAAAACTTAGAAATTTTTCTAAGTTAAAAATAAAGTGGCAAAGGTACCAACTTTGAAGGACCATAACTCCTAAACCACAAGGCCATTTTTTCTCATCCAAAGATGGATTTGTAGCCCTCATTATCACCTACAAAAACTTCAACTACAAGTCATTCCAATTCATTAAGGATTTTGAGTTATGGAATGATCAAAGTGGCTGAAAAGTGAAAATGTCACTTTTTCCAACACTTAGAGAAATTTTCACTAAGTCAGATTCTGCCTCACTTTTTGCCAAATGTAGGGGGATTTTTCACTTGGAATCAAAAGAGATCAAAACCAAACTTGTTCAAACAGTTGTTGTATCATGTAAGGGCTTTCCAAAATGGCCAAGAACATCGCCAAATTCAACCTACACCATGAGATACAACATTGCCAAGTTGCCTTGCTGAAATCTGTCAAGGCAAGGCAGAATTTGCAACTTTGGTCGATTTTCCAAAATCAGCCAAATTCAATTGCTCCTATCCACTTGGACACCTCAGAGGATTGAATCTAAAGGGGACAATCACTAAGCCAAGCCTCCAAAGTCCATGGAACAAGAAATAGCATGTTGAACCTAGAATGGCCAAAATAGGGACAAGACTTCAAATTTGGAATGAGGCATTCAATGGAACCATCAAGGTGGCATGGACTGAGCCATTCTCATCTGAAATCAGTCAAGACTTATCCAAGACCAAGGGGACCAAAGCTCTGTGCCCTAACCTCTAGTCAATGGCTAGAGGAGACTTGCATTTTCATTGGCCAACATTGAGGAAACACCTGCTGCAGTTGCCATTCACTATTGCAGCCAAAACAAACTTGCTCTACTATAAATAGAGCTCAATTGTGGTCAGTTTGAGTACACCAAAGCCATCTAACAGACGCTTTCCTCAAAATCTCTTCTTTCACTCCAATTTTGCCTTCTAAGGCAAGTCACTATCGGGTTTTGAGTTTGAGAGCAATTCCAATCAAACCAATCACTCACACACCTCACATACATCACATATGAGCTGATCAAACACTTAGATTACTTATGAAACATCAATTTCACAAAATCACCAGCTGGTTGCTCAAGGTTTTAACCAAAGTGCAGCTGAGGTACCACAAAATGATCCAGCCAATTTCAATCAAGTCCAACCATCCAAACACAATCCATAAGGTGTAGGGAAGCTGTTCAGATCATCACCACTCATCTGTAACACCTCCAAATCAAAAATCACTTTGAACTTGCTGTCACGGCCTAGAGGTAAGCACATACTTGGTCATCTCTCAATCTATGCATATTTCCTCGCACAATAATTTGGCCATATGTTCATAATCATGCATGGAATGTTTTCCCTCAATTAATTGCATTGTTTGAATCGTGTATCAAAAATCCTAGCCTTCATGCAGAAATTAGGGTTCTTGAGGTCTCTTCGTGATTTCTTGTTGTATGTTTAATTTAAATGAAATTAAAGTACATAGACATGATCGTGAGGTTGAGACGAGCATAATGATATGTGGATTGCATGATATGATTATGTATTCATGGAGATTGGATAGAAAATGCAAATCTGAGAAACCAAGAACACGCGCGTGTTCTTCAGCTGTTCTTGGCGCCATTTTTCATAAATTCAAATATTTGAATTTTGTGATTTTGTTTAATTGATTCAAAAATTAATTTCTCTCTGAGTTTTAATGATTTTGAGTTGATTCTTTTTTTAATAATTCACAAAAATGTTAAAATATTTTATTTTCACAAAAAATCCCAAAAATATTATTTATTTCATATAATTGATATTTTTGTAAAGAATTAATATTTTGATTGTTTTTGGCATTTTAAATATTTTTTCTACATTGATTTTGCAACTTTTAATGCTTTCTAATTATTTTGTAGGTCAATACTTAATTTTTGAAGCATTAATCCAAGATCACAATTTGTTTTCCATGTGTTAAACAATTTTTGATCATTTTAATTGAATTTTTATTCAATTAAATACATTTTGAAAACAAATTAGGGTTTTGGATTAATTCAACCCTCATAAATCATTTTCAAAACTCTTTGGGCCTCTTGAGAGAGTGTAAGACCCATCCCCCCTTGTACAAAAACTTTTTGGACCTCACTCATTGTATAAGTCCCTCTGTACAAGTAAACGGCGCGATCGTCGCCCGTTTAAAAATAAAAATCATCTGGGCCTCTCCTTGAGCTATAAGACCCATTCAAAACACTTTGGGCCTCTATTAGAGTGTAAGACCCAATCCCCCTTTTAACCAAAACATTTTGGGCCTCACTTATTGTATAAGTCCCTCTGCGTTAAAAGATAACCTCGGCGCGATCGCCATTTTTAAACGAAAAATCATTTGGGCCTACCCTCGTGTTATAAGTCCCACTCTTTTTTCTTTAAACCTTTTTGGGCCTCTTGAGAGAGTGTAACACCCATCCCTTTGTACAGAAAACCTTTTTGGGCCCCAGTCACTTGTATAAGTCCCGCTGTACAAAGTCAAACAGTGCGCTCACTGATTAAACCCTGGGCCTCTCCTTGAGCTGTAAGCCCCAAATCTTTCTTTTTCAAAGCACTTTCTCCTTTGATTTTGAATACACTGTTGTTTTCAATCTTTCTTTGTTGAACAACTAACCAAACAGCATGGAAGCACTCCAACCGAGTAAGTGGTTATCGCTTTCGTTTACTGCTTTCATATTATAAACTGTATTGTGGGGCTGCTCACTGTAAGTCTCCTTTCATAAACTCATATCTACTATGTAATAATAGTATAGATATTTCGAGTTTCCCCGGCTACTACGTCTAGAACTAGGTGACGCCGTTTCATTTATTCGTAGAAATAGACGCCTAGATCCCCAATAGGAGCACCAGATACAGTCTTCTCTTCGGCTGTCCTCCTTAGGAATCGTCAAGAAGCTCTACTCCCCAAGATGAATGTATTCTCCGTGAATGGCATCTTTGAGTTTCTTCCAAATTCTCGAACTTTCCTGACTTGATCTATTCCTTGTGGATAGCTTGCCTTGAATGTCTCGGGGTTTGGGTACCCACTACGGTCATAATCTTGGACCTTAACTAAGGAACCCTCTTCAAAAGTTAAAAGTCGCTGGATAGTAAACCTCGCACGTTTACCAGTGGTTTTTATCTTTAAAAGAGTTATCTCTCCTAATGGAAAGGAGATGATAGACCCACGGGCTTCTTAAAAGCATCGGCCTCCTCTTGGGCATTATTCAAGGACCCGTCGGCTTCTTAGAAGTATTCACAGCCTCCTCTTAGGCTTCGTATAATGATCTCTTCCTCCAGGAATGATAGCCTTCTCTTGGGCTTCGTACAAGGACCCGTCGGCTTCTTAAAAGTTTCCAACCTCCTCGTGGGCTTCGTACAAATTGTCCCGACGACCTCCTAGAGGTATAGGAACAGAACTTAGTCATCTCCATAGAACAGTCCTTTCATAGAGTCTACTACTGCTTCTCAAAGCATAGTACAGAAGATAAAACTCTAGACACGGACAGTCTAACTTCCTTGAGTCTCAAAAGACATTCTCAAGTGACCCCTTCGTTAAATAGGAAGGAAACCCGCAGACTCGGACAGTCTCAACACCCTTTGGATTTCCAGTTTCCTAAAAGAAAAGGAGACCACCCCGATCCTCAGATCTAACCCATGAGTACAGTGATGCTCATATAAGAACTGATTTTCTCTTTCAAAATTAGTATACTGGACCTGTCACTTAACTGACATAGCCTCCTCTTGGGCTTTGTACAATGACTCTCCCTAGCGGAGTCAAACAACACTTTAGCCTCCATCTTGGGCTTCGTACGAGATACAGAGACTCTCTTGTTGAGTCAAAACTTTTAGCCTCCATCTCGGGCTTCATACGAGATACAAAAACACTCACTTGTTGAGTATAAAAGATTCTCCTGTTGAGTCAAACAAACAATAGCCTCCATCTCGGGCTTCGTACGAGACACAAAGACTCTATCGTCGGGTCAAAAACTTTTAGCCTCTCTCTCGGGCTTTGTACGAGACACAAAATAGCCTCCTCTTAGGCTTTGTATAATGATTTTCCTAGCGGAAATTAGCCTCCTCTTAGGCTTTGTATAATGATTTTCCTAGCAGAAATTAGCCTCCTCTTAGGCTTTGTATAAGAAAACCACTGGTTGATCCAATCAACCTTTTAGCATCAAAGCTGTGCCTCGTTCACAGTACACAAACATCAACAACTCCTTTCCCTTCATCTAATCGCTGTAAGCGGCAAGCCTCTGGATCATCTATATCCATGCCACTGTCCCTCTTTTAGCATGAGAAATTCCTAAGGAAAGATGGCATTGCTCTACACTGAGTTAAAGTCTTCTCCTTTAGGTTAAAACCCTTTCTTCGGAAATTATGGCATTGCTCGGATCCGCATATCCCAGTTAAAGTAATTCTCCTTCTCCCCTCTTTAGAGATGACAAATTCTCTCTAAAGTCGAGGTCTTTCAGCTTCACGTCTTGGGCTTTGAACAAGACACAAATAGACCTTTCAGCTTCACATCTTGGGCTTTGAACAAGATACAAACCACCTTTCGCTTCACGTCTTGGGCTTTGAACAAGACACCAAAACACCAATTTCCTCCCATAGAATAGGAGGAAATACGAACGCTCTGATTTCCCTGTTTTGGTAAACGGGAATACGTAGGCATAAGATCGAAAGAAAAGATCTTAGCGAGCGCAATCAACAAAAAACCCAAATCCCATATCTCCATCAATCAAAAGCAGTATTTCAAAAGCATCAGTCCTAACATCCTAATCCTTGTTCCCCGCCAGAAACCTTCTGCCCAGGTAAAAAAAAGAAAGAAAACAGTATTGGCGAAAATACAAATAACCAGTACAAAGGCCCCCCACATTGATAGCATCCGTAACCTAACAGACCGCTGTTTAAACTCAGTATGCAAAGCAGGGTTAATTGGAGACATCTATTTCCCTTCCTTATTCAGCTCACAATAGGATAAAAAATTAATCGACCTGTAGTTCAAGCTCAACCGCAGAGAGCGACCAGCGCTTAAGAACCGCGTCCAAAATCGCTCGCTACAGAAGGGAGCCCAAACCCAACTAATCTCCCCCTCACAACAAAGTGAAGGAAATCGCCAAACTGGCGATATCACAACAAGCTTTAAATTTCCCTCTTTGTAATGCTTTAGTCATCATATCAGAACCATTATCATTTGTATGAACTTTAGCCAACTCCAACACCTTAGCATCTAAAACATCATGTATCCAATGATATCTCACGTCAATGTGTTTGGACCTATTATGAAAAGTCAGATTCTTACCAAGATGAATAGCGCTTTGACTATCAACAAATAACACATATTTGTCTTGAACAAAACCAAGCTCCTGCAAAAATTTCTTCAACCATAGTAAATCTTTGCATGCTTTGGTAATTGCAATTAACTCAACCTCTGTAGTAGATAGTGCTACACACTTTTGCAATCTGGACTGCCAAGCAACAGCTCCCCCTGCAAATTTAATCATGTAGCCCGAAGTGGACTTTCTGGAATCAATGTCTCCAACCATATGAGAGTCAGAGTACCCCACTAGAGTATGCTTATCTCCTCCAAAACAAAACCTCATAGAAGTAGTACCGCGAAGATATCTTAAAATCTATTTTACAACATTCAAATGGCAGCAGCGGCAGGAGGAGGAGAAGCAGCGGCTGCTGCAGCGGCAGCAGCGGCGGCGGCGACTTTCCTAGCCGCGAGACCTTTTTGCGGAGACTCGTACTTCCGTGGCCTCCTCGCTTCTTCTTATTTTCCATAACAAAATGAAGGTTAGTGTGGGACCCATCGGTGGTAGTTACTAACGAACCGTTAACGGGAGAAGCGTTGACGGTGACGGGGGTAACGGTTTGGTGCTCGAAGAGTGGTGTGAGTAGGTTGGTGTTGTTGACGTTGTTGGGTTCCATTTAGTACGGAGGGTAAAGAAGAAGAAAGCTCAAGGGTTAATGATTCTTTAAGGGGAGATAGTAATAATTTTTTAGGTTGGAAAATATATGATGGCTACTTCTGTATCTGATCACATTCAGATAGATTCTGAGAAGACATTATGTTGCTGATACGTCTCTTGGATTCTAACTTCTGAGCGTGACTCTGTTGTTCTACTTCTGAAGTCTGTTTAGCTTCTAAAGTCGTTAACTTCTGAAGACTTAAGAATTTTGTAGTTGTGTTCTTATAAAGACTAAGTGTTGAAGATTCTGAAGACAAGGTTCTGATGAACAGCGTTCTGAAGACTCTGAAGACTTATGTTTCTGATAACCAAGGGTTCTGAAGAAGGAGTGCTGAAGACTCTGATGACAAGGTTCTGCTGAACAAGTTCTGAAGACTATGAAGACGCAAGACTCTGAAGACCCGATGATTCATTCTTCTGATCATGCTTCAATCATATCAACTCAGAAGCCTCTGATGGATAGAAGAAGATGAAATGTTTGCGAGGGAAATAGTACATAGTACAAATCAAACACGTTCTTTTCCACTACCATTCCACTACCCTGATTTGGTGATACAAAGGACAATTTCAGTGTACGATTTTCACCCCAGCATAACGACATTATTTCAAGTCGCTAGTACTTTTATGATATTACTGATCTGCCCTTCAACGGATCTTTTTCTGGCTATATATATATAGACTTGATCATTCAACGAATCAACAGTGATAACAAGTGTAACACTCAGTGTGAAAAAGAGAAATATTAAAAACACTGATTCATATGAAGAAAGAACTCAAGAAATAGAGAAATTTATGAGTGAACAGTAAAGCACCACAATACAAAGAAGAAGATTGTTCTTACTGTGTAGATTCGCTCTAAGTTAGATTGAGCTAGAAACTGTGTTTACTCTGCTTGTGTAGAAGCATCATTATTGTAAACAAACCTTTATAATAAACAGTTGTTTGTGATTCCTAAAGGACCGGTTAGGTCTGAAGCTTTAGGAAAATTTGTGTTCCCTAAAGGACCGGGTAGGCCAGAAGCTTTAGGAAGACTAAGACGGTGAGTTTTAGTGTCGTTAATCACTTGCAGTTTGGCTTGTGCATTGTATTTTCAAACAGTTGTTTGATTTCCTTAAGAGACCGGTTAGGTCAGAATTCTTAAGAAGTCTAGGACTAGTGTGTCTTAGAGATTGTTGTTAGTCACTTGCAGTTTAGCTTGTGCATTGTATTAATCAATTTGAGTAGTGGATTAAGACCTCGCTTGAGAGAGGCAAAATCACCTTGGCGGGTGGACTAGACTAACTTGAGGATTTCTCAAGTGAACTAGTATAAACATATTGTGTTCTTTCTTTTCAGTTTCTCTTGCTTTATTATCAAGAAGTGGAGGTTATTCGTAAAGGGGGTTATTTTTAAAGAATTGTTTTTAGTTTAAAAACTCAATTTAAACCCCTATTTTCTTGTGTTTTACACACCTTGAATATGTCTCCAAAAGACTTTTCTCAAGTCAACTAGTACGTTGATACTGAGTGGGCTAAACATGTGTCAAGATCTAAGAACTATCTGGGTGACAACAAGCTCTGTCTCACCAAGTCTGTCACATTTTGTGAGGGTAGAAAGGAACAGAATGAGGCCATATCCAAGGATGATTGCTGGATTCTCAAACTAGAAAGTATGATGAAGGAATACAATAGAGACATTTTTAGACTGAGAGCTGAGAAGAAAAACATGATGTCTAACCTAGTGTTGGGACATCTCAATCAAACTAAAAGTATCAGGGTTAAACTAGAAGTTTCTTTTTCTGAGGAGTTAAGGAAATTATTAGTGTGTGCGCTTAAAAATGATTTTTTTTCTCTCTCTAATTAATACGGCACAATTCTCTTTGTAAATCTTTACTTCCTTGCCATACTTCTCAAATTCACGTAAAATCCCTCTACAACTACTCCACTATTCATCTCTCTTGCCTAAACAAATTGTTCATCTCCCATTACATCAACATGCAGTTTGATTCCATGATGTCAAACATTTTTGTCTCTACTCCAAGCAAGAGTTCTAAAGAAAAGAATATGGAAACCCCAACAAAATCTAGGGTTTCACCTTCAACAACTAAGGCCTTCTCACCGGATGTCATTACTGATGTTCTTCCTCTCTCTCTGTTGTTCATCCTCAAGAATGTGCCAAATCCTCTGGCAACAAGAAGGCTAAGACTTCTAAGGTTAGTAAAGACTCTTCTACTTCAAAAAGTGGTAAAAAAAACTTCGTAGTTCTAGGAAATCTACAATCTATGTTACTAAGAAACCTTTATCTATGAAAAGTTTGTACCTTGATCCTCTCCCTACTAGTCAGGGCCTTTTAGAATCTAACCCTAAGAAAATCACTGATGAGGATGAAACTGAACTCACCATTCCTGAAGCCAGTATGAATATTATTGAGGCTGCTAGTAATAAAGAGATCGAGAACAAAGTTGATCTAGAAAAATTGGAAGTCAGTGAAAAGAATGTCTCCAAGCCTGTGACTGTTTGTGACGCCCCCAATCTATACCCCCAAATAAAACATGCTTTTAAAGCGGTAAAAAGAAAGTTCGAAAATTTGATCAGAGTATAATTAAAAACATGGCATAGAGAGGGAGAATCACATCAAATTGAAACCAAACACATAACATGCAACACCTGCTCATTTAGATATGCAACGTGGGGTAGCATACATACAGAGGAAACTCCGTTCCTTACACCCACATTTCAGAAATTAGAATTAAAGCGGAAAATCTAAAATCTGAATAACATGTGCACATATATACATATAAACAGTTTTTCATACATCAAGTATCATATGTACAAGCCAAAAGATAATATATACATAATACATAATAATAGCCAACGACCTCCCTAACTACCCGGTGTCACATATCAGAGCCGACCGACAAAAAGGGTGAAGACACAAAGCTTCACGAAAGACCTCCAGCACCACTAATCTGCAACGCCTCATAGAGCATTATAAAACGAGCAGAAGGGTGAGAAAGACAACCATAATATAAATGCATATAATTATATATTAACACAAAAATGCACAAGTAACATATTTCTCACCGCAAATGCACAACAATCATATATAACACAAAACCATACAATACGCACGTATCATATACCACTGCACATCAATCATTCACAACACAGTTACACATATTCCATCTCATCAATTCACATTCACAAATTCATGCACAATTAACTTATGATTTATGCAATGCACATAGACTGACACAACAACTCTATGCACATGCCATGCGGTACCGACTTCCAACCTTGTAATTCATTAGTCCCCCAGGAACTATTGGAATCATCGCTCGTTACTGGGACGTAGCCAATAACACCCCGTCGGGTCTACGATGTTCACCCGTCGCTGTAAGTCCTCAGGCATCGCCTCGTATTTTCGAGGCCCACGACGTTAAGGATTGCTTTAAGTCTCCAAAGGAGCCCACAATCGTCTATAATCATCGCTTTAAGTCCTCAGGCAGCGCCTCGTATTTTCGAGGCCCACGATGTTATAGTAGATTCCCTCGAGAATCAAATTGTCTCTCAGAACGTTTCAACAATGCACGATGATGCTTGGCATACAATGACTCATGACATTCACATTGCATGCATACACCCATTCATAATCATGCATATCTAAACAATTGCCACACTTAGCATTTTCTTGCCTCTCGGCCACAAATCATCATCACAGCAGCACATAAGGCATACACATCCAAATCACAAACATATCATGTATATTCACATCATATAAACCCCATAAAAGCTTCACGTTACATAACAAAAGCACAACACACGGTAAAACCTCAACCGTGCGCATTTAACGCGATAAAAACCCGACAACTCGACTATTTTTCCAAAAACACGAATTAATTAAATCATCCACTGACCTCCAATCTAATTTTAAAAGAAAGAACATTTCGTAAGCTTTCCAACAGTATAAAGAACGTCCCAATCCGAGTTACGGATCAAAAGATATGAATTTCCGAAGTTTCCCCGAAAAACAGAATTTTCTGTTTCAGCACAGTAGGTATCGATCCCTAACTCGCATGTATCGATCCCTGCTGTAGTAAAATTCCATTTTTCCCAATTTTCACAGTAGGGATCGATCCCTGGGATTATGTATCGATCCCTAACCCTGTTTTTCACAAAAAACCAGATTTTTCAAATTACAACCTTGCTGTCCTTTTCCCGAATCCCCGAAAACTCGACTAAATCGAACATTTTCACCGAAACAAACATATACTCATAAACACCAAATACATAAGAACAATTTAGAACACTTAAACGAAATTTCTACGACGTTCGATTTTTCGATTAAATTTCTATCGTTCAAAAACCAGAATTTTCGAACGTCACCAAATCGAATGAAAAGCACGCTATACGACGACCTAACCTTCCTCGATACAACTACGTAATTTATTTCGAAATTCATCCGTGAAAACATCGTTTTCTATCAATTTCCCATAATTCGACCTAAACGGAAACAACAACGGAAACATACCGAAAACTAACCAAAACATAACCGAACTTCGTGAAACTTCAAACAGCAGCTCACATACATATAACCAACCAACACATGTATTTATACGACTTTCCGACCGTAGAAACATCGGTTTCTATCGATTTCGTCAAATACGGCATAAACGGAAACATATGGAAAACCAACCAAACTTCCACACAAACATACATAATCATACACATGTATAAGATAATTGAATTTCACACCCTTACCCGATAAATTCGCGTTTGAAAAGTCGGTTGAATCGGTTCCTAAATCCTCAAGTTTTTCCTCTTTTTTTCTTCTTCTCTTTCTCTCCTCTTCTTTCTCTCTATTTTTCTGTTTTTCTTTCTTTTCTCTCTTTCTTACTACATTTTCTATTTTATACAAAATCAAAATATCTAGCCACCCAAAAGACCAAAATACCCCTACACTCAAATATCTCGCAAACGCTCTCAAAATGCGATAAAACATCACAACATTGAAAAATAACATTTTCTAAATAAAAGTTAATAATAAAATAATATAAAAACAAAAATAATTAAATCGACTCGATTAAATAAATCGGACAAAACGGGGCGTTACACTGTTGACTCTGGATCCAATGTTGAGTTAGATGTTGAGACATCCTTGGACCAAACCGAACATGGAAACCCTAACAGAAGTGAGACTGAAAAGATAGACGTTGATAGGAAGCTCCGCAAGTTTGTGGCTAGTGTTCTGAAAGAAGCTCTATGTGAGACTAAACAAAGCGACCCTATGGTCTTGACTGATCAACATGAAGGCAATCCTACGAGTCGTCATCAAAGTGAGATGACTACAAGAACTGTGTCCTTTAATGTTCCTAAGCAGCATGATCAAGAGACAGTGATTATCCAGGATCAAAGTGAGACAAACAAAGAAATAGTGATGTTTGATGGTAAGGAAAGACTATCTGACAAGGAAAAAAAACCAATTTATAAGAAAAAAAAAACATTTGTTTTTCTTGTTACAAATTATAAGAAAAAAAAAACATCAACTTTATTGTAAAAAATTCATCTTTTCCAAAGTAAAATTAAATGCAAATTACATTTAATTTGGATTCTCTCTCATTTTTTTTTTATAAACAACAACCAACCAAAATTGTTTTTACATCTTTCCAGAAAACATATTTCGAAAAAGACACAAAAATTTAAATTTTCTTAATAAGTGTGAAATATTTTTTTTTCTTATAAATTGGTAAGGAGTAATAAGAGTATCACACAAGATAAATGTTTCAGAGATTTTACTTTGAACATCATTAAACTTGACAAGAGAAGAAACACCTCCAAACTTATCATCGACTTTTCATGTAATATATGTCTTTCATACGAATTCCATAAGCTTTTGTAACTACGTCTTTTTCATGTTTTTTCTTCTTTGATGTTTTCTTTTCGTTACTATGAGTATTCATCCCTTTACTTGTTCCTAAAAAAAGGAAGATTGAATTTCTCTTAAATTGACAATAGCATGAAGTTTCTATTTTATACAAGGGATTACAAAAGGATTCAATGAACAAAACTCACTTATTGCTTTAGTAACAAAGCTTACTTGCAAAGCAAATACTCTCTCTAAAAAAATTAGTTTTATAGATTTATTGAATAAAAAATATATCTGAATAAAATAATTATTAAATAAATTTAAAAAACAATTTTTTTTATAAATAAGACCAAAGATAACTATCTTAGTAACATTAACTTTCTTAACCTCCTAACATATGTCATAATTGTCTAATCTAACCATACCAGATTAACTATCTTTCATATTGGTCACAATACCTTGAGACTACATTTGTGTGGTAGATTTCGAATGAGTGTTAAAACTGACTACAAACCAAATATCAAGTCGGCAAAGAAGTTTTAAGCTCCAAGTATAAATATATCTAATTAAGTCCTATGGCGATTCACATGTAATAAGGGCCAAGTAGGTGTTTGGCAGTTATAACAAACCATGTATAATTAGTGCGACAACCCAACTCCAAAATAAGTTGAAGAAAAGCCAAAAAGCGTAGTAATTGTTTGGATGGGTGTAGATGTACCAGATAGAGAACGGTTACATGTGGCCCACAAATCAGGTAGAAAGTAAGGATGCAATTCTGACATGCCACCCGCTAGCTGTTTATTTATGAAGATAAAGATAATCTGCTACGCTGAACACGACACATGTATGGATATCAATCAAGTCAGGTAAACCAGCTGGACCACTTTTGGACACTTTGCGCTCTATTCCTAATCTAATCTAATCCACTAGCCTACTACTAGTACCAAAATATTCAATACTGCCAATATCAACAATGCGTCGATTATAAGCAACATTTGTGACTTGTCTATGTTTCTCTCCCATTTTTTGACCAATCAAAATAGAGATTCGAGAAATTCACATCCCACCGCAATTTATTTCTTAGAAACAGCCTATAGCCAGCCAGTTTTCTTGTGTTGGCAATGTCTCATTAACAAGTTTAAATTTTGAAATTCTCCCTCTTCCGTGTGGACCATCATTTTGGAGGCTAATATTTACTAAAACTTTATGTATTTTTCAAACAAGTTGGTACTCTTTTTTAATTAAATGTTTATTCCTTTTAATTGTTATTTATTTTAATTTATTTGGTCAATTAGTTGTTATTTATTTTAATTTATTTGGTCAATAATTGTTATTTATTTTATTTTATTTGGTCAATAATATTTATTTTTCTTTATGTCCAAAACAAGGTGCTCTTTCCCGCACAGGTTGTATAAAGATGTCCATTAATTCTTCCAGCTTTCACCAAATTATTTCTACTAATAATTTCCAATTAATTGATTCGTTTCACATCATCGTCCACTTAAACAATCACCCTGCAAATAAAATTAAAAATAAACAAATCAATTAAAAGTTAAACAAATATACATAAGAATTTTAAATAAATAACAAAATAAATTAACATATCATAAAAATTTAAAATAATATAATACCTGACACCATACGATACGCAACTGACGAACGTAACGTACGTCACGGCACACGGGTGAACGGAACGGTCCACACACAACGGAACAACCCAAACGGAAAAGGGGAATGGCAATGGACGAAATAACGTAGTCAGTCACAATACGCTGCAAAGAGAACGGAGAAGAATGCAAATGTTAATGGAGGTTACAATACCAAATTTTGGGTTAAAATTATAATTTATAATTATAATTTTATTAAATTAATTAGGTCTGACATATATTAATTAGGTAAATTAATTAAATGTTAATTTTTATAAAACGATTTTGTTACTGGAAAATAAACAAAAAGTCCAATATTCTCAGCTTCCATAGCAAATGTTATGTACAAAATGCAATACTGATGAGGATGAGTCCAAATCCAATCTCAATAGATCTAATCAAAATTCTTCAACCGTTGTTGTTTTGATATCTGATTCATCAATTTGCTCCCAAAACTCGCCGGAGATGAAACGCTTTAACCTAAGCGCATGCCGGGACCTACCGATCTGGCGGCAGATCAACGCAGTGGGTGTAGATCAACCACCGCAAAAGCGTGATAAGCAAGATCAAACCTGAAAAACGAAAAGAGGCAAAATCAAAGATCTTCAGCCTTGGTCATGACGGAGAGACGACTAGGCCTTGGCTCGAACCCCGATCTCCTCCTCTGCTGATGCGAAGACGGTCGAATCAACGCTGTTAAAGCTCGTTTCACCCATTCTCCTTCCACACCACCGATCCTCACGAGAGAATTCTTCATCGCAGATCTACGCATGTTGAGCCGAGTCGAAGGATACGAATCGGCGCTCGTGTTGTGACTCCCAACGTTCTTGTGAAGACTGCATCTGAAGGAACCGGGATGATTCGTTGGCGAACACATACACGTCTTTTTCTGAGCCGGAATTGGACGGTTCTTTTTGGTTGTGATAACATGATTCGAAATCGACCGGTTCGGTGAGATAGACCGGGGATCGATCGAGAATCGTAAACCGGCAGATCGAGAGTTCGGAGTGTATAGATTGACACGTGTGGGAGAAGCTGAACGGTGGTGACTATTGTGTTGATAATTATGATGATGGTGATTGTAGTGATTATCACTATTTTCGATGTGGAAAGAGGAAGAGGGTGATGAAAAGGAAGAGCTTATGGAAGAAGCGAAAGCTGATGAGGGTGTAGAGAAAGGGGTTCTGGATTGTGTATAGGAACAAAACCTACCAGAAGGTGAAAGCGAACGAAGGACAGGGCCACAGGGTTTTTCTCGAGATGATGAAGACGACATTTTTGTTATTGAGAGGAGAGAGAAAGAGAGAGGCTGCTAGGGTTAGGGTTGAGTCCTGTTAAGGACCCCTTTGGGAAATTGATTTGGCAAACCTAGCGAGTCTCGGAGGCTGGTTAAATAGGTGGGAAAGGAAAGAGGGCGAAAGAGAGATTAATTGGAATAACGAGGGTGTTTTTGACATAATAAGAGTTTCGTGTATGTTAGTTAACTTAACCATGGTTAAGTTAGGGTTAGATTTAATGAATTGCGTAGAAAAGTTGTGTTGTGGGGTTAAGTTATGGTTAGGGATTAGATCTAACGGCTTATGAGATGTGGACTTATAAAAACGATGAAAAGACGAGGCGTTGGGTTTGTCTAACAGGTTACATGTTGCCACGTATTAGAATATTGGGGAAACGGTCGAATGGAAAATACCAATCGCAAATAACCGCCATGTCCCTACTATAGGTACGAAACAATATTATAAATTTATTTAAAAATATTTTGAAATAATAATATTAAATATGTTAATTACAGTTTTTTATTTTAGTTATTTATAAAATTAATCCTTCTATTTAAAATTTAAATAAGTGTTTTTTCTATTTAAAAATAATAATGTATGTATGAATACAATTATTTGTGAAATATGACAAATTATTGTATAAATATTTTTATTTTTGTTAAAAAAATCTTAGATAGCATTATATAGATAAAAATTATAAATTTAAAAAATTAATATCTTATCAGTGTTAAAAAAACATATTGAAGAATTATAATTATTCAAATTTAAAATGAAAAATAATAATTTCATTAATTAATAAAAACCTTATAATATAAGTCTAATAAATATTGATAGAGTAGTGAATATTTATATGTTTAAACTCTATTAATATAATTCTTGTGTTTTGCTCAGTATAGGGCAGATGATGAGAATTTGGAGGAGAAGGTGTTTTGCTCAGTATAGGGTAGATGATGAGAATTTGGAGGAGAAGGTGTTTTGCTCAACCAGGCTTTGATATCAGATGTTGGAATTAATCCAAAATTTATGGAAATTCCGACCCTATCTTGATAAACAAGAAGGGTTCTTAGCGCAGCAATACCAAAGAAAAGAAGAAAATAGAGAAAGAAAGGAAATTAAGATTCTAAGAGAATTTGGAAGAGAAGTTTGTTACCCACAAACTGTGGGATTTTTCTCTTTCTATTCACTTGCAACTGCAAACCGTGAATTACAATGTGTTGTGATTCTATACAAAAATAAGGATTACTCCCTATTTATAGATTTTGGTTTACTTGTTCTCCAAGCCAAAACCCAAGACTATAAATGCCCAAAATACCTATTTTGGAACTATATCAAATCAAATCTAAATCAAATCTGTGTGAAACAATTGTTTCAACACACCCTTGCTTCGACACTTCGACACTTCTTGTTTTTGTCGAGCTAAACTGCTTCGACACAAGGAATTACAACTTAACACATCACCTAATTCATTGTGTCTAAGTTGTCTACATTCATCATGGCTCTCAGTCTTCTGAAGACTTCGACATGCACTCCCTTCGTCATGATATCTGCAATCTGATTCTTAGTTCTGCAGTGTTTCAAGTTCATCTTCCCTTCTGCTACCTGCTCTCGAAGATAATGGAACCTCATTTCGATGTGCTTGCTTCGACCGTGTGCTATTGGATTCTTCGCCAAGTTGATAGCTGACATGTTGTCGATCTTCATGGTAATTGCTCCATGACTCTTCCCTGTAATCTCTTCGACCAAGTTCACCATCCAGGTTGCTTGACATGCACAAAGAGAAGCAGCTATATATTCTGCTTCGCATGATGACAATGCCATTACTGGCTCCTTTCTCGAACTCCAAGCAACTGGTGCACCACCTAACATAAACACATATCCAGCTGTGGATTTTCTATCCTCAACATCACTATACCAGCTAGAGTCGGTGTATCCCACTAACTTGCATTCTTTCCCTTCATCAGCTGCAGGAAACAAAATGCCATAGTCGAGAGTTCCTTTCAGATACCTCAGTATCCTCTTCATTGCTGCTAGGTGTGATACCTTTGGCTTCTGCACGAATCTACTTACCATGCCCACATTGTATGCTAAGTCAGACCTTGTGTGACAAAGGTATCTAAGTGACCCAATAAGTCTTCTGTATTGGGTTGGGTCGACATCATCTTCATCTGAGTCTTTCGACAGTTGCAGTCTGGTCTCAACTAGAGTCGAAGTTGGGTTGCAATCTTGCATCTCAAATCTTTTGAGTATTTCGCCTGCATATTTTCTTTAGTGCATCATCAAACCTCTACTAGTCTTGTAGAATTCGATGCCAAGGAAATATGAGAGATTTCGCAAGTCTGACATTTCAAACTCCTCACTTAGGTCATGTTTGAAATCTTCAATCTCCTTCTTGCAACTCCCTATTATCAACAAATCATCAACATAGAGGCATAGTATAAGCAATTCATTATTGTTTCTCCTTACATACACTCCATGCTCAGTCGTACACTTCACAAATTCCTTCTCCCTTAAGAAGCTGTCCATTTTCTTATTCTAGGCTCTTGTACCTTGCTTAAGTCCATACAGGGCTTTATGCAGCCTGTACACCTTTCCTTCTTCGCCTCGTTTCACATACACAGCTGGTTATGCGACATAAACTTCTTCATCTAAGGGGCCATTAAGGAACGCACACTTCACGTCCATCTGACATGTGTGCCAATTGTTCATATTTGCTAGACCAACAACCAACCTGATTGTTTCGATCCTAGTAACAGGTGCGAACACTTCATCAAAGTCGATTCCTTCCTTCTGTAGAAATCCTTTTGCCATAAGTCTCACCTTGTGTCGAGTTACCTCTCCTCTAGGATTCACCTTCACCTTGTAAACCCACTTCACATCAATTGCCTTCTTGCCTTGAGGCAATTCAACAAGTGACCAGGTGTTGTTGACTTCGATGGACTCTAACTCCTCATTCATTGCTTTCACCCACTTCGAATCTTTCAATGTCTCAGCTGCATTGACTGGTTTGACATCTGCGTAGAAAGCATAATGTACCAGCTCACCCTCTTTATCAACCACATCATCTGATGTAATTACACATTCTTGCAACCTTGCAGGCATGTGTCTTTTTCGTCGAGGTCTGCTTGGACCTGCTTCATCTATGACTGGTTCCTGTCGAACGTCTCTTTCGACTTCAGTGGCTGGTTCTTCACAAGAGATTCTCACTGAATCCTTCTTGGCATTCTCAGTCCAATCCCATTCTTTAAGCTCATCTATGATCACGTCCCTGCTGATCACTACCTGCTTATTCACTGGGTCGAACAATTTGTAACCTTCAATCGAATGATATCCTATCAAGATCATCTGATTCGACTTATCATCAAGCTTCGTTCTCAACTGATCTGGCACATGTCTATATGATATAGATCCAAACACCTTCAAGTGACTGAGGCTAGGCTTGACACCAGACCAAAATTCTTCTGGTGTGATTCCTTCAAGCTTCTTCGTCGAACATCTATTCAAAATATATGTTGCTGTCGAAACCGCTTCTCCCCATAATTATTTGGGTAAGTGCTTTCCATTCAACATACTTCTCACCATGTTCATGATGGTTCTATTCTTCCTTTCTGCAACTCCATTTTACTGTGGAGTGTAGGGTGGCACCACCTCATGCACAATCCCTTCTTTTTCACATAATGCATTGAACTCCTTCAAAACATACTCTCCACCACCATCAGTCCTCAGAATTTTCAACTTTCGACCACTCTATCTTTCGACCATGGATTTGAATCTGGAAAATACCTCGATCACATCACTTTTCTTCTTGATGAGGTAAGTCCACAACTTTCGACTGTAATCATCTATGAACGTGACAAAGTATATATTGCCACCAATCGAATCCACCTGGATTGGACCACATACATCAGAGTATATGACTTCCAGAATTGCCTTCGACTTCCTTCTTGCATCCTTGCTGAAGATATTCTTATGTTGTTTCGACTGAACACACTCTTCACAGACTTCACTTGGAATATCGATTTCTGGTACTCCTGAAACCATATTTCTTCTCTTCAGCTCTCTGATGTCATTGAAGTTGAGATGGCCTAGTCAAAAATGCCATAACCACTCATCTCTGCTGGCTGCAGTTGCTAGGCACTTGTGCTCCATCACCTTGAGTTCAATCTTGAAGGTCCTATTCTGAGACATTGAAGCCTTTAAGATCAACCTACCACCTGCGTCGATGACTCTAATCATGTCTTTAACAACTACCTTGTAGTTCTTTTTGACCAGCTGCCCTATACTGAGCAAATTACTCTTCATGCCTGGTATGTACAACACATTGGAAATATTCATTACTAGAATTGCTGCAGAAGAAAGATGGAACAGAAGTAACAGACCATGAAGATATAAAACACGAGGTATTAAGATTTTATGGTAACTTAATGGGAACAAAGGCAGCCCACCTTAAACATGTGGATATTGGGGTAATGAGGAAAGGAAATAAACTAAATCAAGCCCATTGTGATTCACTTACTGCTCAAGTGAATGAAAAGGAGATTGAGGAAGCTTTGAGTGGTATATGAGACCTCAAAGCACCTGGTGTAGATGGGTATGGGGCAAAATTCTTAAAGACCAGTTGGCACATTATTAAAGAAGATGTGGTTAGAGCTATTCAGGAGTTCTTTCAGAATGGTAAGTTGTTCAAAGGCTTCAACAACACCATTGTTACACTCATTCCAAAAACGGATACAACAAAAACCATAAGGGAGTATAGGCCTATAGCAGGGTGTACAACAATCTACAAGATGATTTCGAAGATTATGACAAATAGGTTGGGGAAAGTGTTGAAAGAGGTAATACATGACAGCCAGGCAGCTTTTGTCCCAGGTCAGGTTATTCATAACCATATACTACTTGCATTTGAGTTGTTGAAGGGATATACTAAAAAGGGATTAACTCCAAAATGTATGATACAATTAGACCTGCAGAAAGCATATGATATGGTGGATTGGTCTGCTTTAAAGTGTGTTCTCCTAGAAATAGGGTTGCCCAAGAAGTTTGTTGAGTGGATCATGGTGGCAGTAACATCTGTGACATATAGGTTTAATGTGAATGGTGACTTAACAGAAGTGTTGGAGGCAAAAAGGGGGATTAGGCAAGGGGGTCTCATTTCTCCTATGCTATTTGTTATCCTAATGGAATACATGAATCGATTAATGGTGAAAATGCAAACAAATCCAAATTTCAACCATCATAGCAAGTGTGAAAGGCTTGGGATAACGCATTTAGCTTTTTGCCGATGATGTGCTCCTGTTCAGCAGAGGTGATTATCATTCTATTGAGTTAATACTGGAAGTATTTCAATCTTTCTCTGAGTAAACAGGATTGTATGTGAATCCATAGAAGTGCAAACTCTTCTGCAGTGGGATGTCTGAGGATATCATTCAACAGGTAAAGCAAAAAACAGGTTTTGGAGAGGGGCAACTCCCTGTCAGGTACTTAGGGGTACCCTTAACTTGTAAAAAACTAAACATTATCCATTATTTACCTTTGATTGATAGGATTATTAGTAGAGTTAGACATTGGTTTGCCAAATTACTTAGTGTTGCAGGTAGGGTGCAACTGGTAAAAAACATATTTGTATCAATGGCACAATATTGGATGTTATGCTTCCCTATTCCAAAAGGTGTGATCCAAAAAATAAACTCGATATGTAGGTCCTTTATATGGTCTGGTAAGGATAAGAGTCAAAAAAGCCCTATGGCTTGGAATTCAGTATGCAGACCAATCAACCAAGGGGGACTAGATATGATAAACTTAAAAATGTGGAATTGCATAGCAATGATGAAATGTCTATGGAATATCAGTATGAAGCTTGACAATCTCTGGGTAAAATGGGTGCACTGCTACTATCTTAGGGGAATGGCCATAATGCAAGCTAATATCAAACCTACCAGCTCTTGGATCATGAAAGCCATTATGGAAAAAAGAGAGAATATCCAAGACTATCAGCAGGTCTGGGATGATATGAAGCAAAAAAGGAAATTCTCAATTAAGAAAATCTATGATTATTACTTCGAATAGAATGCGACTGTTGATTGGAGCCATTTGATCCAACGCAACTATGCGAGGCCTAGGGTCATTCTATATCTGTGGCTGGCCTGCCATGGTAGAATAGCAACCAAAGAACGCCTGAAAAAACTTGGAATGCTGCTGGACGACACGTGCAGCCTTTGCAGGTAGAATGTTGAAACAATAGATCACATGTTATTTGCTTGTAAATCTACATTTGGCATATGGGGTGAGGTACTATCCTGGCTGGGTGTGAACCATAGTCCTATGCCGTGGAAAGAGGAGATGAACTGGCTTATTAGGATGACAAGGGGAAAAAGGTTCAAAGCGGGAATTCTGAAGACGGCCATTGCTGAAACAATATATGGAGTTTGGAAGTATAAAAATTCTGTCATTTTTGGGGGAGAAGAAGATTATACTAGCACTATACGAAAAATTATAGACAGTACATTGTATAGAGGGTGGATGAGGAATAAGTATAAAAAGTATTTAGCTTTGCTAATGATTTAAGTCGTTTTGTTTTGCTTGATTGGTTGGAAGGTGGGTCATTAAGACCCCATGATGTACTTTGTTGCTATTTTTTGGAATATATATATATATATATATATATATATATATATATATATATATATATATATATATATATATATATATATATATATATATTGTTCTGGACCGGGCAAGGCTACTTGCCCTTAAGGACCAGGCCCAATCCATTATATTTGGCGAACAGGCCCAATAGGCACAATATAGCCGTTGGGCACAATATAGCCGTTGGACACGTCCTCTCCACGCGCAGGGTGGTCCACACGACCAACTACCTCCCCGGATATAACGGAAACGGTTAGAAAGGCCACGCGCTTGACCTTCCATTTGGCAACACCTCATGGGTCGATCAGGCCCCTTTGTTCGCCAACAAACTCCCTATAAAAACCCCTCACTTGAGAGGGGCAGGTATCACAACTCATATACTTGACTTCTCTTACTTACTCTCCCCTTTCTTTTGACCAAATACTTACTTTGGCATCGGAGTACCTTGCAGGTACATCCACCCATTTTTCTCCTCTCCTACGAGCATCAGCATTTATCCTACACGAAGGCCGCGACGATCTCCTTCTGGTCCTCTCCGATCAGTGGCGCCGTCTGTGGGAAACTTCGCTTCCCCGTCTTTTCGAATCAAGATCCCTCATCTTTTCACCCAAAAGACCAAAGCTTTCATCTCTCTTCAAAATCTCAGATCATCATGGCTTTCGTTAAGAGTGATACCCACCAAGAACCTGTGGCCGCCGCCGCCAATGTCGACAAGAGTGCTTTCGTCGGGAACATCCCATCCGAAAACGCCCAGCGCAACGATGGACCGGCTTCCCTGAGGCCCGACGAACAAAGGCCACGAGCACAAGCCGTGGAACTGTCCTTCGAACCCATTTTGGTTCCTCAGGGCACTGATCCGACCACCGCGGCACTCATCGCCTCTTTGAACAATTCCAACCATTTCATCATCCAGCAGGGAGAAAAGATCAGCGCCCTCGAGCACGCTCTCCAAGAGCATCACACTTCGGAGACGCTGAACCTCTCCCCGCCTCCGCGAGTTCACTCAAAGCAGAGACGTGATAGTCCCTCGCCGGTCAAGGAACGCTCAAGGTCAGGGAGTCCAACACCCGACCGTGCTCGTCGGCATCGTCGCTCTCCTAGGATAACTAGGCACTCCCCTGTTTCCAAAAGACATCGACACTCGGACAAGCACGAGTGCAGGCATACCCGCGGATACTCTCCTCGCCGCAGTCAAAGCCGCGACCACAGTCTTTCTCCATCATTCTCTCACAGCTCTAGCAGTGATGACGAAGCTCAAGGCCCGTTCACGAGGAACATCGTGGACACCCGGATTCCCCGCGGGTTAGAGAAACCTCCCACACTAGCGACATACGATGGCACGTCGGACCCTCACGAGCACCTGGAGAACATCGAAGCCATGCTCTAGTACCACGGTGTCTCCGGAGCCATTCGGTGCAAGATATTCCCCATCACCCTGAGGAAAGGCGCGATGACATGGTTCAAAAGGCTCCCCCGAGGATCCATCTCTTCCTGGCGCGACCTCAAATACCAATTCACCCGCCATTTCACAGCCTCCCAACGACATCCGAAGACAGAGGAAACTTTAGAAGCCATCATACAGGGGAGGGAAGAACCCCTGCGAGAGTACATCGAGAGATTTAATAAGGAGGCAGTGGAAGTCAGAACTTCCGATCACATGAAAAAGTACCTCCTCGAGAAAGGGCTCCGACCAAAAAGCGACTTCCGTAAGGCTGTCGGGATCAAACCTCCTCGAACACTAACAGAGCTTCTCCACATGGCCAAAGATTACATTCGCTACGAGGAGAAAGAAGCTGCGTATCGCGCCCGGGACGCAAGAGATCGGGAAGCACCCCGAGCATCCAAAAAGGAGGAGCCAGAACCATCTCGTAAAGGCAAGGAGAAGCGACGGGAGGAACGTCCACGTGAGGCCAAAGGGCCAGCTGGCCGATTCAATGAATACACTGTGCTCACTACCTCACGTGAACACATCCTCACCGACTACATCAACACCGAATTCAAACAGGGAGGTGTCCGGTTCCCTAAACCAACCGCGTCTAAAGGAAACGTAGATAAAAGTAAATACTGTCGTTTCCACCGTAGCCACGGGCACGTCACGGAAGACTGCGTGCACCTCAAGGACGCCATAGAAATCCTCATCAAAGAGGGCCATCTGAAGCAATACGTCAAGAAGGGAGAGTCCTCCCGATGAGACACGTCTGATCCTAAGAAGGAAGCTGAATCAACCCCCTTCAGTCCTCCCGCGCAGGTCGCAATGTCCATCAGCCGACCAGAGGACTTCCTCGTACCTGAACACTTCTACCCGACTTCCCAGGCATCCATACACAGCACCTAGGAGGCCTTTCCTACGGCCATGGTTATCTCATGTGGGGGGTACCATGAGCTCACGATAGGATCCATCAAACGTAAGTTTGAGCAGCTAATCGACAGCAGCCCTGACCAGTTATACGCGGTCGGCAAGGGTAAAGGACGATCACAGCCGATCACGTTCTACAAAGAAGAACTCCCCAGAGGATCGCTAAACTCCCACATTCCTCTGCTGATTCGGGCCAAGTTATCGTCGACCGACATGCGGAGAATTCTGGTCGACCAGGGCAGCTTCGTAGACATCATGTACTCCAGTCTGTTCCGTGCGCTGAAGCTGAACAAATCTAATCTCTCCCCATACGTAGGATCTGATCTCCAAGGGTTCAACGGAGCAACGACCAGACCATGGGGTTACGTGGAGATACCTGTCACGTTCGGCGAAGAAGAGGCGTCACGAATAATCAAAACGCAATTCTTAGTCATTGATTGTCCTTCGCTCTATCAGTGCATCCTCGGCAGACCAGCTCTTGCCGAACTCGTTGCTTTCCCCTCGACAGTCCACCTCAAGCTCAAGTATTACACTGAGAAGGGACACGTCGCCACTCTGCATGGTGACATCGAGGCTGCTCGCAGATGCTTCGAGGCCGCGACGAAGGGGCATAACCAGATCACGACAACAGCAACATCGGCAAAGTGCACCAGAGAAGCAGAGGGTCCGACCGAAGATGGCCAGCCAGGAAAAAAACCCACGCTCCCCGTACACACCATTGATCTCGACAGCAGGATCACTGAAGATGTGAGCGAAGATCGGGACGAGGACAAAAAATCAGGAGTAACAAGCTCCCACTCTCCCACACTCCTGTGACCAGTTCCGGACGGAGAGTTCGAGATCATCACCTTCGGCAACAATCCCAACAGGGGGGTGAGGATAGGTGCTGGTCTCCCCGACGAGGTAAAAAAGGAGTTGAAGACATGCCTCGACGACAACGCGGACCTCTTTGCCTGGAGTGCAGCAGACATGCCCGACCTCGATCCAGAAACTGCCTGCCACCACTTGACCATCAATCCAGCTGCCCGCGCCATTGCCCAACGACGAAGGAAACAGTCTGAGGAAAAGGCACAGGCTGTCGAAAAACTTGTACAAGACCTCTTAGAGGCGAAATTTATCTCTGAGGCCAGATATACGACCTGGCTCTCAAATATTGTACTTGTAAAGAAAAATAATGGAAAGTGGCGCATGTGCATTGACAACACTGATCTCAATCGGGCTTGCCCGAAAGACGCTTACCCACTACCGAGCATAGATAAACTCGTAGACAATTCCGCAGGATTCAAGCTCTTGTCCTTCATGGACGCCTATTCGGGATACAACCAAATTCTGATGGCCGACGAGGACAAGAGATACACGGCGTTCATGACTTCGTCAGGGAATTATTACTATAACGTAATGCCCTTTGGACTGAAGAATGACGGCGCCACATACCAATGCATGATGAACAAAGTATTCCGATCAGAAATCGGCGATATGCTCGAAGTGTACATGGACGATATGATCGTGAAATCCCAAGAGGAATCCGATCATACCACCCACTTGCGCAAAGTGTTCGACCAAGCTCGAAAATGTAAAATGCGTTTTAACCCAGAAAAATGCACCTTCGGCGTGCGAGCAGGGAAGTTCCTCGGGTTTTACCTCACCGAACGAGGAATAGAAGCAAACCCGAACAAATGTCGAGCACTCGTCGAATTCCCCACGCCTCAGTCAAAGAAGGCAATACAATCCCTCAACGGGATGCTCGCGTCCCTTGCCCGCTTCGTAAGCAAGTCCGCCCAGCACACCCTGCCATTTTTCAAACTACTCAGGAAGGAGGCAAATTTCAAGTGGATGGACGAGTGCGAGCAGGCCCTCTCCCATTTCAAGCAAGCTCTTTCCGAACCACCTGTATTGTCCCGACCAGACCGCGGGGAAACAATATACCTATATCTCTCCGTGGCCAACGAAGCAGTAAGTGCAGCACTTATTCGAGAGACTACTGACGAGCAGAAACCCATCTATTTTACCAGCAAAGCCCTACAAGGACCCGAAGTCAGGTACACGCAAATAGAACGAGTAGCCCTTGCTCTCATAATTGCCGCGAGGAGACTCAGATACTACTTCCTAGCACACACTATCGTCGTCAGGACCGACCAGCCAATCAGGCAGCTGTTAAGCCGACCAGATATGGCGGGTAGGATGCTAAGGTGGTCCCTTGAACTGGCTGAATTCGACATTCACTACGAAGGGAGAAAAGCCCTCAAGGCACAAGTTCTGACCGACTTTGTGGCAGAAATGACTCCGGATTCGTCCTCTCTGGGACAGACACAGGAATGGATCATTTACGTGGACGGCGCGTCAAGCCCCTCGGGCAGCGGAGCGGCAATTATTATCGAAAATGAGGAAGGGGCCCTGATCGAGGTATCCCTGATCCTTTCTTTCAAAACATCCAACAATCAAGCCGAGTATGAGGCCTTCCTCGCAGGACTACAACTAGCCAAAGACGTCGGTGCGAGGAAAATAAAAATCCGCACTGATTCCCAACTCGTGGCATCTCAAGTACGAGGAGAGTTCCAAGCAAAAAACGACCAACTCACCGAATACTTGGCCATGGTGAAAGACAAAATGACGGAGTTCGAAGCATGGGAGGTTCAGCACGTCCCACGCGAACAGAACACCCGAGCAGACATCCTCTCTAAACTAGCCAGCACCAGGAAGAAAGGCGGAAACAAATCCATCATTCAAGAGATACTGGCTAGCCCGAGCATCACAAAGCCCGACCTGCCTGATGTTAACGTCATCGGAGAACCCCATTGTTGGATGACCCCAGTATACAATTATCTCGCCAAAGGGGAACTCCCCAAAGACAGTAAGGAGGCCGGTGTGACTAAGCGACGAGCTTGCTCGTACGTGTTGGTCGAGAATAAGTTATATCGACGAGGATTCTCTATCCCCCTGTTGAAATGTGTCGACGAAGCTCAGGTACCCGAAATCTTACGAGAAATCCATGAGGGCATCAACGCACAACACCTAGGGGGGAAATCCCTAGCTCGAAAAGCTCTGCGCGCGGGATACTACTGGCCGACCATGCAGCAGGACGCCAAAGAACATGTACAGAAGTGTGACTGTTGCCAGCACCACGGGGACATGCATTTGGCACCACCCAACGAGTTAAAGACCCTCTCCTCGCCATGGCCCTTCGCTTGGTGGGGGATGGACATCCTAGGTCCCTTCACAATAGGATCGTATCAAAATAAGTTCCTAATCGTGGCCGTCGACTACTTCACAAAATGGATTGAAGCCGAAGCGTTCGCCAAGATCACAACCTTCAACATACTGCGTTTCTACAAAAGAAACGTCCTCGCCAGATTCGGGATACCCCAGGCCCTCGTGACCGACAACGGAACCCAATTCACAGACAGAAAGTTCCAAGACTTCGTCGCCAAACTGGGAACGAAACAACACTTCACTTCGGTCGAGCATCCCCAAACCAACGGGCAAGCAGAGGCCGCGAACAGAGTAATCTTACGCGGATTAAAGCGAAGGTTAGGCGAGGCCAAGAAAAGGTGGGTCGAGGAGCTCCACAGCGTCCTTTGGGCGTACAGGACGACACCCGATTCCACCACCGGGGAAACCCCTTTCCGACTAGCATACGGAACAGAGGCGGTAATACCGGTGGAGATAAGGGAGCCCTCCAGAAGGACAGAAGCTCCGCTCAACGAAGAGATGAACGATGAGGCTCTACGCGAGGAACTCGATCTGGTCGAAGAAATAAGATCAGGGGCTGCCCTCCGCGAGGCCGCACTGAAGCAACAAATAACGCTGCGACATGATGCTAGAGTCATAAAGCGCGACTTCCTCATAGGCAGTCTGGTCCTGCGCAGAAACCAAAAGGATTCCCGCGAAGGGAAACTGGCGGCAAACTGGGAAGGACCCTATAGGGTCAAGTCTAAAACGGGCACGGGAGCATATTACTTGGAAACACTGGACGAAAAACAACTTGCTCGACCGTGGAATGCTGAAAAACTCAAGCAGTACTATAGTTAAGTCCTTGACCACGAGGATAGACAAGTCGTTGACAGTCACCCAAAACGGGGAGAACTGAGCGACCATCGTATCGTGCCCTAGTGAAGCACAACACGCATTACAACGCCGACCAGCTTCTGCTCTTTGCGCGAGCAGATCCTGCGCATAACGGGGATACCTCAACCGAGCTCCGCCGTTGCCGCACCAATCAGACAGGACACCCAGCTCGCGATGGGAACAGTCCAAGCCTATGGGACTAGTACCTCAAACGAGGTCCTAGCCTCATCGTGGGCGGAACCACTCCACCCTCCTCGGTAGGTTTTACACCTAGCCGGGGACTCACGCACGCACACAAACAAAAAAAGCAAAGTCCAAAATAAAACATCCACAAAAACCAAGTATATTAAAGAACCGGCCACAACAGGACAATGTCATTAATACAAAGAGGGGCAACGCCCATACAAAACAATAAACACAAATTGCTAAGGGCACGCAGGCCCACAAAACAGGGTACAAACAAGTCCTATCACACGACCTCACTTTCCTCCTCAGCAGGGACAACGTGACCATCCACCACTCTGTTGAACAAACCCATGCCATCAGTCTGAAGCTGCACGTCAGGGTTGAGAGCTACCATCTGCTCTTGAGCTGCATTAAAGCCAAACTCAGCCGCTTTTAAGTTATCCTTGCCAAGAACTCTGATCCTCCCGATCAAGTCAGTACGAGGCTTAAGAGACTGCTCATCATCGTTTTCATCCTGGGCAGCTGAAGTTAAGCCTTCCAACTCAACAATCCTATCCTACAGTCTCTTCCTCTCCTCGTCAGCCTTGAGCGCAGCTAACTTCAGCTGGGTCACCTCCGTCTAGAGCAGCACCTTGGCCTCCTCGTGACCTTCAAACTGTTTCAAATCGTTGAACAACTTGTTGTTTTCGGCCTCCAGCTCGGCTATTCTATTCTGGTAGGTCACAAGGCTCGCCCGAGTAGCGGCTTCATCGTCGGCGAGGACAAGGGCAACTTCAAGGACCCTGAACATGCCCGCCGCATCCTGGCACAACTGCTTCCTCCTCACCCTGGACTTGGCATTCAAAATAGTCGAGGCTTCAGAATCATAGACTTCTATCGAATCCCCTTCAACGAACAAGTCTCGGCGCGTGTAGCAGGCGGACAGGACGAAATGACCAGCCCCGGACCCCCCAGGACCGGCGGCCACAGGAGTCCCCACAGCATCTCTCTTCCTCTTAAGAGAACCCTCCGGGGTCAGCGGCGTCGAGGCTCTCTCCGGGACAGGGGTAGATCCAGCAGCAAAACTCTCCATCACTGTCTGCTTAGGCGCCCCGGCCTTGGCACCGATGGTCGCCTTCTTTTGAACCTTCGCAGCCTGCGACCTCATCAGACGCTCGCGCATGTCAGCCATCATACCTGCGAACACACACATCAAGTCAGAATCAAAAGAATGCAAGAAACAAAACTAAACAGTGAAGCATACTAAGCAAAGTCATAGCGTCGTCGTCGCTATCACACTCAAGGAGAGTCTTGACATTAATATATCTAGCTGCCCGGACAGGCCCATCCTCCCCGACCAGCTGATTCCCGTCCCGGTCGACGACGTAGGCCGGAGAAAAGCTCTCCACGTAAGCGTGAAGGATCCTGTACGAATCCTTATCAGCCGGGCAAAGCTGCTCATGCTTCACCAGGAACTGATCTGTTCGGCGTTTAAAATGGGTGTAGACCCATTCCAGCGGGAAAATGGAGACCACACTATCCCTTTCCCGACCGTCCACCATCACCCTCTCAATGGTCGAAATGCTCATCTTCGCCTCCTAGGTCATAGGCCTCACGACCAGAAACCTGTCCTTGAAGTTACGTATCGAATCAGAATACGGCCAGAACAACCTATTCTGTTGCTTAAACGATACCCAACTCTTTTTCGACCCCGCCATGCTCCGCTGAATCTGGAAGAGGCAGAAGAAGAGGTCCGTGGTCGCCCCGATATTGAGATAACGACACACCAACTCAAAGGCCCTTATAAAAGCCAAGGCGTTCGGGTGAAGCTGGGACGGACACAAAACCAAATGGGTGAACAAGGAGGATTGGAAGTCAGTGAAGGGGAGACGCATCTTGGCCTCCGTGAACGCAAATTCGTACATAGGAAAGCGAAATCCCGGGTACGAGGAACATATTTTATCGTGCTCCCCGGGAAGAAAAGCTTTCCAGGCCCGTGGAGCATCCTCGTCGCGCTTCTCCAACAGGTCGAAGTCCCGTATCTCCTCCTCGGAGAAGGTTGATCGAAAAGACAAGGGCTCGTGTCCAAGCCAGTCAAGGTCCCCTCCCGCGACCTTGATATTCGAGTAATCGGCGGACACACTGGGCCCCTCGGGTACTTCCTGTACGTCGGGCATAACTTCATCGCGGGGTTCAGCCATTTTCACCTGAAAAGCAGAGGAAGAGAAGTGAATTCGACGGCCATGATCAAATCCACCCTTCCACCACTAATCAAGTGAAAGGGCGTTAACGAATTCGAGAACAACCATGTGCTCGCATCAATTATCTACTAATAGCTAAGAGAGGTCCCCGCGACCAGGGTTCATAGAGGCACATACGAGGACGCTTGTCCGTCCCGCACTCACACCAAGATCCCGAACAGGCCTAGTGCCCGACTACAAACTAAATTCTACACCTAACCAGATTCTACAAAGATCTACGCTAACAATTTCTACAAAATTCTAGAAATTCATAAAGTTCATCATGTTCTTCATAAAATTTCATGGAATTCATGTGTTCATTAAAGAACACATGAAGTTCAACTGGAAAATATGAACATCTACCGGAAAACTTATAAAAATATACAGAAAGGAGGAGGGAACTTACAAGTAGAAGAAGAAGTTGACGGTGGCGAAGAGAAGCTCCGGCGAAGACTAATTGCAGAGCAAGCGAGAGCAAAGAGTGAAAAACTTGTGAAATTATGAAAATGAAACCTTCCCCCACCTTTTTATAACCGTTTGATCGTGGGGAATCGTGAAGGTCATCATAGCCTATACGCCCCTAGGACTGACAAAGGCCATAAATGCACACCACGTGTCACAAAGACTCTTCGCCTGGTTCAGCGTAGAAAATACACTAACACTTGGCACATGCGAGCAAGCCTCTTCATCAAAGTGAACACATACGGGCAGAAATGCTCGCCAAAAAACTCTCGTTTCTCCGAGGACGCTGCAAATCCTGGTCGACGTTTCGCGCTAATGGTTGACGACCATGTCTGGTCGTGTACAAAAGGAACATTCCAAGCGAGCACCCACCTCCCCGACAGTACGGTCGAAATCACAGCTGCCTAAGCCATTACTCTCCAATAGAGCAACGACTTGGGGGGGGCTCCTGTTCTGGACCGGGCAAGGCTACTTGCCCTTAAGGACCAGGCCCAATCCATTATATTTGGCGAACAGGCCCAATAGGCACAATATAGCCGTTGGGCACAATATAGTCGTTGGGCACGTCCTCTCCATGCGCAGGGTGGTCCACACGACCAACTATCTCCCCGGATATAACGGAAACGGTTAGAAAGGCCACGCGCTTGACCTTCCATCTGGCAACACCTCATGGGTCAATCAGGCCCCTTTGTTCGCCAACAATCTCCCTATAAAAACCCCTCACTTGAGAGGGGCAGGTATCACAACTCATATACTTGACTTCTCTTACTTACTCTCCCCTTTCTTTTGACCAAATACTTACTTTGGCATCGGAGTACCTTGCAGGTACATCCACCCCTTTTTCTCCTCTCCTACGAGCATCAGCATTTATCCTACACAAAGGCCGCGACGATCTCCTTCTGGTCCTCTCCGATCATATATATATATATATATATATATATATATATATATATATATATATCTTTTAATTTATTTCAAAAATATATATAATTCTTGTGTTTGATCATAGGGGTATTTAAAATAGAACCGATCTTATAAAAAATCAATAATTGAAACGAACCAAACTAAAAATAGTAAAAAAATTAATTGCATTAGTTCATATGTGTTTCGGTTATTTTTTTACAAAACTGTATTATATTACAAAATCATATAAACTATTATATTTTTTTGCCTTAATATTTTTTTTTCTTTATGTTAACTTTAGTGTTCTTTTTGGTCTTTTAGGTTCCTTAATTTTTCAAAATATATCATATTAAATTTTTTCGTCTAATTAGCGACGAATTTAGTGATTGGTTTTTTTATTTTTTTTTTGTCACTAATTAGCTGAAAATGACTAACATGATACATTTTAAATAGTTAAAGGACCAATATAGACTTTTTAAAGTTAAGGGATCAAAATGAATCTCAGGATATAAATATAGGACAAAAAAGGCATTATACATTTTTTTTAATTCTTTAAAGAACTCAATATGTACTATGTGTATATTTTATCATATTCTTTCTATGATATTTATTTTAATTTATATATTAAAAAATGAATATTATGTATTTATAAATGCTATTATTTTTATTTGAAATAAAATTATTATATATTTATTTTTGTTTTCATTTTTAAATGGTTGAAATTGATAAAGATAAGATTAAAAGAAAAAAAATTAATTTACATTATTTTTGTATTTCTTTATATATAAAAGGCTTAAATAATGTTTTCGTCCCTGTAAGTTAGCGTGTTTTTAGTTTTCGTCCCTGTAATTTTTTTTTTTTTTGTTTTAGTCCCTATATTTCACATTCGCGTTCGTTTTAGTCCTTAAAACCAAAATCCGCAGGAAAATCTGTAGGAAAATCCGCAGGAAACCTTCGGATTTTCCTGCGGATTTTGGCTTTAGGGACTAAACAACAATCAAATGTAAGATATAGGGACTAAAACCAACAAAAAAAAATTACAGGGACGAAAACCAAAAACTCGCTAACTTACAGGGACGAAAACACTATTTAAGCCTATATAAAATATTAATAGTAATTCAAATTTATTTAAGAATGCAATTTCATATATTTTATATGAACATAAGATAAAATTGTAATACGCAATTGATATTTATACATTAAAGTATAAATTTGTTTTGACAACTATAAATTTATTTTATGGTAACGTATGAATGACTAAACACGAAATTATGTTGTCTTTTATATGTGTATGTATGACTCAATAAAAATCTTTTAAGAAACCGAACCAATCCAAAACGCATTAGTTTGGTTTTATTTTATTTCTAAAAGCCAACCAAACTAAACTGAACCGCACTTTTTTTCTCTTGCGGTTCGGATTAACTTTAGTGTCAAAATTGGTCAAAGTGCACCGCGAACACTCATACTTGACCACCTTTTTTAATGCACGACTAAAGAAACAAGGAAAAATTAAATTCTTAAAAATGAAGTTTCAGTCGCATCCGCTGCAAGGATGTTACTCAACCCTTAAGGAGAAGATGAGTGAATCAGAAAATTGATGTCAGCAGAGGTTTTGAATTTCGCCATTAAATCAACATTTTTGTTACATTTTATGAAAGTATGAATGACTCTAATCACTGCGCTTTCAAGAATAATATCCTTAATACTTTGGATCAACACCATATGTTTATGGTACTTATTCAATGGGTACTCAATAAGGCTAATATTGAGGGATGGTTAAGAGTAGCAAGCTAAGTTAGTAATGTTCATACCTTTTGCTAGAGAAAGGCCTTAGTAAATGGCCCAAAGTTTTGCATAGAGGATATCTTAAGAATTTGATATAAATATAGAGAAACCATAATGCCAAGTTTGTACGAAAGGTACCTCCAAATATAATTTGGAGTGTCATTACATCTTCCATCTACATTATTAATAGTGTAAGAGTACTTTTTGGAATTCTAAATGATGTAGTGATTGTCTCTATGCTCTATAAGAGGTTTGCTGAAGCAAGTGGTGAAATAATTTGCCATGGAGTGGGAAGTTAGAGAAAGTGTATACCTTGGAAAAGTTTTGTGAAAAATACAAACAGCGTTATGGTTTCTCCAAACCCACCGAATTCCCCCAGCAGAGGTTATAACAAGTACCGTGTATCTCATTTTTTATCCAAGAATGACCATCTTGGTTCAAGAAGAAATTTGGACGATTAAACTCAAGGTGCAACCAAAAGTTTATGGAATTCATACAAACAAGAACACATTAAAGGAAAGTATACTCTTTAAGGCCACATCTAGAGCATAAAGCTAAGGGCGCTATGTTTTGATGATGAACATGAGGGGGAGAGAGAGAGAGAGAGAGAGAGAGAGAGAGAGAGAGAGAGAGAGAGAGAGAGAGAGAGAGAGAGAGAGTGAGAGTGAGAGTGAGAGTGAGAGATAGAGAGAGAGAGAGAGGAGAGAGAGAGAGAGAGTGAGAGTGAGAGTGAGAGATAGATAGAGAGAGAGAGAGAGAGAGAGTGATAGAGAGAGAGAGAAACTTGTGACAAGCAAGCCAAGAGAGAAACTTTATCTTTTTTGGAAAGCATAATTTCCATATCCTCAATGATTGAGTGACATTGATAGAATAATAAAAATTTTCTTTCTTGTGGAAGATCCAAGAGTAATTAATCTTAGTAATGTAAGTATCATCTATGTGATCAGACCAAATAAAGACGTCTTCTGTGTTGGGTTTGAAGTTGAAACCCTGAGAGGTGGTCTCAATTACAACATGAAAAGGGAGCTAAGTATACAAATGTTGGGTGTAGGGAGGTGGTGTAGAATAAAATTCTTTGATAGTTAGAACAATGTTTGTGTGTGAACATAATCAACTAGAAATGCCATTTATATTGTATAACACACATACAATATATACATCTAAAATTACATTATACACAATGTAGATTGGTACTGACACAACATAAGTGTCTTTCAACATCATTATATAAACATGTCCAAAAATATAATATACAATACATGGCAATTGATATACAAGAGTTCCTAATTAAAACTAGAATCTATGTGTAAAATCCACAAAAGTGCACAGTGGAAAGATCATGAAACAACAAAGTCTTCAAACTTCTTTAAGCAATCGTGCCCTTGCCTCTAACCTGCTCATAACTACCTGGAAATCAACAATTATAATGGGGTGCGATAATAATCTCAGCGGGTTCCCCTATCTTATAAGTCCACTTAGCTCTGAAAGGACTATCAACTGATACCCTAACTTAAGCTAGTTGACTTTACAAAACATGTGTACGCTTACACAATATACTGAGACTTAAGTATCTGAGGGCTTTTCGTCTCGTATGGAAACATCGGAACTTGAGTTCACATAACTCAATTAATCACTATTCAGGAATACAATCACAAAGTATCTTTCCCCGACCGATCCCATTTTTGGGACTATGGACACGAGTCACGAATCTCTATCACGTCGGATAACTTTCCTCAGCCTATCCTACATCTAGGAAATGGAACACGGGTTACTGAGGTCCACTCTATAAGGAACGTATTTCCCCAATAAACACCTCTCTATTAGGGAAAGACACGGGTCACGAACTTCTTATAATAATCATAATACTTTCCACGACAAGCACCTCTTACAAGGGTGAAGACACGGGTCACGCTATCCATCATTCAAAATACTTTCCCTGACAAACACCTCTTACATGGGTCAAGTCATGGGTCACAGTATCCATCTCAATGATTCATCTATCCCGATCGCTATTTTATATAAGATTTGGACTCAGGACAAACACCAATAGGGGTCATTACTAAATATAAGATTATTATCATCAATCATGACGTGATTATTCTCATCAATCATAATATCACAACATGTTTTCATACAAGACCCATTATCTCGAACCTATACATCATTCATCGTCCTTTCCATCCGGCATTCTCGTAGATGGAACAATTCATCTTAAACGATCACTCATTCATGGGTACCACCGAGGTACTTATCACGTTTGAGTATCACAACCTTTGTTATGAATCATAACCTAGTCATCTATTAATATCATTTACCTAGATATGATCTTAGGTTTAATTTCACTCATCATAATAGTATTGGATCAATTACTTGTATTCAATACAATCATGTCCTAGTATAAGTCGTAAAGCATACATGATAGTATAAAATCATTAATCATGTAATATTTGGAATCCACATATGGTTTTTCTTCACCAAATGGTGGAGCATGGAACTAACTCTTCAACACATCATACCGCACGTTGATTTGAGTTATGATTTTCATTTTATGGTGGAAATGGGGAAACAAACAATCTGCCAAAATATCATAACCCCCGCTTGGCAAACTCCAACGTTGGCTTCAAGCAAGCCCAAGCGAGGTTCAAGCGAGACAAAATAGAATGTCTCAAATGCCTAAATTATGTTGCCTCGCTTAGTGATGGCTAAGGGTGGAAATAGGCCAGGCTGATAACAGGGGCCTAGCCTACACAGGCTCTGGCCAGGCCAAGCTTTTTTTTTAATAGAAAAGGTTTAGGCATTTTTATAAGTCTATTTAGTTAAAAAGGCTAGGCCTCAGGCTATAAAAAAACCTTTTAAGCCTAACAGGCCGGCCTATTTAAATAAATATGAATAAATTTTTTATTATCATTATGTTATATTTTGTACTTTGAATTAAAATACATAAATATAAATCGGTTATCTTGGAGAAATTATGAAAATAAGGTGAAAACACCTTATGAATAATGTTATAAGTAATTTTCATAAGTTATCTTAAACAAATAATCTCACAAAACTAATGCTAATAGGTAAGTTAAAATAAGTCAATGTAAACAAACTTTTAGTCTTATTGGTTTTTTAGGTTGTTAGTCTATTTAAAATAACAGACTTTTATGTAGGCTAATAGGCTAACCAGGCCTTAGAAAATGCCAGACTCAGGCCTAAAAATAAGCCTATGACATACTACAGGCCATGTTTAGGCTTCACTTTTTTTGGCAGGCTAGGCTTAGGTTTGGCAAAGCCTAACTCGGCCCAACCTATTTCCACCCCTAGCGATGACAGAGCGAGCCATCGCTTAGCGAGTTATCCCTCTCGCTTAGCGACCATGATAGAACATCATTCAAGTAAATAAGGGTGAAATTCTAGCACACAGATACCAGATGTCAAGACAGATGTCAAGACACTAGGATCAAGACATCAACAATACTTATGCATAAAAAATAAGAGCTTGAATGTAAACAATAACAATTTAAACAGAATTACAGGAAGTAAATATCACAAGGAAGTTGTTAACCCAGTTCGGTGCAACCTCACCTACATTCGGGGATATCTAAGCCAGGAAGGAAATCCACTATAATAGTATTAGTTTAAAGCCACAACAAACAACCTTCGTTTTACAAGCTTCTCACCTAATCACTACCCGTGCTATTTCTACCTAGAGACTCCTAGATATGAGACCCCTCTCACTTCCTACCAGTTACACAACAGTGACAAACTCAACTACAATGAACAATAGAAGTCACACTTCCAATGACATAAAATCCACTCTTTGCTTAAAAGTTTGGGAGTGATTACAACTCAAAACTCAGTCCAATTCAAGTACCTAAGGGGTACAAGAATGGCTCACAAATGCACAAACAACACAGTCCAACTCAGATGTCAAAAGACATAAGAGAGGATCACAAATAACAAAGAACACATTAAACCCTAAAATCTCCTTGCACACACACAGCTTAGTTACCTATTTTAGGTTTAGAAACACCCTTAAATAGCCTTCTAAAAATCTGGACTTGATGAGCAAAATCGGGCTAAATTAAATAGCATATCCATAATATTTTGGAAAATAATATATTATTAAATTCCATAATATTCTGAACATAATATATTATTAAATGTAGATCCATAATATATTATTTCCTAAAGATAAGGTCCAAATCAAATCTTTTGCAGGAACAAATCAAATCAAATCTCATGTTTTCTTAAATGTCTCAAAGTCCCTTTTTATGAAATACATGCAATTCTGGCATGGACAGAAGTTCCAAAATTACCCTCCTTGGATTGCAACAGCGAATGAACTAAAGTAAGAGAGAATCTCACACTTTAAATAACAAAACACCCAACCCCTAATCTTCTAGTATAACATGTCCTGACCATATGTCCCGACATCGTGCTGATCCTGATGTCTGACCAACCTGTCAAGACATCCGACTCAACATCTTGCTGTGAACTTGTTTTAACAAAATTGCTGTCAATCCAAAACCACAGAACTTACAAAGGGGTACACATAAAGTGGAACTAGTGAGTTCTACAAGTACTTTTATTTCATCTTATTGAATGGTGTCTATGACTTGAACGTGATTAAGATCAATTCATAAATGTTGTGGGAAGTTGTGTATATTGCAATTAGTATAAACTACTCTTTTGGCAGTTTTTTCAATTCATTGTTTAAAGATGACAAAGACCCACAAGGCAACCAGATTGGAAATGGCGATCGAAAAGTTAATCCAAATTTGCAAGTTGGTGTTGGTGGGAATTTGGGAAGGTGAAATTCCAAAGCAAAACTATACTATCTTTTATGTAAGGAGGAAATTTAAGTTTAGGAACTTTGTCAATGATTTTTTTTTGTTTCAAAGTAAAAGTTACGTCATAGATAGTTCGATTAAGTTGACAAAGATTATACACAGTTTTAAAATAATGTTGAAAATCTTGAATTCCCTTGATGAGTGCACCTCGTCTTTTCTTCCATCTATTCCACAAAGAGGTAAAAAAAAAACGTTTCTCAAACGTTGTAGAAGAGTCAAGTTTTCCACAGAAACTTCAAGAAGATAAGTCGACGACCATTCTTCATAATTTCGTATGCATAAATAAGAAGCTTGAAATTCAAAAAGAGTTAGAGTAAGGACTTCTTTGGCATTAAAGTATAAACATGCTCAATAGATTTCCTCTAATTGTGTAATGGTGGCCAAACAAATTTTGTCTTTATGAATAAAAAGGAACTTTGGTAGAAATTGGCTAAAGACAAATTGTATGGCCACCAGATTTGGTTGATAAATGACAAGTCCTATGCTAGCTTTTCCCGTTGAAATTCTGGTCGATAGGACAATAGGTTTGAGGAAATTTTCCCAAATGTCGAGGGCTTCAGAATGGTGTTCAGAGGAAAGAGTTGGAAATTCTCTCTTAAACCAATTTGGCCCATGACTTTGACTAACAAATGGGGCCATATAAGAAACGAATGTGGCATAGTCGACATACATAGAGAAATAGTTTTTGAAGGCTTCTTCGATTGAACGGAAGATATCATATAGACTAAGCAGAACGAGCCTAATGCCTTCAACCTGTCTATTTTCGACTTGTTTTGTTAAGTCAGATGGGATGGTAACCTTCAGAGAGGGTTCAAAGTTTGCATTAAGCCAAAGTTACAAGAGCCACATAGGGCCAGAGATCAAAAGCTTATTGTCATGATTATTTATAGATTTTAGTTCACAAGCAGCAAGCCCTAGAGATTCATAAAGGTAACCTAGAATCATCTTGTTGAGACAGATGTTTCAGCCCTCATGAATCTCAGTTGCCAAAGCTATAAACTTTTTGGCTATCTGTAGAGAACTAGAGAAAAAAATGAAAATGGATAGCTAGAGGGTGAGGAAATCAATATACTCATAGTCAGATACCTCCTTAGTATCCTCATGATGGTCTTCGATATAATTACTGAAGCCTGGATGGGTGAAAAAAAATTGGGTTTGATTTTTTTGTTTGAGAGTGAGGTCGAAGGTATCCCTAATTGGTCAAAGACCAATGATAGGAACCACGTCGAAAAGAGTGGGGGTTATCATTCCACATCGGAGTTGAAAGGTGTTCGTCGAACCTTCCCAAAATTAAGGGGCTGAAATAAGCATATTGAGGGTTATATTTAGGACCAATTTTGGATAATTGAATCAAGTCTTATATGCTTTGATTTTTCCAGATTCGTTCTTTCTTTTTTTCTAATTTATCCAACCAATTGATATAAGTTTCATTGTTGATGATAGGAGAAGAGCGGAACACACGTTGGGGCGAACTCATAAAACATAACTCATAGATTTTGTCTTCAAAAGCACGAGATTTTTCAGCGGCGATAATAAGTGAAAATTTTTCTTTAACTTATTAGGTTTTGCAGAGAGTTCTGGGAAATGGGCCCAAAAACACATGAATAATACGTGAGATTAAAAAGGGATTAATACTTGGGAAGCCCAGGTGATGGCTTTTTCTTTCTCTATTGGTGGTTCGAGGATATAAGTGTGATCTCTAGGGAGAGCAGGGGCAGTAACATCAACAGGAAACAAGATCGAATTTGTTTTGTTGTAACGAAGGAAGAAACCATTGTTTTTAAGTTTGAAGAAGAAAATAAAAGCAGGACAATTAGAACTCTTAGGGTTCAGAAGAGAGGAAGTTGCGAAAAGGAGAAATGGGAAGATGAGAATGTATATATTGTACAAGAAAACTTCTCAGTTTTTCCCTTTGAACTAAAAATTCATTAACATTTTGATTTTCTAAATTAAAACTAATTAAAGTGATTTTCCTTTGAAGAGGTTGATTTTGTGTCCTGTGATAACCTTGGAAGTTAGAATCATGATGACTTGAGTGCGTGCACGTTCACTGATGTGAGAGTTTGGTGAAAGTGGTAATGATGACAATGCCGTATGAAAATTACTTTGAACAATGTCGAGAATTTAGTAAAAATACCACTTTTCTTCCATATTGCAAACATGATCGAAAGTGGCAATTTGGGGGGGGGGGGGGCGTCTATTAGCCTGTGATTTTTGACTCAAGCTGCACTGAAATCCATTAAGACTAGTTTTGAAGAATCTCGAAGAGATTTGCAGTAGCATATTATTTCGACATGAAAGTGTGGTATAAAGGCGGTGAGTTCGAATTTCCTATAAGGTGTTTTTGGGACTTAGTCTATTCTTGAGTCCAAGGAGTAGGTGACCTAGAGACATTACGGTACCACACTACAAGATTCGACAGAAAAGCTATTCGACAGAGGTAGTTAGAATTTGTAAAGATAGTTTTAATAATAAGAGCAGTTTAGAGGCAGCTCAAAAACCTAAGTTATATGAGAACTTATCAGAAAACAAGAGCCCACGTAGTAGGATGTGTGTCGAGTCTTATAGAAGTAAGTGTTATCGATTATTATTGGTGTATTTAGTATATAAATTGAGTTCATGCATGTAATAAGGATTCAAATTTAGTTTGTGAACTCCATAGAACTCGAGAATCCAAGTTCATAGAGAAAATAGTTTGTGAGAAATGTATGAATTTACGTTCCTATTTTAATTCTTTAATCCAAGCATTTTATTTAATCACTTCGATTGTGTTATTTGTTTACTTTATTACTTCGAACAATCCTTCGTTGTTCTTATTGGGATTTCTACCCCATTTCTCTACACCCAAATGTTTTTTGCACAATATGTCCTAGAATTTTTTCGAGTTTAATCTTGTACGTGAATTAAAATTTGTGATTGATTTACCAAAAACAACGGTAAACAGACACATTAAAGGTGTGAATTTCCATGAGACTCTAACGTCTTCTTTTTATTCTCCATAAAAGCTGAAGGAATGACCGGTAGACAAAGTAGATACAACAAACCCTTGCACTGCCATGAAGAAACAAGAGGTTGAGGGGTAACTATAACAGGCCGACCATAATGATCCTCGGCCGACCAAAATAGTGGGAGCCACATTTTATCTAGAGTGCTAGCAACCCAGGGAACTATCACATCGAAGAATACAGGTGATCCAGATCCCATATACATCTAACGGCTCCCTGCATGACACTATATATAGGATATACACTAAGAATTCAGGTACATAATTTAAATTCAAAATTCATTAACTATTCTTCTCCACATACTAACTTGGACGTTGAAGTTCTACCCTTGCATGTTAACTCCTCCTCCTTCATAGCTGAAGCTCAAATTCACCGTAGTTCACCGTAATCACTGATTCTCTAATCAATTTCTATTCGAAAATGGAACAATAGGTTTACAAGTTCAAAATTCTACGTAACATTTGAATGATTAATCCTAACTTGTATTTCAAATGAAGTACACCAATTGCAAAGTAAAAAAAAAAAGACAATAAAATTAATAAATGAAAAATAAATAAATGGATGATAATTATATAAATATATGTATGAGATGTTAGGATAAACACTAATGATTCATTTCATCGTACCAAATTTCAAAATCATATCCTTTGTGTTTTTTATTTTTCATGGCAAATAGAATATACTATAAAATGAGAAAAAAAGCACCAAACCAAGTAAATATACAAATATTTTTCATATTGCATACGATGTACCTACTTGAAAACACCCGAAAAAAACATAAAAAGCCAAAAATAGCCAACAAATAAATAACCAAATAAAAGTCAAATGAATAGAACTTCGAAAAAAACTAAAAAAGTCAATCAAGAAAAACAACAAAGAGAAGAACCCAAACAACAAACACCCCACCCTTAAAAGGGGATTCAGACAAAAACTCGAACATCAAAAATCACTATCAACATAACAAAGACCTCAAAAGAAGCAACAATGTCACTTCAACTCAGGAACTAGGACACAAACTCTTGAACGTTATTTGTTTAGACAAATGATATCGTTCTCAAGCCATGTAGAGAAAGTACACGATTTTGTTACTGATATATCAAAATATCATTTTCAAGTCAAAAAAATATTATTTTCTTCCACATTCTTTGTGTTTGTTAATGACATTATTTCGAAAATTTTAAACCATCTAGACAACATAATGGCAAATCATAGCAAGATCATTGCTAATCCTCGACCTACCATTCAGAGAGAAAAAAACTCAAAAAGAGACATAGAGTCACTTCGAACCACCTAAAAATCCTATATCACACAGTCGAAGCTACTTCACAAACAATGAATAAATGATAAAATGACTCAACCAGACCCCGACAATAAAATTCTTCTAAAAAAGTAAAACTGGAGTTTTCTACCTAACATATATAAAAAACAAAAAGACAACTCATTTTTTGTATGGCCGACACATGACACACAAATACTACTTCAAATTAACATCCATTTCTTTAAGATTTGTTAATTTTTCGAATTCACAGTTTCCTTCAACTACTTTAAAGTTCTCAAACTTATATCCGAATATTGTATTTTTCAATCAAAGTTGAACTTTCTTTTCTTCTAAAAAAAAAAGCTTGACTTTAAAATTTAAAACTTTATATTTTACATACAACACTATCATTATAACTTTATAAATATTATAAGAGAATAAATTTAATTAACATTTTATAATTGTAATTATCATTTTAAAATATTGAATTATAAGGTGCCAGGATAGGTCGACATAGTCCAATAATTTAAAAGACAAAATTGGCCATTTAATTCTTTACCAGCCTTAAATAAAGGGCATAATAAACAAATTGCCTTAAACAAGGGATTAGACTCAGTCCTGCTTTAAAAGCAAGCATCATTAGAATAAAAAAAACGTACACAAAAATCGTAAGTCTTATTTTTTTACATATAAAATTGCACTAGTGTTATTATTCCAAAGTTTGGATGATTGAATTAAAAATACATTCCGACCTTGTGAGCACTTAAAATGAAAAAGTCAGTGGCGGTTTGGTTGAACAAATTCAATTCGGTAGTACGTCACATCATGTTACATGTACTTGCAAGTCAATAATTAAAGCTGGACTTTTTACATGTTGATAATAGCTTGGGTAATAGAATAGGGACATTACATTTTTCTAAGTTCTAGAGAGAAACTAGGAGATTGTGATGCGGTATCAAAGGAATTATGTTCCAGCTTAACTGGTTGATGGGTTGGTTGGGTGTGCATCCAACACTGATGGCGCGCATTCAAGAGAAAATTGTAGACGGCTGGATGTGGGGATGTAGACGTTTGACCTAGTTTCATAAGTTCTATTTTCCAAAATTTGTAAATTTATATGTTCAAAATGACTATGTTGGTAATAAATTTTCTTTACAACTTCATAATTTTTTATGAATGATATTAAAGATTATTTGAATTAATTATTACTGTTTTCTTAATTTTATGTTTATTATTTAATTGAAAAAGTCAAAGGAAGAAAATGATAACTTCGACGAAGAAGCTCCTAAATGATAGGATATGAGTTTATTTGTCAGACGTTACAATAGATACTTAAAGATAAACTAGCTCAAGCATTCCGATAAAGGTTTAATAAATTTCATAAATACTCACCTGCTTAAAAGAGAATAGAAGAAAAAGGATGATGACATTTCGTGTTACGAGTGTGAAAAATCTGGACATTTTAGAACCACTTGTCAAAGTCTCACCAAACATCATAAAAAGAAAGATAAGAAATTCTACAAGACGAAAGGAAAAATATCCAAAGGTCGTAGAGCCTATATTGCGTGGGAAGAAGAGGATTAAAGTTCCTCCTCTGATTCTTGCTCAAGTTCATATGATGAATGTGCCAACTTATGTTTGATAACATGTAAGAAAGGTGAAACTTCAAAGGTATATACTTCTGAAACTGACGATGAATATTCATATAGTGAATTGTCGAAAGCATTTAATGGCATGTAATTCCATAATTGCGTTTAAGAAAATTTCTCACAAAAAATAAATGATTTTAAAACTTGAAAAGGAGATAAATCATCCTAATTGTGCTTTAGAATCTCTTAAGGAAACACATACATCTCTAGTTGATGAGTGGTATAATGTTTCTGATACTTTAGTTGAAAGGATAAAAAAAGTATAATGGGTTACTTGTCCATCTTTAAAACTTGAAATTGAAACTTTCAAAGGACAGCTAATTCATGCTACTTCATTATCTTGTACTTGCTCTAGATATTCAAGTAATAGAGGGACGATGTTCAAGAAAATCATCATGCCACTAGAAGAAATAGAAAAAACATTTCATCTAAAGTTATTTGTCATTATTTTGGTGATAAAGGTGATAGGTCCGCAAGTGCACATAAGTATCAGTTATAGTGTAAAAATGTCGATCTCATAGAGACCAATGTCAATTATCGTTATCTATTATCACGTTGTGTATCTAAGGCGATGGAAATAAATTTTGTTTGTTAAAAATGGAAAAATAATTTATTTTTGATATTAATAAGAACGTGAGACCAGAATTAAATTTGTGTGTACCTATTATACCAGTTAAGTTGTGTTTTATAATTATAACAGGAAAGTATTTTCTTGCACAAAAGAATTAAATTAAAGGGGCCTCCCGCTCTCGCGTGTAAGACACTGGATTTCGACTATATACTCTATTCGACCGCTTTCGCGAGTACACATTGTTGCATCCCCAAATTTTTCCTCTTGTTTCTAACTCTGGTTGGCTTATGCTTCACATTCATATGCATCACCCACTAGGACATAACACTCATAATCATGCATTTCATTGAGCTTCTAAGACATGGGATCAAAGCTCTTCTTGTGATTTTTGTTTTTCCTATCTTCAAAGGTGATTTATTTGGTTGTGGCATTCATCAAGGTTCATCAATTTACCAAATCATATTCTTCAAGGTTTCTCTAGAAGCCTCAAACTAGGGTTTTATCATGGTTTCAACTGAGGTTTGCTCTGAGCAAGGGTTTTGAGGGTTCTATTTCTCAAGCCTATTTTCCCCTCATTTATCTCAAGAGGCTAGGGTTTCATCATTCTTTGTTTCATCGGTGTAAGGTTGATTACAAGTTTTTTTCACAAATTGCTCAAGATTAGGGTTTTGGTCAAAGTCAACTTGAGGTTGACTTTTTGACCAAAAATTGATTCCATGGTTTGAGATATGATTCAAAGGTTTCTTTGTACAACTTATTGGACTTCTCAAAGTGATTCAAGGATTCAAGATGATATTTGAAGTGGATTAATGCATTTGCAAAAAGTCAACAAAGTGTTCAAAGTCAAAGTTTGACTTTTAGGGTTTTTGGTCAACCTTGAACATTTCAAGTCAAATTTCAAGAGGTGAAAGAATTTGGATGAGTTGCATCAAGGGAAGTCATGAGAATCAAGAGAAATGAGGGAAAGTGTAAAATTGGTGAAGTTGAAATAATTTCTAAGTGTCAAAGCACATGATCATATGGTCAACTTTCCAAGATTATTGTGAGTGATTCAAGAATCCAATATTGGCAAACAAGGGTTGCAATTGAAGCTTGCATTTGATACTACATGATGGTATAAGATTTGAATTTAAAAGCAATCTTTAAGTGATAGGAATTTGGAGCTAAAGTGATGGATTCAATTTGTGCAAAATGGCTAAATACTTGGAATTTTTCTAAGTGTCAAAATAGTTGTGATGCCATGACTTTGCCCAATTATATCTTAGCCTAAAAGCATCTTCTCAAGATGACTCTAACATCAAAGTTGTTCATGGCCATGAGACCTTTCCATTGAAACCAAGTTTGTGGCATATGATTCATTACACATCAAGTTGAGCCATTGTAAAGTAGCCACCATGGAATCTGCAACACACATATGAGTCATGTCATGACCTTTTCCATTTGAGATAAAACATTGCAAGATTGTGTCAAATCTCTTTTGTGCACATCACACACTTTGTACCTGATCATTTTTGCTTGGTCCCCACATCATTCCCACTCACAAACTTTGCCAAAATCAACCAAACTCCTGGATGACACATGCTGAATTTTTTCTCAAGTTTTTACCAAAAATGGAAATTGCAAAATGATCATTTCAACAAGTTGTACCACCTTTGCCAGCTCATTCTCGCCTATTTGCCTGACCTGAAATCAAGCCAAAACTCCTCATCCATGCCTTGCCCGAGCTTCCTATGTGCAAGGTACAATTTCACTATAACAAACTCCAAACCAAGTTGCAACCAACTCTGAGCCTTGCATTGTGTCCAAACCATTTCATCCAACCCTAAAAACATTTTTCTATATAAAGCATTCACTCCCAAGCCTGAAGACACAGAATTTGAGAGCACCAAAATCACCAAAAATTCCTCGAATCTCAGAAATTCGAATCTTCATTTTCTTTGGTTTGCAGTGGGATTTTTTTATCCATTCTCCTTCACTACAACATTTCCAAGTTTCTGAACGCATTTTCTTGCATCTGAATCTGCTTAACTGCTCATTCCAACTTCATATTCTTCATCACACAAGTTAATTTGGGTGGAGAGTTTCAGAGGGATTCAAGGAAAAATAATCACATATTCTTCTTTCTGGAGCATCATTGAAGCTTTTCCCATCATTATCTGGTCTTATTTCTTGCTAAGAAGGGGCACCGGACCTACTTCGATAGGTACGATTCTGAGCTTACCGTTCTCCCTCATTTAAGCATCATTTTCATTCAAACTTGTTACCCATCTATTGGTGGTAATCACATGAGTTGAAACTCTAACTTGTTAGACATTAATTGATGATGTTTGTCATTTAATTTCAGTTAGAAATATTTAGGGTTCCTTCGTTTTTCTTAGATTGTTCAAACTTGAGTGTGAATCTGGGAAAATGATCATGATGTTTGAAATCAGCATGAAATTCTAGTTGAAATGATGTAGCTACTTTGCATTTCTGGAAAATATCACCATTGTCGTCGTTGCCTTCTGGCGATCGGCGTGGTGGTGAGGATGAATGAGGAAGATGATGACGTGGCCTTGGCGCCACCAATTTAAATTTGAATGTTTTGAGGTGTTTGTTCGTGATTTGTCCACTTCTTTATTTTTTGCTGAATGTGTAATTCTTTTTTCATTTTTAATATTTTTGTTTTATTCTGAAAATAGTGGAATATTGTTGTTTAGGCTTGGAAATGTTTTTACTGTGCGTACCCATTATAAGCCCACACTACCCTTTTTTGGTTGAATTGCTGATTGCTTTTTTTTGTAGCTTATGGGTTGGACCTGCGCCTTTTTTTTACTACACACACACACACACACACTTTATTTCTGTCTGCATCTCCTTGTTTATCTTTTTTTAAGTGCTTTGTTTTATTATTTTAATTGTTTTTTCTTTTCCTTTTGTTTCTTTTATGATTTAAATATTTGAAAATGATTTTAAAAAATAGGAATGCATGTTTTATTTTAGGAATTTTATTTTAATATTTTTCTTTAAATTTGGTTTGTTTATTTTATCATTTTCTTATTGAACTTTGATTGAAATATATGACCATGTTCTTGACGTACCTTCCTTGATCGTTATGATATTTCCTTTGTGTTCCTATTGATATGTGAATTTCAGGATTGTACTTGACATGCTTTGATGCTTTTGCTTTTGAATTGGGTTGTTTGAATTTTATCCTTGTCTTGTTTTGGATTTGATGTTTTGATTAAATTATTACCATGATGCTTACCTTTTGCTCGATCCTTGTCATGCCCTCCCTTGATGGATAATTGATGACATGTCTGGTTTAATGCTTCCTCTTGATGGCTTGTGAGTTTGCTCTTGTTGCATGAACAAAGTATTCAAAGTTTGAAATGCTTGTGTGTTTGATTTGATTCATATGTTAATGTTTGATCATCCTCTTGCCATGTCTTAAGAGTGAATTGTCTTGATGAATTATGTTGATGTCTTGATGTTTTGGTTCATTGATTGTTGCTTGCTTCTAAGTGATCTTATGCTTTGAACTTGAGGCTTAGGCTCAATGATGGATAGTGACATGATCATATGATTACTTGATTCTTGATGCTTTATTTGATTGAGCTTGATGACTTCTCTTGATGAATACTCTTGTTGAATGATGATGATTTCTTTAGATGAATACTCTTGTTGAATGATGATGATTTCTCTAGATGAATACTCTTGTTGAATTATGATGATAATACTTAATGGTTGGTTCATTGCTTGGTGTTCTTGTATTGATACTTTGACATGCTTTGAACTTGATGCTTGTGTTTGAGCTTTGCTTTGTGCTTGATCTTACTTGTTGATTGATATGCTTTATGTTTACTTGTTGTTTGCTGGTGTGCCTTCACATGTTCCCTCAGGTGGCCTTTAATTCAATTTGATTAGGTTGCTTAACTTGATTGATTTGAATTAGAGGTAGACATTAGGATGTTAATCCAAGCATGATAACATTAGGGTAGAATCTTCCTTCATCCTCAACTTTAGGTCCATCTTGCATGATTATATTAGGATATAATTTCCCCCTGATCTCAACCTTATGACTACTTTGCATGATAACATTTAGGATCTAGTTCCCCCTAGATTTTCATTCTTTTTGCATTGTATCCAATTATTTTCTTCCATCAAAAATCCAAAAACACTTAATAAGTACGATGTGTATAATACGTCACAAGCCTTAAGTAAATGGGAAAGGATGAGTGGGAGTTTTCCTTACATCTTCTTAGGGTATTTTGTGCGTGAGACGTTTGGATCATTTGTACAAAATATTCGCTCCTATTGTCATGGACTTTAGTATAATACGTGTCTCAAACCCTTTTCAAAAACTTAACAAAACATTTCAACAAATCCAAATTATTTTGTCCTTCGGGACTGTCTCTTCAAAACCTTCTTTTCAGAAAAGGGCATGTTATTTCTGTTCTACCGCAATACAAGCTAAAGCGTAAGTCTCCTCACGTGCGAGCAACAAAACCTAACTGCTAGAATGCGAAGGTTAGCATCCTCCATAAACAACACCAACAACCATGGTCCCACGAACTACGAACGCTCTGATTTCTCATTCCTGTTGAGAAGACGTAGGCATAAGGGCCTCAATCCTTGGCGAGCAACCTTCCTTTTTCCACCTTAGTCCTCTGAACTACGATTGCTCTGAATTTCCCATTGCATGGGGGAATACGTAGGCACATGACTGCGAGATCCTGGAGAGCCCTTTTCTTTTCCCTTTTCATTCATGCACTCCCTTAGTAAGTAAGCTTTAGATATACACACCCTTTGATTAGAATAACAAGAGTGGATCTCGTTGAGTACAACAGACGCGAGGGGTGCTAACACCTTCCTCTTGTGTAATCAACTCCCAAACCCCGAATTTGGTTGCGAGACCATGTTCTCTTCCTTCTAAAATCATGTTCTTTTCCTTCTGAGGGTTGAATCATAGAGGAATTTGCCTGCTCGGACACCGAAGGTGCAATTCTCAGGGTTGAATCACATTCTACATTTCCTCGCCGTGTCTAAGACTCTCCTGAGATGAACAGTGTGGTCGATTTCTTCTCGCGATTTCATGATCATGTCGTCCATGTAGACCTCGAGCATGTCTCCGATTTCACCCCGGCGCGTCGGCGCTTTTCAGACCGAAGGGCATTACGTTGTAGTAATAATTGCCCGACTCGGTCATGAAAGTTGTGTATTGCTTGTCGGCCTTCGCCATGGGGATTTGGTTGTATCCAGAGTACGCTTCCATGAACGATAGTAATTTAAAACCTACAGAATTGTCGACCAGTTTGTCGATGTTAGGTAATGGATATGCATCTTTGGGGCATGCCCTATTGAGATCGGTATAGTCAACACACATTCTCCATTTTCCATTAGATTTTTTTAACTAAAACAACGTTGGACAACCAGGTTGTGTACTGGATTTCTGAAATAAAATTTTCCTCTAAGAGGTCTTTTACAGCTTTTTCAGTAGCCTCTGGTTTCTCGGTAGACTACCTACTCCTACGTTGTACTATGGACCTAGCACCCGGATCTATGGTGAGCTGGTGGCAGGCCATGTCGGGGTCGAGCCCGGGCATATCTGCAGCACTCCACACGAACAAGTTAGCATTCTCCCTGAGGCAGGCTTTCAGCTGCTTCCTCGCCAAGTCGGGGAGTCCTGTGCCGATCTTCACACTCCTGTCGGGGTCGTTGACGAGAGTGATGAGCTCAAAGTCGCAATCTGGAATGGGGCGTACGGGATAGATGGGCAGCCCGTCACCACCATTTGCTGGAGGTGCGTCGACCGCTACTTCATTCTGCTCTTGCTTGTTGGGGAAGTGGCTGTCGAGGTCGACCGAATTGACATGCGGTAGTGGCTTCTGCTCCTCGGCTCGGGTTGACTTGCCGGTGGTCTTGGGGTTGATGTTGATCGAGTTCAGCCCTTTGGTGGCTTCCTCAAAGCATCTTCTAGAAGCTTCAATGTCTCCGTGGAGGGTGACGACGCGACCTCTGGTCGTGTAGTACTTTATCTTCAGGTGGACTGTGGATGGTACTGCTGTTAGCTCGTCCAGGGTTGGACTTACCATAATGCACTGGTATAGAGAGGGGCACTCTATCACCAAGAAGTGAAACTTGACCTGTTTGGCAGTCTCCTCGGACCCAAAGGTGACAAGTAGCTCAACTTAGCCCCATGGCCTTGTGGTGGTGCCATTGAAGCCCTGCAAGTCAGAGCCAACGTACGAGGTCAGATGCGTCTCGTCGAGTTAGAGGGTGGTGAACAGGTGAGCATACATTATGTCAAGCGAGCTTCCCTGGTCGACGAGGATGCGACGGACGTCGAAGTTCGCCATGTGGCCCCTGATCAGGAGATGGATGCTGGAATTGGGGGCGCCACCCGGTAGCTCCTCGAGGTAGAAAGTGATGGGGTTTAATCTCCCTTGGATTTTGTCGAAGGTGGCGTTCTGCGCTGAACTTGCCTCGACCAGTTCGTCAAACTTCCGCTTCACCGACCCCACGGAGAGCTTGTTGAACCCTCCGCCGAATATGACCATGGCGGCAGGGAAGCTCTCCCATGGGCTACGAGCGGACACGGGCGTGTCAGCCTCGTAGGGGAGGTAAAAGTCCTCTGGTCGGGAGACGCACAGAGCGACCTGCAGCCTAGTATCGTCGGAGGACGGTGTTACCTCCTCGACCTTCTTCGCCTTGTCGGCTTCATGCCGAGGAGCTTCCTTCCTCCTGGTATATTGCTTCAGCCTCACTTTCTTGATTAATATTTCGATAGCATCCTTGAGATGGATGCAATCTTTCGTGATATGTCCATGTCTCATATGGAAACGATAGTACTTGGACTTGTCAACATTGGGCTTGGAGGGTGTCGGCTTCGGGAAGCGGATGCCACCTCTCTGGATCTCCGAGTTGATGCCCTTGGCCAGAATGCACTCCCGGGGATCTGTGAGTAGCGTGTACTCGGTGAAGTGGCCTGCTGTCCCCTTATGCTCTCGGGAGTCTCGGGGCCGATTTTCTCTTCCTTTCTCCCCGCCTCGTCGGGGAGCAACGAAGTCTTCGTGCCTAGAGATTTTGGCACTCTCCTGGTTCTATGAGTCGCGGTCACTATTGGCGGCCTCCTTCTCCTCGTATTGGATATAGGTCTGGGTCTTGTGGAGGAGTTCGTCCAGCGTGTTAGGCTTTTCGATACCAACCGCCTTGGAAAAATTGCTGTGAGGTCGCAGTCCTAGCTCGATCAGATATCTCTTCATGTTGTTCGAGGTAGACACTTGGAAAGCCTCTCGATTGAATCTCTCTATGTAGTCCCGGAGAGATTCTTCCTTCCTCTAAATGATGGATTCCATGGATGCCTCCGTCTTCGGGTGTCTCTGGGAAGCGCTGAAGTGCCTGGAGAATTGTCTCTTCAGCTCTTTCTAGGAGGTGATGGATTTGGACTCGAGGCTCTTATACCATGCCATTGCGCCCTTTCCTTAGGGTCGTGGGGAAGAGCCTACAGTTTATGGCTCCCCAGACGTTTCGATAGTCGAGCATCGCTTCGATGCTCTCAAAGTGGTCGTCCGGGTCGGTCGTGCCATCGTAGGTAACCAGGCTCAGGGGTTTCTCCATCCCGAGGGCATGCGAGTTTCCATGATGGCCTTAGACAGTGGACCGCGAGGGTCGTCCTCGTCGCTCCTGATGGGTGACTGTGACGGGGACAGGTCGTACCGAGGACTCATGCCTTGGTGGGGAGAACTCCTTTGCCGACTCTTCGGTTTATCTGCGTACCCGTCAACTTTGTTTCTCTTAAGAGCCGGAGAGCGTCGCTCTTTCCGGGAAGGAGAGCGGACACGCTTCTGGGCGGCCACGGGTTGAGGCCTTTCCAGTCGCGGACAATTTCTAGGTTGTCGTGAAGAGGAACTGCGAGACTCATCATGTTGCAATCTCTGCGGGGGAGAGGAAGGTCGGGTTTCTTGTCATCGTGGGGACAGGCTGCGAGAAACCGGACGGCAGTGTCTTCGCGGGGGAGAGCGTGACTGTCGTTCTTTTTCCAGGATCCCGATCCGTTCTTTCTGCTGGAAAATCATTAGGTTCATCTGGTTGATTTCCGTGAACAGGGCCACCATGGTCGGGTCGGCGTTGGGCGACACATGGATTGGCTGGAAGACAGTCGGGCTGTCGAAGCGTTGGGCGACATTGAAGGCCGCATTATTGGGGAAGGGAGAGACGGTGTGCCCGTCCCTGGTGTCACCCTTCTCGACGGGAATAGTCACGTTAGGGTCGTGATCGTCGCCGTTGGTGAAGGTGGTGAAAGCGATTTCATGGACGTTATCATCAGTGCGTGGGCTGACCATGATCGATGGAAGTTGATGTATGCTATGGTTCTTGGATTTATGAGGTAGAAAGAATGGAGAAGTAAGAGATTCCCACAGACAGCGCCACTGATCTTACCGGACCAGAAAGTGATCAGCAGCCTGCAACATGTCGTGAGCTTTTAGTTCGCCGGTGGTGGAGAAGAGGAGAGGGGTGTATCTGCAAGATACTCCGATGCCTAAAAGAGTTCAGAGCACAAGTAAGCAAGTACAAAAAAAGCGTGTGAATAGAATACCTGATCTTCTAGTGAAAAAGGGTATTTATAATGTGCCCCAAATGCTTGGCCAACGGTCATTTGCATTGGGTTGGATCATTATGCCCAATACGAATAGCTTCCAGGATCTACGTGGCGTAGGGAAGACCAACACGTGGTATTCACTTTGGGTCAACTACCCCGTGAACTTTGGAAGGTGGAGGACTGATTCTTTCGCTCGTGGGTAGTTGGCTGATGATGTGTCCCCGCGTGAGGGGCATGTGGAGACCGTGAGGTAGACGCGTGAGCTCCCCGTGTGAGTTGATGAATTAGACTTTCATTTGGCCATCCTCGACGGGGAGATGGGTTCGGTCGTGCCCGACAATGAGGCAGCCTCTGACCCAGTCCAGAAAAAACACACACACACACACACATATATATATATTGAAAAATTATAAATTTTTTTAAGAAAATAGTTTGAATAGTTTTTTTCTAAAATTTTATATTATATATTTTAATCTTTTATTATAAATTTTTTTAAATATAAAAATTCAAAAAAATAAAATAAAAAAATTATTTTAAATAAATTTTCATTAAAATCATTTTTGAGATATATCATTTTAAAAAACTATGTAATTTATATATTTTAAACTTCAATTATATATATATATGCGATTTTAAGGTCCGGCCAACCTGGGCATGTGCCCAGGCTCTGGCCTAAAAAAAAATTTCCTTCTTTACACTACAATTTTGAAAATTGTGGCGGTTAAAAAGTGCTATTACGGCGGTCTAAACCGCTACAATTAACGAAAATACAAAAATATAAAAATTTTAACCAACAATTAAATTATGAAAGTGATATTACGGCGGTTTAAACTGCCACAATTAATGAAAATGCAGAAAAATATAAATATAAACCAAAAATTAAATTATAAAAGTACTATTACGACTGTTTAAACCGCCACAATTAATGAAAATGCAGAAAAATACAAATTTAAACCAAAATTAAATTATAAAAGTGCTATTATGGCGGTTTAAATCGCTACAATTAATGAAAATACAGAAAATACAAATTTAAACCAAAAATTAAATTATAAATTATAAATTATGAAAAAAAATACATGTATAATATTGTAAATTATGGTTTAAAACCAAAAAATTTATATTTTTATGCATAAAAATACAGGTTTAAACCAAAATATTATAAATTATGCAAACAATTATATTTTTATGCAATTAAGTATACATTACATCAATTTTTTTTGATATTATAATATTTAAATTTAACTACATTACAAAAAGTGCAAGAATTGAAATAAAGATTAAAGTTGCAATTTATGACCAAATTAACCAAAAATTAAAAATGAATTCGTAGAAGAAATAAAAATTAACATAAAAGTAGTAATTACTAAAATAAAAAAAAAACATGTACAGTGTTGTAAAAAAGAAATAGAAAAGAATTAATTTTATCCTCAGATATATAAAAAAATATATTAGGACTCTATACAATTCTATAGATCAATTTCTACAATTATAAAAGAAAATATTCGATTTACAAAAATAATAAAAACAAAATTCACTGTAAAGCAACTGGCGTGTCGAAATAAAGGCGGTCAAAACTGCCATTTTTTTATTAACACTGCGTCAGTTTATAAAACTGTCATATTTTAATGTAAATAGTGGCGGTTTTATTAAACGCAATTTTAAAACCATCATATTTCATACAAATTTTTGCGGTCTTTAAATTTTTGTCCAGACTTCAAAAAATTTCTGGCTCCGCGACTATATATATATATATATATATATATATATATATATATATATATATATATATATATATATATATATATATATATATATATTAAAATTAATCTTTTTATTTATAAACATAAATTTTAAAAAAATTATTTTTTTTAATTTTGAAAAAATATAACTTTTTTCAAACGGGCCCTTACTCTCACTTATTACAATTCTTTTAATTTATTTTCTTATGTCATTAATACAGAATGATTTTATAAAATTGCACGTAGCTCTTTGCATACAAAATAAAATATAGTGAATTTTTTTAAAGATAATACATACGAGTTCTTACTTTCACTTATTCTAATTCCTTTAATTTATTTTTTTATGTCATTAATAAAGAATTTTTTTATATAATTACTCCTAGCTTCTCTTCAAAATATATCTACTTTTTTTAGTTTTTATTTTAAATTATTAATAGGGTTTATATTTTATAAATGGTTTTCACTATTTATACCACTTCCCCTAATTCATGTACGTAGAAGAGGAATTGTGCGTTCCATAGGGTTTATAGTTGAAAGACAATAAAGACTGTATGTATAAGTTGTTCTTATTGTGCTTTCATTCTCAGTTTTTTATTTCATTAAACCTTTTATCATGTATTTTTTTTAATGATAATTTGCTTTTAGTTATGGTGTTTATGTGAAACAGTTTTGTGTAATTTCTTATGTTGAATGTTATGCAGAAAATTCTAGCTTTCTTCTTACCCTAGAAATGTCTGATGAGCATGGGATCAATAGATTACCTGACAATGTCCTATGCCACATACTCAGTTTTCTGGAAACCAAAGAGGTTCTTGCTACTACTGTACTTTCTAAGAGATGGATTGATCTCTGGCGCTCAGTTCCCACGTTCAACTTCTGTGAATACCTGCTGGATCAAGAAACAACACTGCAAGAAAACTACAAGAAAACATCAGTTTAGCCATGTAATTTTGCTAGGTGTTTTTCACTTCGCAAAATAAAGCACTTGCGAGGTGATATCCACCTCGCAACACAGTATTGTAAAAAATTAAAATCTGTATGGTTTTTCCACTCGCAATACATGGGGGAAATTTAAAAATTTTGAAAAACAAACTTGCGACGTGATATTCCCCCCGCAACAGTTTTTAATAAATTTGGAGGGAAATCCACTGATTCTTTACTGCAAAGTCAGTGGTAGCAGGGGAGTGGTCTTGTCAAAAATTAGCGAGGTGAAGCTCACTTCGCAACTACCAACGGACACTGTTTTTGCGGGGTGCATTGTACTTCGCAACATATTTGGTGGAAAGTTAATACAACATTTACTTTTTGCAGAGAGTGGCAGGTGACCGTTCTGTGCATTAATGACAGAAAATGTTGCGGGGTGGAATGCATGTCGCAAGTGACAACGGTAATAAATGTTGTGAGGTGGTTTTCACCTCGCAACTTGCATTTATATATGACCACCCTTCACGCTTCACTTTAAACTGGTTGCTGAAACCTATCATTTTCACTCTTCACTCTTTCCATTTTCTTTCAATAAATCCTTTCATTCTTCACTCTAAATCTCTCATATTTCACACTAAAATTCAAAGCTCAATACTCAAACTGGTTGTGGATTCAAATTTGCCAACTAAATTTTCATCAAATTCGTTTATAAGGTACGCATATGAATAAAATTTTTTGTATGATATTTGTTTAGATTTGTTTGGTTTGTATTATAGAAAAATATGAATATTTACTTGTTTAGATTTGTTTGCTTTGTATGATAGATTGGTTTATATGTATATATAACATGATATTTAGTTTGTTAATATCTTTTAAAATTGATATAAAAAAATTAAACTACTAAATAATCTAAATAATCTGTTTATACATATGTTAAATTTTTTTTTCTTTTCGTTTTTTTATAAATTAGTAAATAAATAATATTTAAAATATAGTTTATTATTTTTGTAAATAAATAATAGATTTAGATTTAGTTTAAGATTTAGATTTAGATTTAGTAAATAAAAATATATTTGGATTTAGTTTATTATTAAAACCGAAATTAATATAAATATGTATAATATAATTTTTAAACTAAATATTATATTTTTAAAAGTAGAATATTATTACTTTTTTATAAACAGAAAAATATAATTTATTTAAAACAGAATATTATTATTATTATTTAGTAAAACAGATTTAGATTTAGTTTATTATTAATATTATATTTATATTATTATTTTCATAAATAGGATGTCTTTAATATTATATTTATAATATTATTTATATAACAGAATACTATTATTTTTAATAGATTTAGCTTTAGTTTATTATTAATATTATATTTATGAAAAATAATATTTTATTAAAAACAGAATATTAAAATTAAAAAAAAAACAGAATATTATTTAAAGAAATAACAGATTATTATTGTTATTTTTATAAATAGGATGTTATTATTATTTGTGAAAACAAATTTTTTTATTTATTAAACAGAAATTTTTTTTCTTTTATAAAACAGAATATTTTTTTTATTATAAAAAACAGAATATTATTATTATTATTTAGTAAAACAGAATATTATCATTTATTTAAAAAACAGATTATTATTATTTTTAAAAACAGAATATATTTTAAATAGTTAATTCTTAAAAATAGTTAATTCTAATAAAACAGAATATTTATTATAAAACAGAATATTATTAAATAGTATAATATAGTTAATTATAAAACAGAATATTATTATAGTTAATTTTATAAAACAGAATATTTAGTAAAATAGTTGATTCTTAAATAGTTAATTCTTAAAAAATAGAATGCTAAACATAATTATTATAAATTTATATTTTGTAGTAACATTGATACAATGCTAAACATAATTAACACATAAACATATATTATAGTAACATTAATTAATATTGTATTTACATTTTGTTACTATTTTTTAATATATTGTTATTATATGATAGTTATAATATATTTTTAAAATCGCATTGTGACGTGATTTTATAATTGTATGATTATTTTGTAAATAGTATGGTATACTTTAATTTTGAAATGAAATCTTATTTATAATAACATAATTATAGTATTTTCTATGTTTTTAAAATAGAAATTTATGTGTATTAGTTATTTGATATAATTTACCAAAATTTCCGAATTGGTCAATTGATTAAAACGTTTATGTGATCATAATGGTTACGATATTGTAAACGTGCAGTATGGAATATTACAAGTACTATCGTAGTTGGATGTACGATCGTATGTATGCAGGGAGACGTGGACTTAATCCACATTTTGAGGAAGGAGTTAAAGTGTTTGTTACATGGGCATTTGATCAAGAATGTTGTCCACTACTACAAAAAAGCTATTTAATAGCGTTTTTTTTGCTTTTTGATAGCACTTAAAAGCGCTATTAACCAGACTGCTATTGTAAATATTTTTTTTAATAGCACTTTAAAAACGCTATTATAGTACTGATAATTAATAGCGTTTTTCCAAAAACGCTATTATAGTACCAGTATTTAATAGCGCTTTTTTTAAAAGCTCTACAGAAGCATACATTTTGCTTTAATTTTGATAGCACTTTTAAACAAAACGCTACTATAAGGGACATGTTAGATAGCGCTTTTTCATAAAAGTGCTATTATAGTATGTTTATTAATAGCACTCTCTCTTCAAAACGCTATTGTAGTACAGTTTTTTTTTTTATTTTACACAAAATCATATTTTTGGGGTATATATATATATATATATATATATATATATATATATATATATATATATATATATATATATATATATAACATTTGCATTTTTTAACATTAGAATTCATAAAAAATAATGATTAGCCAACTAAAATATTTGAAAATGAAATAGAACCAACTATAATTGAGAACAAATGTGATACCATATATATGGAAATGCGGAAGGACAAACAAACTAACATGTTCACTACTAATATGTTTACTAATGTCTTCATCTGATTCATCAACATCATATGCATTTGAGTGATCAGTTACTCGAAAGACTTGGTTGAGTTGATAATGGAACCAAAGTATTGACAACAATTATTCCCTTGAACCCTGTATCAAGAAGAACCATATGAAGAGAGTGATGAAATAATCTCATGATTAAATTATAGGGTTTTATTTCAAAAATACAAATTTACCTGTTAACGGTGAGTGAGTTCTGAAAGCAGAGTATGCTTCTCTAGATCAAAGAAGTTTTGAAACACCACTGGTGATACTAAACCAAGATCAATTCCCTTTTGAAGATATCTCCCTACCAGGTCTGTCCAATTTAAATATCTCCCTACCATTGTAGCAGGCAATGCAATTGATAATATCTCCCTACCAAGTCTGTCCAATTTAAATACTAATCTACAATAAGAAGAAAAATCTAGAGTTAAACCTATGTACATAAAAAGAACATCTTAAACAACCGCAGAAATGATTAAAATCTATGAACAAAAAGAACCGAATTTATGATAGATACATATCAAAATATTCTAGATAGATGTTTGATAAGTCCTTTTGAGTTCTTATATTAGTATTACATTTAATAGAATACCACACACATCCTATAGTACAAGACAAAATGACAAAGCCATATATTTTTCTTCTATTATTTAAGGAAACAAATCCTATACTCACCTAATAGTTGCCACACTGACCAACTCTTCATCTTTCTCTAGAAGTATAGTATAGAAACCCCAGAAATTCATTCAATTAAGTTCTGATCTGAAAATTTCTAGAGGATTCCTTTAGGAGCTCAAAACATTCATGCAACACAGAAAGAGCAATATTGATTTTGCTGTAACTTTCTGCCAATAATCCACTTTTACTACTATCAATATTAGAACTCTCGCAGTCGATACACTTCACCAATGTCCATGTTAGACCGTCCACACCCACTGAAGCTGGCTCTCCCAACAGTCTCTAAAGGCCTTCATATAACTGCGAAAAAATAGAAAACAAAAGTTAAGAGTGGCATATATAGGTGTAGATAATACATGTTGTAAATTTGCAGTGGTTTTAGAAGCATATGTGGGGCATATAGCCTAGCTAAATACATGCCAAGAATGAGGACCCAAAATTTAGTCTTAATTTCTGTAATGCTCACATATAGGGGCATATAACTATTAGTCTTAATTTCCCTAAGTGTCACCTAACACAATGAACATGGAATCAGAAAATTACAATACGAAAATATGAGATTATGTCCAAATTTAAATCAGTAGAAAAACTTACTATGTTACTTCTAGACCCCCTTGTCTTTGACATAGCAAGTTATGTTCCATTTGAGTTTTGAACCACTATAGTTAACTGTAAAATTTTAGAAGCAAAAGTTGCATGGTTAAGGATGAGGGTCAGTTGTATAAAATATGTTGTACTCATTTATCCTCTTAAAATGTCTAATATTCCCTGCAACATGACTTCACACAAAAAGCTACAAGCACTGACATTTAATTCCAAAAATGCCAAAGACACATGTTCATCGGTAAGGGAATGATTCACGTTCTGATTGTTGAATTGCAGCATCCTCCTTCCCTTGGCTTGCAAACAAGTTTTCAAACACTTCACCTCTTCCTTTTGAATATCATTTGATTCTGAAATCCATCTTGTTTAAATTAAAAACAATGATAGTGTATCGAATATGATATCTTACATGTGATGAGATCGATACGAACAAAGTGGTGTAATGAATTCATATCTACAAATAGATATGAATATTAAAATTGAAAAATAATTTAGAAAAGGAAATTTTATGAAAAATAATACTGAAATTGAACGGTTAAAAGTAGAATCTTCTAGGACATACTCTTCTCTTCGATGTAATTGGGTTATTTTTAGTTCAGGATATTCATTCCCAAATGTGTCAGCAAATCTCTTTCTTTCCTAACCCAATACCAACGCCCTCATTACAAAGTGATTGATCTTTGACACTAGTCGGTAGAGCAAGAATCACAGTAGGATTATGCCATGGGAGTCTATCTGAATCCTCAAGATTCTTGAAACCACTATCACGAATGAACAAACACTCACTGGTTTTGATCAGAGAGTCATAAATATCTCCTTGGGATGTGTTTGTTGTGCCATCATTATCTGCTTCCTTGTATTCAAAATTTGATTCTGACCTACCTGAACACTCTCCATCTGTATCAATACATATAGGAATCATATAATTCCCATCATGCATGATCCGAGACTCATATTTCATTGTACAGAAGCTTCTTCTCATCAAAGACTCTGCAGAAGTATCAACGAAACTCTGCAAACAAAAGAAAATGTCCAAAACTTGGCATCAAATTCAGTATGAAATACAAATATTGACAAATAACAAATGTATATTTGACAGTCTGATGGTAACTGAAGTGGACAGAGGAGTCGCCTTTGTAAAAGGGCTCATGTATCTCAGGGCAAATTGCAAGGCAACAGGCTCATGCATCTCTATGACTGTAGCCTCTTCAGGCTGCAATATAACCATCAAATACACCATTAGCATCAACCCATAAGAGTTTATAGGAGTGTACTATTGGGAAATAGTTAATGTGAATCAATGTCTAACCTTGTCCACAGTAGTATTCTGCCTGCAAACTATATTTGCACTTCCAATATCTCCTTTGGTAGAAACTTTGACACCCTATTTGGAAACCGCAATGACAACTACAACACCACAAATGAACCAGCAATCAACATAACTCAAACCATGAAATTGTTCAAAATACAGTACAGTTAAGCATGAAACAAATAACATGGGAACTACCATAGAAAACTGATAAGTCATGAGTGGAACACAGCCAAAGTTATGATACAAAAATATAAACAGAACACACAAATCTTTCAGAAATATTTACTAAACTCAAAGTATTCAGCTCATGTATCCGTTAAACATACAGCAAAAATGAAAGCATATGTAAATACACGAGAAACTAGTATCTTAGAAAACATTAGAACCACTCGGCACCAGCATCGCTGACGATTGCCTGAACAGGTTCGAAAACAGCTTTGCAATCTCATATGCAGAAATGATACAATCAAAAAACGAAAGAGAAGTCAAGAATTATACCTACAGGCATATGCTCTAAACACCACAGAAACAACAAGTATGATATATAATGAGAACTAAATTTAATAGAGTTTCTAACAATCAACATATAGTCAAAAGCAACAATAGTAAAAAACAAAATAATCACAACGGCGATGCACATTGATGATAAACATGTTCTTTGTCTTTTAGTTATGCAAAATCATTGTTTGATAAACATAATAGAGGAAGATAAGCATCTTTTTCAACATCACCATAATAAAAAAACTATGACTGGTGACTTGCCTCTTAACTCAAGCGATACCAGCTTCAAATTGCTTAACAGAATAGCTCGCAGTACGCGACAACCAATTTCGGTTGAACATGTAAAACTGACATGTATAACAAGGAAATTTTAGCAAATGACATTGCCTAGTTTGTGTGAAATATAATGCATCTTTAACTTAATAAATTATGTAAAAAAAATTGACACCAATTTACTCCATCAATGTCCGTATGTGAGGTTGTTACAACCCCACTATTTGAGCCAAATCCTAGTAGTACATTAAGCACTCTATCTTGGAACACCAGGCTAGATTAAAAGGAGATTTTTAACCTATACCCCAAATCATTCTACGGCTACAACATGCTCAGATCAATATTAGAAAACCTATTCTCGAAGAGCTACCGTGAATCGAAAACGAGTCCTAAGCAAACAATCAACAAGCATACATAAAGTAATGACAACACATATAAAGGTTATGAAGGTCTATACAAGCATATGCATACAGCTATGAAAACAACAACAAGAACGACAGAGCATGTAGTTATGAAGTTCGGACGAAGATACCGTTGTTGATGTTAATAGCTCACGTGTGTCTGCAACTCTCTTTCTCCTTTCTCCCGTAGTCTTTCAAGTTCCTTGTGCTTGGTATTGTGGAGCACTCTACAATCTACCACAATGGAATCTAAAACAACAGAGAATTGGAAAAAATAATACAGTCAACCACATTTGAAGTATTAGATTGAATGAGAATGTGATACAGCTTCAGCTCCCAAGCTATTTGTAATCCCCATCTGATATTAGGGATTCACTTATAATTAATCAACAATGGTAGAAACAAAATTATCTTCAAATTCAAATCCCTAATTTTACAATTTACAACATGAATCAATAATTTGAGAAGAGAAACATTACCACATACCAATGACGCGAAGGATGACGGTGGTGAGCCGACGAAGGGCTGAGTTCGACGGAGAATCGAAGAGAATCGAAGGGAATCGAAGGATGACGGTGGTGAGCTGACGAAGGGTTTTCTTCGTTCTTTCTTTCCGGCGGTGAATCGAAGTGAATGGAGGAGATGAAGGCTAACTATTTCCGGTGAATCGATGAATGAAGCGTATGATTGTTTTGAATCCGGGAAAGAATTTTGTGAATGATGGCGTGAAAAATTTTCACAAACCGGGAAAGAATTTTGTGAATGGAGTGAAAAATTACTTTGTGCGTGTAAAATAATAATTAATTTTATTATTTATTATATATTTTAATATTAAATAGCGTTTTGGATAAATGCTAACATTAAATACTTAAATAGTAGCGTTTCTTAAGAAAGTGGTATCTTAGGGAAATATATTAATAGCGTTTATGAAAAAGCGCTATCGTAATACATATTATTAATAGCACTTTAAAAAAAAACGCTATGTTATTGAACATTAATAATAGCATTTTTTTATAAAGTGCTATCAAATTTACATTGTTTGCATTTTATAATAGCGCCCGACTATAAAGCGTTATTATAAATATGTTTATTTCCTTTTTAATAGCACTTTTTGTAAAAGTGCTATTAAATTAGGTGATACAAAAAATCAATTTTGGCGTAGTGGTCGGATAGAGGGAGGAGTAAGATGTCAGTGTCTTAAATGTGGATGTAGACGTATAATAAGTAATCCGGAAGAAGTAGAAACTCATTTGAAGAGAAAGGGATTTAAGGAAAATTATTGGGTTTGGACATCAAATGGGGAAGCAATGCCGATGAATATGCCAAAGACTAGTAATTTACAACAGGGCTCAAGTAGTCGATCACAGATGGAGTATGAAGAACAGTTTAATCTGCACGATGACATGATTGGTGATGCTTTAGGGGTGAACGTGGCCTACGATGAACAACAAGATAGTGATGAAGAAGAGTTGCCGAATGAGAAAGCTCAAAAGTTTTATCAGTTGTTGAAAGAAATAAACACGCCATTGTTTAAGGGTTCGTCAGACTCTAAATTATCTATGTGTGTGAGGTTGTTGGCTGCGAAGTCAAATTGGAATGTTCCTGATCAGTGTCTGGAATTCTTTTGTCAAATGATGTTGGATGCGACCCCTACGAAAGACAATTTGCCTAGAAGTTATTATGACGCGAAGAGGTTGGTTATGAAGTTGGGTTTAGAAGTAAGGAAGATTGATTGTTGCATTAGAGGTTGCATGTTGTTCTATGACAATGAGTTTGGTACAAACGATGAAGCGTTGGAGGAATGTAAGTTTTGTAACAGTCCAAGGTATGCAGTTCGCACTAAAGCCATTGATCGTAATAAAAAACGCATAGCAGTGAAATCAATGTTTTATCTGCCGATAATACCAAGGTTGCAGAGATTGTTTGCTTAAATGCACACTGCGAGTCAAATGACATGGCATCATACAAACAAAACAAGTCCAGGCACCATGCGACATCCATCTGATGGCGAGGCATGAAAGCACTTTGATCGGATGCATCCTGATTTTGCTGCAGAACCTAGAAATGTCAGACTCGGATTGTGCTCTGATGGTTTTACTCCATATGTCCAACAGTCGGGAACTGGATATTCTTGTTGGCCGGTTATTGTTACCCCTTACAACCTCCCCCCTGAGATGTGCATGACAAAGCCTTACATGTTTTTGACTTGCCTCATTCCAGGGCCGTCGAGTCCAAAAGCAGGAATTGATGTGTATTTACAACCTTTAATTGATGATTTAAAGAGGCTGTGGATTGGAGAATCTACTTATGACATATCTCATAAACAAAACTTCAACATGCGAGCTGCTTTGATGTGGACGATTAATGACTTTCCTGCATATGCCATGTTGTCTGGTTGGGGTACACATGGTAAAATGGGATGTCCTCATTGCATGGGTGAGACAAAGGCGTTTACATTGGATAAAGGAGGAAAAAGTTCGTGGTTTGACTATCATCGTAGATTCCTATAAAAAAACCACATACTTAGAAAAAACATGAATGATTTCAAAAAAGATGTAAAAGTAACAGATCCGCCTCCCCCCTGTTTGTCATCAGTTGAAGTATGGAACATGGTTCGTGATCTACCAAAATTCACAGACAATGGAAAAGCGATCCGAATTCCAGGATACGGGGACAACCACAATTGGACTAAGAGAAGTATTTTTTGGGACCTCCCATATTGGAAAGATAATTTATTGCGACATAATCTTGATGTTATGCACATAGAGAAGAATTTTTTCGATAATGTATTTAACACTGTGATGGATGTCCAAGGCAAGACAAAAGATAATGAGAATGCTAGAAAGGACATGCAACTGTTGTGTAATCGAAAAGATTTAGAGTTGAAGACTCTACCGAATGGGAAACTATTAAAACCCAAAGCTACTTATAGTCTAACTCCCCAAGAAGCCAAGCTTGTTTGTCGATGGTTAACTGAATTGAGAATGCCCGGTGGTTATGCTTCTAACTTGGCAAGGTGTGCTAACCCCAACACTGGGAAGGTGAATGGAATGAAAAGTCATGATTGCCATGTTTTCATGGAACGGTTGCTTCCAATTGCCTTCAGCTCATTACCAACACAAGTGCTTAATCCACTAACTGAAATTAGTCAATTTTTTAGAGATATTTGAGCGCCAATTTTAAGAGTGGATGACCTCATTAAGTTGAACAAAGACATTCCTCTCATTCTATGCAAGTTGGAACAAATTTTTCCACCTGGTTTTTTCGATTCAATGGAACATCTTCCTGTGCATCTTGCATATGAAGCTTTGCTTGGTGGGCCTGTTCAATATAGGTGGATGTATCCATTTGAAAGATTCATGGGTGATTCAAAGAGATCAGTGAAAAATAAGGCTAAAGTTGAGGGTTCAATATGTGCACATTATTTGCATCGGGAAACATCACATTTTTGCTCTCATTATTTCAATAACATGATGTTAATTCCAAGAATCATAAGGAATCAAGTTAATGTTACAGAAAGAAGTCAATTCACCTTATCAGTCTTTGGTCTTCCTAGTTGGAGTTCTGGAAAGACGAATGTGCACTGGCTGACCGAAAAGGAATTACAATCTGCTCATGTTCATGTGTTGATTAATTGCGTTGAAGTTAAACCATACATTGAGTAAGTATACCAAGTGAATATTTATTTTGAACACATTGGGTAGAAACTTCTTACCTTCTAACTTACTTTTAATGTGTTTCGATATAGGTTATATAATACCTTCCATTATGAACTCACCGGTGGACAAGCAACAACTGCTGACATACATGCTTATTTTCCATCATGGTTCAAGCAACAATTGGCATGTAATATTGAATCGTCTCCATAATTACTCCATTTGAGAAACTTGTCTGAAGGCCCTATTAAACGTGTGAACAAATGGCACACATACTTTGTAAACGGGTATAAATTTCACACCGATGAATGGACAGAAGGAAAGAAAACCATAAACAGTGGTGTGTTTGTAAAAGGAGTTACAGATGGTGGTGAAGACGACTTCTATGGTGTCATTATGCACATTTACGAGTTAGAATACAATTACTTGGACTCGGAAAACAAAGTTGTCTTGTTTTATTGTGATTGGTATGATCCATCTGATAGAGGCACAAAAATAAATAAAAAATATAACACTGTAGAGATTAAAATGGACCGAAGGTACAAACATTATGATCATTTCATCATGGCACATCTTGTCAGGCAAGTTTATTACGTCCCTTATCCTTCAATTCAGCGAGGTAAGCGAGATTGGTGTGTTGCAATCAAGTCAAAACCAATAGGCCATATTGAAAATGATGAACTTATGGAAGACGTTGCTTATCAAGTCGATGAAATGTCACAAAATAATGAGGTGATTGAAGTTGAACAACTCACAAGTTTGTGTGATAACGAGGTTGAGGGTCAGCAAGTTGATGACGTGGATGAAGATGATGAAGAGTCGGAATCCGAAGATAATTTTGAATCAAATGAAGATAATGAAGATTTTGAGGATACACAATTTAAGTAGTATTTTAATGAATATGTATCTAGTATTTTAATGAAGATTTTGTTGTCATGCATATAGTATTTCAATTTGAATGATGTTTATTTGAACGATGATGCAAACTAAATAATACATGTTGTGTATTTGTATCATGGGTCTATTCTATTGTCAACATATTGTTTATTGATTATTTTTTATAAACAAATTCTTTTCTTTTAATTAGGTAAAATGCCACCCCGTCCCGAGGATACAGGTAAGGGTAAGAAAAGTCGTCGCCCGAAGATACGTATAGTTGAGGCACCTCCGGCTCTATGTATTGTCCTTTGCCTCAATCTAGTCAGGGGGCTCAGCAGACTACGCCTCAGTATAGTCAGTGGGCACAGCAGACTATGCCTCAGTCTAGTCTGTGGGCACAGCAAACCATGCCTCAGTCTAGTCCGTGGGCACAGCAAACCATGCCTCAGTCTAGTCTGTGGGCACAGCAGACCATGCATCAGTCTATGACTTCACTACTCACTTCACAGGATGGTCCACTAGGATTTTTTATACCCACACCATTCCAGATAGACATACCCCCACCTGGGCCCTCATCATCCCATCATCCTAAGGGATCTCGTATCCCACATCCTCCACGCAGATCCTCGTCACGCACCTCACATTCCCCACATGGATCCTCGACATCCCATCACCCTAGGACCTCACCTGTACCCGCATCAGTCCAGCAGGATGACCAGGAGGAGGAGGAGGAGGAGGACATTGAGGACGTGGATGTGGTTGCGATGGAATATAAACATGAGAAGTTTGGGGGAAGATGGATTATTAAGCCTGTTGGAGACTCGTAAGTTTCTTTCTTATATATTAAGCATATGCACATGTTTCCATTTTTTAAAGTTTAATTAATACTTATTAAAATTATTGTTGTTTAGTTTTGTGCCAAGTAGGCCTGCTGCAGTTAGCATTAAGGAAGTTATCCAAGAGTTATATAAAATAGCATGGAAGACTTTTGGACAATTTATGAAGAAGGAACCTGAGTTGTATAAATAGTGGTTTGATAAATTCCGGGTATATATTTTCTTTAAGCAATTAATTTTTTAATTTCTAACTATCTTGTTTTAGGCATATAATAATTTTTCAATATTGCAGGAGAAGTGTGCATGGGACCCACTAGATGAGGAGTTTATTGAGATTAATTTTAAGAAGAGAGCATCAGCCCGACTTTCTGACATGCTTAGGCGTGCTAGACTCGGATTTGAAGAAAAAGGGATCAGGCCTCCTTGGATTGGCGAAAAAGTATTCAAAGAATTACTTGTTTATTGGAAATATGATGAGTTTAAGAAAAAATCTGAAAAAGCAAAGCAACGTAGACCATCAGAAAGGGGAGCCGCTAATCATAGAGCGGGATGCATTAGTATGGCCGATCATGCTGAGCGGATGGTAATAATATTTTCATCTCAATACTTTTTTGAAATTATATTCTTAATTGTGATAATATTTTTTTTAATTGAAGTTCTATGTGTATTAATTAGGCTTGTGAGAAAAGAAGAACTCTGTTAATGCAAGAGCTTCACGAAAGGACTTATCGGGGAAGAGATGGAGAGTGGAGCGATGACCGTGCTAGAGAAATTCAGGTAAGATGATATTAATATTTAAATGTTATGTTAAATTTTTTTAATTAAATAAAATTGCCTAAACTATTATTTAATTTATTTTTTTATGCATGTGTATGCGGAGTTAGGTGGCCCACGGGGGCGACATCCATTTGCTCCAGATGTTGATCAATATTTGTGGTTGAAAGCATGTAAGGGAAGGAATAGAAATGGAAAAATTTATGCTACTGAGCCTTTAGCTGGCAACTACAAAAAAGGGGATAGGATATCTTTATTTAGGAGAATTTTAGGCGGGGAAGGGTCTTCACGTCCTCCGACATTAACCCCTGAAATAACTGAAACAATTAGACAGCTAGCTCAGAGTGAAGCAGCACGTGAAAATGAAGCATTGAGAAAAAAACAAATGGAGTTGGAGGAAGCATTGAGACTTTCACAAGAACAAATAATGCTTACACAACAACAAATTCAACAACAAGTACAACAACAAGTACAACAACAAATACAACAACAAATGCAACAACAAATGCAACAATGGCAACAAATGTTTCAACAACAATATGGTGGTGGCGGAGGTGGACCGGTTGATAACCAAGGAGTGGTAGACGAGAATGATGAAGAAAACGGAAACAACCAAGATTCGGATCCGGAGTGAATGTCATTTTAAATTTAAATATTTTGGATTAATTATAAATTTATTTAATTATCAACTTTTTAAAATTAAATTTGAATTTAAATATTTAAAATTTAAAATAATATATCAATTTTAAATATTTCTGAATTTAAATTATTTATTATATTTATATTATTCTAAATATTAATTTAATATTTAGAATAATATAAATATATATTTTTTTATTATATGCGATAGTATTTGCGTGGTGATTTAAATTTGGTATATATAACTCCTTTGCCAGGTGAATTTTACCCAGCAAAATTGAATAATCAAAATTTGCTAGGTGGTATGCACCCCGCAAATTTTCTGAACACTATAAACCTACCGGCCCCACGCCTGCTCTGCAGAGAGAAATAATTAATATTAAACATTTGCTGGGTGATTTGCACCCCGCAAAATTCTGAACAAATCTGACCCACGTCTGATCTGCTTGCTTTTAACAACTCTGACACGCGTGTCTCATATCAACTGTGCAAATGCATTTGTGGGGTTATTGGTACCTAGCAAGGTTGCTGGGTGAAATCTACCTGGCAAGGTTGCGGGGTGATTTTCACCTTGCAAAAAGTTGCGACTACTGTTTTTGCGAGGTATTTCAAACACCCCGCAAATGTGACGTTGCAGAGTGAATTTTGGGTTTGCGTGGTGATATTCACCTAGTAAATTCCTGTTTTTTTTGTAGTGCAAATTTTCGCATGAACGAGCTCGCCTACTCGTTTTTGCTCTCAGTTAATTCTATCAAGACTTGTAAACTCCACATTGTGTATGATAAACCTCATGTTGGCCATATTGGCTTTCCCAATGTCATCAAATGGATCAATGCTATTGTACAACGGGGCGTTGAGTACATTGAATTTAGCACTAATATATTCCATAGATTCCGTAGAGATCGTTTCGAATTGCCCATTAGCATTTTAACATGTCGTAGCCTTGTTGTTCTCAGATTGTATGGGTTTTATGTGAAGGATTTTTCTTCCATTAGACTCGCCTCCCTCAAAACCCTTCTTTTGGAAGAGATTATCTTCTTAAATTTTCAAGATTTCTTATTGCTTCTGGCTGGATGTCCCAATCTTAGGGATTTACTTACAGGCAATTCAGAGTTTCGCTCTGAAGAGTTTCTTAGCCGTCAAGAGCGTGAAAGCTTAATCTTAAGCAAGTGTAGCAAAGCAAATTTGGGAAAAAAGAAAGTTTGTCCCATTCCGTTGAAAGCCCTTTGTAATGTGAAGCATTTGACCATAAAAATAAATAAGGTATAAAGTTTGAAATTTACTGTGAACATGATATCATGATGCTACTTGATTTGTGTATTTGCTTTCAAAATTTGGACAGTAATTCTTACCATATGCCTATGCTTTTTGTTTGCTTAGGTGTGGCAGGGTTGTGATGAGATTCCCACCTTTCATAATTTGACCAACTTACAACTTTACGCCATAAACTATGACTGGAATTTGTTGTTTCAAGTGCTCAAACATTGTCCTAACCTCCAAAATGTTGTGTTTGATTATTGGCAGGTTTGTTAAGTTTATGAATCACATCTGTTTTATCATTTCTTAGCATGGCTTTGTGATTTATTTTATTTTACTTATATTCATAGGAATCCGACAATGATGTAAAAGATGTTCAGGGAAAATGGGTGGATCCAATAATTGTTCCGCAGTGTCTTACGTTAAAACTTAAAACATGCAAACTTTGGAGGTTTTTAGGCGAAGAAGGTGAGATTCTGCTGGCAAGATACATTTTGAAGAATGCAAGAGTGTTGCAAACTATGACGATCCGTTGCATAAAAGACCTCGAAATAAAAAGAAAATTATGCTTATGCCCAAAGGCCTCTCCTATATGTAGAGTTATTATTAAACACTAACCGGTGTTTCCTCTGGTTTAATCCAACCGCCGTTAATAGACCATGCTATTAGCTTCTTGGTGGGAGATTATGTTTACCCCATGAAGATGCCAGAGTAATGTTTTATGGTTGTCATTAGTTGGTTTTGTTCATGATTGAATTTTCTTTACTTTCTGCATTGATAATCATGACGACTGCGGTGTTTAGTGTTTATCATGGCTGAACTTTTGTTATTGTTCTTGAAATTGGAACGAGAGTTTTTAGTTTGATAGAAAAGAATGCGTGCTTTTATGCACAACAATTGTGAATTTCGAAGTTTTGTGTTCACAACAATGACATACATTGTGCATACAAAGGTTGTGAGAATGTCAGTAGGCGTAGCCATTGCAAAATAAGCCAAAAAGAGGGTGTGTACTAGTACTCTTCTTGAGTTTGAATATAATCAAGTTTTTTATTTTAAGGTCTTAAATACTCTGTTTGAAAAGTTGTTAAAAAACAGATTATGTCAACAAAAGATGATTGGCAGGGTTTTGTATAAGGTTGTTCTTTTTAAATACGTTCATGACATTTTTTAAATTGTACAAACAAGTTATTCACTGCGAAATTTTCAGAATAAAAGAGTTCAGTTAGAATGTAGGATATTCTGCTATACAACCACAACTTTTTTTTAGCATAAATCAATTTAGTTACATTGTACTCCCTCCATTCCTATTTATAAGCAAATTTTAACATTTTAGATTCATTAACTAATTAATACATCTAACCTATATATAGTCTAAATACATTATTTATTGAATGAATCTAAAAATTAAAATTTTGCTTATAAAAGAGAATGGAGGGAGTACGGTATTCTATAACCACGAAGTTCTCATGGTAAATCAGTGTAGTTACACTGTACAGTATTCTACTACACTATAGAGTATAGACATTACACTATAGACACTTTAATAGAAGAAGATGATTAAACTGATGATGAAAACAAAATGAATGAGAGAAAATTTATTGCTCTGCAATGAAGGCTACTAAAGCTATAAGAAAGATAATGAAATAAATGACAACTATCACTAGTCTATTTATACACAAATACTAGGGTTACATAGGCAACATACTAAAATACTAAATTACCCTTCAATACCATCCCTTAATTTAGGATTTCCTAATCAAAACTAACCACCAATTTCATCCCTTAAGTGGAAAAATTGATCCGTCTTGATCGCCTTTGTCAGAACATCTGTCAGCTGCTTCTGGGTGCTATAGTGCACAACTTCTAGCACCCCATTCTGGACTCGACTTCTCAGAAAATGATATTTGTCTCAATACGCTTGCTTCTCCTGTGCAGAACTGGGTTCTTAACAAGATTGATTGCAGCCTTGTTATCAATCATCAGCTTCAGAGGCTTGTTTACTTTGATCTTTAGATCCTGCAGAAAATTTAGAAGTCATACAGCTTGAAATGCAGCTACAACACCTGCGATGTACTCAACTTCACACGTTGACAGTGCAACAATATGTTGCTTCTTGGAACACCAAAAAATAGGACCTCCTAGAAACTTAAACAAGTATCCATAAGTATTTATCCTGTCAACTCTATCTCCACACCAATCAGAGTCTGAGTAACTCATCAGCTCTGAATTAGTCTTTCTTCCAGAAGGGAATAACACTCCATACTTCAGAGTTCCCTTGATATACCTCAGAATCTTGACAACAGCTTGGTAATGAGACCACTTGGGTTTACTCATGAACCTACTAACGGTTCCAACTGCATACTAGATATCAGGCTTGGTATTACACATACACCTCAAAGAACCAACCAACTGTTTGAAGGTTGTAGCATCCACATCCTCACCTATAGAATTAGAATTCAATTTGTGATTGGTTTCTGAAGGTGTGACAGCAAGCAACAACCTTACAATTCTGCAGCTTAAATCTCTTCAGAAGCTCAAGTTCATACTTCAGCTGATGCAAAATGATATCATTCTCAAAGTACATAAACTCCATCCCTAGAAAATATGTCATTTTCTCGAGGTCAGTCATTTCAAACTTATTCATCAACACCTTCTTGAACTTGACTATCTCTTGTTCAGAACTCCCTGTCAGCAATATGTCATCAACATACAAACACACCAGAATCATATTGCCTTCAAAGGTATGCTGAACATAAACAACGTACTCCATCTCACATTTCTGAAGCCCCTGCTCCTTGAAAAATAAATCAATCTTCAGATTCTAAGCTTTGGGCGCTTGCTTCAATCCATACCAAGCTTTATGTAATTTGTACACCATCAATTCCTGTTTCCTTTTAACAAATCCAGGAGGTTGTGACACGTACATCTTTTCTTGTAATGGATCGTTCAGAAATGCAGATTTCACATCTAAATGCATCAGAGGCCAATTCCTGTTAGCAGCTATTGCAATCACCAGTCTGATTGTTTTATGTCTCGCTACAGGTGCAAACACTTCAGAATAATCCAACCCAAGTTTCTGTAGAAATTCTCTTGCTACTAACCTCGCTTTGTGTTTGCCAATTGATTCATATGGGTTTAGCTTCACCTTGAAAATCCATCTGACGCTGATGGCTTTCTTGTCATTTTGAAGCTTAGTCAACTTCCAAGTCTTGTTTCTTTTAATAGCCTAAAGTTCTTCTTTCATGACCTTCAACCAAACTTTTTTCTTGAGGGCATCTTCTGTACTTACTGGTTCAGAGTCTACTACCATGGCATATTGAATAACCTCTCCTTCCTTCAGAGTCTATTTCAGTATCTCGCACCATGTCATACTCTGAAAATCTTCTCGGGATGTTTCTGACTCTTTGTGGCCTCTGACCTTGTTCAGAATCTCCTTTGGATGTTGGAACCCCAGAAGTTCTATCTTTAGAAGCTTCTCCTTCAGAAGCTCTTGCTTCAGAAGGTTGGCCTCCTCCAGAACCTTGACCACCTTCAGAGTCTGAAATATTCCCAGAATCTGAATCACCACCAGAATTTGAATCACCATCAGAATCTGGATCAGAACCATCTTCACCTCCTGAGTCTATTTCAAAGGCAAAATTACCATCAGAGTCAGAATCGCCTTCAGAGTCTACTCCAACTTCAGAATCTTCTCCAGCTTCTGACTCATCTTCAGAAACTTCTAATTCTGACTTTTCTTCAGAAGTTCTCACACCAGAGTTGGATTGAGACTTATTCCAATCCCAAACTTCTGATTCCTTTACAATGACGTCTTTGCTGAATTCAACTTTATTAGTTTCTGGATAATAAAGCTTGTACGCACCTGTACTGTGGTACCTCACCAGTAGCATCACGTTGCTTCTATCATCCAACTTCTTTCTTCCGACTTCTAGAACATGTTTGTAACATACATAACCAAACACCTTCAGATGGCTAACACTTTACTTGTCTCCAGTCCACTTCTGAATAAGAACTATTTCCTTCAGTTTCTTTGTTGGACATCTGTTGAGCACATATGCTGCGGTGGCAACAACTTCTCCCTATAAGGTGTGAGGAAGCTTCTTCTCCTTTAGCATGTTTCTCGTCATATCAAGCAAAGTACAATTTCTTCTCTTAGCAAGACCATTGCGTTGAGGAGTATAAGGAACAATAACCTCATGCTCAATTCCATTCTCCTCACAGAACTTTCTGAACTCAGTGGAGTTATACTCACCTCCACCATCGGTTTTGAGAATCTTCAGAGTCTGACCACTCTGATTCTCAGCCTTCATTCTGAATTTCTTGAATTCAGCAAACACCTCGTGTTTGAACTTTATAAGGGATACCCATGTCATCCTTGTGAATTCATCAACAATTGACATGAAGTATTTGTTCCCACCTATCGATGCTATTGGAAATGAACCACACACATCATAATGCACTACTCCCGAGGCATACTTTGCTCTTGAAGCTACTTCTGACGAAAATGGCAATATTGGTTGCTTTCCTTCCATGTACACTTTTCATGACTTCTTAGGCTTCTTAATTGTAGGAATTCCATGTACCAACTTCTTCAAATTCAGATGCCCTAAGCTTATGAAATTTAGATGACCAAATCTTCTGTGCCATAACTCACTTTCCTTCACAACACTTGTTGCACTAAGGCATTCAAAGTCTGCAGTTCTGATATTCACCTTGAATGTTCTATTCATTCCTTGTTCTGACTCCACAATCAACTTCTGATTACAGTCATACAACTTCAAAAGATTGTACTTCATGGTAACTGAAAAACCTTTCTCAATTAGTTGCCCTACACTCATCAGATTGCTTTTCAGGCCATGTACATACCACACATTCTGAATCATTGTTGTTTTCCCATTGTTCAGAACGACTCTGACATTTCCCATACCTTCGGCGTTGAGGTATTTATCATCAACACATCTGATATTTGTCCTCTTTCCAGAGTCAAAGTCAACTAGCCATTTCTTATTTCCAGTAAGATGATTTGAGCAGCCAGTGTTCATATACCACCAGCCTGTCAAATTTGTATCATCGGATTTAGAAGCCATTAGTAGCACAGATTCATCATCAGAATCTTTTCTGGCTACTTTTGCTTCTTCTGTCTTCCTTTCCTTGTTTGACCAACAATCAGCAGCAAAGTGGCCAAACTTCTTACAACACTAGCACTGGATCTTCTTCTTGTCATACCTCTCCTTTCCCTTATGAGCATTCTTCTGCCTATTAGAAGTTGAGATTTCTGACTTCTGAACACCATCATATCTTCTCATGCCTTCTGACCAAGACTGCTTCTGATGCTTCTTACTAGAAGATGCTTTTAGAGCATGTTGCTCTACTTCTCTTTCAGAAGTTCTCTTAGTCAGACGCAACACTTGTGCTTCTAGACTGCTGTTTACTGTGAAATTTGGTAAACAACAGCTGATCTTCCAAATCTAACTTTGGTGACTCACAGGATCGATCAGATTGATCCTAGGACATGTGCTAACAATTAATCTAAGGTAAATTCTAAAGAAATGAATACTTTGACAAAACTCGTAAAGGAAAGTTTGTTGAAAATGCAATACGAGACAACATTTCAAAACGTTAAGTTAAAAGGCTGAGAATGTAAAGGAAGGAGTCGACAGTGTGCAGTGAAGGTCAAAAGTATAAAACTAAGAAAAAGTGCAGAAACGTAACTTGCGTTAAATAAAAGATAAAAAATTAACGAAAGATTGAAGTAAATTGCATTGAAGGATAAATGGTGTTTACATCACGTACATTCTCACAAGACTCTTTTCTCAACACGCGGATACTTTGAGTAAATTTGGAGTTACTTGTACAAAGTGAACACAACACCCCAAATCCTATTGCTAGAACCCCTATTTATAATACTTAAAACTAACTGCTATAAACTGCCTGAAATAATCAACAAATGACAAGTGTCGCATTGTATGCTTCCATTGCTTGGATACACGCCACTTATCTTTCTTCAAGAGCGAACCAAAGTAACTACTCCCTCATTTATTTGAATTTGAATTTCCCAACGTCAGACATTAGCAGTGTTGTCGGTCGAAAGTGACCTCTTCAACTCTTAGAAATATTTTCTAAGTCCCAAAAAGCATCCTTTCTTCTTGTGAGCATCTTCGACTAAAACCTATCATACAGATCCCGTCGAAAGCCTCTTTAAACCTCTTCAAGAGTTTAATATCCCCATCAAGACTTCCAACCTCATATAGGCGTCGAATTTACAAGCTAACAACTGCTTTGTAGCTCTTCAATTCTCATGGTGTTTAGATCCTTATAATATTATATTTCTACCACAATGTAATCAAACTGAGGAGTAAGGGATCTCAATACCTATTTCAATGATTACTTGTTCAAAAAAGGGTTTCTCCACAAGCTTTCATCTCATTCGTGATCAGAATCACTCTGGAGATATACTCAGATACCTTCTCGTTGTCCTTCATGTTGAGATTCTCATACTTCTTTCATAGAGACTGAAGCTTTACCTTCTTCACAGATGCGTCACCACCGTAACACCTAACCAGTGTGTCCCACACAGCCTTCGTCGTCGTCGAATAAGCGATTTTCTCAAACACGTTCACATCCACACACTGATAGATGTAGAACAATGCCTTCTAATATTTCTTCCTCAGATCATGCTGAGCATTTATCTGCGCATCAGTTGCATTTTCTGGAAGCGCAACTGAAACGTAACCATCGTTGACGAGATCAAGAACATCTTAAGCGTCAAACAACACACACATATGAATCATCCAACAATTCCAGTTCTTGCCATCGAACATTGGAAGCTTGGTGCTCAGACTACCGTTTCCGTTCATCGTCAACCATGTACAAGTCACTCAGATCTCACCAAACACTGTGTTTCCCAATCCCGCAGAATCAGAAAATGTGATTCTGTTACGATTTCATTCAAGATTCAACACGAATTGAAGAAACGAAATCAATCACACAACTCCTCAATGTTTCACTAGTGTTTCCATGTTTCTCTGTGGATCCGAACCGGAGCTCTAGATACCAATTGTTAGTGCACAAGGTGATGAAAACAAAAGGAATGAGAGAATATTTATTGCTCTGCAATAACGGCTACAAAAGCTGTAAGAAAGATGATGAAATAAATGACAACTATCACTAGTCTATTTATACACAAATACTAGGGTTACATAGGCAACATCCTAAAATACTAAATTACCCTTCAATATAAACTTCTAGAGATTTTTTCAAAGACAACTTTTTTCTAAAGAGAAATATTTCGGAGGACAATAAGAAATATTAGAGAAGCTCAACGACTAAAAAATATAAAAATCCACTTCAAAAATTAAAGAGGAGTCAAGAGATTGAAGAGGAAAATATGAAGTTTTGGTGTGATTTGAAAAATGATTAAATATTTTTTGGGCGAAAATGTGCACGTAAAAGGCCATATAACGCTCGAGATGATGTTGACTTGGAGGCCAGCGCAAAGGCAATCAAGGTAAAATATCTTATAGCATACGCCTTGTCCCCCTATAACGTCATCCTAGGGAGGCCCGCCATCAACCTATTAGGGGTGTCTTGTTCATCCTCCATCTGAGCATGAAGTACCTACTACCAAGCGTACGAGTTGGGGTAGTTCAAGGCAATCAAAAGATCGCCCAAGAATGTTATCAAAACAGTTTGGAAGTAAGAATGAAGCATATTGCTGCAGTCACGACCTCATAACCAGGCGCACATGAAATATATGCCAATAATTGGGATCCCTGATCAGAGGTAGATAATTAAAGGCTCACTCCTATAAAGGACCTAAAGGAGGTCCATATTGGACCCTTGGGTCATCAACTCACCAAGCTAGTGATAAGTTCCATATTTACGTTAAACACAGCGACACTTATCTGCTTATTTTACAAGAAATCCTCACAAAACCCCTAGATTTATCTATAGATTAAAAAGTAAAGAAACACCGGTTTGGACTTTTTTGTATGTATTTATCAAAAATAGGTGAAAAGAACTGGAAAAATCATAAAACAACACAAAGAGAACATGAAAAAGTAAAACCCTAAAGGATCAAGGCTTGCTAGGCCCCATCTACAGGCGCGTCAGGCATAATATAGGGCTAGGTGGCTAGACCTGGTGTGACATGACATCGAAAGCTGATTGTCATTACTAGATCCAATATAATCATCTATTTAGCACTAAGCCTAGACACACACACACACACATATATATATATATATATATATATATATATATATATAAACGCATTGTAGCAGGATCGGTGTGAAATGTCTCTTTTTTGCGACTGTTGAAACTTAATGTTATGTGTTAGTTAATAGTAACGTATATCATTGTATTGAGTAATGCATGGATCTCACGATGTGTAGGCATAAAAGAGATACAAATGAGGGTAATAAGTGGTAGTATTATACGCTGAGTAGAGGAGCATATTACTGACCTATGGATGTGCATGATAGATACTTAATGATAAATCTACCCCCAACAAGCATTCTCACTATTAACAACGAAATCTCCAACTTTACTTTATGCAATTTACTTTCTTATCATTTACTTTTTCCGCATCATAACAAACACAAAACCTTTCTCTTACTTAGAATAATAAATCATTACTACTCTGTCTTTGAAACCACGGGTCTTCGTGGATACGATAATTGTAATATTTAATTTTGATGCTAACACAATAGCTAGGCACATGTCTATCTGATGGTAGGAAGGAGGAGTTAGTCGCCTTATCGAGAAGGAATATAGACTTATTCACTTGGGTGCCCTCCGACATGCGAGGAATATATACTAGAGTTGTATGCCACCGCCTCACGATTGATTCCATAGTGAAGTCAGTCTCTTAGAAAGCACAAGGTGGGCGAGGAAAAGAGGGAAGCCATTGATGAAGAGGTCTAGAAGTTAAGAAGCACCAACTTCATAGTTGAAGTTAATTATTCATCATAGTTAGCTAACATAGTCTTGGTGTGGAAGTCATAAAACAAACAACACATGTGATTCAACTTCACTGACCTAAATGTCGCTAGCTCTAAATATCCATACCCACTTCCCAATATAAACAGTCTGAATAATGGGTCTTCAGGCTATAAAACCCCAAGTTTTATGGATGTATATTTGGGCTATAATCAGATTAATATGAATCTTGTGAACACACACACACCCAAGACAACATTCACGTCCAATCATGGAAACAACTATTAAAATGTCATGCCTTTTGGACTAAAAAACGCAGCTGCCCATACTAAAGGCTTATGGATGATATATTCTCAAAACAGATAAGGAGGAACCTGAAAGCTTACATTGATGACATGATCGTAAAAACACCAGAGGATAAAGCTAATATGCAGATCTATAAGATATCCTAGAATCAGTTAAGTGGTATAAAATGTGCTTTCGGTGTGCAGACAACTATATTCCCATGTTTTATGTTAACCAAGAGAGGGATAAAGGTGAGTCCAAACAAGCGTAGCCATCATCAAAATGAGAAGCCCATCCAATAATAAAGAGATTCAACAACTAACAGGGCGCTTTGTCGCCGTACCCCATTCCCTTTCTTGTGTAGGTGACATGGCATTCCATTTCTTTTCCACTTTGAAAAAGAAGGAGAAGTTTGAATGGATAAGAAAGTGTACAAAATCATTCTCCAACTTGAAGACCTTTCTTGGGTCTCTATCCATATTAACATGCCCAGTGGAAGGCTTGCCCATCCATTTGTGTCTATATGTTATTGACTAGGCGATGAGCTCTGCGCTCCTGCAAGAGAAGAACAAAGGCATTATGTCACGATGAAGATCAACTACCCCATTTGAGAAATTTTGAAGAAGCCAGATCTTCCGGAAAGGATGGTATCTGAATATGATATCCAATATACACCCAGAGGAAGTATCATATCACACGTGCTAGCTGATTATGCGATATAATTTAGCTCAGTAGACGAGAAGGCCTCCCGCGTATGGATATTGTCCGTGGACGGCGCCTCGAACGTGAAAGGAAGTGGCGTCAAAATAGTACTAAAGGGACCAGATGAAGTCCAGGTAGAGCAATCTCAGAAGTTTTAATTCAAAGCCAACAACAAGGAAGATGAATATGAAGCCCTCATCACTGGTATGTTCTCGCTCTTGATATGGGAGGTCCAAGCTTGAAAGCCAGAAGCGACTTGCAATCAATGGAAAACCAGGTTGCCGAGGAATATTAGATGAAGAAACCATAATTTATCAAATATCTGGAAAAAAAAGGCACATAAGTTATCTAAACATTTTAAAACTTTTAAGATAACTTATGTGCCCAAGAAACAGAACTCTAGGGGTGACCTTCCCTCCAAGCTCACCAGCACAAAAGGAGCAGGCCATAATCATATTGTAATTCAAGAAACTCTGCCCGACCTCAGTATTGAGGAAGAGTAAATCAACACTCATGAGGTGACCAGATAACCAGTTGGAGGACGCCTGTAATACACTATCTATTGTTAGACGAACTCCCTTCAAACCAGAGGGAAGCAAAAAAGGTTCAAAAACGTACACCAAAGTATATAATGATATATGGAAAGCTTTATAAGATAAGAATAACCTCCCCTTACTAAGATGTTTAGAAGAACATGAAATCTCCTTGGTCCTCATCGAGGTCCACTAGGGGACATGTGGTAGTCACATTGGCGGGCGAACACTCACTCAAATTTCTTAGGGAAGACTATTATTGACCCACTCTGATGAAAGATAGTGCAAAATTCATTAGAAAATGTGACAAATGGCAGAAGCATGCCAATCTACATCATGCGCTTACTAAGATCCTTCATTTTGTCACGTCGCCACGACCATTCTACCAATGAGGTGTGGATATCTTAGTCCATTTCCTAGTGGTGCATTGCCAACTTAAATTCCCGATCGTTGGAGTAGATTTGTTCACGAAATGGATAAAAGTTGAAGTCGTGTCGAAGATCACATCAGAAAGGGTTCTCCGCCTCAATTGGCAGTAGATCATGTGCCATTTTAGTTTGCCAAGAGTGATCATTTCTGACAATGGTACTCAATTCATCAGTTCCACTATGGTCGATTTCTGTCGCGACTAAGAGTACAAACAAAGTTTATTTCACTACCTACAGGCTAATAGGCAGGCCGAGTCAGTGAACAAAATAATATTGGACGAAATAAAAAAAAAGGTTGGACGAAACCAAAGAATTATAGGCCGATAATCCACAAAACATTGTAGTTGTATCACACCACCATATTCAACAACAAAAAAGTCTCCACTTACACAACGTGTAAGATATTGCAGGAAAAATAAAAGTTTCTTCCAACCCTTGTCATATTACATTAGTTTTTCTATGGATCGTAAATACACCGTCTTGTTTCAACCTCGATATTTTACAACAAAATATATTTCTTTAAAATTTTATTTAAAACAGTACACCCTCCGGTCACTATTATCAACAACAAAAATCTTTTTAGATTCATTGAATAAATGATGTATCTGGACATTATTATATATCAGATACATCAAATATTCAATAAACTAAAAAATTTTTTTGTTTCTTATAATACTGACCAGAGGATGTACTTTATAGTTTGTCTCCACATTATGAATATTTATACCACAATTATAGGGCAGCATTAGTATGAAATGGCACATGGCCAGCAAGCTAGCTGGAGGCAATGTCTCGGAAACAAATTTCCATTATTTTTCGACATTTCCTTACCAAACTTTGAAATTTATTTGAAGTTTCCAATTTCGAAATTTTCCTTCTTCCACATGGACCATGATTGGAGGCTACTAGCTCGTATTTTATATAATATTTTCAATCACCTTAATACTATACTTTAAATTAAACATCAATTATATTCCTCTTAATTGTTGTTTACTTTATTTTGATTAATATTTTTTTTTGTTATCTATGATATCAGTCCAAAATAGGGTGCTTCTTCCTGCACAGGTTGTCCACACACAGATGTCAATTAATTCTTCCACCTTCCATCAAATTAATTAAAATCATTTTCCAAATTTAGAATTCATTTAACAGAGATGGAATCTCCATGACAGTCACATTTGAGCCGTGATAACCGTTTGATTAAGTCGATTATGATTTAAAAATAATAATTTTAAAACTATATAATAAAAATAATTTTTTTTTAAACCCTGCAATTGAATTTCAACAATCAATAATACTTTGAGTGAATGCGACTTTTTAACGACTACAGCAGAATCAATTTCTTTCGCATCATAATCAAGCTGAACAACTAACCTGCAATTAAACATTACACAAATTAATTCAAATAATAATAAAATACCCAAAAAAATAATTAATAAATAAAATCGTCATTTGCAACGCTATTAGAATTTAACTTGTCATCCCATTTATATATGACATCTTCCATAATTTCAAATTCTCAAAATTGTCCCTGATTAAAAATTGAATGAAATTTCCGTTAAAAATTTTTGGTAGGCAAAATCAAAATTTCTGATACAAACAAAATTTTCGATAGTGTATTGTAAATTTTTGGTATAACGAAAGTTTTGAAATTTTTGATAAGTTGAAAATGATACCGAAAATTCTAAATTTACCATTTTATATCGGAAATTTCAATTTAAGTGAAATTTCCGTTAGTGTTATTTGTTTGAAATTATAAACGCTCAGGATTTTATTGACAATTTTGAATGGATGTGATTGCACCGGCAGTTTTGTGTGGTTCAGAGTAAATGCAAAGTTCTATAAGTAGGTGGGGTCAGGTCAGCTGTTGTCTGATAAGAACATCTCAAAAAATATCTCTTCCTCAATTTTTTATTAAGGCATAAGTGTATTTCAACGGAGATTCACCTCCCGTAGAGTTTCGACTTCCGGATGACACCACATCTCTCGCCTCCTTGATGTCCAAGTTGAGTGAATTGTTGTCTGATACCGAAAATAGGAATGTGAAAAAGATTGGGTTTCGTGAAGATTGGATTGATACTGACAGATGGGTGAAATACAACCTCATTGAGTTGAAGACCGATGAAGATGTGAAGGATATGTGTGGATTATTTCGTCGTAGGTTAATAAAGGGGCTGATCGAGTTAGATGCTAAGATTTCAAGGTCCGCCGACATAATTAAGATGATGAAACGTCCAGAATCATCTGGTAGTGTCTAGGTTTTCTTATTTAATTATTGTTTTTTAAGTTATGTAATCCATTGTTAAATGTTCGTTTATATTGATGTTGCATCAATGAGAGATAAAAAATATTATCTAATTAAAATTTTGGATGAAGATGTCTGAGTAATATACAAATAATAAAAATAATACATAATATACAAAAAGATGTCTAAATAAGCCCCCCACGGGCTATGTGTGCAGTCCGAGATAATCCAGTATAAACTTCGCCATTTGGATTTACCAAACCCATGAGGTTATTCATAATAACTGGAATCATTTGGAGGCGCTACTGGTCATCGACATCAGCTATAGGAGGCGGCAACACGTCATCGATAGGTACCCTTAGCACCAGAAGGCCTAACATCACCTGTATGCTCAACAGGTGGGATGATGCGAGGGTGTGATACAATGAGGTACCACTCTAAGTAACTATCGTCACACTGCGAGGGGTGCTAAACCAAAACTGCTCGATCTCTAATGGCACAACTAGAGCTGATGATGTTACTCTGAAACCACCAATCACTGTCCGCAGATGGTATATCAGGAACTAGTTGTGGGATACTATGAACATAGCCATACTGTCGCAGACACCTCTCAGGTAAGTGCTAGCAACCATGGTATCATATCGCATATAACCTAAATATAATGAAGACTCATCGAACTCACGGTAGACTTTATGATCAGTGTATGGTGTCCAGATGACATCACCTACAGTCAGCGTATCGAGCCTCCTCCTATACTCAGCAACACCACCGGGATGTGACCGCCTGACCTTCTATCTCCTCGCCCGTGGGGACCCCACTGGGGAATGCTACACTCTCTTGTCACAGATGGTGGGGAAATGCTCGTAGATTTAGCACTGATATCAAAACACAGACATAACAAATAATAAATAAGAAATGTTATTCGTAACAATTAAATAATCAACTACAAATAATAATTTCAAGTATACCTATAACATACTCAAATAACCAACAAGTTTTGGTCTCAAATATTGTCGCCACTCCAAGTGTTGTATACATACTGGTCAATGCAGCACACCCCCAGGCCTAACTGGTAACGTCAAGGCTACTGAACAGGCAAACATATTGGGCGTCGATATAAATATCTGACTTGTTTGCAAAGAGAGTACATACTACTAAATGTAGCATACACACCCTAGAGGCAACCTCATAACTCCCAACTGCAACAAACTTGTTGTACGTCTTCCGAAGCCAAGATATATGAAGGTGAGCGCCCCTATTGAAGGCAAACTCCTTCTGCATGACCTCCTAAAAAACTACCAAATCTCGTGCAACAGTCATACATGCAAGTGGCGGGCTAAAAACAAGAGTCGTCCAGATTCTGCTGTTGATGGGGAGATGGAACAATGAGGAAACTTCATCCAGAGTGATAGTCATCTCCCCAAACAGAAGATGAAATGAAGATGTCTCCTTGTGGAATCTCTCAACAAACGCAGTAAGTAGTGGATCATCGAGCATGGTGAGGGAGCAGTGGGTAAAATCAAGGAGCTCAAACTCACGTACAATCCTTCTGACTTGCTCAGGCATCGGAATCTTTGGAAATTCCTTCAGCTTCGACCCATGCGATGTCACCTTCAGCGGGATACGGTCATGTGACAAACAAATTTAAAAAAAAAAAAGAAATTAGCTTTCATGGCACAATAATAAACAAATGAAAGTTAAACATAAAAGACATATACCTTTCCCTGCGATAGTTGATACGCCACATGGTCAGCATACTCAATAAGCACCGACCGGTCAATGGTCCTCCAGGGAATCCTTCATCAGTGTACATAGAGGGCTCGGTCAAATGAGCCATAACCTATGTGTCAGATGTAACTGATGGGACCGGATCAGCAATAGCAACATCTAGCAGGACCACCTCATTAGCAACCACCTCATCAGCAACCTCCTCAACAACCATCTCATCTGTAACATCTGGTTGGACCATCTCATCTTCCACCGCATCTCTGGGCTGATTAATTGATCGTACTGGTCGGCGTCGAGTGCTACGAGGTGCGCGGAATTGACCCTGCTCAGCCAACCATTTTCGATGTGAACCAGTTGGAACCACTCGTTCAACTCATATTTGGGAAGACTCATGTTCAACAGCCCTAGCCTGGTTTGTCGCTATGCCTGCAATATTATCGTCACTACCTCTGTATTTCACTGCAAAAGAAGGGAACATGATTAACTACCTGAAATTCTGAAATTTCTGGTAAAAAACAAAAAATTATTAACTACCAAAAAATATGAAATTTCTAGTAAAAAATAAAGTTTTTATAACTATCGGAAATTCTGAAATTTCTGGTAAAAAAACAGTTTTTATAACTATCGGAAATTCAGAAATTTTCTGAAATTTCCATGTGATTTTGTACCGAAAATTTTGAAATTTTCAATTAAAATATTTTCATTAATTCCAGAAATTTTGAAAATTTCGGTACAAAATTCTTGAAATATAGACATTTGTGGTAAAAAAAATGTATTGATTTTGAAATTTCTGGTAGAAGAATCAAAATTTTCGGTATTGCCCTAGAGAAATGAAATTTGCGCGTGGCACCTGTGCATTTCGAAAATAAGTGAATTTTTTTGCAGGGGCAGTACTGTCTATTCATATGAAACAGGGAGGTGTCAGGTTATAGTGGGGGTGGGGGGGGGGGGGGGTTTCAAGTTAAATACTTTTACCTAATGAAGACGTCAAACGCAAAGGACACCGAAATGATCCAACCCAACACTTCAACTAAATTTCAACTGTACTTAATTTAAAAAATGACAGTTTTAAAATTTTTGTGATTTTAATTTTTATTCTTTTATTTTTTTTATTTTTTAATTTATTATAATTCAACTTAAATTAACTCTTGTATTTTAGTGTTCATATCTTTTTCAATAAATAGGTTTTTTTCTTGAAAAAACTAAAATGAGATATATATTAATAACTAAAAAAATCACTCCATTACAAGATATACTAAAAATGATAAGAAACAGTCTAATAATACAATTAAAAAAAACTAACAAAAGAAAAACGCGAAACCATTTCGACTTTAGTCATCAATACGAATGAAGCTTTACCCTTTTAGATAACGCTTATAACTGCTCCGTTTTATTCTGAAAAATACGTCTATTGCGTTCTTTCCAAATAATCCACACTACAACAAACCAAATAGTGTTAAAAGCCAACTTTCTATTTTTCGAGAACCCACAAAAACCTCTAAACTATAACCAATAGTCTAGAACCTTTCCTTGAGATATCGTTGAGAATCCTAACCAATCAAGAATAATATTCCACGGTCCACTAAAAAATCACATGTTACAAACAAATGATCTTTGTCTTCAGTCGCTCAACAATTTGCCACACATTTATGATCATATGTAACAAGAATCTGCTGCTTAACCAGATTGTCCTTCGTCGGAATACGATTCAGAAACAACCTCCATCCAAAGATAATTACCTTAAGTGGTACAGTCTTCAAACTTAAAATTTGGGAATTAACCTAATTGTTGATGACGTCAACTTTGGACAGATATTTATAAGCACTGTTAATCGTACAACAAGAAGAGGGATGTAAAGTCTACACCCAATAATCATTTACTTCCGCGTGCAAAACCACTGAGGTTATCTGCTCAATACACTCTCCAACTAACTCCTCCTCCCAAGCAAACAACCTTCTACACCACTTCCACGCCTCTTCATTCTCCCCATACCCCAATTCATTCATTTCTGCTACTAACACTCATTTATTCTCTAATAAATCAAATAGCTTAATAAACCTATCCTTCAAAGGCATACCATCCAACCAAGGATATATCCAAAACAGAGTAGAATACCCATATCCTATTCTCCGATCAACGTTATCAAGCAAACACCCTCCATCAACCAATTAACACCCTCGATCATTTATGTTTTTCAAATTCCTCCACCAAACAGATCCACCAATACCCCCAAAACATAATCGACCATTTCCTCTCCATACCGAGCACTCCGAACCTTATACCACAGACTTCCCAACTCGTTTAAAATCTTCCAAAACCATTCACGAAGTAAGGCTACGTTACACTTCTTCAACCTCCTAACCCCTCAGACCTCCATTTTCTTTTTTCAAACAAATAGTATCCTAATTGATCCACAAGGTTTATCTCACTCCCCCCCCCCCCCCCCCCACACACACACACACACAAAATTAAAAATATATTCAAAAGAATATATGATACATAAGGGTTCCTTGAAGGAAGAAAGAAAGAAAGTAGGTCGGAATGGAAGACGTGATGGATTTTATAAGAATTAGACGATCCCCCATAAATAGAAAGCGACTCTTCCACTCTGACAATCTTCTTTTGATACGGTCAATCAATGGATACCAAAAATTAAAATTTCTAGAATCTCCACCAATAGGCAGTCCCAAATACAAAAAAAAAAAGGCGATTGTGCTTACAATTCATAACACTCACTGCCTCATGCAACCAAGATTTTGAGACGTTGGCCCTAAACAACATGGTTTTATGAAAGTTAACTTTTAAACCCAAAATAACTTCAAAATGAATCAACAATGCCTTCAAAGCACGAACATTATCCCAAACCTAAAAGAAAATAAACAAAAATTTAGAAACTTAAAATTTTCATATTAGGGTTTTCACAATTCTTAAAAAAAAATTAAATACAATTTTTTTGAATATATATTATTTTTTAATGAGTAGAATATACACCACCATTATAAAATAATTTTAAAATTAATATTTTAAAATTAGTTATATGATACTGTAGATTTATGATTTTTGATAGGCAATTATTTAAAACTATTTTACACTATTAGTTATGGGTGGGAATAGGCAGAGTCAAGTTAGACTTTTCCAAGCTCGAATTTGGCCTACTAAAAAATTCAAAACCTAAGTTTGATCTAAAGTCTATCATAGACTTATTTCTAGGTCTGAATCTAGCATTTTCGAAAGCTTGATTAGCTTATTAAAATACTTAAAAGTCTATTTTATTTGAATATTTGTAAATAAAAAATTTAATTAATCCTTAAATAGTATAATACATTAAAAGATCAACGAGACTAAATATTTATTTTCATTGATTTTTTTCAAGTTTATCTAGTACCATAAATTTTGTGATACTATTTATTTGAGAGAACTTAAGAAAACAACTTACGATATTGTTTATAAGATTTTTTTTAGCATATTTTCATAAAATTATCAAGATAATTAATCTTTATCTTTGTATTTTAATTTAAATTACAAAATACAATATAATAATAATAATAATAATAATAATAATAATAATAATAATAATAATAATAATAATAATAATAATAGTTCTGGACTGGGCCTAAGGCTGACCCACCGTCGGGCACGACACAACCCAACTCCTCGTCGGGGAGGGCTCAATTGAGGTCTAGCCCATCTGCACGTCCGAGGAGCTCTCACACGTCTCCCCCACGGACTCCAAGTGCCCCCCACGCAGGGACACGTCATCAGACAACTATCCACTTCCGAAAGAGCTGGTCAGCCCACCTTCCGAAGAGCACGAGTTGTTGATCCAAGGCGAAGACCACGTGTTGGTCTTCCCTATGCCACTTAAGCCCTGCCAGTTACTCGTATTAGGTCGGGCGATCCAACCCAATGCAAAGTAACCGTTGGCCCTGCGTTGGGGGCACATTATAAATACCCTCTTTCACTAGAGGGTCATATATTCTATTTTCTACACCTTTTCTCTATACTTGCTATTTCTACTTCGTATCTGACTTTAGCATCAGAGTACCTTGCAGGTACACCCTCCTCCTCTTCACCACCACTGGCGAATAAAGGAGTTCACGACGTGTTGCTGGCTGATGATCCTTTTCTGATCTGATAAGATCAATAATAATAATAATAATGTTATTTATTTTTATTTAAATAGATATATTTGATAAAATTAAAAGGTTTTGTTTATGGTTCATGATATAACATTTTTAATTAAACTAGACATACACCCGTACAATCCATGGATAAATTTTATAAAATTATTATTACAATTGATGTAATTTAGTTTAATAGGTTAAAATATATTATTATAAAAATGTAGAGTAAAGAATTAATTTGAATTAAAATATTATAAAAACAAAAATTGTGAAAGGGTGAACTTAAATGTTAAGTAATAAAATATAAATAATCAAATTTAAATAGCTTGTTATAAACTGTTATCGTTTTATATATGAGAAATATTTAATAAATTTTTTGGAACAAATCTAATAGTTAACTATATTAATTTTTTATATATGTAATAACAAATATAAAAAAAAATTGTGATACAACAAATATATAAATAGGTGAATTTAATAATTTATATCTTAATTACTTATTAATAAATTTTTAATAACTTCTGTTAAAAAAAGTTACTTTTTTTAATCACAAAAAAAGGTTAATTAAAGCTTGAAATCTGTGTGATAAGATAATATGTCAATAAAACCGAATTAAGAAAAAAAGACCGGAGCTTAATGATAAAATCTAGCAAGTGAAACTTACAAAGATTATGTCCAATTGATAAAACTATACTAACTGCAACTAATGTCTAAGGTGCTAGGAAAGCATTTAAAAAAACACAACTAATGCCTAAGTTGGGAGAAAAACATTTAAAAACAGAAAGAATTTCTGAAAGAAACCTTACCCTCCAATTGTAATTTGAATCTTTATCTTTGCTTTCATCGTCAATAACATCAGAAACCAAAGTCATAGATCTCTGATCAATAATCTCATCAATAGCCTCGAGTGGTTGGCCTTAGTACTTAAGGTACAACTCATTTAGCGCATACTTTTATGATTCTACTCCTCCCTTGTTGTGCCCTATAGAAAAAAGAGTACATAAAACACATTTAATATATATAAAAAAAAAGCTAGAATAAAAGTGTCAAAAACAAATACTAAAGAAATAGTAAATAATATAATTACAAAATTACCCTTAAATTTGTTTCCAAAAATTGCTAAGAGACTTAACAAAATTTATATATAAGATAAACTTATAACAAAATTTATATTTTTTCTATTTTCAAAAAATATTGTCTGGTATGAGTTTATGTAAGTTAGGTTGTAGTCCTCTGTTAATTGATCTAATTTATTCCACATCCCTATTATCAGTACATATCTCTTTTAAACTCATATTAAAATATCGGTGTTCGTTCTATCATTTTACAGAGTTCCTAAAATGGAGTATAAAGACATTACTAGGATTCAAAATACTTTTCTGTGGGGTGGTGTTAATAATAGTGGGAAGATTCATTGGGTAGGGTGAGAGCAACTATGTAATGTAAGCCTCATGGAAGTGGCAGTTTGGGTTTGAAGAGGATTGAGGAGTTCAATGTGGCATTGCTTTTGAAGTGGAGGTGGAGGATCTTGGAAGGCAAAGATTCTTTGTGGAGGAAAGTCCTTATAGCAAGATATGGAGCCATCTCTCATCATATTTCCACCTTGACTAACCGTTTTCGATTCAATTCTTGTTCGGTTTGGTGGAAAGATCTTCTTTCATTGAAAAAAATTCTTAGTGTAGTTGCTTTCAATTACAATTGCAGGTTCAATTCAGGAAATGATTCCATGGTCCCTTTTTGGTTTTCAGCTTGGACGGGGGAAGGATGTCTGAAAGACGCGTTTCCGGATATGTACTTGTTAAGCAACACAAAAAAACACGACGGTGGCGGAAATGGGTAGCTGGTGCGATAATTGCTGGTCCTGGAACAACTTTGGGATTATGGCACTGTCATCACGGTCCCTGTAGGTTAGGCTGCATACTCTGAGAAATTCTATTGATGCATTTTCTCCCTCTCGCATCGCCACGGATCACCTTGTTTGGGAACCAGATAAGGTATCCGATTATTCGACTAAATCTGGTTACTTGGTTCTCTGTTTTGAGCTGCATACGGTTCTGCCCGAGGTCGGCAACCTTCGCTGTTTTGATTTTCTTTGGAGATTGTCATTTCTGTTTAGAATTAGAGCATTTGGTTGGCGTGGTTTTCTTAATAGGCTCCCAACTAAACTTCAACTTTTTCAACGCGTTATCGTTTTGGCAAATCACGACTTCTGCTCTTTCTGTCATGAAGAGAAGGAATATTTTCTTCATATTGCTCTTATTTGCCCAGTCTCTAAAAAGGTTTGGCATGAGGTTTCAGTTTGGGTTGGGATTGAGGAATTTCAAGTTGCAGACGTTCCCACTCATTTCATGTTATGGGTGTCTCATTTCATGAGAATTAAAATATGCGAGAGAAATGTAGGGACTATATGGTTCGTGGTGGTCTGGAGTTTATGTTTGTTGAGGAACGATATGGTGTTCAAAGAAGAATCGCTTATCTTCTCGGATCTCATTTGGAATATCAAAGCTTTGGCATGGAGATGGACCCGTATAGGTGATATTATTCCTTCCAATTGTAATTTTTATAATTTTTGCAAAGATCTTTTACTCTTTTTATGTTAAGTTTCATTTGGCTCTTAATTTCTCCTTGTTGTCCTGCGAATTAGTTCCGCCCTTTTTGTAATCGGGATTGAGTATCCCTAGTACTTCGTTTTTGAATTCATTGCTTACAAGAAATATATATATATATATATATATATATATATATATATATATATATATATATATATGAGTTTGCTAACGTAGATCTACTTATTTTTATGAAGGTCTATTTTAGCAATTTTGAACTAGAAAATTCTTAAATGTACCTAAAGGTACAGGTTACTAAAACCAGGGCCGACCTAACGTATTTGAAGGCCTAAGGCAAAATTTAAGTGATAATATTTTTAAAAATAACAATAGTATAATAATATAATTTATTTTAAAGTATAATATTTATGATTAATATTAGTTTTTATTGTGTATAGGCAGGCAATAATAAAGTTTTGATAATTTTTAAAATAAAAATAAAAAAAGAAATGTATTAAAATTATACATAATTTTTTTAAAAATTCTAATGATTATAGAAGCATTGGTGCATATGTTTAATCTTTAGTTGTGAATTAGAATCATACTCATTATTACTATTGAAAATGTCTAATTGTAAAAAAAAAAAAAGTGCACAAATATTTAATAACTTACCATAAAGTATCGAACACATCAACATCAAGGAGAAAATACATTACAACTACACCAATTCATATAATCCTATTATAGCCCGGTTCTTTTATAAATTATTTAACAAGTGAGGCCTATTTTTCTTAGCATTTAAAGCCTAAATAAAGGACCAAAATTATGAGGCCTAAGGCTATTGCTTTACTCGTCTTGAGCTTGAGCCGGGCATGGCTAAAACACACATTCATAAAAATAAGTGGGTGTATTATAGAAAACTCTATAGGGTTTGGCATAATACATCCACTTGTTTTTATGAAGGTTTGTTTTAGCAAACTTTAACTAATATTGCTAAAATAGACCTTCATAAAAACAGGTGGGTCTACGTTAGTGTTCCGGACTGGGGCAGCACCTGCCCTACGGTCGGGCAGGCCCAGACCCAATGACCAACGAAGGCCAATGAGGCCGAGAACCACCTCCGTGTCGGGCACATGCTAGTCCCCTCAGACGTCGGACACGCGGGGTAGAAGACCGTCGAGGAGAGGCACGTAGCACCTCTCCTCGACGCCCACATGCTCCTCCCCGCGAGGACACGTTCTCTTGTAACTTCCCACTCCCGAAGGAATCGGTCTGCCCTACTTCCGGAGATTTAGGGACCGTTACACCAGGGCGAAGACCACGTGCTGGTCTTCACTACGCCACGTAAGCCCTGGCAGTTACTTGGATTGGGCCTGGCAATCCAGCCCAGTGCAAGTAACCGTTGGCCCCGCGCTGGGAGCTCTCTATAAATACCCTCTCACTTGAGAGGGTCAGGTTACACAATACATTCTAACTCTCACACTTGTTCTTCTGTACTTGCCTTTCTCTGACCGTTATCTTACTTAAGCGTCGAAGTACCTTGCAGGTACACCCCCCGGCCGTATTTCAACATCACCGGAGCTGAAGTCCACACGACGTTGCTGGCCACTGAATAACTGTCTGATCCAGGTACGATCAGTGGCACCGTCTGTGGAAACCCTTGCTTTCCCGTTTTTCCCTCAACGATAAACCAAAGCAATCCTCTCGTTCATCACCAGCATGGCCAACAACCCATCTGCGAACAAAGCTCTGGACATCGTCTTCGCGCAACTCGAGAACAGAAACCACCGCGAGGACATTGCTGCCCCCAACGCCGAGCAAGGCGACGTGAGAGACGGGCATACCGCCTCCCCCGACTCCCGAGACACGGATTATGACGCCGCCCGGCAGGACGGCCAACAAGCCATCTTTCAGCCAGTTGCTCATCTGCCTAATGCAGATTCGAGCACTGTGGCCCTATTTGCCTTGGTCAATCAGACCAACCAGCTGATCGCGCACTAGAATCTCAGAATTGAAGCACTCGAGCGAGGGCGGGCACGAAGATCTTCCCCGCAAAGACATCTTCGTCCACGTTCGCCTCACCGTTCTCCTTCCCCGCGAAGGACTCATTCAGAAGAATATCGGACCCCCTGGCCGGTGCGCGAGGGCCGTCGACCGCGCCTCGAACACCCCCAGCCGGCTGTCATACCCCAAATTTTGACCACTAAGATTCTCCATCATTGTGCAAATCATCATCACAATATGGATGTACCATCATACCTCATTAGTCTCCCCAAAGATGGGTGAGCACTCACTACAAACAAAAATTAGGGTTTCAAGCCCTCTTTGAGCCTTAGACAATGAATAAATCAAGAAATGACATGATCTTCAACTTTTATAACCTCTCAGACCTCTACAATGGATCAAAAGGACTCCCACTTCAAGGATCAAGCACAAGGCTGCAGGATTCCAAGTGGATTAAACCTCAAGATCGCCAGTGTCACCAAACTAGGGTTTGGTCGACCAGGGCCTCCAGTTGGAATTTTTCCTCTGGGCATGAGCCAATGCTTTAAAGCATAACCTATGATGCTCCAAGGGACATCATAAACCCAATCATCAAGTCAATTTAGCCTCAGGGGATGCATTCATCAAAAAATCAGGAATTAGGGTTTCTTGACCTAATTCACCCCTAAGTTAACTTTTGGGACAAAACATGAGCCAAGACCTCAAGAGAGTATTTGAGGGTCTCCAATACACCATATTGATCCATTTGCAACAATGGATTGATCCAAGAAGCTTGAGCAACAAGTTTCAATTTCATCTGAACCACAGTTAGGGTTTCGCGGAAAAAGTCAAATGTATCTTTGACTTTTGACCAGGACATGCTCCCAAACCCTAAGACATGATTCAATACACCCTATAACACCTATGAAATTAATCCATTAAGTTTGATTTAGGTCAAGGACGTGATTTCATAGAGGATTGCACAGTTTGGAATTCATCTGATAAAAAGTCAACTGTGCACAAAAGTCAACTTTGACTTTTTGAGATTTTTCACAATTATGGTTTTTTAACCCTAAAATGATGTTAATGTGTGATTGGAATCATCATTCATCAATAAAAATCAAGAAAAGTGGGATAACTTGTAAAAGGGGTAACCATAAAAAACTTAGAAATTTTCTAAGTTATGGAACAAAGTGGCTAGGGTACCAACTTTGGAGGATCATAACTCCTAAACCACAAGGCCATTTTCCCATCCAAAGCTGGATTTGTAGCCCTCATGGCCCTCTACAAAAGCTTCAACTACACCTCATTCCAATTCATCATGGATTTTGAGTTATGGAATGATCAAAATGGCTGAAAACATGAAATGTCACTTTTTCTAACACTTAGTGAAATTTTCACTAAGTCAGAATCTGCCTTACTTTTTTCCAAATGTAGGGGTATTTTTCACTTGGATCCAAAAAGTATCAAAACCAATTATGATCAAACAGTTGTTGTATTATATGAGGGCTTTCCAAAATGGCCAAGAACATCACCAAACTCAACTTGAGTCATGAGATATGACAATGGCAATATGCCTTGCTGAAAACTGCCAAGGCTAGGCAGAATTTTGCACTTTTGCTCGATTTAACAAAATCAGATAATTCTAAGCCTTGTCATCACTTTGGACACATCTGAGGATCAAATCTAAAGGGAACAAACACTGATCCAAGACTCCAAAGTCTTTGGAACAAGAAGTAGCATGACAAACCTAGAAATCCCTAAAAGGGGGACAAGACTCCAATTTTGGATTGGAGCATTTAATGGATGCTTAGAGATGACATGGACTGACACATTTGCAATTGAATTCAGTCAAGACTTATCCAAGACCAAGGGAACCAGCAGCCTGTGCCCTAACCTCTAGTCAATGGCTAGAGGAGACTTGGATTCTCATTGCTCAACATTGGCCAAACCTATGTTGCAGTTGCCATTCACTAGTGATCCCAAAACAAACTTGCTCTACTATAAATAGAGCTCATTTGTGCTCAGTTTGAGTACACCAAAGCCATCAAACAGATGGTTTCCTCAAAATCACTTTCTTTAGGCAAAAATACCTTCTTTAGCAAGGTAACTCTGAGTTTTTGAGTTAGAGAGCATTTCCATCACAACTCATGATCCAAACACATCCAATATATCATATCTAAGCTATCCAAACTCTCACAAGTGACCTGTAATCCTTAAATCACATAGTCACCTCTCAAAACCTCAAAATAGTACTTTTGTGCATTTTTCAAGCCATGCCTTGATTCGGTCACTTTCCAAACCAGATAAAACCTCAAACACACTCCAAATATCATCCTTGAACTGTTCCAAATGGTTCCCCCCATCTGGAACACCATTTGAGGGAGTTGCTATTTTGGCCATTTTAACCCCTTTTGCAAGAAAGGGCCAGTTTGTGTTTTTGCAGGTTCCAACTGATTTCATTCATCCTAAAAGTTTCTAAGGGATCATTTGAGAGTGTCCAAAGCATCAAACCATTTCTGGAACAAGAAACTTGGCAGATTGCACAAAAAACTCCAAAAGCTCAAAAGAGAGGTAAGCATCATGACTTGAACTTTCCAAAATATGCATTGCTTTGAAGTCCACTAATCATGCACATCTCATACATGTTATATATGTTGTGTTTGAACCAATTCATCATGTAATTCATGCATGTACCAAAGTGTAGCATAGAAAATGCAATTATAGGCCTATTTCAAAACCACCATCGGATTTTGAGGAGGGAGCATGATCTGAAAAAAATACCACCACCATTGGATTCCTTGTGAAATTCTAGGCCAGATGCATATAAATTTTGTCCCCAACCATGGAAAAATGAGAAAGTTATGGACCTTCCTGTTTCTTGCCAAAACTTGCCTTGCCTTGCCTTGGCCAGGCCTAGAAAACAAGGCAAGCCTTGTGTATTTGTTGTTTTGTTTCAATCAACGGATGTATCAGCACCCCAGTGGTAAGGCCGTGCTCTATAACCTTGAGGTCGTGGGTTCAAACCCCACCCATACCATTTTGTGTTTTCTCATTTTTTTACTATTTTTCCAATATTTTCATGTTTTATTAATTAATTGGAAAATTAATAACTCCTTCAACTTTAATTATTTTTGATTGGTTCTTTTTGAAAAAAATAAAAAAATGTTGACATATTTTATTCCCCAAAAAAATTTGATTTATATTATTTATTTAATATAATTAGTATTTTTGTGAATAAATGTCTTTTATTTGTTTTTAAACCCTTTTAAAAATAAATATCCATTTTGGAAAATAAAAAACAAGTAGGTTTTAATTCATCTTGTGATGAAAGCCTCATTTTTCAAACCTAAAACCAAAATCACAAGTTGTTTATTCAAACTTATTTGGAATTTTTATCATTTGTATTAATTTTCTTTGAATAATTATATTAAAAAATGATGAAATTAGGGTTTTATTATTTTCACCCTAACAAACTTTTCCGAATACTCATGGGCCTCTAATAGAGTGTAAGACCCAATCCTTTGGAAATACAAACCTAATTTGGGCCTCAAATGTTGTATAAGTCCCGTTGTATTTCAAAAGTTCGGCGCGATCATCGTCCGTTTAAAACAAACCATCTGGGCCTCTCCTTGAGCTATAAGACCCATTCAAAATTATTTTGGGCTTCTAATAGAGTGTAAGACCCAGTCCCCTTTTAACCAAAATAATTTTGGGCCTCAGATATTGTATAAGTCCCTCTGTGTTAAAAGAAAAGCTCGGCGCGATCGCCAGTTCAAAAAATCATCTGGGCCTACCCTCGTGTTATAAGCCCCATTTCTTTTTATTTCAATCATTTTGGGTCTCTTGAGAGAGTGTAAGACCCATCCCCTTGTGCAGAAAACCTTTTTGGACCTCAGTCACTTGTATAAGTCCCTGTACAATTTCAAACAACAGTGCAATCACTGATAAAACCCTGGGCCTCTCCTTGAGCTGTAAGCCCCAATTTTCCTTTCCAAAAGCACTTTCTCCTTTGATTTTGCATATAATATTGTTATCAAAGTTTTCTTTGTTGGACAACTAACAAAACAGCATGGAAGCTCTACAACCGAGTAAGTGTTTACTCGCTTTCATTTACCTCTTTCATATGCATATAACTGTACTGTGGGGCTGTTTCACTGTAAGTCTTCTTTCATAAACTCATATCGACTGTGTAATAATAGTATAGATATTTAGAGTTTCCCCGGCAACTACGTCTAGAACTAGACAAAACCTCGTCTCCCTACATCCGACGTTATACCGGATACTTCAACATAACCTAAACCATGAGAATTTTCTTTTACAACAATTTTAGATAACTAGATCTAAGAAATCTCCCCCTTGAACAGTTCATATACAGAAGGCCAATGTTCCAAGTGAAACCCCTTATGGAACTGTTCATCAGCCTCCTCTTGGGCTTAGTGCAAGGACCCACAGGCTTCCTAAAAGCATCCCTACCTCCTCTTGGGTGTTGTACAAGGACCCGTCGGCTTATTAGAAGTTTTCACAGCCTCCTTTTAGGCTTCGTATAATGATTCTTCCTCCGGGAAGATAGCCTCCTCTTGGGCTCCGTACAAATTATCCCTCGGCTTCTTAAAAGTTTTCTCGCCTCCTCTTGGGCTTCGTACAAATTGTCCTGACGACCTACTAAAGGTATAGGAATAGAAATTAGTTATCTTAATAGAACAGTCTTTCAAAGAGTCTAGATCTTGCTACTACTGTTTCTTAAGCATAATACAAAAGATAAAACCCGTAGACTCGGACAGTCTAAAGCTCCTTTGGATTCCCCGTTTCCTTAGAGAACAGGAAATAATCCCGATCCTCAGATCAAATCCATGAGTACAACATTACCCATATAAGAACTGATTTTCTCTTTTAACCAACATGCTGGACCTGTCACTCCACTGAAACAGTTACCCTAGCCTTCTCTTGGGCTTCGTACAAATGATTCTCCCCAGCGGAGCAAACCCTTTAGCCTCCATCTCGGGCTTCGTACGAGATACAGAGCACTCTATTGTTGAGTATAAAAAGACTCTCTTGTTGAGTCGATCACCTTTAACCTCCATCTCGGGCTTCGTACGAGATACAAATCACTCTCTTGTTGAGTATAAAAGACTCTCTTATTGAGTCAATCCTCTTATAACCTCCATCTCGGGCTTCATACGAGATACAAAACACTCTCTTGTTAAGTATAAAATACTCTCTCGTTGAGTCAAACCCTTTTAGCCTCTATCTCGGGCTTCGTACGAGACACACAAAAACACCCTCTTGTTGGGCCAATAGCCTCCTCTTAGACTTTGTATAAGAAAACCCCGGTTGAGTCAATCAACCTTTTAGCATCAAAGCTGTGCCTCATTCACAGTATACAAACATCAACAACTCCTTTCCCCTTCATCTATTTGCTGTAAGCGGCAAGCCTCTGGATTATTTACATCCACGCCACTGTCCCTCTTTTAGCATGAGGAATTCCTAAGGAAAGATGACATTGCTCTAAACTGAGTTAAAGTCTTCTCCTTCAGGTTAAAAATCCCCTATAAAGGAAATTATGACATTGCTGGATTCACATATCCCAGTTAAAGTAATTCTCCTTTATAATCAGTCACCCAACAGTTGTGACAAACAAACCCTCTTTAGAGATGACATATTGTCTCTAAAGTCAAAACCCTTTAGCTTTATATCTTAGGCTTCGAACAAGATGCAAATAGACCCTTCAGCTTCACATCTTGGGCATTGAACAAGATACAAACCACCTTTAGCTTCATGTCTTGGGCTTTGAACAAGACACCAAAGCACCATTTCCTCCCATAGAATAGGAAGAACTATGATCGCTCTGATTTCCCTGTTTCGGTAAACGGGAATACGTAGGCATAAGATTGAAAAAGAAATCTTAGCGAGCACACTAATCAAAAACCCAAAATCTCGTACCTTCATACATCAATCGAAAAGCATCAGTCCTAACATCCTACCAATAGCATAGTCCCGTCATTTCAGTCTTAACAAAATAAGCAGAAAGAGGCCCCACTTCCACATAGCATCCGTAACCTAACAGACCGCTGTTTAAACTCAGTAAGTAAGCAGGGTTAGTTGGAGACATCTATTTCCCTTCCTTCATCAGCTTCAATAGGATAAAAAATGAATCGGCCTGTAGTACCCCAAAGTGGCAGTGCTTAAGAACCACGTCCAAAATCGCTCGCTACACCGGCTTCCCAGAAGCGCCAGCGTTCCCCGCCTCGGAAGGAACCCAAGCCCTCCTCAACTACCAAGAAGAGAAAGACCACCGAGGAAAGGCCGAGGAACCGTTCGAGGAATTCCCCTCCACGACAAGGACCTGGTCGACATCACCGATCCCCTTCAAGGTCCCCAGTCGGAAGCGACGATGATGACCAGAGGACCCGCCTATCATGGGAGATCATGGACGCCCCAATTCTGCGGGCATGGAGAAACCCCCACCACTGGGGACCTACAACGGCCTGGCCGACCTAGACGATCACGTCAAAAGTTTCGAAGCCATGCTCGACTTAAGAAACGTCAGGGGGGCCATTAAGTGCAGGCTTTTCCCCACAATTTTACGGAAGGGCACCATGACTTGGTACAAGGGTCTGGAACCCGGGTCGATCACGTCCTGGAAGCAACTAAGGCAATGCTTCACCAAGCACTTCACAGCATCTCGTCGACACCCGAAGACGGAGGCCGCCCTTGAGAGCATCTTTCTGGGGAAGAACGAATCTCTCAGGAACTACATTGAGAGATTCAACAGGGAAGCTATCGAGGTTCATACGACCGACGACATGAAGAAGTATTTAATCATCCACGAACTACGCTTTGGATCTAATTTTTCCAAGTCCGTGGGCCTTCGCAGACCTCGCCGTCAGGAGGACCTCCTCCAACGAGCTCAGTCGTACATCGAACTCGAGGAGTCGGAGGCAGCACAGGTCGCCCTCGAGTCGGTGCACAAAGAAGGCCCCCGCGGCCATAAAGGAGACTCTCCTCCTCGACGCGGGGGAGAAAGGAAGAAGGAAGGCCACCCCAGGGACTCCCGCGAACAGAAAGGACCAGCTGGCCTGTTCACGGAGTACATGCCACTTAACGCTCCCCGCGTGCGAATCTTCTCCGAGTGCTCCAACTCAGAATTTCTGAAATGAGGCGTCCATTTTCCGAAGTCGACTCCCCCCAAATTAAACACGGACAAGTCCAAGTACTGCAGGTTCCACCGGAGCCACGAACATGTCACAGAAGACTGCATCCATCTCAAAGATGCAGTTGAGATCCTGATCAAGGAAGGGCACTTAAAGAAGTACGCCCAGAAGAATGATGCTCCTTGTCCCAGTTCCCGGGAAGCCCAAAACGTCGAGGAGACGACGCCTCCTCCCGACGAGAGTCGGCTTCAGGTCGCCCTCAGCGTTACTCGACCCGAAGACTTTTTCATCCCCGGAGACATTGAGAGCCAGGAAGCAGTTCGTAACATGTGGGCGAACTTCCCCCACGAGGACCCCATCACTGCCCGTAGCACCTGGGAAGGCTTCCCCAAGATAATGGTCATTTCTGGGGGTGGTTACGAGAATTTGTCCATCGGCTCGATCAAGCGGAAATTTGACGAACTGGAGTCCACAATGTTGGCTAAGACCACTACTCTCGACAAGGTGCAAGGGAAATCAAACCCTATCACCTTCTACCTCGAAGAGCTCCCTGGCGGAGCGCCCAACGCCACTATCCCCCTCCTGGTCAGGGCAAAGATGGCGAATTTTGACGTTCGAAAGATCCTTGTCGACCAGGGCAGCTCGGTCGACATCATGTACGCTCATCTGTTCGGGACTCTCCAGCTCGACGAGAGACATATGACCCCGTACGTTGGTTCAGACCTGCAGGGGTTCAACGGCACCACCACCAGACCATGGGGCTACGTGGAGCCGATGGTCACATTCGGGGCCGAAGATACTGCCCGACAAGTGAAGACCCGCTTCCTGGTGGTCGAATGTCTATCCCTCTACAACTGCATCCTCGGGAGGACCACCCTGGCCGAACTTACAGCGGTGCCATCAACGGTCCACCTCAAGATGAAGTACTACACGGCCAGGGGATGGGTAGTTACGATGCATGGGGACATAGACGCGGCCAGGAGGTGCTTCGACGCTGCCATCAAAGGCATGAGTTCCATCGGCACCAAGCCCAATACTGGAGCAAAGTCATCCCCGGACACCGAACAAAAGCCTCTCCCGCGCGTCAACGCGATCGACCTCGACAGTAGGTTCCCGGGCGAACCCGATGAAGACGGGGCAGAAGACCTCAAACTCCAGGCAGAAAACAATGGGCAACCTCTCCACCCAACGCGCCCCATCCCTGACGGAGACTTCGAGCTCGTCGCCCTCGGGGACGATCCCGATCGTGACGTGAAGATATGCACCGGGCTCCCCGACTTGGCGAAGAAGCAGCTGAAGACATGCCTCCGGGAGAACGCTGACCTATTCGTGTGGAGCGCCTCCGAAATTCCTGGCCTCGACCCCGAGGTGGCCTGCCATCAGCTCGCAGTAGATCCAGCCGCTAGGGCCATAGTTCAACGTAGGCGTAGGCAGTTTCCCGAAAAAGCAGAGGCTGCTGAAAAAGCTGTAAACGACCTCCTAGAGGCGAATTTTATTTCGGAGGCCAGGTACACGACCTGGCTGTCCAACGTTGTACTTGTCAAAAAGAGTAATGGAAAATGGAGGATGTGTGTTGATTATACCGACCTTAACCGGGCTTGCTTGAAAGACTGTTATCCATTGCCTAACATCGACCAGCTGGTCGACAATTCTGCAGGTTACAAGCTATTGTCCTTCATGGACGCCTACTTGGGGTACAACCAAATCCCCATGGATAAGGCCGACAAATAACACACGACCTTCATGACCGAGTCGGGCAATTACCACTACAATGTAATGCCCTTCGGACTCAAGAACGCCGGCGCGACCTACCAACGGATGATGAACAAGGTTTTCCGGGGAGAAATTAGCGACATGCTCGAGGTCTATATGGATGACATGATCGTCAAATCCAAAGAAGAAGTCGACCATGCTGCGCACCTCAAAAAGGTGTTCGACACAGCGAGAAGATGCCGCATGAGGTTCAATCCTGATAAATGCACCTTCGGCGTCCGGGCAGGTAAGTTCCTCGGCTTCTACCTAACAGACCAAGAAATCGAGGCCAACCCCGACAAGTGTAGGGCTTTCTCTGAGATCCAAACTCCGAACTCGAAGAATTCAATACAATGACTGAACGGGATGCTCACCGCCCTCTCCCGCTTCGTCGCCAAGTCTGCGCAATACGCACTCCCATTTTTCAAACTTCTTCGACAAAAAGCGATGTTTGAATGGAGCGAGGAATGCGAGCAGGCGCTCCTCCACCTAAAACAAGTCCAATCGCAACCCCCGGTCCTCTCACGGCCCGAGAGCGGGGAGACACTGTTCTTGTATCTCGCAATCACGAGTGAAGCGGTCAGCACCGTCCTCATTTGGGAAACCCCAGACGGGAAGAAACCGATTTATTTCACGAGCAAAGCCCTCCAAGTCCCCGAGCTCAGGTATCAGCAGATAGAGAAAGTCGCCCTGGCCCTCGTCACCGCGGCCAGGAGGCTACGCCACTACTTCCTAGCCCACACTATCATCGTAAGGACCGAACAACCTATAAGGCAACTCCTTGGACGACCAGATATGGCGGGGAGGATGCTCAGGTGGTCGCTCGAACTCGCCGAGTTTGACATCCAATATGAGGGAAGGAAAGCCCTGAAGGCTCAGGTATTGGCCGACTTTGTGGCGGAGATGACTGTCCTAGAACCTTCGACCAACGGATCCAAAAAATGGATAATCTATGTCGACGGGGCATCTAGGACGAAGGGAAGCGGGGCGGGCATCATCCTCGAAAACGAGGAAGGCATCCTGATCGAGGTATCCCTCTAACTATCCTTCCCGGCATCGAACAACCAAGCAGAGTACGAGGCTTTCCTCGCCAAGCTTCGGCTGGCCGAGGACCTCGGCGCCAAGAAGGTCAAAATCTTCACCGACTCGCAGGTCGTTGCCTCGCAAGTCCGAGGAGAGTACCAGGCCAAGAACGACAACCACATCGAATACTTGACCTTGGTGAAATAAAAGATGAAAAAATTCACCTCTGCGGAAGTAACCCACATCCCTCGCGAGCACAATGCCCGAGCAGATGTCTTGTCCAAATTGGCAAGCACAAAGAAGAAGGACGAAAACAAATCCGTCATACAAGAAGTGCTTTCTTGCCCGAGCATCGACAAACTCGTTCCAGCGACGGAGGTGAACGCCATTGGGGACAGCAATTGCTGGATGACCCCGGAATACGAGTACCTCACGATGGGCAGACTGGCCGAAGATCCCAAGGAAGCGGGGATGGTAAAGCGGCGGGCATGCTCATATACGATAGTCGAGGATAAGCTATACCGACGAGGGTTTTCTATTCCCCTCCTCAGATGTGTCGAGGAGACCAAGGTCCCCGACATACTCCAGGAAATCCATGAGGGAATCAATGCACAACACCTCGGTGGACGATCGTTAGCCCGTAAAGCACTTCGGGCAGGGTATTACTGGCCCACCATGCAACAAGACGCCAAGGAACACGTCAAGAAGTGCAATAGATGCCAGCGACACGGGGACATGCATCTCGCTCCTCCTAACGAGCTCAAAACACTGTCCTCCCCGTGGCCATTTTGTAATACCTCAAAATTTTCCCTCTTGTTTCTCAATAAATTGGTCTATGCTTTACTCATTTGCATTCCATAGTAGGTCATAAATTGCATATCATTGTTTGCAAGGCATGGTATCTAGTGCTTCAAGGTGGGAATAATGGAAAACCAGAGAAAAGCAAGAGAATAAAGGCCAAGGGTCTTCAAGCAAGCCTCAAGGGTCTCTTATATCATATGCCATCTCAATTGATTCCCCAAGTCATGGGAAGTTGGAATTTATCAGGAAGATTGGGCAGTGCATCATTTCCTACACAAAACAGTCTAAAATGGGGATCTGACCCTCAAACGAGCAAGCTCTTTGAGTTTTTATCACCTCCAAATGCCCTACCTCATCTTTGTTAGACGGGATGTACATCATATTCAGAGGAATTTGGATTTGGAGGATGTGCTATTTCCTCCTAACCTGAGGGTACAAAATTAGGGTTTGACATAAAGTCAGTTTATTTCTGATTTTTTGGACAAAACTTGATCTCACGGTATTCCTTGGGTTTCTAAGTATATATGGATGGAAAATTGCTCATCAATTGGTTTCGGAAGGGTTTCAATTGGTCAGAAGATTCGAAATCGAGAAATTGGGGAAAAAGTCAACTATGCAGTGAAAAAGTCAATTCCTGACTTTTTGAGGTCAAATTCAAGTTACATGTATCCATTGGACAAAATTTGATCAATAAATGATGGAGGAATAATGAAAAATCAAGAAATGTGCAAAGTTTCCATTTTTGGAAATTCAGGGTTTCCAAAAATGGCAAGTTTGGACCATTTTGCACCACACTTTGAGGCTTTCTTTCTCCATGATAAAAGCTCCAAACTTCAAGCCCAAGTTGAGCCAAATAAAGTTCAAATTCTAAGCTTCAAATCCATGTAAAGAACTCCTCAATTGGATCAATATTGAGAGAGTTATGGTTGATCAAAGTTTGGCAAAACTAGGTCAAAAACCAAGTCATGACCAAGCATGACCAGGCCCATGCGCCATAATTTTGACAAACACTTGGTGTGCCAAATTCCCACCCATTTTTCTCATTGAAGGAACCTTCAAATGAAAAAATGTTGAACATCAAAGTTGTTCATCTCAATGTCGTCTTCAACTTTGATGTTGGACATTTTTCCATTTGAGCAAGTTATGATGGGGTTACGATGGTCCCAAGTTGACGTGTTCATGCTGAATTTTCCAAGTCAGGTTGCCATGCCAACCTACCAACTTGCCACGCCCATGCACCAGTTCTGAACCATGATGTTTGGAGTCATTTTACACCATCCTATAAGCCTCTATTCAATTCAATTTCAACATCAAACTTATTCTCTCATATCTACTCTTTCATTTGCCACCAAAATCACACATTTCCATTCATTAAAGTGAGAGATATTCATCACCAAACTTCCTTGTTTTAAGTGATATCAAGCTGCTATAAAATCAGAAAAAATAACATTGTTGTTGTTTCTAATTCAAATATTCACACACATACTACACACAAGTCCACCTTTTACTTCATTAGGCTAAACATTTCCTTACATCACCACCATCCACTTTAAACCTCACCATGCACTTCATAAACTCACCCACACCATAGCTAATCTTCCCAACTCACCTCTAACTGTCATGACTCAGTTAGTTAGAGTTTACTCAGTTAACCTCACACCAACTCACTTAACCAACTCAGTTGACCATGGTTAAACACATTTAACCCTAACTATATAAACAAATTTGCACCACAATTTCAAGCTCTTTCTCATTTTTTCCACATTCTCAGAAATCATTCTCAATCATTCTCCACTCTCTCTCTCTAATCTCACACATTTCTCACATTTTCATCACAATCTCTCTCAAGAAATCTCAAGTTTCTCTCTCACTTTCAAGAGTTCAGATCAAGATTTCTCTCTCGTTTCTTCATCATTTTCGAAGATTTTTGGAGCAGCATCGCCTCCATAACTTCCTCTTTCTACTGTATGCATTAGATTTGTTTGAATCCACCATTGAAGAAATCTCAAGTTTCACTCATCACTCCAAATTTCTACTCTAATCAAGTATTGGATCTGGTTTTAGCCTTTATTTGGCTCAAAGTGTTGATTTGAAGATCTTGCAAGAAGTTCTTGGATTTCTAAAACACAAATTAGCATCTCACAAGGTTAGGGATCTTGAAACTTTGGCTTTATTTCATCATAATTTTAGGGATCTACAATGTGAAATTAGTAATCATGCATTGCATCTGGAAGTCCTGAAATGATGGCACACCATTGGTTGTTTAATTTGGATTTTATGTGATTTTGTGAAATTTGTGCTTGAACATGTCACTTTCGTGCCATTTTTCTTGATGTTAGAATGATATTTCTGAGATTTAATTAGCATATTCATGATCTATGAAGTTTGGGCTTCAGTTTGGTATTTTATTTTGTTAATTTTCGTTAAGAATTGATGGAGATATTTGAGGTAGAAGATTGGAGAAAATTCTGCGTTTTTTTGGTTGTTGTATGAGTTTTATTTTCATTTGCATGAATCAATGATGAAGATGGTGAAGTGTCCGTGTTCTATTGGCTGTGTTCTTATTACTCCAATGATTAAACAATGATTATGCAATGATGGAGGAATAAGTGGTGAGAGAGGGAGACGCGTGGGGGCTTGCGATTGGTGTACCCATTCACTTTTGCGGCTGGCCAATAGGAAGGAAGCACCGCATTAAGGAAGCATCAAGTCTCTCACGTGATGAATTTTGTGTCTCCAGATTGTTCCAGTGTCATCACGTCTCGTGTGTGCGTGCGTTGTGATTCGCTGATTGGTTGTGCTTGATCATCATGGTATAATCGTGTGGACGTGATTGAGTTTGTATGGCACTGATTGTGCACCGTCACCACACCCAAGCATGCGCCCCTAATGGACTGGGTTAACTTGTTTTTCACACCCCCATGTTAAGGCCAACGTTTCTTTTGAACTAGAAACTTGCTAACGATGCACCCCCCCTTTTCCATTTCTTTTATTGTTTTATTTTCTTTCACATATAGTTTCACTTTCATTTTAATAAAAATACTAAAACTTAACAGAAAATTTCAAATTAATTCACACGTGTCCTTAACACATTTAGGTAATTTTCTATATTATTTATTCTGCTTTTATGAGTTTTTTTTCCTATTATTCCATATTTTCTTCTCAATTTCCTTTTGATTGATCCTTCTTATGGACACTTGAATTTGTATGATTTCTTTCTCTCATTTCACACAATATTTTTTTCTCATTCTTTTTGGTTTGGTCAAATAATATACTGAAGCATATAAAAATATTTTGGTTGCATTTTTAAACTCATTTTCTCATGTGTTTTGATGTGCATAATTGAGCTTGCTATGGATGTGTTTCAAGGTGAAGTTGTGAACTCATTTGAGCACATTTCTTGTTGATTTTTGTGCTATGCTTTTTATATGTGTTTAGCCTCTGGCTTAGGTTGATTAAAATCATATTTTCATAATTTTCGTATGTGCTTTGATGTTGTTTTGATGCATTGTAATGGAAGGTATTTTTGGGTACTTTCTTCCACTCCATTCTAGCATGTTTCGGTGAAGCATTTGTGCAATATTTTTGTGATTGATTGTGCATACTTTATAGGTCATTTTCATGATATTCTAAGTCATCTTAACATGTGCTTATATGTGACATAAGTTTGCGCATATTAACTTGAAGTTTTAGCATGTTTCTTTTCTATGTTCCTTCTCTTTCTCATCTCTTCTTCTTACATCATTTCTTTTACGAATTGTACGATGATTCATATACATTGTGAGGTATTCCTAAATGACATTGGTTCTGAATTTGGTCTTGTATGAAGCATTAATGCATGATTAATTTGTATACTCATTTTTTCTTCATCTATTTCTTCCACGATTCACTTCTTTGGTGTTTAGGACATGTATTTGTGCATAGTTAGTATGTAGTTGATACCTTAATATTAGAGAACACCTTTAGATGCAAGTTCTGACCTTAATTGGGTTTCATGTCTTAGGATCCTATTTCATTGATTCTTAATTGTTTTGATCATTGCTTGTTATCCTTTCTTCATTCCACTACTTGTTAATGTTTTGTGAACTAACTTTTTCATGTAGGTGCAAATGGTAAGTATGTGTGTGGATATGCTTCCACACACACTCCTCTTTCTCATCTTCCCTTATTTCTTTTAATCATTCGATTGTGATCATGTTAAGCATGTATATGCTTTCCTTGAATAATTTCTTCTTCATCCCTCTTTAAGATCAACTTAACATCCACCTTGGAAGTAAGTTGCTTCTTTTGCTCTTCTTCTCCTTTCCTTTGGGTAGGTTTCTTAAACCACATTAACCTTAGGATCACCATGTATGATAACATTAAGATTGAGTCTTAGTATCCCTCATTAGTTTTCACATTTTGCTCCTTTTGAGTCACTTCTTCTCATCTCAAAACTTCTTGAAAACACTTAATAAAGATAAAGAGTATTGTGCATGAGCCTTAAGCGTGGGGAATGAGAAATGAGGGACTTCCTCTCATCTTTCTAGAGTGCTTAGCGGGCGTCCTGTCTTGGGACGATTCGTTAAGTATTCGTCCCTGTGCCCTAGACTTTGGTGCAATGCAAGTTACAAATAAAAGTAAAAAAAACACTTAATAATGGCATAACATGTATTGCACTTAAACCTAAAGTGTGGGAAATGGTAGGAGGGGAGATTCTCTCCACTTTCCTAGAGTGTTTAGCATACGGCCCGTTAGGACGACCATGCGATGCATTCAATCTTATACGATAGACTTGAATGTAATACGCGTTATAAAAACAAAAACAATCAAAACACTTCTTTCTAAAAGACAAAAACAAACAATAACGTCTTTCCTTCGGGAATTCTCTTCTCATCTCACTCACTCTCGACGTACGAACGTGCTTCTCCTCGTTCTCTCGCAAGACGGTAACGCCTAAGTCTCCATACAGCGAGCTGCAACACCTGAGCTAGAACGTTAGCCATTCCATTAAAAAACACAAGCAACTTTCCCTAGGTGAGGGGAACTACGTCGCTCTGATTCTCATGCTCCCGATGAGATACGTAGGCAGTGGGGTAGGGCCCATTCGAGCACTTCTTTTATTTTCCCTACATTTGTTTCTCTTTCTCTCTCCTTTCCTTTTCCAGTTCTCCAGGTAGCAGTTCCTTTTCCAGTATCCTTTCCTTACACCCTTTGATTGAAGTAGCAAGCATGGATCCCATCGGGTACGATGGACGCGTGGGGGTGCTAATACCTTCCTCGTGCGTAACCGACTCCCGAACCCAGTTCTCTCGGTCGCAAGACCATGCTCTTTCCTTTCCCTCAAGTTTATGCAATGTTTCCTTTCCCTCTCTTGGGATAAATACACATTGCTGGCGACTCTGTTTCCACGCCACTTTCGCGTTTGTACCAGGATGAAAATCCCGGGAGCGACAGATGGCGACTCTGCTGGGGATTGAACCCAGAATCTCTGGTTTCCTTAGCGAGTCAATCCTAGCGCTTGTCTATTTTTCTTTCATTGGGTGTTTACTGTTGTGCTGTATTTACCATTTTATTGTATGGTTATTTACTGCTTTACTGTACATTATTGTATTTACCTCATTTTAGCATTTTCATTTCATATGATATATTATGCTATACTGGACTGTGCTGTTTCTGTTTGGCGGGATGGGTGATCTGAGAGATAAGCCCAATACCCAGGCTTGAGTACACCCTAGGACTAGAGTAGAGAGTAATGGGACCTACGTGCCATCTTGGTGCGTTTGTGTGTTCACGTAATTCACAACCAGACGAGGCTATCTTGGGACGGATTTTGACGTGTGTGTCTTGCGCATGTTTGGGTGTTGATCTAGAGAGCTGTCGACTCTGGTGACCGTTTCCCCGAGGACTCAGTTGCGGCACTCCTCCCGAGATGTGGCAGTGGCAGACCACGTTCTGTGGCAAACCCATTGCACATTCTCGATCCGAGGACCCAATGCTGGGAACTCGCTGTAGGATATCCCTTTTGAAAGAGAATCAGTGGAGGCACTCCTCGATTGGCGATAGTACTGGACCCCGAGGGATAAATGTACTATTGCTTCTCGACCTCAGTGCCAGAAGCTGAGGACCTTTCGTTTTGGAGAATCAGTTGACGCCTCCTCGATTGATGATGATGCCAAACCAGAAATGGTGAACGTATCATCATTTCCCGACCTGAGAGCCCGGGATACTGAACATCCTAGTACCCACATGTGAGAAGGGCAGGTTGTTTACAGGTTTGCAGGTAACCATGACCTCCTACATACCCGGTTTTCTGTTGACATTACGCAAAAGGAGAATTCATCCTATTATATTCAGAGGGTCCTATTTATGGTTATATATTGTTCTCAGGGCTACATTGACACCGTTCAAAGTCCAACACAGACACTTGGCACCTTGATACCATGCCCTTTGCATTGCATCTACATGTCCTAACATACATGTTTTTCATTTCCAGGTGCATATTTTACTCCTGATTCCAGTCAGCAGGTTCTCACAAGGATGAATACTAAAGAGAGGAAGAATATCATCAGTTACAAGTTCCTCACGCCTACTCTAGGCCATATTATTACCCTGAAGGGAATGGCGAGCCCTAAAGTGCGAGCAGCTTTTGAAGATAAATATGGGTGGATTTTATCTGTTGCCTACAATGTCAGTGATTACGAATACAAGGGTCTCCATACGTTGATGCAGTTCTACGATCCGCCTCTGAGGTGTTTTGTATTTCCAGATTATGTGTTGGTACCCACCTTAGAGGAGTATTCCAGCATGTTAGGGATTGCTATTAAGGAGGAGCCTCCTTTCTTTGGGTCTGTGGGTGATCTTGACTTTGGAAAAGTAGCTGATGCTCTTTATTTGAGCAAGTCCAAGTTAGAAGCCAACATCTCCAACAAAGGAAAGCTTCGAGGTTACAAGCTGGGGTATTTGGTAAAGAAGGCTCTGGAGGCTGCAAAAGACGGGAACTGGGTTGTTTTCAATTCCTTGCTAGCCCTCTGTGTATATGGCATTGTATTATTTCCCAATAAGCCTGATTTTGTTGATGCAGACGCTATCCGGATATTCATGATGAAAAATCCAGTACCAACACTGCTGGGAGATCTTCACTACTCTTTGTACAACAGAAATGAGAAGAAAAGAGGAGGGATAGTTCGTTGCTGCGCACCTTTGTTCTACAGGTGGTTTGCAAGTCGCTTACCGCAATCAGGAGCTTTTATGGATTCTAAATATTCTCTAGAATGGAGTCAACGTTTAATGGGACTGGTTGCCAAGGACATCATATGGGTAGACCATGGGCCAGTTGGCAAGAACGTTATCCACAGTTGTGGTGAGTTTCCTAATGTTCCACTAATAGGAAGAAAAGGGGGAATCAACTACAATCCTTCTTTGGCCGTCCGGCAATTTGGGTATGCTCTGACGGGTCCGCCCAGTAAGAGAGATGTAGAGGAGTCCCTGTATTTCCACACATCGAATGGTTGGGAAACAGCACAAAAAACTTTTGAAAGTTAGGTTATTGTAATGAAGAAAGGGAAAGTTGCCCTAGGCGAACCCAACAATCGGGCTTATCCAGCATATGAAGAGTGGGTGAAGAAAAGAGTTGAAGATTTTCACTTGCCTTTTGGTGATGCGCCCCGTCTGTATCCAGATGATGAGAAAGAAAGAAGTACTATCATTGTGGAAGAATTCGACAAGTTGCAAGCTTCGGTGGAAAAGCTTCAAGAAGAGAATTCTGAGTTGAACAGTCGTCGGCAAGAAGCGTTATATACCAACAAAAGGTTGGAACAGAAAGCCCAAGAAGCTGAAAAAATCTTACTGGCAAAAGAAAAGGATTTTTCCGAAAGAGCTCAACATTTCCAGAAAATCAGTAAAGGTGACGATGCTGCTACTCAAGCTCATAAAACGACCAAGCAGGCTTTAGCCCAGACCAAAGACAACCTAACCAAGCTTCAGCAAGCCTGGGACGAGGTCAGGCTTGAAAATGCAGAGTTACAGGAACAAGTAAAGGCCAGAGATGACGAGCTTATTAGAGTGCATGAACAACGGAGAAGGCATCGGGAAGACTATGGAAAAAGCCGAGAGCAGTTGAAGAATGTTAATGATGAGCTGACGGTGTCCAAGAAAAAGCTTGAGGATGCCATGGTGGAGATGGGAAGACTCAAGATGCAAGCTGGGGTGAAAAGGTTTAAGGAAGTGAGTACTGATGAAGCTCTGTTGATGCACGCAAATTCGTTAGCAGAAGCTCTGAAAAGAGAGACGCTTTGATTAAAGATTTGATTGAAAGGCCGGGTCATCAGCGCACCAGAATCCTTTTTGAAGAAATCAAATATTCTAGTGAGAAACTGAAAGACCTGGAGTTGGATGTTTGATCGTACTTGCCCATTTTCTTAATGTAGCTTTGTTAATGTACTGTGGTTACCATCAGGCTTGTTGATGAATCCATTATATTGACATATTTTCCTGTTTTGAATTCATTATGGAACGCTTATATGTGTACTATTTTCCTGTTAAATTCAAGTGATGGGTTTATTCAGAAGCAGCTCTTTGCCACTGCTCTACTCACACACACTTTATCACGGCACGATGCCACATCACAGTTTCTCTTGATAATATCTGTATCTTGCGCAGTTCCTTGTGACTAAGACTGGAATCAGGGTGTGAAAATGCCCTGGAAGTGATAAACATGGCATTTGCATTGCATAACATGTCATTTTACATAACAGGTACTTGCTGCAGGAACTCGCTAACCTTTATTTGGTTGCAGGCATAATAACTGATTCTCACATTCACCGATACGCAACCAGACGAAATCAAACAAGGATCATGGATCAGGTACAGACAGAGTTGGCTGAGTTAAGGGCACGCATGGAACAGTTTATGAATTTGATGCAGGGCGTTGCCTAGGGACAGCAGGACCTGAGAGCAGGGCAAGAAGACATGCGAGCTACCATCCAGAGGTTGGAGACAGAGATTCCTACTGGTGATCATGTTAATCCCCCTAGGGTTAACCCTCTTGTTGTTAACCCTCTTGTAGTCAATCCTTCGGTTGTTACTCCTCCTCCGGTTGGAGTTAACTTGGGTTTTGTTCCTGGCAACAATAGGCTGGTGGAAGATCGTCAGGATGATCAGTTTTCTGTACTCAATGCTGATATGGGATTCTACCATGATGACAAAAAAATGAGGGACTGGCTAAAAGAGTGAAAGCTATAGAAAGTCAGAATCCTTTGGGAATTGATGTTGAGGATATGGGGCTAGTACAGGGTGTCAAGATTCCCCCGAAGTTTAAACCACCTACTTTCGACAAGTACAATGGTAGCACTTGTCCTAAAACTCATCTCCAGGCATATAAGCGAAAGATAACTGCTTATTCTGATGATCAAAAGTTATGGATGTATTTTTTCTAGGACAGCTTATCTGGGGCCTCACTGGAATGATACATAAAGTTGGACAGGGCTCACGTCAGAAGCTGGAAAGAGTTGTGCTTGGCTTTCTTAAAGCAATACCAGTATAACATCGACATGGCACCGAATCGCACTCAGTTACAAAGCATGACACAGGACCCTAAGGAAGGTTTTAAGCAGTACGCCCAGAGGTGGCGTGAACTCGCTGCCCAGGTACAACCTCCATTGGCAGATAGAGAAATGGCTGACATGTTCATGAATACTTTACAAGGTCCGTATCTCGATCGGTTGGCTGCCTGTTCATCCACTGGGTTTGCTGATATAGTAATTGCTGGAGAGAGAATCGAGAGTTTGTTAAAGATGGGGAAGATTCAGGACGGAAGTAGTACAAGTTCAGCTCCCGCAAAGAAGTTTTTTGGTAACAATAACAGGAAGCGTGAAGGTGACGCTAATGCTGCATATGCACAAGGGGGGAGAGGTAGAGGACGACAGGGTCCATACCACCAATCAGCATCTATAACTATTCCAACGCGGGGTACTAAAGCTCAACCTGCAGAGCAAAGGCAGTATCACCCAAGAAAGAGAATGAATGACCGACATTTCGAGGCTTTCCCTATGACATGCTCACAAATGCTATAGAATTTACTTCGTTTGAAGTTGGTACAATTGAGGACTTTGGCTCCCCCAGCGGGTAAATTACCTTTTGGGTACGATGCAAATGAAAAGTATGAATTTCACTCAAATGCGCCAGGTCCCAATGTGGAAAAGTGCAAGGCTTTCAAACATGTGGTTCAAGATCTTGTTGATTCAAAGGCTATTAATTTTGCTCCGAGGCCTAATGTAATTCAAAATCCCATGCCTTCGCATGATGGACCAGGGGTGAATTCCATTGAAGAAGATGGAGATTTGAATCTGCTGAGGAATATTAACGATGTCAAGACTCCGTTGAAAGTTGTGAAAGACCGCCTACTGAAAGGGGATGTATTTCCTGGTTGTTCGGAAAGTTGTGAAGATTGTTTGATCGCTGATAACGGTTGTGTGAAGTTGAGAAATAACCTTCAGTGCATGATGGATGAAGGATGTTTACAATTTGAGCAGTTGAAAAAGAATGATGATGAAGTTTATACTATTATAATCTACTTTGATCCTGTGGAAATTCCGGCGCCTGCTCCTGTACAGACGTCTGCGCCTGCACGAGTAGCTCCTATAGCTATAACTGTTCCCAGTCACGTCCCAAATGAGAACAAGGTTGCGATTCCGTGGTACTATGGAACTAATAGCCAAGGACAGAGGCAAGAGGGGCAGACTCCTAAAGAAAGTGGTTCAAGTATCGAAAATGTTGGGGGAATGGGTGGTTTCACTCGCAGCGGAAGGCTTTTTGCTCCTCAGACACACAGGAAAGACGATAATGAAGCATTAACGAGGACCAAAGGAAAGCAGGTGATAGGTGATGAACCAGTGCCAGAGGCAGAATCTGATAAGTCATTGGAGAACGATGTTGAGGAATTCATGAGAATAATCAGAAATAGCGATTATAAGATCGTTGACCATCTACATCAGACTCCTTCTAAGATCTCCATATTGTCATTGTTGCTATGTTCCGAAGCACATCAGAATGCTCTGCTCAAAATTTTGAATATGGCGTACGTACCGCAAGAAATATCAGTGAACCAGCTTGAAAGTGTGATCTCCAATGTTAATGCTGGTAACGGTCTGGGGTTCACAGATTTTGACTTGATGCCAGAAGGAAGGAACCACAATAAGGCTCTCCACATATCAATGGAATGTAAAGGTGCTATGTTATCCCATGTATTGGTGGACACTGGTTCGTCCCTCAATGTGTTACCTAAGAAAGCATTAGCAAAGCTGGATGTGGAAGGGGTTGTACTGAGGCCTTGTGATCTAGTGGTGAAAGCGTTTGATGGTTTAAAGAGATCTGTGTTTGGAGAAGTAGAGCTACCTGTCCAGATCGGACCCCAGGTGTTCAATACAGTGTTTTATGTGATGGACATCCAACTGGCCTATAGTTGTCTATTGGGTCGTCCATGGATCCACGCTGCTGGGGCCGTATCTTCAACCTTGCATCAGAAGATAAAATTTGTAGTTGATTGTGCATACTTTATAGGTCATTTTCATGATATTCTAAGTCATCTTAACATGTGCTTATATGTGACATAAGTTTGTGCATATCAACTTGAAGTTTTAGCATGTTTCTTTTCTATGTTCCTTCTCTTTCTCATCTCTTCTTCTTACATAATTTCTTTTACGAATTGTACGATGATTCATATACATTGTGAGGTATTCCTAAATGACATTGGTTCTGAATTTGGTCTTGTATGAAGCATTAATGCATGATTAATTTGTATACTCATTTTTTCTTCATCTATTTCTTCCACGATTCACTTTGGTGTTTAGGGCATGTAATTGTGCATAGTTAGTATGTGGTTGATACCTTAATATTAGAGAACACCTTTAGATGCAGGTTATGACCTTAATTGGGGTTCATCTCTTAGGATCCTATTTCATTGATTCTTAATTGTTTTGATCATTGCTTGTTATCCTTTCTTCATTCCACTACTTGTTAATGTTTTGTGAACTAACTTTTTCATGTAGGTGCAAATGGTAAGTATGTGTGTGGATATGCTTCCACACACACTGCTCTTTCTCATCTTCCCTTATTTCTTTTAATCATTTGATTGTGATCATGTTAAGCATGTATATGCTTTCCTTGAATAATTTCTTCTTCATCCCTCTTTAAGATCAACTTAACTTCCACCTTGGAAGTAAGTTGCTTCTTTTGCTCTTCTTCTCCTTTCTTTTGTGTAGGTTTATTAAACCACATTAACCTTAGGATCACCATGTATGATAAAATTAAGATTGAGTCTTAGTATCCCTCATTATTTTTCACCTTTTGCTCGTTTTGAGTCACTTTTTCTCATCTCAAAACTTCTTGAAAACACTTAATAAAGATAAAAAGTATTGTGCACGAGCCTTAAGCGTGGGGAATGAGAAATGAGGGGCTTCCTCTCATCTTTCTAGAGTGCTTAGCGGGCGTCCTGTCTTGGGACGATTCGTTAAGTATTCGTCCCTGTGCCCTAGACTTTGGTACAATGCAAGTTACATATAAAAGTAAAAAAACACTTAATAATGGCATAACATGTATTGCACTTAAACCTAAAGTGTGGGAAATGGAAGGAGGGGAGATTCTCTCCACTTTCCTAGAGTGTTTAGCATACGGCCTGTTAGGACGACCATGCGATGCATTCGATCTTATACGATAGACTTGAATGCAATACGCGTTATAAAAACAAAAACAATCAAAACACTTCTTTCTAAAAGACAAAAACAAACAATAACGTCTTTCCTTCGGGAATTCTCTTCTCATCTAACTCACTCTCGACGTACGAACGTGCTTCTCCTCGTTCTCTCGCAAGACGGTAACGCCTAAGTCTCCATACAGCGAGCTGCAACACCTGAGCTAGAACGTTAGCCGTTCCATTAAAAAACACAAGCAACTTTCCCTAGGTGAGGGGAACTACGTCGCTCTGATTCTCATGCTTCCGATGAGATACGTAGGCAGTGGGGTAAGGCCCATTCGAGCACTTCTTTTATTTTCCCTACATTTGTTTCTCTTTCTCTCTCCTTTCCTTTTCCAGTTCAACAACTAGCAGTTCCTTTTCCAGTATCCTTTCCTTACACCCTTTGATTGAAGCAGCAAGCATGGATCCCATCGGGTACGATGGACGCGTGGGGGTGCTAATACCTTCCTCGCGCGTAACCGACTCCAGAACCCAGTTCTCTCGGTCACAATACCATGCTCTTTCCTTTCCCTCAGGTTTATGCAGTGTTTCCTTTCCCTCTCTTGGGATAAATACACATTGCTGGCGACTCTGTTTCCACGCCACTTTTGCGTTTGTACCAGGATGAAAATCCCGGGAGCGACACATTTGTGTGGTGGGGGATGGATATCCTCGGACCTTTCGTCGTGGGATCGTATCAAAACAAATACCTCATCGTCGGGGTGGATTATTTTACGAAGTGGATCAAGGCGGAAGCGTTGGCCAAAATCACGGCCTTCAACATACTACGTTTCTATAAGAGGAACATCCTCGCCCGATTCAGCATACCCCAAGCTATTGTCACCGACAATGGAACACAGTTCACCGACAGGAACTTCCAAGACTTCGTCACCAAACTGGACATGAAGCAGCACTTCACGTCGGTCGAGCACCCTCAAATGAACGGGCAAGCCGAAACGGCGAACAGAGTAATCCTCCGAGGGCTGAAACGTCGATTAGGCGATGCCAAACAATGGTGGGTCGAGGAGCTACACAACGTCCTCTGGGCCTACCGAACAACCCCGCATTCCAGAACCGGGGAGACCCCTTTTCGTCTAACCTACGGAACGGAAGCGGTGATTCCCGTAGAGATCAGGGAACCCTCGAGGAGGACAGAAGCCCCCCTCGACGGAGACGCGAACAATGAAGCCCTGAGGGAAGAGCTTGATTTCGTCGAGGAGACGCGTTCGAGCGCTTCTCTCCGAGAAGCTTCACTTAAACAGAAAATAACTTTACGTTATAACGACAAAGTTATCAAACGTGATTTTCAAGTAGGCACCCTCGTCCCACGAAGGAACCAGAAAGATTCACGGGAAGGAAAACTCGCCGCGAACTGGGAGGGCCCGTACCGTGTCCGCGCGAAAACGGGGACAGGAGCCTACTTCCTCGAAAATATGCACGGGGAAGAACTTGCTCGACCATGGAACGCTGAGAAGCTCAAACAGTACTACAGTTAAACACTGCCCACGATATACTAACATCGCGGTTACGGGGACGCACTAGAGTACAAGCGCGACACCCCTATACAGAACACGATGATCAGAGGCCGCATTGTGTGTGCGCGAGGACTTTTGATCCGACGAGGACACCTCGATCGAGCTCCTCCGTCATCGTACCAATCAGGCAGAACACCCAGCTCGCGATGGGAAGTTCACGCCACGAAGCTAAGACCTCGACCGAGCTCTTAGCCTCGTTGAAGGTCGGAATACACTTCCGGCCACTCGACCAGCTCTCCACGCAGTCGAGGATTATCAAAGTCGAGCAAGCCCCAAAATCTCTATTACTTCAAAAATAAACAAAGTATAGAAAATACAATAACATCACACACAAGAGAAAACATACAAGCATAACACGAGCAGATAAACGAAAAAGCATTAAGCGGGCAGAAGCCCATTGTACAGGTGTTACAGACAAGTATCAAAGAGCCCCTGGCACGCAGGCCGGGCATAGGCATCAAAAAAATAAAATGGCTCGCAGGCCAAACAAGATAAGAAAGGAAAGATCTAATCGGCAACGGTCCCCTCTGGCTGCCAGTGCTCTTCCGCCCCCCCGGCCGACCTCGTCCTCTTGCATCGACTGTACAATCTGACCGTCGACCACCTCATAGTCGGGGTCAGTTCCTTCAGTTATAAGGTCGGGGTTGAGGACCCGAAGCTACTCCACGGCGTTCCGGAAGCCTATGCTCGCCGACACGAGGTTGTCCTGCTCGGCCTCCATGAGCTTCGCTATCAGCGCTGCCCGAGAAGTCAACAACCTGTCCTCCTCAGTTTCTTCCTCAGCGGGGCGAGCAGCGTCTTCCAATTCAGCGAACTTCTCCAAGAGGCTTTTCCTTCCCCCCTCGACTTTTTGAAGCTTCTCCTCAAGCTGTTTCAGGTTTTCGTCCTGCTGCTTTTGATGCTCGGCCTGAGCTCGGTTCAGTTCTTTACACCCAGTCAGCTCCTTGCCCACTTTTGACACCTCGGCAACAACAGACTGGAACCTCTCTTGCAGTCTGGTCAGCTCGGCTGCTGGACAAGTCTCGTCGTTCAAGATTAAAGCCGTCGAACAAACTCGCATAACGGCGGACAAGTCCTCAAGCAGGGCTTTCCTCCTCAAGACGACCTGGACTTCGGCAACAGAGATACTTGGAGAGTTGGCACCCGAGAAGAAGTGGGGCCTCGAGTGACTAGGAGGGAGTATGAACTTCTCAGAGGGAGGACTGTTCTCAACCGTCAGGTCGACGTCCACCTGCCCGTCTGTGCGCTGCCGTTTCGGAGACCCTTGGCTACTGGGAGATTGACTCCCTTGGGGAGAGGTCGAAGAATCCAGGGGCACTGAAGTCGTGGCAGTATGTTGTGCTCGGAACTGTTCGACCCGATCCTTTTTCGAAGCACGGGTGATTTTAAGTTTCTTGAGACGCTCCTCGGCACTCGACATCTTACCTGCACAGAAAACAAAGAGGTCAGTAATTCGAAAAGAAGGACGAAGGGAAAGACAGGTTGGGGAGGCCACCCCACCTAACAGGTTGAGAGCCTCCTCGTCAGAAAACGTCTCGAGGAGAGCCCTAGTGTTGATCAATCAACGCTTCGTTAAGACCTCCCCATCGTTGCCCAGAAGGAAGTCCCCGTTCGGCGTCACGAACTTGGCTTTGTTAAACCCACCAAAGAACTTGACTATGGCCTCGTGAGCCAAGCGATCCCCTTCACAGAGTTTACCAGGGCTGACGATATAGCTGTCCGTTCCCCTCTTGAAGTGTTCTTCAGTCCAGAACAACGGGAACCTGGGCACAAGGGCCTCCTCTCGCCGCCCATCTACTTCTTCGACGAGCATATTCGATGATGTGGCAAAGGCCTGGACACGTTCCACGACTTTGATGAACCCACTAGGCGGTGCTCGATGGTGCGAAATATGTCGGCCTCGTCCAGGTCGACAAACTCGGAGATCATATTTACGGCCTCCTCGCAGGCCCACTCGTCAGACAACCTCTCCCTGGCGCTGGTTGTCTCCGCCATATGTGAGTCGGGCTCGTCGTAAATATCTAAAGATCCCTCGGCCACTAGCAATACGTCCATTTACCTGAAAAGCAAAAGGAAATGGTGAATTTGATGACCCATATCAAATCTACCCCTCCACCGCTGATCAAGTGAAAGGGCGAGGAAGAAACGTTGGGAAACGCGAACCCGCGACCATCCTCAGGTCTGAGGGGAGCAGCGTTGGGAGGGACCCCAAGATATTCGACCCACGTCCCCGTGACATTCTTCGTGTCCCCAGGGATCTCGTCAGTTATCCCCGGGAGACTCAATAAAAGAACTGAGAAATGTTCATCTCACGACCCCGGGACATTCTTCATGTCCTCGGAGATTTCATCATCTCTCCCCGCGAGGTTTAACGATTAAACTAGGAAATTTCGCCGTTTTCGCCGGATATTTCGTGATTTCCATGGGAACTTCATCAGTTCACCATAGATTCACCCTACAAATGCAAGCAAAAGAGGAAAAAAGAGAGAACTTACTTCGAAGGTGCTTCCGGGAGGGTTCCAGTGCGGCTGTCAGCGGCGGCGAACGGAGGCGAACGGCGGTTGAATGGAGAACGAAGGAAGGGAAAGTTTGAGCAAAGGGAGAGCGAAAAACGGAAATGAAACAAGATGGGCCTTATTTATAAGGGTCTCACGAGCCCCGAGGGCTCCTAGGCAATCGATTACGCTACCCTAGCATAGCCGCCCTAGGCAATGATGAGATGCGACACGTGGCACACGCTCTCCCACGCATGTCTCTTCATTCCCCAACACACGTCCTTTTGTTCTCCTCGGTTCAAACTTCTCGTATCCCCGTGACGACGCTCATCCGCGACCAGCCTAGCTCGAGCGGAGCGAGTTTTTTCTCCCCGTTTTACCGACCACTCCTTGGCTAGGCTCCCTTCCCCGACGGGATACGTCCTCAACATATTGCTGGCCCTTAAGTCATTACTCTGACACCTCAGAACAACGACTTGGGGGGTTCCTGTTCTGGACTGGGCCAGCACCTGCCCTACGGTCGGACAGGCCCAGGCCCAATGACCAACGAAGGCCCAACGAGGCCGAGAACCACCTCCGTGTCGGGCACATGCTAGTCCTCTCAGACGTCGGACACGCGGGGTAGAAGACCTTCGAGCAGAGACACGTAGCACCTCTCCTCGACGCCCACGTGCTCCTCCCCGCGAGGACACGTTCTCTTGTAACTTCCCACTCCCGAAGGAATCGGTCTGCCCTACTTCCGGAGATTTAGGGACCGTTACACCAGGGCGAAGACCACGTGCTGGTCTTCACACGACGTTGCTGGCCACTGAATAACTGTTTGATCCAGGTACGATCAGTTAGCAAATCTCATATATATATATATATATATATATATATATATATATATATATATAACTTTTTTTTATCGAATATAAAGACGCTTCTTTATCATGAGATGAAAACTATTCATATATATATATATATATATATATATATATATATATATATATATATATATATATATATATATATAAAACTTTTTTTTATCGAATATAAAGACGCTTCTTTATCATGAGATGAAAACTATTCATATACTTTAAATTATTATTTACTAACCAGAATAATTAAAATAATAATTATAATCGATGTAATCTTAATAATCAAAATAAATATCGATAATTCAAAATAAAATATAACATAAATCTAATGCTCGAGAGCAATGAAAAAAAAAACCAACTAAGATAATTAATTTAAAAGTTCACAATAAACTAATTATAAATTAATGCTCAAAATAAAATGTCTAAACCTGTCATCATATTGTTGAACAACTATGTGCCTTAGGAGTGGACATCGGTTCGGGTCGGTTCGGATTCGGGCCTAGAACCCAAATCCGGCCCAACCCTCGGGTGACACATAAAGGCCCATTTTTGACCGGTTTAATCATTGGTTTTTTCGGGTTCGGGTTGAAACGGATTCAGATAACTGAATCGGTTTATTTCGGGTTTCTTTTATAATTGGGCCAATACAAAAGTCAGCCCAAATTGTAAATCCAATAGATTTGTTTTTTTCTTTTTTAACTTATTATTAACAAACTAGTAATTGGGCCACTCAAAATTCAAGCTCAATTACAACCCAATATTAATTTTATTTTAATTTTAAAAAAGAACAAATTAACTGATTTCTTATAAAAAAATTATTAATTATTTGGATTAAAAAAATACTATTTATTTACACAAAAGGACTATTTTGAACATACAAATTTATAAATTAACAAAGTAACATGACAGCCATATTATTTAAAAATCTATGATATTATTACAACTTATAAAAACATTCAAATATAGAATCATTCATAATTCTGTTAGATATAAAATGTGTTATTCCATAGTTCCTCCAACTCATTCATGCAAGTAATACCTGTCATAAAAAATTTAAAATAGTTAACAATAGAGAAATCAATAATGAATAAAAATCAAAAGTTAAATAAAATTGTGAATGGTAAAACTAATAGTAATTCAATTAATTATTTTGACAAAATAAATACAATTCTATAAATGACAAAATAAATACAATTCAATGTTTGTTTTGCAATAAGTTCCCTCTCTAAGTCATGAATTTTCTAGTAAAGTTTCTCTTTATATTCTTGCAACAAGATGAAGAACAGATTTAATCAGTAATAAGTTATTCACCAATTATGCAGTGTCTTACAAGTAGTGCAGTGTGCTTTACAATTATGCGGCGCTTACCAACAATATTTTTCTCCAAGATGCTCCACTCATCCTAAAAAATATATAGGTCTTACATTAAAAGTTATTCAGTATAAGGGTGGAGAAAGAAACAAGGTACCAAAACTACTTGATTGTGTTAAACCAAACATAACCAAGACCTGAGTATTTCCAAATATTGGTGTCTTTAATGTATAAAATCATATTCATAAAAGGACAGAACTTAACTTTGGACTCAGAGAAATGTTAACAACAAAACAATGGACATGATAATACACATACCAAGGTAAAATATCCTTGCTCCTCAGATTTCATTTTCATGTCACATTTAGTTTCATTAACTCAAACATAAACTTAAGATAAAGATATAAGAATATAGCACTAAAGGACAATTAAGAAAAGAACTGTAGCTTACCACGCAAACATCAAAATTCTCAAATCAGTATCATCCACCTCCATATCAGCACAAAGTGCTTCAATTCCTTCAAGGCTGTGTATCAACCATGTTCAAAATCTATCTAAAAAATTACAATTCCAATCAAACAATTTTTAACAGACATTGTGAATTTGTATTAATCAGCATGCAATTCCCTCAATAAGAAGTTGCAAAACAAAATTTATATCAAAATAGGTCTTAAATGCCCTCATTTAATAAAAGAAACTGTCATATATGGCATAGGCAGGAAAATGATAAATATTAAGCAGTAAAAAAGATGAGGCCCGGGTATTGCCAGATGAGGAAAATGATGAATATTAACCACTAACTGAATGCTATTAATCCACATATATAAATGTCCAAGATTTGATATTTGAATTGAGAAAACATCAAAGGCATAATATTATTTTATTGATGTAATTAGATTTACAATTACATAACTTGAAGTATACTTACTCAATCACTCCACTAGTTCTGAATTGGAATCAGTTAAACCATCTTTCTTGAGTGGTTTTCTTTACTAAATACTCTAACTGCAATGCTCCCTTGAGTGGTTTTCTTTACTAAAAAGAGAAAAACCATCTTTCTTATACATAAAATCATCCTGCACATAACATATGAAATCACTTAGTCACTCATCACATATAAAATGGAATAGTGTGTTAAGTTAGCCAAAACCAAAATAGAGAAAAAAAAACAAATCGAAACAAAACAGAACTAGAATAGAGAAAAAATAGAGAAAAAACAACAACCAGATCGAAGATGTTAACAAACAAAGATGAAAGTGGATCAAAATAACAGATGAAATTGGATCGAAAAAACAACAAGCATATCAAAAACAGATATAAGAAAAACAAAACCAAAACAAAGAAAAAAACAAAATCAAAACAGAGAGAAATCTAAAAATATAAACATAAACTTTAAAAGAGTTAAGAGATAGAAATAAACCTAAAGTGGAATGATGGCAATGAACATAGGCGGCGGTACAATCCAAAGATCTAAACAGAACCAACAAAAACTGGTGAGATGGAGGCGTAACTAGGTTAGAAAGAAGATTAGGGTTGAAACATCATAGACAAATAAATAAAACTCACAATGGGTTGGGCTGAGTTATTACAAGGGAATGAACTGAACTGGGTTAAGATTAGATTGGGCCTAGCCATAAAGATACCCTTAGATTCGGTCGGATTCGGTTTCCGACGGACCCAAAACCAATCTCCGAATCCGACCGCACAAACCCGCAAAAACCCTTGCTACTTTCCGCCCTAACCCGCCAACCGACTAAACCCGAACCGTGTCCCAATATTTGGATCGGAACGGTCGGATACTGTCGGATGGTTTCATTATGTCCACCCCTAATGCGCCTTAACAGGCCACTAAGTTGTAACTTGTATTTTAACAACACATAGATTAAAAGAATATTTATATAATTAATCCTTTAAAAAAAGTGTATTACTTAATTCTTTTAATTTTTAAGATCATTATTTATCACAACTCATATGTATTAAATTGAAATTACCATAACTATTACATCTCAACTAATAGTAATACCTTCGTCTCTTAAATATAGGATCCTCTAGAATAAAAATTGAAAATTAAAAAAGTTTGTTAAAATGTTAATTTTTGTTGATTATTTGTGTAATTTTATATTTTTATTTTTAAAAAAGAGAATTATTTTATATTTGTGTGAAAATATTTAATGCATATTGAAAAAAATTTTACATTATAATTAAGAAAATTTTACTCCATACCCCTATATTTAAACCGATATCCCTACAACATAAAAAATTGAACAAAAATACCCTTGTATAAATACCCAACAATTTAAAAAATTTCAATTTTTTCACATTTCCTTCTAGCTAGTAGGATCTTTTTTACTTCCAAATATCTCAGACAAAAGATTTCTGATTCACGTTTTGTACTCTGGAGAATGTACTAGCAAGTTTTCCGATTTACTGATCGTACCTGGATCAGACAGTTGTTCAGTGGCTAGCAACGCCGTATGGACTTCAGCTCCGGTGAGGTTGAAAGGCGGCCGGGGGGGGGGGGGGTGTACCTGCAAGGTACTCCGACGCTCAAGTAAGGCAAAGGTCACAAGTAAAAGCAAGTACATAAAGAGGTTAGAGTGTATGAGATTGCGTAACCTGACCCTCTCAAGTGAGAGGGTATTTATAGAGAGCCCCCAGCGCGGGGGCCAACGGTTACTTGCACTTGGCTGGATTGTCAGGCCCAATCCAAGTAACTGCCAGGGCTTACGTGGCGTAGTGACGACCAGCACGTGGTCTTCGCCCTAGGGTAACCGTTCCTAGATCTCCGGAGTTAAGGCAGACCGATTCCCTCGGGAGTGGGTGGTTACATGAGAACGTGTCCTCGCGGGGAGGAGTCTTGCGTGTTGGGGAGAGACGTGTCCTCGCGGGGAGGATTCTCATATGCAGAAGGAGATGGCTCCTCGTGGGGAGGAGCACCAGAGTGTCGGGGAGGAGCGAGCCCGGAGAGGCTTAGCGCCTCTGCCCGATGCTCTATGTCGTGCGTGCCCGAACACCGCCGAGGTATGGCGCGTGTCCGACACTATTGAGGTGGGCATGTGCTCGACATTGGTCGTGCTAAGAGCCTTTGCTGGGCCATCCCAGGATGTGTGGGTTGGGCCTGCTTGATTGAGGGGCAGACTCCGACCCAGTCCAGAACACCTTTTTTTTATGTTTGTTCTCCGGATAACTTGTGGTGAAGTTATCTGGTTTGTATTTTTTGCACACTGGATAACTTGTGGTGAAGTTATCCGGTTTGTATTTTCTGCACGCCGGATAACTTGTGGTGAAGTTATCCGGTTTGTATTTTCTGCACACCAGATAACTTGTGGTGAAGTTATCCGGAGAACAAACATGAAAAAGGTAAACCGAAAAACTTACTAGTAGGTTGTTCGGAGTGCAAAACGTGAACCGAAAATAATTTGTCTGAGTTCTCCGGAAGTTTAAAAAATTTTGTAGAATTTTTACGCTCTAGTTGGAAGAAAATGTAGAAAAAGTGAAATTTTTTAAATTGTTGGATATTTATATAAGGGTATTTTTGTCCAATTTTTTTATATTGTAGGAGTATGGGGTTAAATGTAAGGGTATGAAGTAAAATTTTCTATAATTAAAAATATATGAATAAAATAATAACTAATGCATATTAAAATGTGAAGGTCTAGAAAAAAATTTAAAAGGGTCTAAATGAGGGAAAGGAGGTAGTATTTTATTTAAAAAAATTATATTTGAAGATATATTTTAAGATTGTCAAATTATCACAACTGATACCTTAAAATCTAAGATTAATAAGATATTACATCTCACATAATCCAATTATATATATATGTTTAAGATTATTAAATTATCGCAACTCAATATCTTAAAATAAAATTTACTAAATGTTTGGTTCTAGCAATCTCATTTTTAATTTAAAATAAATTTTATTATTATTATTATTATTATTATTATTTTAACCATTTTTGTGTTTCAAAATGTTAAGGACCTATAGAAAAACCAATATCAACAGTGGGCCTAAGGCCCAAAACCAATTTGGTTCTTTAACCATTTTAATATTTCAAAAATATCTCTGTTATTATTTATCTAAAAAATTGATCATTTTTACAACAAAAATTCACTTTTTTCTACCTAAGATTTTAAAATTTCCGGTAATTGTTTCTAAATTTCTGGTAAGCATATTTTCCCAAATTTTAGAAATTCCCGTGTTTGTATCGGAAATTTCAGAAATTCTGATATATTTTACCGAAAATTTGTAAATATCCGGTATTTTTTACCGGAAATTTCAAAATATTCGGTGAATATCATTACAATTTTGACATCAATACCAGAAATTTTGAAAATTTTCGGTACGTAGCAAAAACTTTCGAAAAATTTCAAAATATCCGGTATACCGGAAATTTCGTCTGCACTTGAAATTTTTGATAACAAAGCTACTAGTTCAAAAATGCTTGCTTTGTGTGGTCCGGAATCGGCAGGGTCATCTGTGGATTCTTGTAGCGATTGCACACAGTTCTTCACCACAGACAAAGTATGTTTTCTATGTAACAAGTTCAAATTCAATATTTTCGTGGCGTTATATGATATTGATACTATACTTTTTATGTAATGTAAACGAAAAATATTTCATAGCCGAGCTGAAGTATTAGCTTGGGCACATCATATTGACAAGAAACGTGGTATTATAGTTGTGATTGTTCGTTCTAATACTGCAAATGGCCAGCGAGGTAGGAATGATAAATTGATTATGGGTTGTGAGAGAGGAGGAAATTTTAAAAGAAAAAATACGTCTGAAATTAGTCAATCTTCAGACAAGGATGACCTTTATAGTAGAAAGAGAAATGTCCTTTTAGGATGACCTAACAGAGTCACTCATTTAGGGAACACAACAATGAACAGGTATACCAACTTCTTTTCGATGTTATTACTAAGCATAATTTAAACTGTTGTCTAATTATGGTTTAATTATTGCGGTTTATGGTGGAGTATGCTCATTGGAGACTGAATAAAATGTTGACTTCAAGTCGGAGAGATTTATGTCGAAGTTGGGATGCTATGAACACCATGCTGAAGTTGCAGCTAGGTTCAATCAGAGTGTCGTTTCAAAAAAGTATTGTCAACATTGAGCATCGGTATAACACTCCATTCTATACCAACTTGCACAGTTTTGTTTCAAGTCAGTGTATACAGCACATAGGGAAGGAGCTAGAAGGGTAAAATTTGTTGGTACAAACAAGGATATTTGTGGTTGCTTCATTAGATCTACACATGGGTTACCTTGTGCGTGCCAACTTGCTGGTTTCCAAATACAAGGCTTGCATGTTCCTTTAGAACCAATTCATGTTTTTTTTGGAAGAAATTACACATTCAAGAGCATGTTAACGGTCATGAGGATAATGCCACAAAGATGGATTTAGAGGCAGAATGTGAAGATTTGAAGACACATTTCAATTCTTTGGATATTGTAGGTCAGAGGGTGTTGAAGAAAAAGTATGGGAACTAATACATTGATGAAATTGTTGATGTGGGTGACAATGGAAATTGTGGTTTTTGGGCTATTGCAGCTTTACTTGGATGGGGCGAAGAGTCATGGTCGTTCGTCCGGACTCAGTTGGATACTCAAATTCGTTAACACCTAAAATTATTTTCCAAATTGTTCTATGACACTGTTGCTGAAGTTAGGAATTTCTTGATAGTAGAACACTTGGGTGTGCAGGGTAGAGAAAAATGGATGTCGATTCCTGATATAGGTTACCCTATTGCGAGTAGGTACAATGTCGTCTTTTTGTCATAGAGACTTAACATTACCTTTTTCCCTCTTACCATAGCTCCATCTATGTATACGAGCAGACATAAAATCATTGTTGTTCGTTTTGTCAACGACAATCATTAGGTTCAGGTCAAATTAAAACTCGATAGTCTATTGCCTCCCGTCATTGACCGTTGGAGACAGAACTGTATTAAAGAAGCAAAAGCATGGGAATCAGCATATGCAAGAGGGACTAGGCACTCAGAGGAATAACTTAGGAAGTCATCTTAATTTTCTATGTAATCTTGTGGATATTATGTATTTATTATATGTGAAACCATTTATGCAAGGCGATGTGGGCAAAATATTAAAATTATGCAGTTTTTTTGAAGTTATGGACTAATACCGGAAATTTAAAATTTCTGGAATATTTCTCCAATTTACGGAACTATAATATGTCCGGTATGCCACATACCCGAAATTTCAACATTTCCAATATTAATTTTCGGAAATTCTGAAATTTCCGGTATGTGTGTCAAATGCAAGTCTAACCGCGGTAATTTTAGCGAAATTTTTGATATATTGGTGAAATTTCCGGTTTCCATCCGAAAATTTTTTATTTTCGATAATTTTAAAAAGGGCTACTATGGATTTTCGCTATAAATGGGGGGTGTCAGATATAACGCGGGGGGGGGGGGGGGGGGGGGGGGGGGGGGGGGATATTACTATTACCTACCAACTGCAACAAGTCAATAATAATAATAATAATAATAATGTTTTGTGCTTTAACTTATATTTTTATCTATAAAGTTTCATTATAAATTTATATACGATGATTTTTTCATAATTCACAAAAAAAAAATGTTATTAAAATAATAGAAGCATAATTTTAAGTGTAAAAATAAGAGGGGATCATAACTATTTGAATTTAAAATAGAAAAATTAATTTCATGATCATGTAAAAGTGAAGAATCATAATTGTAATTTAAAATAATAATAATAATAATAATAATATTAATAATAAAGATGGATAAAATGAAAGAGATAACTAGCACTAAAAGAAATAATATAATATGCAAATTACAAAAATCGAAAGTGCTCACCAAAACCTCACATATGATTTCAACGTAAAAAAAATAAATTAAATTGATTCTTTAAGAAATTAAATAATTGTGATAAAATATAATAAAAATAAAATTATTATACTTTGTTCTTTTTAGAAATTTGGACTGTAAATGAATACAATTTTTAATTTGATTACTTTTGAAATTTCATATACGTACACGCATACTCACACGCGCGCACAAGTACACACTTTTATTTTCCAAACAAAAATGGGGTAGCACAAATGACTTTATTTATTTAAATTTAACTACAAAAGATGAATAATAATAGTTTTAATATGATCGTTGTGAAAGATAATTAAATACAAGGGTCCAAATTTTTTCCTTCGAGAAACAAGCAACAGAAATACGAATGATCGTCTCTCGATTTTATATTAGTGCACAGATTGACAAAAATGAAAATGATAGTCTTCAAACGAAATGTTGATAATTAAATCGACATGAAAGTAAATGATCATTGTCAAGCGCTACATATTACTTAGATCTATATAAAAGGTAAATGATCCTCTTCAATCAAAATATTGATGCTTAGATTGACAAGAAAAGTAAATGATCGTCGTTAGACATTACACTGGTACTTAGATCGATATGAAAGTAAATGATCATATCCACCTTGTACGTTGGTACTTAGATCAACAAGAAATGTAAATGATCGTCTTCAGCCGAAAGATGTTGCTTACAACGTCAAAAAAAGTAAATGATCGTCGTCAGGCGGTACACTGATACTTAGATCAACATAAAAGTAAATGATCGTCTTCAGGTGGTACGATGATACTTATATCGATAATAAATGTAAATGATTATCTTCAACTGAAATTTTGATGCTTAGATCGACAATAAAAGTAATTAATTAACATTAGGCGTTACATAAATACTTAGACGGGAATGAAAGTAAATGATTTTCTCTAGGAAGTACGTTGGTAAAAGATCATCGTTATACAATATACTGATACTTGGATTGACAGACAAGTAAATGTCTGTCACTAGGTGGTTGTTTACAGTGAAATTTGGTAAACAAAACAAGTTTCTATTAATACTTAAAGGATCAAACTCGAAAATCTCCCGGAACATATTTGTGTGCATTTATGACTTTGAACAACATTTCTATTGTGGAAGTCGAAGAGCAATGTTTTGAAGAAGGTTTCAAGGTTACTTTGAAACCAGGCTTGAGAATATAAGTTTTAAAATAAAGGATGAAATCAAAGTGCAAAACGAAGTAAAAGTGTGAATTGTAAAGAGAAATCGAAAGGTAACTTAATACAGAAAAAATACTTGAATGTAAAAAAACTTGAAATTTATAAATGGTGGAACGCATACGTACATTTTCCTCACTCACTTCTCAAATGCGCGAGTACTTTGAGTTTAAAGGAATATGAGTACAATTGTGGGCCCTTTGCAAAATAAACATGAGTCCATATATATACTACTTTAAAATAACTACCTAAGAACGGTCGACTATCCCTGTCACGACACGTTTCAGTCCCATGCAATAGTTTCTTCCGAAGAGCCTCCACGTCTCTTCGAGTAAGTGTCTGTATTAAACCAGTTCCCGCTCTTTTAACACCATTCAAATATCTTAACCACTTTTGCTGGTCACCAGGAACTGACTTCCTACTTCAAAGTCTTTTGGGTCGACCATGCTGTAACAACACACTATGTAGTACTTTCCACATGCAATGCCCAAGTCGACATTGTTTCCATTGTAGTGATGAACTCCAACCTTAGCCAACGTAGCATAGTACTCAATTTCACCAAGTTCATGAACTCTTCGATGTCTTTCGACCTACCACTTCTTCAATCGACATCACTATGGGTGACCCCCGACCTTGAGTCAGTTTAGCCTCCCTTTGACTCCACTTTAACTTGAATTCCCACATGGCGTATTTAATGTTGTCTTATTAATACTTTCCACTTATACTTAAGTCGAAAAATCCAAGGTAACAGAGGTACACTATTACTTAGATTGACTGTAATGAACCCTTTTGGTGTCAATGAATATTGAGCTTTAGATGCCAATGAATATTATGCTTTAGGTGTCAATGAAGATTGAAATTTGGGCAATGTACCAATGAATATTGGGTTTTGGATGGTGCCGTAAATATTGGGCTTTAGGCGATGCCAATGACAATTGGGTTTAGGGTACTGATGAATATTAGGCATTTGGTGATGTCAATGAAAATTGGACTCTATATGTGATTTTTTTAATTGTATGATAAGATATGGCATGCTGAATAAAATGCATTATTTAATGCTAGAGAAATTCAAACATTGTTGATGCAAGAATAATTCAAGCAAGATTGATGCATGGTTTGACATTAAGGTGGTGTAAACATGATTGATCCAAGACTGGTTCAAACATGATACATACATGATTACGAAGAAAAAAACTAAATTTTCTTTTGACTTGAAAACCTTAATAAGCACACATGTGCTAATTTTTGTGATATGCAATATATGAATAAAACCATCAAGTTAAAGTGCATGGGTATTAACAGTGGGTGACCCATGGTCCGATCGATATGCTCTGATACCATATTAGTATTTGGCCAAACTCATCCTTACAAAACTAGCTTGTAAGATGAGGGTGTCACTCTATATAAACTCTTTTCAAGTCTTATGTCTAACCAATGTGAGACTTAGGATCTTCCTAATAGTTGCTGATATATCACGTTACTTGCCTGAACACCTTGATGTATGAAAAAATGTCTCTTTATGCAACTTATCTTGCTCTATTCTATTGAGTCTCGAAGCAGTTTGCCCCGATATGATAACTTACGAATAATTAAGTTCAACACCTGATTATACATTGCTAAAATTTCCTTGATGCTAAATGATGATTTAAGAATAAAATTGTCCCTTAAATATGGTATCTTTAATGCAATTTCCATGCAATTTCAAAATATAAAATTAAAAGTTGTTATTGGGATAATATTGTTATATATGGTGAATGAATCTATGATTGGAACACAATGTTGGTTTAGACATGTAAAGTGATAAAATATGGTTATGCAAGAGCATGATATATTTTGGAGATGATTAAAAGTATTTTAGAGTCAGTTTATTTTACCATAATTTTCGCCATAGTATGCCTTAAATAAACTTTGCTTCAATAAGGACTTTACCATTCAAATATCATTTCATTAATTTTACCATTCAAAAGGACAACAATTTTAAAAGAAAATAAATACTTAACAAACAAGTGAATTACAAAGAAAAAAAGTTCTAAAATAGCCAGATGATAATCAACCTCGAGGATAAATCCTCCTACTCGATTCTTATTTCGTTGTTTTTTTACCCACTTGAGGAGTTTTTTATTTGCAAAAGGGTTTCCTTCCCTTAGAAGCTCAATAAATTTATCATATAGTAGCTTCAACATATCTTCTATAAATCTATAGTAATATTTATTTAATGGCAAATTTCATTAAAATAGTATTCTCATACCGAGTTTAGATTATATCATTAGGGGATATGTAGGCGTTACAAGTCTAACATGGCAATGGGTCATCAAATTTTTCTCATTCAATTTTGTGAAAAACTTACTCTTTCTCATTTGAAAGTTTGGTATTGGTTGAGCCCTTCTTGTTGGTTTGTGGAAAATGGATATTTGTATCAACTTGAGGATGGAAGGAAGAGTAGTTAACTGGTTAATCGTTACTTGAAAATGTGGGGCGAGCTTGAAATCTAAAAGGTAGGTGTTATCCCACATTATTTATATAGGGGATGTATACTTATATGGTGAATAAGGATATGGTTGCATGAACTATTGCATTGTTGGGTAAGGGAAGTTGGGGCTATATATGGGAAGTTGAAATGAGGTTGATCAGTTTATTCAAATTAAGGTGGTATTTTAGGTTTCATCATGATTGACATTACTGCATCATCTAAGCCTTTCTTCGTCCATTTCCTTCAACATTGGGTTCTCAACATTTATTTCTTTTAGAAGAGTGACAATGATTTTTCCTAATTTTATAGCCATTTCGACTTTTTCCCCAATAACAGTTAGATCATAGAAAATTAGTGAAGGAATTATAATCATTTTCTCATAGAATGGGTATTTGAGTGTATCAATAAACATGGTAGAAATTTCTTTCTCAAAAATAGGGGTTCAATTTGAGTAGCAATTTTTCTCCAACGTTGAGCATATTCTTTGAAAGTTTCGTCATCATTTTTTTCATGTTTTATATGTGCCTTCAATTAGGAGTTACATCAATTTTATAATTGTAATGCTTCAAAATATTCGACTAAGTCTTTTTAAGAGTGAATATGATTTTGTTTGAGGTTCATGTACCAACTTAAATGTGCCCTGGCCAGACCATCTAGAAAGAAGTGTATTAAGAGATTATCATCCTGGGCATAAGGAGCCATCTTTCTACAATACATGGTCAAATGGTTCTTTCAACAAGTGACCCCGTTGTACTTTTTAAAGTTAGGTATTTTGAACTTAGAACGAAATACAACATCAATGATCAAACATAAGTCGTGTGCATTTATATTGTAATTATCACTCTCTTAAATTTCCCTTTGTCATTCTTCAAAATTCTGAAATCTCTCTCTTAATTTGGTGTCTCAGGGTTGGTGATTGAGGATTGTGCATAATTTTTCGGGTGCATTATTTGGGGTACCATTATCCCTTGAGGATGATGAAATTCAAGACAATTAACATGCAGTTTTTGAATGGTGTTAGGGTTCTCCACACAAGCAACCAATGTTTCTTCATTTTCTATTTCTTTCACTAAAGATTTCAAGACTTTCAAAATCTCACCCACTTTATCTCTCAATTTCTTGACTTGATGTTTCAAAGTTTTTTTGATTTAACTAAAATTCGTTCATAATTTGAGAATGAGTTCAGTAGAAGCATGGGAGAATATTTTTCTTTGAGTTTATCTCTGAATGATAAATTATTATGAATTAAGTATAAATGTGATGCGAGTTACGGCGTATAGAAAAAAACAAAAGGTTTTTTTCATACCAATGGTGTAAAAAAATGAATGTTATGAAACAATTTTTAAAAAATAAACAAAAAATGCAACAAAATACGATTTAAATGAAAATTTGTTTTATACAAACATGGGGATATAATGCAATCATGTTTATATTAAAATGAAATAACATCTTATGACAACAAGAAACATATGTGATATTTTCAAGATTAACAACTTTTCAGATAAATAATATTACTTGAATAATATTACTTGATTCACAAAGGCTATTTGTATATTCTTAATGATCTCTCAAAAGGTGGCTCTAGAGTCCTAATAGGATTCCTAGAGTCATGGACTCCATTTTTGAACATTGTCATCAATTATAGGTTAACTATTCGATGACAATACCCTCAAGAGAATCTACTCTAGGTGAAGTCTTCATGCTAACCCAGCAAGATGTGCATCTTGAAGGTTAACATTATGAAACCTCTAACTAATATTAAATTTTTTACTCTCATACAATGATTCTTTAGTCCTAAACAATGTTCTTAGAGTCATGGACCCCATTTAGGGCTATTATCTTCGATAATAGATAAACTACTATCCTAAAGAAGAGTCTACTCTAAGTGGGATTTGCATGCTAATCAAACAACATGTGGATCTCAAAGGACAATATTTTGCAACCTCTAGCTAATCTTAAGTTTTTTCAGACTCGGGTGTAGAGCCACACTCACAAGTGTGTGTAAGGTAAATGTGTTATGTGCAAAGAGAATCACAATGTAATAAATATTCGAAAACATATAAATATAAAGTTCGAACAAAGACTAATATAATAACAGTGAATACAAAAGATATTACACACATTGAATAAAAACAAAGAGGTGGATAAGTTAACCTAGACAAAGTTAATTTTTTTTCACATTTAATTATGTTAGGCTTGACTCAATAATAGTTGTCAGTGAAGTCGCTAGCTGTTGCAGGCTAAAAGTTTAAGGGTTGCTCGAAAACAATGAAGTCACCGTCAAAATTTATTGAAATTAAGAAAGTATTGAAAAAACCTTTTTAAACAAAAAATGTCAATAAAACCAGATTTTAGGTTCAGGAGTCGATTACTCGAAAAGAATATATTAACATGCTACGATATTCATTAAAAAATGGTTGCCTCTAATTAATTGTGCAAAACATTGTTAACTTTTAATATATTTATTTTCTCCTTATTATTAAATAAAAATAAAAATAAAAATTAAATATAAAATATAACATTAAAAAAAAGAAAAATCATTTTTTTATTATTGTGTTTAACAAGAGTTGAATCTTACTCCTACATATCTCGTGGTGCCATGGAGATATCAAAGGTAGGTATTTCTTGGATATAAATTGTTTGTTTGTTTGTTGATTTTAAAGAAAATGTTTTTGCTGTATTATATAAATAAAAAGACATTGTTGATTTGATTAAAAGATTGAATGCAAATAAAAAATGGTTTTAATGATTTGATTAAAAATGATATTGAGCGCAATAGTTAAAAATAATGAGATTGTATTATGTTGATTTTGTTTGATTTGTTATTATTATTTATCGTAAAAAAAACTCGAGTTTTATTAAGAGTGAGTTGTGCAACTTGTGTTTCAAAACTTGTGTTATGTTAGTTTTGTGCTTTATATTTCAAGTATTGATCAATTGGCAAGGTCTAGGATGAAAAACAGCGAAAACGACACAAATTGATAAGTAACAGGTTGTCATTGTAAGAACAAAAGTTGTCTCTACAAGTTGTCTCTATGTTTTGATGATAACAATGGAGTATTTGTGAAAGAACTATTTTATGTTCTGATGTTTGTTTTTGTGCAGATCATAATTATTGAAGATATAAGATCAAACAAACAATATCAAGATGTGCGTAAAAGATTACATGTGAGTTACTATGTGTAACACAAGTCGCAAGAGTGCTGAAGAAGCAAGTTTGCTTCTGTATCTGATAACAATCTGAAATATCCAAGGATGTCGATATTGCTGTTGCAATGCTCTTGTGGATTCTGTTCTGAACATGTTTCGGATTCTGAAGATAAGCGAAGCTCCTGAAGAAACAATCTTCTGAAGAACTAAGTGCTGAAGACTTAATGACTTGAAGTTCTGAAGGCTGAAGGCTCTGAAGACCAAGTGCAGAAAGACTCTGAAGACTTAAGGGATCTGAAGATTGAGGTTCTAAAGATCAAGGGCTGAAGACTCTAAAGACAATGTTCTTAGTGAACAAGGTTCTGAAGACTCTGAAGACTTGAAGACAAAGGGTTTCAAAGACAAGTGTTGAAGTGCTGAAGACAAGGTTCTGAATGAACAAGTTTTGAAGACTGAAGACTTGAGATTCTGAAGACCCAACTATTATGTCTCTACTCATGCTTCAATCAAATACTATCAGAAGCCTCTGAAGATTAGAAGACAATGTTACCATTAGCAAGGAAAGTACATTGTGCGAAGACGCTTTATCCCACTACCTCTCCACTACCGTAAATTGTGGAAAAAGGACAAAGGTGGCTGTACTATTTTCATCCTTGTGTAACGACTCTCTTCAATAGCTAGCTGCCCTCCAACAGCTCTATTTTCTTTGGCTATAAAATGAAGAGAAGGCATTCGTATGTGTTGTTGGTTCGAGCTCAATCAACCCATCAACTGTTGTTGGTGTCATCATCGAAACTCAACTGCAAATCATATACAACATATAGAATCTTGTAGAAAGCAAGGAGTTATTGCTCATATCTTGCTCAAACACTGTTGTGTAATTCTTTACTTAAATTAGGAGAATTCTGCTTGTTAAGAAGCACTCATGTAACCTCCAGAAAACCAATTCTATTTTTAGAATTAGTTGTTCCTCAAGTGATCGAGTGAAGATCAGTAGATTTGAGATGAATGATAGTCATATCTCAAAGAGGACCGAGTGAAGGTCAGACTCTTGTGAGATCACTAATGGATATCATTGAAATCCTGATAGGAGATCTTGCGAGATCGGATTCTGTTGGGTTAATGAACGTTATATTCAGTTGGATCACTGAATGGTTCATTAGAGGTTAGTCACCGGCGGTTGCCCGTGCAAATTGTAATCGGTTCTGATTATAGTGGATTAAGTCCTTGAGTTCAAGGAGAAATCACCTTGAAAGGGTGGACTGGATTAGCTTGAGGGTTGCTCAAGTGAACCAGGATATATCGTGTGTTCTTTACTCTTGCTTATGCTTTACTTTATTGTTTGTATTTATGTATCGTTTACCAGAACCTCGCATGACAAGTCAGAACCACACAACTCTGATATGCTTCCGCATCACAAGTCTGAAGTTTCTCAACAAAACTCTGATGTCTTAACGCAACAATGATTAAAGGCGAAAAATTAGCAAAGAGTGTAAAACCCAATTCAAACCCCCTTTTTCCAGAGCTCCGGTTCTATTATTGATGGATATCAAACACTTAACAGTGTCAGAAAAAGATCCAGATGCGGTGTGAAGAAATACTCTGGGTAAGATTTCAATCCACTCACAATTTCAGTCTCATATCAGAAGATGATTGAATACTTAATTGTAATCAAACAGATTACCTTGAGCAAGTTACTGATTCTTGAAGTCTTGAAGTTGTCAACAACAAAATCTTCTCAATTGAAGCTTGGAAGAAGATTGAAGAATCAGCTGACAAGATAGATTCATCATGTCGCAGCAGACAAAAATATCGAGTCGCCATCATCCTTTATTCGTCCTAAGGGATAGGAAAATAATGATAAAACCTAAATCCTAAGGGAGAGACGTTAAGTTCGGGAGTCGGTTAAGCGAGAGGAAGGTGTTAGGCACCCCTAACTTCCATTGTACTCAATGGGATCCTCCTTAAGTTTTAGGGTATGTTTGCTTGTTATTTGAATGCTTAACTGTTTATATTTATTTACAAAATCCTTATTATTATATAAAGAAGAAGAGGGGGACCCTAAGTTTTTATTATTATTGTACTCGCTAGGGTTTATAATCCTATGCCTACGTACCTCCAAATTTGAAGGATCAGAGTATCTGTAGTTCACCTCCCCTATCCCCTATTCCTATCCTTATTCCTATTCCTATTCCTATTCCCATTCCCATTCCTAATCCTAATCCTTTATTTATACTCTTGGATTACAAGAGTCCTGTCCCATTTCCTTATCCATTATTTATACTCTCGAATGAAGAGTTCTATCCCAATTCCTAATCCATTTATTTTTATTCTCGGATATCAAGAGTTATATCCTAATTCCTAATCCATTTATTTATACTCTCGGATATCAAGAGTTCTATCCCAAATCCTAATCCATTATTTATACTCTCGGATATCAAGAGTTTTATCCCAAATCCTAATCCTTTATTTATAATCTCGGATATCAAAAGTTTTATCCCAAATCCTAATCCTTTATTTATACTCTCGGATATCAAGAGTTTTATCTCATTTCCTTAATCCATTTATTTATACTCTCGGATATCAAGAGTTTTATCCCCATTCCTAATCCATTTATTTATACTCTCGGATATCAAGAGTTCTATCCCAAAAATCCTAATCCATTTATTTATAGTCTCGTATATCAAGAGTTCTATCTCAAAAATCCTAATCCATTTATTTATACTCTCGGATATCAAGAGTTTTATCTCATTTCCTTATCCATTATTTATACTCTCGGATGAAGAGTTATATCCCATATCATTGGCCCTTAATTAAAAAACAAGTAACCCTTGATTTAATTATTCTAAAGTTATTAAAATCCCTAATTATTCCATTTAATTATCCCTTGATTATTCCTAAAATTATTGTAAAATATCTCTTTCAATTTATTTATAAAATAAATTAATTGTAAAAATTTATAAAATAAAAACCATGTTTTATCCTTAACCCCTATTTATTTATCCCAAATTTTGGCTGCGTTTGTTTCAGATTTTTTTTGAAAAAATTCTATTTTTTTAGTTAAAAAATCATTTATTACTATTTTGAGAGTGTTTGTTTCAGATTATTTAAAAATGATTTATGGTAAAAAATGATTTTTTTGGTTAAAAATGAGAAGCTAATCCAAGTAGCTTGTTAAAATTTCATTTTGCGATAGATGAGAGAGAAAGTGAAAATAGAAAACACGGAAGAGTGAATTCGTCGCGCAGTTACACATTTACCCTTAAAAAATTTTAGAATTCCAAAAATACCCTCAGGGTTTAGCTTCATTTTGCAAGCGAATCTGAAATGAAACTCGGTGAACAGTGAAGTTTCTTCCCCTCTGCTTCAATGGCGCTGGCGTGAACAGTGTCATTATCTTCTTCTTTGCAACGGGTAAAAATTCATCATTTATCTTCTCCTTCTTTAATGTTATCTGGGATTTTCGGTTTTTTTATCTCGTTTCTCATTTTTCATTAGAGGTAGTGATTCATTTGTTAAATTTGTGATATAGGGTTTTAAGTGATTCTGAAATTGATTTCTGAAACTTGAAGCTTTTGCTAATCCAGGTTAGAGCTCTTTGTCATTCTAATAAGTTAGTTGTTTTATGTGTAGTTACTAGTAAGAATTTGGTTTTGATAAATAAATGTTCCACTTGATTGACATGTATTTTTTCTGAAATTCATGGCTTAAATACCTTCAAAAACCTTGATAACTCACTTTCCTCTCAGTTTGTTTCATAAATTTGGTTGAAAATCATTCACTCAAACAAGCAAGTGTCTTTACCATATATGATGGGGTAGTTCAGCTTCTTGAACTAAGCACCATTCCTGTATTATTATTGACAGTGTTCTTAAGAAAGTGGATTAGTGGATGAAATGTTGTTGTTTTTGATTTGTTTGTCTTTTTAGGTTGTGAACAATATATGTTTAAATTTTTTTTATGACTATGTACTTTCTCTCTGTAAGAATTGCTTATACATTTTTTCTCTGTTAGAATTGCTTATAAACTATGAATGGAGTATTGTTCTATTTTATTTTGTATGTCCTATTTCATTTGGCTCATAATATTCGTAATGATTGCTGGTTTATCATCAAGTGAAATTGTGTTTACAGTAAAGAAAACAATGTTTTCTATATTTCAATTATTTTTCTTAATCTTGGTCCTTGAATTAAATAATAATTTTACTAGGAAATTGACAGTTAGCGTGATAGATTTTGATAGGTTGATCTTAAATGAAAGTGTGAAAGGAGAAGATAGGAACAAATGTAATGCGGAGATTTCTTGGCACAACATTGCTTGATTGTAAAATTTAAACATAAATGTCTTGCTAAATGGATGATAACTAACTTTTCATACTTTAAGAGACATGTTCATAATATGTTGGGTTTGTTGGTCCATTGTTAGCTAGATCCTTAGGTAAGAATTTTCATATCATAACTTCTTTGTTATCTTAAATTATGATATGAACCTTTGTTTGAGAAAGTTCTGTTGTAGAGAGTTACATATGTAGAAAGTTCTCTACCGAGCCTATTTTCCTTATGTTCTTGTGGTCAAATATTTGAACAAGAGGAATATTGAAGATATTTTTTTGTTTTGATGGAGTTGGTGATTGGAGGACAGAAATGACAATATAATTCAATTTTTTCAGTTTAGAACTTTATAAAACCTTACTGGGATGTTTTTGTCTTGAATAAGAGTACTTCAAGTTGCCATGACAGTAGTGTCATTATTACATCAACCAAGATTTTGGTGGAGTCATCCCACAATAAAATTGCAATATAACTACTGACATACATACTATGCCTTACCTTTATGTTTTCCGAGGTTTTACTAGGTTTGTTGTTTATGACACTCTTTAATTTCACTGTACCGAGATAGTGTCGCTCAATCAGTTTTTTGGTTTGTTTCAAATTTCTAATGGGTTAGTGATAAATATTAATATTAATAGGTTTGTTTCAAATTTCTAATGTGTTAGTGATAAATATTAATATTGTATTTGATGACTAGAATGGCATCTAAAAAAGATGTGAAAAGTTTAGAGAAGGATGGAAAGGTTGTTGCAAAATGGGGGGATGACAGTAAAACAGAAATGTAGCTGAAAATTTGCATTGAAGAAATAGAAGCAGGTAATAGGCCAACTACCCACTTCACTAAAGAAGGGTGGAAGAATATTACTGAAAAGTTTCAAAAGAATACCGGATATGCTTATGATCGCACTCAACTAAAAAATAGATGGGATACATTGAAAAGAGAGTTTTCATCATTTGCGAAGTTAGTGGATAAGCAAACTGGAGTAGGATGGGATCATGAAAAGAAAACTATCATGGCTGACGATGATTGGTGGGCTGAAAAGAGTAAGGTATGGTTGTGTGATTGTATACTATACTAGTATTTAATTAATTGCATGAATTTTTCTATGATATATGATTTGAATGTTTATTTATTTTTCAGGAGGATCCTGATATTTTGAAATGGAAACATGGAGGACCAAAGTTTATTGACTTGCTAGAAAAACGTTTCAAGGGTGCCATAGCTACTGGATTCGCCCTTTACAAACCATATGAAAATCAATTACCATGTGAAGGATCAGAATCTGTTTTTGAAGACGGTCGTGAGAACAATACAGTTACTGAGGATGAAGGAGATACAGATAGTTTTGGTGTTGGAAATGAAGTACAACCCAACCCAACACCAAGTTCTTCCAAAAAGAGAAAGATTTTAGGGAAAGGGGAGAAAATTGGGGCAACAGAGAAACTTCAACGATCTCTTGATCGTATACTCGATGGGTTTGGGACAAGCCAACAAGGACTCCCAGAAGACAACATTAGTTATGCCAAATGTTTGAAAATGTTGGATGAAATTCCATCCTTGGTAAAAGGATCACGTTTACACTTTAAGGCTGTTAAAATCCTTGCCAATAAAGAAAATAGGACAGCATTTTCTTACTTCATGGATACCTCCACTGCTGATATGGCTCTTGATTGGATAGACACTTGTCCTGAGAAAAAAAATCCACGTGATTGTTGATCAGATTGTATGCTTCTTAGGAAAAAACCATTAGTATTGGAACTATTATGTTTTGATTAGCTTGTATGACTCTGATAAGTGTATCCACTTGCTAGCTTCTGCTGCTTCTGTGAACCTCCCCGCGTATGCTATGATGATGTTGGAGTATGTTGTTATTACTCCAATTCGTGTGCTGCTGTTCTTGTTGCAAAAAAGAATGCCTTTTTTCCTTCAATTTTGTGTGATGCTGCTTGCGTGCTGTTCTGATGTTTTGCTTTTGATGATTTTTCTGTGCGTGAGGTTTCGTGACTGTTTCTCATATCACTGCTGCATTTGTATGTGAGTATGAACTGTAAGATACATGTTCGTTCTGTTAATGATATTAGTCATAGTAAAACCGTGTTGTTCTTCCTCTTTAATTCTTGTGTTGTGCTGTTGCTATTGTCCTGCGTGTGTATGTTGTTCAATGTGTGTGACTCCGAATTGATTTGGTGTGAATTTTTGGTATTGTTGCTGCTCTGAATCTCTGCCATCTTTTCGTGTATGATTTTCAATGCTCCTCCCTCCTCCATATACTGCTTCTATCATTGTCCTTTTATAGACTTGAGCGATTTAATTCGGTGATTTCAAATTAATTGCGACAGATTGGATTATATTGTGATAATTATGGTGAGATTGCTGCCATGATTTGTTGGAAAAACTTCCCAATTTCTGTTTTCTTTATTTGGAAATTAATGATGGCTGTTAATGGTTGATGATAGTGATCCGATATTAGTCATGTAAAGTTTGGCATAACAGTATGATATGACCACAATTAATTAATGTCTTAGTTATAGTTTTAAGGCTTTAAGGTGTCATGATTTTTAACTATTCAAATTTTTATAATTTTACATTTTTGTGTAACAGGATGGCTGACAATTCAAATGAGAGTTTGGACGAGAGTTCTGATGATAGTTCATATGAGAGTGATACTTCTGAAATGGATATTGAAGTCCAACAGGTTAATAGAAATCAATATCAAATTGCAACAATGGTGGCTGCTTTTATGGTTACAAACCATGTTTTGAAATACATTGTCAAAGAAAAGAAAACTACGTCAATTCTCTCCGGCCACCTACGGTATACTGAATTGATAAGAGGAAATGATAACAGGTTTTTTGAGCAACTTCGAATGAGGAAACAAGTCTTTCGACAATTGGTATGTGAGTTAACTAATAATTGTGGATTGACACCTGCTAAACACATTGGAGTTGAGGAAAGTGTTGGGATATTCTTATATATGATAGGGCAACCTTCCTCATATAGAAATGCCCAAGAGCGGTTTCAACATTCTAGTGAGACCATTCATAAACATTTCAACAAAGTTTTAGAAGCTGTATGCAAGTTGGGGAAAAAAGTCATTAAACCTGTTGATCTTGTTGACTCTTCTCAATATATCAGAGATGATAATCGATATTGGCCTTACTTCAAAGATTGTATAGGGGCAATAGATGGCACACATATTAAAATACATGTCCCAACAGAGAAACAAAAACCGTTTTTCAATAGGAAAGGATATACAAGTACTAATGTGATGACTATGTGTGACTTCAATATGTGTTTTATTTTTGCATTGTGTGGATGGGAAGGATCTGTTCATGATGCAAAGATTCTTATGGATACTCTTCGTAAACCGGATTTGCGATTTCCTTATCCTGTAGAAGGTCAGTTTTTGGTACTTCAAATATTTTTATTAGTATAATAAATATTTCTATATTCTTGTCTGATATATTTTGTTTATATACACAGGAAAATACTATCTTGTAGATTCGGGGTATCCGTCACTTAAAGGTTTTTTAGCACCATACAAGAATGCAAGGTATCATCTTGCACATTTTAGACTTGCTCCAGGATTCAGATCAAGAAATGAAATTTTTAATTACTATCATTCTAGTTTGAGAAGTGTTATTGAAAGAACTTTTGGTGTGGTAAAAGCAAGATGGAAAGTATTACAAGATATGCCTAATTTCAAGCTTCAAACTCAAATGGCTATTATTTGGGCTTGTTTTGCCCTTCATAACTTTTTAAGAAGAACAGACTCAAGTGACTTGGATATTCTTGAAAATTTAGAAAACATCAATGGTTTACAAGACAATGAGCAAGATTTCCATGAAGGAGATGGAAATGGTGTACCTACTCATGGTGAATGGCATGCTCCTGCTCAAGCCGATGTTAGATATATTGAAGAAATAAGAAACACCATCAGAGATCAATTGCCAAGAAACATGGGACGACAACGACAATAGTTTTATTTGTATTTTTTTTATGTTAGATGACTTAAAAAAACTAGAATGAGACTTTAAAAATATGTAGTGTTATTTTTATGTTTGATGACTTTAAAGAAAACTAGAATGAGACTTTAAAATGATAGTTTTATTTTTATGTATTTATTTTATATTGCTTTATATTTTATATATATATATATATATATATATATATATATATATATATATATATATATATATATATTCACGCACATATATATAAAAGCATTATTATTTTTTAATTGTAAAGTAATATAAACATTTTTAAAAATCATGTACAATTATTAATTCATAATCATATATAATTATTTATTCATAAATATAAAAATTAATTTATATGTCCTTTTTGGTAAATTATAATGTTAAAAAATCATTTTTATATTGAAGTTGCCAAACCAAAAAAAAATCATTTTTAAAAGAAATCATTTTTATAATAGGAAACAAACACAAATTTGCTTCTATTTTTTTTTTAAATCTCTAAAAAAAAAATCTCTAGATTTTTTAATAAAAAAATATATTTTTTTAAATCTAAAACAAACGGGCCCTTTATTTATCCCAAAAAAAATATTAAATCTTATCCCTTGGATTTTTCCTAAAATATCCCATTTTATTTGTAAAAATTATCCCTTTTAATTTCATTGTGAAAATAATATATAAACCCACAACCCTTATCCCTATTTTTATTATAGAAAATATCCCTTTAAATTTATTTAAAAAATAAATTAATTATGATAATATAAAAATCCTTAAAAAAACCTTAAGTTTTTCATCTCAAAATGTTATCCTTTAATTATCCCAAATTTGTATCCTAGAATTTATCCCAAAATTTATACCTTAGAATTATCTCATTTCATCCCTAATATCTCATTTTATCCCTAGCATTTTATCCCTAGTTTGTTCCATTAATTGTATTGTAGAAATATCCCTTTAATTTATTTAGAAAATGAATTAATTGTAATAAAAAACCATATCTTGATTTATTAAATATTTTATGATTAAACTCTTATCCATAATTTTACTCCTAATTTTAATCCATTGAAATCTCAATATTTTATCCCTAATATTTTATCCCTAATATTTATCCATAATATTTTATCTCTAATAATTTATCCCTAATATTTTATCCCCAAGCAATGAATTAACCATTTATCCCTAATTATCCCACATTTAATCAATTATCCAAGTGAATAATAATATCCCTAAAAACATAAATTAATTCTCCATTTATAAATATGTTAATGCCCCAAAATATAAATTAATCCTAATTATTAAATCATATAAAATAAGTCCCAATTATTAAATCAAATACTTACAATATCCCAAAAATATAAATAATTCCAATTATCAAATTATAAAACATTTAATATCCCAAAGATAAATAAAATCTTATAATATCCCTACATTGAATTAACATAAATCTAAATTTATAATATCAAAATATAAAATAAATCCCAAGTATTTAAATTAAACAATTTATAATATCCCAAAAATATAAATTAGTCCTTATGATATCCCAAAATATGAATTCCTAATTATTAAATCCCAAAATATAAATCAAATCCCAAAATAAGATATAATAAATCCTAACTTATAAATAGATTATGATAAATCACAAGTTATAAATTAAACTCCAAATAAATAAACCCATATTTATTTATCTTTAACCCAAGATTATAAACCTCCATTTTTTAATTATAAAATAAGTTAAATAAACCCCAAAATTATAAATAATCCAAGCTTAATAATAAAGCCCCAAATTTATTAATTAATTAATTGAATAAAACCCCAAATTTATTTACTAAGTTAGAAACACAATCTTAATTATATGAATATTAATCTCTTAATCCCTAATCAAAATTAATTAAAATATCTTAATTGATTAACTTAATTCATAATCCCAATAATTATTATCCCTAATTATTTATTAAACCCTAATCCTAATTTAAAAATTAATTAATTAAAGATTTATTAGTTAATTAACAGAGAGGGTGTGAATTAAATTATAGTAGTAACTGAGCACAAACCCTACTACTACTATACCAACATTATGCTATCATCATTTTTAGAAAACAATAAAGTAGTTCCACCATTTTTTAGAAAAAACAATAATATAGTTAATTAATTCCTTTTCAAATCTCATGTGCTACTACAACATCCTGGATTTAATAAAACTTCTACCACACAATTAAATTATTAAATCAATTTGATAAGGAACTATATACTCTTTCCCACACAATAACCTTACTTTACCTTTATCCTCTATTATCAAACACAAAAGTTTGATACTCCACAAGACTAATCATGACGACACCAGAAACACAACCAAATAAAATTCTATAGTAATTGAAAATTAATTTTCGCATACAGTAGACAAATAACCGTGGATCGATTTTGACTATTATTAAATTTTTTATTTAAATTGTTTTTTCTTATGTGAAAAGATGTTACAAGTTTTCCTTATTTAATTTGAAATAGTTAAAATAATTTATGGTTTTATTAGTAAAAGTTGGTTTATTTGATTTAAATTTTTTTTAAGATTGAATATATTTAATTGATTTGAAATTAAATTATAGTTTGTTAATAATTTTTAATTATAAAATTTTGGTATATCTTTTATTTAAGAAAACTTAATTAAGAAATATCTACTTAATAACCTTCCAATTGAAATTAATTTAATTTGAAAATTATTTATGTGTAAACACCCGAACACCCAATTTATGAAAAACTGAAATCAAATACATGCATACAAAAGTTTAGTTATTTGTACAAAATTATGCAATAACACGTAAGAGCCATCCGTAAAGCAAAATTAGATCAAACAAACCTAATAGACGTGCACAAATTATATATACAAACATTAAGTTGCATATTCGAGATTTGGATTCACCTACCTGAAGTGCAGTGACCCACTTAAGCTGCTTCCTCCTTCTTTCCCCTTCTTTCTCCTTTGCGTTCTTTGCGTTTTCCCCATTTTTCGATATCTCCTGATCAGCTTGAGGATGGAGGCTAGGGCTTATTTTTTGTTGTTCTTCAGTGTGAAGAGCAACAACTTTGGAATAGTATTTTGTGTAAATTATGGGTGCCTCAAAAAGTATGAAAATAAGTCCTATTTATAGATAAAATTATATCAAAGACAATTAAATGTGATTGAACTAATCTGGAAAGATTTTAATTTGATTGATAATTGATATGAATCCCATTTAATCCAATAATAAAAAAGATTTGATTTTTATTAGGTGGGATTCGAACTCATAACCTCTCACACTTATAGCCCTTATACCCCTCTTTCTACCAATTGTGCCATTTTACTTATTCGAAATAAAGTGGCACTAGAAATCATAAAAAACGGGTCATAATTTAGGGTACGGCAGCTGCCCCTATTTAATTGGCTTCGATTCAAAATGAAGATGTCGACGAGCCTTCATCCTTTTGAGAAGGAGACGATTAAATACAAAAGGACCCCTAATTTTGGCCATGGATCATTTGACAAGTATAGTGTTGACATGACTCAGTCATTAGTATTCCGTTAATATCCCATTATCCCTTATGTAATATCCCTGAGTACAGAAGTTAAGTAAGATTATGACAATCTTCCAATTCCGTAGTAATAAACCCTTATAGAACCCTTGATGAAATCCTGAATTTGATAGAACCCCTATAACGCTTCTCGGTGGAACCCCTAATAAACCTTGACGAGGTTGTAAAACCCGATGGAACCCCTTAGATAATCCCTGACAATTCGTTTCGACCCTTTCGGGTGGATCTTGTCTATGATTCCTATGATTATCCGATCATATTATTGGAATCAAGTAGAACTTTAGTGATATCCTGTTCACTCTTGATGCAACCCCTGGATGGAACCCCTTTTAAAAATCCTGATCAAAACCCCTTGATAAATCCCTTAGAAAAAAATATGGTAGAACCCCTTGATAAACCCCTTGGATAAAAATCCAATAGAACCCCTTGATAAATCTCTTGGATGAAAATCCGATATAACCCCTTGATAAATCCCTTGGATAAAAATCCGATAGAACCCCTTGATAAATACCTTTTTGAGAAACCCCTTTTGATAAAGTCTATTGATGAAGCCCCTTTTGATAAAACCCATTGATGAAATATAGTGACACCCCTTGATAGAATCCTTTGATGACAATCCCAATAAACCCTTTTGATAAACTCTCTTGATAAAGCCATTTTGATGAAATACTTTTGATAAATTCCATTGATGAAACCACTTTTGATAAAATCCCTTGACAAAATTCTAGTGGAACCCTTTGATAGGAAATTTCGGTGAACTCTTTGATAAATCTCTGATGGAACCCCTTAATAATAATACTTGAATAAAAATCCCTTGATAAAATCCCTTGTTAAAATCCCTTGGTGAAATCCCTTTGATAAATCCCTTGGTAAAACCCCTTTTGTTAAATCCATTGGTAAAACTCTTTGAATAAAAATCCGGATGAAATCCTTTTGATAAATCCCTTAATGAAATCCCTTTTGATTGAACCCCATTGATAAACACCATTTGATAAAATTCCTTTTAATAAAAACCTATTGATAAAATCCCTTGATGAAACCTCGGATAGAATCCTTTGATAAAACCCTTTCGATGAGATCCCTTAAAATTTCCTGAAAATCCTTGATGAACCCTTAGTAGATAATGCTCCGATGAAAACCCCTAAATTGAATCCATTTGTTAAATCCCCTTTTGTGAATCCCCTGTACGCTAGATAAAATCTGGTAGAACCCCTTTCTTTTTTAATAAACCTTCTTGAGACAATCCTTTAGTACAACTCCTAATAATAACCCTGATATGTTTGATGGCACACCCTCCGTGGGTGAGATAAGTTGCTTAAGTGAAAGGTGAAGACCTACTCACTAATAGATGATAATCCTAAAAAATCCTTTACTGAAGTGTTTTTTTCGCGATATAGTCGAGAATTAAATCCTTAATGGTGATTATGAACCCTATGCATGTATGCATGTTTGCGTATATGAGTGTATGTATGCGTACTCTTATGTATGATGCATTATTTGGGCTAACGCCTCTTTTTATGTAGTGCAATGTATGTCTTTGTCTGAAATAATACTTTCCAAAACGTCCTGACTCCCTGACCCTTGAGACTTTGATAATTGTAGTAAACCATGACACCCTTGATTCTTGTTTAATATGTAACATGCCGTTAAAGAATCTCCCATGTTGGTTAGATTGTAACGTATACTCCTGTCAGTGTATATACCCTATATCCTGCTTTGGAAGAATATGATCCCTTTGATGATTCCAAAAACCGAAGTAAAATCCATTTTCCCTTTTCAAAGCTTTTATTTATACTCGATATTTCAATGTATTATTTCATAATTAATCGACACCTTGTAATCAAGCGGAATAATTTAGGAGGCAAAGAAATATATTTGAAAAGTAAATTTTATTGAGAATTGGCCCGAAAATGGGCAATAATACGTAAGGAGGGTAATTCCTATAAGGATATATTACCGCAAATCCAGAAAATATGTAAAATGGCAATAAGAAAACAAATTTATTTACGTCCCTATTAAATGTAACACCAACTAATATCCCTAAGTCTCCAAGATCACGACACTTCGCTTCTGAAGATGACGACTGGAATGATCACTCCCTTCTGAGTTCCTGTTATGGGGTGACTTGAGTGTTTTCAGTCATATGCCTTTTGAATATCCTTAACTTTTTCCTGGACCGCTCTTTTTAGAGTCTTAGTCCACCGGGATGATATACCATTTTTTTCGACTAAGTCGCCCTTTAGGGTTTTCGACTTGTCGGGTATCATTTTTTATTCAAGTCCCTAATTTTTGCCTGGATTGCTCTTTTGAGTTTTCAATCCACCGAGACGCCCTAATTTTTGCCTAAGTCGCCCTTTAGGGTTTTCGATTTAGCGGGCTTTTATCCTCTTTTTCTAGGCATATCATATTTTGACCGAATCGGAGTTCACCGGTCGTGGTAAATCCGCTCCATCCATGGTTGTTAATATTAGTGCTCCGCCAGAGGAGGCACTCTTCACGACATATGGCCTTTAATAGTGTGCGGTCCATTTGCCGCAGTGGTCCTTATGGATGGGTAATATTTTCCTTAACAGCAAGTCTCCCTATTCGAGTAGGCGAGGACGAATTTTCTTGTCGAACGCTCTCTTAATTCCCTGTTGATATAATTGCCCGCAGCTGTCATACCCCAAATTTTGACCACCAAGATTCCCATCATTGTGCAAATCATGGTCACAATATGGGTGTATCATTATGCTTCATCAGTCTCCCCGAAGATGGGTGAGCATCCACTACAATCAAAATTAGGGTTTCAAGCCCTCTCTGAGTTCTTAGACAAAGGATCAATCAAGGAATGACATGATCTTCAACTTGTCTAGCCTCTCAAGCATCCACAATGGATCAAAAGGACTCCCATCTGAAGGATTAAGCACAAGGTTGCTCCCTTCTAGGTGGATAAAGCCTCAAGATCACCAGTGTCACCAAATTAGGGTTTTGGTCGACCAGGGCCTCCAGATGGAAATTTTCCTCTGGGCATGAGCCAATGCTTCAAAGCATAACCTAATATACTCCATGGAACCTCATGGGCCCAAGCATCAAGTCAATTTTGCCTCAGGGGATGCATACATCAAAAATCAAGAATTAGGGTTTCTTGACCTAATTCACCCCTAAGTTGACTTTTGGGACAAATCATGAGCCAAGACCTCAAGACATGATTTGAGGGTCTCCAACATACCACATTGATCCATTTGTAATAATGGATTGATCCAGGAAGCTTGAGCAACATGTCTCAATTTCATCAGTACCACAGTTAGGGTTTCGCGAAAAAAGTCAACTGTAACTTTGACTTTTGACCAGGACATGCTCCCAAGCCCTAGGACATGATTCAATATACCCTATAACACCCATGAAACATGTCCATCAAGTTTGATTTAGGTCAAGGACTTGATTTCCTAAAGGATCGCACAGTTTAGAATTCATCGGATAAAAAGTCAACTATGCACAAAAGTCAACTTTGACTTTTTGAGATTTTTCACAAAAATGGATTTTTAACCCTAAAATGATGTTAATGTATGATTTGAATCATCATTCATCAAGAAAAATCAAAGAAAGTGGGATAACTTGTAAAAGGGGTAACCATAAAAACTTAGAAAAGTTTCTAAGTTATGAACAAAGTGGCAAGGGTACCAACTTTGGAGGATCATAACTCCTAAACCACAAAGCCATTTTTCCCCATCCAAAACTTGATTTGTAGATCTCATGACCCTCTACAAAAACTTCAACTAGACCTCATTTCAATTCTTCATGGATTTTGAGTTATGGATTGATCAAAATCACAAAAAGTGAAAATGTCACTTTTTTCCAACACTTAGTGAAATTTTCACTAAGTCAGAACCTGTCTTCACTTTTTTCCAAATGTAGGGGGATTTTTCACTTGGATCCAAAAATTATCAAAAACAAATATGATCAAACAGTTGTTGTATCATATAAGGGCTTTCCAAAATGGCCAAGAACATCACCAAATTCAATTTGAGCTAAGAGTTATGGTAGTGGCAAAGTGCCTTGCTGAAAACTGCCAAGGCAAGATAGAATTTTGCATTTTTGGTCGATTTGCCAAATCAGCTAATTCCAAGCCTTGTCATCATCTTGGACACATCTGAGGATCAAATCTAAAGGGGACAATCACTGAGCCAAGCCTCCAAAGTCCTTGGAACAAGTAGTAGCATGCCAAACCTATAATTGCCTAAAAGAGGGACAAGACTCCAATTTTGGATTGGAGCATTTAATAGATGCTTAGAGGTGGCATGGACTGACACATTTACAACTGAATTCAGTCAAGATTCCTCCAAGAAGTAGGGAACCAAAGCTCTATGCTCTAACCTCTAGTCAATGGCTAGAGAAGACTTGGATTTTCATTTGCCAACATTGGCCAAACCTCTGCTGCAGTTTCCATTCACTATTCCTTGCAAAACAAACTTGCTCTACTATAAATAGAGCTCATTTGTGATCAGTTTAAGTACACCAAAGCCATCAAACAAATGCTTTCCTCAAAATCTCTTCTTTCACTCCAATTTTGCCTTCTAAGGTAAGTCACTATCGGGTTTTGAGTTTGAGAGCTTTTCCAATCAAACCAATCACACACACACCTCATAAATATCATATAGAAGTGATCCAAACACTTAAACAACATCTGGAACACTGATTTCTCAGAATCACCAGCCAGTTGCTCAAGGTTTTAACCAAGTTGCAGCTGAGATACCATGAAGTGATCCAGCCATTTCCAATCAAGTCCAAGCATTCAAACACACTCCATAGGGTATAGGGAAGCTGTTCAGATCATCACAACTCATCTGTAACACCTCCAACTCAGAAATCAATTTGCTCTTGCTGTCACGGCCTAGAGGTAAGCACATACTTGGTCATCTCTCAATCTATGCATATTTCCTCGCACAATAATTTGGCCATATGTTCATAATCATGCATGGAATGTTTCCCCTCAATTAATTGCTTTGTTTGAATTGTGTATCAAAATTCTCAGCCTTCATGCAAATTTTAGGGTTCTTGAGGTTTTGTCTTGATTTCTTATTCCATGTTAAAAATAAATGAAATTAAAGACCGTAGACATGATCGTGAGGTTGAAACGAGCAGATTGATATATGGTTTGCATGATTCCATCAAGTATTCAGTGAGATTGGAGAGAAAATGCAAATCTGGGCAAAAGTCAGAACACGCGCGTGTTCTTGGGTGTTCTTGGCGCCCTTTTTTGAAAATTCAAATATTTGAATTTTGTGATTTTATTTAATTGATTCAAAAATTAATTTCTCTCTGAGTTTTACCAAAAAATCCCAAAAATATTATTTATTTCATATAATTGATATTTTTGCCAAGAATTAATATTTTAATTGTTTTTGACATTTAAAATATTTTTTTTCCTTCTTTATTTTACAAATTTTTATGATTTCTAATCATTTTGTAGGTCAAAACATGATTGTTGAATCATTAATCCAAGATCACAATTTGTTTTCCACATATTAAACAATTTTGACAATTTTAATTAAATTTTTTATTCAATTAAAATACATTTTGGAAACAAATTAGGGTTTTGATTAATTCAACCCTCATCAAACAATTTCAAACACTTTTGGGCCTCTAATAGAGTGTAAGACCCAACCCTTTGTAAATACAAACCTATTTTGGGTCTCACTTATTGTATAAGTCCCGTTGTATTTCGAAAAGTTCGACGCGATCATCGTCTATTGAAAAACAAACCTTGGGCCTCTCCTCGAGCTATAAGACCCATTCAAAACTTTTGGGCCTCTATTATAGTGTAATACCCAACCCCCTTTGAAAACCAAACCATTTTGGGCCTCAGTCTTTGTATAAGACCCACTGCGTTTTCAAAATCTCGGCGCGATCGCCATTTCAAACGAAAAACCATCTGGGCCTACCCTCGTGTTATAAGCCCCACTCTTTTTCTTTAAACCTTTTGGGCCTCTTGAGAGAGTGTAAGACCTATCCCTTTGTACAGAAAACATTTTTTTGGGCCTCAGTCACTTGTATAAGTCCCGCTGTACAAATTCAAAACGACAGTGCGATCACTGATAAAAACCTTGGGCCTCTCCTTGAGCTGTAAGCCCCAATCTTTCATTTCAAAGCACTTTCTCCTTTGATCTTGAATATACTGTTGTTTTCAATCTTTCTTTGTTGAACAACTAACAAAACAACATGGAAGCTCTACAACCGAGTAAGTGGTTATATGCTTTCATTTACGGCTTTCATATACATATAACTATATTGTGGGGCTGTTTCACTGTAAGTCTTCTTTCATAAACTCATATCAACTGTGTAATACTAGTATAGATATTTAGAGTTTCCCCGACAACTACGTCTAGTACTAAGCCCTATTGATTACTCTTAAAATAGACAAAACTAGATCCCCATAGGATTACCAGATACAGTCTTCCCTCCTCTTGGGGTTAAACAATATGGAGACGTGAAAGGCAGCATTCTCGGTGAACCCTTTCACAGACTGTCACCTTTATAAATCGTCAAAGAAACTCTATTCCCCAGAGATGATCTTTACTCCGTGAATGGCATCTCTTGAGTTTCTTCCAAATTCTCGAACTTTCCTGGCTTGATCTATTCTCTGTGAATAGCCTGTCTTGAATTTCTCAGGGTTTGGGGACCCACAGGCTTATTAAAAGCATCCCCGCCTCCTCTTGGGCGTTGTACAAGGACTCGTCGGCTTCTTAGAAGTATTCACATCCTCCTCTTAGGCTTCGTATAAACTATTTCTTCCTCCGAGAATGATAGCCTCCTCTTAGGCTTCGTACAAATTGTCCCGCGGCTTCTTAAAAGATTTCAGCCTCCTCTTGGGCTTCGTACAAATTGTCCCGACGACCTCCTAAAGGTATAGGAACAGAAATTAGTCATCTTAATAGAACAGTCTTTCAAAGAGTCTAGATCTTACTACTGCTGTTCCTTAAACATAGTACAAAAGATAAAACTCTAGACTTGGAGAGTCTAATTCCCTTGAGTCTCAAAGACATTCTCAAGTTCCTTCCAAAACTAGGAGACGAAACCCGTAGACTTGGACAGTTCCAATACCCTTTGGATTCCCCATTTCCTTAAAGAACAGGAAATAACCCTGATCCTCTGATCAATCCCAAAGTATAGCCTTACCTTTAATCAGTTTCTTTATAAGAACTAATTTTCTCTTTAAATCAGTATACTGAACCTGTCACTCAACTGAAACAGTAACCCTAGCCTCCTCTTGGGCTTTGTACAATGATTCTCCCCAGCGGAGTTAACCTTTTCATACTCTCTTGTTGAGTCAAAACCTTTTTTATCCTCTATCTCGGGCTTCGTATGAGATACAAAAACACTCTCTTGTTGAGTATAAAAGACTCTCTTGTTTAGTCAAACCCTTTTTGCCTCCATCTCGGGCTTCGTACGAGATACAAAGACTCTCTTGTTGAGTCATCCCTTTTAGCCTCCATCTCGGGCTTCATACGAGATAAAAAGACTCTCTTGTTGAGTCAACCCCTTTTAGCCTCCATCTCGGGCTTCGTACGAGATACAAAACACTCTCTTGTTGAGTATAAAAGACTCTCTTATTGAGTCAAACCTTTAGCCTCCATCTTGGGCTTTGTACAAGACACATAAAAACACCCTCTTGTTGGGCCAATAGCCTCATCTTAGGCTTTGTATAAGGAAAACCCCGGTTGAACCAATAAACCTTTTAGCATCAAAGCTGTGCCTTATTCACAGTATACAAACATCAACAACTCCTTCTCCATCTAATTGCTGTAAGCGGCAAGCCTCTGGATCATCTACATCCATGCCACTGTCCCTCTTTTAGCATGAGAAATTCCTAAGGAAAGATGACATTGCTCTACACTGAGTTAAAGTCTTCTCCTTCAGGTCAAAAACCCCTATAAAGGAAATTATGGCATTTCTAGGATTCACATATCCCGGTTAAAGTAATTCTCCTTTATAAACCAATTACCCAACAGTTGTGACAAACAACCCCTCTTTAGAGATGACAAATTCTCTCTAAAGACGAAACTTTTAGCTTCATATCTTGGGCTTTGAACAAGATACAAATAGACTCTTCAGCTTCACATCTTGGGCTTTGAACAAGATACAAACCACCTTTAGCTTCACGTCTTGGGATTTGAACAAGACACCAAAACACCATTTCCTCCCATAGAATAGGAGGAACCACGATCGCTCTGATTTCCCTGTCTCGGTAAACGGGAATACGTAGGCATAAGATTGAAAGAAAAATATTAGCGAGCACACTAATCCAAAACCCAAATCCCGTACCCTCACATGTCAAAAGCATCAGTCTTAATCTCCCACCAATCACCCTAGCACTATTTTAACAAAATAACCTAAGAGAGACCCACAATCTTTGTAGCATCTGTAAACCAACAGTCATCTGTTCAAACTCAGTTTGCAAGCAGGTTTAATTGGAGACATCTATTTCCCTTCCTTCATCAGCTTCAATAGGATAAAAAATGAATCGAACTGTAGTACCAGAGCGATCGTGCTTCACAACCACATCCAAAATCAATCGCTACAGAAAAAATGGTGATTCCACTAGGGAAGTGTCATTAGGATCTATCTCACCTTAGTCATCATTCGTCACCATTTTCCACAGAAAAATGGCGACTTCACTGGGGACGCTCGAGATCTTGTTCTCTTCCCATCTTTTAGGCAGAAACCTTAAAAAGTGCCACAGAAAGGTGGTGCCCACCGTGGGGCCTGCTTTCTTTCCTTTTGATTTCACTGGGATAGGACCTTTTTTTTTACTTCACTAGGATCTTAGGTCAAAACCTTTAAATTAGGAAGGAACCACAGAGTGGCGCCTCCGCCGGGGAGCGATTTTTTGTCAGGAACATAGGATTCATAGCTATTAAAAGTCTAGGACATTTGGACGAATATATATACTGCTTTTCTTAATTGATATATGTGTTTATTTTTCTGCTAATGGGAATGCGTGTGATGCCGCATGTGGAAAGATTGAGTATACACCTAGGAAAAACCCCTTTAGTGGTGCGGAAGCTATCGGAAATGGTTGTCACGCGATACCACCCTCTTCTGAGGACTCTTCGAAAAAACATCACCTAGCACGGTTCCCGGCTCGCTGGTGTTTATCTCTACAAGAGTTGATGATGTTGAGAGACAGGTACAAAAATCACTAGTATAAACCTTTGGGACGGGTAGAGCCTTGACTCTATGACACCGACCCTCTGACCCCATGTTTTTTCTATGTTTTTGTGTGCTTCATTCATGCATTCATTTAAAAAAACATTACATCAAATAAAATCTTCTCTTTTAGTCTCTCCTTTTTTTCAAATTAAACTAAGACAATGATTGCAAATGTCAGAGAAAAAGGTTGCTCTCATGGATTTCGGTAAAAGGAGAACTCATAAGTACACCTTCAAGGTTCCCAAACTAGAGGATTTAAGAGGTTTGGCGAGAATGGTCACTAACCCTGAAGCTTTCAGAGCCAAGTACGGAGGTCTGCTACCTCTGTTAAGGGTCCAAGTAATTGAAAGAATCATGGATGCACTCGTTCAGTTTTACGATCCGGTCTATCACTGTTTCATATTCCCGGATTATCAGCTCGCACCAACGCTGGAGGAATATTCTCATCTGATTGATTTACACATCACTGATCGAGCTCTTTTTTCTGGACTGGAAGAAATTCCAAAGGATCAGACCATTGCAAGAGCAATTTATTTGGACGAGTCAGAGGTCAGGACTCACATGACCACTAAGGGTGGCATACAAGGTTTGTCAGCCCAGTTCTTAAAAAAGAAGGCTTTGTACTTTGCTAGTATAGGGAACATGAGTGCTTTTGAAAGCATCTTTGTCTTACTCACTTACGGGTTATTTATGTTTACCAACCTCAATAACTTCGTCGATATCAACTCCATTAAGGTTTTTCTCATTGGAAACCCTGTGCCAACTTTGCTCGCAGATGCGTATCATTCTGTACACTTAGGGAATTTGTACAACGGAGGGGAGATCACATGTTGTGTACCTCTGCTATACAAATGGTTTATCTCCCATTTGCCTAAGTCTGCTGCTTTTTGGGATCAAAAGAATACTTTACGTTGGTCACAGAGAATCATGTCTCTTACCAACTCTGACATAGATTGGTGCAATAGGATTTATGAGGGAATCAGGATCATTGACCGTTGTGAAAACTTCCCCAACGTACCCCTCATAGGAACTAAGGGAGGAATCAATTATCATCCAGTATTGGTTCATCGTCAATTTGGATACCCGATGAGGCATGTCCCGTGTAATGCTCATCTGGAAGGTCTTTTCTTCAAAGAAGGAGAAAATGACAGGGCACTAAAGATGGAAATAGTGCACGCCTAGAAACATGTTCATAAGAAAGGACGAGAGTCTCTAGGAAAACCGGACTGTGTCTCGGTGGAGCCTTACCTCCACTGGGTCCAAACTAGAGCTCTCAAGCTAAAGATGCCTTATCCTCGTCATAGAGTTCTTCCGCCAAGGGAGTCTGTCATGTACTTCATGACTGAAACGGAAAAACTCCAGGTTACTCTCAACAAAGTTCGGCGGGAGATGAGGTCTTGGAAGAACAAGTACCGCACCCTCAATGTGGAGTGTATCAAAATACAGCAACTACTGAAGGATAAAGATGCTCTGATTGAAATTTTGGAGCAACATGCTGTAGAAAATCAGGATAACCAAAGGAATTTGCTCACTCCTTTCACCTGGAAAAGGAATGACAATCCGACAACGGCCCAAGAGCCCCGGTCCAAGAAAAGGAAGGTACCAGAATCAACACCCGGTTTCTCCTCAGAGAGGACTCGAGACCCCTTAGCTTAGGTTTCTGTTTCCGCACCTTGTAATCTACTGTATTTCTATTTCCGCAATACTTTGAATTCAATAAAATGGGGTTTCCCCACTATTTGATATTTGCAATCTGATTGTCGAAGTTTATTTTGATTAAACTGAAAAAACACTTAATATAATCATTGCATTCATCATTCTCACGCAACATATTCTTCTTACCTACGAATCTCACGCTTGTGTCTCGATTCTAGAGTCAAACTGTCTCATTCGTACAATACTCGGGCCAATCGTCAGAAAAAGATGGATAATCTTGAGGGAGAGAACAGAGAGTTGAAAGAAGAGATCGACGCTCTGAGAGAGGATATGAGAAAGCTTCGTAACGACATGCAAGCCATGGCAGAAGCTCATCTACAAAGAACTGTGGTCTCAGAGATCACCTTAACGCCCATAGTGGAGAAGTATGATCCTAGGTACAAGATGCCGAAAGATCGTCCCTGGGGCATGCCTGTTAACTATATCCCGGAAGGATATGTTCCGCCGATCACTGGAGATCCGAAAACTTCAGCAGAAGCCGCTGGGCCTGAAGGTTACAAACTTCGGGAAAGCGAAGATGCCAGAGGCATATTGAGGACTCCTGAAGGTTACAAACTTCGGGAAACACCAAGATTCACGGCCGTAGTCACGGTACCACCCCTTGTGGTGCACACTGTCCCGGAAGGACAGATTCCACAGATACCTTCTGGTAGAACGGAAACTATGTTCGACAGGATGGACGAGTTCCAGGAACAGTTCCTGGAGATGCAAAAGGAAATGCAAACTATCCGCGGTCAAGATTTATTTGGAAAGGACGCCGCGGACCTTTGTCTGGTCCCCAATGTGAAAGTTCCGAACAAGTTCCAAGTGCCTGATTTTGAAAAGTACAAGGGTAACTCTTGCCCTGAGAGTCACTTGGTAATGTATGCTCGGCGAATGTCGACTCAGACAGAGAATCAGGACCTACTGATTCATTACTTCCAAGATAGTTTAACCGGTGTCGCACTCAATGGTATATGGGTTTAAACTGCGCTACGATCAGCACATTCAGAGATCTTGGCACTGCCTTCGTCCAACAATATAAATACAATCTGGACATGGCGCCAGACAGAGATCAACTCAGATCAATGTCACAAAAGGACAAGGAAAACTTTAAGGAGTACGCTCAGAGATGGCGTGAAATTGCTGCTCAAATTTGTCCACCTCTTGAGGAGAAAGAGATGACAAAAATCTTCTTAAAGACCTTAAGCTCATTTTACTATGACAGAATGGTTGCCAGTGCGCCCAGTGACTTCACCGAAATGGTCGGTATGGGGGTACGTCTCGAGGAAGCTGTTCGAGAAGGACGTCTAGTAAAAGACACTGGATCATCAAGTAGTACAAAACGATATGGTAGTGCTCTCCCTAAGAAAAAGGAGCAAGATATTGGGAATATCTCTCTCGGAAAGCAAAGGCGACGTTATCAACCAGTAGAAGCTGTGACTGCTACTATCAATCCCGTGCCTACATATCAACCTCAGGTTGCGCAGAGCCAACCTAATCAGCAAAGGACACAACAGCCTCTTCAGCAGGCTCGTCCTCCATACAATAACAACTGTACAACGCGGCCACCGGGATTTGATCCTATACATGTATCGTATGCAGAACTATTTTTGTTACTACTAGCCAAGGGGCACATCCAGACTAAGTCCCCTCTTGCAGTACCGAAAAATCCTCCTTTTTGGTTTAAGGTGGACCAGACTTGCCCTTACCATCAAGGAGAACCATGGCATAACATAGAAAACTGTCTCAATTTCAAATCCTACGTGCAAAAGCTTGTTAGGAGCGGGGTCTTATCTTTCAAAGATACGAATCCGAATGTTCTCACGAACCCGCTGCCTCAACACGACAAAGCTGCAGTCAACCTGATAGAGGAAGAGTCTAACAATATCTATCAAATTCATGATGTACTCTTGTTAAGGACCAATTTGGTCAAGATGCATTGTAGACAGAGTGGGTATGGCCACGTGCCACCTCATAATTATCACCAGTGTGATATCTGCTCTAAAAGCAATCAGGGATGTTCTGTGGTGCAATCAGCTCTACAGGAACAGATGGATCTCGGATGGATCCAAGAGCACCGAGTTCGTGGAGTTAACATGGTTTATACAAATTCCAACGTCATTCAAAACCACGACATCCATGCGATGAATGTCAACCTGGTGGCAATGTACTCAAGGCAAAGCCAATATCATAATCTGCCACGACACGATTACAGTTCTTGTCTGACTTGCTCGACAAACAAACAGGGATGCTCTTTTGTACAAGAGGCCCTCCAGCGTCAGATGGATCTTGGATGGATCCAGGACTACCATGATAGGAATCCCTATCAGATCAACATGGTTCAAATCTTCGACATTCGTTTAATGAATACCAACCTAGTAGAGTTACATGCTGAGCAGGTCCGCCTTGGATTCCTGGTATCACATGATTACCAGAGCTGTAAAGCGGGTTGCGAAAATGATCAAGGTTGTGCCCTTGTTCAAGAGGAACTTCAGCACTTATTAAATCACTGGTGGATGCCAATCTATATGGATGAAGATACTCAGCAAATTAGTATCAATAACAGGAACCCTACTCGGCGTCAAAGTCAGGATGCCGATCTGTGGAAGCTAACCTAGTGAGGTTACATTGCATTCAAAGTGGGCGTGGCCAGGTGCCACCACACAACTATGAACGTTGTAGAGTCTGTTCAGAAAATAACCAAGGATGTTACCTTGTGCGAGCAGCTCTTCAGGGTCAGGTGAATCGTAGAGAGATTCGCCCATATCCGGGTTCCGGACCAATCAACTGGGTGCCAGACTACCTCGCTGATCAAATTGAGGATGTTGTCGTAATCTCTTATCATCAGAGGGCTAGGGATGTTTGTGCCATCATTCCTCTACTTGACAAATCGAGGGTTCTCAACCAGGAACGGATCGAAATTGCTTACGATAGTCAGAAAAATCAGAAGGCTCCCATAGTCATCTATCTATCAGGACAACTACCATATGAATCAACTAAGGCTATCCCTTACATATACGGTGCAACAATAATTGAAAATGGAAAGGAAATTCCATTACCCTCCGTCGTGAATATTGCAGACATCAGTCGTGTAACACGGAGCGGTAGAATCTTCAACGGAGGAGTTGGAGAATCCAGCAAAGAAAAGGAACCTCAGACAGAAGTTCCCAATTCACCGGTCGGTCAATCCAGTGATCCCGACCTTTCGAAAAATGATGATGAGATGCTAAAGCTCATCCAAAGGAGTGAATACAACATTGTTGATCAGCTATTACAAACTCCTTCAAATATCTCTGTATTGTCACTTTTACTCAGTTCAGAAGCGCACAAGGAGGCTCTACAGAAAGTCTTAGAGTAGGCCTTTGTGGAACAAGATGTAACAATCAGACAGTTCGATAATATTGTCTCTAACATCACTTCCTGTAATAATTTGAGATTTAATGATGAGAAATTACCTGAAGAAGGTCGTCGTCATAACATGGCGCTCAACATTACAGTCAACTGCCAGGACGATGCTTTAGCCAGCATGCTGGTAGACACAGGGACATCCCTGAATGTTATGCCGAAGTCCACTTTGATGAAATTATCATTCAAAAGCCCTCCGATGAGAACCAGCGAGGTCGTCGTTAAAGCATTCGACGGATCCAGAAAAATGGTTATTGGCGAAGTCGACCTTCCCATAACCATCGGTCCTCACACTTTCCAAGTCACTTTCCAGGTCATGGATATCCGGGCAACGTACAGTTGTTTATTAGGAAGACCTTGGATACATCAGGCTGGGGCGGTCACCTCGACCCTCCACCAAAAATTAAAGTTCGTCCAGAACAACCAGCTCGTCACGGTCTGTGGAGAACAAGCGTTGCTCGTGAGCAGCTTATCATCATCTACTTGTGTAGAACCCGAGGAGGTTATTGGAACTCAGTTCTAAGTGCTTTCGGTGTCTAATACCTCAAAATTTACTTTCTATGTTTCTCAATAATTGGTCTATGCTTTACTCATTTGCATTCCATAGTAGGTCATAGATTGCATAACATGGCATTCAGCATAGGGCATGGGGTCAAGGTACTTGGCCCATATTCTTAAGTCTCAAGCTTCAAAGTGACTCATGGGGTTCATCATATCTTCTTAAGGTCAAGCATGGCAAAGGATTTCAAGTGGATCTTTTCCTCCTGATCAGAAGGACCAATTAGGGTTTGTGAACCAAGAGGACTTCTTGAAGGGCTTTGTATGTTCAAGCATGATGCTATGAGGTCTATATGCTCACAAGTGTTCATGGATGAGGGTTTGGTTATTGATTTATTGTGGAGGATTTTCAGTGGATCAATTGCTTGTGAAATAAGCAAAAGTCAACTGTAAAGGAGAAAGTCAAATGTGGAATTTTGAGGTTCTTTTCATGGTTTTCAAGGTCTCACATCCTCATATGGTCTTCAATTATCAAGTGTCATGCCATTCACCAAGAATCAAGAGTTTGTGCAAAAGTTACTAAATTTGGAAAATGACCTATAATGAGAACTTTCCATTTTTGGCAATTTTTCCATCACATTCAACTTGGATTTTCATCATCAAGGAAGCTTCAAATGAATTTTCCTCAAACATGAAAGTTGAAGATCTTTCTCTCCCATTTCCAAAACGTACTAGAACATCTCCATATCATTTGTGGAACTCTAGTTATGGTCAAAACAATGCAAGGTGTATTTCATGGATTTCTTATATGTCAAATTTTCCACCATTTGTATTTTTACTCAAAAGGATTTGTAATGTTCCCAATTGCTTCATGTCTCATTACAACATCAAAATACAAGTCAAGAGGATCATTTTTGGCCTTTGAATCAATTCATTCCATGACTTATTTGTCACTTATTTCACATTATGCAAAATTGCAAATGGATTCAAATCTTATGAACCAAGTCATTGCAAGGCCCAAATTCTCTTCATAGGTGATCTATAAGTAAATTGGAGGTGAATCATGCTGATTACAAGGGCTTATCACGTGTGGATTAGTGGTGGTGGTACAAAATGCAAATTTGCAATTTCATCCAAGTTTCATTAACCAAGGTTCTAATCACTTGCTAATCCTAATCAGTGAACTAATGGAGAGTATATAAGCTTACTCATACCCCCACAGCTAGGTCAGAGACTCTCATTTGCTCAGTTTTGATTTTTTGCTCTCACACTTCCTCTCTTCGAATCTCACTCTCCTTGGAGCTTCTTTGAGATTTCTCTTCACATCCTTGATCAGTGAAGAGAATAGAGCAAGAATCAACTAATATTTTGAGCTCATACTGAGGATTTCACCAAGTTCCATTCAAGAGGATTCAAGTTAAAACCTCAATATCTAGCACAATTTCAAGCTCTAGTTGCATTTATTTTGCAACAAGAGGTTCCAAGGAGTTGATCTACAGTTTTTGGAGGGATTTCTTGGAGGATTTCAAGTTCTACAAGGTTCAGGTTGGTGAATTTTTCATACTCATAGAACTCAATTTTATTGTGTGCATTATGATCTGTGGACTTCACTGAGCATGTTGATCTATTTTATTTTAAGTTTGGACGTGTATCATGGATGTATTTGGTGATTTAAGTTTTGGATCCAAATTTTATTTCGTTCGATTTGCATTGTATGTTGAGTGTTTGTTGAAATGAGTTAGATATTTGAGATCCTCATGAAATTCAGGTTGAAATGATGTACTCGTATGCAATTTCTGGAGATATTTTTGTTGCAGCTCACCGGAGAGGGTGGCCGGAGCCCTAGCTCCGGTGACTGGTTCAGTTTTTGGCCGGCCAAAGGTTTGAACGAAGAAGATGAAGTCATGGCCATCCATTTGTGTGATCCAAGGGCCTTCATGTTGCCACATTTCTTTTCATTTTGTTTTTATTTTAATGCTTGCGTGTTTGCTAGCCTAGGCTTGTTAACGTGTGCCTCAGATCCCAGCCATTGATTTTGATTATTTTTTGAATTGTTGATTGAATATGAAGCGTCTGATGAATCGTGTGAATGAGATTGCGTACCTTGTTGATTATTTGACTGGTTGTGGAGCACAAGATTGATCTTATGGCTAATATTAAATCTGAATGTTGACTGATTCCATTATTCCTCATTGACTTCGCTAATGGACTTTTAGCATTGGGCTTTGCTATTTGAACCCCCTCCTTTGGGCCTTTTATCATTTCCAACGTGTTATTGTTACTGATGGCCTCCCCCCCTTTGTTTATTTCATTTGTTTTGTTTTATTTTCATGTAGTGTTTGCATTTTAATTTTCTAAAATCATTTTAATGCATCCAAAAATCATAAAAAAATTCATGAAGCTTCTTTTTAGTTTTATAAAATTTTTCCAAATTTTATTTTCTTATTTTATTTTATTTTTGGTGCCTTAATTAATTGTTTAATTGTTTTCCTTTTTGAATTGCCTCACATGTGCATACTTCAACTTGTAGAATTTATTTCCCATCATCTATACATGATTTTCAATTCATTCTTTTTGCATTTGTTGGATAACATTATGAAGTGCATAAAAACATTTTTGTTTCATTTTTAAAACTTTTTCATATTGTATTTTGGTCCCTCTCTTTTGGATATTGAACCATGGTGCTTACTTGATCTTTACTTAATTGTTTGAATTGCTTAACTTGTGTTTTTTTGTGAGATATTTTAGCATGTGATTGTCTTCTGACCCTAATCCTTTGAGTTTAAATTTCACAATTGTTGAATGTCATATGATACATGTTTGCTTGTTTGTGCTTAAGTGACTTATGCATGATCATCTTTTGACATCTCTTTACACAAGTGGATTTGCCATGCCAAATTGATTGAGTTCCTTTGTGATTCTTTGAATGAGCTTTTGATATGACGTTTACCCCTGGTTGAGGTCCTTTGAGACTAGATTTTGTAATTTGTGGATCATGTTTGAATCATGTTTGAGTATGCTTAAGTGTTGGAACTTTGTCCTCTTTTTGTAGTTTACTTTGGTGCATGTTTTGAAAGTGTTGATTGATGTTTGGACTTGTATGACTTGAGTTTGGTTTTGATATGATGTTGATGCAGATGCTACTACCTCTTGAGTTCTATACTTGGTTTTCATGTTACTTGAGCATAGTTGAATGCATTTGGTTGAATTGTATGGTGAATATCATTACCTTTCCTTTTGTGAACTTTTTTGGATCATAATGCTTCATGTTTTGAATCACTTTTGCACACATGAGTTGTTGATGATAATATGATATTGGTTCTGACTTGTCTTCATTTTCATCTTGCCTTTCTCTTTTCATTTTGATATGAAATCCATGTATGCTTAATTGCGCATTTCATACAAGTATGCTTGCATTCTTTCATGTTTATCTTTGCATGCTTACTTGAATTGTTTTGCATTGATCTTTGAAACGTGTTGATTGATTTGAGTTGGACATTGGTGATACGATGTGCTTGATGCCACTTATTGTATCTCATCTCTTTTCTTCTCCTTCTCTTTCTTCTTCTTCTCTTTCACTCTCTTCCTCCCATGGATCTCAAGACTTGTTTAAGTCTTGGATTCTCTCCCTTTAGAGATACCTAGTCCAACTTAATTTTTGATTAAGCTTGGAGTAGGATTAGCATTAGGTTTTAGGCAGTCCTTTTTCCTAAGCCACACTAACCATAGGACATTCATGCATGATAACATTAGGACTCTTAGTTTCCCTTTAGAGTTTCCTTTGTGTCGTCTCTCTTCTCATCTCAAAACTTCTTGAAAACACGTAATAAAGGATAACGTGTATTGTGCTCGAGCCTTCTATGTGGGAAGTGGGGAACGAGGGGCTTCCTCTCATTCTTCTAGGGTACCTAGTGTACGTCCTGTTGGGGACGATGCGCGAAGTATTCGTTCCTATATTTAAGACTTTGGTTCAATGCAAGTTGCAAACAACTGTAAAAAACACTTCTTGCTTAAAAAACTTCAAACAAACAATAACGTCTTTCCTTCGGGAATTCTTTTCTCATCTCACTCACTCTCAATGTACAAACGTGCTTCTCCTCGTTCTCTTGCAAGACGGTAACGCCTAAGTCTCCATACAGCGAGCTGCAACACCTGAGCTAGAATGTTAGCCGTTCCTTAAAAACACAATCCACCCCAAGTGAGGGGAACTACGTCGCTCTGATTCTCATGCTCCCGATGAGATACGTAGGCAGTGGGGTAGGACCCATGCGAGCACCTCTTTTATTTTCCCTACATTTGTTTCTTGTTCTTGCTTTTTCTTCTTCGTTTCTCCGTCCTTTCCGTTCTCATTTCTTCTCCGGTCCAGTAGCAATGGAGCTCCAGATGACGACACCCTTTGATCGAGTAACCGACTCCCGAACCCAGTTCTCTTGGTCGCAAGACCATGCTCTTTCCCATCCTTCAGGTTTATGCAGTGTTTCCTTTCCCTCTCTCGGGATAAATACACATTGCTGGCGACTCTGTGTTTTCCGCGCCACTCTCGCGTTTGTACCGTTGGATGCGAATCTCCCGGGAGCGACAGTTGGCGACTTTGCTGGGGAAAGGTTGACCTCTTGCTAGTCCATCCCCTTTAGCGAGTCAATCCTAGAGCTTGTATGTTTCTTTTCATTGGGTGTTTTGTGGTGCTTTGTTTTTTTTCTATATTACTGTATTTGCTGTTTTATTTATTTGACTGTATTTATAGTTTTTATTGCATTACATTGCATTTTATTACTGTCATACTGGATATTGCTGTGCTGCGCTGGCTGGTTTTCTGTTTGGCGGGTTGGGATGTTCTGAGAGATGAGCCCACTACCCAGGCTCGAGCATACACCTAGGTTTTAGCGTGGGCAGGCGTGACGCTGCCTTGGTGTTGGCCACGTGTGGGTGATCACGATCCCTACAACCAGACGAGGTTCTATCAGGAGCTTTCTGCTACTGTATGTTGATACAGGCCAGTAGTTATTCTCTTGAGGAATTGTCGACTCTAATGACCATTCCTGAGGGCTCAGTTGCGGCACTCCTCCCGGGATGTGACAGTGGCAGACCACGTTCTGTGGCAAACCCATTGCACATTCTCGATCCGAGGACCCAATGCTGGGAACTTGCTATAGGATTTCCTTTTGAAGTGAATCAGCGGACGACCTCTTTGATTGGCGATAGCATTGTATCCTTTGGGCTGAATGTGTTATTGCTTCTCAAACCTCTGAAGCTGAGGATCTTTCGTTTTTGTGAATCAGTTGAGGCCTCCTCGATTAGTGATGATGCCAAACCAGAAGTGGTGAACGTATCATCATTTCTCGACCTGAGAGCCCGGGATACTGAGGATCTTAGTACCCACATGTGAGAGGGGCGGGTTGTTTACAGGTTTGAAGGTAACCGTGACCTTCTACCTACCCGTTGTTTTTGGTTTCTTTGTCTCTACAGCCGTATTAGTGTGGTTATTCTATTATCCCGGTTTGACTCAAGAGTTTGTACAGAGCCTCAAGATTGTCCAGCCAGTTCAGCACAGATGCTTGATGCCTTGATCCCATGTCTGTTGCATTTGTATCATCATTCTTGCATACATCTTCTGGTATTTCCAAGGATATCATTGTTGAGGCTCTCTGTTGAGTATTTCCATTTATTCCTTGTGGTTCTTCTGTAAAGTTTTGAGTTAAAACAGAATGATTCCTTGGAAATATTTGAACATGGCATTTGCATTTGCATAATCATCTCATTGTGCATAACAGGTGTTCAAGGCTGGTTATTCTTGTTCTGATCTGGGTTTTCTTCAGAATTGTAGACTTAACTCCTCAGGCCATTCAAGAGTTGATCATGGAGCAAATTCAAGCTGAGTTGAGGGAAATGTGAGGCCAGATCAGGCAACTTGGGGAAGATATGTTGGTCATGTCCCACGAGCAGAAGATGCTGAGAGAGGAGGTCAATCAGATGAAGACTCAGATGGGTTTGGTCATGGAGATTTTGAAAATGGTGTTAAAGAAGGAAAATAGTCATGTGCTCGCTTCCGCAACAGAAGTCCTTAATCCTCCCATCTCTTTGGGGTATGCCCTAGATCATGGATTGCGTCGTGAATCCCCTCCGCAAACTAAAGGTTCAGAGCTCTCTTATCAGCAGTCACCTCCTGCTCCTCAAGAGGATCCTAAGTCAGACGGGCCTAAGAGGAAGTTTGATCCCATTCCAATTCCGTATGCGCAATTGCTTTCTTACCTGCTCGAGCTCAAACTGGTTGAACGTGTTAGTGGGGGACCGCTGCCAACGAAGATTCCTCTGGGACCCAGTGCTAATGCTAGATGTGAGTTCCACTCTGGGGCACCTGGTCACAATGTTGTGAATTGTACAAGATTCAAGCATAAAGTCCAAGAGCTCATTGATTCAGGGACAATCAAGTTTACATCAGTTTGCACTGGTAAACAAAGTGATGTTACTCCCATTGTTGCAAAGGGACTGAGGACTCCCTCTATTGCCAAAGGATCCACCTCACGTCAGGGATCTCTTCCACAACCCTATGTTGCAGAAGACCTATGTCAGCAACCCTTGTTTGTGCCTCAGCCGAATGCAGAAAGGACAGTGCAGGGGCAGACTGGGCGCCCGAATCAACAGCAGTAGAATTATCAGCAGCAAAGGCAACTCAGACCAAGGAAGCCCAAGAGGATATTTGATCCTATTCCTATTCCTTACAGTCAGTTATTTGCTCGCTTGCTCAAGAGCTCGCTAATCCAGCTGAGGAATTCCATGCCAGTGCCATACCATATTCCTCCGGACTTTGACATGAACGCTAGCTGTGAGTTCTATTCGGGAATCTTTGGGCACACAATTGATAATTATAATGCATTCCAGCCCAAGGTGCAAGACTTAATCGACTCAAAGGTCATCACGCCAGATGGTACCCCTTTGGATTAAAGCTTTTTTGTCAGAGTAAGCACCAGATTGCAAGAGCGTCATCAGAAGCAATAAGTCCAGACGGAGTCAAGTCTCCTCAACAATGGCAATCATCAGCTTCCTTTACTGCATTTTCATATGTAGCTTTCCTTTGTTTGTTTAAACATTATCTGCATGTAAAAACTTGTTTGTGTTTGAATGTGGATTTTAATGCAATGATGTGTTGTTCCTGAAGTATCTTACTTTTAAGCACTCATGTCATGTTTATATGCACTGCAATACCAACCTTTCTTGTCTAGAACACTTGGAGGGAGGATGACGAAATAAGAACGCAGATTTCTAATGGTACGCTTTCGGATAAAACCCTGTTAAGGATGTACAGGCATTGTTTCCAATTCATAAACACTGGAGAGATAAGGAGATAGACCTTTGTCAACCCCTTTGAGCCTAGTAGTAGGAGTTCTTTCTGAAAACGAAAAAACCCTCAATTTTAACCCAGGGGCAGGGTAGGTGTCAGTTAGTTTGACCAAGTGTTCAACTTTCAGAAGGAGTGTACATCTGAGGATCCATTACCTTCCATTCCACTATCAAGAGGTTAAGAGGCGTAGAACCACAATGGTTACTCCTCACCAACCGAAGAGTGAACAGTCACAACCCTTTCAAACAAGTCAGGCAAAACGGTGTCACACGACTTGTTCAAAAAAAAAAAAGAGAAAAATAAAAAGCCTGCTAAGTCAAAAAACTTGAAAGCAAGTGACTTAGGCAAAAGTTAAGGCATCCCGCTGGACTTCAAAATTGAAAACTCAAAAGAGTCAGTCCAGGCAAAAATTAGGGAACAGAAAGCAAAAGAATGAAAAGCGAAAAACGAAAAAGATTACAAAGAAAAATCCTCAAGAACAAAGTCATGTGACTATAGACAAAAGGGGTGACTGTTGCTCCAAAACCTCATCAGGTCTCGAACCATCAAATGCATGGGTTCTTTAAAGATCATAAAACCTTTTGAGAGATGAGCGCTTGTGCCAAATTAGCTGAACATAGGATTGGAGAATATCACGAAGAGTGGGTGGGTACCACTAAACTTTGAGCCATAAATCCTTTTTCTCAAACCGCGAACCAGGCCACGCTACAACCCTTAAAAGTCCTAATTGAAACAGGGTTCAGTCTGAAGGCGTACTTCAACGAGATAGCGTTCCTGACTCCCATGAGTTGTGATAATAAGATTTTTGTTGGTGTTGCATGTGCGTATTGCTTTCCTTTCAAAAATAAGTGTCGTAACTCGGTTGTGTGACATATTTTCAATAAGGACTTCAAGATTAACATATGTGTTGCATTTGAATAATCACTCTCAGAATAAACATTTTATGCATGCATACATTTGTTTGACAACAAAGAAGCTTACACGATGAACATCAGTCGAGAAGCTTAAACTGGCCAAGTTGAGGTGCCTGAGACTCCAGAGGACATGTTGCTGAAAGATTATGTGGGAAAAAGGCGTTCCCAGCCATTTGTGTTGAGATGTAACCAATCTGGGACAATCACACTGAGAAATCTCTTCAAAATGTAGCCAAGCTGGGACATTCAAGTTGAGAAGGCCTTTTCAGAGTACAATCAACCATGGGGCGTTCATGTTGAGAAAATTTCTTCGAACTGGGGCAATCACATTGAGATTCGGTAAATCTCTCGAAGACTAGTCGGTCAGAGACAAATGTACTGCAAGGCTTGTACTGGGGCAGGTCACTTCAAGGGCGTGAGAAGATTTTCCCTTCAGAACACAGTCAATCAATAACACTTCCGCAAGGTTCAGAATATTGTGGCAGAGCCTTTCAGGTCATTACGAACCCTCTCGAGGTGGTTTACTTCATGAATCATGGGACAGTTATGTCCAGACCGGATACATCTCTAAGAGTTTGAAAACCCTGGGGCATTGTTGAACGCCAGGTTTTCTGTAAAATCCTCTTAAGATGATTGCTTCAAGTAGATCTTGTGGTCTGGGGCAAGGTGGAGAGTTAAAGGAACTGTGTTTCGCTCTTGACAATCAGCACTGAGTTATTCCCGGAGTGGGACTTTTGGAGTCTCTTCCCTCCAGCAAAGAGCCAGAGGGTATCTTTTTCCAGCAAGGTGGGAATTGTTATTCCTCCCCAAGCAAAGACAGCTTCTCAGCAGGAAGGCTATTCTTGGAGGTAGTCATCCCCAGCGTAGTTACAGAGCTTCATGATCCCCAGCAGCGTTGTCAAATAGGTAGTATTGTATCTTGTTAAATCGATTCTCTCATTCAATACTTCCAATAGCTACAGGCTTTTCTGTGTCGATAACGATTGTAAACTCCCCAGTAGAGTTGCTTCACACGCCTTACAGTCGATGTCCAAGACTCGGTAAGTGTCCAGGAGTTTGGAGATGACGAATCTTCCGTAAAATCCTCTTGGGACGTTTTCTCCATATCAGACTTGTATCTTGGGGCAAAATCAAGTGGTAGACCAGTCCAAGCATGGAGCGTCATGAAAATTCCCCAGCAAGAAGTATTCCAGATTTATTATCCCTAGCAGAGTGGCCTCCCAACTACTGCATCCTAGCTCAAGTCTCGGTATTAATTTAAGAGTTGGAAGATGTCGAATCTTCTGTAAAATTCTCAAGAAACATTCCCTGGCGTGAGACATTTTGAAGTGATTCTCCCCAGCAGAGTTTGTTGTAAGCTTAGTTCCCCAGTAGAGTTTGAAGAGGCGTGGTCTTCTGTAAAATCCTCTCAAGGGACATCTCCCCAGCAGAGTTTGTTGTAAGCTCATTAATCCCCAGCGGAGTTCTATGGTTGTAGTTACTCCCTAAGCAGATTGGTTCAGATGATGCCTTCTCAGCAAAGTTATCATTTCCTACAGTAGCCTTAACAGGTTTGTCAAGTCAGTGCTCAGATCAGGAGGTCAGGCCAATTTGTCTTCCCCAGTACGGTCTGCGACCGCGAAGTTAATCCAGCTAGTTATCCCCAACGGAGTTACTTACCTTTCCTCAGCATTTATTTTGCTGAGGACCTCTTTGCATTTTGCATATAGTATGCATAGCATCCTCAAACGCGTAGCATTTCCATCCGAGATGGAGCGTTACGCCATGGAAAAATTCAAACATATGCATGTGAAGCATAGGCCAGTTTTGATAACTCGTGCGAGAGCCCGAAACTTTGCTCCTTATGGTATTGACAAAGCCAGAAAGAATGCCTAGTCCATTCCCCAACAGACATTTCAAAGCACTACAAGGGTTTCATCATCTTTCTCCCCACAAAGTCATATCTCTCAGCTTACAGGTTTCTTGGAACTATTCCCGATAGGATTCCTTTAGCCGTTCCCGACAGGCACATTGACCGTTCCCGACAGGCACATTGACCGTTCCCGACAGGCACATTGACCGTTCCCGACAGGCACATTAGCCGTTCCCGACAGGCACATTGACCGTTCCAGACAGGCACATTGATCGTTCCCAACAGGCACATTGACCGTTCCCGACAGGCACATTGACAGTTCCCGACAGGCACATTAACCGTTCCCGACAGGCACATTGACCGTTCCCGACAAGCACATTGACCGTTCCCAACAGGCACATTGACCATTCCCGACAGGCACATTGACCATTCCCGACAGGCACATTGACCGTTCCCGACAGGCACATTGACCGTTCCCGACAGGCACATTGACCGTTCCCGACAGGCACATTGACTGTTCCCGACAGGTGGTTCACCGATTCTAGACAGGTTTCCTATGGGGTCTAATGGTTCCAATTTCTCTCTCACAACTTTTCTTCCTTACCATTGCTTCGTTTACAACATTTTTCTTTGTCCACACAGGGCAAATTTTCTCGGTTATTTCTGTATTCAATCCCTATGTATCTTGAATTCCTGATAGCCGTTACTTTCATCCATTCAGATTCACAGTTGATTGAATAGGGGCAGCTGTAATACCTCAAAATTTACCTTCTATGTTTCTCAATAATTGGTCTATGCTTTACTCATTTGCATTCCATAGTAGGTCATAGATTGCATAGCATGGCATTCAGCATAGGGCATGGGATCAAGGTACTTGGCCCATATTCTCAAGTCTCAAGCTTCAAAGTGACTCATGGGGTTCATCATATCTTCTTAAGGTCAAGCATGGAAAAGGATTTCAAGTGGATCTTTTCCTCCTGATCAGAAGGACCAATTAGGGTTTGTGAACCAAGAGGACTTCTTGAAGGGCTTTGTATGTTCAAGCATGATGCTATGAGGTCTATATGCTCACAAGTGTTCATGGATGAGGGTTTGGTTATTGATTTATTGTGGAGGATTTCCAGTGGATCAATTGCTTGTGAAATAAGCAAAAGTCAACTGTAAAGGAGAAAGTCAAATGTGGAATTTTGAGGTTCTTTTCATGGTTTTCAAGGTCTCACATCCTCATATGGTCTTCAATTGTCAAGTGTCATGCCATTCACCAAGAATCAAGAGTTTGTGCAAAAGTTACTAAATTTGGAAAATGACCTATAATGAGAACTTTCCATTTTTGGCAATTTTTCCATCACATTAAACTTGGATTTTCATCATCCAGAAAGCTTCAAAAGAATTTTCCTCAAACATTAAAGTTGAAGATCTTTCTCTTCCATTTCCAAAAAGTACTAGAACATCTCCATATCATTTGTGGAACCCTAGTTATGGTCAAAATAATGCAAGGTTTATTTCATGGATTTCTTATATGTCAAATTTTCCACCATTTGCATTTTTACTCAAAAGGACTTGTAATGTTCCCAATTGCTTCATGTCTCATTACAACATCAAAATACAAGTCAAGAGGATCATTTTTGGCCTTTGAATCAATTCATTCCATGACTTATTTCACATTATGCAAAATTGCAAATGGATTCAAATCTTATGAACCAAGTCATTGCAAGGCCCAAATTCTATTCAGAGGTGATCCATAAGTAAATTGGAGGTGAATCATGCCGATTACAAGGGCTTATCACGTGTGGATTAGTGGTGGTGGTACAAAATGCAAATTTGCAATTTCATCCAAATCTCATTAACCAAGGTTCTAATCACTTGCTAATCCTAATCAGTGAACTAATGGAGAGTATATAAGCTTACTCATACCCTCACAGCTAGGTCAGAGACTCTCATTTGCTCAGTTTTGATATTTTTCTCTCACACTTCCTCTCTTCGAATCTCACTCTCCTTGGAGCTTCTTTGAGATTTCTCTTCACATTCTTGATCAGTGAAGAGAATAGAGCAAGAATCAACTGCTATTTTGAGCTCATACTGAGGATTTCACCAAGTTCCATTCAAGAGGATTCAAGTTCAAACCTCAAGATCTAGCACGATTTCAAGCTCTAGTTGCATTTATTTTGCAACTAGAGGTTCCAAGGAGTAGATCTGCAGTTTTTGGAGGGATTTCTTGGAGGATTTCAAGTTCTACAAGGTTCAGGTTGGTGAATTTTTCATACTCATAGAACTCAGTTTTATTGTGTGTGTTATGATCTGTGGACTTCACTGAGCATGTTGATCTATTTTATTTTAAGTTTGGACATGTATCATGGATGTATTTGGTGATTTAAGTTTTGGATCCAAATTTTATTTCGTTCGATTTGCATTGTATGTTGAGTGTTTGTTGAAATGAGTTAGATATTTAAGATCCTCATGAAATTCTGGTTGAAATGATGTACTCGTATGCAATTTCTGGAGAGATTTTTGTTGCAGCTCACCGGAGAGGGTGGCCGGAGCCCTAGCTCCGGTGACTGGTTCAGTTTCCGGCCGGCCAAAGGTTTGAACGAAGAAGATGAAGTCATGGCCGTCCATTTGCGTGATCCAAGGGCCTTCATGTTGCCATGTTTCTTTTCATTTTGTTTTTATTTTAATGCTTGCGTGTTTGCTAGCCTAGGCTTGTTAACGTGTGCCTCAGATCCCAGCCATTGATTTTGATTATTTTTTAAGTTGTTGATTGAATATGAAGCGTCTGATGAATCGTGTGAATGAGATTACGCCAGCGAATTTAAAAAGACATGTGAGGCTCACATGTGTTTTTGTAGTCTCTGATTAATTTGGTGTACGCGTGCTTATGATAATTGTGGTGTGCTTTTAATCTGGTCCATTGATTTTGCGTACCTTGTTGATTATTTGACTGGTTGTGGAGCACAAGATTGATCTTATGGCTAATATTAAATCTGAATGTTGACTAATTCCATTGTTCCTCATTGACTTCGCTAATGGACTTTTAGCATTGGGATTTGCTATTTGAACCCCCTCCTTTGGGCCTTTTATCATTTCCAACGTGTTATTGTTACTGATGGCCTCCCCCCCTTTGTTTATTTCATTTGTTTTGTTTTATTTTCATGTGGTGTTTGCATTTTAATTTTCTAAAATCATTTTAATGCATCCAAAAATCATAAAAAAATTCATGAAGCTTCTTTTTAGTTTTATGAAATTTTTCCAAATTTTATTTTCTTATTTTATTTTATTTTTGGTGCCTTAATTAATTGTTTAATTGTTTTCCTTTTTGAATTGCCTCACATGTGCATACTTCAACTTGTAGAATTTATTTCTCATCATCTATACATGATTTTCAATTCATTCTTTTTGAATTTGTTGGATAACATTCTAAAGTGCATAAAAACATTTTTGTTTCATTTTTAAAACTTTTTCATACTGCATTTTGGTCCCTCTCTTTTTCATATTGAACCATGGTGCTTACTTGATATTTACTTTATTGTTTGAATTGCTTAACTTGTGTTTTTTTGTGAGATCTTTTAGCATGTGATTGTCTTCTGACCCTAATCCTTTGAGTTTAAATTTCACAATTGTTGAATGTCATATGATACATGTTTGCTTGTTTGTGCTTAAGTGACTTATGCATGATCATCTTTTGACATCTCTTTACACAAGTGGATTTGCCATGCCAAATTGATTGAGTTCCTTTGTGATTCTTTGAATGAGCTTTTGATATGATGTTTAACCCTGGTTGAGGTCCTTTGAGACTAGATTTTGTAATTTGTGGATCATGTTTGAATCATGTTTGAGTATGCTTAAGTGTTGGAACTTTGTCCTCTTTTTGTAGTTTACTTTGGTGCATGTTTTGAAAGTGTTGATTGATGTTTGGACTTGTATGACTTGAGTTTGGTTTTGATATGATGTTGATGCATATGCTACTTCCTATTGAGTTCTATACTTGGTTTTCATGTTACTTGAGCATAGTTGAATGCATTTGGTTGAATTGTATGGTGAATATCATTACCTTTCCTTTTGTGAACTTTTTTGGATCATAATGCTTCATGTTTTGAATCACTTTTGCACACATGAGTTGTTGATGATAATATGATATTGGTTCTGACTTGTCTTCATTTTCATCTTGCCTTTCTCATTTCATTTTGATATGAAGTCCATGTATGCTTAATTGCGCATTTCATACAAGTATGCTTGCATTCTTTCATGTTTATCTTTGCATGCTTACTTGAATTGTTTTGCATTGATCTTTGAAACGTGTTGATTGATTTGAGTTGGACATTGGTGATACGATGTGCTTGCTGCCACTTATTGTATCTCATCTCTTTTCTTCTCCTTCTCTTTCTTCTTCTTCTCTTTCACTCTCTTCCTCCCATGGATCTCAAGACTTGTTTAAGTCTTGGATCCTCTCCCTTTAGAGCTACCTAGTCCAACTTAATTTTTGATTAAGCTTGGAGTAGGATTAGCATTAGGTTTTAGGTAGTCCTTTTTCCTAAGCCACACTAACCATAGGACATCCATGCATGATAACATTAGGACTCTTAGTTTCCCTTTAGAGTTTCCTTTGTGTCGTCTCTCTTCTCATCTCAAAACTTCTTGAAAACACGTAATAAAGGATAACGTGTATTGCGCTCGAGCCTTCTATGTGGGAAGTGGGGAACGAGGGGCTTCCTCTCATTCTTCTAGGATACCTAGTGTACGTCCTGTTGGGGACGATGCGCGAAGTATTCGTTCCTATATTTAAGACTTTGGTTCAATGCAAGTTGCAAACAACTGTAAAAAACACTTCTTGCTTAAAAAACTTCAAACAAACAATAACGTCTTTCCTTCGGGAATTCTTTTCTCATCTCACTCACTCTCAATGTACAAACGTGCTTCTCCTCGTTCTCTTGCAAGACGGTAACGCCTAAGTCTCCATACAGCGAGCTGCAACACCTGAGCTAGAACGTTAGTCGTTCCTTATAAAACACAATCCACCCCTAGTGAGGGGAACTACGTCGCTCTGATTCTCATGCTCCCGAAGAGATACGTAGGCAGTAGGGTAGGGCCCATGCGAGCACCTCTTTTATTTTCCCTACATTTTTTTCTTGTTCTTGATTTTTCTTCTTCGTTTCTCCATCCTTTCCATTCTCATTTCTTCTCTGGTCAAGTAGCAATGGAGTTCCAGATGATGACACCCTTTGATCGAGACTAGCAAGCGTGGATCCCATCGGGTACGATGGACGCGTGGGGGTGCTAATACCTTCCCTTCGTGTAACCGACTCCCGAACCCAGTTCTCTTGGTCGCAAGACCATGCTCTTTCCCATCCTTCAGGTTTATGCAGTGTTTCCTTTCCCTCTCTCGGGATAAATACACATTGCTGGCGACTCTGTGTTTTCCGCGCCACTCTCGCGTTTGTACCGTTGGATGCAAATCTCCCGGGAGCAACACGGTGAGCAAGGACAATCAATCCGAAGAGGGAACTTCCATTTCCTCATACAAAGACGCTATCAAAGCGGTCGAGAGTACCAATACAACAGGATGGGGACAGCTAGTCGTTCCTACTGACAATAAAACAAAGAAGGGTCTTGGTTTCTCTGCAACCTGCACCCAGACAGCTACTACCAGCGATGAAAGTCTTCATCCCGTTCAGAACTTCTTCCACAGTGGAGGTTTCCTTCACCCAGTGCCTCAAGAAGTGCATACCATCAATAAAGATGATTCCTCCGACATAGATGAGGAATGGAAGTCCTATCTTAACGAGGACGGTTATATGTCTCAGGACAAAACGTAGACTCCCTTTTGCTTTCCTGCACAGGGTCCGAGATTTATACCCGGGTCAGACGTCGAAATGATATACGGAGATTGTGATCCGGAAGGATGCCGTGCTCCACCAAACTCATTAGAGGAGGACACTCTGATAAAAGACAACTTTGACCACAACTATTATGGCTCGATGGATGGCCTGCCAATGTGGCAGCCGTATCCAGGGGACTTGGGGCAAGAGAATCAGCGAACAATGAAAATCAGCTGAGCATCATTGAACAGAATACTTGTGTCCCCACCATGTCATGGGATCAACACCCGGGGTATCCTAAAAATACCCCACACGACGATGAATTTGCAACATTTGCAGGACTTGAATTCATCAATTATGCTTTTCCAGAGGTCAACGTCATCGAGAGAGATGACTCCTCCAGTTCCAAAGAAGTATGGGACACCTTGGGACAACCGAGCGGCAAGTTTGACTACTTCGTCAAGTATACCGCTCCCGAAAGCTCTCGTATTAAGCTCAAAGACGTCCAGCCAACTGGATGGGGAGATCTACTTGAGAGCGCAAATGTTATGCAAAATGCAACAGAGCAATCCTCCTACGACAATGTTGCCTGGGAGACAGATTCCAATGATCCTGCTCCACCAGAAATCAGCGTCATTTCTGAAGACAAATCTAGGAAAGTACCAGACTTTGTGATTCACCGAGGAGTTCGCCACTAATGGGTTGCTGTCAATGTTCCGAAGATTGTTCATAAGTCAAAGTAATTTCCATCTTTAGCCTTTCACCCTGCCCAGGTGAAATGGATGTTTTGATAGGGCTCGCTTTCTGTAAATTTTCCTTCTTCGCTTCGCCCAAAGCAATAGAGTTTTTTTTATAGGGCTGTAGTTTCAAGAATCGACTCTATCATAAATAAATAAATGTCGTTTTGTAATTTCTGCATTAATTGTTGTTTTCTCCTTTTGCTTTTCTCAGAAAATGGTAATCCTAAAAAATAAATCAATAACAAAAATAAGCAGTAAAAGAAATACACTGTACACACTTACATTTTCTCTATTTCTTCTAAACGCAAATCATCACGTCATGCAGATTGCTTGTTTTAAACCCAGTTGAAACATACGATCCGATGCCTTCTCCCGACTTTGAGTTCCCGGTATTTGGGGCTGAAGAAGAAGTTGACAACGAAATTCCAGAAGAGATCTCCCGACTACTCAGACAAGACGAAAGGTCCATTGAACCTCACAAGGAGCCATTGGAAACGGTCAACTTAGGTTCAGAAAAAGAGAGAAAAGAATCAGGATTGGGGCACTGCTCAGTCCAACTGCCAGAGAGGATTTGTTAAAGCTTCTCAAAGAATTCCCCGATGTATTCGTTTGGTCCTATCAGGATATGCCAGGGTTGGATACCAGCATCGTGGAACACCATTTACCATTAAGATCGGAATATCCGCCAGTCAAGCAAAGGTTGAGACGGACTCACCCGGACATGGCCATCAAAATCAAAGAGGAGGTACAGAAACAGATTGACGCAGGTTTCCTCGCCACATCAGAATATCCTCAATGGTTAGCCAACATCGTACCCGTTCCCAAAAAGGACGGAAAAGTCAGAATGTGTGTCGATTACAGAGATCTAAACAAGGCTAGTCCAAAGGACGAATTTCCTTTACCACACATTGACATGCTGGTTGACAGTACAACAAAGTTCAAAGTTTTCTCTTTCATGGATGGGTTCTCGGGCTATAATCAGATCAAAATGGCGCCGAAAGACATGGAGAAAACTTCATTCATTACCCCATGGGGTACCTTTTGTTACAAGGTAATGGCTTTCGGTTTGAAGAACGTCGGGGCAACCTATCAAAGGGCCATGACTACTATGTTTCATGACATGATACATAAAGAAATCGAGGTATATGTCGATGATATGATTGCAAAATCTAAGACAGAAGAGGAGCATGTGACCCACCTATCAAAACTATTTGAGCAGTTGAGAAAGTACAAACTTCGCTTGAATCCCAACAAGTGCACCTTCGGTGTCCGTTCAGGGAAACTTTTAGGGTTCATCGTCAGCCAGAAAGGAATTGAGGTTGATCCTGACAAGGTCAAGGCCATTCAAGAAATGCCTTCTCAGAAAACTGAAAAACAAGTCAAAGGATTCCTGGGACGTTTGAACTACATCTCCAGATTTATATTCCTCATGACCGCCACATGTGCGCCGATTTTCAAACTGCTAAAAAAGAATCAGGACTGCGTTTGGACAGAAGATTGTCAAACTGCCTTCGACAGTATTAAAGAATACCTGTTGAACCCCCCGATTCTATCGCCTCCAGTGGAAGGAAGACCACTGATCATTTACTTAACAGTCTTGGAAGACTCAATGGGGTGTGTACTTGGCCAACAAGACGAAACTAAAAGGAAGGAGTCTGCCATCTACTATCTGAGCAAGAAATTTATCGACTGTGAAACTCGGTACACGATGCTCGAGAAAACTTGCTGCGTTTTGGCTTGGGCAACCAAACGTCTGCGCCAGTACATGATTCGTCACACTACTTGGTTAATCTCTGAAATGGATCCAATCAAGTACGTCTTCGAAAAACCTGCTCTTACGGGAAGGAATGCCCGTTGGCAGATGTTGCTATCAGAATATGACATAGAGTACCACGCTCAAAAAGCCGTTAAAGGGAGTGTTTTAGCTGATCATTTGGCTCATCAACTGATTGATGATCAAGAATCAATCTGGTTTGACTTCCCAGACGAAGATGTCATGTATCTAAAAATGAAAGACTGTGATGAATCGCTACCCAATGAAGGGCCATAACCAGGTTCCCAATGGGGACTTATCTTTGACGGAGCTGTTAATCATTACGAAAACAGAATTGGGGCAATTAGCATAACACCTCAGGGTACCCACATTCCTTTCACTTCCAGACTTACGTTCAAGTGCACAAACAACGAGGCCGAATACGAAGCTTGTCGCATGGGTCTCGAAGAAGCGATCAACTTAAGGATCAAGAACTTGGACGTATATGGCGACTCAGCCCTGGTTATCAATCAGATCAAAGGAGATTGGAACACATACCAATCAGGACTGATTCCTTACAAAGATTACGCAAGAAGGTTGTTACCCTTCTTCAACAGAGTCGAGTTTCATCATATCCCTCGTGAGGAGAATCACATGGCTGACGCATTAGCCACTCTCTCTTCCATGATTACTGTAGGTCATGGAACGACCTACCTAAGATCGACATAATGCGCCTTGAGCGGCCCGCTTGCATCTTCGCGATTGAAGCAGTCATAGACGACAAACCTTGGTATCACGATATCAAATGCTTCCTTCAGAAACAAGAGTACCCGCCTGGGGCATCCAGGAAGGGCAGGAAAACCCTCAGAAGACTGGCTGGAAACTTCTTCCTGAGCGATGATACACCTTATAAGAGAAACTTCGACATGGCCTTGCTCCGATGTGTAGACAGACCAGAAGCAGACATGCTGATAAAAGAAATTCACGAAGGATCCTTTGGCACTCATGCCAATGGACATACAATGGCGAGAAAAATTCTAAGAGCAGGGTACTATTGGTTGACCATGGAATCCGACTGCTACAAGTACATGAGGAAGTGTCACAAGTGTCAGATATACTCCGACAAAATCCATGTACCGTCAGCGCATCTCAAAGTTCTTTCTTCCCCATGGCCTTTTTCCATATGGGGAATCGACATGATTGACATGATTGAGCCCAAGGCTTCAAACAGACATCGGTTCATCTTGGTAGCCATTGATTATTTCACCAAATGGGTCGAAGCAGCGTCGTACGCTAATGTAACCCGACAAGTGGTGGTCCTATTTATCAAAAACAATATCATCTGCCGTTATGGTGTTCCCAGCCAGATCATTACTGATAATGGATCCAACTTGAACAATAAGATGATGAAAGAGTTATGCGCAGAGTTCAAGATCGAACACCATAACTCATCTCCCTACCGACCCAAGATGAACGGAGCGGTAGAAGCGGCAAACAAGAACGTCAAGAAGATCGTTCAAAATATGGTTGTAACCTACAAAGATTGGCACGAGATGCTACCCTTTGCTCTTCACGATTATCTCACGTCTGTCCGCCCTTCAACATGAGCAACCCCTTTCTCTCTAGTATATGGCATGGAAGCAGTGCTTCCCATAGAAGTAGAGATCCCATCAATCCGGGTATTGATGGATGCTAAGCTTACAGAAGCTGAATGGTGTCAGAGTCGACACGACGAACTCAATCTGATCGAAGAAAAGCGAATAACGCCACTATACCACGGTCAATTGTATCAACAGAGAATAAATAAGGCGTTTGACAAAAAGGTCTGACCTCGCATCTTCAGGAAAGGAGACCTCGTGCTCAAAAAGATACAATCATTTCTCACTGATTCCCGGGGCAAGTGGACTTCGAATTATGATGGCCCCTATGTGGTCAAGAAAGCTTTCTCAGGTGGCGCCTTGAGACTTGCAACTATGGACGGAGAGGAATTTGCCTACCCCACGAATGTTGATGTAGTCAAGAAATACTTCGCCTAAACTAAAAAAAAAACGTCTCGGTGGATTGAAAACCCGAAAGGGCGGTCCAGGCAAAAATTAGAGACATGATCAAAAATCATCCCGGTGGGTTGGAAATCTCAAAGTACAATCCAGGCAAAAATTAGGGATAATGGCAAGTAACTACGTTCGACAAAGTGGCAAATCCCTCAGCAGCAGTTACGTCGTCCATCAGAAAAACTCCAGTCACGGTCATCTTCAACAGAAGCTCAGGATGCCCCGAATTCAAAGTTGGTAGGAGGATAATGGTTGTCATGTTTCAATATAGCCCTTTTCCCTGTAAATTACCATTTTCTAAGTTTGTAAATACTCTGTGGAATCACGCGTTTGGCTGATTCCCATCCTATCAATAAAATTTGAGCCCTTGTGCTTTTGTTTGTAATTCTTATTTGTTTTAGCTTTACAAAACGACATTTTAACATGATTAACGATTCTTGAAATAAAACAAAAAATGAATTTACTTATAAAATTTTTCTGCTTTTAAAATAAAGATGGCAATTTCTTTTGATTTTTGAGCATCGAAAGAACGTCGATCGCTTCTCCGAAGGCGGTTAAGCTTCAAAAGTGGAGAATCAAAGTACTCCTTCTAAGCCAGTGCGCCTGAATGAAGGATCAGCTGTATCAGATGCGGCTTTCCCATCTGATACCCTCGGTCGAGTTTCCATCTCCTAAGCCTGACCAACGTCGCTCCCAACAGGGACCGTTTCTCCTAAGCAAGGCAGAATTGCTACTCTTGAACCAACGGTACGACTTCGCCCCGATGGCCGAGCATCCCGTCATGTTCATCTTTTAGTCTGTATGTTGCATCGGTTTTGTCAGCATATACATACATACATCATGCATTATTGATTTGCATCCGCATTCATATTGCATCACTATCACTTTAGTCGGTCTTGTCCCCTAGTGATAACAGTTCTCTCAATCGAGTTGTCAGTTCTTTCCTCGTCAGGAAAGGTTGCGTCTGAACAATCCCTCTCCTCCAGTTTAGTTCTGGATTAGAATTGGCCTTTGACCACTTTGATAACCTGAATCTCTGAAAGACCAGAGAACTTTCAACCGATGTCACTCTTAGCCATTGAAGATGATATTTTTGCTTTCCCGGATTAAGGAAAGTCCCTAGAGGAAGCCTCTTAATCATAGATTCGGCAATACAGCAGTTTTCGCACCTCAAAATTGGATCCCATCATATGGCATTTCTCCGGGAAGACCCCGAGAAAAGTATGATGTAAGACCCCAAGCGGAAGCAATCTCTCAAGAAACTCGCTTTCCCCAGATAGAGTCAACAAATGGCATCTCCAACAGAGAAGTTTGTACACCTCTACAGCTCCAATGACTGGGTTCCCCAGCAACTCTGACATCAAATTTTTCCCATCAAATGGCATCTCCCCAGGAAAATTCGGCGAGAAATTTAAGGAAAACCGCTACGAATAACGTCCCTTGTCAATAAAGTTTATTGACAAAAGAAACTAACACCAGTTCCTTGGTAGGAAACCAAGAACGAGGGGAAGTTTATTTCAGAAACTGAGACCAGTTCCTTGGTAGGAAACCAAGAACAAGGGGAAGTTTATATCAGAAATTGAGACCAGTTCCTTGGTAGGAAACCAAGAACGAGGGGAAGTTTATATCAGAAATTGAGACCAGTTCCTTGGTAGGAAACCAGGATCGAGGGGAAGTTTAATTCAGCAACTTAGACCAGTTCCTTGGTAGACAACCAGAATCGATGGGAAGTTTACCTTTTCTGAGCATCATTGCTTAGCAAAAGAAGATGAATGTGTAAGCTACCATTCATAACCACCATCAAAATTTTGGGTATTCGGATATTTAATCCTCTTGCACCCCGAATGCCCGAATACTTTCGTCATTCACACCTTCGGGTCCAAGAAGATTAAATAGGGGCATCTGTCATACCCCAAATTTTAACCACCAAGATTCCCATCATTGTGCAAATCATGATCACAATATGGGTGTATCATTATGCTTCATCAGTCTCCCCGAAGATGGGTGAGCATCCACTACAATCAAAATTAGGGTTTTAAGTCCTCTCTGAGTTCTTAGACAAAGGATCAATCAAGGAATGACATGATCTTCAACTTGTCTAGCCTCTCAAACATCCACAATGGATCAAAAGGACTCCCACTTCAAGGATTAAGCATAAGGTTGCTCCCTTCTAGGTGGATCAAGCCTCAAGATCGCCAGTGTCACCAAATTAGGGTTTTGGTCGACCAGGGCCTCCAGATGGAAATTTTCCTCTGGGCATGAGCCAATGCTTCAAAGCATAACCTAATATACTCCATGGAACCTCATGGGCCCAAGCATCAAGTCAATTTTGCCTCAGGGGATGCATACATCAAAAATCAGGAATTAGGGTTTCTTGACCTAATTCACCCCTAAGTTGACTTTTGGGACAAATCATGAGCCAAGACCTCAAGACATGATTTGAGGGTATCCAACATACCACATTTATCCATTTGTAATAATGGATTAATCCAGGAAGCTTGAGCAACAAGTCTCAATTTCATCAGTACCACAGTTAGGGTTTCGCGAAAAAAGTCAACTATAACTTTGACTTTTGACCAGGACATGCTCCCAAGCCCTAGGACATGATTCAATATACCCTATAACAGCCATGAAACATGTCCATCAAGTTTTATTTAGGTCAAGGACTTGATTTCCTAAAGGATCGCATAGTTTGGAATTCATCGGATAAAAAGTCAACTGTGCACAAAAGTCAACTTTGACTTTTTGAGATTTTTCACAAAAATGGATTTGTAACCGTAAAATGATGTTAATGTATGATTTTAATCATCATTCATCAAGAAAAATCAAAGAAAGTGGGATAAATTGTAAAAGGGGTAACCATAAAAACTTAGAAAATTTTCTAAGTTATGAACAAAGTGGCAAGGGTACCAACTTTGGAGGATCATAGCTCCTAAACCACAAAGCCATTTTTCCCCATCCAAAGCTTGATTTGTAGATCTCATGGCCCTCTACAAAAACTTCAACTAGACCTCATTTCAATTCTTCATGGAGTTTGAGTTATGGATTGATCAAAATCACAAAAAGTGAAAATGTCACTTTTTTCCAACACAGTGAAATTTTCACTAAGTTAGAATCTGCCTTCACTTTTTTCCAAATGCAGGGGGATTTTTCAGTTGGATCCAAAAAGTATCAAAACCAAATATGATCAAACAGTTGTTGTATCATATAAGGGCTTTCCAAAATGGCCAAGAACATCACCAAATTCAATTTGAGCTAAGAGTAATGGTAGTGGCAAAGTGCCTTGCTGAAAACTGCCAAGGCAAGGCAGAATTTTGCATTTTTGGTCGATTTGCCAAAATCAGCTAATTCCAAGCCTTGTCATCATCTTGGACACATCTGAGGATCAAATCTAAAGGGGACAATCACTGAGCCAAGCCTCCAAAGTCCTTGGAACAAGAAGTAGCATGCCAAACCTATAATTGCCTAAAAGAGGGAGAAGACTCCAATTTTGGATTGGAGCATTTAATAGATGCTTAGAGGTGGCATGGACGGACACATTTGCAATTGAATTCAGTCAAGATTCCTCCAACAAGTAGGGAACCAAAGCTCTGTGCTCTAACCTCTAGTCAATGGCTAGAGCAGACTTGGATTTTCATTTGCCAACATTGGCCAAACCTCTGCTGCAGTTGCCATTCACTATTCCTTGTAAAGAAAACTTGCTCTACTATAAATAGAGCTCATTTGTGATCAGTTTGAGTACACCAAAGCCATCAAACAGATGCTTTCCTCAAAATCTCTTCTTTCACTCCAATTTTGCCTTCTAAGGCAAGTCACTATCGGGTTTTGAGTTTGAGAGCTTTTCTAATCAAACCAATCACGCTCACACCTCATAAATATCATATAGAAGTGATCCAAACACTTAAACAACATCTGGAAAACTGATTTCTCATAATCACCAGCCAGTTGCTCAAGGTTTTAACCAAGTTGCAGCTGAGATGCCATGAAGTGATCCAGCCATTTCCAATCAAGTCCAAGCATTCAAACACACTCCATAGGGTGTAGGGAAGCTGTTCAGATCATCACAACTCATTTGTAACACCTCCAACTCAAAAATCACATTGCTCTTGCTGTCACGACCTTCAAGTAAGCCTAAACTTGGTCGTCTCTTAATCTATGCATATTTCCTCGAACAATACTTTTGCCAAATGTTCATAATCATGCATAGAATGTTTCCCCTCAATTAATTGCTTTGTTTGAATCGTGTATCAAAATTCTCAGCCTTCGTGCAAATTTTAGGGTTCTTGAGGTTTTGTCTTGATTTCTTATTCCATGTTAAAAATAAATGAAATTAAAGACCATAGACATGATCGTGAGGTTGAAACGAGCAGATTGATATACGGTTTGCATGATTCCATCAAGTATTCAGTGAGATTGGAGAGAAAATGCAAATCTGGGCAAAACTCAGAACACGCGCGTGTTCTTGGTGCCCTTTTTTGAAAATTCAAATATTTGAATTTTGGGATTTTATTTAATTGATTCAAAAATTAATTTCTCTCTGAGTTTTAATGGTTTTGAGTTGATTCTTTTTTTAATAATTCACAAAATTGTTAAAATATTTTATTTTACGAAAAAATCCCAAAAATATTATTTATTTCATATAATTGATATTTTTGCCAAGAATTAATATTTTAATTGTTTTTGACATTTAAAATATTTTTTTCCTTCTTGATTTTACAAATTTTTATGATTTCTAATCATTTTGTAGGTCAAAACATGATTGTTGAAACATTAATCCAAGATCACAATTTGTTTTCCCCATATTAATCAATTTTGACCATTTTAATTGAATTTTTTATTCAATTAAAATACATTTTGGAAATAAATTAGGGTTTTGATTAATTCAACCCTCATCAAATAATTTCAAACAATTTTGGGCCTCTAAAAGAGTGTAAGACCCAACCCTTTGTAAATACAAACCTATTTTGGGCCTCACTTATTGTATAAGTCTCGTTGTATTTCGAAAAGTTCGACGCGATCATCGTCCGTTGAAAAACAAACCTTGGGCCTCTCCTCGAGCTATAAGACCCATTCAAAACTTTTGGGCCTCTATTAGAGTGTAAGACCCAACCCCCTTTGAAAAACAAACCATTTTGGGCCTCAGTCTTTATATAAGACCCACTGCGTTTTCAAAATCTCAGCGCGATCGCCATTTCAAACGAAAAATCATCTGGGCCTACCCTCGTGTTATAAGCCCCACTCTTTTTCTTAAAACCTTTTGGGCCTATTGAGAGAGTGTAAGACCCATCCCTTTGTACAGAAAACCTTTTTTTGGGCCTCAGTCACTTGTATAAGTCCCTCTGTACAAATTCAAAATGATAGTGCGATCACTGATAAAAACCTTGGGCCTCTCCTTGAGCTGTAAGCCCCAATCTTTCATTTCAAAGCACTTTCTCCTTTGATCTTGAATATACTATTGTTTTCAATCTTTCTTTGTTGAACAACTAACAAAACAGCATGGAAGCTCTACAACCGAGTAAGTGGTTATATGCTTTCATTTACCGCTTTCATATACATATAACTGTATTGTGGGGCTGTTTCACTGTAAGTCTTTTTTCATAAACTCATATCAACTGTGTAATACTAGTATAGATATTTAGAGTTTCCCCGGCAACTACGTCTAGTACTAAGCCCTGTTGATTACTCTTAAAATAGACAAAACTAGATCCCCATAGGATTACCAGATACAGTTTTCCCTCCTCTTGGGGTTAAACAATATGGAGACGTGAAAGGCAGCATTCTCGGCGAACCCTTTCATAGACTGTCACCTTTAAAAATCGTCAAAGAAACTCTATTCCCCAGAGATGATCTTTTCTCCATGAATGGCATCTCTTGAGTTTCTTCCAAATTCTCGAACTTTCCTGGCTTGATCTATTCTATGTGAATAACCTATCTTGAATTTATCGGGGTTTGGGGATCCACAGGCTTCTTAAAAGCATCCCCGCCTCCTCTTGGGCGTTGTACAAGGACTCGTCGGCTTCTTAGAAGTATTCACAGCCTCCTCTTAGGCTTCGTATAAATGATTTTTTCCTCCGGGAATGATAGCCTCCTCTTGGGCTTCGTACAAATTGTCCCGTGGCTTCTTAAAAGATTCCAGCCTCCTCTTGGGCTTTGTACAAATTGTCCCGACGACCTCCTAGAGGTATAGGAATAGAAATTAGTCATCTTAATAAAACAGTCTTTCAAAGAGTCTATATCTTGCTACTGCTGTTCCTTAAACATAGTATAAAAGATAAAACTCTAGACTTTGACAGTTTAATTCCCTTGAGTCTCAAAGACATTCTCAAGTTCCTTCCAAAACTAGGAGACGAAACCCGTAGACTTGGACAGTACCAATACCCTTTGGATTCCCCATTTCCTTAAAGAACAGGAAATAACCCTGATCCTCTGATCAATCCTAAAGCATAGCCTTACCTTTAATCAGTCTCTTTATAAGAACTGATTTTCTCTTTAAATCAGTATACTGGACCTGTCACTCAACTGAAACAGTAACCCTAGCCTCCTCTTGGGCTTTGTACAATGATTCTCCCCAGCGGAGTTAACCTTTTCAGACTCTCTTGTTGAGTCAAAACCTTTTTTAGCCTCTATCTCGGGCTTCGTACGAGATACAAAAACACTCTCTTGTTGAGTATAAAAGACTCTCTTGTTGAGTCAAACCCTTTTAGCCTCCATCTTGGGCTTCGTACGAGATACAAAGACTCTCTTGTTGAGTCATCCCTTTTAGCCTCCATCTCGGGCTTCGTACGAGATAAAAAGACTCTCTTGTTGAGTCAAACCCTTTTAGCCTCCATCTCGGGCTTCGTACGAGATACAAAACACCCTCTTGTTGAGTATAAAAGACTCTCTTGTTGAGTCAAACCTTTAGCCTCCGTCTTGGGCTTTGTACAAGACACATAAAAACACCCTCTTGTTGGGCCAATAGCCTCCTCTTAGGCTTTGTATAAGGAAAACCCCGGTTGAACCAATCAACCTTTTAGCATCAAAGTTGTGCCTCGTTCATAGTATACAAACATCAATAACTCCTTCTTCATCTAACTGCTGTAAGCGGCAAGCCTCTGGATCATCTACATCCATGCCACTGTCCCTCTTTTAGCATGAGAAAATCCTAAGGAAAGATGGCATTGCTCTACACTGAGTTAAAGTCTTCTCCTTCAGGTCAAAAACCCCTATAAAGGAAATTATGGCATTCCTAGGATTCACATATCCTGGTTAAAGTAATTCTCCTTTATAAACCAGTCACCCAACAGTTGTGACAAACAACCCCTCTTTAGAGATGACAAATTCTCTCTAAAGACGAAACTTTTAGCTTCATATCTTGGGCTTTGAACAAGATACAAATAGACTCTTCAGCTTCACATCTTGGGCTTTGAACAAGATACAAACCACCTTTAGCTTCACGTCTTGGGATTTGAACAAGACACCAAAACACCATTTCCTCCCATAGAATAGGAGGAACCACGATCGCTCTGATTTCCCTGTCTCGGTAAACGGGAATACGTAGGCATAAGATTGAAAGAAAAATATTAGCGAGCACACTAATCCAAAACCCAAATCCCGTACCCTCACATGTCAAAAGCATCAGTCTTAATCTCCCACCAATCGCCCTAGCACTATTTTAACAAAATAACCTAAGAGAGACCCACAATCTTTGTAGCATCTGTAAACCAACAGTCATCTGTTCAAACTCAGTTTGCAAGCAGGTTTAATTGGAGACATCTATTTCCCTTCCTTCATCAGCTTCAATAGGATAAAAAATGAATCGAACTGTAGTACCAGAGCGATCGTGCTTCGCAACCACATCCAAAATCACTCGCTACAGCAGCCACACGTTTCCCTTATACGAGGTTTAGCTGATCGAGTCTAGTTTGCACCCATTCTACCTTATCCAGTTTAGCTTCCTTTATGATCCTAAATGATGAATTTTTACTCCGATTGATAACCCCTATTTGAAGCCCATATCCTTATGCAAATATAAGTTTCCATCGAGATCCAGGTCCAGGTCCTTCATAGGAGTCTGAAGTTTCACAATCCTTTATAACGATGACATCTTTGTCCGGGAAGTCCATCTGCATGAGTTTGATAGTCGTCAACTGGTTTATGAACGAGATGATTTGCTAGTGTACTTCCTTTAATAGCCTTTGGAGTGATGTATTGGATGTCACATTCAGTTAATAACATATGCCACCTAGCTATTCTCCCTGATACGTCACGTTTCCCTAGTTCACAACCCATTGAATTCTCAAGTATTGTTAAGTACATTATGAGTGGTCTCCTTGGGATTGGTGGCACCAATATAGGTGGCTTTTGCAAATATTCCTTGATCCAATCGAAATCCTTTTGACAATCTTCATTCCATTCAATGATTTGATCCTTTTCTGAGTAATTTGAAGATTGGCTCACAAGTAGCTGTAATGTGTGAGATGAACCTCGTAATATAATTTAATCTCCCTAAAAATCCACGAACTTCCTTTTTTTTTGTCCTTAGAGCTGGCATCCCTTGAATGGCTTTCATTTTGTCCTTTATTCCTCTTTGACTGACCATGGACCCTAATATTTTTTCGGATCTGATTCCATAAGTACACCTTGTAGGATTTTGTCGTAACTTGAATTTCCTTAACTGATACAACAACTTTTGTAAGTTAGTTATGTGATCTTCTTCTTTTTGTGAGTTGTTAATCATATCATCCACATGAACCTCTATCTTCTTATGCACCATATTACCATAGCCCTTTGATAAGTTACTCCTACATTCTTTAACCCAAAAGGCATTACCTTGTGACAAAAAGTCAAATTTTTTCTTGACTTCTTCCCTGATCTTGAGGATCATATCTGGTCTAGTCCTCCTCAGCTTTTGCTTGATTGGCATGCATTCTGTCTTGAGCGGTAGTTTGTGCTCAACGATGTTCGTATCACGTCCAGGCATATCCTGGCATGACCAGGCGAACACATCTGTGTACTCTTGAAATAGCTCAATCAACCTTTCCTTTATATCCTTATTCGAAGAAGTATCGACTTTGACCTCTTTCCTATCTTCCTCAGTTCCCAGATTGATCACATCCACTGGTTCCTGATGAGGTTGTATTTCCTTGTCCTCTTGCCTCAACAGCCTGGCTAACTCTTCGGGAAGCTCACACTCGTCCTCATCACCCTCTTCTGCTTGGTTAATCGGTAATCCGAAGTCATACGGGATTATAGCGGTGTTATTTTTAATAGGTTCGTTTTTTTAATTTGCACGAGGAAGATTTTTTTTATTATCCCTTTTGGAATGAAGTGCTTGAAATGAAAATATTGAAAGAAATGTATCGATATTTTGTGAACAACGGAAATGAAAGAAAGAGATCTTGATAGAAAACAAAATGCAATTTTATTGATAAAAATAATCCAAAGAAATAAAAGGTGGCCCTACAAAGCTTTGTCCACTTGCCTTGGGCATAGCAATGGACTTATTATTATTTTATGAAAAAGTAGATTACTTCGAAACAGAAATCATCTCAGGAATCTCGACGGTTTTCCAATTGTCGAAATTAGGCATTCCTTTTTTACTTTTCGCTTGCAGCCACTTGATTCTTATTCTGGAACCCAAAACTATGAAAATTGTCTTCTAATCCTTCATTAGCCGGTTTGTAACCCATCCCGAACAAACCCTTCTCCTCAAGTGACTCCCATTGTTTGCCCCAGTTTGTTATGTCTCCCTTCTTAATAAGGAATTCATCTTCCATCCCTTCCATGGCGTTGACTGTTGCCCCAATGTACCCCAGTAATGCATTATATCCCAGATTTGGACCTTCAGGGTCTACAACACTGACATCGTTTTTCTTTGAATGGTTTCTGGAATACCTTTTATTGTTATGTTGATCAGAGGCTGACTTCCCAATCTTTCTAGTCCTTAACGCGTCCTCAATCCTGTCTCCAATGATAACCAAATCAGCAAATCAAGTTGAGACTGACTCAATCATCTTCTTGTAGTATGTTCCTTGTAGGGTACCCACAAACATATCCACAAGTTCACTTTCCAATAATGGAGGTTGCACACGAGAAGCTAGTTCCCTCCATCTTTGGGCATATTCTTTGAAGGACTCATTCCCTTTTTGAGACATGTTCTGCAAATGTGTGCGGTTAGGAGTCATGTCCACGTTGTATTGGTATTGCCTTAAGAAGGCCATAGAAAGATCTTCCCAGGTTTTGATATGAACCCTTTCTAGCTTCACGTACCAATCTAAGGATGCCCCACTTAAACTATCCTGAAAGGTATGCATCATTAACTTCTCATTAGCGACATAGGCAGCCATTTTTCGAACAAACATCCTAAGGTGATTCTTAGGACAACTGACACCCTTGTATTTCTCGAAGTTTGGAGCCTTGAATTTGGGAGGTATGACCACACCAGGAACTAAGCACATTTCCAAAGCATCCACTCCAAAGATATTGAATCCCTCCATGACCTTCAACCTTTCCTCAAGTGTTTTGTACTTATCGTCATCCCCTCTCCTTTCCATAACAGTGGTTCCTTTATTTTTTAGGGCCACTTGTCTTGGATTTTCACCCTCGTATTGGAGGTTCCAATCTGCGTAATTCTCACGTGGAATAGGTATGTAAGTAGTATGAAGTACCTCATTGGAAATAGGTGGAGAGACGGTTCCCTCGAGAGGTTGGTTAACAGTTTTTTGCTTAGCAGTTTCGGCCTCCTCACGTTCCAGATCATGGATGCTGCGGTGAGAATCAGATATCGAGCTATTAATTAACTTGCATCACAAAACATGAAATTCACCACCGAGCTTTGATTTATCCAAAGGAAAGGGTAAAGAACGAAAACCCTAAAAAGAGAATCTAGGTTCGGGGGTTGGTTATACAAAGGGAAGGTATTAGCACCCTAAGTATCTGTAGTACTCTACAGGAACCTCTTATTTATGTTTGTGTTATGCTATAGTTGCTTGCTAAAGGGAAATGTGCTAAGGTAAGAAAAAACCTAGGAGTATATACACTAAGTATGCTCGCCAAGACATTGCATCTCGTGCCTACGTATCCTGACGGGAATGGAATCAGAGCATTCGTAGTTCCCCTCAATACGGGGTAAAAGGGTGTAAAAAGAAAATATGGAATCCGAGAAGGCATCGGATGTAAAGGTAAAAAGTGTGGAATCCGAGAAGGCATCGGATGTAAAGGTAAAAAAGGGTGGAATCCGAGAAGGCATCGGATGTAAAGGTAAAAAGTGGAAAAAGAAAAAGGTAGCTCGCTAGGATCTCGCAATCGTAGGTGAACTTGAGAAATCAGAGCAATCGTAGTTCCCCTCAACGGGGGTGAGGAACTCTTGACTGTGGTCAAGGTTCCAAGGGAAAGTAGGGTCTGACAGCAAGACACCTACATGGAGTGCGGCGACTCCAAACCTAAGGCTAGGTAAAAACAGTGAATGAAGTGTCTACGGGAAAGTAGGGTCTGGCAGCAAGACACCTACGTGGAGTGCGGCGACTCCATACCTACGGCTAGGTAAAAAAGGAATGATGGACAATGCTATGACATGGCAGTCAACGGGAGATCCTTTCCTTTGGAATGAGGAAGTAATATGGAAACAAGGAGGAAAACTTCGGTCTCGAGGATAGAATGAATAGCAACATATGTACATTGAATGTAACAAGAATATTGAAAATGAAAATTAGGAATTAATTAAAGTAAAAATGAGGATAGTCAAGATTAAAATTAAGAATTAAATAAAAACCTAAATAGATAAAGTTTAACTAAAGCTAATATGGATTAAAATTTAAAAGCTAATTAACTAAATCCTAATGAAAATTATTAGTTAACTAAAAAATAAATGACTAAGTCTAATCACTAATCAAATTAATTTCTAAATAAACTAATTAACTAATGTCTAAAAGAGACTAATTAACTAATATCTATTTGAAACTAAATTATTAAAAACAAAACTAATTCTAACCATAATAACTAATTAAATTATTTTCTAGTTAAAATTAAATTGCTAAATAAATTAACCTAACCCAGACTAATAACTAAGTAAATTAAAATCTAAATTCTAAATTAACCACACTAATTACTAAAACTCCCTAAAATCTAAATGAAGGGAAGGGCGTAAACACACTGGGCCAGACATGGAGAAACAAGCCCAATAGAAAATAGGGCGCTGGGTCTGAGGAAAAGATGGGTCGGGTTGACCCGGTACCAAAAGCAAAGCCCAAATGAGAGAGAACCGGATCGGTTCTTACTGGAAGAGGGCTACGTGGGGAACCCTTGAATCAAAACGCACGGTCAAACGCATCTTCAAAAACAACTCCCAGGATTGAGAAAGAAAGCATACACACACGGTTCAAATTGGAACAGTTCAAAATCCGATGCAATAAAAAAATCATTCTACAACATGATGTAACAACAAACTTCAACTAGCAAGAAAAGTGGAAACGAAATACCAGATACTGATCGTGTCCTTCCTCGCCAATCTGTCTCGCTCTCTCGCAGCATCTCTCAAATCTCTTTCGTTCGCGCCTCTTCGCGACAGTTGATGGTGATGGCGTTGTGAAGGAAAGGCTGAGGTTGTCGTCGTTTGAAGTTGTTGATGTGCGGAGGGGATGGACTTGGAGCTTGGCTTGTAACGGTTCAATCACTCACTCTCCTTCCTTTCTGGTTCTATTTGGATTTGAGTGTCTTGGGTTGGAAAATTGATGAAATATGGTGGCCGATGGTGGTTGGGTGGTGAAGTGTTATACAGATTGTTGTTTATGTGTTGTTTGGTGGAGGAAAGTTTGGTTGAAGTTGAAACGAAAGTAGTTGTTGAGGGAGGATGTTTAGAGGGGGAACCGTGTGGCCTTGGTGTTTGACGTTGGCTGAGGGATTTTGGTGATGTGTGTTTGGAGTGTCTTCACTGCGTGAGTTTTGAGAGGTTACAGTAGTGTAGAGTTGGGAATGGTTGAAAGTGGTTCAATTGAGAAGATTGGGAAGGCTGTTGGTTGTTGTTCAGAAGTAATGATGATTCACAACAGGTTTGTTGGGTGTTCTTCTCTTTTCTGGTTTTTTTATTCGGATTGGGAGATGGTGGAGATGGGAAGTTTTCTGAAGATGTTGGAGGAGGGTGGTTCTTTGTTGTCTGCTGAAGGTGATTTGAAGGGTGGTTTTAAAGTGTTTGTGATGGTCACCCCCCCCCCCTTCTTTGTTCTGAGATTCTCTTTTTATTGAAATCTTTTTTTTCAAATTTCTTGCCGTTGATATCCTGTTGCTATCATAGCAGGTTGGGCAGATTGGATGCTTGTTGGCAGGCTGGTGTGATATCATGGTCAAGGCTCTTCTTTTGATTATTCAGAGTGTCAAAATATTGTTGTTGTTCTTTGGTATACACGGACCACAGGTTTTGGAGGGATGTTAATATGTGCAAGAGTTTTGGTCTTTGGCAAGATTGTAGCAGCAAGCAGGCTCAGGTTTTTGGCTATTTTAATGAAAAGAACTCGCAGGCAATTAGCAGGATGACTTAGTGTTGTAGAAATTTGTCTTGAAGCATTACATAGTCTTTTGGTTTGAATTGTAGCATTGGGACCGTATCATCATGACTTGCTCCTATTTCTTCTTTTTTTGTGATTTTTAATGTACTTATTTGTAATTTAAAAGCAAATAAAATTATGCTAGAATTAAATAAAATCTAATCTAAAATAAAAACTAAACTAACTCAAATTAACCCAAAATTGCATAACTAAAAAAAAATAGAATAAATTGATTAAATAAACTAAATCTAATTTAAAACTAACTAAACTAATTAAATTAGTTAAATTAATTCAAATTAAAATATAAATGAACATAATCTAAACTAATTACAAACTAAAATAAAAGGCTATACTAAAATTAAAATTAAACTAACTAAAGAAAAATAAAATTATAATTGAAGACAAGCTAAATTAAATATAGGCTAAAATAAAATTATAAACTAAAATAAATATCTAATGGAACGATAAAAACGACTAAAGATGCATGATTAAATGCATTTAACTAAAAATGCGAAAATGCCGACTTATGATGGTATGACAAAAGCCAACGAATCTGAGGGTAAAATTTGGGGTATGACAATGGACAAACCCTAGTAGAGGGTTATTGTCCTCAACATGGGGGGTAGGAGTAGGACCCTTCCTTTGATGACTTGACTCGGTTCCTCTGGCTATCAAATTCTGGATGGCAAGTGTCAGGTGATCAATCTTGCTTTTCATACCGTCCACGTTCTCCTTAACAGTATCCATTTCTCCTCTTAGAGTAACCAGATCCTACTCCAACTGATCCATAGCTTTCCTTCGGTACGCTCGAGTGCGAAGTCGGGAAGTCAGATTGTTATGCTCAATGACTCTGAGACATAATTTGTAAAAGAAAATTATTTTTTTCTTTATTCCTTTTTCCTTTTTTTTTTGTATGCATGTTGATGCATGGATGTATGAATATGCATGATGTATGCTAAAAAAACATTTATCAGGGGAATTCCAAAATCCATTGTAAAAGTGTTAGAGATGAATATATTTAAGGAAAAAAACCCATACACATAGCATAAAGTAACACTTCCTTTATTAAAATTTCAATCCATAGGTTCCCATTTGGGAATATCCTAAAACAATGCCAATAAGCATAATCTAATTAACTTCTAAACTTAGAAACATAAAGATAAATCCTTGGGAATAGTCCAAATCCGAAATAAACACTCCTAAGCTTAAGAAAGTATAAAACAAATTGATGTATCCATGACCTTCTTTCAATGAGCCCTGAACTTCTCCAAGCATCATCTCTTTAGCCCTTTGCATATCCATATCCTGCTTGTAATGAGATAATAGATCTTCAACAGGTACAGCTAAGTCCTTAGGCTTGATTTTTTTTGCCCCCATGCCCTTGTAAGGTTTTTCCCTCTCCTTGTAAATCCAAGTATAGTCCAAATTGTTCTAGCGTAGGAGCTAGTTGAAAATCCTTAAAGAGGAAGTCACATAGAGGAGGATCATAAAATTGTGCAAAAGCAATTATGGCCTCTAACTTCATAGGGATCCCTAAGAGATCGAGGATCCTTCCATACTTGTGTAGGAACATTCTTTAAGCAGATTCTGGCATTGAGTCTTGAAGAACTTGGAGACTTTGCAAATTAGTACTTAATGTTTTGATGTGTAAGGTTGTCCTTTTGTTTGAATCCATCTTCTCAATGTTCCTACAAAAAATTTTGAAATTCCCACAAAAAATGAATATATGCAAAAATATTTTTAAATGCACGATGACATGGACATTTTTGTTTTTGATTAAATGTTTTTATTTGGTTAGGGTAAGGTGAAATGCAAGCATGACCTTAAATAGATGGGCTCCCTACAATGGTTTAGATCTAAGTCTTATCTACCCAATCCCCTCACATGTAGGATATATGGTTTTTGCTTTTTGTCATGATATCCCTAGAATTAGACTATACCCTCGTTTTATCATGAGAAGGATCAAGCCTTCCTACGGTAAACCTTTGGGATAAGTCTCATCTAGGGAGACCCTAGTAATGACCCTTGAGGGTTGAATACTTAGGATCACCATGAGTTGATAGGGTATACTAAAGGCCCTCAGAATTTTGGACCACACCCAAATCATCATCTATGTTAAGGGCTAGCCTTACCATGAAGACAACTTTGGGGGGTCTATCTGAGTGTGGCATCAATGCATTGTCGGGATGTTACATCCCTCCAATTACATTTCCGTTCCACGTCCTAACTTAGGGTATCCTCCAAGCTGGGGTTTTAGCTTACACACAAATATTAATTCCCAACCAATGATATGATGACAATATATAATAAACATGAATAAACATATATAATAAATATAATATAATTATAAAGTAAATAATAATCATGAAAGTATATAAGTGTAGAAAAAAACAGTAAACAAACAAGACAAGCAAACAATAACCCTAAAACCCAAGGTTAGGATGGACTCTCTTTTTAGGGAAGTATAAGACGTCCCCAACAGAGTCGCCAGCTGTCGCGGCCGGCAAAAATATCGAGTCGCCATCATCCTTTATTCATCATAAGGGACAGAAAAATAATGATAAAACCTAAATCCTAAGGGAGAGACGCTAAGTTCGGGAGTCGGTTAAGCGAGAGGAAGGTGTTAGGCACCCCTCACTTCCATTGTACTCAATGGGATACTCCATAAGTTTTAGGGTATATTTTCTTGTTATTTGAATGCTTAACTGCTTATATTTATTTACAAAATCCTTATTATTATATAAAGAAGAAGAGGGGAACCCTAAGTTTTTATTATTATTGTACTCGCTAGGGTTTATAATCCTATGCTTACGTACCTCCAAATTTGAAGGATCAGAGTATCCGTAGTTCACCTCCCCTATCCCCTATTCCTATCCTTATTCCTATTCCTATTCATATTCCCATCCCCATTCCTAATCCAAATCCTAATACTTTATTTATACTCTTGGATTACAAGAGTCCTATCCCATTTCCTTATCCATTATTTATACTCTCGGATGAAGAGTTCTATCCCAATTCCTAATCCATTTATTTATACTCTCGGATATCAAGAGTTCTATCCCAATTCCTAATCCATTTATTTATACTCTCGGATATCAAGAGTTCTATCCCAAATCCTAATCCATTATTCATACTCTCGGATATCAAGAGTTTTATCCCAAATCCTAATCCTTTATTTATACTCTCGGATATCAAGAGTTTTATCCCAAATCCTAATCCTTTATTTATACTCTCGGATATCAAGAGTTTTATCCCATTTCCTTAATCCATTTATTTATACTCTCGGATATCAAGAGTTTTATCCCCATTCCTAATCCATTTATTTATACCCTCGGATATCAAGAGTTCTATCCCAAAAATTCTAATCCATTTATTTATACTCTCGGATATCAAGAGTTCTATCCCAAAAATCCTAATCCATTTATTTATACTCTCGGATATCAAGAGTTTTATCCCATTTCTTTATCCGTTATTTATACTCTCCGGTAAAGAGTTTTATCCCATATCCTTGGCTCTTAATTAAAAAAAAGTAACCCTTGATTTAATTATTCTAAAGTTATTAAAATCCCTAATTATTCCATTTAATTATCCCTTGATTATTCCTAAAATTATTGCAAAATATCTCTTTCAATTTATTTATAAAATAAATTAATTGTAAAAATTTATAAAATAAAATGTTTTATCCTTAATCCCTATTTATTTATCCCAAAATTTAATTATCCCAAAAAAATATTAAATCTTATCCCTTGAATTTTTCCTAAAATATCTCATTTTATTTGTAAAAGTTATCCCTTTTAATTTCATTGTGAAAATAATATATAAACCCACAACCCTTATCCCTATTTTTATTATAGAAAATATCCCTTTAAATTTATTTAAAAAATAAATTAATTTTGATAATATAAAAATCCTTAAAAAAACCTTAAGTTTTTTATCTCAAAATGTTATCCTTTAATTATCCCAAATTTTTATCCTAGAATTTATCCCATGTTTTTATCCCAAAATTTATACCTTAGAATTATCTCATTTCATCCCTAATATCTCATTTTATCCCTAGCATTTTCTCCCTATTTTATTCCATTAATTTTATTGTAGAAATATCCCTTTAATTTATTTAGAAAATGAATTAATTGTAATAAAAAAAACCATATCTTGATTTATTAAATATTTTATGATTAAACTCTTATCCATAATTTTACTCCTGATTTTAATCCCGTGAAATCTCAATATTTTATCCCTAATATTTATCCCTAATATTGTATCCCTTATATTTATCCCCAATATTTTATCCCTAATATTTATCCCTAATATTTTATCTCTAATAATTTATCCCAAATATTTTATCCCCAAGCAATTAATTAACCATTTATCCCTAATTATCCCACATTTAATCAATTATCAAAGTGAATAATAATATCCCTAAAAACATAAATTAATTCCCCATTTATAAATATGTTAATGCCCCAAAATATAAATTAATCCTAATTATTAAATCATATAGAATAATCCCAATTATTTAATTGAAACTTATAACATCCCAATAAATATAAAATAAGCTCAAAATAAAACTTATGACAAATCCCAATTATTTGAACATATAAAATAAGTCCCAATTATTAAATCAAATACTTACAATATCCCAAAAATATAAATAATTATAATTATCAAATTATAAAACTTTTAATATCCCAAAGATAAATAAAATCTTATAATGTCCCTACATTGAATTAACATAAATCCAAATTTATAATATCAAAATATAAAATAAATCCCAAGCATTTAAATTAAAAATTTTATAATATCCCAAAAATATAAATTAGTCCTTATGATATCCCAAAATATGAATCAATCCTAATTATTAAATCCCAAAATATAAATCAAATCCCAAAATAATATATAATAAATTCTAACTTATAAATAGATTATGATAAATCACAAGTTATAAATTAAACTCCAAATAAATAAACCCATATTTATTTATTTTTAACCCAAGATTATAAACCTCCATTTTTTTAATTATAAAATAAGTTAAATAAACCCCAAAATTTTAAATAATCCAAACTTAATAATAAAGCCCCAAATTTATTTATGGCCCTTTATTTATTAATTAATTGAATAAAACTCCAAATTTATTTATTAAGTTAGAAACACAATCTTAATTATATGAATATTAATCTCTTAATCCCTAATCAAAATTAATTAAAATATCTTAATTGAATAACTTAATTCATAATCCCAATAATTATTACCCCTAATCATTTATTAAACGCTAATCCTAATTTAAAAATTAATTAATTAAAGATTTATTAGTTAATTCACAGAGAGGGTGTGAATTAAATTATAGTAGTAGCTGAGCACAAACCCTACTACTACTATACCAACGTTATGCTATCATCATTTTTAGAAAACAATAAAGTAGTTCCACCATTTTTTAGAAAAAACAATAATATAGTTGATTAATTCCTTTTCAAATCTCATGTGCTACTACAACATCCAGGATTTAATAAAACTTCTACCACACAATTAAATTATTAAATCAATTTGATAAGGAACTATATACTCTCTCCCACACAATAACCTTACTTTACCTTTATCCTTTATTACCAAACACAAAAGTTTGATACTCCACAAGACTAATCATGACAGACACCACAAACACAATCAAATAAAATTCTATAGCAATTAAAAATTGATTTTCACATACAGTAGACAAATAACCGTGGATCGATTTTGACTAATATTAAATTTATTATTTAAATTGTTTTTTCTTATGTGAAAAGATGTTACAAGTTTTCCTTATTTAATTTGAAATAGTTAAAATAATTTATGGTTTTATTAGTAAAAGTTGGTTTATTTGATTTAATTTTTTTTTTAAGATTGAATATATTTAATTGATTTGAAATTAAATTATAGTTTGTTAATAATTTTTAATTATAAAATTTTGGTATATCTTTTATTTAAGAAAACTTAATTAAGAAATATCTACTTAATAACCTTCCAATTGAAATTAATTTAATTTGAAAATTATTTATGTGTAAACACCCGAACACCCAATTTATAAAAAACCGAAATCAAATACATGCATACAAAAGTTTAGTTATCTGTACAAAATTTTGCAATAACACATAAGAATCATCCGTAAAGCAAAATTAGATCAAACAAACCTAATAGACGTGCGCAAATTATATGTACAAACATTAAGTTGCATATTCGAGATTTGGATTCACCTACCTGAAGTGTCGTGACCCACTTAAGCTGCTTCCTCCTTCATTCCCCTTCTTTCTCCTTTGTGTTCTTTGCGTTTTCCCCATTTTTCGATATCTCCTGATCAGCTTGAGGATGGAGGCTAGGGTTTATTTGTTGTTGTTCTTCAGTGTGAAGAGCAACAACTTTGGATAGTATTTTGTGTAAATTGTGGGTGCCTCAAAAAGTATGAAAATAAGTCCTATTTATAGATAAAATTATATCAAAGACAATTAAATGTGATTGAACTAATCTGGAAAGATTTTAATTTGATTGAATATTTGATATGAATCCCATTTAATCCAATTATAAAAATGATTTGATTTTTATTTATTTTTATTATTTTTTGATATTTTTCCATAAAAAAATGATTTTAATGAAAAAAATTATATTTTCAAAAATTCATTAAATAAAAATACGAAAATTAAAAATTAAATATTAAAAAATAATATTTTTGTGATTTTAATTAAAAAAATAAAATAGAAAAAAGTTACTAATAAAGGAAAAACAAATAAAACATTAAAAGTGAGAAAGGTGGAATTCGAACTCACAACCTCTCACACGTATAGCCCTTATACCCCTCTTTCTACCAATTGTGCCATTTTACTTATTCGAAATAAAGTGGCACTAGAAATCATAAAAAAACGGGTCAAAATTTAGGGTGCGACACATCAGATAAGGAGTAATATCTGTTGAATGCCTATCTTAGAAATACGATTGGATGAACAATGTATTAGCTCAAGATCGAATCATCAGAAAATAAGAAATCTTGTTTGCTGAAGATTAATTCCTTGTGAGTATGAGATGTTTTCATGGAACGGATTAGTCCACTCTTGACTTTCTCAAGAAAAACTCATTAGGAATTTTCTGAAGTAAAGAAGAAAGATTGTTAAGTTATGATTCTGATGAATAAGAACTTCATGAAGAAGTATGAAGAAGAAGTCACAAATCATGAACTGAGGAATTCAAATCCTTAGAAGTGATTCAACATCTGAAGCTTAACTGATCAAACAATTAGAAGATTCAACGAAGAATTGAATATGGTTTCCTTGAGAAGCTTTGTAGAAAACTGAAGAAAACTCAGAAAGAGGAAATCTGTTGATTCATCAGGAATCTGATTAAGGATGAATTCTGATTATTGATTGAAGTAACACAGACAATCAAGTTTTGTTAACTTAAGATTCTATCTCAGTTAAACAAACTGTAAAGTGTTAGATTGTTATCTGATATCCCTCTCAGAAATTCATGATGCATGAATCCTGAAATCAGAAGATGCTCGGCAAGATGCAAAAACAGAAGTCATATATTCTGACTCAAAAGGATTTAAGTCACTATTGTTTTTTAGAATGAAGAAATTAGTAGACATTCTTTTCAGAAGTAGATATGTTGTCAATCCTTTGATGGACTAACTCTAAACAAGTTAGATCAGCATTGCAAGAACAAGGTTGTCATTCAAACTCGTCATGTGTTACACACAAGTTTGATGATACTTGTATCTGAACAAGCTCTACATCTGTTCGTGAAAACAAAGTCAGAAAATGTTATGAGATATCAGTTAATTCTCTCAAGCACATAACCTCTCAGAAGTTATGTTCAAACTAAGGAAATACTTATCTTCTAAAAACAAGCATCTGTTTAGAAGAGATCTTGATGGAAGAAAAATGTTCTGTTGATCAGAATATCTGTATCTGAAGATTGCTCTCAGAAATCAGATGGATAAGTCTGAACAGAAGAATGAAGAGATCATCTGAAAAGAAGAATAAAGAGATCATCTGAAGAGAAGACTGATTCTAGTTCTCAGACTAGATATCAGAATTTTGAAGATATCTACACTCTTCAAAATCAGAATACAAAGAATTTCTGAAGAATGGAAGAAATCAGAAGGTACTTGTTCAGAACCTCTGATAGATCAATCTGAGGAAAGCAGATGCAGAACAAGGCTGATTAGAAGCTTTATTAAGGACGCTCCTATCAGACACACGAGAAACCAGAATGAAGAGAATCTGAGGAAAGTCAGAAGCCTAAACTCAAGACGGAATCAGAATGGAAAGCACTCAGATATAGAATCACTATAAAAAGATTTCAGAATCTCTAAGGTATGATTTTCTTTATCCATGACCATCCTTATTCTCTGAATATTGAACAGTCGCAATATTTATTGTGAAATAAAAATTGTAAATCTTGTCATAATCACTGATCATTCACTGACACATTAGGTTTTGTAAGAATTATTGAAAATAGAGTAAGATTCTCACGCAATTCCTTCATTGAGCATTCATTTATGATTAGACGAATATTGAGAGTTAATTATTCTTGAAAATAAGCGTTTATGATTACTCTGTGTCAGCCACTCACTTACGGTTCATAAGTATTCATCGATTCATATTCTTATTTGTGATCTGTTCTGACAACCATTCTATAGAGTCTATCACACATCTTTCCATTTTGAAGCTGATATATCTATACACTGCCATCGCTACTCATAACTAGTCTAAAAAATGATGAATCTTTCTTGTTCCAACTCATTAAATAGTTATTGATCTTAAGTCCTTCTCATATCATTTCCTCTATTCAATACAGAGTCATTCTTTAACTATCTCATATTTTAAATTCCTTCTTCTATAATCTCTTTCCCTCAAACAAAGTCATTCCTGTTCAAGATGTCTTCCCACAACATCAGAGGAGAAATTTCTGATCTTGAACTCTTGAAGAAATACACTCTGGAATTAAGTCATCTGCCTCAACTCAACAAAACAAGTATCCTCTCTGGAATTGAATTTCAGAACTGGGAAAACTATTTCAACATGCTTGTTGGACCTGTCGTTCCTGAGCTTCTAACTGAGTTCTGGGCAAATACTCGAGTACTAAAGTATGATTATGGCAAGAATGCTATTTTGTCTGTGGTTGCTGGTTGTCCAGTCATGATCAACCTTACCATCATTGCCAAAGCCATTAAGTGTAATGAAGGTGGTTTGATAGTTGAAAGCCACATCAACAACACTTGTTTCGACAAGCACTTTCATGTCATTTTTGAGATTGAAGGTCATCCCACTCAACCATGTACCCTCACTCCTATAGCTAAAGATTGGTACAAATTAATGGTAACTAATTTAAGGCCAAGAGAAAGAGGATCAGGATAGTTATCTGACAAGGAGAGGTTATTTATTTTCTTCTTAGTTTCTAGGATCAAAATAAACTTGCCCCAATCCATGTATAATTATCTGAAGGATGAAATTATCTTGTCTAGGGAAGACACAGTCTATCAAGTTCCCTACTGCAGAGTCATTTCCCACATTCTTGATCTTCAAGGAGTGGTTAGTCACTGTAGAAGAAATGGAATGACCGAAAAGACTCTTCCTGAGTTCTGTCAACCTATGACATTCTTAGACTAAGTTGAGAAGTCAGATTTCTTAACGTAGTGGTTTTTTCAATGTCTTGGTTTGTCTGTCTTCTTTGATTATGACGTGTATCTCCTTAATTAATTAATGAAATATCCTTGTCTATGAACTACTTATTCTTAAGAATGCTTAATCTTAGGTTCATCTGATCGTTATGCATTGCTTGACTTAGATTTTATATATTCATTAAAGTTTAATAATATTTATTCATTGCATTCAAATACATGCATCAGTAATAATGAATATATAAGTTTTTTTTTTGGAAACAAAGCATCACTCTATGCCTTTACGATGTAATAATTACCTTTTAATCATTCACAATTGGCTGATATTCCCTCATATAAGAGTTTAATCATGCCTTTCCCAGTTACCTATGTCTCTTAGTGTCTTTAGGCACTCATTACTTCCTAGGAAATATCAATCGTCATTCATATCAATTCCTTGAACCGTTACCCGCCTTAATCTATAAATTGGATCACCCTTCATCCACATTTTCACACTCCACATTCTCCTTCTCTCTAAAAATCTTAAGCAAGCTCTGTTAGTAAGATTTACTTTCTTCATCATCAACAATGGCCTAGTTCTGTCAAAGTGTATGTCCCATCACTGCAAAGACACCAGTTGAGAAACTCATTGTTAAATCTGAGACAATGGTGAATTTTAAGAGTTTGAAAGCAAATGGATGCGATGTGACTCACTCCATGGAAGTTCAGAGGTGGAGTAACAACTTCACAAGGTTGGAAAAACCAACCTATGCTTGTCTGGTCAAAGAATTATGGATCCATGCTACAACCGGCACAACTGTTATAGTATCTTCTGTGTTTGGGAGAAAAATAGTAATATCTGAAAAGACCCTCTCAGATTTACTAATGCATGATGATACCGGAATAAGAATCATCAAGGCTCAACTAAGCAAGGAAAGAGAAGTAAAAGTTAGGGCTTTTATTTTTAAAGAAGGAACTATGGTTGATGCTGAGGATCCAATATTCTCAAGTCTAAAGGATCCTTTACAAGTATGGTTCATAATCCTGCAAGGAAATGTGTTTCATCACCTTCCTTCAGATCAACTCAATGAGACTCAGAAGTGTGTCTTATACCTTCTTCTAAAAGGAATAACGATTCATCTTCCAGCAATCTTATTCAAACTTCTGAAAGAATCCATCAAGGAATCCAGAATCGGTTCTAGCACGGAAATTCATCATATTCTATATGGGAGACTCATCTCTGACATTCTTGTGAAATCAGGAATAGTTTATGACATTCTCGTTAATAAAGGAGAGTCAAGCAAACTTCTCAAGAGTGCAAGACAAGTTCTCAGATTCAATGATCTAAAGAAAAAGGAAGATGACACTGATCTTGATGTTACGTCACTAAGGCAAGTGACTATGGCTATAAGAGTTCCTGTTGAAGGGTTTCCTAACTTCAACCAATCACATGATCAAGTAGAAGCTATAAACTATCTGAGAAAATTCAAAGATAAAGCCATTGAAGTATGGATTGATTTGGAGAACCTTATAGACCAGCTTCAAGAGATCTCAGATTGGAGGAAAAAGGGAAAGAAGAAGAGATGTACTGATAACGAATGACCATCTGCAAAAAGACCAAAGAGTGCATATGAAACTTTGGAAGTCTTCAAGGATAATGCTCTCAACAGAATCCAAAATTTACTAGATGCTTCAAGCTCCAGTATGGATCCCACAACTCTGGGAAATGTCTGGACTGAATTTCATGGATGGATATCTGAAGAATTGTGAAGAACGAGCAGTTGGCAATTAAACAAGCTGAAGATAAACAGACGTTTGCTTTAAGAACTATTGAGTCTGGTGGTTCATCTTCCACATCCTCCCAATCCTTAGGCACATTTTGGGCTATCCCTTAGGATACTGTTCTTAAAGTCTATGTTTTGAATGTTCTAAACTCAGTAGGATTAAGTGTAACACCCCGATTTTCGTAAGAATATTTATTTAAATTATTTAAATATTATATTCGTGGTTTTCTATGAATTTTGGTGGTTGGTGTCGATGTCGGTATTTTTGGTGAAGTTTGGTTATTTTAATTAAATAATAGTATCTAATATGAATATATTAGTATTATTATTATTTTAAAATAATATTAGAAGAATTAAGGGTAAGATGGACATTTTAGGAGTATTAGTGAGGGTATTATGGAGAAAGATCATATTTGAGGCCCAAGAGTTAAATTAACCAAAAAGGAGGAATTGAGGAGAATTAGGATTCATTTGTGGAGATCGTGAAAATAAGGCGAAAGTGCAGAGCTCTGAGGAAAAAGGGAGAAGGCGAGGATTTTCGTGAAGGTTTCCAAAGGCTCAAGAGAGAACTCATCGGATCGACAATCTAAGGTATGGGGAGTGATTGCCTTTCATTGTTTTCATTATAGGATTCGATTGAATGAGGTGGATTTGGGGATTTTGAGGTTTATGAGGGTTTATGGGTTTTGAGGTAAACTGATGATTTAAGGGCATTTTGTGAATCGATTACTAAGAGTTGAATTGAATCCGATAAAATAAACCTTGGGACTGATTTTCCCTATCGATGTTGTTTCGACCATATGATGAAAAGAATTTATGGGTTTATGGAAAGCTTGAGAGTTTGTGAAGGTTTAGGGGATTTGAGGTTCCCATAGTGTCATTAATCAACCTAATAGTTGTAGATTTTGTGTCCTTAATGTTTGTAACGCCTTAGGAATGTTGTAGGGATGTTTTTGGGCGAACTGAGGTTGAATTCGTAATGTAATGTGGGTCTGGTATGCTACTGATGCGTAGCAGCGATTCCCTGCAATCGCTAGTTCGCAAAGCGAACGAAACACTCACAAAGCGAGTAGCGCAGCGAATGCGCTATAAATGTGAGGATTCTGGGTTGATTTCTGAGAAGTGGTGTCGTGGGTTCGCACAGTGAATGTCCCAGCGAAGGGTTCACAAAGCGAATGAAGTGGCGAAGAGAGGCAGAATGGGGGCTTTGTTGGGATTCTGGGATTCGCTAGAGCTTCGCAAGGCGAAGGTCCCAGCGAATGTGTTCGCACAGCGAACTGCTGCTGTTTTGTGAAATTTTTTTATGATGCTGTGATGTTCTGAGGTTTTGGTGCTGTGATATTTTGATGATTTACTATGATGTTATTGATGATATTGATGATGATGATTTGTGATGTTTTGATGAATATATGATGACGTGATTAACATGGCATTTTGGTGAATGATGATGCACATAATGATGTTTACTTGGCGATGATGAATTATTGACGTTTGTGTATCTTACATTCATATGCATACTCTGTGACGACGCTTCATTCCCATTGTGCGGATATGAGGTAATTATGACGTGCTCCGGTTCCGATTTCGGGATCGATCCTATTGACGGGGATCTTTGGAGGGTTGATGGCCTGGTGTCCATTCTTTGTGACGATTGGTACCACATGCATGAGTCTTGTTGTGCATTGCATTTTACGTGACGTTGATGAATTGTGATATAGTTGATGAATTGTGATATAGTGTTTCCTGATGTTTTCCCTCTTGATGTTGTATTTAGGATGATGACGCCATTTTATGTATATCTTGTTTTATAATGATTATTATGAATTGTGATTATCACCCTACCTGTTTGAATGTTGCCTCCACGTGGGTAACGTGCAGGTGATCAGGTTTAGCCGTGGATGCTTTCGAGGACTTGAAGTTTAATTGCTTTTGGTCGATTTAGAGGGTCTTGCTCTGATAGTGTAACATCGGGTTGGGGTCCTTTGAGTCGAACTATGTTGTTTCCCTATTTTGTTCTCATTTGATGATATGGTTTTAATTTGACTATTATGACGTTTGTCGAAAAACCATTTTATTTGAAAATTTGAGTTCCGCTGCCATTGAAGGCTTTTTGTGAAACTTTGAGGAAACCCTTTTGTTTATAGGGTAATTTATGTTATTTTGATTTAATGAGAAATGTGCACCCTTTGAGGTGACTTTTATGCCTTACTCTAATTATTTAAGTTGTTTCTGCTGCAACATTATTGGGGGTAGAAAAGGGTGTTACATAAGTGGTATCAGAGCAGGTCGGTCCGTCCGGCCAGGTTTTTACGTGATGTCAGTCCCCTGTCAGTCGACGAGTGTGTACACTGTCGATGTTTTAGTTCTTCTAACCTTGTTGGTGGTGTGCAGGATGGCTGGAAGAAATTATCGTGCAATTGCTGATGCGTTGGAATCGGTTGCTAATATGGTGGCGCAGCTGAACCAAATGGTGGAGCTCCTGATGAGTTTCGCGCGTTAGGAAAGTTTCAAAGGAACAATCCACCGACTTTTGTGGGTACGCATGATCCAGCAAGTGCACACAAGTGGGTGAAGCCGATCGAGAAGATTTTCTGAGTGATGGGGTGTTCTGATGAGCAACGGGTTCAGTTCAGAACGCATATGCTGGAAGAGGAAGCTGAGGACTGGTGGGATAACACCCGTCAGAGACTTACGGATGTTGACACTGTGATATTGGGTTGTGTTTAAGCAGGAGTTTCTGGGAAAGTATTTTCCAGAGGATGCTCGTGGCAAGAGAGAAGTGGAATTCCTTGAGCTGAAGCAAGGAGATATGATTGTGGCAGAGTATGCTGCAAAGTTTGAGAAGCTAGTGAAGTTCTGTCTGCACTATAATCGTGCAGATGCTGAGATGTCCAAGTGTCTCAAGTTCAAGAATGGGCTGAGACCAGAGATTAAGTAGGATATTGGGTACCAACAGATCTGCATGTATGCAGAGTTAGTTGACAAGAGCAGAATCTACGATGAGGACAGACGAGCTCGATCTGCTCACTACAAGCAGTTGAGTGAGAAGAAAGGGTATTATAGGGGTAAGCCTTATACAACTTCAGCTGACAAAGGGAAGCAGAAGTCTTCAGATGGGAAAAAGGCAAGTGGGGGAGCAGCTCCCGCTTCTGGAAAGTGTCATAAGTGTGGCAAGCAAGGTCATCGTGCTGATGTGTATACCAACAATGTGCTGAGGTGCTATAGATGCGGTAAGAAAGGTCATCGAGTTACTGATTCCAAAGATGAGGGCCCGACCTGTTTCAATTGTGGTGAAAAAGGTCATATCAGTACTCAATGCCAAAAGCCGAAGAAGACTGCTACTGCTGCCCAGACCAGTGGTCGTGTGTTTGCTTTGAGTGGTGCAGAGACGCCAGAGAAGGACAACCTGATTCGAGGTACTTGTTTTATTAATAATATCGAATTGGTTGCTATTATTGATACTGGTGCTACTCATTCTTTTATCTCGCTTGAATGTGCTAATAGATTGGGTTTGAAGTTATCTGAGATGAATGGTAATATGGTAATAGAAACTCCAGCTAATGGTTCTGTTACTACTACCCTTGTGTGTTTGAGATGTCCTGTGACGATTTTTGAGAAGAGCTTTGTGATGGATTTGGTGTGCCTACCCTTGCACCAAATTGACGTGATCTATGGAATGAACTGGTTAGAGTTCAACCGTGTTCATATCAATTGTTATAACAAGACTGTAGAGTTTCCGGAGATTTATGATAGTGGGGAGTTGATGTTCTTGTCTGCTAAGCAAGTAGAGGAACTTCAAGAAGACGAAGCTTTGGTGTTTGCAATGGTTGCATCGTTGCAAATTATTCGTGAAGCTGCGAGTATGGAGTTGTCGGTTGTCTGTGAATTTCCAGATGTGTTTCCAGATGACATCAGTGATTTGCCTCCAGAGCATGAAGTAGAGTTCGCAGTGGACCTAATACCAGGTACGAGTCCAGTGTCGATGGCTCCTTATCGGATGTCAGCTTCTGAGTTAAGTGAATTGAAGAAACAGCTAGAAGAATTTCTTGAGAAGAGGTTTGTTCGACCAAGTGTTTCTCCGTGGGGGGCTCGCGTGTTGTTAGTAAAGAAGAAGGATGGAAGTATGAGGTTGTGTGTTGGTTATCTGCAGCTGAATAAAGTGACGATCAAGAATAAGTATCCGCTACCGAGAATCGACGATTTGATGGATCAGCTAGTAGGTGCTTGTATGTTCAGCAAGATTGATTTGAGGTCGGGTTATCATCAGATTCGAGTTAAGCCTGATGATATTCCGAAGACGGCTTTCAGGACGAGGTATGGACACTATGAGTACACTGTGATGCCGTTTGGTGTATCTAATGCACCTGGTGTGTTCATGGAATACATGAATTGGATTTTTCATGAGTATTTGGATAAGTTTGTGGTGGTGTTTATCGATGATATCTTGATATATTCTAGATCGGAAGAAGAGCATGCCGAGCATTTGAGAACTGTGTTGCAAGTCTTGAAGGAGAAGAAGTTGTATGCAAAGCTGTCGAAGTGTGAGTTCTAGTTGAAGGAAGTGAGTTTCCTTGGCCATGTGATTTCGAGTGGAGGGATTGTTGTTGATCCTTCTAAGATTGACGCGGTGTTACAGTGGGAGACTCCGAAGTCTGCGACTGAGATACGAAGTTTTCTGGGATTGGCGGGTTACTACCGCAAGTTTATTGAAGGCTTTTCTAAGTTGGCATTACCTTTGACTCAGTTGACTCGAAAGGGTCAGACTTTTGTGTGGGATGTAGCTTGTGAAGAGAGTTTGGTGGAATTGAAGAATAGATTGACTACTGCTCCAGTGTTAATTTTGTCTAATCCGAGTGAATATTTTGTGGTGTATTGTGATGCGTCGAAGATGGGTCTTGGTGGAGTATTAATGTAGAATGGACAATTTGTCACTTATGCTTCGAGACAATTGCGAGTTCATGAGAGAAATTATCCTACACATGACTTGGAGTTGGCCGCGGTGGTGTTTGTGTTGAAAATTTGGAGAAATTATCTGTTTGGCTCTAAATTTGAAGTGTTTAGTGATCATAAAAGTCTGAAGTACTTATTTAATCAGAAGGAATTGAATATGAGGCAGAGAAGGTGGTTAGAACTGTTGAAGGATTTCGACTTTGATTTGAGTTATCATCCGGGCAAAGCAAATGTAGTGGCCGATGCATTGAGCAAAAAGTCATTGCATATGTCGATGCTTATGGTGAAAGAATTAGAGTTGATTGAGCAATTCAGAGATTTGAGTTTGGTATGTGAAGCGACTTCTGACAGTGTGAAGTTGGGAATGTTGAAGTTGACTAGTAGTATTCTGGAAGAAATTAGAGTGAGACAGCAATCTGATTTAAAGTTGGTTGACCAATTGACTTTGATTAACCAAGGTAACGGAGGTGACTTCCAGATTGACGAAGATGGTGTGATGAGGTTTCGAGATAGAGTATGTGTCCCAGATGTTCCAGATATTAAGAAGAGCATTCTTGAAGAAGGACATCGAAGTAGGTTGAGTATTTATCCCGGTGCTACGAAGATGTACCAAGATTTGAAAAAGTTATTTTGGTGGCCAGGTATGAAGAAGGATGTTGCGGAGTTTGTTTATGCGTGTTTGACTTGTCAGAAGTCAAAGGTTGAGCATCAGAATCCTTTAGGTATGATGCAGCCGCTGAGGATTCCAGAATGGAAATGGGATAGTATTTCCATGGATTTTGTGGTGGGGTTGCCGAAGACTGCTAAGGGAAATGATTCAATTTGGGTGATCATGGATAGATTAACTAAGTCGGCTCATTTCTTACCGATGAAGATTAATCATTCCATGCAGAAGCTAGCCGAGATGTATATTGAGGAGATTGTGAAGTTACATGGGGTACCTTCGAGTATTGTGTCGGATAGAGATCCGAGGTTTACATCGAGGTTCTGGAAGAGTTTGCAAGATGCGTTGGGTACCAAGTTGAGGATGAGTTCTGCCTATCATCCGCAGACGGATGGTCAGACAGAAAGGACGATCCAATCTTTAGAGGATTTGCTGAGGGCTTGTGTGTTGGATCATGGAGGATCGTGGGATAGCCATTTGTCGTTGATTGAGTTCACGTACAATAATAGTTTTCATGCTAGTATTGGAATGGCGCCCTACGAAGCTTTGTATGGGAGAAGGTGTAGGACTCCTTTGTGTTGGTATGAGTCGGGCGAGAGTGATGTACTCGGACCTGAAATTGTGCAAGAGACGACTTAGAAGATTAAGAAGATCCAAGAGAGGATGAAATCTTCGCAGAGTCGTCAGAAGAGTTACCATGATAAGAGAAGGAAAGCACTTGAATTCCAAGAGGGAGATCACGTATTTTTGAGGGTGACGCCAGTGACTGGTGTGGGTCGAGCTTTGAAGTCTAGGAAGCTCACTCCACATTTTGTTGGTCCATATCAGATATCACAGAGGATAGGAGAGGTAGCCTATCGAATTGCTTTACCGCCGTCACTTGCGAATTTGCATGACGTGTTCCATGTGTCTCAGTTGAGGAATTACATTCCGGATCCGTCGCATGTGATTCATATGGATGATGTACAAGTGAGGGATAATCTGATTGTGGAAGCATTGCCTGTGTGTGTCGATGGTCGAGAGATGAAGCAATTGCGGGGTAAAGACATAGCTTTGGTGAAAGTGTTGTGGGGTGGACCAGCTAGCAAAAGTTGGACTTGGGAACGTGAAGATCAGATGAGGGAGTCGTATCAGACTCTATTTCCTTGAGGTAATTTTCGAGGACAAAAATCCTTTAAGTGGAGGAGAGTTGTAACACCCCGATTTTCGTAAGAATATTTATTTAAATTATTTAAATATTATATTCGTGATTTTCTGTGAATTTTGGTGGTTGGTGTCGATGTTGGTATTTTTGGTGAAATTTGGTTATTTTAATTAAATAATAGTATCTAATATGAATATATTAGTATTATTATTATTATTTTAAAATAATATTAGAAGAATTAAGGGTAAGATGGACATTTTAGGAGTATTAGTGAGGGTATTATGGAGAAAGCCCATATTTGAGGCCCAAGAGTTAAATTAACCAAAAAGGAGGAATTGAGGAGAATTAGGATTCATTTGTGGAGATCGTGAAAATAAGGCGAAAGTGCAGAGCTCTGAGGAAAAAGGGAGAAGGCGAGGATTTTCGTGAAGGTTTCCAAAGGCTCAAGAGATAACTCATCGGATCGACAATCTAAGGTATGGGGAGTGATTGCCTTTCATTGTTTTCATTATAGGATTCGAGTAAATGAGGTGGATTTGGGGATTTTGAGGTTTATGAGGGTTTATGGGTTTTGAGGTAAACTGATGATTTAAGGGCATTTTGTGAGTCGATTACTAAGAGTTGAATTGAATCGGATAAAATAAACCTTGGGACTGATTTTCCCTATCGATGTTGTTTCGGCCATATGATGAAAAGAATTTATGGGTTTATGGAAAGCTTAAGAGTTTGTGAAGGCTTAGGGGATATGAGGTTCCTATAGTGTCATTAATCGACTTAATAGTTATAGGTTTTGTGTCCTTAATGGTTGTAACGCCTTAGGAATGTTGTAGGGATGTTTTTGGACAAACTGAGGTTGAATTCGTAATGTAATGTGGGTCTGGTATGCTACTGATGTGTAGCACCGATTCCCTGCAATCTCTAGTTCACAAAGCAAATGAAACACTCGCAAGGAGAATGTTCGCCTGGACTCACAAAGCGAGTAGCGCAGCGAAAGCGCGATAAATGTGAGGATTCTGGGTTGATTTCTGAGAAGTGATGTCGTGGGTTCGCACAGCGAATGTCCCAGTGAAGGACTTCGCAAAGCGAATGAAGTGGCGAAGAGAGGCAGAATGGGGGCTTTGTTGGGATTCTGGGATTCACTAGAGCTTCGCAAGGCGAAGGTCCCAGCGAATGTGTTCGTACAGCGAACTCAACAGTGAATTGCTGCTGTTTTGTGAAATTTGTTTATGATGCTGTGATGTTCTGAGGTTTTGGTGCTGTGATATTTTGATGATTTACTATGATGTTATTGATGATATTGATGATGATGATTTGTGATGTTTTGATTAATATATGATGACGTGATTAACATGACGTTTTGGTGAATGATGATGCACATAATGATGTTTACTTGGTGATGATGAATTATTGACGTTTGTGTATTATACATTCATATGCATACTCTGTGACGACGCTTCATTCCCATTGTGCAGATATGAGGTAATTATGACGTGCTCCGGTTCCGATTTCGGGATCGATCCTATTGACGGGGATCTTTGGAGGGTTGATGGCCTGGTGTCCATCCTTTGTGACGATTGGTACCACATGCATGAGTCTTGTTGTGCATTGCATTTTACGTGACATTGATGAATTGTGATATAGTGTTTCCTAATGTTTTCCCTGTTGATGTTGTATTTAGGATGATGACGCCATTTTATGTATATCTTGTTTTATAATGATTATTATGAATTGTGATTACTCACCTTACCTGTTTGAATGTTGCCTCCACGTGGGTAACATGCAGGTGATCAGGTTTAGTCGTGGATGCTTTCGAGGACTTGAAGTTTAATTGCTTTTTGTCGATTTAGAGGGTCTTGCTCTGATAGTGTAACATCGGGTTGGGGTCCTTTGAGTCGAACTATGCTGTTTCCCTATTTTGTTTTTATTTTATGATATGGTTTTAATTTGACTATTATGACGTTTGTCGAAAAACTTTTTTATTTGAAAATTTGAGTTCCGCTGCCATTGAAGGCTTTTTGTGAAACTTTGAGGAAACCCTTTTGTTTACAGGGTAATTTATGTTATTTTGATTTAATGAGAAATGTGCACCCTTTGAGGTGATTTTTATGCCTTACTCTGATTATTTAAGTTGTTTCTGCTGCAACATTATTTGGGGTAGAAAAGGGTGTTACATTAAGGATAATCTATCTTTAGCCATGAATGAAATATGCATTGAATGGTTTATATATACAATTAGAGTTTCATTATCATATTTGTCATGCTTTTAAAATGCTAAAATGATCGAACTTTTTGATGATGTCAAAAAGGGGGAGAAATAGAATATGATTTTGATAAATGTTAAAAAGAATGCAAAACATCAACTCTGATATAAACTGTGTTTACCACTAACGTTTGTTTGATGTTTAACCAAGGAACTCTTAACAAGTTCACTAGGCATTCTAACGACAGGTTAAGAAGGAAAGAAATCTGATAAAGTTAAACATCAGATAGACCCAGGCATTCTTAAGATCTGTTTGTTCATATATTCGAAGTTGTACATTCTGTGAACATGTGTTCAGAATCAGATAGACCCAGTACTGTTCAGTAGTTGTGAACTTTCTGAAAGTCAAAGTTATCATGATTTTGGTATCATAATGTTCAGAAGCTGTAAACTGTCTGAGAATATGATATTCAGAACATAAGAATCTAAAGAAGAAATCTTCCCGAAAGCAGTCAAGACAAAATCTACATTCAAAGATGCTTTTCAGAAGAACTGAGAAAATCAGAAGTCGAAGACTGTCTGAAAATCTGGATATGAAGATCCAAGAAGAAGAAGTTATGTCAAGACAAACTCTGCTACTCTAAGAAGTATAATGTTAATAGTATCAGACTCAGTCTACAATGATATCAGATTCAGGATCAAGTTGTGAATGATCTCAAAATAACTTCATTAGTATCAGACTCAGCATACACTGGTATCAGACTACAAGTGTAGCAGACTCAGTATCAAGCTTTGATTGATCACAAAATACCTTCAATCAGATCAAGATTCAAGCCAAAGTATACTGATATCAGACTCAGAATCAAGCTGTAATTAATTGATATCAGACTCAGAATCAAGCTTCAATCAATAAGTATCAAGCTCTGATTGATCACAAAATACAATCAAGAATCAAGCACTGATCAATTATCAAGTTATGACAAGAAACAAGGTTCTGAGATGAAGACCTATGTTCTAGTCAAATTCTGAAGAATCAAGTGTGTGAGCTGAATTAAAACAATTGATTTATGGAAACTGAATCAAGAATCTAAAGATATCAATATCTGGTCGATTGCAACCAAAGGGGGGTTACCCAGAAGGGTCACAAATCAGGATATCTGATCTCTACCAAGTCTAAGATTTAGGGGGAGTTTCTCATCTGAAAGAAAGTTTTTGTTCTGATAAATAGCGTGGCTAAGTTATTATAAAGAGAACTAATTGGTATCTTATCAGAAAGAGAATAATTTGGTATCAACGCTACATATGTTCTACTAAACAGTAGTATTTGCTTCAGAAGACTCTGAAGTTATGTGATTCAGATACGGTATCTAAAGGAGACAAGTTCTAAAGATCTGAGGACAGAGGTTCTGCTGAACAAAGTCCAGATGCTGAAGGCTTATGCTTCCTGAGATAAAAGGGGAAGTATTCCTTCTCTATTCTATGTTCCGATAAATCATAATTTCTATTTTATGAGTCTTGGGATCAGGGGGAGACTCTGAACAAGCATATATAAAATTTTAGGGTTAACACATTCAGGGGGAGCTGTTGTTCCGGACTCTGAATATGTTACGCTTGGTGATTACCAGGTATAAAATGTTTTATCAAAATACATGGTTTTGTCATCATCAAAAAGGGGGAAATTGTAAGAACAAAAGTTGTCTCTGCAAGTCGTCTCTATGTTTTGATGATAACAATGGAGTATTTGTGAAAGAACTATTTTATGTTCTGATGTTTGTTTCTGTGCAGATCATATTTATTGAAGATATAAGATCAAACAAACAATATCAAGATGTCCGTAAAAGATTACATGTGAGTTACTATGTGTAACACAAGTCGCAAGAGTGCTGAAGAAGCAAGTTTGCTTTTGTATCTGATAACAATCAAAAAGATCCAAGGATGTCGATATTGCTGTTGCAATGCTCTTGTGGATTATGTTCTGAACGTGTTTCAGATTCTGAAGATAAGCGAAGCTCCTGAAGAAACAATCTTCTGAAGAACTAAGTGCTGAAGACTCTAATGACTTGAAGTTCTGAAGGCTGAAGGATCTTAAGACCAAGTGCAGAAAGACTCTGAAGACTTAAGGGATCTGAAGATTGAGGTTCTAAAGATCAAGGGCTGAAGACTCTAAAGACAACATTCTGAGTGAACAAGGGTCTGAAGACTCTGAAGACTTGAAGACAAAGGGTTTCAAAGACAAGTGCTGAAGTGCTGAAGGCAAGGTTCTGAATGAACAAGTTTTGAAGACTGAAGACTTGAGATTCTGAAGACCCAACTATCACGTCTCTACTCATGCTTCAATCAAATACTATCAGAAGGCTCTGAAGATTAGAAGACAATGTTACCGTTAGCAAGGAAAGTACATTGTACGAAGATGCTTTATCCCACTACCTCTCCACTACCGTAAATTGTGGAAAAAAGACAAAGGTGGGTACTATTTTCATCCTTGTGTAACGACTCTCTTCAACGGCCAGCTTCCCTCCAACGACTCTATTTTCTTTGGCTATAAAATGAAGAGAAGGCATTCGTATGTGTTGTTGGTTCGAGCACAATCAACCCATCAACTGTTGTTGGTGTCATCATCGGAACTCAACTACAAATCATATACAACACATAGAATCATGTATAAAGCAATGAGTTATTGCTCATATCTTGCTCAAGCACTGTTGTGTAATTCTGTACTTAAATTAGGAGAATTCTGCTTGTTAAGAAGCACTCATGTAACCTCCAGAAAACCAATTCTATTTTTAGAATTAGTTGTTCCTCAAGTGATCGAGTGAAGATTAGTAGACTTGAGATGAATGATAGTCATATCTCAAAGAGGACCGAGTGAAGGTCAGACTCTTGTGAGATCACTGATGGATATCATTGAAATCCTGATATGAGATCTTGCGAGATTGGATTATGTTGGGTTAATGAACGTTATATCCAGTTGGATCACTGAACGGTTCATTAGAGGTTAGTCACCGGCGGTTGCCCGTGCAAATTGTAATCGGTTTTGATTATAGTGGATTAAGTCCTTGAGTTCAAGGAGAAATCACCTTGGAAGGCTAGACTAGATTAGCTTGAGGGTTACTCAAGTGAACCAGGATATATCGTGTGTTCTTTACTCTTATTTATGCTTTACTTTATTGTTTGTATTTATGTATCGTTTACCAGAACCTCACATTCCCCCAGTAAAGTCAACACACGATTCACTCTGGTCAGTTTCACTTCCGAGTGATAAAGCCCTCTCGTCGATAGAGTCGTCGGTATTTTCCTCGTCAGGAAACGTTTTGTCTGAAACAATCTCTTCCACCAGTTTATTTCTGGATTGGAACCTATTCTCGACCATTTTGATAACTTGAACCTCTGAAAGACAAGAAGACGTTCAATAGATACACTTTGGAACATCACTCTTCATCATCGAAGATGATATCTTTGCTTTCCCAGATTAAGGAAAATCCCCAAAGAAAGCCTCTCAACTAATGACTCTCGACAATACATCGGTCTTTTTCCAAAGGAACTCGATGTTAATGAAGTCATCAGCACCTCAAAATTGGATCGGGTCATATGGCATTCTTGGTAAAAATTCTGAAGAAAAGTGTGATATCCCCAAGCAAAAAGTAGTTTCTCAAGAGACTCTCATTCCCCCAGTAGAGTCAACAAATGGCATCTCCAACAGGGAAGTTTGCATACCTCTACAGCTCAGACCAATGGGTTTCCCCAACAAGTATGAAATCAAAAAATTTCTGACAAATGGCATCTCCCTGTAAAAATTAGCGAGAAGTTTAATGAAAACCGCTACACATAGCATTCCTTGTCAAGAGAAAGAAACTCGACAAGAAGAAACTGAGACCAGTTCCTTGGTAGGAAACCAGGATTGAGGGGAAGATTATTGACAAAAGAAACTTAGACCAGTTCCTTGGTAGGAAACCAGGATCGAGGGGAAGTTTTACCTTTTCTAAGTATCAAACACTTAGCAAAAGAAGATGGATGGGTAAACTACCATTCATAACCACCGTCAAAATTTCGGGTATTCCGATATTTAATCCTCTTGCACCCCGAATGTTCGAATATCTTCGCCATTCACACCTTCGGGTCCAAGAAGATTAAATAGGGGCATCTTTCATACCCCAAATTTTGTCCACTAAGATTTCACATCATAGTGAGAATCATCACCACAATGTGGATGTACCATCATGCCTCACCAATCTCCTCATGGATTGTTAAGCATTCACTACAATCAAAGATTAGGGTTCTATCCCCTCTCAGAACATTCAGACAAAAGATCAATCAAGAAAGGACTTGATCTTCAAATTTTCTAATCTCTTAACATCTATGAAGTATCAAGGGGTCTCCCATATCAAAATCAAGTATAAGTATGCAACATTATAAGAGGGTCAAGCCTCAGGATCGCCAGTGTCACCAAATTAGGGTTTAGTCGACCAGGGCCTCCAGATGAATATTTTCATCTGGGCATGAGCCATTAATTCAATATTTGGTCCAATAAGCTCAAAAGAACCTCAAAAGTCCATTCGCAATGGCAAAGTCACCTTGAAGGACCATCTATCAAAAAATCAGGAATTAGGGTTTTGACCTAATTCAACCCTTGAGTTAACTTGTGAAGCAAGGCATGACTTGAAGTTTCAAGATGAACTTCAAGGACCTCAAATACATAATTTTGATACATCTATAAGATTTGATTGACTCAAAGAGCTCAAGTCATAAGCCACAAGAACTCAGAACCATTTGGTCACAAATTAGGGTTTCTGATGAAAAAGTCAACCCTACCATTGACTGTTGACCTACCCTTGTTCTCAAACCTTGGGGAAGAGTCCAAGACATTCCTAAATACCCTTAGAGGCCATCCATGAAGTTTAATTAATCCTAGGGATTGATTTCACAAAGGGATCACAAAGTCAAAGTTTCATCTGCTGAAAAAGTCAACTGTACAAAAACCCAAGTTTGACTTTTTGAAATTTTGGTCAACCAAAGTTTCCTTAACCCTAAAATCATGTTAATATGTGATTTGAATCATCATTCATCAAGAAAAATCAAGAAAAATGAGATAACTTGTAAATGGGGTAATCTTAAAAACTTAGAATTTTTCTAAGTTATGGATCAAGGTGGCTAGGGTACCAACTTTGCAAGGCCATATCTCCTAAACCACAAGGTCTTTATCTCCCATTCAAAGCTCAGATTATAGTCCATGTTACATACTTTAAATATGTCAACTAGGCCTCATTCCAATTCTTCATGGATTTTGAGTTATGGACTCACCAAAATCACAAAAACATGAAAATCACACTTTTTCCAACACTTGGTGAAAATCTGCCTTACTTTTTTCAAAATGTAGAGGCATTTTTCAACCAAATGCAAGATCTTTCAAAACCAAAGTTGGACATTACTTTAAAGTAGGATACGTTAGCTTTCCAAATTGCCCAAGAACACCATCAAACTCCCTTTGAGCTAAGAGTTGTGAACCTCACAAGTTGCCTTGCTGCAAACTGTTTTCATGGCAGCATTAGGCAGATTTTGCACATTTCTTGTGCCACACGAGTTATTTGTCTAATTTTGTCATCTTGCCAAGCCTTGTCATCTGCAAGGACCTCATCAAAGACAAAAGATTTGATCCACAAGCCTTGCAAGTCAAGGTACCTCCTCTTTTGGCATGTAGCATTCAAGTTTCCAATTCAAAAACTTCAAACTTGTCAAGAAGCATTGAATGGATGCATAGAGTTGGCATGTATCAGTCCATAATCAACCAAATGAGTCAAGCTTTATCCCTGCAACAGAAGACCATAGGCCTGCGCTCTAATCTCAAGTCAATGGCTAGAGGATACTTGAGATTCCCTTTGATCCACATTGGTCACAGCCTGTACAAGTTGCCATTCACTATTACAGCCAAAAAAAACTTGACACACTATAAATAGACCTCATTTTTTATCAATTTGAGTACACCAAAGGCCCCAAACAGATGCCTTTCTCAAAATCACCTCCTTCACTCCAAAAACTCCTTCTAATGCAAGTTACCATTGGGTTTTGAGTTAGAGTGTGATTCCAACCAAACCAATCATGCTAACACCTCATAAACATCATATATGAGTGATCCAAACACTTAAACAACATCTGGAACACCAATTTCAGAAAATCACCATCCAACTGCTCAAGTTCTTGACAGAATTGCAGTTGAGGTACCATCTCAAGTTCCAGCTTGTTTCCAACCACTCCAAGCCTTCAGACACATCACTTGGCACCTAAGGAAGCTGCCTAGATCATTGGAACCAGCTTGCAACACCTCCAACTCAAAACTCGATCACCAGCTGCAAGAGGTAAGCCTGAACTCTTCAAATTACATGATGCATGCATATTTTACTGCACAATAATTTTGCCATATGTTCATAATCATGTATAGAGTGTTTCCCTTCAATCAATTGCTTTGTATGAATTGTGTATGGAATTTCCTAGTGCTCTTGCAGAAATTAGGGTTCTTGAGGTTTTACTTTGATTTCTCATTCCATACTTAAAATAAATGAAATTAAATACCATAAACATGATCGTGAGTTGAAAACGAGCAAGATTGATACTTGAAGCATGCAAAACCATTGAGAAATCATGGAGAAAAATGTGAAAACGCAAATCTGCAGAAACAGAGTGCGCGCGTTTCCCCTCAATCATTGTATAAGTCCCTTTGTACATTTTCAAAATCGCGGCGCGATCGTCGACTTTTTAACAAAATCAACTGGGCTTCTCCTTGAGCTATAAGACACATCTTTATTCATTTTCAAACTCTTTGGGCCTCTAATAGAGTGTAGGACCCAATCCCTTTTTAACCAAAATCATTTTGGGCCTCAGTCGTTATATAAGACCCGATACAGTTTTCAAAATAACAGTGCGATCATTGTTTTCATCTAGGCCACTCCTTGAATTGTAAGTCCCATACTTTGTACAAAAATAATCCTTGGGCTCTCTCTTAGAGTATAAGACCCAACTCTCTTTGTAAATGCTCTATTAATAATACAGTTTGTATTCAAATAAATCATCAGGGCATCTCTTGTTGAATAAGCCCCAAATTTTCTATTTAAAATAACTGTTATCAAAACTTGTTTCAATTTCTTTGAACAACTAACATTACAGCATGGAAGCTTGCTCACCTGTAAGTTTTTATCTGCTTTCATTTACCTGCTTTTATATATATAACTGTATTGCTGGAAGCTTGCACACCTGTAAGTTCTTCTTTTATCTCTTTTAAATACATGTCATATATATATATATATATATATATATATATATATATATATATATATATATATATATATATATATATATATATATAACTGGATTGCTGAAAGCTTGCACACCTGTAAGTCCTTCTTTCATATCCTTTTAAATACTTGTAAATGTCAACTATATATATATATATATATATATACTTGTATAATCTGTTTAGAGTTTTCCCCAGCAACTAAGTCTAGAATTAGGTAAAGCCAGTTGGTCACTCTTGCAATACAGTCAAACATAGATCCCCATAGGATTTCCAGATACATTCTTGCCATCTCTTGGGCTTATACAATATGAAACAAAGAGAAAGGCAGTATTCTCAGTGAACCTTTTCTCAGACTGTCACTATTAGAAATTGTCAAAGAAATTCTATTCCCCAGAGAAGAATTATTCCCGGTGAAACTTCTCTTGAATTTCTTCAAACTCTAGAACTGTTCACACAAGAAAGGAATTATTCCCGGTGAAACCTTTCTTAAACATTCTTAAGTTTGGACCCACAGGCTTCCTAAAAGCATCCCCAGCCTCCTCTTGGGCTTTAAACAAGGACCCTCAGGCTTCTTAGAAGTTCTCATGCCTCCTCTTGGGCTTAGTACAAGGACCCAGAGACCTCCTACAAGTATAGGAACAGAACCTAGTCATCATTTGTTAGAGCAGTCTTTCTTGATTCAAAATATCATACCAGTTTAGGGTTGACCTTCATCCCTTAACATATCAGCTTTCTCTTGGGCATAATACAAAGATCATTCACCATCTAAGAATCAATTTCTCAACACCAGTAAACTTGGACAGACTCATTTCCTTTTGGATTTCAAAACCATTTTCTTTAAATAACAGGAAATCTCCCCGATCATTCTGATCAATCCAAAAGCAGAGTTAAAACCAATAGTTTTCATAACTCAAACCTTACCTTTAGTTTTCCCCATCATGGGTCAATTACTATAAACCCTCACCAGAGAAAAGAATTCTCAACTGTTACATTTTCAGTTAAATCCCCAGCATGGGTCATTTCACTGTCACAATCCTCATCAGAACCTCAAGGTCTCTGATATCTTAACTCTTCTGTAATCCCCAACAAGAGTTAATCCCCAATATGGACCTATCTCTGGATTTCAATAATCCTCAACAGAAGATAGCCTCCTCTTAGGCTTTGTATAATGATTTTTCCTCACCGGTTAGCCTCCTCTTAGGCTTTGTATAATGATTTTTCCTCAGCGGTCAGCCTCGTCTTAGGCTTTGTATAATGATTTCTCCCCACTTTTAGCCTCAATCTTGGGCTTTGTACAAGATACCCCCTAAAATATCTCTCCAGTAGAGTCAATCTTTTTAGCCTCAATCTTGGGCTTTATACAAGACAAATAAAAAAATTCTCTAAGCAGAGTCATTTCCTTTTAGCCTCAATCTCGGGCTTTGTACAAGACAAATATTAAACACTCCTTAAATTGAGTCAGTTTCCTTTTAGCCTCAATCTTGGGCTTTGTACAAGACACACATAAATGTCCTCCCCAACTGAGTGGAGTCAATATTTTCTTTTAGCCTCAATCTTGGGCTTTGTACAAGACAGATAATCTCCAGCAGATTCAAACCTCTTTAGCCTCAATCTTGGGCTTTATACAAGACAGATAAAACTTTTCCCCAAAGAGTCAAATCTCTTTTAGCCTCCATCTTGGGCTTTGTACAAGATATAAATAAACACTCTCTTATTGAGTTAATCAGTATTTTAGCCTCCATCTTGGGCTTTGTACAAGATACAAAATAAACACTCTCTTATTGAGTCAATCTTTTCAGCCTCCTCTTAGGCTTTGTATAATGATTTCCCCCAGTGGAATCTAATCCATCTCTTAGCTTCAACCTTGGGCTTTGATCAAGGCATACATAAAAAACCAACATCCCTTCAGAGAAAATAAAAACTCTCTACATGAGTATATCTTCTCTGTCTAATCGCATCAAAACAGTCATTCAAAACAAAACCCTAATCCCAAATAACTGTTGTAAGTGGCACACTTGTTGATATAAGCATCCAAGCTATCTGTCCATCATTATCCTGATTAAAACCTCATCTAATTGCTGTAAGTGGCAAGCCTATGGATATAAACATCCAAGCCAATGTCCCTTTTTTAGCATGAATTCCTAAGGAAAAATGTCATTGCTCACACTGAGTTAAAGTTTTCTCCTTTAGGACAAGTCACCCTGTAAAGGCAATTATGGCATTACTGGTCCCCATGCATTCCAGTTAAAGTAATTCTCCTTTTCAAACCAGTTACCCAAACAACTGTGATTAACAGATGAGATATCTCTCTTTAGAGATGACAAATTCTCTCTCAGTCAAAACCTTTTAGCCTCTATCTTGGGCTTTGAACAAGATACACATACCCTTTTAGCTTTCATCTTGGGCTTTGAACAAGATATAAACAAACAACCTTTAGCTTCAATCTTGGGCTTTGAACAAGACACCAAAACATCTATTTCTTCCTTAGATTAGGAGGAACTACGATCTCTCTGATTTTCCTATAATCCATAACATGGAATACGTAGGCATAAGATTCCAAAATCTTAGCGAGCACACTAAACAAAAAACCTTAGGTCCCTGACCTTACCAAAAACATAGGAAAACTCGAAAAACAACAAAAATACTCTTTCTCTCAGACATCCCACAACATCATTTTCCCATTTTACAGATAAACACGATCCAATATCAAGTAGAACCTAAAACTATCATCTCATGGATAACCATGTATAGGATGGGTAATTGACAACTTCCCATTGTATAACCTGACCCCAGACTCCCCAATCTCTGTCAAGCATTTGTTCAGTTAAACAGATGCGTGCAAGGTTTATTTCAGATAACTTTCCCTTTCCCTTCCAGCTTCACGGGATAAATAAGTAATCAAAAAGTAGCACCCAACATTCCTCCCATTGAGGTGAGGAATTCCCAATTTCAGCGATAAGGTGGTCGCGTGACCGACAAAAATCGCTCGCTACAGAAACCAGTCAAGAAGAAAACAACAACAATAATATGTCTATCACCAGTAAGTCTACCCCACACAGTTTGCTCAGCAGCCATATGTGGTCGTCGTTGGACCTACCTTCAATCAGCTGCATGCACCAGTGTATCAGCATGCTTAGGGGGTTCCTACATATCAACAAGCGCCTGCAGTGGTAGCTTATCAACAGCCAAGAGCTCAAGCTCCTCGTCAAAATGCTGTAAATCAGAACAGAAGACAAGGGAATAGAGCCACCTCTAATCCAATTCCCATGCCATACCCTGAGCTCTATCCCTCTTTGTTGCAAAAGGGACTGGTGGTTCCGAGACCTTTTGTACTTCCTCCTAATCCTGTACCTACATGGTACAAACCAAATGCTCGTTGTACTTTCCATAAGGGTGCTCCTAGATATTATTTAGAGATTTGTTATGCTCTGAAGCATATGGTGTGGGAGTTGATCAACAATAAGATTTTATCTTTCAAAGATGTGGGCACGAATGTTGGAACCAACCCTCTTCCAAGACATGGAGAGTGAAGCATGAATCAAGTTTGATAAGTTATTTCCCTAAAGTCTGTGGATCAGACAAGGAAGTTCAATTCCCTAAAGTTGGCAATCATTTAGTTGTTTCAGCATTCATTTTTGTAATTTGTTTGCATGTTGGATGTTTATTTGCTTTTAAGCATTGTTTTTTCTTTTAAATGGTAATATTAATGAAGTGATTATGCCATTTATGAAATAATCATATTGTATTAACTCATTTTTCATTTATGTGAGAAAAAAAATCTCTCATTTCACTTATCTTTATCAAATTGTTGTGTCAGCAAAGATTAGAGGGATGGCGATGAAAACGAAATACCCATAATTGCTATGGTATGCTTTTGAGTCGAACTTTGCCGATGATATAAGGTATTGTTTCAAATCACCAAACAACAGAGAGATAATGATTTAATACCTAATCAACCACTTTGAGCCTAGAAGTTGTTGTTTCTTTCAGAATTAAAACCCTTAATCTTAACCAGGGGAAGGGTAGTTTCGTTCAGCTAATATGACTTTGCATTCAAATTGCAAGAGAAAACATCCCACCTGAGGATCAACCACACACTTTGCACACATCATGAAGTGTCGAAGAAGTCGTGAAAAGGAAAAAAGTTTATAGTGGTTGTTCCTAAATAGCCAATAACATGGTAGTCACAAACCTTTCAAAAAAAAGAAAAAAAAAAGAGTCCGCTAAGCTGAATACCAAAAAATACGACTTAAGCAAAAATCAAGGCATCCCGGTGGATCGAAAAAACTTCAATGAAATGGTCCAGGAAAAATTAGGGATAAAAATCAATCATAAGAAGTCATCAAATCCTCAACAAAAACAAAGAGAATTAAAATAAGATGATTTTCATTTCAAGAAAATATCATCTTGAATCCTTTTCTTTACCGTTACATTGTCAAACTCTTTTTAGATTTGGATGTGTATGCTAAATTAACTGAACATAGGAACTCGAGATTATCAAGAAGAAGTGGCGGGTACAAATCTAATTTTGATCCTTATATCTTTTGTTTCAAAAGTCGTGAACCAGGCCACGTTACAACCCTTAAAAAACCTGAGTGACGCAAGGTTTATTCTAAAGCATACTACAAGGTTGCGTTAACATAACTCCAAAATATCTTTGATGATTGTTTGTATTGATTAAACCAGCTTGCATGTGGTAAATGGCTATATCAACATTGTGTTCTGATCATTGACCCGTTCACTATATTTCACCATTATTTCAATAATGATTGATTTCAAATTTTGCATTTGCATTGCATTAAAATTACCATTTTTGAATGAACAATTTTATGTGCAAGTCAGCACTCGCCATCAAAGGAATCCCAATAAAATGCAGCCAATTAAGGAACTTGATCAGGTGAGAGAGGTCCAATCAAGGGGCAAGTCACTTTGAGTATCGGGCAAGAGTTGGTTAGTCGAGAACAAATCACTTCAAAACTCAGATTGGGGCAAGCTACCATAAAGATATCATCGGGTCCAACCCTAAAAAGGTCAGTCAATTAGAAGCCTACCATTCCAAGAATTGGATAATCAAAGGTAGAATGCTGCAAGATTCAAACATTAAGCAAACCACCTCTAGGTCATATTATGACATGTTATTTCCAAACTCCTTTTAAGGTGAGAGTTTTCAAAGATCTAGCAGACAATGGCAAGATAAGTTACAGAGGGACAATTCCTCTTCATACTTTCAAGTTGCTCAAGCGAACTCGGTCATACGTCAGCAACTATTGAGTTCAAAATGTGTATCGGGAAATCATGCTAGCATAATCCATGAATTGTCTCAAAGGATCCCCTTGGCTAGTTATAACTGTCAAGCTTGATAGAATTCTCCTTTGAATACATCTATCACAGTTAATTGGTTGAGTTATCGGTGTTGAGGAATCAGAACCTCCATAGAGAGCCTCTGTAAACTCTCAGTCTGCATAGATTCAACACTTACATACCATGATTATTCATATATTATACCAAATTAAATCATGCATAGCCCGAAGTGTACTTCACGTGCACCTGCATTGACCCATGTCTTGTTGTCGATTTTTTTCCCATGACCCGAAGTCCAGTTGTTACCAGCACCTTTTAAAGTCTAATTGTCACTGGCACCCTTTTCGAGGTCTGGCTGTTACTGACATTCATGTTCAAAGTCAATTGTCATTGGCTTCCAAAAGTTCAGTTGTCATTGGCACCACTTTCAAAGACTGGTTGTTACAAGCATCTATTTGCAAAGTCCAATTGTCATTGGCATCCCAAGTCTGATTATCATTGGCACTATTTTCGAAGTCTGGTTATTACCAGCATTATTCTCAAAGTCCAATTGTTATTGGCATCATTTTCAAAATCCAATTGTCATTGTTACCTAAAGTCCAGTTGTCACTAACACCCCCTCTAAAGTCCACTTGTCACGGACATTCATTTCATTTTCAAAATCCAATTGACATTGGTACTTAAAGCCCAATTGTTATTGACACTCTTCGCAAATTTAATTGTTATTGGCATAATTTTAAAGTCTAGTTGTCACTGACATTCATTTTCAAAATCCAATTGTTATTGGTATCCTCAAAATCCAATTGTCATTGGTACTTAAATTCCAATAGTTACTGTCACAGTTTATATGTCCAGTTGTCACTAGCAGCATTTCCAAAAAAACCAATTGTTATTGGTACCTAAAATCCAGCTATAACTGGCACCTTGTTTTCAAAAGTCCAATTGTAACTGGCATCTTTAAAGTCCAGTTGTAACTAGAACCAATCCATTAGAAGTTGGTTGTAACCAATGCTTACGGTCAAAGTCCAACTTTGTTGGAACATATAGAGAGATTTATTACCTTGTTTGTCCTGATGTTTCCTAGAAATTCATGTATGACTCTTCGTTTTTAAGGGATTCCTAGAAGTTTGGATGTTGTTCTTCATTAGAAGACTCCAACGTTTTTGCTTTAATTGAATTCTTTGTTAAGAATCTTTAAAGCCTTTTGTGTAGATGTTTTTCTTGTAGGAAAACTTCTGAGTTTGTCTTGGATGATTCCTTGTTAGGGATCTCCATTTTTCTTGATTGGATGATTTTCTTGTTAGAAAATTCCAGAAATTTGTGTGGGATGAATTTCTTGTTAGAAATCTCCAAAACTCCTAAATTCTCATATATTTTAAAGTGTCTACTTGTCATCTCAAACTAGTTGATAACCTTCACCTTTGGATACTCCTTAGTATCTTTTCTTCAGCAATTTATATCCCCCATTGAGTCTTCACCCTTATTGTCCTTTTTGTTTCCTATGGATCATCATTACCATATATCTCCATATTCCCAATGGATCCACCTTTCATTCTTCATCCATCATAAAATACCATTCTAAGGTTCATCTCATATCACATCATATCCCTGGAAAACAAAAAACATAAAAAGATTCATTCAAGCAACGCATAACATATCATATCATGCCATCTGCATTTTGGGACAAAATTTGGGTTTTATGTATTTAAATATCTTTAGCCATGATGTTATGAGAATTGTCATCGCTCATACCATTTGATAAAGCTATATAAATAGGGGCAGCTATCACACTCCAATTTTGCTCATTCGGCATTTCATTTCATCTCTGCATTTCATGCCCACCTTTTAGGACAAAATTCGGGGTCTTTTTGTATTTAATCATCTTCCACCATGAACGTACGAAGACCTCTGTCATTCATACCTTTACGTTCAAGGTAATTAAATAAGAGCAACTGTCATACCCCAATTTTTTCCGAGCATTTTAAATTCATCTGATACATGCCCATTTATCAAGTTTTGTACTTTTAGCCATATGCATTTTTATCATCAAATAAAGTCACCATAATCATGCATATATGCATTATAGTAAAAAAAAAAGTTAACATAAAGTCAACATTTTACATGTTGAGGAAATTGACTAAAATTGCATTTTTTTTCATTATGCATTTTGAAAAATAAATTCATGATCATTTGATTTATCATCAAAATATCCATTTGAACTTTATTAATCATTTTCATGCATCATAAAACAAAAAATCAATATTTCTAGAAGGTTCAAAATATCTCTCATACATTAGATCATTATTCCGTGCATATATTACATCATTATTCACTATTTAATTAAATAAGTTTCTAGAAAGCACTCACACTCTTTGCATTTCTTTTTTCATAATTCCTAAATTATTCTTTCTAGAGCCTATAAAGAAACTCCATTTCATTCACAAATGACACCAAGAATCACTCACAAGAACAAGGCAAAACTTTGCACAAATTTATCCCCAAATTTCAAGTCACTTTTTATTCTTCTTTATTTAGGTAGACTTTTAATTTTTGTGTATTTAATTTTCTTTGCATTTTTATTCTTGTTACAATTAATTAGTACCTTAATCATCACCATTTTGTATGGAAATTTCATTGATTCAAATTTAAGAGTTTAAAGTGTTATTGAACCTCTATGAGAAAAAGTGATTAAATGTGATTTAATTTTTGTTTATTTAATTTTCTTTGCATTATTATTCTTGATGCAGTTAATTAGTATATTAATCACCACTATTTTGTATGAAAACTTCATTTGATTCAAAATCAAGAGTTTAAAGTGTTCTTAAACCTCCATGAATAAAAAGGTTAAAATGCAAATTTATGCTTGTTTTACATTATTAATGTATCCAATAACTTTCCAACATCACCCCAAGCATGAATCCTTAGTTCGTTTGTCAAGAGGGTGGATAAAATGATTGAATCAAACAAATATATGTTGTTGCATTTTGTTAAAATTTTTTTTTTGTGTTTATTTGCTTATTCTAAACACACTATTATGTTTGGGAGATTGAGTAGATACATTTTCATTATTTATTTGCTTAATTCCGTGAAAAATTGAAAAAGTTACGATGTTTTTACGTTTTCGTTGGAACCTTTTTCTTCCAATTTTCTTGTTACGGGAATAGTAACCAAATGTGGGGTTAGGGAAGATGAAGTCTTCCCACACCCCTTGATTGCTTAGTGCACCCATGCGGGGCCATCTCATTTGGGCCTAGAGCATTTTCTTGTTACACTCCGAATTTTAATCATATTTATATCTTTTGTATATTTTTTATTTATTGTTTTCGTATTATTGCTTTATTTATTTATTTTTGTATTTTCTTTTATGTCCTTTAATTTTTTAATTCTTTTACCTCATGTATTGATAATGTCTTCCCTCCCTTTTATTATTATTTTTTATTTCTTTTATTATTATTGCTTTATTTTAGTTTATTTTATTTCTTTTAATTGATGCATGATTCTTAATTCAAAAAGATAAAATTATCTTAAAAATTAACCTTTCAAAAATACTAAAATCAAATGTGTTTGGTCAACATCAAATTCTTTTTTCAAAATCACACCAAAACTTGTCTAAACAAAAATCAACCGCTTAACATCCATTAACCTTCATAAAAAAATAAACAAACTCATTCCACAATCATTTTCAAAATCAATTTGGTCAACACCAAACCTTTTTCTTTAATAAGTACCTCATATCATTTCAAACCATTTCACAAATCATTTTCATACTAACAAATCAAACTAAGATCAACATCGAGTGACTTTCCTGAATTAAAAGTAATTTAAAACATTTTTCTTAACAAACAGGAAAGAAGAGGACTGTAGGAGTCTAGCATTATGGTGGAAACCTCGAATGATCGGTCCCAAGGCACACGTCTTGGGTTAGCTGTTTATTCTTTCTTTTGCTCCTAAAACACTTAATAAACTTGGACAAAGAAAGGACCATTGGAGTCTAGCATTCCGATTAAACCCTTTGAACAAACGATTTCAAGGCATGTCTTGTTCATATCAAGCGTTCGTTGTCCATTAAACAAATTTCGTAAATACCTTGAATGAAAAAGGACCATTAGAGTCTAACATTCCGGTGGAACCCCGAATGATTGGTCTTAAGGCTTACGTCTCATTCTCATCAAACATTCATCATTCACTTATAAAACTTTCAACCAATCAAACTCTTTCTCGCCGCCGCGAGATGATCTTTTAACCCTTTTTCAAATGAAAGGTATTTTGTCTAAAGATGGTGCAAGAGAACGCTTCGTACAATTGAATGTGTAAGTAAGCTAGTGGAATTTTTCGCGAATGATGATTTGTAAATTCATTTTACTGTGATGTAAATGTTCCATTCTCCACCTATTTTAGGTGATTAACAATGTTGTTCTGTCGATTGAGACAAAATACCTTTCTCTAAAATAGACAAAAAAAAATTTCTATCTCGAACTGCAAAGCTTTGAGTTCCTCATTGTACTAGAGGATACGTAAGAGTGAGACCCGAAATCTTGTCAAGCACCCTAATAAAAAAATTGCAACCCTTTGTCTTTTCTTTTTACATGTTTGTTCGCTCGAAGAAAACAAATGACATAAGCTAACATGCAATCGTAAATTTAACTAAAAAGTTCCCGTTGAGTATAACGTATATAAGAGGTGTTAATATCTTCCCCTTGCGCAATCGACTCGCGAACCCGAATATGGATACGAAAACCATTTTCTTTTCAAAGGTTTTATCGATATTTTCTTATTTCTTCAGTGGAATAAATAAAGCTCAATGACGACTGTGTTCGAATCATTTTACCTCGAGCGTATGAACGCTTCGCTAAGGATCATATTTGTTCGAGGTACGACGCTACTCTTTCACGGTGGACGTGTCATACAGTTCGAAGAGGGCACCATTTGGATCTTCATACAATGAAGGTGCGAAACACATTTCCAGCGCATGTAAGAACGTTGGCCAATTTGGAAGTTGTTGGCTTGAATGCATCCATTGATAGCGCGTCAGAGCTTCTCCCTCCATGTAGAAAGTTATGATGTGAACGCGCTGGTTCTCCGGCGTATGATGGAAATCAAAAAACTGGTTGATTTTAAAAATCCATCGCATCGGATCTGAACCGTCAAAACGGGGAAATTTGAGTTTGATGGTTGTAGACGGAAATGGAGAGATTCTGCTGTATTTTGGCCAAACCCAGGAGGACCCATGCGTGAACGGAGGTAATGGAGTTTTGTGGCGAGATTGGTGAGGTTGGCGGAGATGAAGGACTGAAAATTCTATTGGCTACGAACTTGGATGGCAGCATTGAGGTCATCGATATGTTCTTGTGGTTGTGAGGTCATGATGCAAATGAATGAAAGCACCAATTTATTGTGGTTATGATATGAAAATAAAGAAAAAGGTAGTACAAACACTTTTGCAAAATTTAATAGAAAATATAAACAATTAAGATATTACTTCTTCAATAATTTTTTTTTGTGAGTCTTATTAATATGCAATTGATACAAATAGCACCTAGGGGTGGACAGGTTTTTAATAAACTGGCCCTATCCATCCGATCCAGAGTAACCGCTTGCATGCGGTCGGATAAAAAATGGTTATCAGGTCTACAAAGAAGAATAAACCGATTTCAATTGACTTGTGGCGGTTCGGTTCGGTTGGAAAAATTCAACCCAAAGGAAACTGAACCCGACCGCATTAATTTATATTGTGTTGGACTGAAATTTTGTACAGCCCAATACACACATATACATCATTCCAACACCAATATATCACTCAGAAAAACCCTAGCCCTCTCATTATGTGTCTCTCACCTTTGCTACTTCTTCTTTCTCTCTCTTCACTCTCTCTTCATTTGGCTTATCTCAAATCATTTTTGTTAGATTTATAGTTCTCTCTTCACTCTCTGTTAGATCTATATTTTGTAAATGTTGAACTAAGATTAGATTAATGATCTAACTTCCTTTTCTTTATATGTTGTGTTTGTCTAAAACCTGATGTTGTTCTTGATTGAGAAGATGGATTGTTGAAGAAATGTGTTTGTTTAAAGCTTAATGTTGTTCTCGATTAAGAAGATGAATTTAAAGAAGGATCTAGGAAGAAACAAGGAACTTCATGTTGTAATCTTATCTGCTTATCATTTTTTTAATTTTCTAATTCATGTTAATTTATAGAATCTAGGTTTTTATTAATCAAAGGAAGCTGGAATGGCAACAAAGGTAGAGGAGGCTACAACAATTCGAGTGTTCAAAATCAGCATAAAGGAAACTTGTCGAATCAGAGAAAACCCTGGAACCAAGGCAACCAAAGAGGTGGTGTTGCAGGTAGAGAAAGAGGTGGTGGTTAAAAGCTTGACAAGAGTCACATTCAATGTTTCAATTGTCAGAGGTATGGTCATTATTTTAGTGATTGTTTAGAAAAGAAGAAGAATCAAGAAACTGATGCAAAAATGGCGAAACATGAAGAAGAAGAGATGTTGCTGATGGTCACAACAAGAGACGAAGAGAAATTCCAGGACCAGTGGTACTTGGACTCAGGATGCTCATCACACATGACTGGAAGGAAAGATTGGTTTGTCAACATGAAGCCCTCGTCGAAGAACACGACGAAGTTTGCAAATGACAACACTCTAGCAACTGAAGGTGTTGGTGATGTTCTGATTATGAGGAAAGATGGCAAGAGGTCAACAATTTCCAATGTGTTGTACATACCAGGCATGAAGAGTGATTTACTCAGTATAGGGCAGTTGGTCGAAAATAACTACAAGGTGTCGATCAAAGACAATATGATGAGAGTTCTCGACGCAGGTGGTAGGTTGACCTTGAAGGCTCCAATGTCTCAGAATAGGACCTTCAAGATTGAACTCAATGTGATGGAGCACAAGTGCCTAGCAACTGCAGCCAGCAGAGATGAGTGGTTATGGCATTTTCGACTAGGCCATCTCAACTTTAATGACATCAGAGAGCTAAAGAAAAGAATATTGCTTCAGGATTACCTGAAATCGACATTCCAAGTGAAGTCTGTGAATAGTGTGTTCAGTCTAAACAACACAAGAATAGATTCAGCAAGGATGCAGGAAGGAAGTCGAAGGCAATTTTGGAAGTCATATACTCTGATGTATGTGGTCCAATCCAGGTGGATTCGATTGGTGGCAACAGATAATTTGTCACATTCATAGATGATTACAGTCAAAATCTGTGGACTTACCTCATCAAGAAGAAAAGTGATGTGATCGAGGTATTTTCCAGATACAAATCTATGGTCGAAAGACAAAGTGATCGAAAGCTGAAAATTTTGAGGACTGATGGTGGTGGAGAGTATGTGTCGAAAGAGTTCGATGCATTATGTGAGAAAGAAGGGATTGTGCGTAAGGTGGTGCCACCCTACACTCCATAGCAAAATGGAATTACAGAAAGAAAGAACAGAATCATCATGAACATGGTGAGAAGTATGTTGAATGGAAAGCATCTACCCAAAGAATTATGGGGAGAAGCGATTTCGACAGCAACATATATTTTGAATAGATGTCTGACGAAGAAGCTTGAAGGAATCACGCCAGAAGAATGTTGGTCTGGTGTCAAGTGTAACACCCCAAATTTCGTAAGAATATTTATTTTATTTAAATATAATATTTGTGAATATTCGGTGAATTTTGGTGGTTTGTGTCGATGTCGGTATTTTGGTGGAGTTTTGTTATTTTAATTAAATAATAGTATATAATATGAATATATTAATATTATTATTAATTTAAAATAATATTAGAGAAATTAAGGGTAAGATGGACTTTTGAGGAGGATTAGTGAGGGTATTATGGAGAAAGCCCAATTTTGGAAGGCCAAGCGTTTAACAAAAAGGAATTTGGAGGAATATGATTCGTTTGGTTAGATAGTGAAAATAAGGAGAAAGTGTAGAGCTCTGAGGAAAGAAGGAAAGGACGAGGATTCGTGAAGGTTTCTAAAGAATCAGTAGAGAAAACACCGGAACGACAATCTAAGGTATGGGGAGTATTGCCTTTCATTGTTTTCAATATAGGGTGATGTGTTTACAATGGATTTTGAGGTTTTTGGGGTTTTTGAAGAATTTATGAGTTATTGATGATTTAGGGGTATTTCTGAGTATCGATGATGGATTATTAAGGGTTGAATTGATTCGGGTAAAAATAAGCCTTCGAGACAAAACCTTTTTTATGATATGTGGGATCTTGTATGAGAAAGGGATTTATGGGGTTTATAGGAAGCTTGAGAGTTTTGAAGGTTTAGGGGATCTAAGGTTTCCCGTAGTGTTCTGAATCGACCTAATAGACGTAGGTTTTAGGCCTTTTATTTCCGTGATGCATTAGGACTGTTGTAGGGATGTTTTTGAGTCATTTGGGGCTGCAATCGCAGGTACTTCTGAGGCTGTGGAGCTACTGATGTGTAGCAACGATTTGCTGCAATCGCAGGTTCGCTAAGCGAACCATTCCTTCGCAAGGCGAATGTTCGCCAAGGCTTGCAAAGCGAGCAGCGCAGTGAATGCGCGATAACTTGTGTGTGGGTATTGGGATGATTCTGGAGTGAAATTGGGGATTCGCTGGAAGTCTCGCAAAGCGAACTTCCCAGCGAGTGGCTTCGCAAGGTGAATATGGTGGCGAGTGTGACAGAAGTGGTTTCTGGTGTTTTGGGTGGGGAACTATGGGACTCGCTGACAGCTTCGCAAAGCGAAGGTCCTAGCGAACTCAGTAGCGAACCCTGCTGTTCGCGAAATTTTGTTTATGATTTCTGTGATGTTTTGGTGCTGTGATATCCTGATATTCTGATGATTTACCATGATGTTCTTGATGATATTGAGATGATGATTTTGTGATGTTTGAATGAATATATGATGACATGATTTGTTAGAGAATTGATGAATGATGATGCACATTATGATGTTTATTTGATGATGATGATTATTGACGGTTGTGTATCATACATTCATATGCATACTCTGTGATGATACTTCATTCCCATTGTGCAGATATGAGGTAATTATGACGCGCTCCGGTTCCTATGCGGAATCGATCCTATTGACGGGGATCTTTGGAGGGGTGATGGCCTAGTGTCCATCGATATGATGATTGGTACCACATGCATGAGTCTTGTTGTGCATTGTATTTTATGTGACATTGATGTGATTTGTGATATAGTGATTCCTGATGTTTCCTTTATGATGCCCTGTTGATGTTGTATATGATGATTACGCCATTTTTATGCATATCTTATTTTATATTGATTATAATGAATTGTATTACTCGCCCTGCCTGTTTGAATGTTGCCTCCACGTAGGTAACGTGAAGGTGATCAGGTTTAGCTGTGGATGCCTTCGAGGACCTTTTGAAGTTACTTTGCTTTTGGTCGATGTAGAGGGTCTTTGCTCTGATAGTGTAACATCGGGTTGGAATCGTTGAGTCGAACCATGTAGAGTTATTCCTTTGATGTTATTTGAGTATTATGGTTTATTTTCAAAACCTTTTGAGTATTTATGGTTATGGTGAATCTGCTGCTTATTTTGATGGCTTTTGTTGAAAACCTTTTTATTTCGAATTATTGAGTTCCGCTGCCATATGAAGGCTTTTTAAGTTATTTTTAGGAAAACCCGTTGTCTACGGAGCAATTATTTATTTGAGTTTTGAGAAATGTGCACCCTTTGAGGTGATTCCGATGTTTACTCTGATAAATTGTATATTTTGTCGTGTTTATTCGTGGGGTAGAAAAGGGTGTTACATTAGTGGTATCAGAGCCTGGTTGGTCCATCCAGCCAGGTTTTTACTTGATGCCAGTCCCTGTCAGTCGACGAGTATGTGTACATTGTCGATGTTTTAGTTCTTCTAACCTTGTTGGTGGTGTGCAGGACGGATGGAAAAAATGATCGTGCAATTGCTGATGCGTTAGAATCAGTTGCTAATGTGGTGGCGCAGCTGAATCCGAATGGTGGAGCTCCAGATGAGTTTCGTGCTTTGGGAAAGTTTTAGAGGAACAATCCACCGACTTTTATGGGTACGCATGATCCAGCAAGTGCACACAAGTGGCTGAAGGCGATCAAGAAGATCTTTCGGGTGATGGGGTGTATTGATGAGCAACAAGTTCAGTTTGGAATGCATATGCTGGAAGAAGAGGCTGGTGATTGGTGGGATAACACCCGTCAGAGACTCGCAAATGTTGGCATTGTGATAACCTGGGCTGTGTTTAGGCAGGAGTTTCTGGGAAAGTATTTTTTGGAAGATGCTTGTGGCAAGAGAGAAGTGGAATTCCTTGAGCTGAAGCAAGGTGACATGACTGTGGCAGAGTATGCCGCGAAGTTTGAGGCTTTGGTGAAGTTCTGTCCGCACTACAATCATGTTGATGATGAGATGTCTAAGTGTCTCAAGTTTGAGAATGGGCTGAGACCAGAGATTAAGCAGGGTATTGGGTATCAACAAATCCGCAGGTATGCTGGGTTGGTTGATAAGAGCAGAATCTACGACGAGGATAGTCGAGCTCGATCTGCTCACTACACGCAGCTGAGTGAGGAGAAAGGGCAGTATAAGGGTAAGCCTTATACAACTTCAGCTGACAAAGGGAAGCAGAAGGCTTCATATGGGAAAAAGACAAGTGGGGGAGCAACTCCTGCTTCTGGAAAGTGTCATAAGTGTGGAGAGCAAGGTCCCTGTGCTGATGTGTGTACCAATAATGTGCTGAGGTGCTACAGATGTGGTAAGAAGGGACATAGAGCTACTGACTGCAAAGATGATGGTCCAACCTATTTCAATTATGGTGAGAAAGGTCATATCAGTACTCAATGTCAGAAGCCGAAGATGACTGCGACTACTGCTCAGACCAGTGGCAGAGTGTTTGCTTTGAGTGGTGCAGAAGTGCCAGAGAAGGACAGCCTGATTCGAGGTACTTGTTTTATTAATAATATCGAGTTGGTTGCTATTATTGATACTGGTTCTACTCATTATTTTATCTCGCTTGAATGTGCTAATAGATTGGGTTTGAAGTTGTCTGTTATGAATGGTAATATGGTAATAAAAACACCGACTAATGGTTTTGTTACTACTACCCTTGTGTGTTTGAGATGTCCTGTGACGATTTTTGAGAAGAGCTTTGTGATGGATTTGGTGTGCCTACCCTTGTACCAAATCGATGTAATCTTTGGAATGAACTGGTTGGAGTTCAACCAGGTTCATATCAACTGTTATAACAAGACTGTAGAGTTTCCTGAGATTGATGACAATGGAGATTTGATGTTCTTGTCTGCTAAGCAAGTGGACGAACTGAAGGAAGACGAAGCCTTGGTGTTTGCAATGTTTGCATCGTCGAAAATTGATCGTGAAGCTATGAGTGTGGAGTTGCCTATTGTATGTGAATTTCCAGATGTGTTTCCAGATGACATCAGTGATTTGCCGCCAGAACGTGAAGTAGAGTTTGCAGGGAACTTAATACCAGGTACGAGTCTAGTGTCGATGGCTCCTTATCGAATGTCAGCTTCTGAGTTAAGTGAATTGAAGAAACAGTTGGAAGAGCTGCTTAATAAGAGGTCTGTTCGACCAAGTGTTTCTCCGTGGGGTGCTCTTGTGTTGTTAGTGAAGAAGAAAGACGGAAGTATGAGGTTGTGTGTTGATTATCGACACTTGAATAAGGTGACTATCAAGAATAAGTATCCACTTCCGAGAATCGACGATTTGATGGATCAGTTAGTAGGTGCCTATGTGTTTAGCAAGGTTGATTTGAGGGTTGGTTATCATCAAATTCGAGTTAAGCCTGATGATTTTCCGAAGACAACTTTCAGGACGAGGTATGGACACTATGAATACACTGTGATGTCGTTTGGTGTATCTAATGTACCTGGTGTGTTCATGGAGTACATGAATCGGATTTTTCATGAGTATTTGGATAAGTTTGTGGTGGTGTTTATCGACGATATCTTGATATATTCTAGATCTGAAGAAGAACATGTCGAGCATTTGATAACTGTGTTGCAAGTACTGAAGGAAAAGAAGTTGTATGCAAAGTTGTCCAAGTGTGAGTTCTGGTTGAAGGAAGTGAGTTTTCTTGGCCATGTGATTTCAAGTGGTGGAGTTGCTGTTGATCCTTCTAAGATTGATGTTGTGTTACAGTGGGAGACTCCGAAGTCTGCTACCGAGATACAAAGTTTTCTGGGATTGGCGGGTTATTATCGCAAGTTTATTGAAGGCTTTTCTAAGTTGGCATTACCTTTGACTTAGTTAACTCGAAAGGGTCAAGCTTTTGTGTGGGATGTAGCTTGTGAAGAGAGTTTTGTGCAATTGAAGAAGAGGTTGACGACCGCTCCAGTGTTGATTTTTCCTAATCCGAGCGAATCTTTTGTAGTGTATTGTGATGCGTCGAAGATGGGCCTTGGTGAAGTATTGATGCAGAATGGATAAGTTGTTGCCTATGCTTCGAGTCAATTGCGAGTTCATGAGAGGAATTATCCTACACATGACTTAGAATTGTCCGCTGTGGTGTTTGTGTTGAAGATTTGGAGACATTATCTGTTTGGCTCTAAATTCGAAGTGTTTAGTGATCATAAGAGTCTGAAGCACCTATTTGATCAGAAAGAATTGAACATGAGGCAGAGGAGGTGGTTAGAGCTATTGAAGGATTTCGACTTTGATTTGAGTTATCATCCGGGCAAAGCAAACGTAGTGGTCGATGCGTTGAGCCGAAAGTCATTGCACATGTCGATGCTTATGGTGAAAGAGTTGGAATTAATTGAGCAATTCCGAGATTTGAGTTTGGTATGTGAAAAGACCTCTGACAGTGTGAAGTTGGGAATGTTGAAGTTGACTAGTGGTATTCTGGAAGAGATCAGAGTGGGACAGTAATCTGATTTAAAGTTGGTTGACCAATTGACTTTGATTAACCAAGGTAGCGGAGTTGATTTCCGTATTGACGAGAATGGTGTAATGATGTTCAGAGACAGGGTGTGTGTTCCAGATGTTACAGACATTAAGAAGAATATTCTAGAAGAATGACACCGAAGTAGTTTAAGTATTCATCCCGTTGCTACGAAGATGTACCAGGACTTGAAGAAGTTGGTTTGGTGGTCGGGTATGAAGAAAGATATTGCGGAGTTTGTTTATGCGTGTTTGACTTGTTAGAAATTGAAGATTGAGCATCAAAAGCCTTTAGGTATGATGCAACCATTGAATATTCCAGAGAGGTAATGGGATAGTATTTCTATGGATTTTGTGTCGGGGTTGCCGAGGACTGCTAAGGGAAATGATTCAATTTGGGTGATCGTGGATAGATTAACTAAGTCGACTCATTTTTTACCGATGAAGATTAATCATTCTATGCAGAAGTTAGCAGAGATGTATATTGAAGAGATTGTGAAGTTGTATGGGATACCTTCGAGTATTGTGTCAAATAGAGATCCGAGATTTACATCGAGGTTCTGGAAGAGTTTACAAGATGCTTTGGGTACTAAGTTGAGGATGAGTTCTGCATACCATCCGCTTACGGACGGTCAGAAAGAAAGGACTATCCAATCCTTAGAGGATTTGCTGAGGGCTTGTGTGTTGGATCACGGAGGATCGTGGGATAGCCATTTACCATTTATTGAGTTCACGTACAATAATAGTTTTCATGCTAGTATTAGAATGGTGCCTTATAAAGCTTTGTATGGGAGAAGGTGTAGAACTTCATTGTGTTGGTATGAATCGGGTGAGAGTGTTGTACTCGGACCCGAGATCGTGCAAGAGACGGCTATGAAGATTAGGGTGATCCAAGAAAGGATGAAAGTGTCGCAGAGTCGTTAGAAGAGCTATCATGATAAGAGGAGGAAGACACTTGAATTCCAAGAGGGAGATCATGTGTTTTTTAGGGTGACGCCAGTGACTGGTGTGGGTCGAGCGTTGAAGTCTAGGAAGCTCACTCCGCGTTTTGTTGGTCCATACCAAATCTCGCAGAGGATAAGAGAGGTAGCCTATCGAGTTTCTTTACCGCCGTCACTTGCGAATTTGCATGACGTGTTCCATGTGTCTCAGTTGAGGAAGTACATTCCAAATTCGTCGCATGTGATTCAGATGGATGATGTACAAGTAAGGGATAACCTGACAGTGGAAGCATTATCGGTGCGTGCCGATGGTCGTGAGATGAAGCAATTGCGGGGTAAGGACATAGCTTTGGTGAAGGTGTTGTGGAGTGGACCAGCTGGCGAAAGTTGGACTTGGGAACGTGAAGATCAGATGAGGGAGTCGTATCCGACTCTATTTCTTTGAGGTAATTTTCAAGGGCAAAAATCCTTTAAGTGGGGGAGAGTTGAAACACCCTAAATTTCATAAGAATATTTATTTTATTTCAATATAATATTTGTGAATTTTCGGTGAATTTTGGTGGTCTGTGTCGATGTTGGTATTTTGGTGGAGTTTTGGTTATTTTAATTAAATAATAGTATATAATATGAATATATTAGTATTATTATTAATTTAAAATAATATTAGAGAAATTAAGGGTAAGATGGACTTTTGATGAGGATTAGTGAGGGTATTCTGGAGAAAGCCCAATTTTAGAAGCCCAATGGTTTAACAAAAAGGAATTGGGAGGAATAGGATTCATATGGTTAGATCGTGAAATAAGGAGAAAGTGCAGAGCTCTGAGGAAAGAAGGAAAGGACGAGGATTCGTGAAGGTTTCCAAAGAATCAGTAGAGAAAACACCAGAACGACAATCTAAGGTATGGGGAGTATTGCCTTTCATTGTTTTCAATATATGAGTGATGTGTTTACAATGGATTTTGAGGTTTTTGGGGTTTTTGAAGGGTTTATGAGTTATTGATAATTTAGGGGTATTTATGAGTATCGAGGATGGATTATTAAAGGTTGAATTGATTCGGGTAAAAATAAGCCTTCGAGGTAAAACCTTTTTAATGATATGTGGGATCTTGTATGAGAAAGGGATTTATGGGGTTTATAGAAAGCTTGAGAGTTTTGAAGGTTTAGGGGATCTAAGGTTTCCCGTAGTGTTCTGAATCGACCTAATAGACGTAGGTTTTAGGCCTTTAATTTCTGTTATGCATTAGGATTGTTGTAGGGATGTTTTGGGTCATTTGGGGCTGCAATTGCAGGTACTTCTGGGGCTGTGGAGCTACTGATGCGTAGCCGTGATTTGCTGCAATCGCAGATTCGCTAAGAGAACTATTCCTTCGCAAGGCGAATGTTCGCCAAGGCTCATAAAGCGAGCAGCGCAGCGAATGTACGATAACTTGTGTGTGGGTACTGGGATGATTCTGGAGTGAAATTGGGGATTCGCTGGAAGTCTCGCAAAGCGAACTTCCCAGCGAGTGGCTTCGCAAGGCGAATATGGTGGCGAGTGTGACAGAAGTAGTTTCTTGTGTTTTGGGTGGGGAACTGTGGGACTGGCTGACAGCTTCGCAAGGCGAAGGTCCTAGCGAACTGGTTCGCCTAGCGAACTCAATAGCGAACCTTGTTGTTCACGAAATTTTGTTTATGATTTCTGTGATGTTTTTGTGCTGTGATATCCTGATATTTTGATGATTTACCATGATGTTCTTGATGATATTGAGATGATGAATTTGTGATGTTTGGATGAATATATGATCACATGATTTGTATGAGAATTGATGAATGATGATGCACATTATGATGTTTATTTGATGATGATGATTATTGACGGTTGTGTATCATACATTCATATGCACACTCTGTGACGATACTTCATTCCCATTGTGAGGATATGAGGTAATTATGACGTGCTCTGGTTCCTATGCGGAATCAATCCTATTGACGGGGATCTTTGGAGGGGTGATGGCCTAGTGTCCATCGATATGATGATTGGTACCACATGCATGAGTCTTGTTGTGCATTGTATTTTATGTGACATTGATGTGATTTGTGATATAGTGATTCCTGATGTTTCCTTTATGATGCTCTGTTGATGTTGTATATGATGATGACGCCATTTTTATGCATATCTTATTTTATATTGATTATAATGAATTGTATTACTCGCCCTGCCTGTTTGAATGTTGCCTCCACGTAGGTAACGTGAAGGTGATCAGGTTTAGTTGTGGATGCCTTCGAGGACCTTTTGAAGTTACTTTGCTTTTGGTCGATGTAGAGGGTCTTTGCTCTGATAGTGTAACATCGGGTTGGGATCGTTGAGTCGAACCATGTAGAGTTATTCCTTTGATGTTATTTGAGTATTATGGTTTATTTTCAAAACCTTTTGAGCATTTATGGTTATGGTGAATCTACTGCTTATTTTGATGGCTTTTGTTGAAAACCTTTTTATTTCGAATTATTGAGTTCCGCTGCCATATGAAGGCTTTTAAGTTATTTTGAGGAAAACCCGTTGTCTACGGAGCAATTATTTATTTGAGTTTTAAGAAATGTGCACCCTTTGAGGTGATTCCGATGTTTACTCTGATAAATTATATATTTTGCTGTGTTTATTCGTGGGGTAGAAAATGGTGTTACATCAAGCCTAGCCTCAGTCACTTGAAGGTGTTTGGATCTGTAGCACATAGACATGTGCTTGATCAATTGAGAAGAAAGCTTGATAACAAGTCGAATCAGATGATCTTGATAGGATATCATTCGACTGGAGGATACAAGTTGTTCGACCCAGTGAATAATCAGGTAGTAATCAGAAGGGACGTGATTATAGACGAGCTTAAAGAATGGGATTGGACTGAGAATGTAAAGAAGGATTCAGTGGGAATCTCTTGTGAAGAACCAACCACTGAAGTCTAAAGAGAAGTTCGACAGGAACAAGTCATAGATGAAGCAGGTCCAAGCAGACCTTGACGAACAAGACACATGCCTGCAAGGTTCCAAGAATGTGTAATTACATCAGATGATGTGGTTGATGAAGAGGGTGAGCTGGTACACTATGTTTTCTATGCAGATGTCGAACCAGTCAATGCAGCTGAGGCATTGAAAGATTCAAAGTGGGTGAAAGAAATGAATGAGGAGTTAAAGTCCATCGAAGTCAACAACACCTGGTCACTTGTCGAATTGCCTCAAGGCAAGAAGGCAATTGATGTGAAGTGGGTTTACAAGGTGAAGGTGAATCCTAAAGGAGAAGTAACTCGACACAAGGCGAGACTTGTGGCGAAAGGATTTCTTCAGAAGGAAGGAATCGACTTCGACAAAGTGTTTGCACCTGTTGCTAGGATCAAAATAATCAGGTTGGTTGTTGGTCTAGCAAATATGAACAATTGGCACACATGTCATATGGACGTGAAGTGTGCATTCCTTAATGGCCCCTTAGACGAAGAAGTTTATGTCGCACAACCATTTGGGTTTGTGAAACGAGGTGAAGAAGGAAAGGTGTACAGGCTGCATAAAACCATGTATGGACTTAAGCAAGCTCCAAGAGCTTGGAATAAGAAAATCAACAGCTTCTTAAGGGAGAAGGAATTTGTGAAGTGTATGACTGAGCATGGAGTATATGTAAGAAGAAGTAGTAGTGAATTGCTTATACTATCCCTCTATGTCGATGACCTGTTGATAAGAGGAAGTTGCAAGAAGGAGATCGAAGATTTCAAACATGACCTAAGTGAGGAATTTGAAATGTCAGACTTGGGAAATCTGTCATATTTCCTTGGCATCGAATTCTACAAGACTATTAGAGGTTTGATGATACATCAAAGAAGATATGCAGGCAAAATACTCAAGAGAATTGAGATGCAAGATTGCAACCCAACTTTGACTCCAGCTGAGACCATATTTCAACTGTCGAAAGATTCAGATAAAGATGATGTCGACCCAACCCAATACAGAAGAATTATTGGGTCACTTCGATACCTTTGTCACACAAGGCCTGACCTAGCATACATTGTGGGTATGGTAAGTAGATTCATGCAGAAGCCACAGGTATCACACCTAGCAGCAACGAAGAGGATACTGAGGTATCTGAAAGGAACTCTCGACTATGGCATTTTGTTTCCTGCAGCTGATGAAGGAAAAGAATGCAAGCTAGTGGGTTACACCGACTCTAGTTGGTGTAGGGATGCTAAGGATAGAAAATCCACAGTTGGCTATGTGTTTATGTTAGGTGGTGTAACAGTTGCTTGGAGTTTGAGAAAGGAATCGGTAATGGCGTTGTCGTCATGCGAAGCAGAATACATAGTTCCTTCTCTTTGTGCATGTCAAGCAACCTGGATGGTGAACCTGGTCGAAGAGATCACAGGGAAGAGTCATGGAGCAATTACCATGAAGATCGACAACATGTCAGATATCAACTTGGCGAAGAATCCAATAGCACACGGTTGAAGTAAACACGTCGAAATGAGGTTTCATTATCTTCGAGAGTAGGTAGCAGAATGAAAGATGAACTTGGAACACTGCAGAACTGAGAATCAGATTGCAGATATCATGAAGAAGGGAGTGCAAGTCGAAGTTTTCAGAAGACTAAGAGCCATGATGAATATAAACAGTTTAGACACAATGAATTAGGTGGTGTGTTAAATATGTAATTCATTGTTTTAGAAAGATTAGATTTGATTTAGAAAGATTAGATTAGATATTTTTTTGCTTTTATAGTTTGGGCTTTAGCTTGAGATGCAAGTTAACCTAAATCTATAAATATGGAGGAACCCTTATAATTGTGATAATCAAGTTTGATAATTCACAATTTGCAGTTGCAAGTGAATATTGAAAGTTTCCACAGTTTGTGGGCAGAAAGAATTCTGCAGTTTTTCATCTTCTTCTCCAACGCTACTATTTCTCTTTTCTCTTTCTTTCTTTCTCAACTTTTCTTTTTGTTGCCATTGCGTGTGATTTTTAACAATCTTGAGATCAAGATTGAATAAGAATTCTCAAAAGTTTTGTGTTAAGTCCAACACCTGGTATCTAGAGCTCCGGTTGCGTTTCAAGGAAGGAAAATCGTGATGGCGATGAATCGTCCGAACGGGCACTTTCCGGCGAGCCTTCTGATTCTCAAGAAAGATAATTATGAGAATTGGTGCAAGCAGATTAAGTTGGTTTTCTGTTATCAAGATCTTTGGGATCTTGTGAAGGAAGGAGTAACATCGCTTGCAGAGAACGCGACGGATCAAGAAAATGCTCCACACAAAGAGTTAAAAAAGAAAGATTATAAAGCTCTCTTTATAATCCATCAGTGTGTCGATCCAGATAACTTTGAAAAGGTTAGTGATGTAGAGTCATCAAAGGAAACGTGGGAGATTTTTGAAAAGTCGTTTGGAGGCGCAGAGAAGGTGAAAGAGGTGAGGTTACAAACTCACAAGAGAACCTATGAGTTGCTTCAGATGGAAGACAATGAAAGTATAACAGATTTCTTTGCCAGAGTTACAAAGCTGGTGAATCAAATCAAGGTATGTGGAGAGGTGTTGACATCAAGGTCAGTTGTTGCAAAGATCTTGAGATCATTGGCTCCAAAGTTCGACCACGTGGTAGTAGCCATAGAAGAGTCGAAAGACTTGTCAGTATTGACGAAGGAAGAGCTTCAAGGGACGCTTGAGTCTCATGAACAAAGGATGGCTGAAAGAGCTGCAGAAAAGTCAAAGAGTGATATGGCTTTGCAGGCGCAGTCAGAAAATGAAAGGAAAGCCCCACAATGTTCAATGCTCCCTTGTGAAAATCTCCCCTAACAGTGGTATCAGAGTCTTTGGTTCGAGTGAAGGATCGGCTTACTTGTATCAAAAGTACTCCCCACTGGTGGTGGTTAGGAGGTGTCCTGTTGAAAGAGTGTCAGCGGCGGTACAAGGGTAGTGCAGTTGCACAGTTGAAGCTTCCGCTTAAGGAGGAGCATTGTGGAAGCATTGTGGATAGACTCACATTTGAGGGGGGGTGTTAAGTATTAACAAGTGTGAGTAGTGTGGATAATAGTCTCACATTGGATAGGAATGTGGTGACTTGAGCATTTATAATTGGGCGAATCCCTACACCTATCACCTTAAGGTTTTGGGTGAGTATGTGATGTGTCTCTCACAAAGGTGTTGCTCTAAAAAAGTAAGTCTCACAATGTTCAATGCTCCCTAGTAGAAATCTTCCCCTAACAGTTTGTACCTAATTTATATTCTGAATATTTATTTTGTCATTTTTTTATTAGCAAATCAGGAAGAATATATCTAAAAGAAAAAAATGGATCACCGTTCTAACCGATCTGAAAAACCGCAAAACTGTTAATCCGTAAACTGATAAAATCGATAATATAAATTGATGGAATTGCGTCTTCCTTTTAGAACTGCGGTTTGGGACGGATTGGATTTTTGGGCCTGAATCCAAACCCATTTGTCCGTATTATACCTCTCCACTCAGCACATGCATTTCTTGTTCAATTCCATCTATTACTAAGGGTGTGTTTGTTTAAAGGATTAAATTTATAATCCTAGGAATATTATTCCCTGGAACAAGAATACCAGGAATTTTATTCCTGTCTATGTGTTTGGTAAGTAATTGAAGTTCCTTGGAATATTTATAAAATATATTTAATTTATTTTTTAAAAAAATATATAAAAGAGTTAAATTAATTTTGAGTGGGAGGTTATGGGTGGTTATCTTTTATTCTCATGGGAATGTAATATTCCCACCCTTTTACATGGGAATAAAAAATATCAAAGTAATGAGTAAATTATATTCCCAGGAATAGAAAATACCCGGGTATAATTTGATAAAACTTGAAACAAACGTGAGAATACGATTTCCAACCTCACACATTCCTGAAAATAAATTTTAAATCCATAAAACAAACGCACCCTAATAAAATTGTATGACTCATCAATCCTCTACAGAATTAGGTGACTCATCACACACAAAATCTTTTCATAGCACTTCAGAGACCACGTAATATTTGAGGTGCTTGGGCTCACTTTTGACTCTCACTTGAGGAATAGGAAGCACATTTTCAGAGACCACGTAATACTTGAGGTGCTTGGGCTCACTTTTGACTCTCACTTGACGAATGGTCTTTTCCTCATCTTCACTTTCAGGCCCTCATGAGAGTTACTCGATGAAAACAAGTGTGTCTCAAATTGTCTAGGAGCTAAGTGTAAAAAAAAAGCACTCTGAATAAATTAACAAGTTCAGTTAGAAACCATTATATATTTTATTACATTATTTGAAAATATAAAACTTAAAAATGCAAATATATTATTTTTGCTTAGGATATGAAAAAGTTACTTTTTTACACTTTTTATTTCTTTTCTTCAACTTTATTATGTATACAGTGTAGTTTTTGTAAAGAATTACTGGAAAATAATCACTTACATACAACTTTAAACAAGCTTAAACTAAATAGCCAAAACACATAATCTACAAACAAATATTTTGGTAAAAAAACCTACAAATCCACATTACTAACCACCATTAATATCTACATTATTATCGCCACCACCAATCAATCTCAAGCAATCACAAAACAAAACAAACAAAAAACACTCCAGGCTATCATATGCACATTGTACAAGTTAAGAATCAATCAAGTTAGTCACTCTTCTCCATAGCAATTGCACCATGCACTACCGGCGCTTCTGATAGTTTGGTGGCAAGAAGTCGGCGATGTTATACATCGCTGTTGGTATATGTCCACCACAATGATCAATCATTTCTTGCTTAAGACTGTTAATTTCCTCTTGAGTCCTTGCCCTTGTCGCTGCTTCTTGTTTTTCCAATTGAGTTCCTAGTAATGCTATCTGCTTCAAAAGGCTTTTCACCTGAAAGCAATATTCATCGAGATAGACAGATAGTTTTACACTGTCGCCCAATAACAAACCATTACTCCAAATAACACGCAAAAGTTTACCTTTCTGTGAGGCCATCTTGCTAATCCTGCTTTACGGCATGTTTTCTTGAGAACTGTTGGACACAAATCCACTTTTTTCGCTGCTTCCTCAATAGGTAGATGAAAATAATCGCGTAAATCATTCAATGTCAATTTTCCCGCTTTTTCTCTCTGTTAAATACAATACAATAGGATATATATATATCAATATCAATATCAATAACTTATTGTTCAAGAAATCAAAGAGAACTATATAATTATTACCTGTTCTGAGAGTTTCTTTTTATCAGGTGTTTCAGTAGTTGGAGTTCCATCCACACCAACTTGCTCTTGCTCCACCATTTCATCTATAAACACAATATCAACCATTAGAACTCAACTAAGCGAAATAATAACATAAGAAAAGAAATTAAATGAGACAAACCTGAATTATTTTGATTATTATCAACAGGACCCTCCATGTTAAAATCTTCAATCCAATCCAATCCGGTGCAAAGAGTTTCATAATATGCAGACATAGGATCTTGTAGAATAAAGTATCCTTCTAAAATATGCTGCATGCAGTATTGCGCCAGAAAATTCTTTATTTCATCAAGGCTTCTTTTGCTAAAACTGATAAAAGAAAAATTTTGATTGTTTAAATTATCCATAATTAACATGCAAATAATAATGTGTTATAGAAATAAGACTTAGAACATACTCAATCATTTGACTAATTGGTAGGTCTCCATTAGCAGGTGTCTGATGATGAATTGCATGTGTAATCAAACCCAACCTTCCATGAATCTCAAGCTTTTCAAATTGAATACCTATTCACCATGCAAAAAAAAATATCGATTAATAGAATCATACATATATAAATTAGTTACGGTCTTCTTGTATATGTTTAGAGACGAACCATTAGCGTGAATGATTTCTCTGAGAACTTGACAACAACTGCAAAAATATGGAATTGGTGTTGGTGGCCATTGATCAAGTGTCATTGCATCGGGTTGGTTCATCAAAACCGGAATCTGATTCAAAGGTTGAGTTTGTTGATCCTCATGCATTTGTGACGAAGTACCCGCTTCGAAGTCATTTCGTCCAAAGGAAAAATCATTTGGATGAGATGACATTACATTGTAATCATCAAATGAATCGTTTTGTGACATTGCGAAATCATCATTAGTACCATGTCCTTGTTGAAGTATTCCATTATGGTTGGAAAAGTGATTATTAAAGTTAGTATTATGTGGCTGTTGAAATACTCCATGATGATTTTGGTGGGGTGCATTGTCAGTGATGGATAGATCGGCTAGTGTGGGGTTACTTGTATCGAAGAAACTTAGATCAATGGATGTTTCATAAGGGTCATTGAAATGATATGTGAGATCATCCATGTTTGAATTGTTGTTATTGTTATTTATGGCGGTGGAAGGAAAGAAAGAAGGTATGGATTGTTGTGTAATGGCAGTGGCGGCGGTAGAAGAAGAAAGTGCCGCCACTGAGAAGAGTTTGAGAATGAATTCGTTGAATGATGAGAAACAGAAAACGGAAAAAACTGTGAGAACAATTGTCGGGAAGTGATGGAAATTATATACGAGGATGTTTGACAGTTATTTACCGTTGGAAATCTATGAAGACGTTTCGGTTGGGATTTTGAAAAAACGTGACTTTTCAAATTCAATTCTGAAATTTCCATGCCAAGGCTTTGCGTAAAAATAAAACGAGGCGTTATGGGAATGACTAATGAGTAAAAGATTTCAACGGAGTAGAAAAAAGACTGCCGTGTTCCTATGGCGGGTCGGTTGCTTCAGGTGACCGGGAAGAAGAAAAACATAAGGCAGTCACCTCCGTGGCTAGCTCTGGTCAGATGGTGACTTCGTGACAGTGCATGCGCAGATCTGGACACTGGTAAGGGATTCATAAGGACGTATGAGTGTTCTAGATTCAAAAGTATTCTTCGGTCTGTTATTTGTAAGTGAACATTGGATTATGTTGGGTGAAGAAGTTATAAATAAACGAAGTGAGAAGAGGAGGGAATTGAAAAGAAGAGAGAGTATCTTGTACTCCCTCCGTCCCAAAATATAAGAGAAAAATTCAAAAACACGTTTATTAAGAAAAGTAAAAATCATAATAGTTTGATTAAGATTTTGTTGAAAAAATTTGTTTTGAAAGATGTAAAAACAATTGGCTGTTGTTTATAGAAAAGATGAGAGAGAAAGCAAATTAAATGCAACTTGCATTTAATTTTACCTTGAAAATGTTGAAAGTTGATATTTTCTTATATTTTGGGACAAAAAAATGTACTTTTTTCTCTTATATTTTGGGACGGAGGGAGTATGCTGCTATTAAATATTAATAAATTGTGAATTCTTATATATCCACCTCAAAAAATTGAAAATGGATATGTCCGGTCTTTTCTCATGTGCTTATCAAATGGTTGAAAGTTTATTAAAAATAACTCACTAATAAATGCAGTTTTTGAAAAGCGAAATTATGGATGAACGGTTGTGATGAGGGCAGCAGAGACAGCCGGAGAAAACGGAAGGACAAGATCCATATCCTCAAAAAATTGGGTAGAGTTATCTATAGGGGACAATTTCTCTACCCTTTACCAAAAAATGGGTAATGTACTTTCAACCAATCATATGATACCATTTAAGTTTAACATATTTAATTATTTATTAAATAATACAATTGTTTGTTGTTTTCAAAACATTTTACATTGAAGGTAACTTTACCCAACGTTTTAAGTTGGGTAGATAAGAATTCACCTTTATCTATAAAATAAATTGCATTTTAAATCTATAAAATTTAAACTATTAAATAAATAATTAAATATAAAAAAATGATATGACATTAATTAATTTGTTGAAAGTATACCACCCAACTTTTTATGATAGATAAAGAAGAAGAAAAACTTGCGTAGGAACGAACTTAAATCCTTAGCGTTACAAACAGCCAATAAGAAAAAGAGAAAATATTAAATTTTTTTTAATTTAATTTATTTTTAATTTAGATTCATGGGTGGTTGTGATTATGGAGGAGAGAGAATATTATTTTTTTATTTTTTTATTAATTGAAAAAATATGATTGATTATTTCTAAAATTAAGTGTTAGGTTTGTGTCTACCTAAACTTTTTCCGATAAAGAAGTTGTTCCCATAAGAATTAATAATAGAAATTTAAGAAAACTACATTACAATTAAAAAAATGTTCAGTTTAAGATTCAGTTGTCTAAAGACGAGGAATAGATTATAATTGATTAGAGCAAAGAAAATAATTTTATAATTGACTAGAAACACTCCTAATTGATTAGAATATTAGTTGTTGGATGCTTTCCTTTTTGCGAATTAAGGGTTGTCGCATTTTAGAGCTCTTAGTCGATTATATAATGTAGATATCCGAACCAATGCAATACTCACTCAAGTAAATGTGGGTGCATAAATCAAGACCTATAAGCCAACGATTTAAAATACTGGGATATCACCTCCAAAGGTCAGGTTTGAGGGTACTCCCCATACGATGTGAAACATATATCATTCAGGAGGATGCGGACAAGTGTGGTTTGGAATGGCTTAGGCACATGATTTCCCTTGAGTGGGATGATCAAGCAGACACAAAAATAAATATATCATTGTGAAATAATTTAATTAATATAACACAAATGTTTCCAAGAGTAATTAAATATTGTTGCTACCTCTCCCTTTCACACGTGCCTAGCAACATGGTGTGTGTATATAAAAGAAGTAGTGAAAGATTTAAGGGACCTCCTAAAAAACTATCAAGCACAGCAGCATCGGGTACAATAGCATGTATTGGAGTAGCGAAGGCTTCGTAATGAGTCAGAGATACATGAACATGGGAAGATAATGCTTCAGTGGCAAATAAAGATTCTCCAACTACGGATCGTGAGGATCTATCTTTCTCACTTCGCACTGAAGCATGTTGGTCCAATCTACCATGTTTCAATCTTTGTTAGTCAGCAGTCATTTTTCTTATATAGTCAAACAAGAAAAGGCATATCATAATCAAAGAAGCGGAAACAATATATTAGTAAGTCGAACTATAAAATATAATGCAAAATAGATAAATCCTTATTTTGTCATCAGGACTAAGGCTTCGAATTTCAATACCCGATTGCACGAACCCAAAACAGAAACAAAAATAGACCATTACGAACCTTATTCCTCAAATGTTCCAAATTCTTACCAAATTTAATTAGGACCAAACAAATATAGCAACTTTATTGCATGTAACTTAATGTAGCATGATTATAACCTATATAGGAAATGCATGCATTACAAATCAAAAAGAAAGTTAAGGAAATGAGACCCTAATCAAATGTGAGAGACATATTATCTTGACTTGAATGTAGTGGAATAATGTGTTAAGCTTGATTAGTGGAGTAGAAGTTGTGAGAAAGAACGAAAAATGTTGGAACAGGAGTAGGCGTACTAGTGAGTCTATTTTCACTTGTGTGCAACTTTGAAGAAATGATAGGGTAGGAAGAGTGAAAGGTCCGAGCAAGAATGCTTAAATGAAAACGTTCAAATTTTAAAATTCGGACAAACTCTTTAACTTTGATTTTAAGATTGGATTTAGTGTAATGTGTTGAAGTAAGTTCGGGATTCAATATTTGTAGATTGTTAATCTATAGTTCAAAATTCAGACCTTCTTTTACTCTTGATTTGGCGTGTTTTTAATAGAGATTGTTGTGTATTCAGTGGTGTGTTTAGATTTTAGAATATGAATTCTAAGTGTGTATTTGGGTGAGATAATTGAAAAAAAAATTTAAAAATTAAAGTTCTAAGTGGTTTAAATTATTTCATTGAAATTCATTCATTTTTAAATTTTTTTGTTTAGTTAGATTATTAAAATTATTCATTGTTAAAATTTCAAATTCATTTTTATAAATTTATAAATTTTGAGATTAAATTTAAAATTTGAAAATTATGAACTAAATTACAATTTTTAAAAATTTAAAGGGGTCAATTTGTGATATTTGAAAACTATAAAGGCATTTTAAAAAATATGAGATGCAATAAACAATTCCCAAACCCAACGCCTACAATATGAGACCCACCAAAGTACTACAACATGGAAACTACTTAATTTGTTCTGTTTTATCTTGTGTCTCATCTCACAAGTCATTCCTTGTCCTCGTTACCCTGTAAAATAACCACATTTTTTTCATTAAAACAAAAACTCGTACTATTGTCATTACAAAGAAGCTACAAACAACATTATGCACCAACACAGAAAAACAAATCTAAACTTACTTAAAAACATCAATCATCATGACATTACTCAATACATATCCTTGTGTCCTTCAGGAATATAGTGCAAGTGCATTTGTTGTTGGTGCAGGTCCATTTGTTGGTGCACGTGCATTTGTTGGTGCACGTGTGGTTATTCTTAAATTTTTGGACTCTTTTGTATATAGACGATGTCTCCTTTCTCTTCCATACACAACCCAGAAGATCAATGAGAACATCACAGCAAAAGAGACCAATATTAATCCAACATAAATCCATCTACTGTAACGTCGTAGACCAGGACAATGATCGTTGTATATATCAGTGAATGTTTCTCGAACGAATGTGCAGTCTTGTAGCTCAATAAGGGAAGGTGCATACATATATAACGCGTTACCAACGTTTATTCCGGCGGATATTTGGTTATAGAAGGTTGGAGTTAAACGCCCTTGAGTCATGCATATCTCGGATGGCGAAACCTGGCACACAGAATTTCCATATACCTGCATCATACGGAAACTAATTAACATTATGGCCTTTACATGGTTAACACAATGTTTTATGAAGATTCAATTCATCTACCTGTGTAGCATTGCTTAGGTTCACTTCACCGGAGTCACATTGTCTATCTGTCATGTCAGGATGGAACGGATCGCAGAGAAGCGGCATCAAGGGACCAGATTGATTGTAATACAATGGCGTGAAATTGGGCGCAAAGTTGATGTTAGAAACATTTGTAATAACTTGATTCACCAAGTTTACTAGTTCAGAAGTCACTTCTTTGCTTCTTAACAAAGTTACTTGAGCAGTGGCATTGTCGACACAGGGCAGAATGTCATCTAGAGCTGTATTTGCAGTAGGATATTGGATCCACTCATTCATGGCTACACAAGTATCTGCGGTCACGCTATCAAAAGTAGCACGCACATATATTAAACATTACAATTCGATATAATTTCTCAAATAGATACAATTCTTTAGGGAAACTTACTTGTGGAGAATAAGGAACAAGCCGCATAATATAAGGGTACCAGTAACAAGAAACCATCCTGCGATTACGAGGCTGCAAATTTTATGTCAAAGGTTTTGATGAGAAAATGTAGTGATAAGAGAGTTATAGTCACTAGCAAAGAATCATCAAAGTACTATATAACTTACATATACACAAGGACCTGCATTCCGAAAATTGAGAACACTGAATAATAACATGCCAGAGAAAAAATCAATACCTCAATAACAATAACATATTATGCATCTAAATTTGGACATAAAAACTTACGAAATCCAAGAAACGTCAAAACTAGCATAACTGCGGCTATTATGATGAGCGCCATCCTCCTGTATCAGGCTCACGATATTCATTTTATAGAGAAAAATCGAAAAGAAAAATTATACAAAGCTGAAAGCCTAATAGTTAATCAGTTATAAATCATTACACAGAATCTAATAGATCTTGAATGTTGTCTGAATTCTCCTTTGTTTTATCAGAAATTGTGCCAGCAGAAGCGTTGATATCTGTTTCTGCCTCATCGATATCAGTCTGAACATTCACAGGAAGAAAAACTCGGTCGATTCCAACCTGCTTAGCTTGAGCAAGGAAATCAGAAACATTCCTTAGTTTATCCACAGTAGAATCAGCTTGATATACCACATACTGCAACGTTGATGTCGTGCTGCGATGAAAACTACCTTGGCCAAAATATAGAACCGCACATCCAATCCTGTTAACACAGAGAGACGCGTAATTTTTTATGCAGATTAAACTAAATCTGATATTAACAAAACAAAGGAAGAAAGAGAAATGTGTACATACATTGTTGTAATTGTGAACAATATGAGAAGAATAAGGGAAAATGTGTAGCATGTTGGAGAATAACCATAAGGCTCGGATTTACGACAGACGTAACAAACAATGAGAAGTAATAAACAGATGCCAAAGCCTATGAACCAGATGGCTGCAATGCTGAATACAGGAACTGCTGTATATGCCACTGACTGCATTCAATTAAAAGAAAGAAGAAAAAAAAACTCAGTCAATTAAGCCTATAGATTTTAACACCTTTAAACTATGGTTAATCACATCTAAAATGTTGATTAACCATCTATTTTAGCTACATTAACCACTTAAAATGTTGTTGCGAAAGTTGCAAAATCAACTAAAATCAGCCATACACAGAACATAATTAGTTGTATATTTCTGTATTTTGCAGAATAAAATAAAGTAAGCTCAAATGTTAAACCTTAACAGTGATAGTTAACAAAACCTAATTATTTGCATTCTGCAAAACATGAAACTAAAAAAGAACAAAAGGAGTAAAAGGTTGAATGAAGTTACAGCCCAATAATGGTGGTCACTGATGTTCCATCCATTTGTGTACTCATTGAAGCCATTCAAAGGATCTTTTCTTCTAGTTCTCTCAGCAGCTAAGGGAAGTGGTGAGTTTTCGTATGGTTGAAGTTCAGGTTGAGGTTCAGCAGCAAGTGCATCATACCGAGAAAATGTTACAGCTTTTCCATCATGTAGTTTCCCTGAAAAGAAAAGAAAATAATGAAAAAGTTTGTAGTGAAAAGGAAAAAAGAGAAGTGGTAGTGAGATATTACCTGAAGTGAAGTGTGAGTGGAAGAATAAGAAGAAAAATGTGAGAAGGAAACAAAAATGAAGTAGCCTGTAAGTAAACATTAGTGTGTTGTGAGAGTAAGGAACATGAAAGTGGAGAAAGAGTGATGTTTGTGTGTGTGGAAACTCAGTGACAGTGGCAAATGGCGAAGAGAGAGAGAGATGAGAGAGTGTGAACAGAGTTTAAGTGTTGGAAACAATTTGGTTTCCGAGAATGGTATTTGAGACTAACCTCGTTTCTCTCAAAGCTACCCTACCATTAACGAATGCCGGGAAAATTTTAATCAAATTACTAAACCATAATTAAGATGAATTTAACAATTTCATAATAACAGTAAGTTGGACTATCTCTTTTTTTCTTTATTTTTTTTTTAAGTTTTGCTATGTTGACACTCATTTTTTACACCTTATGTCATACACCCTAGATATGCAATTGATTTATCTTTGCACAAATTCTAAAGTGAGACAAGAAATTATTAAAAAATGGTAAAATTTATACTCATGATATAAATATACGGTATAGAATAGTGTGTAAAACTGGATGTCATAGGAGCATTACTGTTTTTTTTAAATGCTAATTTATGCTTTTAGCGCAAGTTAAAAAATTAAATATAAAATTTTTGTTTTGTAAATTGTGCTTTTTTTTTTTTAATTTAAAGTTAATTTTTTTAATGAAATATTTTTATTTTTGATAGTTTTATAGTAGTATCATGACTTTTATTTTCATGTGTATCTATTTTGTTATGCTACATACTTTTTTTTAATAAAAAATAATTAAAATTCATATAGTTGATGAGAGTAGAACTAAGTATATTGGTCAATGTTTATGGGTAGGGATGGCAAATTGGGCAGTCCGCTCCGTTTAGACTCGTCCCATTTAAACCCGTCGAAAAACAGGGCGGGGCGGGACGGACCATCTTAGGCGTCTGAGTTCAAAAGTCAAATCCGTCTCGTTTACTGACGAGTTGGCGGGTTGACGGGTCGGTTCACCAATTTTTTTTTATAATTTGATGTACTACATCATTTACAAAATTATTAATCATTACCAAAGAGACTGACAAATTATAACAAAGCATAGTAAAACTTTAACAAGTATTAATGTAAATGTCATACTCTTCAACATAAATAAAAATCGTAACTATAATAGCAAAAACTTAAAACAAACATACTAAAATCCCAAAATAATCTTTTTGGTTCAAAAATTCAACAAGCACAACCTAGTTAAGGACATCTCGAGACTCAAATCAAGAAAACAAACTAGCACAAACTAACACAAAAACAACTAAGTAAACAAACTAGCACAAGCTAACACAAAGACAACTAAGTAGAATTATTAAAAATTAAAACAATCCAAGAAAAGTCAAAGTTTCATTATTTAAAAATTATCAATACAAATAATAAGCACTTAGTTGAGCATTTTAGTGTCAAAAAATAAATAAAATGAGAACTCAAATATAATAAAATCAAAATCAAAACTTTATTATCATAATGAGAAACAAACATTTGTGTGCAAAACTTACCTTAGAGCTTTAAAATCCAACTACAATGTCAACGAGTAATAGAAAATAGAAAAGAATGTATTTTCTATGTTTTGCAATAAAGACTTTTCCTACTATGAGTTAAAATAAAGTAAGAAGTAGAGACCAATTAATGTCTTCAAAATGAGGTGTTTGTGGTTATGTAAAAAATAAACATTAGGATTTGAGGGTTGTTTTAAAAGTATGTCTACTATAGAATCACATTAATATTGTTTTAATTTCAAGTAAAAAACATAATTTTTTTAACAAAAAGTCTATGGGCAAAATCCGCCCCGCCCTTTACCCGTTTTAAAAGTGGGTTAGGCGGGACGGGACAAATTAAGACACCGAGCTGAAAACCTCGCCCCAACCTGTAAACAATGGTGGGTTAAACGAACGGGTACGATGGGGCTAACCCGTTTTGCGACCCCTATTTGTGGGTTTTCGCCTCAATACAATTTAGATTGATTTTTAGATAAAATTTTATTTGTTTTAAAAATAAATTTATTTTTGATTTAATTTGGTTTTGAATAATTTATTAAAAAATTAATATTATTCAATTTCATACGATTTAATAAGATTTAATTTAAATAAGCTTTAGTTGTTTAAATTAAAAATTATATTTTTATTAAAATTATAAAAATATTACAAAAATAATAGATTTTATATAATATATAATAAATAATATACTAAAATTTAGTATTACAAAATAAAAATGGTTGTGATAAAATTAAATAGATTACACCAAATTATGGCAGTTAATTCTCAACAAGTTACCTACAAGATTAGAATTGACAAAGAGAGAGATTATTGGAGGAGCACATAATGTGGTTTGTCCATTGTGTTTTATGGAAGATGGAGATATGAAGCATTTGTTAGAACAAGATTTGGTTCTGCCAGATATCTCTAAGTTTTGATAATAACAAAGTAGTATTTGTGTAGAACAATTTTGGTACTCTAACGTTTATTTTCTGTAGAATTAACAAACAGAGTCTGACTCTGATAAAGAAAGCTCTGACTCTGATAGAGAGCATGTGCAACGTCACTCTGTTTTGACCAAAAGTCGCTTCTGCGCCAAAGAAGCAAGTATGCTTCTGATCTACTCACTTTCAGAAAGATTCTAAGAAGACAATATGTTGCTGCTGCAATGCTCTCTTGGATTCTGCCTCTGAACATGACTATGATGATTTACTTCTGAAGGCTTTCTAGCTTCTGAAGTCATTATCTTTCGAAGACTAAGTGTTGAAGACTCTAAAGACAAGGTTCTGCTGAACAACATTATGAAGACTCTGAAGACTTGAGTTTCTGAAGATTAAGTATTGAAGTCTCTGAAGACTCTGGAGACTTAAGTTTCTAAAGACCAAGGGTTCTGAAGACTGAGTTCTAAAGACTCTAAAGACAAGGTTCTAGTGAACAAGTTCTGAAGACTCTGATGACTCAAGACTCTGAAGACCTAGTGATCAACTCTTCTACTCATGCTTCAATCGTCTCTATTCAGAAGCCTCTGATGAACAGAAGAAGATGAAACGTTTGTGAGGGAAAATAGTACATGGTACGATTAAACACGTTCTTTTCCACTACCATTCCACTACCCTGATTTGGTGGTACAAAGGACAAATTTTGTGTACGATTTTCATCCCTGCATAACGACATTATTTCAAGTCGCCATCAATCTTAATGATATTCCTGATCTGCCCTCCAACAGAAATGGGACCTATGGTAACAACTCTAAAGTTATCCAAGGATCTGAACAGTATGAGTCTTGAAGAACTTGTTAGATTCTTAAGAAGTCATGAGATAGAGCTGGAAGAAGATGAACCTCAGAAGAAGAGTAAATCTATTGCTCTTAAGTCTAAACCTGAAAAGGCAAAGGCTTATCAAGCTGAGGAAGAATCAGAAGATTCTAATGAAGAATCAGAAGATTCTGATGAAGAATCAAAAGATTCTGATGAAGAATTAGAAGATGAGCTATCACTTATCTCCAGAAGGATTAACAAACTCTGGAAACATAGGCAAGGAAATATCAGAGGATCAAGAAGGAACAAAGGTCATGCTGACTCATCATCTAGACAAAAGAAGCAGAATTCTGGAAAAGAAGTCATCTGCTATGAGTGTAATGAGCCAGGTCATTACAAGAACGAGTGTCCAAAGCTTAAGAAAGACAAGAAGCCTAAGAAGAACTTCTCTAAATCGAAGAAGGGTGATCGGAAAAATAGCAAGTGTACTATTTTAACGATGTAGTAATAAGTGGGGTTATCCCCAGAATCGATCTCTCGAGGACTGCGTATAATTTGTAAGTGCAGATGTTATTTCAATTAGATAAAAGTTCCTTTTTGGGGTTTTGATTTTTAAACTAATTCTAATGACAGAAAGAAATAAGCAGAATAATAAAATGACTTTAACAATTATGAGAAATTATGCTAGGAAAGGTGTATAAATTGCTCAGCAAGAACCCTAAATTATCCTCAAAGAGATATGCCTCCTAACCTTAATTTTACTGACCCTCAATTATTATTCTTAAATTCCTTAACCGAAAAACCTTTGATAGTCCCCCTTGACCCTAATTCCTTAGCAGTCAAGAGAGAACATCAAGCAATAGTTCTGACAAGGTCTTTTAGTCACTAAGGGGTATCCCTATTCCTAGGCAATATCTACCATAATGTATTATGCAAAACAATAGATTGATTTTTCAGGTCAAATCCCTAATCGTAAATCGTTCCTAATTTGTACGATCGAAAAAAGTATGAAATAATTTGAATAATAAAATATTAAGGTAAGAAAGCAAAATCTCATTGATTAATTCAGAAAATGTTCATTACATAACAATTCAGGGACACCCCCTAGCATTGGGGGGTTTAGCCTCTCATAATATTCAAAACAAAAACAATAATAAGATTAAAAGTAGACATTACAATTTGATCGGATTGAAAATGATCCTTCAATTGCTTCCGCGCATGAACGATCTTTCTCTCCAAATCCCTTTGATCGCCTCTCACTATCGTCACTTTGTTCGTGAAGTCAAAAAGTGTCTTCTCTCCTTTCCAAACCTTGCCTAAGTAATTCCCAAAACAATTTTAACAATGCGAAATTCCCAGAATACCCCTCAGAGCACTACACTCAGACAGTATGAAAAGAATATAAAAATTTCCTCTCCCAGGTTTGCTGACACGGGCCTTGTCAGCTGACACGGGCACCCGTGTCAACCCTCTGTTTCTTTTGCGCAAACAAGTTTACCCCCAGGCCTGCTGACACGGGCACCCGTGTCAGCCCTCTGACTCTTGCCCCACTTCTTCATTTCCTTGCTTCTCCTGACACGGGCCGTGTCAGCTGACACGGGCACCCGTGTCATGCTTCTGGCTTCTTAATTAAACTCTTCCGAAACATGCAATTTTTATCGTTCTTTCGCACCGATTCCTCTTGAATGTTTGTATAAACCTGAGTACACTAAAGGACACAACCAAGGCATAAAATGTGGTAAAAGAGATGTAAAACAAATAAAGAATGACAAAAATATTGACTAAAACAAATAGAGAAATAACGTATAAAAACCACTTATCAAACTCCCCTAAACTTAACCTGTTGCTTGACCTCAAGCAACAAGCTTGCATAAAAATTTTAGATCAAACGGTACATATCAAATGTAAGACTCGTGAAGGTAAGGTGTGTCTGTACTTATACGTGAGCCTTTGTTCCGATCGGCAAAAACTAGTTCTCTTGGTAATCGTCCGTTAACGAAGGTATTACATAAACACAAATCGTGGTAAAACCACGGACCTACATCCCCCTTTTCGGTTACCTCTCCAACTATGCTTTGGGCTTAAGTCTTTTCTTCGATTTTCTACCCCTTTCATTCGGATAATCAAATTAAGGCATTTTTCCGTTTTCCCTCACAATACAAGATTGATTGAACGTTTTTCTAGGCACCATTATCTCTCTTTTCTCGTGCATTGGCGTTTCTAAGTCCACTTTGGGACGACAATTGAGACTCAACCGCCTTTAGGCTAAGTAACCGGGTGAGGGTTACCCAACTTAGAAGGACATGTTGTCTTTATCGCCATTATTCAATTTTTTCGGTGCCTTAGGTCATTCTCTCAAGCAACCCTGTACATGCAATTCTTTTTAGTCATGCCGGACTATCAATATGAACTAATCGGGGAATACTTCTCAAATCCAAGTACTATGGCACAAATCTACACGTTGGACTTGTTTCCTTACTCCAGGGAATCTAGGGTGTTCGGGTCATTCCTAAGTTTTCAAACTTTCCCAATGTCCCTAATTCTAACTCCTCTTCCCTCAAACTCTATATATTTTCTTGACCATCTCAAAATCACAGCATTCACAAGAAAAAAAATTTACGGTTCTAATTCGGGGAGATTTCAGAGAGGTTTTCATAAAACAACACACAAAACAGACATGACCCGTACAAAGAGGAAAAACTAAAAGCAGTAAATCCTCCCCCAAACTTGAACCACACATTTGCCCTAATGTGTTAGAACAAGAGCGAGAGAGGTTACTCACAGAGGTCCTTCTCGGGATGCTGACGGTAATGCAACACCACTGCTACATCATCGTTTGCACATGTAGGATCCAGATTATTTCCTGCAACCAAAACAAAAACAAACAGCAAATAGAAAGTAATTAATCAGACAAGCGTGGGTTGCCTCCCACGTAGCGCTTCGTTTAACGTCGTATGGCTCGACGGGTTACTCCCCAATGCTATGGGGGGTACTTCAGCTTACACGTTTTGTTGCTTTTGTTGCTTGACCTTTCCGCAACAGAGCACCGGTCAGATTCCGGACTAAGAGCTACCTTGTGATTCAACTCACATCCAGCTTCCACATTCTTCCTTTGATGTCTTTTTCTCTTCTTTCTTTGATGTTTCTTCCTCTTATTGACTTTTTGACTAGATGTTGGAGTCTTGCTGGGTGTAATAGATGACTCAGATGCTGCAACCTGATGGATTATTCCAGAGACTTTTTCAAGAAGTGGTTTTGAGATTTTGCCTTTTCCCACGGTACGGATCATTCCAACTGAGGGGTGATTACTCTCCTCTTGACCTTGCTTCTTGAGCTCCAATACTTCTAAGGTTCTTTCCTCCTCAAAATATTTCAAGGTTAAAGTACCAGCCTCAATATCCATACTGCACTTACTAGTCATCAAGAAAGCTCGACCTAGTATGATAGTCATCTCCTCATCCTCAGGTAGATCAATGATCTCAAAGTCTACTAGATATGTGAAGTCATCAATGGTCACAAGCACATCTTCTGCTAAGCCGTATGATCGCTTGGTTGTCAGGTCGGCAAACTTCAGATTTGTTCCCGTTTCACTTATTTTCTGTATACCCAGCTTTTTGAAGATTGAGAGGGGCATGAGACTCATGCACGCTAGCACCCGAATCAATCAAGACTCTCTTGAAAGTCCTGTCCTTTATGGTACAGGGGATTGATACAAAACCAGGATCTTTCCGTTTGATTGGAATTCTCCTACCTTGTGATTCCCCACTACTCTCCTCAATTAGACTCTTTACCTCCTCTCCACTAGGTTTCTCTTTTCAAATGACCTCCTTCATGAATTTCTTGTATAGAGGCATTTGCTCAAGTGCTTCAAAGAAGGGCATATTAATCTCTAACTTTTTTACCAATGAGCTGAATTTCTCAAAGTCTTTTTCTGGTGTCTCCTTCTTTGTCACTCTTGAGGGGTACGGTAACTTGATTTTAGGTTTAACCGCATCTTTTCTCTTCTCTTCGGTTGGTCTGGCTTCTTCTTCTGCAACTTCCTGGCTCCTTGTCGTAACAACATTGACATTCTCATGACTCTTCAGATTTGGTATGGTGGCGGTTGGGAGGGCGCCTGATGCTTGAGAATTTGCAACTTGTTGAGTTATCTGACCCAATTGAACCTCTAGATTCTTTATAGAGGCTGTGGTATTCCTATAGCTATTGAAATTCTGGCACAGATATCAGATGTGCTACACAGATGTTGAGACACGGATATCCAACATAATGAACAAGATAACAATAATAATAATAGTGCAAAAAGTAAAGAACACAGTGATATGTTTACCCAGTTCGGATCAACAATCCTACTCTGGGGGCTACCAAGCCAGGGACGAAACCAATATACGATAGTATCAATTCAAAGATCATACAACAACCACACTCGGTTACAATCTGCTCACTTAATCACTACCCTTCCTATGACTTCTACCTAAGACTCACCTAGGTATGAGGCCCTCCTCAAATCCCTCTACAATCACAACCCGTGATTGGTTCCTTTCAACACAAGTAACAAAATGAAAGCCACACTTTCAAAACACACAATTCTCAATACTTCAAAGCTTATGAGAATTGACACACAAGAAACTCAATGCTTAAAAGCTTATGAGTAACTGACAGAACTTACAACACAAAAACCAGTCCTTATACTGTTATCAGAATGATACCAGTTAGGCTCACAAATAACACTCGAAAAACCCTAACAAAACACACGTAAGTTCCACACCTAAACTAGGTTTACACTAGTCAATATATAGCATTAAATCTGGACTGGATTGGGCTTCAAAAACGCAGCAAAGAGACTGCTCACAAATATGCAAAATAAACTCCAAGAAAATAGGTCGTCAATCTAAAGTTTCCTAATATGTCTCCATATTTAGAAAACGCTGAGAATCCGAAAACCAACACAAAAACTCAACCCAAAAATACTTTGGATGCCACATAGGATAACTAATTATTCACAGAATATTCAGTAATAATTAACAGCAACAGAATCTTCCTTTTAGACCAAAATCAGACACGATGTCCTATGAGCCAGTATGGGACATCTTTATTCGACATGTTGAATGCAGAAAATTATAACATCTTGTTTCAACATCTTGCTGCTAGAATAGTTTTAGCAAAATAAATGCCAACCACAAAATCAAAGAAATAACAATCTCCCCCTTTGGCTTATTTTGGCTAAAACTACACACCAAACAAATCTTACAAAGATAACACAAGCAAAACATCCATATCAGAGACAGCAGCAAAAAACACACAATAATACCAACACACAACACAGCATAGCAGCAAAAAAACTCCCCCTCAACTGCAGCAACACAACAACATTCAACATTCTCCCCCTCAGCTGCAGCACCAGCACAAGCACACTACTCCCCCTTTTTAGCCAGAAATATGACAAAGGCAAGTAGAACAGTTATTAATTTTTGAGAAATGGTCAAGTCATAAACCAGAATAAACAGCATCAGAGAGTAGATGCACACCACATCACATGACCAAGTGTCATGCACAAACCGCAACATCTTCCCCTTCATAACCACCTGCACACACTGCACTACCAGAACCACCTTTAATCTTTTCAATCTGGCAGCCAGAAGGAACATTAATTGCTATAGTTCTTCATGAATGCAAACCCCAAGTCTGCTCCTCAGGTTTTCAAACTGAACTGCATCCAGAGCCTTGGTAAATATGTCAGCAAGCTGATTTTCTGTGCTCACATGCTCAAGGGTTATGACTTTGTCCTCCACAAGTTCTCTGATGAAGTGATGCCTGATATCAATGTGCTTAGTCCTGCTATGTTGAACAGGATTTTTAGTAATAGCACTCAGGTTGTCACAAAATAATGTCATGACATCTTGTGTGACATTATACTCAGATAACATTTGCTTCATCCATACCAGTTGAGCACAACTACTTCCAGCTGCTATGTACTCAGCTTCAGCAGTAGAAAGAGATACATAATTTTGCTTCTTACTAAACCATGAAATAAGATTATTTCCCAAAAAGAAACAACCTCCAGAGGTACTCTTCCTATCATCAGCACTTCCAGCCCAATCAGCATCACAGTATCCTACTAAAATGGAACTTGAGTCATGGGAGTACAACAACCCATAATCACATGTACCACTCACATACTTAAGAATTCTCTTAACTTGATTGATGTGACTGACCTTGGGTTCTGCTTGGTATCTTGCACATACACCAACAGCAAAGGTTATGTCTGGCCTACTTGCTGTGAGTTACAGCAGACTGCCAATCATGCTTCTGTATAAACTTTGTTCAATATTCACTCCCTTTTCATCTTTGGATAGCTTCAAGTGAGTAGGAGCAGGAGTTCTCTTATGCTTAGCATTATCCAATCCAAACTTCTTCACAATATTCCTCACATATTTGCTCTGACAAATAAAAATGGAATCTTCCATTTGCTTGACTTGCAATCCAAGGAAGTAAGTCAATTCACCTACCAAGCTCATTTCAAATTCAGACTGCATTTGGTTGACAAAATGTTGGACCATTTCATCCAACATCCCACCAAACACAATATCATCTACATAAATCTGAGCAATCATTAATTTCCCATCCTTCTTCTTGACAAAAAGTGTTTTATCAATACCACTCTTCCTGTATCCATGTTTGACTAAGAACTCAGTCAGCCTTTCATACCAAGCTCGTGGAGCTTGTTTCAAACCATACAAAGCCTTCTTTAGCTTGAAGACATGATCAGGAAAATTTGGATCCACAAACCCTTTAGGCTGCTCAACATAAACTTCCTCATTAAGATAGCCATTCAGAAAGGCACTCTTGACATCCATTTGAAACAATTTGAATTTCAAAAAACATGCCACTCCTAGCAATAATCTGATGGATTCCAATCGAGCCACAGGAGCAAATGTTTCATCGAAATCTACTCCTTCAATCTGTGTGCATCCTTGAGCAACTAATCTGGCTTTGTTTCTGGTAATAACTCCTTGTTCATCAGACTTATTCTTATAAACCCACTTTGTTCCAATCACATTTGTTCCTGCTGGTCGTGGTACCAGTTCCCAGACTTCATTCCTCTTGAATTGACAAAGCTCATCCTGCATAGCACTTATCCAGAACTCATCTGTCAATGCCTCTTTAATGTTCTTTGGTTCATGCTTTGAAACAAAACATGCATTTGACACAGCCTCCCTCGTTCTGGTTCTTACACCTTCATTCAGATTTCCAATAATCAACTCCTTAGGGTGATCCTTCTGGATCCTTACAGAGGGTCCCCTGTTAGCATCCTCTACCTCTTCATTCTTAGGTCTAGTGTCGGTCTCTTGAGCATTATCTTCTACGGACTCAGTGTCTTGTGATATTTCATTGTTCATGGGAAAACATGCTCCAACATCATCTGGGACATCTTCGTCTTTGCCAGAGTCATCAACCACCACATTTATGGATTCCATCATCACCTTAGTTCTGGAATTAAATACCCTATATGCTTTACTGTTTGTAGAGTATCCCAAAAATATCCCTTCCTCACTCTTAGGATCCATCTTTCGTCTCTGCTCACGATCCGCCAAGATATAGCACTTACTCCCAAACACATGGAAATACTTCACATTTGGCTTTCTACCTTTCCATAGCTCATAAAGAGTAACAGAAGTACCTGATCTGATAGTCACCCTATTGTGTATATAGCAAGCGGTATTCATGGCTTCAGCCCAAAAATGATATGGAAGCTTTTTGGCATGAATCATGACCCTTGCACACTCTTGTATAGTCCTATTCTTGCGTTCCACCACACCATTCTGCTGAGGAGTGATTGGTGATGAGAATTCATGAGTGATTCCTTCAGTTAAATAAAACTCTTTAAACCTGCTATTTTCGAATTCTTTCCCATGGTCACTTCTGATTCGAACAACACCACAATCCTTTTCCCGTTGAATATTTTGACACAACTCTTTGAAGGCTGCAAATACTTCAGACTTTTCTCTGATAAAGCTTATCCAGGTGAATCTGGATTAATCATCAATGACAACATAGGCATACTTCTTCCCACCAAGACTTTCAACCTGCATAGGTCCCATTAAGTCCATGTGAAGCAGTTCCAGAACTCTAGAAGTTGTGGTAAGATGTTGAAGCCTTTTGTGTGACACTCTTGTTTGCTTCCCAACTTGACATTCACCACATATTCTATCCTCATCAATCTTCAGCTTGTGAATACCTCTAACAGCCTCACTTGACATAACTTTCTTCATTCCTTTCAAATGTAAGTGGCCCAATTTCTGATGCCACAGTTTGGCTTCATCTTCCTTTGACATCAAACAGTTAGACAAACTTTCCGGTTCTTGAGGATTCCACAGATAGCAGTTATCCTTAGACCTGGTTCCCTTCATTACAACTTCATCTTCCTCATTGGTTACTAGACATTCAGATTTTGTGAAATTTACTTTAAGTCCTAAATCACACAGTTGGCTTATACTGATCAAATTTGCAGTCAGCCCTTTGACAAATAGAACACGATCCAGATTTGGTTGTCTTGTGTAGTCCATCTTTCCAACACCTTTTATTTCACCTTTTGATCCATCCCCAAAAGTGACATAATTGGTGGAGTGAGGCTTGATATCTGACAAGAATTTCTTCACACCAGTCATGTGTCTTGAACACTCACTGTCAAAGTACCAATCTTCCCTTGCAGATGCTCTGAGAGAGGTATGTGCTATGAAACCAGCCATCATATTTCTAGGAGTCCATCTTTTCTTTACTTTAGCCCAACTCTGTCCTTTATTTTGTTGATGAGCAGTTTTGGGATAACCATGCAACTTGTAGCAAAAGGACTTTAAGTGACCAATCTTTCCACAGTAATGACATCTCCATGGTTTATACTTTGAACTACATACTATTTTCTGATGCTTCATCTGATGTTGAAACATGTGACTTGACATCTCCTCCTCTTGCTTTATTTTCTGAGGAACAAACTTTAATACAGGCTTCTTGTAGTTCTCTACTTGATTGTTAAAACCAAGACCTTGTACATTTCCAGCATTTTTCCCAGTCTGAAGAATCTCATCCAGCTGCGTGGTACCATTGTTCAGCATTCTTATAGATTTGGTCATATTGTCAAGTTTTGACTTTTGCCATACAACCTCCTCTTTAAGATCAGTAATGATTGATAGATGTTCTTCCTTCTCAGCTTCTAGTTGAGCTATCAGAACCTTCTGTTCTAATATTATCTAGCACCTCTCTTCATTCTTGATACACAACTCTGAGAACCCAGTGAAGACTTCCTGCTTAGTGAGTTCTCCAATATAAGATTCTTTGTCAGAATCAGACTCACAAGTTGTTCCTCCATCCGACTTACATATTCCGGTCAAGGCTGTCACCAATTTTGCTGATTCTTCTTCAAGATCACTCTCAGACTCTCCTTCTGACCAAGACACAGATAATCCCTTCTTCTGCCTTTTGAGATACGTGGGACACTCAGTTTTTATGTGCCCAAATCCCTCACATTCAAAACACTGAACTCTCTTCCCTTGGTTGGAGTCTTCTTCAGTTCTGGACCTTATGCCTCCATCCTGATTTTTACTGATGTCGAGTGACTTGTTCTGAACATTTGCTCTTGACTTCCAGTCCATCCTTTTCAACACTTTGTTAAATTGTTTTCCAAGCAATACCAGATCTTTAGATACCCCTTCATCTCTGATCAGGTTACCTTCATCGTCAGAATCACTAGCATTTGACACAAACGCTATACTCTTTTTCTTTTCAAACTTTTCACTGATCCCCAATTCAAATGTTTGAAGGGATCCCACAAGTTTATCCACTTTCATCTTATCTATGTCCTGAGCTTCCTCTATAGCAGTCACTTTTATGTCAAATCTCTTAGGTGGAGATCTAAGGATTTTTCTGACCAGTTTGCTATCAGACATTTTTTCACCTAGGGCACTTGAAGCATTAGCTATCTCAATAATGTTCATGTGAAAATCATGAATGCTTTCATCTTCCTTCATCTTCAAACTCTCAAACTTGGTAGTGAGAAGCTGAAGTTTTGACATCTTCACCATTGAAGTCCCTTCATGAGCAACCTTCAAAACCTCCCACGCCTCTTTTACAATGGTGCAATGTTCAATTAACCTGAAGATATTCTTATTAACACCATTAAACAGTGCATTCATGGCTTTGGAATTTCCCACGGACCCTTTGTAGTCTGCATCATCCCAGTCTCCCTCTTCCTTCACCACATCAGTAGGATTACCTTTTCCATCTTTAACCTTTGGGGGTTCCCATCCTTTGATAACAGCTTTCCATGCTTGATCATCCATGGATTTGATGAATGCTATCATCCTTGGTTTCCAATAGTCATAGTTGGAACCATCAAGCAGAGGTGGTTTGTTCAAAAATCCTCCATCCTTGTCCATTGTACCAGAAAGTACCTTCCCTGAATCTCACCCAGAACCAAACAAGGGTGCAAGCTCTCGATGCCAATTGAAATTCTGGCACAGATATCAGATGTCCTACACAGATGTTAAGACACGGATATCCAACACAAAGAACAAGATAACAATAATAATAATAATGCAGAAAGTAAAGAACATAGTGATATGTTTACCCAGTTTGAATCAACAATCCTACTCTGGGGGCTACCAAGCCAGGGACGAAACCAATATACGATAGTATCAATTCACAGATCATACAACAACCACACCCGGTTACAATCTGCTCACTTAATCACTACCCTTCCTATGACTTCTACCTAAGACTCACCTAGGTATGAGGCCCTCCTCAAATCCCTCTACAATCACAACCTGTGATTGGTTCCTTTCAACACAAGTAACAAAACGAAAGCCACACTTTCAAAACACACAATTCTCAATACTTTAAAGCTTATGAGAATTGACACACAAGAAACTCAATGCTTAAAAGCTTATGAGTAACTGACAGAACTTACAACACAAAAACCAGTCCTTATACTGTTATCAGAATGATACCAGTTAGGCTCACAAATAACACTCGAAAAACCCTAACAAAACACACGTAAGTTCCACACCTAAACTAGGTTTACACCAGTCAATATATAGCATTAAATCTGGACTGGATTGGGCTTCAAAAACGCAGCAAAGAGACTGCTCACAAATCTGCAAAATAAACTCCAAGAAAATAGGTCTTCAATCTAAAGTTTCTATGTCTCCATATTTAGAAAACGCTGAGAATCCGAAAACCAACACAAAAACTCAACCCAAAAATACTTTGGATGCCACATATGATAACTAAATATTCACAGAATATTCAGTAACAATTAACAACAACAGAATCTTCCTTTTAGACCAAAATCAGACGCGATGTCCTATGAGCCAGTATGGGACATCTTTATTCGACATGTTGAATGCAGAAAATTAGAACATCTTATTTCAACATCTTGCTGCTAGAATAGTTTTAGCAAAATAAATGCCAACCACAAAATCAAAGAAATAACAGCTATTCTGGGTCTCTTCCTGAAATTGTATGTTATGAGCTGCCATCTTCTCAATGGCAATCTCCCATTGTGCTTTTTGGGGAGGTTGTTGCTGCTGTGGATATTGGTGTTGATTCTGGTCCTTCCAAGAGAAGTTATGATGATTTTTCCACCCCGGATTATAAGTATTGGAGTAGGGATTGTTCTGCCTCAAAATTTTAATTTCTTCTACCTGTTGTGCTGTAGTAACACATTGCATGGTGAAGTCAGTCCCCCCACAAATTTCACAATTTACTGCTTGAACTGGTTGAACCTGAGCCACAGTCTGATTACCAAGATTCATCTTCTTAAGTCTTCTCTCGACTTCGGCTGCAATCTGGTCTTCCATCTTTACCACTTGCTCAGTAAGTTTCAAATCAATCATCCTTTCTGGTTGGCTCACAGTGCGATCATACAACTCCAAATGCTCATTTGCGGCTATGGCTTCAATGACCTTTTTTTTACCAGTGGTTGTTGTAAAATTAGATGAGCCACCGGCAGCTGTATCAATTAGTTGCTTGGTCTTCAACTGGAGGCCATTGACGAAGTTTTGCATCTGTTCGGTTGCATCCATGTTATGAGTAGGACATGTAACCAACAACCTCTTAAATCTCTTATATGCATCTCCGAGTAACTCTCCCTCCTTCTGCTTAAAACTTACTATATCATAACTTTTTCGAATGTACACCGAGGCGGGAAAGTACTCATTCAAAAATGTTGTCTCCATCTCTTGCCAAGTGGTGATACTCCCGGCAGGTAAGGAATAAAACCACTCTTCTGCATCATCTGACAAGGTAAAAGGGAACATGGCCAGCTTTTTGGCTTCTTCAGAATGTCCTTCAATTTTTAGTGGCGTGCTCATAGTTAGAAACCTTTGGAGGTGCTTATTGGCATCTTCATTAATTTTTCCCGTAAAAGGTCTCCTCTCGAGCTGTCGGATGGTGGATGGATGCAACTGAAAGTGGTCAACATTAACCGGTTGATTTACGATGGTCAACCGGCCTGTTGGAGCATTTGCTCTTCCATAGTCCCCCAGAAGTCTCTCTAATAGAGGTGGATCAGCAGCCATGATAAGAGCTTTCGGCTCTGAATCTGTGCCGGAATTTGTGTGCTCTGAGTGCCCTAAAACTGGCTCTTCTTTCTCTTGCTCAGAAATAATTCGTTCTGAACTCGACGTGACCAGTCTTTCTAGTCTAGCTTGACGACGTCTGGCGTGCAAAGATCTCTCTGGTTCTGTGTCAAAAGAAAATTCAGCTGAGGCTTTACCTCGCATACACAGGTTAGGAAATTATTAGTAATAAAAAAAATAACAGGAAAATAAGATAAAAAAAATTTTGGTCACAGAGTGACAAAATTCCAATTGAATTAAAATCAACACTTATAATTTAGCAGTCCCCGGCAACGGCGCCATAAACTTGATCGGAAAAATATCAAGTGTACTATTTTAACGATGTAGTAATAAGTGGGTTTATCCCCAGAATCGATCTCTCAAGGACTGCGTATAATTTGTAAGTGCATATGTTATTTCAATTAGACAAAAGTTTCTTTTGGGGGTTTTGATTTTTAAACTAATTCTAATGACAGAAAGAAATAAGCAGAATAATAAAATGACTTTAACAATTATGAGAAATTATGCTAGGAAAGGTGTATGAATTGCTCAGCAAGAACCCTAAATTATCCTCAAAGAGATATGCCTCCCAACCTTAATTTTACTGACCCTCAATTATTTTTCTTAAATTCCTTAACCGAAAAACCTTTGATAGTCCCCCTTGACCCTAATTTCTTAGCAGTTAAGAGAGAACATCAAGCAATAGTTCTGACAAGGTCTTTTAGTCACTATGGGGTATCCCTATTCCTAGGCAATATCTACCATAATGTATTATGCAAAACAATAGATTGGTTTTTCAGGCTAAAATCCCTAATCGTAAATCGTTCCCAATTTGTACGATCGAAAAAAGTATGAAATAATTTGCATAATAAAAGATTAAGGTAAGAAAGCAAAATCTCATTGATTAATTCAGAAAATGTTCATTACATAACAATTCAGGGACACCCCCTAGCATTGGGGGGTTTAGCCTCTCATAATATTTAAAACAAAAACAATAATAAGATTAAATGTAGACATTACAATTTGATCGGATTGAAAATGATCCTTCAATTGCTTCCGCGCATGAACGATCTTTCTCTCCAAATCCCTTTGATCGCCTCTCACTATCGTCACTTTGTTCGTGAAGTCAAAAAGTGTCTTCTCTCCTTTCCAAACCTTGCCTAAGTAATTCCCAAAACAATTTTAATAATGCGAAATTCCCAGAATACCCCTCAGAGCACTACACTCAGACAGTATGAAAAGAATATAAAAATTTCCTCTCCCAGGCTTGCTGACACGGGCACCCGTGTCAGCCCTCTGTTTCTTTTGCGCAAACAAGTTTACCCCAAGGCCTGCTGACACGGGCCATGTCAGCTGACACGGGCACCCGTGTCAGCCCTCTGACTCTTGCCTCATTTCTTCATTTCCTTGCTTCTCCTGACACGAGTCGTGTCAGCTGACACGGGCACCCGTGTCATGGTTCTGGCTTCCTACTTAAACTCTTCCGAAACATGCTATTTTTATCGTTCTTTCGCACCGATTCCTCTTGAATGTTTGTATAAACCTGAGTACACTAAATGACACAACAAAGGCATAAAATGTGGTAAACGAGATGTAAAACAAATAAACAATGACAAAAATATTAACTAAAACAAATAGAGAAATAACGTATGAAAACCACTGATCAAAGGGACTCATGGCAACTTGGGATGACTCTGATTCTGAAGAAGAAGATTCTGATGAAGAACAAGCAAATGTTGCGTTAGTGGTAACAACAATTAACTCTAAAGTCTCTGGAGAACCAGAAGACAAAATTCTATCAGAACCAGAATTAGACTCAGACTTCGACTCAGAGATATCCTTAGCAGCTCCGTTGAAACACAGATCATGGTACCTGTATAGTGGTTGCTCGCGACACATGACGGGAAGAAGGCATATGTTCCAAAGTATGGAACTTAAGCCTGTAGGCTTCGTTGGTTTCGGAGGAAACCAGAAAGGAAAAATCATTGGCTCTGGAATTGTTAGTAATGGTAAACTTCCTTCTATTACTGATGTTCTTCTGGTTGATGGTTTGATGCATAACTTGTTGTCAATTAGTCAACTTAGTGACAATGGTTATGATATCATCTTTAATCAAAAGTCATGTAAGTCTGTCTGTCAGAAAGATGGCTCAATCCTTTTTATCAGAAAGAGGAAAAACAACATTTATAAGATTAGACTTTCTAATCTCTATGAACAAAATGTCAAATGCTTAATTTCTATTAATGAGGATCAATGAGTATGGCATAGACGTTTAGGCCACGTTAGCATGAGGAGGATTTCTCAGCTAAATAAGCTTGAACTAGTCAGAGGCTTACCAAATCTGAAGTATTCTTCATATGCTCTTTGTGAAGCATGTCAGAAAGGAAAGTTCTCTAAGACTTCCTTCAAAGCAAAAAATGTTGTGTCCACCTCTAGACCGTTAGAACTTCTACACATTGATTTGTTTGGACTAGTGAAAACTACTTCAATTAGTGAAAAGAAGTATGGATTAGTTATTGTTAATGACTATAGTCGTTGGATATGGGTAAAATTCTTGAAACACAAGGATGAGTCACATTCTATGTTCTCTACCTTTTGCTCACACGTGCAAACTGTAACACCCCATTTTTAATTATTTAATCGTCGTGTATTATTTTTTATTGTTTGGCCTTGTTAAGGGTGTGTGTTTGAGTGCGTAGGGATAATAATAATATGATAAGGATTAATATGGGGGCATGTCCAATAATAGTAGTATAGAATTGAATATTATTATTATTATTAATATTATTATTATTGTTATTACTATTATTATTATTAATAATAATATTATTATTACTTTTATTAATTAAAAACCTGAATTAATTAAATGGATAATGGGCTAGTGGGAAGTGGTAAGGGCAGTTTAGTCATTAAATTGGAATTAGTGAAAAATTAGTGAAGAGGAAAATCATAATCAGATTTTGGAAAAGAGAAAAGGTTAGAGAAAGAAGAACAGAGGAAGAACAAGGGTGCTAGGGGTAGAATCTTCATCAATTTTCGCAGGAATTTGATCAAATTCGAGGTAAGGGGGGAGAATGGGTTCAATATAGGTGGTAATTGCATGAGAGGGTAGTGAGGGGTCCTTTCCCTCGTAGGAATTTGTATGCTTAAATTCTGTTTTGTGAATCTGTCGTGGTATGGTTGAAAATTATGATGAACATTGCATAAGTCGATTATTCTGTCGTGATTTAGGTGTAAATTCATGGTGTTGTTGCTGCTGTATGAATGTATATGTTGCAGACTGGTTTTGTGTAGGTTGAGGGAATGAAATTAAATTAAAAACCGGTAATGTTGATTAGTAATGATAGGTGAAGGAAGTAGGACGAAAAATAGGACCTAAAACTGATGTAGAAACAAATCTAGGACTGAATTAGAGTGGAAAGGTGAGGATCCCGTAGCAGAACCTGGACTGGTGTGGGGAAATTCAATTCGCGTAATAGATCTGGCTATACGCGTAACAGGCAAGGCGTTACGCGTAATGCTATGGCCAATACGCGTAATGGAGGGCAAAAAGGAGGCTTTGGCACGGCCCTCTGCCCGTACGTGTAACAGTACGCGTATGGAAGCTTGACAATACGCGTATGAGGGAGGGAGTACGCGTATTGGGATCTGAAGGTGAAATTTCTGGGAATGAGTTGTCTCTGCCTATACGCGTATTAGGTAGGGCAATACGCGTATGGCAGAGCAAGGGGAGAGACCTTACGCGTATGATATGCAGCAGGATGGGCGAGCAAGCTGGGCAATACTCGTACGGCCAGGGGCAATACGCGTATGACCAGCGAGGGTGCAGAATTTTGCCGTTTCGCGATTTCTTTCCCGTTTTCGCGTACGAGGTAATTCCTTTTGGCTTGAGAGGTTGGGGATAGATGCCAGAAGCTGAGGAATGTTTAATTGGTGATGAAATTAATTGATTTAGTAATTTTGGTAAATTAATTAGGAATTAGCTAATTAACGTCGGTGAGGTATTTTCCGTGTGGTGTATGTTGGTGATTGGTTCATGTGAGATCAGGAGGATCTTGAAGATGTATATCTATTATTATACATGTGTATTATATGCATAGTTGTTGTCATGCATTCATGGTGTGTCGGTGGTGGTGAATCATTGCTCAGGAGGAGTGTATGTGATTCACCCGAACTCCAATGAGGAGTGTGGTGGAGATAAATCATTGCCAAGTATGGGTGTATGTGATTTATCCGGGTTCGATTGAATGAACCATGGTGATTTTGGTACCACATGCATTGTGTCGATGTTTTGAGTCACATTGCATTATTATGTGTTTGATGAAGTTTGAATGAAAATGACAAGTATGTCGTGATGGTGTGTTTATAATATATGATTGTGTGAGTAACTACCCTTAATATGTATTATTCACCATTTATTATTGAATGTAGTTCTCACCCCTCTGTTGTTTGTTGTGTCTGTGCTTCTTCGGAAGTACAGATAATCCAGGTACTTGAGGGTGCATGGAGTGCGTGTTACCTGATCGAGTCTTAGGAGTCGCTCTGATATGTAAAACGGGAGTTGGGGAATTTTTATCAGTTGTTATTCATTATTTGTTATTCGTTATTCGTTATTCATTTGGTTACGTATCATTTCTTTTATTGAACTTATGGTGGACCACATTTTAGGTGGATTTTGATGTTGTTGGCATGTGGCCGTAAATTGAATAAATAATTGTTTTTCCGCTGTTTGATTTTATTAATGCAAAGAAGTTTTGTTGTTGGTTTTATGGATGTAGCATCTTACTTTAGTTGTAAAACTCTGATTATTTCCGTATTATTTCTATATTTTATAAAATGGGAAAGGGGGGTGTTACACAAACAGAGAAGGATTGCAAAATAGTCAGAGTCATAAGTGATCATGGTGAAGAATTCGAGAACAGATACTTTGAGAATATTTTTAATTCCCATGGAATTTCCCATTATTTATCCTGTCCCAGAACTCCACTACAGAATGGAGTAGTGGAAAGGAAGAATAGGACTTTGCAAGAAATGGCTTGTACCATGTTTCAAGAAACTGACATGGCTAAGCACTTCTGGACAGAGGCAGTAAATACAACATGTTATATTCAGAACAGGATCTCTATCAGACCTATTATGGGTAAGACTCCCTATGAATTGTGGAAGAATAGAAAACCCAACCTCTCGTAATTTCATCCTTTTGGCTGTATTTGTTTTATGTTGAACACTAAAGAGAATCTTGTCAAGTTTGACTCCAAAGCTGAAAAGTGTTTACTGCTAGGATACTCTGAACGCTCTAAAGGCTAGAGAATCTATAACACAGAAACACAGATTGTTGAGGAATCAATTCATGTTAGATTCAATGATAAGCTTGACCCTGAAAAGTCAAAGCTAGTTGAGGAGTTTGCAGATTTGAAGATTACTTTATCAGAATCCAAGGAGGAAAATTCTAAGGAAGGAGACAAAGATGTAGAATCTACAGAATCAGATACAACCGTACCAAAAATATCGAATAGTCCATCTCATCAGAAGAAGAATAGACTAAAGTCTTCTCATTCTGAAGAATTGATTATGGGAGACAAAGTTGATTCAGTCAGAACTCGTTCATCATTTAAACCTTCTGAAGTAACTCTTCTGGGTTTGGTGTCTCTGATAGAGCCAACATTAGTTGATGAAGCTCTTAGGGAGAATGAGTGGATTCTGGCCATGCAAGAAGAGCTGAATCAATTCACCAGAAATGATGTCTGGGATCTTGTTCAGAAACCAAAAGGTGTCCACGTCATTGGAACAAAGTGGGTATTCAGAAACAAGTTAGATGAGAAAGGTAAGGTCTTAAGAAATAAAGCACGACTGGTAGCACAAAGTTATAGTCGGCAAGAAGGGATAGACTATACAGAAACCCTTGCACCAATTGTCAGGTCAAAATCAAATCGTCTTTTAATTTCTTTTGCTGTAAATCATGACATTACTTTATATCAGATGGATGTAAAGAGTGCATTTTTAAACGGGTATATTTCTGAAGAAGTGTATGTGCACCAACCTCCTGGTTTTGAAAGTTCTGAAAACCCATATTTTGTTTTCAAACTTAAAAAATCGTTATATGGTCTGAAACTGGCTCCCAGAGCTTGGTATGAAAGGCTAAGTAACTTTCTTTTGGAAAATGACTTTACCAGAGGAAAAGTGGATACAACACTCTTTTGCAAAACCTTTAAAAATTACATTCTGGTTGTTCAAATCTACGTTGATGATATTATATTTGGTTCTGCTAATGCTTCCTTGTGCAAGGAATTTTCTAAGTTAATCCAGGATGAATTTGAAATGAGTCTGATGGGAGAACTCATATTCTTTCTGGGTATTCAGATTGATCAATGTCCAGAAGGAACATACATTCATCAGAGCAAGTATGCAAGAGAACTTCTGAAGAAGTTCAATATGTCAGAAAGTAAACCTGCAAAGACTCCTATGCATCCGACATACATTCTGGAGAAAGAAGAAGTAAGTAAAAAGGTTTGTCAGAAGCTCTATCGTGGTATGATAGGCTCTCTTCTGTATTTGACTGCTTCTCGTCCAGATATTTTGTTCAATGTATGTCTTTGTGCTCGTTTCCAATCAGATCCAAGGGAAACCCACTTAACAGTTGTTAAGAGAATCGTAAGGTATCTTAAAGAAACAACTAACCTTGGCTTGATGTATAAGAAAACACTAGAGTACAAGCTTTCTGGTTATTGTGATGCAGATTATGCTGGAGACAGATTAGAAAGGAAAACTACTTCTGGAAACTATCAATTTCTGGGAACAACCTCGTCTCTTGGGCAAGCAAAAGACAACCAACCATTAAACTTTCAACTGCAGAAGCAGAATATATCTCAGCATCATTGTGCAGTACTCAGATACTCTGGATGAAGAATCAACTAGAAGGTTATCAGATACACAAAAGTAACATTCCTATCTTCTGTGATAATACTTCTGCTATTTGTTTATCTAAGAATCCTATTTTGCATTCTAGGGCAAAACATATTGAAATAAAACATCACTTTTTACGTGACTATGTTCAGAAGGGTACTTTTCAGTTAAAATTTGTGGATACAGATCACTAGCGGGCTGATATTTTCACAAAAACCCCTTGCTGAGGATAAATTTGTATTCATTCTGGAAAATCTATTTATAAAACCGTGTCCAGAGTGAGTTGATGATATTTTGATGTGTCAAGTCACTAGAACTTCTAAAATAAGATTTTGATGTTAAGCAAATTGATTGTTATTTATTTAATGTCTTTCTGATTAACGATACTTTTACATGTTAGAAGATGTCTTGATTAAAAACTTATATAGTCATGTATTCTTGACTTTGGGAATATCAAACGTGTTCTCTTGAAAACAAACGGCTATGATTATTTTGTGACACCTGTCCAAAATCAAATCATATCTTACTGTTGAAGAGACACCTCGAGCATTGTGATTTCATGAGACTAGGTTTCAATTAATTATTTCATATTACTCCCACCTTTTCATAATCATCAATTTTTTTTTTGTTATAAATACTCACTCTTTCACCATCACACACTACGCTACTTTCACTTCCCACACTTTTTCTTAGAAACCTTAAAACCATTTGTGCTCCGTAAAATCCATCATCTTCTTCAATGGCTGAATCATCTCGAACTATATTTCGATCTCAACTACTTGGACATCAGTTCACTATTCTAGAGAAATGTCCTATCACTCTCGACATGCCAGTAGATGATCTTCGCGTTCTTTGTGAAACCATGGTGGACTTCAATAATCTAAAGGATAATGGGTGTGATCTTACTCAAATGCTTGATTTCCAAGGCTAGAACGGTTTCTTTAAAAGATTGCAAGGATACACCTTTCATATCTTGGTTAAAGATTTATGAATTCATGCAACTACTAGTAGGAATGTCATCATTTCCTCTGTGTTTGGAAGACGAATCATCATTACAGAAAAGACTATCTGTTATTTAATCTCTCGTGATGGAAAGGGGCTAAGAATCTTCAATGTTCAAGCAAATAAGCAAAGGGAAGTCAAACTCACCGCATCGATCTTTAAAGAATGAACTGTTCCGGATTCTAAGAAGGATCCTTCCTCATCGTTCTTAAAAGATTCTCGAAGAGTTTAGTTCAAAATCATGTTGGGAAATATTTACCACCGTCATCCTACTCATTCGTCTGATTACATCAATTTGTCTCAGAAGTATGTTTTATACTTCCTGTTGAAAGAAAAGAAGATATATCTCCCATTTATCTTGTTCAGTTTTTTTAGAGAGTCAATAATAAACTCAAGGACTGGCTCTACCAAAAAGGGAAATTATATCCCTTACGGCAGACTCATCTCTAATATTCTTATTGAGTCTGGCTTAGTTGATGATCTGTTAGTTGCTGGGCACACTAATGAGCCAGCAAAGGATTATAGAAACATCTCCTGGGCTAAGAATTTGAAGAATATGAAGCTTATTAAAAGGACCACTCATCGAACTGCTCTACCAACACAACATAAACTTAACGCTATTAGGTTTCTAATTTCTGGATTTCCATCCTTTTCAAGAACTTATAATCCATGTGAGCTTACAAACTACCTTGCTGGATGCAAATATAAAGCATTGGATGTGTGGATTTACATGGGTAATCTTCCAGATACTCTTCCTGAGATCTTACAGAAAAAGGGAAAAGGCAAGAAAAAGAAAAGTGATGATGATGAAGGACCATCAACTAAGAAGATGAAGATGGCATCTACATCTACTTCTCCTGCTGGCGAGCTAACTAAGTCTTCTGAAGCTTCTTCCGTAACTACATCTGTTATTACTAAAAAAATATATCTCCATCTCTTCCAACACCATCTCCACCCCCTTCGACACAACTTCCAATATTTTCTACATCACCACCACTATTTTCAACCATCGCCACCACCTCACCAATATCTATTTCTGAACCACCAACTCAAATAATTCCATCCTCTGCACCATCTACACAACTTCCACCATAAATACTCCAAATCACCTCAACTCAATCAACTTCCACCATATCTATACAACCAACCCCCATCATTACTGAACAACCATCTTCAACCATCTCCCTACCATTAACCACTCAATTCATTTTTGAAGAACTTCCTACTGAACTTCTTCAAACAACCAACTCTCCATCACCCACACCATTAACCTCTCCATAAATAATTCCAGAAACCATACCAGACAATCCTGGACCTTCTCCAAATAATGATATCACCAATTCGAGAGATTCTGCTGAAGAAACCCAATCATTCCCTGAGAATCAACCTTCTGACCTCCCCCTCCTAACCTAGATGAAGTTATTTCTGCTTTTAAGGACACTGTGGTTATGAGATTCAAGACACTCTCTGATGAATCAAATTCTAGCGAAGACCCTTATGCTTTGGGTGCTCCGTGGGATCAATTTGTAAGTTATATGTGTGCCTAAGAGGGGGTGAATTAGGCTCTTAGACAATTATCTGGATTTTTGACGGTTTTTGAATTTTACTTTCCTAAAAGTTTCTAAGTGAGGAAAGCGGTAAATGCGGAAAGTAAAGAACACCAAGACGTATAGTGGTTCCCCTCACAGGCCGAGATTACTCCACTCCCCTTTCAACACGAAAGAGATTTTCACTAATGTTAGATCTTAGGACAAGACACACCTAGTCTTCCTATACAAGACTCTAACAATCCACACCAAGAACACCCTCTTGGATTTTACAAGTTTAAAGTCCAACTGAGAATCAACCTCTCACAAATGGACCTCTTGTATCCACAATCCGGATAACAAGGTTTACAACCAAACAATCTTATATCCAACAATCCTGGAAAAATAAGATGTGACAAAGAACAATATTTCTGAATTTTTGAATAAGTGTACAAGATGAAACTTTGAAACTTTATCAATCTCAAGATTGATCTTCTCTTTCAAGTATGAAGATTCAAGACAAATTCTCTCTAAGTGCTCAAGATACTTTTATGATAAAATAATGTGAAAATGTATTTCAAAAAGTATCTAAATATGAAAGATATGTAGAAAATAAATGTAGAGCGATTTTAATATTTTTTTATGAAAGAGGTGATTGAAAAATGAAAATTTGAAATGAATTTATATTGATGAAAGCAACCATTCAAAAGTTATGGCAATGGTTAGAAAAATTCTGAATTTTAATAAGAGAAATGATGTAAGAGATGCCATGAAAAGGTGCATTCAAACAAAATATTTTTCAATTTTTAAATTAAAAATACTGTTTCAGTACGCTGTAAATTGTGGCGGTTTTTGTTCCGTTACGTCGGTTCAAAACACCATAATTTACCAAAATCTTTTCAAATTTAAAATTTAAAATACAGTTTCAGAACGGTGCGAATTATGGCGGTTTTTGGTTCCTTTACGACGGTTAAAAACGCCATAATTTACCAAAAACTGAATGTTTAAATAAATTGAAAAATTAAAAAATTTGTCTAAGTATTTGAACCAATTTTATGCAATATCTATTGATTTTTTCAAGTCAATAGATTATATTTGAAAGTGATTTAATATGGTTCAAAAATGAAAAATAATTTTTCCAATTCAAGAAATATTTTGAGCACTAATAAATGTTTTAGTCAAGAATTTCATATACCTAAAAGTTTGATTAATCCTATCTTGCAAGTGTAGTCAAGTCTTATGCATTTCTTCTTTTTCCTTCTTTGAGAAATCTTCAAGACTTGAATTAATATGAAACTTGTTCTAGCTTTGAAGTCTTTGATCCATTTCCTTTTGTACATAAAACCTTGAATGAACATTGTTGTCTTCATCAAAACCATTGAGAAGTTATGTCTTCACATTCTCCCCCTTTTTTATGATGACAACTCAATTCTTTAAAATTCGATCCAATCTTGTTTCTCTAACCAAAGCTTGCTCCCCCTTGGATATTGCTCCCCCTTAATCCATGATTTTAGAGAGTTTTGAAATCTGCACATTTTGTTAGAGAAACCAAGCAATAATACACAATTCTTCTCTCCCTTTGTCATTAACCAAAAGGATGGGAAAAGGCTTAAAGTATATAAAGAAATTATGAAAAATAAAAACAATTTTTACCTATGAGATTTTACCTCAAAATTGACTTTATCAAAACATTCATCCTTGGTGAACATGATCTTGAAGCCTTTGTCACAAAGTTGGCTTTTGTTTAGAAGATATTCCTTTAGTCCTTTAACATAAAGTACATCTTCAATGAATGTGAAAGTTAGTGCTCCAACTTTGCCAATGCCAAGAATCTTCCTTTTAAAGTATTCCCCATATGAAATAACCCTTGGACTATAAGCACTATATTTGAAAGTTAGTTTATATCTCCCACCAAAAGCTTAGAGCCACCACTTATCAAAACAACATAGATTTAAAGTGGTCCTCAAGCAAACCTACAAAACAAATTAAGTTTGATTTGGTACCCAATGTGCTTTGGGTCCATCAAAGTTAGTACCTTTCTTTACCCACACATAATGCCCACTTGCAACACTAAAGTTTCTTACATAGCAAGCATTAGGTGTATGGCCAACAATACCACAATAAAAACAAGTAGGTTCAAAGTTGCTCTTATATCTTGGAACATAAGATTTCTTTTTAAGAAATCTTTTCTTTTTAGGATTAGGATGCACATTCCTATGTTTGTTCACTTTCTCTTTGGAAGTTTGATCCTTAGCCTTAACAAATATAGTTTTACTTGAACTTGGTTTAGAAAACTTTGAATATCCAAGTCCACTTTTATCATTTGAATATCTTTGTTGACTAAGGACTTCTTCCAATCCAATTTGTCCTTTCTCATACCTTTCAAGTACTCTTTTTAATTGAACAATTTGAAAAGAGAGAGATTCACAATTTTTACATACAAAATTCTCTTTTTCACTAATCATCTTTTGTTTCTCATTTTCGATCTCTTTTTCTAATGAAACATTTTTTTCTTCTAAAGTTGAAATTTGTTTCTTTTGAGATGATATAGTTTTATACAGAATTTTGCATTCATTTAACAATTCATTTATGGCACCTTGTGCATCACTATCAAAAGAATTATTACTAACCTCATCTTCTTCATCATCGGAGTGGTGTGATGTTATCAATGCAAGATTTACATGTTCTTCATCTGAAGATGAACTTATTTCATTGTCTACATATGTTTTCCTTTCCTTTTTATGATTCTTTTTCTTGAATTTATTTTTCTTTTGAAGTGTAGGACATTCACTTTTAACATGTCCTCTTTCTCCACATTCAAAGCATTTAATCTTTCTCGTTGGTGCTTCCCCTTTAGTGATCTCCTTTTTCCTTTCTTTTCTTAGAAACTTTTCAAACTTTTTGATAAGATCATCATTTTCATCATTATTGGACTCCTCCTCTTGATTGCTATCATAATTTTTTACTTTTGTCTTTAAGGCAACGTCTTTTGAATCTTTTACTTGTATTTCATGCTTCTCCAATCTTTCAAGTTCTAACTCATGCTCTTGAAGTTTACCAAATAGAGATGCGGAAGTCATCGTAGAGCGGCTTTTCTTTTCTGATATTGCCGTTACTTTTGGTTGCCATTCTCTAGTCAATGATCTTAGAATTTTGAGATTTAATTCATCATTTGAGAATGTTTTACCAAGTGTCATTAAGTGGTTAGTCAAATAAACAAATTTCTTCTGTAATGCAACAGTGGATTCTCTGGGCTGCATTCGAAACATTTCATATTCTTGACTTAAAGTGTTTAGTCTTGATCTTTTTACTTCAGCCGTACCTTCATGTGTTTCTACCAACGTATCCCATATTTCTTTAGCCGATTTACATTGACAAACACGAAAGAACTCATCCATACTTAATGCACTCTGAAGAATATTGACAGCTTTCTTTTCATTCAAGATTCTTTTCTTGTCATCTTCATCATATGTATTTCTTAACTTTGGAGTACCAACACCATCGACCACATTAACCGGATTATGCGGACCATTCTCAATGGCTTCCCATATACCTTCTCCTTGTGCTTCAAGATGTGGCTTCATGCGGATTTTCCAAAAGTCAAAATACTCTCCAGAGAAAAGTGGGGGCTTGTTACTACTTCCACCGTCTTTGAATACCGGGATTGTGCTTGCGGAAGCCATACTGGATCTATAGGAACAGGTTACCTATAACATGCTCTAATGCCAATTGTAAGTTATATGTGTGCCTAAGAGGGGGGGTGAATTAGGCTCTTAGACAATTATCCGGATTTTTGACGGTTTTTGAATTTTACTTTCCTAAAAGTTTCTAAGTGAGGAAAGCGGTAAATGCGGAAAGTAAAGAACACCAAGACGTATAGTGGTTCCCCTCACAGGTCAAGAGTACTCCACTCCCCTTTCAACACGAAAGAGATTTTCACTAATGTTAGATCTTAGGACAAGACACACCTAGTCTTCCTATACAAGACTCTAACAATCCACACCAAGAACACCCTCTTGGATTTTACAAGTTTAAAGTCCAACCGAGAATCAACCTCTCACAAATGGACCTCTTGTATCCACAATCCGGATAACAAGGTTTACAACCAAACAATCTTATATCCAACAATCCTGGAAAAATAAGATGTGACAAAGAACAATATTTCTGAATTTTTGAATAAGTGTACAAGATGAAACTTTGAAACTTTATCAATCTCAAGATTGATCTTCTCTTTCAAGTATGAAGATTCAAGACAAATTCTCTCTAAGTGTTCAAGATACTTTTATGATAAAATAATGTGAAAATGTATTTCAAAAAGTATCTAAATATGAAAGATATGTAGAAAATAAATGTAGAGAGATTTTAATATTTTTTTATGAAAGAGGTGATTGAAAAATGAAAATTTGAAATGAATTTATATTGATGAAAGCAACCATTCAAAAGTTATGGCAATGGTTAGAAAAATTCTGAATTTTAATAAGAGAAATGATGTAAGAGATGTCATGAAAATGTGCATTCAAACAAAACATTTTTTAATTTTTAAATTAAAAATACTGTTTCAGTACGCTGTAAATTGTGGCGGTTTTTGTTCCGTTACGTCGGTTCAAAACGCCATAATTTACCAAATCTTTTCAAATTTAAAATACAGTTTCAGAACGGTGCGAATTATGGCGGTTTTTGGTTCCTTTACGACGGTTAAAAACGCCATAATTTACCAAAAACTGAATGTTTAAATAAATTGAAAAATTAAAAAATTTGTCTAAGTATTTGAACCAATTTTATGCAACATCTATTGATTTTTCCAAGTCAATAGATTATATTTGAAAGTGATTTAATATGGTTCAAAAATGAAAAATAATTTTTCCAATTCAAGAAATATTTTGAGCACTAAGAAATGTTTTAGTCAAGAATTTCATATACCTAAAAGTTTGATTAATCCTATCTTGCAAGTGTAGTCAAGTCTTATGCATTTCTTCTTTTTCCTTCTTTGAGAAATCTTCAAGACTTGAATTAATATGAAACTTGTTCTAGCTTTGAAGTCTTTGATCCATTTCGTTTTGTACATAAAACCTTGAATGAACATTGTTGTCTTCATCAAAACCATTGAGAAGTTATGTCTTCACACAATTCAATCAGTGGATGTCAGAAGAATTTAAGAAGATCCAAAATCTCTCTGTTCAAACAAAAGATTATTTTGTCCAGCAAGTTGAAAAGAGATTGAAAACTAAGAAGAAAGCTGAAGCAAAGCTAGCTGGTGAAAGGGAATTGGCTGAGAGGTTAGCCAAGGAAGCTCTTGACAGAGATGCTGAAAGGTTGGCTAAGGAAGCTCAAGATCAAGCTGAGAGAGAAGCTAAATTGAAAAATCAAGAAGAAGCCCTGAAAGCTGCTGAAAACTCTACCTCTGATCCAGTATTGAAGACTCTGGAAAACATTCAGAAGGAGCAAAAGTTGTTCAGAACGAGAATGGACAAGCAAGATGAAGTCACTTCCATCATTCATAATGCACTTGCTCAGATCCTTCAGAGGCTCCCTCCTCCTTCTCAACCTTAGACACCTTTCTAGGCAACCCCTTAGTTTTTTTTGTCTGTTTATCTTATTGTGTACTATGGATTACCGTTCTAGATTACCCTTTTTGATTATGACAAAAAGGAGGAGTATATTAATGAAAATTTATTTTGATAAAAATATCTTGTCTCTGAATCATAGCTTTAACATTCTAACATTTTTAATTGCACAATTTTCTTCTTAGAATGCTTTTCAGGAACAATTTTAATATATTTGCAATCAGGCTCTGATTTAATTAAGCTCTGATTAAACCAATCAGGCACTGTTATCAGACTCCATTACCACTATAAACAAGCTCTGATATTCTGGATCTGACTAGATCCTTATAATCAGGCTCTGGTATCTCAAATCTGATAAGATTTTTTTTTAAGTCTTAGATTCAGGGGGAGCTTGATAAAGGGAAGTTAATTCTAAAATTATCTTTGTTATTTCCTATTAATTATCTTCGTACAAAATTGTTTATCAAAATACATTGTTTTGTCATTATCAAAAAGGGGGGAGATTGTTAGAACATGATCTAGTTCTGCCAGATATCTCTAAGTTTTGATAATAACAAAGTAGTATTTGTGTGAGAACAATTTTGGTACTCTAACATTTGTTTTCTGTAGAATTAACAAACAGGCCTGACTCTAATAAAGAAAGCTCTGACTCTGATAGAGACCATGTGCAACGTCACTCTGTTTTGACCAAAAGCCGCTTCTGTGCCAAAGAAGCAAGTCTGCTGCTGATCTACTCACTTTCAGAAAGATTCTAAGAAGACAATATGTTGCTGCTGCAATGCTCTCTTGGATTCTGCCTCTGAACATGACTCTGATGATTTACTTCTGAAGGCTTTCTAGCTTCTGAAGTCATTATCTTCCGAAGACTAAGTGCTGGAGACTCTGAAGACAAGGTTCTGCTGAACAACGTTCTGAAGAGTCTGAAGACTCGAGTTTATGAAGATTAAGTATTGAAGACTCTGAAGACAAGGTTTTGCTGAACAAGTTCCAAAGACCCTGAAGACTTAAGTTTCTAAAGACCAAGGGTTCTGAAGACTGAGTGCTAAAGACTCTGAAGACAAGGTTCTGGTGAACAAGTTTTGAAGACTCTGATGATTCAAGACTCTGAAGACCCAATGATTAACTCTTCTACTCATGCTTCAATCATATCTATTCAGAAGCCTCTAATGAACAAAAGAAGATGAAATGTTTACGAGGGAAAATAATACATAGTGCGTATTAAACACGTTCTTTTCCACTACCCTGATTTGGTGGTACAAAAGACAACTTTTGTGTACGATTTTCATTCCTGCATAACAACATTATTTCAAGTCGTTAGCAATCTTAATGATATTCCTGATCTGCCATCCAACGGATCTCTTTCTGGCTATATAAAGACTTGATCACTTGAAGAAAATAAGAGAGACACGTGCGTGAACATTAAAGCACCACAATACAACGCAAGAAACATTGTTCATACTGTATAGATTTTCTTTAAGTTACTTGAGCTATTCATAGTGTTTATATCTGCTTGTGTAAAAGCAATTCATTGTAAACATTAATTTTTGTTCAAACTGTTGTTTGTATTCCTTAAGGGACCAGTTAGGTCAAAATCCTTAAGAATAGACAGTTAGTCTTTGCTTGTTAGTCACCAGCAGTTGCTAGTGCAGTGTAATCAGTTGATTATAGTGGATTAAGTCTTTGTGGTCTTTGTTTGAGTTTCACAAAAAACTTTAATTTTAAAAACCCAATTCAAACCCTCAATTCTTTTGTTTTCTCACACCTTCAACATTTGTTTGGTTCTTATTATTTTTTCAACTTCTTACGAAACAAGTTTTGTTTGTGGATTATGATAGTTTGTGTGGCTCTAGATGGTATGCTTTTAGATAGACTTTTTTATATGAATTCTTCCTTTTATTTTGGGTTTTTAGTCTTGGGTTTTATTGGTCTATTTGGTCAAGTCGGAATTCAATTCTTTTTAAAAGTTGTGTCCTTATTAAGTTGAAAGTGTTGAGTTTTATGAAGACTTTATTTTATGATTGATTTTTGACTTTTCAGAAAAAAGGGAGAAATATATCTCGATCCGATAGGTATAATAATTTCGGTAAGTGTTGAGTGTAGTTTTTTCTTCTCTTTTTGAGTTTTTTTACCGGAGTTTTGTGGGATCAATTTTTTTTGGTTGGAATGTATCCTAGTTCTTACCTTTTAATATATTAATTGTATAAGGGTGAGCACCTTAATGCTCATTTTTAATTCCAAATTTTTTATTACTTATTAAAAAAAGTCTATTTACTTAATCAATAGATTTATTAGTCAGCTAACTAAATGAGATGGATCAATTTTGAGACACAATTTTAACTAAAATCTCAAGAAAAAACCCACAGCATCATTGGAAAAGATTTAGTTCAACCAAAAATTAGGAAGGAAATTAAAAACGCAAACATAAACAAGATCGAGTTTCTCTAATTTAATGAATAAATTTCACTAATATTTTTTGTTAAATTATGTATATTTATCTTTCTCCTAAATAGAATTAAAGAAATGAAACAAATTCCGACTCATAAAATAAAAATGTAGTATAAAAAAATTTTCTTCTCAAATGACATAAAAAGGTCTTTACATCTAAATAAAATCTCCATTCAAGTAGCAAAATTTTACATTAACCAAAGTCAATTTTCTAAAACAAATTCATTGAAAATGAGTTATTCCCCTTTACAATATCACAAACTGCCAAAATAGTTACTACTAGAATTGATTGGGCTCGTCCCCCAAAGTAATTTCAGTCCCACTTTTGACTTCAATGCAAAAGTGTCTGTCATTTTTCGCGCCTTTTCTTCTTTCTATGCTTAACCAGCGTGTATAGCCTTCAAAAATGTCTTCCCTTGATCCAATCACGTTCTTTTGATTTGTTTGTTTGGTTTTATATGAAAAAATTATTGGCTTAATTGTAATATCATCAATTCAATTTACACATCATAAAAATGAGTTTCAAATAGATTGAAGAACTAAAATCTAAAAATAAAAAATAGGAAATAAGAAATTTGTGAGATATTTGATCGAACTCTAGTGTTGTTAATTGAAATGTGTCGATTGGGATAGTTTTTATGATTCGACAGAAGACAAACATGAAGTTGAAGATTGTTCACATGCTGACGCCGAAGTGTCTACATACTGTAGTCGAAGTCAGTTCTAGTATGTAGTGTCGAATTATTATGTCGAATTGAGTCTTGTGTTAAGAATCAAATTGTTTAAGTTAACTTGTTATTTAAGTTACATTGTAGTCTATAAATAGGCTAGATCACTCATGTTGTTGAGTGAGGTCAATTGTGTTATTCATTTGTAATCATTTGTAAACCCTAAATGAGAAAGTGAATAGAAAACAGTTTGCCCAAGAATCATATTCTCCTTCTTTCTTCTTTATTCTTTATTCTCTCTTTCTTTGTTCTAATCGTTTCATTGTTCACCCAAGAACTTTGTTTCTCAATCTTTATTTGTTAATTGGTATCGTTTGCCACAACAAACTGGTGTGGTGAGCGTGGAGAAGATGTCGTCAACAAAGTTTGAAATTGAGAAGTTCACCGGAGTTAATGACTTCTGCTTATAGCGCTTGAAGATGCGAGTCCTTCATGTTCAACAGGGTTTGCTAAAAGCGTTAAAGGGAGAAGAAGCCATGGATGCTGCATTGACGGAGAAGGAAAAGACAACGATGATCGAGAAAACCCGCAACACAATTTTTCTGAGTCTTGGTGATAAAGTCTTCGGGCAGGTTTTGAAGGAAACGACGATAGAGGGTGTTTGGCTGAAACTCGAAGGATTGTATATGACAAAATATTTGGTGAATCGTTTGTACTTGAAGCAAGTCTTGTATTCATTCAAGATGAATGAAGACAAAGCGCTGACGGAGCAGCTGGATACGTTCAGCAAGCTGATTCTTGATCTTGAAAATATTGATGTCACCATCAATGATGAAGATCAAGCGTTGTTATTGTTGTGTTATTTACCTAAGTCGCATGCTCAGTTCAAAGAAACCCTCTTGTATGAAAGAGAGTCTCTGCCTTTTGAAGAATTTCAAACAACCTTGTATTCGAAGGATTTGAACGAAAGGAAGGAGCAAAAACCATCATCATCAATTTGCGAAAGGTTGTCCGTGAAGGGGAAATCCTCGAAGAGAAATGGTAGGTTTGAGAAGAAGAAAGGTAAAACTCAGCAGAAGTCTTATGGTGGTGATATTTCTGGGATTAAGTATTATCACTGTAAGAAGGAGGGTCACACAAGAAAGATGTGTCCTGAGCGCCTGAATAATCATGGAGGTAAGGACAATGGCAATGCATCTATTGTGCAAGATGATTATGAATCATCTGATGTCCTTGTGGTGTCGAGCAACAACTCTTGCAAAGAGTGGATTATGGATTCAGTATGTACTTGGCATATGACTCCAAATAAGAACGTGTTTGAAGAATTATATGATCAAGATGGTGGATCAGTGTTGTTGGGAAATAATAAAGCTTGCAAGATTGCAAGTATTGGATATGTGAGATTCAATCTCCATGATGAGTCAATAAGGCTATTGACTGGTGTTAGGTAAGTACCTGACCTTAAGAGGAATTTGATTTCTCTTGGTGAATTTGACAAGAAATGATGTGTCTTCAAAGGAGAGCAAGGTATCCTGAAAGTCATGAAGGGGTCGAAAGAAGTCTTAAGAGGCGTGAAGTAACAAGGCTTGTATACCCTTGAGGCTGAGGTTGTAAGTGGTTCAGTAGATTTTGAATCCACAAAACCAGCGTCGAAGACAGAATTATATGGCACATGAGATTGGGCCATGTCAGTGAAAGAGGCCTGGTTGAACTGGGGAAACAGAACCTGTTAGGTGGTGACAAAGTCGAGAAGTTGGAGTTTTGTGAACCTTGTGTATTTGGCAAATCCTGTAGGGCGAAGTTTAACAAAGGTAAACAAAGAACACATGGATCCCTTGATTACATTCATGCTGATCTTTGGGGGCCTGCAAGGAATCCTTCACATTCAGGTGCAAGGTATTTTCTATCCATAGTTGATGACTATTCCAGAAAATTATGGGTATTCATTCAGAAGACTAAGGATGAAACTTTCGAGAATTTCAAAAGTTGGAAGGTTCTAGTTAAAACTCAAACTAGCATAAAGGTTAAGAGGTTGAGAACCGATAATGGCCTTGAGTTCTGCAATGAAGCTTTCGATAGTTACTGTGTCGAGTATGGGATTGCAAGGCATAAGACTGTAGCAGGTACTCCTCAACAAAATGGCTTAGCTGAGAGATTCAATCGAACAATCCTTGAAAGGGTTAGATGCATGTTGGTTAGTGCTAGATTGAAGAAGATGTTTTGGGCAGAGGCTGTTTCGACAGTAGCTTATCTGATAAATAGATGTTCCTCGACTGCCTTGGGAATGAAGACACTTGAAGAAGTTTGGTCGGGTCAACCACCAAATCTCGAAAAACTTAGAGTATTTGGTTGTTTTGCCTATGCTCACATTAGGCAAGACAAGGCCGAACCTAGAGCTCTGAGATGCATGTTCCTTGGATATCCTGAGGGAATCAAAGGCTATAGGTTGTGGTGCCTAGAACCAGGTCACGGAAGATGTATCACAAGTCATGATGTAGTTTTCAATGAAGTCGAGATGACGTTCAAGAAAACTGGTGATGCTGGTCAAAGTGCAGAAATTTCTGAAGAGGAGCTGGAACAGGTAGAGATTCCTGTTGAGGTGGAGCATAGTGACGCTGAAGTGCATAGCCCAGATGAAGTCGAAGAAGAAGAGCAAGATGCTAAAGAGACTGAGGAAATTGTCGATGACTACCTACTGGCAAGAGATAGGTCGAGAAGAGTCATCAAGCCACCTCAGAGACTTGGTTATGCAGATCTTATAGCTTTTGCCTTAATCTCTGCAAGTGAGGTACTTGAGGAAGAACCTAGAGATTACAAGAAAGCTATGAGGAGTCGAAATGAGACTGAATAGTGAAAAGCCATGGATGACGAGATGAAATCTCTTCATGACAATAATACTTAGGATCTGATTGAGAAACCTGCAGGGGCCAAGTTAGTCAGTTGTAAGTCAATTTTCAAGGTTAGGGAAGGAATCGAAGGAATGATGTCGAAGCACTTTAAGGCAAGGTTGGTTGCTAGGGGTTCACTTAGAAAGAAGGTGTCGACTTCAATGATGTGTTCTCACCTGTTGTAAAGCATAGATCCATTAGAATGTTGTTAGCCATGGTGGCGAAGTTTGACCTAGAACTCGAACAAATGGATATGAAGACAGCCTTCTTGTATGGTGATCTGGATGAAGCGATCCTGATGCGACAACCTGAAGGGTATGCCAAAAAGGATAAGGAAGATTATGTGTGCAAGCTGAATAGGTCTTTATATGGCCTGAAATAATCTCCTCGACAGTGGAACAGGAGATTCGACAAGTTCATGACACACATTGGTTTCACTAGGAGCCAAAACTCACTTGTTATTTTGTTGCTTTATGTGGATGATATCCTCATAGCTAGCAACAGTGTTGAGGATGTAATAGAGGTGAAGGATGAACTCAATAAGGAGTTCGAAATGAATGATCTGGGAGCTACCACCAGGATTCTTGGGATTGAGATCCGGAGAGATAGAAAACAGTCAATATTATGCTTATCTCAAGAGACATACCTACAGAAGGTTCTCGACAAGTTTGGTATGTCGAATTCAAAGTCTGTTGTGACACCGACAAATCCTCAGTTTAATCTTAGTACTACTCAAATTCCGAGTATTAAAGCTGAAAGAATCTATATGAGTAGCATTACATATGCTAATATAATGGATTCTTTGATGTATGTTATGGTTTGTACGAGGCTAGATATAGCATATGGAGTGAGCCTTGTAAGCAAGTATATGGCCAATCCTGGAAAGGCGCACTGCCAAGCTTTGAAGTGGATACTTAGGTACATAATTTATGATCATATTATTATCTAAAATAAATGATGTCAAATGAAATTTATGGTCATATTATTATTAAATAAGTAATTTTTAAATTAAATAATATTATAATTGTTAAATAATTTTGTCTTTATGTTTTTTATTCTTATTACATTTTAGAAACAAATGAGTGTAACACATCAATACTCGTGCGAACGCACGAGTATTCAGATCAGAATTCGTGCGAACGCACAGATTATCATATTTTTTGTATAACTAAATAAAATAGGGTTAATTGTTCTTTTGCCCCTGCCATATGGGCGAGTATTGAAAAATCCCCCTGTAAAAAAAAGTTTAGATTCCCCCCTTGACATTTGAAGATTCCACTGTTTTAACTCCTCTTAAAATCCAGTCAACAGAATATGTGACGTGACAATTTTTTTTAATTTTTTATTATTATTTTTGATTACGTGGACAAATTAGTTGGCATTTTTAATTATTATTTAATTTTTAATATCCATGTCGCATATATATATATATATATATATATATATATATATATATATATATATATATATATATATATATATATATATATATATATATATATATATATATATATATTAATATATTTTTTTTTCTTTTTGTATTAATTTATTTTGCGTTTTCTTAAATTATTTATATAAATTTTTTTATGAATTATTTTTTTCTTAAATTATTTATATTAATTTTTTTTATGAATTATTCTTTTAAATTATCAAAATATTACAATAGGGGCTAAGCCCATTTTTGTTTCAAGAGCAGCCCAATACTTAAATATTTGAGAACTTATGTGCAAAAGCTGCTTATAAACACTTCAATTTGCTTATGCAATTTCGATGTGGGACTTATAAACATTTCCATTACTCTTATTCTTCTTCCTTTTCTTCATTCATTTAACATCTTGTTATGATTCAATGAACATTCCCCCTTCAGACAAAGTCCTCCTTAACTGTGGTTCATCTGGTTCATCAACATTCAATGGTCTAAACTGGATTGGAGACATTGGAACAAGTTTCTTGCAAACTTCATATGATACAAGTTCATCAACGACACTCTTACTCTCAAACACAAACAGAGTAGCACCCAAAACTCCATACTCAACAGCAAGAATAATTCATCATTCTCTATTCACCTACTCATTTTCCTTCTCTTCTCCTGGCCTTAAATTCATTCATTTATACTTTCTCCTAACTTCATATTTACCAACATACCCTTCCAACTCCAACTCCTTTTTTTCATTCAAATCTGGTCCATACACTTTTCTCAACAATTTCAATCCATGACTTGCTGCACAAGAACTCAACTCACCTTATATCACTAAAGATTTCTTTGTCAACATCAAACAAAAAAAACTCAACATCACTTTCACTCCATCTCCTCTCATTCACAAAGCTTACACTTTTATAAATGGAATTGAAACATTCTCAGTACCTAATAACTTATTCTCTCATGCTTCAAATTCTAATGTTTCTGTTCCTTACCTTGGACACAAAGAACCAATTTTTATCAATAATGAATATGCTTTTGAGAAGCTTTACATGGTTAACATAGGAACTGAATCTAACTATGAGGTTATAAATGCATTTGGGTCATGGCTAGATGATATCAACTACATTTCTGGTTCATAATATGGAACTGTTCTTATCCTAAAAGACAATAGAATTAATATGAATGACAGTTTTCTCAATTCAAATGATTTTAACTATTCAACACCACTCGGGTTATACTTGACTGCAAGGACAATGAGAAGCAATGGAGATTCAAACATGAGGTACAATTTAACATGGTCTTTTTTTGTTGATTCTGGATTCAAATACCTTGTTAGGCTTCATTTCTGCGAGATATCTATGTTGGTAACAAAGGTTAATCAGAGGGTGTTTAGTGTTTACATAAACAACCAAACAGTTGAGGAAAATTTGGATTTAGTTACTTTGTCTGGCGAACCTGTTAGTCTTTTGTATAGAGACTATGTTGTAATGGTTAATTTGGAAAGTAAGAGAAGAAAAGTTTCCATGTTGATCTCACTTCACCCTAATTTGAATGGAGAACAAAGTGTGTTATAAAGGTTATTCATGGAGTAATGGTGGTGAAGGGTGGTGTTTATGGAAGTGTGGTGAGAGATGGCCGAAGTTTGAAGGTAAGCAGCTGATGGAATCTGACGAAAAGAAGACAGAGGATTGTTTGTGAGAAGTTGGCCAACAGCTACAAGAACTCTCCTGCTCAAGCATTCAATTTGAACCTAAGAAACAAACTATTGCAGTAATGAAAATGTTTATAAGTCCCACATCGAAATTGCATAAGCAAATTGAAGTGTTTATAAGCAGCTTTTACACATAAGTTCTCAAATATTTAAGTATTGGGTTGCTCTTGAAACAAAAATGGGCTTAGGCCATATTGTAATATTTTGATAATTTAAAAACATAATTCATAAAAAAAAATTAATATAAATAATTTAAGAAAAAAATAATTCATAAAAAAAAATTTATATAAATAATTTAAGAAAACGTAAAAGAAATTAATACAAAAAGTAAAAAAAGATATATATTAAAATATATATATATATATATATATATATATATATATATATATATATATATAAATGCGACGTGGATATTAAAAATTAAATAATAATTAAAAATGCCAACTAATCTGTCCACGTAATAAAAAATAATAATAAAAAATTTAAAAAAAACTGCCACGTCACATATTCTGTCGACTGGATTTCAAGAGAGATCAAAACAGTGGAATCTTTAAATGTCAGGGGGGAATCTAAACTTTTTTTTTACAGGGGGTTTTTCAAACCTCGTCCATATGGCAGAGGGCAAAAGAACAATTAACCCAATAAAATAAAAGTAAATATATTTAAAATAATGCATGAATATAAACACGTGCAAAATGTATTTTTTTTATGTTACTAATATTTATTTATACAATTAAAATAATATTTACAAATACTATATTATTAGTTAATATTTATAAAATTAAATAATTGCATAAATATTTTTATAAATAATGTCAAAACAAAATTAATATTTACATACGAGAAAATATATGGTTGATCCAAATATTTGTATATATGGAAAAACTATATTTATGCTCCAAATATAAATAAAAATATGTTTTTCTTTTTGAAAATAATAAATTTTCTTGGTTAAATAACTTTGTCTTTATGTTTTTCTTAATTCCATTTTAGAAACAAATTCGCGTAACACACCACTACCCGTGCGCACGGATATACAGACCAGAATTCGTGCGAACCCACGTCTTATCACATTTTTTTGCATAATTAAAGAAAATAAAAGTAAATATATTTAAAATAATGTAGGGATCCAAACATAGAAAAAATGAGTTGTTTTCTAATTATTTCTGTTACAAATATTTTTATTTCTAAATTATTTATAATTAATATTTATATATAAAAAATAAAAATATTAAATAAATTATTTTCATGTTTTTAATTATCATAAAAGTGTTAAATATGCAATAATTTCTAATTAAGAAAAATGAGCATATTTTAAATGGTAATTAAACTATGTTTGTGAAAGAATAGAGAAATTAAATCATTTTAATTGCATATTTATGAATGAACGATATTCAAAGCATGATTATTTCATATATGTGATTAAGGATGTCAATTTGCATCCGTTAACGGGGATCCTGTGGGGATTATTTGTTTGGAGTTTTGAAGTCGGGGATTTTATTCCCCGCGAGGACGGGGTTGGAGGGAAAAACTCCCCCGATGACACTTTGGGGCGGAAATTGGAGAAGTACCCTCCGCCCCGCGGATTCCCTGACCTCGACCATAATATTTAACTTTATATTATATAATATATAATTATATAATTTGGCAATGTTTATTTTATAAAAAATTAATTAATATATTAGGAAATGAAGAGTAATAAGTGGATCATTTTTTGTTTTATTGTATAATTATTGGTTCACCATTGAAGTACCTCAACCTATAAAAGTGCACTCAATACATTATACATACAATATATACACCCTTTCCTCTTCTTCTTTTCTCAAATCTCTTTTTCTTCTCCATTCCTCATCACATCTATTCTCATCATCATCATCATCATCATCATCATCATCATCAAAACAACCACTCTCATTTGTTCACTGTGCTTATGGTAATCTCTTCAACTTCAATATACTTTAATTATCAAGCTGATTTTTGTTCAATTAATAAATTAGTGGTTATGTTTTTGTAACTGCAAGTGCTTTTGCGTTTGTTTATTATTGATTTAAGAAGTGTTTTTATTTATTAAAAAAATGCAAAATATATGTTTTAAAAAAGGAAAAAAAACTAAACACTAGTGTCATAGTCTTGATAAAAAAATATATAATTTTTTTTAATGATTCGATCTCCGTGGATCTCCGGTTCTCTGTGGGGATCTGTGGGAATGGGGATGGGAAAAATATTCCCCCGTGGCGGGGATCGGGGACGGGGATGGGGAAAATATTGGGGGGCGGGGCGGGGAGCGGAGAAGTATCCTCCGCGCATTCTCTGCCCTGTTGTGATTTCATATAAATAAATCAATAATCGTGCAATTTTTTTAGTACAAAATAATCATGCAATATAAATGAATAAATGAATTTCAATATAAATACTAATTGAACAGAACATAAAATAAGACGAATAAAATGCATTAAAAATTAACGATTACACAAGATAATGTAATATAATATAAAAATTGAAAATATTATAAATTATAGTATCGTGATATAGAATAAATACATGAGTAATGTATGAATTAAATAGTATCAAAATTGTATGATAATATGTAATATTCTTAACTATTTTATGATAAAAAATTAAAACTAATATATTTTAGAAATAAGACATATTAAATTCTGATCTGGCGTGATCAGACTGGATCGTCGTGGCCTTTTGTGTAGGGCAGAGATGATGATGTAGGAGAGGAGGGGGTGTACCTGCAAGGTACTCCGATGCCAAAGTAAGTTTGGGCTAGAGAGAAAGCAAGTACAAAGCGTTAAGATATGATTTCGAGTATTGAATAGTGATCAAAACTGACCCTCTCAAGTGAGAAGGTATTTATAGAAGTAACCCCCAGCGCGGGGCCAAGGTCTCCCATGTGGCAGAAATATCTGGTCGACCAATGAGAGGCTGCCAGGTGGAGGGTCAGGCGCGTGACCCTTAGACCTGGTCCAACTGCTTCCGTTAGATCCGGGGAGGCAGTTGGTCGTGTGAACTATCAAACGCGTGAGGGGGACGTCCCCAACGGTCATATTGTGCCCAACGGCTAGTTATGCCCAACGACTAGTTTCTGCCTAACGACTAGTTTCTGGCTATTGGGCCTTGCTAAGAGCTGGACTGGGTTAGGCCTTGCCCTACTGTAGGCCAAGCGCCTGACCAGTCTAGAACAGGAGTCCCCCCAAGTCTTTGCTCTGAGGAAGAGTGATGACTTGAGATAGCCTCGTGGATTGTTGCCTTTAAATGATAATGTTCGGGGACATGCCCCTCGCCTATTCTAATGTTGAGGTGGTCGACATTGGTTCCTAACCAGCCCGACAAGCCTTTCGTATGCGAGGACATGCCCACGGAAATGGCGTTTTTATGTCGACCAGGTTTAGCAAGTGTGCCCGCTGAAACGACGATTTTATGTCGAGGGGCCTTAACGAGGGCATGACCTGTGCGTATTGTCGAGGAAGATATGCTCGCGGGGCTGTAGAGGACTTGGGAAATGTAACGTTTAGCTTTGGGAATTCCAAACAAAGATTCCCTTTCTGACACATGGTGGTGCATTTAATTCCTGTCAAGCCTAGAGGTATAGGTTATGATGGCCTTTGCGCTTCCCAAGCGAGCAAGTGTTTATAAAAAGGGGGGAGAGAGGATTCATTTGTACACTTCGTGCAAATTCTCCTCCCCAAATCCCTTTGCTCTACAACTTGTACTCTCGCTGGAGTTTCTTCGCCATCGTCGATCTTCAAAGTCCACGCCGTGATCTTCATCTTCTACCTCTCTACTTACCAAGTAAGTTCTTCATCTCCCTTTGTGATTTCTATGGCATTCTTCATTTCTAGAAATTTGCATGAATTTTCAGATGATTCATGAACTTTTTGGTTGAATGTTCATGTGTTCTTCGATGAACACATGAATTTATGGAAAATTCATGAAGAACATGAAGAACATGAAGAACATGGGATGAATGTCCATGAATATATCGTTGGCTTATGTAGATCCTCCTAGATTTTGATTAGGATTAGTTTTAGGTTTGTAGTCGAGCATTAGGCCTGTTTGATGCAAAACTTTGGCTTTCACGCGACAAGTTTGATTCGCCGAGTAAGCTCTTCCTCGCGGAGTCTTCTCGTATAGTCGCGGTGGCTCATCCCCGTTGTATGGGGAAAATGAAGTGTCGCATTCCGTCGTGGTCGACTAGGGCTCGAGGTTATCCTAGACTTATTCCTCACCCTTTCACTTGATTAGTGGTGGAAGGGTGGATTTGATCTTTGTCGTCGAATTCACTTTTTCTTCCTCTGCTTTTCAGGTGAAATGGATGACAGACACGAGGGGGTCGTCCCCAATGCCGGGGATGCGCATGAAGAGTCGGAGCAGCCCGTAGAACATGCCAATGTCCAAATAGCCGAGGGGGACCTCAAGTGGATCGCCCAAGAACCCATGTTGACGAGGTCGACATTTACTGAAGAGGAAGTTTGGGAGTTTCCCTACCTTGAAGACCGGACTAAGGGTGCGCCCATGCATTGGAGGGCTATCTGCCCCATAGAGAACGACCAGATTTGTTCGGTGTATCCGGGGATGCGATTCCCTATGTATGAATTTGCCTTCGTGGAGGCGAGGTACCGCCTGCCTTTCACCGACTTTCAACTTCATCCGAATGCACTGGCGTTCATCAGGGCCTTTGAGCTGGTATGCCGTTATCTGCAAGTCGAGGCGACCGTAGATCTTTTCTTCTGTATTTTTCAAATCCAAAGGAGCACAGCGAGCCCGAAGCAAAGCTGGGTGTCTTTCAAGCAGCAGAGCTGGCTCTTCTGGCCGTATTCATAATCTGTCAGAAACTTCAAGGACATGTTCTTGGTTGTGAAACTTATCTCTGAGGCGGCTAAGAGGTCCATTTCTACCCTGGAGACCGTGGAAGTTGATGGTCGACAAGTTGTGAAGGCGGAGTCAAAGTTCCCGTTGGATTGAGTATATGCCCATTTTAGATATAGGACCGACCAATTCCATGTCAAGCACGAACAACTCAGTGACGAGGACAAGGAATCTTACCGGGCATTGCATGCCTATGTGGAGAGTTTTAGCCCTGCCTTTGTGGTGGACAGGGATGGCAAATAGTTGCTCGGGGAGGATGGAGAGCCTGCTTGGGCGGCTCGTTATATTAATACCAGGGCCCTCCTTGAATGCGAAACCGACGATGTTGCGTTTGAGCTCCTCGGTATAGCTTGTTTCTTTGCCCGTGTTTTTAATTCTTGTTCAATGTGCTGACTTCCTGTTTCACTTTTGCAGGGAAAATGGCGGACATGAGGGAGCGTCTGATGAGGTCCGCAGCGACCAAGAATTTGAAGAAGGGGCCATTGCCGAAGGCTGGTGCTTCCAAGTAGCAAGTAACACTAGAAAATTTTGTGGGCGGCACCGGCTCCTTTTCAGGGACAACTTCGAACCCTCCTACCCCAGACACGACCCAGAAGAGGAAGCGGGATAATGTTGACTCTTCGCTGGCTAGTTGTTTGGGCGATTTCGTTGGGGGGAATTTGTATTACCTCCATGCTATCGCCAAGGAAGAATTTTTGATGGAGATAACTCTATCGTTGTCCCCGAACTCGAGGCATCGGTTATCCTGTCCGGCGACCCTCAGGTGCGGAGGAAGCTTCTCTGCCAGGATGCGGCCGCTATAATCAGAGTGCTGGAGGCGGTATTGGCCCTCGGGGATACGGAGATGGTTCCGCTAGCAGACCTTAAGAGGGCACGAGCTAAGATCTCCAACCTGGAGCTGGAGAACGCTTCAAGGAAACCTGGAGGCCAAGATCGAACTCTAGAAGGAAATGACCCAGATGAAGGGGGAGGTGACCAAGGTGAATGAAGAGAATGCCCGTCTAAAGGCGAGGATAGCCGAGTTAGAGGGCTCGTCGGCGGTTGGTCAGGATGAGACCGACGATGAGAAGGCCCTAAAGACCCGGATGGACTTGATTGAGAGGATCCGTCTTCTTGAGCAGGATAATTTGGGGGCAGATGAGTTTGGTTTTAATGCTGCTGTGGAGCAGATGAAACCCCTCAACTCTGATGTCCAACTGCTGACCAAGGGGATGAACGTTCTCAACATGGTTGTCAATGACGAGGTAGTTCCCCCAGAGCTTCCCGACGATGCTATTTAGTTTTTTGAATTTGTACTTTATATTTTATGGGCTTCTGTGCCTTTTGGTTTGTAATCTCTTGTCGGGCATAACCCTCCTTTTGTAACATTAACTACTCTGGCCTTTAGGCCATATTTATATAAATATCTTGTGTTTAGCATTGTGTACGTTGCATTTATTTGTGTATGCTTTTAACATTTGAATGCTAAGTATGGACGTTTTGCTCGACTTGTTCTTGTTATGCTCGACAGTTTGGGAGACTCGTCGAGGAGGCGAAGCAGTTTCGCCGGTGGTGGAACTAGGATCTCGATCGAGGTCCTGATCCCACGGGCTTGGACTATTCCCCTCGCAAGCTTGGTGTTCTGTCCTATTGGTGCGGCAATGGTGGAGCTCGATTGAGGTATCCCCGTTGGGCACAGAATCTGCTTATCCCATAAACAGAAATTGGTCGTGTTGTATAGTTGAGGATCATGCATGCACTGGGGCACGTTCCTGTGACCGAGCCATCCACCTGTGGTGGGGAGAACTCGTCGGCAATAAGTCTAGACTAGTGGCTAGTTCTAGCTGTAGTATTGTTTAAGCTTTTTAGCATTCCATGGTCGAGAAAACGGTTCTTCGTCCAGCGTTTCTAGATAGTAGGCTCCAGTGTCTGTTTTTGATTTGACTCTGTAAGGTTCTTCCCAGTTTATGGCTAGCTTGCCCTCGCGCGAATCCTTTTGGTTTCTGCGCAGGACCAGACTACCAACCGGGAAGTCGCGCTTTACGACTTTGGAGTCGTGGCGCAACGTTATTTTTTGTTTCAGCGAAGCCTCACAGAGAGCTGCCCCTGATCGTATTTCTTTGACCAGGTCGAGCTCTTCTCTCAAAGCCTCATCGTTCATCTCCTCGTCGAGAGGAGTTTTCGTTTATTTTGAAGGTTCCCTGATCTCCACCGGTATCACCGCCTCGGTTCCCTAGGCTAGTCGGAAAGGAGTTTCCCTGGTGGTGGAGTGTGGGGTTGTTCTATAGGCCCATAGCACACTAGGTAGCTCCTCGACCCACCTCTTCTTGGCTTTGCCTAGCCTTCGTTTTAGATCTCGAAGGATTACCCTGTTCACGGCCTCTGCTTGCCCATTGGTCTGGGGGTGCTCGACGAAAGTGAAGTGTTGCTTCGTGCCTAGTTTGGCGATGAAGTCTTGGAACTTCCTATCCGTGAATTGAGTTCTATTGTCAATCACAAGGGCCTGGGGTACCCGAATCGTGCGAGGACATTTCTTTTGTAGAAACGAAGTATGTTGAAGGCTATGATCTAGGTGAGGGCTTCGACTTCGATCCACCTTGTAAAGTAATCGACGACCATAATCAGAAATTTGTTTTGGTAGGACCCCATTGTGAAAGGGCCGAGGATATCCATCCCCCACCAGGCGAAGGGCCAAGGCGAGGAGAGAGTCTTCAACTCGTTAAAGGGTGTCAAGTGCATGTCTCCGTGGCGCTGTAATAGGTCACATTTCTGGACATGCTCCTTAGCGTCGTGCTGCATGGTCGGCCAATAGTATCCTGCTCGCAAGGCCTTTCATGCCAATGATCTGTCTCCCAAGTGTTGCACGTTGATACCCTCGTGAATTTCCTGGGGAACTTCGGGGACCTTGTTCTCCTTAACGCATTTCAGGAGGGGAATGGAAAATCCTCGACTGTAGAGCTTGTCATCGACCAGGACATAGGAGCAGACCCTTTGTTTGGTCACGCTGGCCTCCTTGCTGTCCTCGGGCAACTCCCCCGTAGTAAGGTATTTATACACCAAAGTCGTCCTGCAGCTGATGTCGCCAATGGCGTTGATGTCGAACATCCCCGATGGCTTTTCAATACTTGGGCGGGAGAGTACTTCCTGTATGAAAGATTTATTGGCACCCTTCTTTCTGGTGCTAACCAGTTTCGGCAGGACATCTGCTCGAGTGTTTCGTTCGTGAGGGATGTGCTGGACTTCCCGTGCGTCGAACTTAGCTATCCTGTCTTTCACCAACGTCAAGTACTCGACTAGGTGATCATTTTTGGCCTGGTACTCCTCGTACTTGGGATGCCACGAGTTAGGAATCTGTGAAGATCTTTACTTCCTTGGCACCCAAGTCTTCGGCCAGCCGTAAGCCCGCGAGGAATGCCTCGTACTCGGCTTGATTGTTTGATGTGGGGAAAGACAGGACCAGAGATACTACAATCAGGATTCCCTCTTCGTTTTCAGGTATGATACCTGCGACACTACCTGTGGAGCTGGATGCTCCGTCAACGAAGATGGTCCATTTATGTGCCCCGCTAGGCGGGGACGCTGAAGGCGTCATTTCAGCCACAAAATCAGCCAGGACTTGCGCCTTGAGGGCCTTCCTGCTTTCGTAGTGGATGTCAAACTCTGTCAGCTCCAAAAGACCATTTGAGCATTCTACCGGCCATGTCTGGCCGGCTAAGCAGCTGTCTTATGGGCTGGTCTGTTTGCACCACTATCGTGTGGGCCGGGAAGTAATGCCTTAGTCTCCTTGCTGCGTTGATGAGGGCGAGGGCGACCTTCTCGATTTTCTGATACCCGAGTTCTGGCCTTGCAAGGCCTTGCTCGTGAAATATATGGGTTTTTTCCCGTCGGGTGTTTCACAAATGAGGGTGACGCTAATGGCTTCGCTGGTGACGGAGAGGTACAAGTACAACGTCTCCCCGTTATTTGGTCGTGACAGAACGAGGGGTTCAGACAAGGCTCGCTTGAGGTGGATCAGAGCCTGCTTGCATTCCTCTGTCCACTCGAATGTGGCTTCCTTTCTGAGGAGTTTAAAGAAGGGCAGAGAATGCTGGGCAGACTTGGCCACGAAGCGAGAAAGTGAAGCGAGCATCCCATTGAGGGATTGTATGGATTTCTTCGACCTGGGCATGGGGAATTCAGCGAATGCCCGACATTTGTTAGGGTTGGCCTCTATCCCCCTCTCGGTGAGGTAGAAGCCGAGGAATTTCCCTGCCCGCACGCCGAAGGTGCATTTTTCTGGGTTAAAACGCATTTTACATTTTCTCGCTTGGTCGAAGACCTTTTGCAAGTGGGTCGTGTGATCGGATTCCTCTTGGGACTTCACGATCATGTCATCGATGTATACCTCGAGCATGTCTCTGATTTATGATCGGAAGACTTTGTTCATTATGCGCTGGTATGTGGCCTCAGCGTTCTTCAGACCAAAGGGTATTACATTGTAGTAATAGTTCCCCGACGAGGTCATGAACGCGGTATATTTCTTATCCTTTTCGACCATAGGGATTTGATTGTATCCCGAATAGGTGTCCATGAAAGACAAGAGCCTGAAACCTGCAGAATTGTCTACGAGCTTATCTATGCTGGGCAGAGGATAAGCATCCTTCGGGCAAGGCCGATTGAGATCAGTATAATCAACGCACATGCACCATTTTCCATTATGTTTCTTGACAAGTACAATATTGGACAGCCAGGTGATAAGTGCAAATTGTAGCTATTTTTGTATACTAGTTTTGTTGCACTTATTGATACTTTTTGTTAATATCGTTCGAATAAACCCCGTTTTGTTTGTGAATACGTTTACTTTATTTTATAGTGTATATATTGCGTATCGTGTAAATATCATTGAGTTTAATTGATTTTCTCTCATTTTTATAGGTATTCAAGCAAGGATATCTTGTCATATTCATAAAGAGCATTGAATAAGCTTTCCAGCGCTTCCGACCGTGCGTCAATCCGAGTTACGGTTCAGAAGTTGTGGTCAAAATAAGGGCTGGTTTGCTGTCAAGTCCGCTTTACGAACTTTCTAGCGAATGTTCGCTTTGCGAACTTCCCAGCGAATGCTCCTAGATTTACGGCAGTAGAAAAAGGGACCAAAGTTCGCTTTGTGAAATTTCCAGCGAATGTTCGCCAAAAAGTTTGCTTTGCGAACTTTTGCTGAATTGCAGAGGCGGTTTAGCTATTCTGAGGCACTTAACTGCCAATTTTTGGAGTTTGCTTTGCGAATAAAAGTTCGCTTTGCGAACTTGACAGATTTTGAAATACTATTTAAGTTATTTCATTCATTTTATAGGTTATGGTTTTGGGGATTTTTGCTCCCAACTCCATCAAACTCATTTTTCAGTAGAATTAGCTAGAAAACAACATTGAAGCTTGCACACGGATGATCCGGGGTGGATTTCTCATCAATCGGCTCTGACAAACCGCGAGATGTTTGGTTTATTTCTCTTCTTCTTTGTGTATTTCTTCTTTGTTGGGTTTTGTATATGTATTTACTTTGAACTCATGTATATTTGTCGCCCATGGCATTGTATAAACTCCGCTTTACAAATCTTTATCAGTGATTGTCCTTGATTTTTACTTTATGCCCGGGGTTTGGGTTGTGTTAGAGATAAACATCGTAAACTTTGATTAGGGATGATTATCTGTTGGTTTCTGGATGCTAGAGATAGATTTAGAGCTAACAATCTTTAATGGGTATCGAAGCTTAATGCCTCCGTATCTTGAGTCGAGTGCGAGAGTGTCGACGAGGGTAACGTGTACCGCCCGATATTTAATTAATTATTTAATTAAATATTTTCGAAATATTTTCGAATTATTTGTTGGAATTGTAGGAGTTGTGATATATCGAGAAATGCTGTGATAAGTTGATATTTAATTAATTGGTGATTAAGTTGGAGAATAGTATTAGAATAATACTATTATTATTTAGTTGGGCTTATTATTTGATTGTAATGAAGTAATAAGTGGGGTGTATGAATAGTAGGCCCAATAAGAGAAAAGAGTATTATTTTGTGTGGTTGAATTAAAAAGGAAAAAAGAGAAGTGGCAGTAAGTGGAAAATTAAGAGAAAGAGGGAAGTAGCAGTTACAACACAGAGGTTACGAAAGAGAGGAGCAAGAGTTTGGAAACGGAACACGGAGAGGCTGCGAGAACGGGAACCCAATCGGAGATTTAGAGCGACCTTCAATCCAAGGTAAGGGTGGGGTTCTGACTCTATAATTGGGTAATTGATAAATGATATGTGGGATTGGGTTGTAGAATTACTCTGTTTGTGTTTTTGATTTTTGTAATTGATACTAAAATTGGTTGTTGTGATTGAATTAATCGTATAAAAATGAATCTATGTTGATTGAGTATGAATTTTGTATGTTGCTGTTGTACTGTGATGGTTGGACCTTTTTCTGTGATTGAAACGGGGGAGCAGAATATGGAATTAAGGAGAATTGGAATGAAATGCACTGAGACGAAGGAAACTGGGAATTGGGGGTGTGACGACCGTGATGGAGAGCGTGACGAGCGTCACGCAGGTCGTGTGCGAGTGATGACCGTCACTCATGTGTTACGACCGTCACGCATTGTGACGAGGGCCAGGAAGTTGTGACGAGCGTCACACGGGCCTGCTGTGTAATTGTTTCTGTTTCCGTTTCTGTTTATTTCTGTCTGCTATGGCTTCACTTGGTCTATTCCATTTTAAGTTAGTTGAGAGGGATGGTATATATAACTGTTTGGCAGAGATGAATTTAATAAGTTGCAGAATTGGCTTCATTAATTACAGTAGCTCCCCTTTTGATTAATTTAATTAATTTAGCAGATAATTAGTAGTATTATTATTGGTAGCAGAGAATTATAAATAGTAGATGAACGATACAGTGACCAGTGTCAATAGTTATTAAGTGAATAACAGAACTAGTAATATGGGTATAAAACAATAGTGACTGAATTATATGTTTTTGGTTATAAGGCAGTATTAATTTAACAGAGGACTAATAAGAATAGTAGCTCGGAGTAGAAATATTAGAATTTAGCCGATAATTAAGTAACTGGTTTTAGTCGAAGACTGTCCGAATAATTATGCGAATTATTTGTAGCTTATTTTGGTTGATTCGTTGGGTTGTGTACCTTGCTGAAAAATATGAATTTGCGGGTGGTGTTGAATTATGAGGCCTACGGCCAATGTGGTTTTGTTGTTGATGATGCGAAGTTGCAGGATATTTGTTGTTGTTGAATTGCCTCTATTAATTGGCAAATATTAAGTTGTAGGCCGGTGGCCAAAGTTGAAATTATTGTTAAGTTACAGCTGTGTTGTTGTTGTGTTGTTGTTGAATAAATTGATGTTGTAGTTGTTGTCGCATGCATAGCATAGCATACCAAGTTGGCCTGGATTGGTAAAATTATTAAGTTGGCTTGGATTGGCAAAAAGTTGAAAGTTGAAGGCTTATGCCTTGTTTGATGCCTCTATTACTTGGCAATTCCTAAGTTGGGAGTTCTGCTCCGTTTTTAAGTTGGGAGTTCTGCTCCAATGGTACCACATGCATGTGCATTGTATGAGTCACATTCTAAGCTGCATATTCCAGTGTTGTGATGATATATTCGTTGTTATTATATTGTTGACTTGTTGTGATATGTACTGTCTGAAAGCTATGAAAATGTTGTTATAACCTGTTGAGGGTTTTGTTGTGATATTGGTGGTTTGAAAGTTGTTATATTAAGTTGGTTAAATTGCTGTGATATTAAGTTGATGACTTTGTTGTGATATTATGCTGATGACTGGTTGTGCTAATTGTCGTTATAAGCTGTAAAGTGGTAATTTTATATGATCTAAATTCTAATATAGTATTTATCATACATCTTATTATATTGTTAGATATCTCACCCCTTCTGCTGATATTTCCCCTACCATGGGAAATGGGCAGGTACTAAAGAATAGCAGTGGCAGTTCAGAATAGATTTTGGAGTCCTTATGTTGCTTTATTGCAAGTCAAGAGGGTCTTGCTCTGATACGTAACACTCGGGGGGATGAACGATCGTTGTTTTATAGTTGTTATATTTCAGTTGTTGAATTATAAGTTGATATCATTGAATACTTGTTATGTTGCAGTCGTTTTCAGATGAACAAAAGATGTTATGTCATTTGAGTTGAAAAGTATGATTCCGCTATTCAGTTAATAAAAGTTGTTTTATTTTAAAGACTAATTTTGTTGTTATCGGTTCATCCGAGTTAAAATGTTATGTATCTGATTAACATGCGATAATATGAAGTCGTTTTTAAGCTGAAAGTGTAGCATCTCATTTGTATGTTGAAATTTTGAAACTCTGATTTTATAATTATCCGTCGGGTAGAAATGGGGTGTTACATTAGTGGTATCAGAGCAGGTCGGTCTGTCCGGCCAAGTTGTCTAATGTTGTTTATCCCTTAGTATGCGACAAGTGTGTGGAACACTGTCGGTACTTGTTTGTTTTTCTAATCGATGGTATGCAGGAGTAGGTTTGAAGAAAAGTGGGGAAGAAGATTTGCTTTTCGGATGTGTTTCGGTTGTAAGATGTTGGCTCGATATGCTGCTGATGGTGACAGTGCGAGTATTGTTGAAGTATGTTGTTTCCCGAATCCGGAGGAGACATGAATTCAAGATTTTGTTGTTAATCAAGTTGGAGCGTCTTGAGAAAAGATGATTAGACGTTGTTGATAGTTACTTCTCGAAGGATGAGGAGCAATGTAACGGTTGTTGATATACGAGTAGAGAGAAAATCCCTGATGTTTCTGAAGGCGATTGTTAAGTAACAAGGATAATTTTTAGAAGATGGAATTTAGAAAGTTGCGATGTTTCAGCGTTGCTGGTGGACTGTGAAGTTGTCGGTTTGAGTAGCCCTTGCGTAAGATGTCGACGTTTGAACAGTGATGGAGTAACAGATTGCTGTAGACCGTGTCATGGGATCCTTGTGAGTGATTGAAAAAAAAAAGTTGTAAAAGTTGTTGGAATGTTTGAATCGCGAGTCAGAGTAAAAAATGCGAGAAGATGAGTACGATTTCAAGAATGATAAGTGTTGGTACTGGTACGAAGAAATTCTGTTCCGATGTTATCGTATGGCGTGTATAAGTATGTCGTTGCATGACGTCGGTGTTCGCATTTTCGGATAACTTTGGAAATTCATATCTTGTGTTCCGAGTATCGGATTGATGTTCCGTTTGAACCTATGAGGAGATAAAAATATATTCTATCCTATGAAAGTGTTTTCAATTATGGTAGATGCATTCCTATATGGAGGGACTCTAAAGTCGGTTACGGAACTAGAGGCTTTTTGGGCATAAATGGTTGTTATCGCAGTTGTTTGGGACAAGGTCAAGCGTAATATGTTGTTGGCAAATAAGTGGAGAAATGAGGTGTTCGACATTAAAAAGGATGTGAAAGTATTGGCGAAGCGCATATAGGTGCAACTTATGATGATTAACAACGATTAGAATGAAGATGTCCTTTTAAAGGAAGATGCTTTTAAGAGGAATTAGAGTCGTGTTTATGATGCCAAGGTAGTGGCATGTGTAAAAGAAGAGTTGGAGAGGTTCTATCACCAAAGCAGTGTGGAACGACATTGTTGAGATTTCAATTGGAACGAGACGACGTGTAATGTACTGGTATAGTAGTAATTCTTGAGTCAGAGAATACTTAACCTTCGCGTGAGGCTAAGTGAGTGTAACATGGACTGTGTAATGTGTTGGGCATTGGTGTCTCATCGACAAGATCGAATGAGAGGGAAATTGTGGGAGTATTTGTAAACCTCATTGGAAATTATTGGATTATGGTGCTTTAGGTGACTTGTGTACAAGTTCTAAAGGAAACTATTATAGTTTGGTAACGAGGGCGTATACTCCATTATGGTTGTCGGCTATCTATTGACAAATTGAGGAACTGATCACCCTTAATCTCTTGTTGATAGTAGACGAGATCGTGTTGGATGGTATAGACTTGTCTTGCTATCTTAATAGTGTGTAAATTGATTGATGTTATATCGTGAGGATAGTCGCTCACCAGTTGGTGTGGATGAATAGAGGAGTGGCTAGGAAAGAGTTGAGATGTATTGAACAATTTGGAGTAGCGGGTTTATATGCGAGCTAACGTCGCAAGGTGAAAGATTGAGAATATCAAGTGAACGACGATTTTATGGTGGATGTTAAAGAAAGTCCGAAACTAGATTAAACTTGTAAACCATATAGTTGACGAAAATTTTAATAAGGACGGTGACTTAAGGTGGATGATTAGAGTTGCGCAGCTGAAGCGTGATGTGGTGCATTTGTGATGCGTGTACGACTCTTTAGAAGTGAAGGACTAAATATCAGGAGCCTAAGGGAATGATAAGTCTTGATCTACATGTTTGACTGGGTGGATTGTTGATATAAGGGTGAGTAATACTGCATGGTATGACGAAGTTGATTATGTTGGCTAGGTTGATGTCACTATAAGAGTGATACGACGATATGAATAAGTTGTTGACATTTTGTTGATGAGTGACATACGCACATATGAGAATGAGATTGTGGATGTGTCGTGGTGTTGAGAATGTTGATAAGATGGTAATGTGACTATGTATATCCAGGTATAAGTGTGTATGGATGTGGCTACTTAGATGTTGATATGTCAAGATATTATCGAGTGGTTGATAAGTTATTGACGATTATGTTGCGAAGATGTTGAAAGATTAGCATGTGTGTATTGGATTGAAATCATGTTGAGTTGTCGTTATGTCGGAAAAGTAGGGATCGAAGTGTTGCCAAACGCGACTTGAGGATCAGAGAGTTGGAGGCGGAATTTGCGTTAAAGGTGGTAGTATCGAATAGATTTTCGAGGACGAAAATATTCTAAGTGGGGGAGAGTTGTAACGCCCGATATTTAATTAATTATTTAATTAAATATTTTCGAAATATTTTCGAATTATTTGTTGGAATTGTTGGAGTTGTGATATGTCGAGAAATGTTGTGATAAGTTGATATTTAATTAATTGGTGATTAAGTTGGAGAATAACATTAGAATAATACTATTATTATTTAGTTGGGCTTATTATTTGGTTGTAATGAAGTAATAAGTGGGGTGTATGAATAGTAGGCCCAATAAGAGAAAAGAGTATTATTTTGTGTGGTTGAATTAAAAAGGAAAAAAGAGAAGTGGCAGTAAGTGGAAAATTAAGAGAAAGAGGGAAGTAGCATTTACAACACAGAGGTTACGAAAGAGAGGAGCAAGAGTTTGGAAACGGAACACGGAGAGGCTGCGAGAACGGGAACCCAATCGGAGATTTAGAGCGACCTTCAATCCAAGGTAAGGGTGGGGTTCTGACTCTATAATTGGGTAATTGATAAATGATATGTGGGATTGGGTTGTAGAATTACTCTGTTTGTGTTTTTGATTTTTGTAATTGATACTAAAATTGGTTGTTGTGATTGAATTAGTCGTATAAAAATGAATCTATGTTGATTGAGTATGAATTCTGTATGTTGCTGTTGTACTGTGATGGTTGGACCTTTTTCTGTGATTGAAACGGGGGAGCAGAATATGGAATTAAGGAGAATTGGAATGAAATGCATTGAGACGAAGGAAACTGGGAATTGGGGGTGTGACGACCGTGATTGAGAGCGTGACGAGCGTCACGCAGGTCGTGTGCGAGTGATGACCGTCACTCATGTGTTACGACCGTCATGCATTGTGACGAGGGCCAGGAAGTTGTGACGAGCGTCACACGGGCCTGCTGTGTAATTGTTTCTGTTTCCGTTTCTGTTTATTTCTGTCTGCTATGGCTTCACTTGGTCTATTCCATTTTAAGTTAGTTGAGAGGGATGGTATATATAACTGTTTGGCAGAGATGAATTTAATAAGTTGCAAAATTGGCTTCATTAATTACAGTAGCTCCCCTTTTGATTAATTTAATTAATTTAGCAGATAATTAGTAGTATTATTATTGGTAGCAGAGAATTATAAATAGTAGATGAACGATACAGTGACCAGTGCCAATAGTTATTAAGTGAATAACAGAACTAGTAATATGGGTATAAAACAATAGTGACTGAATTATATGTTTTTGGTTGTAAGGCAGTATTAATTTAATAGAGGACTAATAAGAATAGTAGCCCGGAGTAGAAATATTAGAATTTAGCCGATAATTAAGTAACCGGTTTTAGTCGAAGTCTGTCCGAATAATTATGCGAATTATTTGTAGCTTATTTTGGTTGATTCGTTGGGTTGTGTACCTTGCTGAAAAATATGAATTTGCGGGTGGTGTTGAATTGTGAGGCCTACGGCCAATGTGGTTTTGTTGTTGATTAGTTGCTGTTAATTATTGATGCTGATGTGTTGTTGTTGTTGATGATGCAAAGTTGCAGGATATTTGTTGTTGTTGAATTGCCTCTATTAATTGGCAAATATTAAGTTGTAGGCCGGTGGCCAAAGTTGAAATTGTTGTTAAGTTGCAGTTGTGTTGTTGTTGTTGTGTTGTTGTTGAATAAGTTGATGCTGTAGTTGTTGTCGCATGCATAGCATAGCATACCAAGTTGGCCTGGATTGGAAAAATTATTAAGTTGGCCTGGATTGGCAAAAAGTTGAAAGTTGAAGGCTTATACCTTGTTTGATGCCTCTATTACTTGGCAATTCCTAAGTTGGGAGTTCTGCTCCGTTTTTAAGTTGGGAGTTCTGCTCCAATGGTACCACATGCATGTGCATTGTATGAGTCACATTCTAAGCTGCATATTCCAGTGTTGTGATGATATATTCGTTGTTATTATATTGTTGACTTGTTGTGACAGGTACTGTCTGAAAGCTATGAAAATGTTGTTATAACCTGTTGAGGGTTTTGTTGTGATATTGGTGGTTTGAGAGTTGTTATATTAAGTTGGTTAAATTGCCGTGATATTAAGTTGATGACTTTGTTGTGACATTAAGCTGATGACTGGTTGTGCTAATTGTCGTTATAAGTTGTAAAGTGGTAATTTTATATGATCTAAATTCTAATATAGTATTTATCATACATCTTATTATATTGTTAGATATCTCACCCCTTCTGCTGATATTTCCCCTACCATGGGAAATGGGCAGGTACTCAAGAATAGCAGTGGCAGTTCAGAATAGTTTTTGGAGTCCTTATGTTGCTTTATTGCAAGTCAAGAGGGTCTTGCTCTGATACGTAACACTCGGGGGGATGAACAATCGTTGTTTTATAGTTGTTATATTTCAGTTGTTGAATTATAAGTTGATGTCATTGAATACTTGTTATGTTGCAGTTGTTTTCAGATGAACAAAAGATGTTATGTCATTTGAGTTGAAAAGTATGATTCCACTATTCAGTTAATAAAAGTTGTTTTATTTTAAAGACTAATTTTGTTGTTATCGGTTCATCCGAGTTAAAGTGTTATGTATCTGATTAACATGCGATAATATGAAGTCGTTTTTAAGCTAAAAGTGTAGCATCTCATTTGTATGTTGAAACTTTGAAACTCTGATTTTATAATTATCCGCCGGGTAGAAATGGGGTGTTACATAACGCGGTTGTTCTCTCAGCTCAGTGTGTCAGAGATGGACACTGTTGTGTGCGATGCTGGATGATATTGAGGAGTATTGTAGGTTGAGTATAACTGGTCGGTGAGTTTAAGTTTGTGAGGAGTCGATTATGTGCATGCCGGATAAGTTTCTTCTCTCTGAAGAATGAATTCTTTTTGTATTAATATTTACTTTTCAGTTTCTATGTTTGAAATTTAAACCAAACTCTTTAACATTTAAATTGTCGAATGGTAGTTCAATAGCACCGATCTCTGTGGACACGATAAATTCCCAAAAAAATACTTCCAAATCTTTTTATTGCTTTCCGCTTTACCGCTCCAACACCAGGTTGTATACCTGGCCTCCGAAATAAATTTTGCCTCTAAGAGGTCTTGTACAAGTTTTTCGGCAGCCTGTGCCTTTTCATCAGATTGCTTGCGCCTGCATTGTACGACGGCTCGAGCATCTGGGTCGATGGTCAGTTGATGGCATGCAGTCTAAGGGTCAAGGTCGAGCATGTCCACGACGCTCCAAGCAAACAAATCTGCGTTGTCCTCCAAGCATGTCTTCAACTGCTGCTTTACCTCGCCAGGCAGCTCTGCACCTATCTTCACCCCTCTGCCCGGGATATCTCTGAAGGTGATGACCTCGAATTCCCCGTCAGGTATCAGACGCATGATGGTCGACACAGGGGAGCTACCTGATGCTGCCAAAATGCCTTCGTTTCCGTCTTACTCGTCTTCTTCAGAAATCCGGATGTTGAGGTCGATTGTGTGCACTGGGAGAGTTGGCTTCTTGTCAGGCTAACTTTCTTCACTGGGATGGTCTTCCTCCCTTTCCCGCTTAGCGACCTTGGATGCTGCACCAATTGAACTTTGTCCTCGGGAAGCTGCTTCAAAGCATTGCCTCGCAGCTTCTATATCTCCGTGCAAGGTTGCGAAGTGGGCCTTCTCCGTATAATACTTCATCTTGAGATGAACGGTTGACGGGATGGCTATCAGTTCGGCTAGGGTTGGTCTGCCCATGATACATTGGTACAACGATGGACAGTCAATTACCAGAAATTGAGTTTTGATCGACTTTGATGCCTCCTCTTCCCCGAACGTGATAGGGAGCTCCACGTACCCCCAGGGTCTGGCAGTAGCCCCGTTGAACCCTTGGAGATCTGATCCAATGTATGGTGAGAGGTTCTTCTGGTCGAGCTTCAATGCCTGGAATAAACCGGTGTACATGATGTCCACAGAACTGCCATGGTCGACCAAAATCCGTCTGACATCAGTGCTGGCCAGCCTTGCCCTGATGAGCAAGGGAATGTGTGAGTTCGGGGATCCCTTAGGCAGTTCCTCACGGTAGAATGTGATTGGCTGAGAATGCCCCCGAACTTTCTCGAGTGTGGATAGCTGGTCGGTGTAGCGAGCGAAACTGGACGTGTTTCTTAAGCACTGCCGCTTTTTTGGGGTTACTACGGGTCGATTCATTTTTTATCCTATTGTGAGCTGATTAAGGAAGGGAAATAGATGTCTCCAATTAACCCTCCTTGCATACCGAGTTTAAACAACGGTCTGTTAGGTTACGGATGTGATATGGAAGTGGGGCTTCTTTCTTCTTAGAGAAAAAATACTGGGATTGTTTATGGGTAGGATGTTAGGACTGATGCTTTTTGATTGATGGGTGAAGGTACGGGATTTGAATTTTGGATTAGTGTGCTCGCTAAGATTTTTCTTGCAATCTTATGCCTACGTATTCCCGTTTACCAAAACAGGGAAATCAGAGCGATCGTAATTCCTCCTATTCTATGGGAGGAAATGGTGTTTTGGTGTCTTGTTCAAAGCCCAAGACGTGAAGCGAAAGGGGGTTTGTATCTTGTTCAAAGCCCAAGACGTGAAGCTGTAGGGTCTATTTATATCTTGTTCAAAGCCCAAGATGTGAAGCTAAAAGGTGTTGTCTTTAGAGAGAAATTATCATCTCTAAAGGGGTCTGTTTGTCAGGCGTGACTGATTATAAAGGTGAATTACTTTAACTGGGATATGTGAATCCAGCAATGCCATAATTTCCTTTATAAGGGTTTTTCGACCTGAAGGAGAAGATTTTAACTCAGTGTAGAGCAATGCATCTTTCCTTAGGAATTTCTCATGCTAAAAGAGGGACAGTGGCATGGATGTAGATGATCCAGAGGCTTGCCGCTTACAGCAATTAGATGAAGGGAAAGGAGTTGTTAATGTTTGTTTACTGTGAACGAGGCACAACTTTTGATGCTAAAAGGTTGATTGGTTCAATCGGGGTTTCCTTATACAAAGCCTAAAAGGGTTGACTCAACAAGAGAGTCCTTTATACTCAATAAGAGAGTGTTTTGTATCTCGTACAAAGCCCGAGATAGAGGCTAAAGGTGATCGACTCAACAAGAGAATCTTTTTATACTCAACAAGAGAGTGGTTTGTATCTCGTACAAAGCCCGAGATAGAGGCTAAAAGGTTTGACTCAACAAGAGAGTCTTTTATACTCAACAAGAGAGTGTTTTGTATCTCGTACAAAGCCCGAGATAAAGGCTAAAAGGTTTGACTCAACAAGAGAGTCTAAAACGGTTAACTCCGTTGGGGAGAATCATTGTACAAAGCCCAAGAGGAGGCCAGGGTTACTGTTTTAGTCGAGTGACAGGTCCGGTATACTGATTTAAAGAGAAAATCAGTTCTTATATGAGCACTGTTTGCACTCAGGGATTTGATTCGAGGATCAGGGTTATCTCCCGTTCTTTAAGGAAATGGGAAATCCAAAGGGTATTGAGACTGTCCGAGTCTACGGGTTTCATCTCCTAGTTTTTGAAAGGAGCTTGAGAATGTCTTTGAGACTCAAGGGAATTAGACTGTCCAAGTCTAGAGTTTCATCTTTTGTACTCTGTTTAAGAAACAGCAGTAGTAAGATATAGACTTTTTGAAAGACTGTTCTATTAAGATGACTAATTTCTGTTCCTATACCTCTAGGAGGTCGTCGGGACAATTTGTACGAAGCCCAAGAGGAGACTGGAAACTTTTAAGAAGCCGAGGGACAATTTGTACGAAGCCCAAGAGGAGGCTATCATTCCCGGAGGAAGAAATCATTTATACGAAGCCTAAGAGGAGGCTGTGAATACTTCTAAGAAGCCGACGGGTCCTTGTACAACGCCCAAGAGGAGGCGAGGATGCTTTTAAGAAGCCTGTGGGTCCCCAAACCCCGATAAATTCATGACAGGCTATTCACAGAGAATAGATCAAGCCAGGAAAGTTCGAGAAGTTGGAAGAAACTCAAGAGATGCCATTCATGGAGAAAAGATCATCTCTGGGGAATAGAGTTTCTTTGACGATTTCTAAAGGTGACAGTCTGTGAAAGGGTTCACCAAGAATGATGCCTTTATGCTGCCTTTCACGTCTCCATATTTTTTAACCCCAAGAGGAGGGAAAACTGTATCTGGTAATCCTATGGGGATCTAGTTTTGTCTATTTTAGGAGTAATCAACAGGGCTTAGTGCTAGACGTAGTTACCCGGGAAACTCTAAATATCTATACTAGTATTACACAATCGATATGAGTTTATGAAAGAAGACTTACAGAGAAACAGCCCCACAATACAGTTATATGTATATAAAAGCGGTAAATGAAAGCGTATAAACACTTACTCGGTTATAGAGCTTCCATGCTGTTTGGTTAGTTGTTCAACAAAGAAAGCTTTGATAACAATATTACATACAAAATCAAAGGAGAATGTATTTTGAAAAGATGTTGGGGCTTACAGCTCAAGGAGAGGCCCAAGGTTTTATCAGTGGTCGCATTGTGAGTTTGAATTTGTACATGGACTTATACAAGTGACTGAGGCCCAAGAAAGGTTTTCTGTACAAAGGGATGGGTCTTACACTCTCTCAAGAGGCCCAAAGAGTTTTGAAAAAGAATGGGGCTTATAACACGAGGGTAGGCCCAGATGTTTTTTTGTTTTGAAATGGCGATCACACCGAGATTTTCTTTTAACACAGTGGGACTTATACAATATGTGAGGCCCAAATTTGTTTTGGTTAAAAGGGGATTGGGTCTTACACTCTAATAGAGGCCCAAAAGGTTTTGAATGGATCTTATAGCTCGAGGAGAGGCCCAAGGTTTATTTTTCAACGGACGATGATCGCGTCGAACTTTTTGAAATACACCGGGACTTATACAATAAGTGAGGCCCAAAATTGGTTATTTACAAAAGGGGTTGGGTTTTACACTCTATTAGAGGCCCAAATTGTTTTAAAAAATGAAGAATGGGTCTTACTACTCGAGGGTAGGCCCAAAGTTATTTGTGTACAAAACGACGATTACGCCGAGGTTTTTGAAAATACCCGGAGGGACTTATACAATAATGAGGCCCACAATAGGTTATTTTTACAAAAAGGCTTGGGCCTTACACTCTATTAGAGGCCCAAAGTGTTTGAAAATGATTTGTGAGGGTTGAATTAATCAAAACCCTAATTTATTTCCAAAATGTATTTTAATTGAATAAAAATTCAATTAAAATGATCAAAATTGTTTAAACATGCGTGGGAACAAATTTTGATCTTGGATTAATGTTTCAAAAATCATGTTTTGACCTACAAAATGATTAGAAGTCATTAAAATTTACAAAATCAAGAGGGAAAAAATATTTTAAATGTCAAAAACAATTAAAATATTAATTCTTTGTAAAAATATCAATTATATGAAATAAATAATATTTTTGGGATTTTTTGGTAAAATAAAATATTTTAACATTTTTGAGAATTATTATAAAAAAATCAACTCAAAATCATTAAAACTCAGAGAGAAATTAATTTTTGAATAAATTAAATAAAATCACTAAATTCAAATATTTGAATTTTCAAAAAAGGGCGCCAAGAACACGCGCCTGTTCTGGGTTTTGCCCTGATTTACATTTTCTCTCCAATCTCCCTCAATACTTGATTATACCATGCAAACCACCTATCAATCTGCTCGTTTCAACCTCACGATCATGTCTATGGTCTTTAATTTCATTTATTTTTAACATGGAATAAGAAATCAAGACAAAACCTCAAGAACCCTAAAATTTGCATGAAGGCTGAGAATTTTGATACACGATTCAAACAACGCAATTAATTGGGGGGAAACATTCTATGCATGATTATGAACATTTGGCAAAAGTATTGTGCGAGGAAATATACATAGATTAAGAGATGACCAAGTTTAGGCTTACTTGAAGGTCGTGACAGCAAGAGCTATTTTATTTTTGAGTTGGAGGTGTTATAGATGGGTTGTGATGATCTGAACAACTTTAATGGATGTTGTGGAGTGTGTTTCATGCTTTGGAACACTTTGGAAGTCTTTGGATTAAGCTGCAGCACTCCAACTGCATAATTGAAGCATAATGGCTAGGTTGATAGGTGATTTTGAGCTGGGGGTGTTACAGATGGTGTTTAAGCATTTGGACACCTCAAATACCTCATATGTGATATGTTTGGGCAATTGGAATGGATTGCTTACGGCTGCAACTCAAAACCCGATAGTGGTTGCTCAAAAACAAGAAAACTTGGCACTTAAGAGAGAATGAGAGAAAGCAGAGCTATAACTGGCTTTGGTGTGAGTTAAATAATCCATTGGAACCTCTATTTATAGGTGATCAACTCTTGTCTTGGATGAATAGTGTATGGCTGCTGGATCAGATCACATTCGCATGGATTGGCTTGGAGGATTTCTTCTCATGAAAGGCAAACTAGCCCTTCCCAAGAGCAGGGCTATGTCTTGACCAAATTCACATTCTTCAGATGTTTTTATTGTTGTTTAATCAGAGAACTTGACTGAGTAGAGTGACTACCTTGACAATGCACTATTCCACATTAATGCCCTTTGAATTCATGGCAAATGTGCTAAAATGCATGCACTTCAAGTTGGAAGATTTCTTGGCTTTTTGACTCAGCTTTATCAGTTGGATCAATTGCATTATGATTGGTTTAAGTACAGGTGGCATAGTGATCCTTGGTCTTTGGCTCAAAATCCTGTGTGGCAAACAAACATGCAAACTGATTTTTCCAAAACAGCTTGCAGCAACATGACTTTGGGCATGGATTTCTCTTGGCTCAAGATGAATCAGTTCATGCTTGTGAGCTCTTTGGATTCTTGGTAATATTTGCAACAACATTGATGTTTATCTTTGGAACTGATTTAGCTTGCATCTATGTGAAAAAATCCCACAAGTTTTGGTGTTTCAACACAAAATCTGCCTTGCCCAGAATTTTTCTAAGTGTTGGAAAATGATGGATTTTCATGTTTTAGTGATTTTGATCCAACCATAACTCAAAATCCATAATGAATTGGAATGACTTGTAGTTGACACTTTTGTAGAGGGCCACGAGGGCTACAAATCCAGCTTTGGATAGGGAAAAATGGCTTTGTGGTTTAGGAGTTATGATCCTCCAAAGTTGGTACCCTTACCACTTTATTCTTTAACTTAGAAA